>CM038220.1:107232879-108711994 GCA_021442155.1 Cymbidium sinense
CCCTTGATCATATGATATATTTTGTGCAAATAATGCTCAAATGAAGTCTAATTATAAGATCTTTGACTTGTTGGAACCGTCGTCGAGACGCCGACGACTATAAACACTTCATATTTGAGAGCTATTTAGGGATTTAACTGATATCTCAAAGTTTCCAACGATATTTTAAGAGCTTGATCTCGACCAGTTTCAACTTCGGATCAGCTTGCTTTTAACATCAAGATTCGTGCTTCGACTAATAATATTTTAAGTGTCATATCATGTATATATACTATAAATATATTTACGTACATCTCTTTTTTTATACTTTTTTTTAACATTTAGTGTTATTATATGCTAATGATAAAAAAACATGTTATTAATATTGAATTATAAGAGGTTGGGGGATTTTCTTAGGGTTTACTTGATTTATTTAATATATATATATATATATATATATATATATATATATATATATATATATATATATATATATATATATATATATATATATATATATATATATATATATATATATATTTGATACATCCTCGTAAAATTAATCGATCAAGACGAATCTCAAGGCATTTTCGTAAATGCTCGATCTAATCACCGATTTCAAAGAAGCTTATACAAACAACCGCCTCGATGACCTAACATAGCAACATCATATACCGATCCGAGCTCGAATCGACTGATCAAGCTATCGAGTAAAAATGGATCCGATCCAAATGGTCACCAATCGACATATTTATAGTCGATCGAAATGCCGTCAAGATCCAACGAATCCAAGATCACCCAAGACATCATTAAGGCACCCATCATCAAAATACACCGCTCGGTGGGGATCGTGACCGCCGTGGGTTATGGGAGTGGTTGGAGTTTTCCACGAATTTACAAGGCCGCCACTCCCAAAAAATCTATAAATAGCTTCATTCTCACCTGGGGGAATCTGATTTGAAGACCAGAGAGCTCTGAGAACCTCCACACTCGACGCCGACATCTATCACCACCACCACCAAGAAGTGTTCAAGATCGAGCTCTTAGAGATCGCCTGAGGACTAGAAAAGACCGCTTGCCGCTCCTTTCTCCCAAGATCAAGAGGTTGCTCTAAGATCCGCTCGCCGCTTTTGGGAAACTTCTCCTTGGGTTGGAGTTGACCGATATTGTATTTTTCTACACTCGAATATTGTTTCCTCAGAAACACCTTCTTCTCCAACTAACGAAGCAAGGACCTCAGATCTTTGAACACATAGAAAGTTCTGACCGGCAAGGCCCCGTGGTTTTTCCCTTAACGGTTTTCCACGATAACCCCCGTTCATATCCCCCGCCAGGTGTTGATAATTTTGGGCTACAACGAAGATCTCGATCTACCTAATAAAATTCTCTAAGACGCAATGCTTATGCCGTCAGTGGGAATCTCGCCCCCATTGCTATATCTCCAATATGGTTGGTAAACGGCGCCCAACGCCCTCATTCTCGGATCAAGGACGCCAAGTCTCCAACACTTCTCTACATGTGACTGTCTCCCGTGTGAGGGTCCGCTGCCCCTCGAAGATCGCTCAAAGGATGGAGGATTCCTGAACGAAATTCTTCGACTCGCGAGAGACCCAAGAAACGCTCCAACACGCCTGGAAGAGCCAGTGTTCCGCACGCCTCAAAGATAATCCGATTTTCTTCCCGAGAATGATTACCCGAATGCCGAATCAACAAGTAGAGAACCCTTGGCACCACATCCAGATGGAACTTCGATACCGCCTACTACTCACCCGAATGGCTCTCAGACGAAACTCCACGCCATCTTATAATGCCGATGAACTACGACGACCGGTGCGTGAAGAGTTCCAAAACAATCAATGATCCATTCTCCGCCGCTTCTTCCAAAACTCGCCTCTCGCGAGATCATCTCAATACCCGATTCGACGAGATTCAAGCTTCCCAAAGATGGACCCTTACGATGGCACAACCGATCCGCAGCATATCGATCACTTTCGAACGATCATGCACATTCGGCAAATGACTCTCGTTTGTGTCGTATTCCCGACTCTCAAAGGATGCTGCATTGGTTCTATTCGCCAAGGGTCCGTCCGATCATTTGGAGAGCTCGCCGATTTTTTTATGTAACAGCCAACAAGAGAATCATCGTGGATTCATCACATCTCTCCTAATCCGCCGTAACGATGGAGAGTCCTCAAAGAATACTTCCGAGGTTCTCCTCAAGCTGATACCGTGAGTAGATCCGTAACTTTGAGCTTCTGAGGACTCCGCCAGATACTTCTATTCATCATTAATGCGGGAGACCCCATTCCTATGTCGACCGTCCAATAGAGGCACAAATCTCGGCCACGCAAGCTCATCGCCACAGCTTGAACCACCAAGAAGCAAAGAAGGTTCCCAAAGGTGATGTTCAAACATCTCAGAAAAAGAAGAGAGGCAGCAACCTCCCCCCAAAATCTCCTCAGAAGTGACCTCATATGACTCAATCAGAGAGGAAATATACGCTCTCAACACGCCATGCGCGAACATCCCATCAAGTTCAGAAGACGAAAGATCAAGTGGCCGCGACCTTTAAAGCCTGGAATTGGAAATCAAGAGAAATTCTGCCACTTTCACCGCAGCCGAGGGCACACCACTGAAGAGTGCCACCAACTGAAGGAGGAGATTGAAAGACTAATACGTCATGGGTATCTATTTTATACAAAACCAACCGCCGTCAAAGAAATGCCGGGGCAACCAAATGTAGGAACCGCCAAGTGGTCAGAGATAGAAACAATTGCGTGAGGTTATCTCAGCCAAATATTCATTGCCTTCAAGAGCCGAGTCAAGAAGTCTCTGTCATTTTCTATCACCTTTGATGATTTAGATCTAGAGGGCTTCAGATCCCACATCAAGATCCCCTCACACGCGGGGTCGGTGATCCATGCTTCAATATTAAAAGGATATTGATCGACAATGGGAGTTCTGGATGTTCTTTTACCCACTTTCCCAAGATGGGTATAGAAAGAGAGAAGCTTCAACCGCCGGCCCACCGTATGGATTTGATAATCGACCCAGATAGTGGAAGGGACAATCGCCTTCCCATAACTCTTGGAGAATTTCCGACACGCAACCCACTGATACAATTTATTGTCAAGTCCGAGTCCGCTGCACAATACAATATTTGGGAGACCTCCCTATATTCGGCATACATCCGTGCCTCATCTCAAGATGAAATTCCACACGGCATCGTGGTAAGTGGAATCAACAGATACACAAGCGCTATATCAAGCAAGCCCATTTACACGCCAAGAACCTCAACATCGAGAACTTCGACCTACAGATGAGGATGCCTCGAAAGGGCTTCTCCAAATTGAAGATGTAATTTGTCTTCCTATCTCGGTTGATCCATCGCGAAGGTGAAGGTGGGATCGTCGCTCACGATCGAAATCGTATCACGAGATTTTCTCGAAAATCAAGATATCTGCCCGAGCGATCCGATATTCCGCATTGACCCAAGTCATTACGCACTCTCAAAGTTGACTCAACCTACAAGGGTGATACGTAAGAAAAGAACCTTCGCCAATGATTGCGTGTCATAGAACAAGAAATCACCAAACTTCGGAAGTCAAGTTCATTCGGAAGTCTACTACCCCACCGACATAACGTAGTGTTAGTCAAGAAGGCCAACTGCCTCGGAGAATGCATCGACTACACCGACCTTAATCGCATGCCCAAAAGATAGCTTCCTTCCTCAGATCGACCAACTAGTTGATGCGCATCGACATGTCACCTCCAAGAACGCATCAGGAAGTCCAACGTTGATGAAGGATTGCGCTATCACATTCTTGGCCCGCCGAGATAAGTATCTACCATTCTTCAAAATCTTAAGGGGTGCAGAGAAATGGATTCCAAAGTACGATGAATGTCGACGAGCAACTTCATTTAACTTCCTCTATTATCAAAGCTATCGGAGAGAAGTCACATCTATCTTGTCGCTTTCTTCTCATGCCGTAAGCTCGTCATACGCTGAGGAGAATTCACAAACAACCTGATAGGTCAAAATTTTAGCGGATTCAACTCGACCTCTTCCATGTGTTAACGCCATCCGCCTCACAAACAACCTCGATAGTCTCACCGATTCAAACTCTTCCATATAGTTAACGCCATCGAAGTCACGCACAAACAACCTCGATAGTCAAAATCCATGGATTCAACTCGACCTCTTCCATAGTTAATGTCATCGAGTCACGCCTCGACAAACAACCTGGATAGTCAAAATCTAGCGATAACTCACCTCTTCCATAGTTAACGCCATCGAGTCACGCTCGACAAACAACCTGATAGTCAAAATCCTCGGATTCAATTGACCTCTTCCATATGTTAACGCCATCGAAGTCACGCTCGACAAACAACCTCGATAGTCAAAATCCTTAGCGATTCAACCACCTCTTCCACGTTAACGCCATCGGTCACGCTCGACAAACAACCTCGATAGTCAAAATCCTACGATTCAACTCGACCTCTTCCATATAGTTAACATCGCCGAGTAACGCTCGATAAACAACCTTGATAAGTTGGCAATCCTCATGTTCTACAACTTTCTCCATAACGTTAACATCATCGAAAACGCCCATACACAACCTGATAGTCAAAAATCCTCGCCGATTCAATTCGAGATCTTCTTATGTTAACATCGCCGAGTAACGCCTGATAAACAACCTCGATAAGTTGGCAATCCTATAGACTACAACTTTCTCCATAACAAAGTTAACATCATCGAAAACGCCTCATACACAACCTGATAGTCAAAAGGTCCAGTGGACTTCACGACTTCTTCCATACGTTAACATCGCCGAGTAACGCACAACAACTCGATAAGTTGGCAATCTATACGCAACTTTCTCCATAAAGTGTTAACATCATCGAAAACGCCCATACACAACCTCGATAGGTCAAAAATCGATTCAATTCGAGATCTTCCATAGTGTTAACATCGCGAGTAACGCCTGATAAACAACTTGATAAGCAATCCTCATGACCGCCTACAACTTTCTCCATAAAGTTAACATCATCGAGTAAACGCCCGATACACAACCTAGATAGAGGTTCTCGAGAGAACCCTTATAAATAGTTTGTCGCCAGTAACGCTCGATAAACAATTGATAAGTTGGCAATCCTCTATGACGGCTACAACTTTCTCCATAATAACATCATCGAAAACGCTCATAAACAACCCTGATAGGTCAAAATCCTTAGCGATTCAACTCGCTTTCCATAGTTAACGCCATCGAAGTCACGCTCGACAAACAACTGATAGTCAAACATCCTCGCTGATCAATTCAACCTTTCCATAAGTTAACGCCATCGAGCACACTCGACAAACGGATATCAAAGATCCTCCCGGAACCACTGCCGCCACTACTGCCGCGTCATCACCGCCGCCATCACCGAGCAATCTGGCGGTTATCTCCGCAATCTTCACCGGCTATCACCATTATCACCGGCCATCCGCCACTATCGACGCCGCCATCGAATACCGCCGCCGGCATCGCTGCCGCCATCGCTGATCTTTCACTATCGACGCTGCCGCCATGCCGTACCGCTCTGCTGCCGCAATTACCCCGCCGGGCCGCCAACCATTGTCAACTGCTGGCGCTCTTACCGCCGACCTCGTTCATTTCGCCGGCCACCACATCATCGCCGGCTATCTCGCTGACCACCGACGCTCCACCATCATCGACTACTGCCGCCGACCACTATGGTCGGCCACCATCGTTTTGCCATCGCAACCTCGCTCCTGTTATCGCTCTTCATCGCTTCCAAACCCGACGGCTGGCGCCACACGCCTTCTTTGAGATGAAAATTATTCCAAGAGAGCCCAAACTCCCACTGGGGAGGCTATGCACTGCTTGGTGGAGATGAAGAGGTAGAGGTTGATCCAAAGAGCCCAAACTCCCACCGGGGAGGCTATGCACTCTAAGAGAGAAGAGGAGATCCAAAAAGAGTGCCCAAACTCCCACCGGGGAGGGGCTATGCACTCTAAGAGGAGAAGAGGAGATGAAAAATGTGCCTTTCCTCTTAGCCTTTTTATAGACCCCTCTAGAGCAAATAAAAAACCGCTCAAAACCGCTCAAAACTTAAAAAGCAGCCGTTGTGGTTCGGCAGGCTACAAGAGGCGCCACATACTCAGGCCGAACCTGTCTGACGGTCGCCACATCCATGGGCGCTAACCGCATGCCGAACTGCCACCATGGCCGCGAATCACGGCCATCGGCCATGCCGCATCGTTGACCATGGCCGCTGATTCAGACCGCGCCACGGTCGCGAACTGCTGTCATAATTCGCTCACATCGCTCAGCCACGACATTTTCATACCAATTCCGACTCAGATTCACTGCATCCAGCCCGGTCTCACCATCGCTGAGTCCCGAACAAGGGCCATATACAGATAGCGCGCGGCTTCATTGCATATATAAGGCATGGCGGCCACGCGCCATGCGGCACCAGCTCCCTGTTTCGCTCCTGATCGATCCGTAATTCAATCTCGCCACGATACTTACATATTTATGCACCGCATCGCCTTCCACAGTTATAATATTGTGCGTTATGAAGATCGTTTCAAAATGCGCTGATAGACTCTCAAATTTCATCGGAATTGTTATTTTCAAGATTTGACATATATTTTGATGATCAGATAATGTCACCCATAGCAATGATACATCCTCGTAAAATTACCATCGCATAATCTGGCATTTTCGTAAATGCTTCGATCTAATCACATTTCAAAGCTTAAAGACCGCCTCGACGAGACTAACATGAACATCAGCATACCGATCCAGCTCAATCGACTCGATCGCTATCGAGCATGAAAATGGATCCCCGATCCGCCAAATGGTCACCAATCGACATATTTATAGTCGATCGAGCCGGCCAAGACTAATCCAACGAATCCAAGATCACCCAATTCAGATCATTAAGGCACCCGATCATCAAAATACATCGTCGTCGAGGGATCGCATCGCCGTCGACGAGTGGTTATGGGAGTGGTTGGAGTTTTCCACAATTTATAAGGCCGCCACTCCCAAAAATCTATAAATAGCTTCATTCTCACATGTAAGACTGACCGAGAGCTCGAGAACCTCCAATGACCTCGACGCCGAATGACGAAGCACCACCCGCCACCACCAAGAAGGCTCAAGATCGAGTCGCTAGAGATCGCCGTGAGGACTAGAAAAGACCGCCACGCTCCTTTCTCCCAAGATCAAGAGGTTGCTCCCGTAAGATCCGCTCGCCGCTGGGAAACTTCTCCTTGGAGTTGACCGATATTGATTTTTCTACACCTAATATTGTTGCCTCGAAACACCTTCTTCAACTAACGAGAAGCGACTGTATCTTTGAACACATGAAAAGTTCTACGACGCAAGCTGCGTGATTTTTTTCCTTAACGCTTTTCCACGATAACTCGGTTCATATCCCCGCCAGGTTTGGATAATTTTCTACTAAGATCTCGATCTACCTAATAAAATTCTAGCACGCAACAATATTTAAAAAATACAAGATAAATGAAATGAAAAATGTTTTGATTTTAAGAAATTATTTGAGTTGATAAAATCAAACACAATTAAATTAATTATATTTATAAGGTTTAGTGGCATTAGTTGGCAGAGGTTGGTGACAAATGCAGAGTGATGACAATTGAAAGCCTTATATTAATATTAAATTAAAATTTGATATTTCTATTGTAATTTATTTTTAAATCATGGCATTTAAATCACATATCTTTTTTTTAGTAATATCTATATTTTATAAATTATTTTAACAATTTTTTAAGAAATTCCTTCAATTATGTCAGATAGCTTTATTGCGTCTAAAAAAAAAAAGTTAAGTTATTATCACTATTCTTATTATTAAACTTTTAAGTGTTTCAAACAATTCTATTACATTTATTGAGTTAGAAAAAAAGGAAATAAATATATTTGAAGTTTTAATTCTGTAAATAAATCTTCACTAACTATTTAAATTACACTTAAACATGTAATTTTGGTTGCCCATAAATTTATAGAAAATGTTATATTTTAATTAAATATGATTATAACAAATCTAAAATCTTTAAATTTACATTAATATAAATATAATATTATATTTATGTAATATATGTATACACACCATATTGTTTTTATGTTGTTAAAATTTAAAGTTTTCATAAATAAACATTAAATATTAAATATTGAATTTACATATATATATATATATATATATATATATGGGATAATTTGGGATAATTACGTACATAACATACAAATTTTATCTATTTACAAAATTAACATCGACTTCATTTTCTTGAACTAACGATTTTATATATATATGTCTGCTACTATCAAATTATTTGGAATTTGATATAAATGAAAAATATGTGTTAAAATTTTAATATAAATTTTAATATTTGAATGAGAATTTTAAAAAATAAAGTGAGAGAATATTAATTTTATAAATATGTATATTTTTTAATGTTATATGTGTAATTGCAGGTCCAGTTCTCAACGGTTCTGAAGCTTGAAACCACCTCGTTAGCAAAGACATATCCCAAATTCTGCTCTAACGTGTTCTTCCAACTTTTTCAAAATCCTGGAATTCTCCGCTAAGTTGTATGATGGGCAAGCTCCAGTTCTCTGGGCCTCGGTTTGAACGATTGCTAAGGGACACGATCCCAAATTCAAGCTCCAATGTGATTCCGGAATGCTTCATTTTTTTTGAGTAAAAGTTAAAATTGTCCAGACTTTGGTTTTATCTTTTATGACTGTTAGTATAAAATGTATATATTTTTTTATAAAATTTTTGCCCCTAATGACGACAATAATCATATATCCTTTTGCAGACTTTGACTTCTAAAGGATTGTGATTTATATATATCTCTAGAGATTTTTGGTATACCTATATCTTTTGAGGCTTTTGTCTTCTAAGATTTTTAATATATATGTACCTTATGAGACTTTTGTCTTTTTAGGTTTTTGATATACATGTATTCTGAGACTTTTGTTTTCTGAGATTTTTAATATACATGTACATTATGAGACTCTACGTTCTGAAATTTTTGATGTATCTGTACCTTTTGAGGCTTTTGCATTCTGAGGTTTTTAATATACTTATATATTATGAGACTTTTGTCTTCTAAGATTTTTGATGAGTTAAGACCCAGTCAACCACTTGCTCTCTTAGAATCTTTCTAATGAGGGTCTTATCTATTACTAGCTTCCCATCGAGGCTTCCTTAGAGGCGTACCTTCTAGGGGTTATCAGTGAAGACTTTGTCTACCACTTGTCTTCATAAGATCTTTTTGGTGAGTATATTGTTCACGACCAGCTTTCTATATAAGCTTCCTCATGGGCATTACTTTTAGGGGAGGAATTCATGAAGAATTTTTGACATATTCGAAGTTATTTGTCAATGTTACCCAGTGACATTGAACCTGTATAAAATATGTCAATTGTTTTAACTCTCATCCGAAGTTATTTTGTCAAAGTATTACTCAATGATGTTAACATTTGTAGAAGAGGTTAAACATTTTGATTCTTCTGAGGTTATTTGTCAGTATTACTCGATGACATTAACATGTGTGAAAAAAGTCAAATCAAAATATCCATTTGAGGTTGTATACAAAGTTACTCCTTGATCTTTGTCTTATTTTTTCATGAGTATGATTGAAAAATCACAATTTATAAAGCTTTTTTTCTTTCAATGTTGAAATTACTCTCCATTATTGACTTGCTTTTCAAGCTGATAATTAATTAGATATCCAGAATATTGATTTAGATGATAAGAGTTGCCCCCTACGTTCTGATAATAATTGAAGGATCATCATTGAATGTTTCTTCATTCTTTATATGTGTTATTCCAAAGTAAAATTTTTTCCATCATATAGATGGTGTTGCTCTTAACTTGAAGTTAGATTGTCAACCATTATGAAGATGTAAAGGGAATATTTCTCACATACTCCGCCAAACTGTTGCTATCAGAAAACAAATTGTGGTAAAATAAAACTTTACGCTTTAGCTTGTATGAAAATTCAGTACACACACAGATAATTGAAAAGAGAATAAGAAACTACGAATTTTACATGAATCCATAAAGGGAAAAACTGCGGGTCTACCAAGAAAAAAATGCTCCACTATATATCTACTTTATAGTACAAAATTTAAGTTTTTTCGATAATGAGATTATAAGATTATATGTGAGAAACTATGATAATGAGAATTCTAGAATCAGGTTACAACAGTTATGTAGTGATGGTTAGACTATAACAGTTATTGGTGGCAATCAACGACGATAATTGATGACGATCGACGATAACGGTGGTGATGACGAACTTCAAACTTATAGTTCTCTCCCAGCATTCTCCCAAGTTCGTTTCTAGCTCGCTCTCCCCTTCATGACAAGAATGAAGTCCTATTTAAAAATTTTGAGAGACATTTTGGTCATTGTAGCTAAAATCTCAAAATACTCTATCAGACGGTTTATATCGATTCATTTGATTATAGATAATTTTTTGGTGATTTGACCATTCAAACAATCTTCGATTTGAGTGATCTAAGGCTCATTCGATTCGTCTTATCGAGCCACTTGATTCGACTATAAACACGTAAAATTTGAAAGTCATTTGATCGTCTAATTAATATTTTGAAGTTTTCAAATGTATTTTGATTTGCTCATACTTCATTTATTTGGACTCATATCATCAATCGCTTTAATTTATACATTTTATCTTGAGATTATTTGATTTATAAATTTTAATGCCATATATCAATATTAAATTAAATTTTGATATTTTCTTATCATTTATTTTAAATCTTAGCATTTAAATCACATATATTTTTTTAGAAATATCTATATTTGATAAATTATTTTAACAATTTCAGAGATATATGTTAAATTATTTAAAAAAATTCCTTCAAATATATCAGCTAGCTTTTTTGCATGTAAAAAAACAAGTTATTATCACTATTCTTATTATTAATCTTTTAAGTGTTCCATACAATTCTATTACATTTATTGAGTTCGAAAAAAAAAGGAAATAAATCTATTTAAAGTTATAATTTCGTAAATAAATTGTCACTAACTATTTAAATTACACATAAACATGTAATTTCGGTGGCCCATAAATTTATAGAAAATGTAATATTTTAATAAAATATGATTATAATAAATCTAATATATATACTATTCTATATATGTATGTATACAAACACACTGTATAATTTTTATATATTTTGATATTTAATAACACTTCAGTATCATTATCATATCAATGAAAAAAATTTATTTTGAAAATTGATAATAATATTATTTCTATATGTTTTTAAATTTTAAAGTTTTTATAAATAAACATTAAAATTTAAATATTAAATATATAAATATGTAATGATTATGTAATATATTTGTAATTTTTTTTATAAAATTTTAAAATAATTTTAAAATTTGGGATAATTACATACATAGCATCCAAATTTTATGCATTTAAAGAATTAGCATCTACTTTATATATATATATTTGAATTAAAGATTTTATGTATTTTTATTTTTTATGATCAAATTATTTAGAATTTGATAAAAATGAGAAGTATGAGTGAAATTTTAACGTGAATTTTAATATTTGAACGAGAATTTTAAAAATAAAGTAAGAGAATATTAATTTTATAAATATCTATATTTTTTGAATGCTATGTGCGTAATTGCCCCCCATAAAATTTTTTTGCGAAATTATAATCGACAATATCGCTCGTCTCCACTCTCCAGTCCGTTCCCAATTCCTTCTGGTTTGACGTTACTAATCAACTAAGAAGTTTACTTCCCGGAGATATCTTCAACTATTTTACAGCCCTAGTCTGCTGTATGCTGTTGATTCCTGCGCAAAATGGAGATGACCCTCGGAGGTAACCATCTCTTCTTCCCGTTTTCCACTTTTTTTTTTTTTTCTTAAAATCGAAGTTAAATAGCAAATTCTTAGCTACTGCATCGTAACTCGTAAATTTAATCCTTCGATCATTAGGGTTCAGAGAATCTGCGGAATATGTTTGAAGTATGAAATCCTAGGGTTTTCATTCCCGTCGCTGCTGCAGTTCTTTTAGATAATAGTAACCTAGCTTGCTAATACGTTCTTTCTTGGTTTTCTGCTGCGTTCTCATAGGAATCATATGATTTGAAATGGGATGGACATCTACGCATGGTTTTTTTTATACGTTCTTGTGATTGCAGTATGTCTTGATAGAGCTGGAAACTAGGATTAGTTTTGTTGATTTAAAATTTGTCTGTGGACAATATGCAGACCTTACGGACAAAATTGATTGGGAAATGATAGAGAGAGTGAGAGAATTGGAATGAATTCCCCATGATTTGCTCTTTAACCTCCTCTTTAGAAGCTGGGGGTAGGGTGTAGCTCTCTATGAAATATTACATTTTTAGGAAAAAAATAAATGAATTATATAAGATAGCCTAAAGAAAGCTTGTCACGAAATAACATTATGCCACTTGTATCTTGTAATTATATTAGTTATGCGCTATGAATTTTAAACATGGGACGAAGCCACATGAAGTTTTTGGCTACTTCATCATTTTTGGTTGAGTTCTAGCAAGTTGTTGTTTTGAATGCTTTGAACAAATTCACCTAATTGGCCTCTGGGGTTGAGTATGTAGGCAAGTTGTTTTGGTGGCTTCATTCTAATTTGGGCTTGAAGAAATTTAATCTCGTTGTTAAGTTCATTGCATTGACGGAGACTTCACTTGGCATCCTGAGGTCAGTGATATTCATCGCTAGTGACTTAATTCGATGGACTCATTGTGTCGATATCTTTTGGTCAGCCTAGTTATCTTGTACTTGGTCCAAGCAAATTTGTTTATGCATTTAGGCTTCTAATTTTCTCCTCGAAGATATATTAAAGGACAAGAGAATTGGAATAATTTTTTGCTCTGACTTGGCTTTATGATCATGACTAGTAGCAAATTAGTTTAACGTCAAACTTGATTATTGACAAATTGATGAGTTATTGTGTAACAAATATTGAAATTCTAGAGCATTATTGAGTAGTGAATACCGAGTTTGTGAGCATTGTCAAATTATTTCAGTATTGTTGTGTGACAAATATTGAGTTCCCCGATACTGATAATTTTTTAATGCCGATTTTTTTGAGCATTTTCGAATATTGAATTAAGTACCGTCGGATAAATAGTATTGAGTTTCTTGAGTATTATCGAGTAACGAACGTTGAATTCTTCTAGTATTGCTGGATAATGAATGTTGAGTTTTTTGCATATTGTTGAGCAATAAATAATCAAAATTTATTATATTTTAGTTTAAGTCCCACATATTATAGTTATGTTACATTAAGATGTTTGTAAGGAAAATGACAACAAAATTTATAGAACTTGCCTTTACTTAGTAAGTCTTTTTAAAATGAATTACAAAGTTGGCAAAATGTAATACTATACTTTCAAATACATAATTCTAGAATATTCTTGCTAAATACTTCACGCTATCCATGGGACTTGAGTTGGGATTAGCTTTTTCTACTTTTTCCTTGCCCCTTAATTTTTGACTTGGATGGGCCAGTGTGAACTTTTTGAGCTTTCCTTTCTTGGTGACTTTCTTAACTAAGTTGTGATGGTGTCGACAATCTTCCATGGCTGTAGAAAAATATAACACTATCCTTTCAAATACATAATTCTAGAATATTCTTATGGAATGTTTCACGCTATTCATTGGACTTGAGTTGGGATTAGCTTGTTTCTACTTTTTTCCCTGATTTTCAACTTCGATGGACAAGTGTGAATTTTTTGAACTTCCCTATCTTGATGAGTTTCTTAATTAGTTGTGATGGTGCCAACAATCCTCCGTGTTGTAGCTATGATCTTTATGGAGGGTTTGATAGTTTGATGGGTTCCAAATGTGAGGTTGCACATATAGTGGGGACTGGGGAGTGGCAATGGAAGTACTCTTTATTTATGATGGCATTCATTATCTTTGCATAAGATACTTACAATGGGATGTAAGTAGGGTATGTATTATTTACAAGCGACTTATTTCTAGCAAGGGCTTGATAAGCTAGAAGATTTATGTTCAACTCATTGAAGATAATGTCTGTGGTTGCTAGTCATCATGATGAGTTATGGCTTTTGTTGAGTTGAAGTTGTCTCAATATTTATTTGTTTAGTGTTGATTATGTCATCACGAATCCTAGATGACTTTAGGGATTTGATTTGAATTCTTCGCATTATTATGTTTCCCAACAATCACGTGGCTATTGATGAGTTTCAACATTTCAAGCATTATCCTTAGTTGTGTTTAATTTGAGTGCATAGAGTGCATCTATAGTGACAATCAGCTCAAGATGTTTAACTTCTATTTTCTCTCAATGAAATGAAATTTTTGAAGGACTTATCCCGCTCTTGTCTCATCTTTAATAATGCTTGGGAATTTTTAAAGTGATACTTCTCTATGGAAAGCAGGAGAATCACCTAAGCATGATTCTTTGATGGTTATAAAGACAAATTAGCATCTTATAGTATCAATGATATTCGATGATGAGGTGAGTGATTTGAAGTAGGTGATGTGGTTTGTTGGGTTCATTTTTCCTCTATACAAATCTAATTGCAAAAATTTTGAATTTCATTGAGTTGTGCCTTAACAATTTATTTGGAGAATGTGTTTGTCATTTAAGGTTGACACTTCTCGACTCTCCTTAGTGTTGTGGTCTTTTTCTACATTCTGGGTAGTATGTCTTGTTGGCTGTTGAGGTCGAGTATAATATTCGATGGCTTAAGAATCATCTATGAATAAAAGTTTCCTTTGACTCATCGTCTAGAATGTCTACCTGAGGGGTCTAAAGCTTGCTTGGATCATCCCTTTGAGCCTTTCCTCTATTGAGTTGTTAGTTGGTGAGGAATTCTTGGTTCTCCATCCCAATTGATTTTTCCTTCTATGGTTGTTTTCATTTTTGCATCTACAAAATATGGCTTTTATCCTTGATATCAATCCACACTCACCACATTACGGATATTGAATTTAAATTTATTTCATGGGCAATGCTTGGAGTTTATTGATAAGCTTGACCTGGAAATGAGAGAGAGAAAATTAAAAGGAATGCTTTGTGATTTCTAATTGCAAAAGAGCGTAGAACTCGAGACAATGATATCTATCTTATGCTTGCCTTCTAACCTAACCTTTTATTTATAGGTGAAGGTAGAGTTTAAGCTCTATAGGAAAGGTGAAATTTAAGGGTCAGATTTGTCATTCAAGTTGGAATGAACGCTATCGAGAATTTAGTGAGCGGGCTGAAAGAAGAAGAAAAGAAATAGAATCAGGGTGAAGTGAATAGATGCATAAATACGTCAACTATGGCTCTTAATTATATTATATATGCATTATGACTTTTCAAACATGGGATTAACCCACATGAAGTCTTTAACCGACTTTATCTTCTTTTGTTGAGTTTTGGCAAATTGCTATTTTGAAAGCTCTAATTAAATCTGCATAGTTTGCCTCTGGGGCTAAGTACTTGGCAAGTTGTTTGTTGTCTTTGCTACTCTATTCTGGGTTGAGGTGACTTAATGTCATCAGTGAGTTCTTGTATTGAGGACAACTTTTTGGTCATCCTTAGGGTTGATGATACTCATATTGCAGGTTTAATCTGATGGGATCATTGCATCAATATCTCTTGGTCGGTTGAGTTGCCTTGGGCATGACTCTAAGTGATGTCAGGCCCACAAATTTCAATTTTTTATCCCTCTTCTATGGGCTCTTTAAGAACTTCTATGAGCTTTGATTGTCACTTTGGGCATTTGTTGTTTTTTATGTGATTATTGATTATTTGAAAATATTATCAGATTTTAGGCATGCTAGCTAGCCACAATTTTGTTCATGTGTTATCAACTTATGGTTCTCAGGGAGTTGAGCCTTTAAGATGTTTTTGTTATTTATTATTTAAAGTCATCCTGAGTTTAGATGGGGAGTTAGCTGGCTCTATTTATTTCTTAAAAAATAAACTTATTAAACAAGTAACTGCCAATAGGCTCCAAAAGAAAATAACTCTCACTTCTATCTATACAAATATAAACCATTTTATCTATTCCTAATTTGTCCAAAAAAAACTAATGAAACAAGATTATTTTTTATCTCTACTTGACCAAGTGAAGTAAGCGAAGCATTAAGATCTTAACTTTTGGCTTATAACATGCTTCAAGGACTAAAGGAAATGGGAACAAAATGATTTTTGAGAATTAAGCATCAACTTATGGTAAATTGCTAAAGGCTTTAGAAGTACTGAGTGAAGTATGAGCTTTCTCAAACTTTTGGTCATTTAGAATATTTGGTGGCATTAAAAGCGTTGAATATACTGTATTTTCTGTGGAGTAATCTGTTACCATATTTTATGCTTATACTGATATTGCCTCTCAAATTTAACATACATTGTTAAATATTTGGATTACTTTTAACTAATTCATGTTTTTTTTTCTCTTATATGTTTTATATTGTTGTGCTGGCTGCTTCGCTGTGGGATCATCACGTGCCAACTATGTTTTACAGTGTAAGCCTTAGATTGTTTTTTTCTTGATCCAGCTTGTTTTACATTTTGTAGAAATATTTCAATTTCAACTCTTTATTCATATACAGGCTTGGTGGACTAGCTTTCATGTTTTCAGCTAGCTTTCTATTGCAAATCCTGGTATAGTTTCCACTTCCACACCCATCTGATGTTTATGAGGTCCAGCCTTTTTTTTTTTTATTGATGGCTATGTGATCGTCATTAATTCACAAGAAGGCTGGTTGATGTTAGGTTTTTCACCTGCAGTTTGTTTGAAGTCATTTTTCTAATCTGTAAATAATTTAAATTAACCTTTCAAAATTATCTGATGAATGATTTTTTTTCATCATTTCGAACTCAAATAGCTGAGATAATTCCTGCTACTATGACATTAATTGGCCTCTTATAGCTACATTTGGAAACGTGCATTGCTAACCAACAATTTAATTGCACTTATTGTTTGGAATTTTCTGATATAAATATAGGATGAGATGCACACAAAAAGTCAAATTCACATTTTACTGACTAGCAGTTTAAACAAGTGTTCATCCCATATGATGAAAATTCTAAATTATGTAAAAATTCATCCAGTTGATAATTTGATGATTGACCAAATAAAAATTTTGCTTGAAATTTAAGTAATATGAAAAACCACACGGTGATCAATGTTAGCACAATCATTAGAAAATCTAGTTTACAATAAATTTGGCAAAAATCAATTATGCTCATAAGCAAATCACAAATACATTGTCATAAATATTAAAGAAGTAAATCAACAAATAAGTGTTTCATGCCTTATATCTGCATAAGGAGAAAACCTTAGAAATCATCAGTCAACACTTGAACCACACTTGAACTTACATTCAATCGCTACATAAGTTTGAGAGGGTGAGAGAAAGAGTGGAAACTTAATTCTTGCAAATCGCAGCTACAAATAGCAAGATCTTGTGTGGATAAGCACAACTGTTAAACCACCAAGTCATGCGGTCAAGCACGGGTCAAAAAGTTATTTGAAGACTACACAATTCATGCAATTTGCAACAGTGCTCAAACTTTTAATAGTAAACAATGAGGAATTGGATAATGATAAGATGATAAAACAAATATTTAACCAAAAAACCAACAATGACATACTTAATTAAAGAACTAACAGTTGATCAACAAACCATAAACTAACATCAAACCAACAAAAATGAATTGAGCTAGAGGATTTAAAATATTAGAAAACATAATATAATATGTTTTCATTGGTGTCATTATTGGCATGAATAAATACTATAAGGTAAGCAAAATTTTCTACAATTCAAAAAACCACTGATATGACATTAGTAAATTAAAATCAACATAAAATATTGATATACATGTCTTAATGCCTTATTTTGCATTTTTTTTACTAATGTAAACTTTGGCATTTGCATCAAATCCACTTGATTTAAAATTTTTTGGTTTTGATGAATTGGATGTTTGATATCATCAAGCAAGTCAAGAGATATCAATGCGCAGGGTATTAAGTAAATTCTCATAAATAAGCTTATCATGCTAACACACAAGATGTATATAGTACCATCATCAATATTCGACAAATCTCATCAGTCAAGATTGCTTTTAAGAGAAGATATGGATAGAGTTATTAATAAAGCATCGGATGTCAATTCATGAAGAGGAGATGAATAGGGAGAATAATACAATGTATTTGTGGCACATTCTTGAAATAAGTCAAAATAATTATATTGAAGGCTGGATTAGTATTATAATTTTTTTTGAAAATTTTAGTTTATAAACATTCATTCCAATGCATTACATGATATTTTATATTACCTAATATTTGTTGGATTTTATATTTTAAAGGCTCATATAGGAAATCTTTGGGCTTTAGATGTACCATTATTTTATCACCTTGTTTAAATTCTACCTACCTTTTATTAGTATTGACATTGGACTTATAGTTATCTTAGTTGTTAGCTTATCTGCAAATATTTTCTTTCAATTCAAACAGATAATCATTATGATATGAGACAAAAAAATGAAAATACTAATATGCATCATAATAGATACTTAAACTAATTTCTAGAGGATGAGATGATAAAGAAAATTTTAAAACTTGCAAATATGATATATGCTTATATGAATTGATAAATTCTTTACCAAATGATATAAAGACTAGTAATAGTCATTAAGCTTATTGAAATATTGATGTAATTTAACTTTCTCCATATTTTTTCTTATAAATTTTTAATCAAGAAACAACCAAAAATAAAATTTATTTTAGTCTGATTATTTGTCATATTAATAATATCATTAGATAATATCTCAATTATTATTTTATTAGTTACCTCCATTTGATTCATTAATTACAAAAAAATGTTTTTTTTTTAATTTCACACCCAATATTAGATTCAACTTTTATCAGATGGTCAAGTTAAATATAATTTCATACTTAATTCAATTTTAGACTCAAATTCTAATTCTTATACAAGTATAGATTGAGGTTCATGAGCTCGCTTCAATGTATGTGTAGATTGAGATTCAATAAAATACGAAGTGAAATTGTAATGCAATTGTAAATTCGTTTTTGTAATCCAATACCTCATTAATAGAATACCGACTAATTATATTTTCTTCAATAAAATCATATTTGATTAAAAGATTTTCTAATGTAATTTTAGAATGATATGCACAGAAACAAGTACAAAGGATCATATTTTCGGTTTACTTGTCATTAATTGAAATGAATTTTTGTCCTTTTTTATGAAAGTTTAGAACTATACAGATTTGCTGAAATGATAATTTAATGATCATCTAAATTGAAGCAAGAATTTGAGATCTATAAAAACTACTCAACGATCAAGATTTGCACTTTAATTAGAAAACTTAGATTGTAATAGAGTTGATCAAAAAGGAATTATAGTAGCAATCAACCAGATAATATTTTATTTGATGGATAACAAGTAAATAAATAACAAGAGACTTGACTTCATACTAGCATGAAGAGAATACTTCTACCAGAAATTGTCAATCAATGCTTGCATTGTTCTTAAAGAGCTCGCAACAAACTAGCTTGCAACTTTGAGAGAAATTTCATTCAATAATTAATTGCTCTTTGCACGTCTCAAATCTTCCAATATTTGTAATTTAAATTTTTTTTAAAGTGGGCTGTCAATTACTATCTTGAAACCATAACCACAAATACTAAAACATTACTGAGAAACCATAGAGTTGTGTGGATAAGCACGGAATTAGAGAATCATGTACCCATGTAAAGTAATACAAGATCACACAATTCACTCCATCTGTAGTAGTACTCCCCCTGCTAATTGCAAACATAAGAAACCAAACTGTGACTCAATAATGAACCGATCATTAAACCAGAAGAACCAACAATGAAATGCGGTAAACTAGCAAACCATAGAATCAACTGAAAACCGACAGTGAACCAAACTTAGGAGAATCAGAATGTTAGAGAACAAAACTTGTTTTCGTAAACATCGTCATAGGCATAATGACATTATTTAAACTTAGATAATTGTAAAATTTAAAGAACTAGTAAAATAACATCAATGAAAATAAAACCGATCTTAGAATGCCAATTTACATGTCTCTACGCACCATCTCACATTTTTTTATGAGCATAAATTTTTACATTTGTATTAGTTTGCTTCACTTTTCATGTTCTTTTGGGAAAAAAAATGATGAAGTTGCTTTTTATTTTTCAATGTTAATTTTTTGTTGAAATTTATCATGACTTTCATTATTCTCATATTACAGAAACTCTTAAATTCTTTTATTATCTCAATGTGAAAGCTACCTCTTTTAATGAGCTCTTATTTTCATGTGTTGCTCTTACATTTAGAAAAGTCCCTTTGCTTATAAAGATGGAATAAAATGTATTTTAAACCAATTAGTCTAGTCTCAGGAGTGTGATATGATAACAGTCTATCATGGAGATTTTAATATAAATTTAATAAAACTGTAATTAGTTTGATCATGTTATCTTGATCTGTGTTTTGAGCCAAATAAAAGTCATTGATATTTATGTTGAGCTTGGCATAAATGAGAATATTAAGATGGTTATGTGTAATATCTAAGAAGGATTAGTTAAAGAATGATTATGTTAGAGGAATGGTTGGGAGAGTTACATCTATTGAAGATAAAGTAAATAAAAGTAGACTTAAGTAGTTTATATATATATATATATAAAGGGTAGAAAATGCACCATTGAATGAGGAAATAAAATTAGTGCAGAAGATTATGAGGGAGAAATATTAGACCTAAGGTAACATGGATTGTTCATCATAATGGTTTATCAATAGTTTGTTTAATACTTTTTTCAATACTTGGCAAGAATAAATAGGAAATGAGGATTCATAAAGCCATCCTCATCTAAGTTGGGATAAGGCTAATGATGATAATAATTTTTTTAAGCTTATAATACTTCTTTTATGAAGTGCAGTGACATTTTGTCCCAAATGTTGTGTAGACATCACCACAATTGTGGTGAATGTCTAGATAACATTTGATTTGATTTTAGTTTTGTAATTAAAAACCTGGGAAGCACATGCTTTTATTTCTTCAAAGTCTGTGAAGATCAGTTTGCATATTTTCTTTTTAATCTAAGGAATGTGCTTTACCAATTTATTTTATTTTATTTTTACAGGCTTGTGCACTATACAACAACTGGTGGCCTATGTTAACTGGTAGATGATTCACCATATATGTATAGTAAACCAAATTTCAGTTCATGCATTATATTTACTGAGATGTTTAACGTTACTAATGAGATTTCATTAATTGTAGCCCTCATGTATGTGTTGGTGCCAATGCCTTGTTTGTTTTTTGGAGGTGGTTCTACACATTTCTTGACCAGCAGAGAGGGTGGAGGGTGAGTTTAAATATTGTCATACTTTTAGTTTTCTTACTGTTTGAATCCTTCTATAGATACATTTCTTTTATGTTTCAAGATCCACCTACTTTTGCTTATGCTATATAAAGCTAATAGCCGTTTCAACAAGTAACAAGCTTTGGTCATAAATATGACTTTGATATATGAAGTTCAGCTGTTTTGTTACTTATTTGACATGCAGTAAACCAGGGTGTGAGATTCATCAACCTTGGAATCCTTACCAAGGAAAGACATACATTCTTCAGTTAAATAGAGGTCTAAGTAGATCTTATAGATGCTCTATTAGATGATTAAAACTCAGCAGTCTTAGTAAGCCTGTACTCTACTTCTAGTTGATGCTCTGGTTTCATTGCCATGCCTCATGAAATCTGCTGTTATACCCAATGATCAAAATATATCTATAACACTTGCTTCATTTGGCTGTGAAATATTCATGTTCTATGACTAGGTGGCTGAAATACTTGAGTTTGACTTTTTGACTGATACGTGAGAACAATGGAACATAAGTTAAGATTATAGGTAGTTCGTTTAGAGAATTCAACCCGGATAGATTGCACCTTTTTCATAATGTTAACTGTCAGATATCTTGTTGATAGCATCTTCGAAGGACTTTTTTTTGACCAGATGCTATGTCTCCTGATTCATGGGCATTATAATACGGTTCTTTTTTGCAATCAGGAATGAGATTAATATTTGCTTATTATGCCCAATAGGTATTGGAAAATTATTACTATTGGTGTAGCTGAATTAGAAAGAAATTCTTGGAAAGGATTGTACCTTGTATCTTTGACTAAATTATGCTCTTTGGTGTGATAGAGGTTGCTCTACCTGATTTCTATTGGTTGCCCAGAAGTATTTTTAACGCTATTGCTTGTGTAGGGTAGCAATGGGACAAATCAGGTGACTTGAGTGTCATGCATCTATTTATGTTTATGTCATTTACAAGTAAATTTATGATTAATCTTGGTTGAGATTATTACTTAATATCAATCTGGTATTACTCGTCTTGGGTTTTGCAGTTTTTCTATTCATGTTCCTTAGTTTATACTTTTCTTTAAGAGAAGTTGTATGTATTTCTATGGCTCTCTCCCGTTGTTTTTTTGAGGTAGGAGAGAAGCCGCCCAAGTCTTGCGCTTTGACATTTAAATTTTATCTCTTTAGCAGTTCAAAAACTGGTGACATCCTATATCAATAGTACAATTCTTGTGTGATTTACCGGGTATCGGTGCAAGTCCATTCCTTTTTGCACAAATTTGGTAGGGACCAAATAAAGGAGATGAACTTCTTATTTTGTAACTGTTGGCACTGAACATGAAATAACTGTAGATGTTGGCTTGGGTTTGCATCATGTTCTTTTTTTTTTGGCTGCATTATTTTTCTGTTCTTTATTGTGTGTCTATTGATGTATTATTCTTTTACTTGAGTGGAAAAATCATTGATTTTTCTTTATCCATGTTGCATATGTTAACCTATAAACTTGTGTTAAATTCAAGTTTTGTGTCACGTAGCCTTTGGGAACTCCATCAAACTCCACATGGGTTTTGTGGCATGCCGGTTCAATTTAGTAGTCTGGAAGATGAAAATTTTCCAGATAAAAGCTGGGTTTGGGATGGCTTTTCACTTGTGGTGTGCTTTGAACCACACTGTTAGTTGCATTTAGGAAATTATGTTTTAGCTGCGATTTGAAGAATTTACAGTGGGAAAATTGTATTTTCTAATATGATTTTGGGAAAATTTGTGATTTGGTTTCATGCTAGGTAGATTTACTATGGATGCTATATATTTGTTAAGAGGTTTGATGGAGAAATATAGAGAGAGTAAGGAGGATCAACATATAATATTTATTGATTTAGAGAAAGCTTATGATAAAGTTTCAAGAGATGTTCTTTGGAGAGTTCTAGAGAAGAAAGGAGTTAATATTATTTATATTCAAGTCATTAAGGATATTTATACTAGAGATGTTACTTGTGTCTAAACACAAGGAGGATTGACAAAATATTTTTCTATTTCAGTTGGATTACATCAAGGATCAGCTTGAAGCCCTTATCTTTTTGCTTTAGTTATGTATGTTCTTACTAGGCATTTACAAGATGTAGCTTAGTGTATGTTTTTTTGCTGATGACATTCTTCTTGTTGATAAGATTAGAGAGGGAGTCCAATAGAAACTTGAATTGTGGAGGTCAACCTTAGAGTCTAAAGGTTTTCGTTTAAGTAGATCTAAAACTGAATATATGGAGTATAATTTTAGTTGTAGAAGTTCTAATGATTATGTTGTGACATTAGGCGAACAAGTCATTAAAAAGAGTTAGCGATTCAGATATTTAGGCTCTATTGTTCAGAATGATGGTAAAATAGATGGAGATGTTATTAGTAGAATTCAAGTTTGGATGGTTGAAGTGGAGGAATGCATCTGGCTTGTGTGATAGAAAAGTACTGCTTAGACTTATGGGAAAATTTTATAAGATGGTGGTAAGACCTGCAATGATTTATGGTGCAGAATGTTGGCCAATAAATAAAGAAGCAAGTTAAGATTGAGAGATGCTCGTGGATGAGTGGCTTTACTCTTAGAGATAAAATGTGAAATGAGTATGTTCGAGAAAAAGTTAGAGTAGCTCTAGTGGAAGAAAATATTAGATATAGTTGCTTTAGATGGTTTGGCTACATAAAGCATCGGTCGTCCGATGGCCCGGTTAGGAGAGTAGATGCATTAGATTTGCCTTATGTTAAGAAAGGTAGAGGTTGACCTAAAAAGACTTGGTTAAGAAGTATAAAAAATGACCTTAGTATACGTGAATTAAATGAGAATTTGACACATAATAGGGCATAATGGTGACGAAGGATTTATGTAGCCGACCCCACTTAGTGGGATAAAGGCTTGTTGTTGTTGTTGTAATCTGATAAGTAAAGTGCAATGGCTGCCAGAAAGTTGCAGTATGATTTTTTAAAATAAAAAATTATAATATCCACTGCAATTTGTTAAATAATAGCTTTTGCAAGCTCCACCACTATGTTCTCGTACTATTACAGCTATCCCAAACAGACCAAAAATCTAAATCTTTTATTGTGATAGCCATAATTGCCTTGAATCTACTTTTTATTCAGTCTAATAATTTTAATTTTGAAGTAGGATGAGTGGAAGGATAGAGAAATGATTTACACAACCATCAATATGTTTTTGTTTGTTACCTTAAGTAGCTTAGCTATTGGTGCACCCAAAATAGCTGGAAAACAAGCCCTCCTGCCAACTCTTATCCTTATCTTTACACAGAAGGACACACACATAGTGTTAACTGTCGATCAATCCCATAACATTGTCTATGATATTTTAAGTGCATTCAAATCTCTCTTCCCTATTGATGTATTTTATTTTTTTATTGTTTTATTTTTTGGATTGATCCTCTTCTTTTATGGCATTGGATTAAGATATTCTCATCCAACAATTCATCACCATATAAAGTTTTCCTTGCTCCTATCATCTTTGCTCCTTTTTTTGATTTTCTGAAGCTCAATGGCCAGGCTTGTTCGCTTACTGCTGGCCTGATTGAATGGTAAGCTGCCTTGCACTAATGGTAATGCTCATCCATCTCACCACTTGAATATTTGCTGATCGAACTTTTATCTTATCTTCTCTCTTTGGGGCCGGTTTGTTTCATTGGTATTCCCGATTTAAATCATGTTACTGCAAGTTGTCAGCTACTCCTTCACTGAAATCTTTAAATAATAATTTCATAAATGATATTTCTAAGTCTTATTTTGATAACATTAGTCGTTTACCAAATTTGTAGACCTCTTAATCTCAGGCTACTTTATTATAAAAAAATGATAGATCATAATCGCTGTTAATCTTCTAAATATCATCACATTGTTTAGATAAAAATAAAATATTGAACCAAACAGCCCAAAATATCCTTGATCTATAGCATCTTGTTCTTCCAAGCTTACATGCATGCTGGAGGATGCCAAGCGACACATCACTATGAGGTCTTCTTGGCTTCAAATCTTTTTAATGCTCAACTGATTCATTCTTCATTGGTCAAGGATGTTGTGTAGACATGGCAGATCTCTCCTCCAAAGCTGTTTTTTCTTCTCTTGCTATCTATGATATTACATTGATCTCCTACAGCTTTGAGAACCCTATGCTGTTTCTGTTGTTCTATTCAGCTGCTTTGTACATTTCGTCTAGATCCAACTTCTCCGCCTTTTTTTTATGTCTTGTAGTGCTTCAATTTAAAGAAATCACGGTGGCCTCAACAAGCTTATGGTTTTTTTTTTTTTTTTTGTCATTGCTTTTCTCTGTTTATGCTTATAACTAGTTTGATCTTGAGTTAGCTTCAGAGCTCGATTTTCACTCTTTTTTTAACTATGAAGTATATTCTTTTTCTTTTTAATGACTAACTATGAACCTCTTTTTTCTGTTCTTTTTTCCCTTGCTAATGCAAGTAGCCTGTGGATACATTTATATTAAAGGGTTGTTTGATTTGATGTATTTGGAGTGAAAAGTAAATCAAATACAAGGATTTTAACTTTTTGAGTGTTTGGCATGATGTAAACTAAAAGTGCAAAGTATTTGTGATGTGTTTGAAATGCATTGAAAGAGTGATTTATAGTGTATTTGAAATTCGTCTGATTTAGTATAATTCTAAATAAGTTGATCAATGTAAAGTGAGAACGGCCTTCCTGTCGCCAGCCGTTGGCCACCACCGGCCGCCGCCAATGACAATTTCTATTGCTGGCCACCGCTACGTCATCATTAATCTCCAAATATACTTTACATTAGATTCATTCTACCAAACAAGAAAAAATAAATTCATATATTTGTAGAGTTTTCATCCAAAGAACTTAAAGTAAAACAAATACATTATATTTACTTTATACTATGTTCTTTTTACATTGCATTTTTTTTTCAGGCAACAAATCAACCCTTAAGAAAATTTGTGGTTCTTAAAACTTCTTATAATTAAATTTTTTTTTTAAATTTTATGGGAAAGGAACTGATTTTAAAGTTTTGCCAGCCGAGACAACAGTTTGTCCTATATCACAATTTAAAAGTGAAATAAACTCTCTCACACATGCGTTAAAATTTGCTACAATATCCTAACAAACAAATTACGTCTTACTCTAGTGATATTACTGGAGTTTTATGATAAACATCAGTTGTAATTCTAGTTTTTCAAGAAAT
Source organism: Cymbidium sinense (assembly GCA_021442155.1). Classification (NCBI taxonomy): domain Eukaryota; kingdom Viridiplantae; phylum Streptophyta; class Magnoliopsida; order Asparagales; family Orchidaceae; genus Cymbidium; species Cymbidium sinense. The sequence continues at coordinate 107,259,488 of CM038220.1, forward strand.
AAACACACACACACACACAGATGGCATTAACATTTTACTACCTGTATCCTTTTCAACAAAATGCGGAGTTCATACAAACAACCATAAGAAATGTTGATTATTACGCTGGACTTTGGAATTGTCCTATTTCATAATCATAACCAGAATTTCTCTTCTGATTATTTCAGCTGGATAAACGCAGCAAAATTTCTCACCGGAGCTTCAGCCATGGGAAGCATCGCCATACCTGCAATCTTAAGGCACGCTCATCTGATCGAAACAGGTGCGATGTTAATAGAATTCACCTCTTTCTTCATCTTAGTCTGTACTGTGCTTTGCTTCCACCGAGTCAGCCTTGATGAGGATTGGTAGTGTGTACAAAGAATGACCTCCTCGCCTTAATATTAATATATGTAGTATTTGACCTCTTGGCAAGGGAAAGTCTTCTTCTTCTCATTTATGTAGAGAGGGTCCATGCTTTTATTAAAGAAGGAATAATAAATATTTGTCATCTAGCTAGTCAATTCCTATGTATTATATTTCATGTTTTTTATTATAGTTTTCTATGTTATTGTATTATAAAATAGTTGCCATGTAAACTAACTAGACTGGGCTTATTGCATTAAATTCAGTAAGAATTATGTTGATTTGTATTTTTATATTATTTTTAGCTGGTTTATAGTGGACTTTCTTAAGTTAGTATCTTTTGTGCAAGACACTTTTAGCTTAATGGCAGAGCTGAGTTTTAACCAAGATGCTGAGTCGTCGCATATGGTGAGTCATGATTAAATTCGCTTAAATGTCCCAAAAGTTAGTATCTTTTAAGTTAATTTATTAAAAAAGAGTTAAATATCTGTCATGATGGAAAGATTTTACGTCAGGATATTCAAAAGTTGGTTTAGGAATAGTTTTCTACTTACTGGATTAATTTTGAGATTAATGTAATATAAATTTTAATTGATAAATCATTTGATGCATTAAAAATGTTTTGATGGTTATAAGATGGTTTTGATTAAATTTTCTTCAGAATAATTGTTGTGGTTTTGATAATATTTTTGTGGAGATATTTGAAGTGTAAAATTTTGAGTTCAATTATTTTATTTGCTATATAGTATAAGAATAAGGGTGTATGGATAATTTTTTAGTTTTATTTTTTAGAAAATAATTAATGTTGTCTCGTTATATTTTTTTTTTTTTTGTTTTAGAATTAGAGTTGTTAAAGTGTGATGTTTGTCAAAAAAATATTTATTTATTTTTTAAAAAGAAATTATTTATAATATTCAAATGGTTTTTTAAAAAATATGTTTATCTCATTATAATTATATAATTAGTTTTATAAAAAATTATAGTTATCTTAAACAGATTTTAAGATAAATTTTATTAATTGGTTGTATGCATATCATATAATGTTATAATATATCATTTAATTATAGTGCAAAATTGTAGTCAACTTATTATTTATTAAATTCCAATAGGTTAAAAATATATAATAATATGGAGATATTTAGAAACTCCATAGAAATTAGAATTTAGTTAAAAATATATAAATAATACATATATAATATAACATAGATATGATATTTTTATTATTAAAATATGAAACATAGATAGACACTCATTTAATATAGTATTATAATAATTAAAAATAATATATAAATTAAATAAGATATTATAAATAATAAAATAAATAAATTATTTAAGTAATGTGTGTGTATCTATGTATATATATAATTTATTTTATTAGATTTTTAATAATTTTAATTTTTTATGATAAATATATTTTATTGATTTCATAAATCTCATTCTCCAAGTTTTTAAAACTCATTAAAAAATATTAAATATGATAAATTATATTTAAAAATATTTAATTTAATATTAATTTAATTATTTGAGATATATATGTTTTTTTTTTAATTTTTAATATTTTAAAATTTTGATATATCTTAATTGTGTCTAACATGTGTTGGATATATGTTAGTATATTATCTTTAAAAGTGTTTGTATATTATAGATTTTAATATTTTTATACTGTTTTTATTTTTTTTTAAAATTATATAAATTATCAATTGTAGAATTAAAAATATATGTGAACTTACATTCAAGTCCTTTATTTTAAGTTTAGAAGCATGAATATATTTCTTTGCTGCAAAGTTTACGCAATTAAGGATATTATTTTTTTATGCGATCGAAAGAATAATTGATAACCGTTTAAAGTTTTTTTTTTTTCAATTAACATTTTCATTATCCTTATAATAATTTAATAAAGAGAAGAACTTGAATAGCAAAGAAGCCATTTAATAAGTTAGATTTAATTAAAAAGAGATGATTTGATTAAACTAATTAATGAGATCTAAAGTCTCATCTCATGTCCACATAATTATATATATATATATATATATATATATATATATATATATATATATATATATATATATATATATATATATATATATATATATATATATATATATATATAATTTTTTGACATCATTTAAAAATTAAAAAAAAAACTCTAATAGGCCACAACTTCCCCCAAAATGATGCTTAATAAACACATAAATACTAAGAAACTTCATTAATACAAAACTAATTAAACAGAACAATTAATTAATTAACGCAGCAGACTTATTTAAGATACAAAGCCCGCTAATGCAAACCTTCAGAAATAGTTAATACATAACAGTCAACGGCAGGACTGTCCTTGAACTTCAAGGTATCCCAATGATGGGGAAGAAAGGAAAAACATAGATCAACGGCGGCAGTCCGAAGCTCTCCTCCGGCGACGGCGGTGGCCGGCGCGAATCGCTGTTCGGTGACTTTTTTCCTCCCAAAGCAGCTCCTCCGCCATTATTATTTCCATTCCTTTCCTCAAGCTTCGCCTGTTCAATTATTTTCCTGCATGAGGTGAAGAAGGCGAGTGGCGTTCGGAGAGCATAGGAACTGTCTGATGATTTATTTAAGGAGTTAATGGCGATAATTTTGGAGATAATGGATTTCTTGAAGCCGCAGAGCTGAGCTTTTCCACCGAGTAGATTTACAGCGCAGTCGGATGGAAGAGGAGAAGGCTTCGAGATTAAGATCTGAAATTGACCTCTGGTCTTGGTCAATGCGTAGGATAGTATTTTTTCTTTGCTGCAGTTGACTGCCAGTCTTACACCTGTCAAGAGAGGGGAGGAGATTTGGTCAAAGAAAACTTAAAAGTCAAAGCTTTTGACAAATGCTGAAGTCAACTTCAAATGCTCTGTAATCTGCTATAACTAAACCAATGAATACTGAGTTAAAATTATATTTATATATATATATATATTAATTTCTCTATATTTATATGAAAGCAGAGAAAGGATTAATAACAAAGGAATGAATGAGGAAGAGAGAACCAGAAAGGTCATATGAGGGAGAACAGTCAATGCAAGTGACTGATCCTCTCAGTAAACTGCCTACGGAGAACTGAAGATAAGTAAAGAGCAGAGAAAGCAGAAAGACTCTTTCTGCAGGAAGAGCAGATGCCATTAGAGAACTTTATTTCTAATTCTGAAGAGTTTAGAATTGTGAGATGAAGAAGAAGAAGAAAGAGTGTTGAGACCAATTAAATACTCGAAAGCTACATGTGTATTAAATGAGACAAGGGACTGAGCTTACATTAGTTGGTGGAAGCGGAGAATTTATGAGTTTGATGATTAATTAGATGTGGCTTGCTGAAATAATTATTGAAAGGAAGTGAGATAAATAGTTTCTGGCTATATGCATCTCCAACTACATTGGAGACTCATTTATTATCTTTATTAATGGTCTTTTACTCTCTCTCTGATATGGATCTAATCCTGGTTAACGGTTAGATTTGGGTCTGGTTTGGTGTAACTTGAGTCTAGTTCAGTGAGTTGACTCACTCTGAGTGGAATGAACCCGGTTGAGTTAAGTGATAATCCGGAAAGATTATTGGGTGCTTTCTGAACCGTTGGATTGCGCCTTTTTCTCTTGGCCGTTGGATCTAGCACTTGGATTGTGTTTCTTTTGAGCTGAACTTTGAATCGTTGGATTGGTTTGTCTCTTTTCTGCCCTTGGATTTGTGTTTCGATTGAGCGGTTCTTGATTTCCTTTCGTCCGATAGTGGATTACACGCGTTGTTCTCTGCGCGGTTCGATCTCTTGCCTTGATCTTAGACCCGGGGAATTAATCTTGACCCTTGATTCAAAACACTCCGACGGTTCTGGGCCGTGAGATGATGCTGCGAGGGTAAGTTTGCCTTAACTCTGCTTTTGGTTTGTTTCTTTTCGGCGTCGAGCCATATCAGCTCGAGAGGAAGAGGGACCGAGAGCGAGGAGGAACCTAGGGTTCTTCGATCGGAGATGAGCGGCGGTTTCCGGCGAGGGAAGCCAGAGAGAAGGTTGGTCAGAAGAAGGAGAATAAGGAGGAGACCGAAGAAGATAAGTTTTCTTTCTGAAATATTCATTCCCTCTTAGTTTGTCTTTCATCCTCTATTTATACTATTTTTCTGGCCTAGATCTAAGCTTTCTCTACATGAGTAACTACTTTCTGTTACATTGGGTCGTTTATCTACTATTTTCTTACTCCTGTCTCTCTGGAATATTAGTTAGTTAAAGCTGTTATTCCTCGATCTTCTTGGTTTCTTGATAGGTTGTGTTTCATCCATTCTATATTTGAGAAAACTATTATCTTGTTAGTTATTTCTTGCTTTGAGTTGATCTACGTTATGGATACTGCGGATTTGCTCGAACTATCTATGTTCAGTCATTTTCATACGTGATGTTAATTTGGGATTATTATTGCTGTTGTAGCTGTTATCATCCTAGCTGGTCTTTGTTCTAATGCTATTCTGGAAATGTGTATTTGTACTCTGTAATCTTTGTATTTATTTTATGCTCTGAATTAGTATACTTGTAGTCTTTCTTCTCTGTTGTTATCATATCTGGCCTCTGTATATTGATTTTCTGAATCATTTGTGGCTGTATTTGGTCTTCCTTACTGTACTGAGTCTGTTATCATTGTAATTCTTATTGTTGTATGTTGTAATTTGGCAATTAGAGGATTTGGGGTCATATCACACACACACACACAACACCTCTCTCTCTCTCTCTCTCTCTCTCTCTATATATATATATATATATATATATATATATATATATATATATATATATATATATATATATATATATATATATGAAGTTAAAGCACATAAAATCAAATTAAATGACTCAAGTAAGATGAGTTCAACAATGCTGGAATCACTCAAATCGAGCCCAAATGAGCTAAAATCAAGCCCAAAAGTTACATATGAAAACTTTGAAACACTAATTGGATAATCAAATGACTTTCAAATTTGGCATGCTTATAGTTGCATCAAGCGGCTCAAAGAGATGAATCCAACTAGCCTAAGATCACTCAAATCAAAGATCGTTTGGTCAAATCATTAAAAAAATTATCTATGATCAAATGAATCAATATACACTGTTCGATTGAGTGTTTTAGCATTTTGGCTACAATGATCAAAATACCTCTTTCAGAATTCTATAAATAGAACCCCATTCTTGTCATGAAGGGGGCAGAAGCTAGAAGCGCTTGGGAGAAAATTGAGAGAGGGCTAGAAGTTTGAAGTTCGTCATCACCACCATTGTCAACATCGCCGCTTATTGTCATCGCTGACTGCCACTAACAACCGTTATAGCCCAACTACTACTGCATAGCTGTTATTACCTGATTCTGGAATTCTCATTGTCAAAGTTTTCACATACATCCTTGTAATCCCGTTATCGGGAAAACTTAAATTTGCACTCCAAAATAGATATATAGTCGAGTATTTTTAATAGACTAGGCCCCGTGATTTTTTCCTCACTTCCTCGAGTTTTTTCACGTAAAAATTCCGGGACTTCCTATTCTCTGTTCAACTATCTATGTGTGTGCTGAATTTTCATGCAAGTTAAAGCGTGAAATTTTATTCTACCGCTACAAATTTTTTGACATGCAATAATATATATCATTTTTCAACTAAAGTTAAATAGCTTAAAAAATATTAAACTTTAATGATTTATTTCATTTTGATTTTTACTTATTTAATGAATAATAAACTCTTAAAATTCAATCAATACAATATATATATATATATATATCAAAATTCAAATTTTGTTTGGCGGAGAAAATAACAGATAAACCTTTTACAGAATTTTTTGTCCAAAAATATGAGAGCAATATTTGTAAGCGAAAGAAAATTAAAAGCTCGATCTTCTTCGTGAGCCTTCCAACTCAGTATTAATGTAGAGCAGATGATGAAATAATTGCTCTCTCAAAATCAGTATAAAAATAAATAAAATTGTCTATGATTATTTTAATACTTTATTAAAAGCTCATCATTTATATTTCTAACTTTAATTCATTACTAATTAGGGACCACACCAAAACAATTGATGGAGAAAAATTATAATCTAAATTTCATGTGTTCGTGTGCGACTTGAGACCCTCTATTTAAGGTGATGATTAAGGTCAATATTATATAATTGATTATATAATAATTTATATAAAAATATTTTACTTTAATATAGTGTAGCTAATTATGCAGCAGTAGAGTCTACTTTTATTCAATTGTTAGTTGATACATTTATATGAGTTTTAGATGCAAGGGAGGACTCAGGTTTAGTTGAAGAGAGAAAATTTTATAATTTCTCTTATATAAGATATTAAATTAATCATTTGCTCTCCCTCTGTCTCTCTAAATTTTTTATTTTTGTTTTTTATTTTGTCCTAAAATATAAATTTGCCTCTCCTAAAACCTAAAGCTGGTTCCGCCCCTATTTGGATGTATGTCAAATATCCTGACAAAATTCTTTCGATGAAAAACCTGAATCAATTGATGATTTCTCGTAACGAACGTTCGAGTTACCTTGGTGAGTAATCTAGTTGAGATGGGGTTCGTGAGTCCTTGGATAGGTTCAGTGGCTCAGTCGACTAGTTGACGAGATCATACTTTGAGTGACTCAATATTTTTAAGCGACATAAGATACTAAGACTGTTAGAGAATTTTTTTTTACAAAAGCTAAGAACTTTTATAAAAAAAATTTGTGGTGTTAGTATAACGAATTTCTTTTTTTACGCTTTCTAAAAAAATAAAACAGTTAGAAAATTATCCCGAACACACTTTAAGTCGAACTCAAATGAGGTGGCCCTTAAAATTTTTAATTAATCTAATTTAAATAAATAGCTATGAAAGTTTTGTATTTTAATATTCCAAATTTGTGGTGGACAAAAAAAAATTTCTAGCATAAAGTGTTGTCCTTTAAGTATACAACTATTATCAGATACATATTATTCTGATTCTGAAATTCTTTGTCAAACTGACATACATCAGAATCCAGCTTTAAAACTTAAATTAGACTGAAATAGATATATAATGAAATTTTTTTTGGCTAACCCCATAATTTTTTCCTCTCTTCCTCGAGTTTTTTTAAAAAAATTGCTACTTCCTATTCTTCAACTATTCATGCTAAATACACAAATTAAGGCGAAAGTTTTATTTTACCGCTATAATTTTTTGGCATGCAGCAATATATATATATATATATATATATATATATATATATATATATATATATATATATATATATATATATCAAAATTCAAAATTTGTTTGGCGGAGAAAATAACAGATAAACCTTTTACAATAATTTTTTGCATAAAAATATGAGAGCAATATTTGTAAACGAAAGCAAAATTAAAAGCTCGATCTTCTTCGTGAGCCTTCCAACTCAGTATTAATGTAAAGCAGATGATGAAATAATTGCTCTTTCAAAATCAGTACAAAAAAAAAAAATAATAATAATAAATAAATAAAACTGTCTCTGTTTATTTTAATACTTTATTAAAAGCTCATCATTTATATTTTTAACTTTAATTCATTACTAATTAGGGATCACACCAAAACATTAGATGGAGAAAAATTATAATATATCTGATTTAATCATATTTTATTTAAAATTTGTAATAAATACATTCCTATATTTTTTAAAAGTCTAATGCATATAAAAAAAAGAAATTCATGATATATTAATAAATTCATTTTATTTTTATTAATTAGTGAATAAGAACAACTCTTATCATCATTCTTAAATATTTAACTGTTATTTGTTTTGAATTTATTGTAGTTATAGAGATCTTATTAGAGATATGATCTAAGAAGAGAAAGTTACAATCTAAATTTCATGTGTTCGTGTACGACTTGTGACCCTCTATTTAAGGTGATGATCAAGGTCGATATTATATAATTGATTATATAATAATTTATATAAAAATATTTTACTTTGATATAATATAGCTAATTATGTAGTAGGAGAGTCTCATTTTATTCAATTGTTAGTTGAGGCATTTATATGGGTTTTAGATACAAAGGCAGACTCAGGTTTAGTTGAGGGGAGAAAATTTTATAATTTTTCTTATATGAGATATTAAATTAGTCATTTGCTCCCCCTCTCTCTCTCCTAAAAATTTTTTTTGCCCTTTATTTTTGTCATAAAATATGAATTTGCCTCTCCTAAAAACTAAAGTTGGTTCCGCCCCTATTTGGATGTATGTCAAATATCCTGACAAAATTCTTTTGACGAAAAACCTTAATCAATCGATGATTTCTCGTAACGAACGTTCGAGTTACCTTGGTGAGTAATCTAGTTGAGATGAGGTTTGTAAGTCCTTGGATAGGTTCAGTGGCTCAGTCGACATCAGATCATACTTTGAGTGACTCGATGTTTTTAATATAAGACTGAAGAGGGACAAATAGAACTTTTAAAAAAACTGTTGTGAAGAAAATAACTTTTTCAAAAAAAAAAAAAACTCTTGTGTGTGTTATAAATATTTTTCTTTTTATAAAATTTAAAAAATAATTTTTTGACCTTTAGCACACTCTAACAACTTTAGTTATCAAAATAGCTTTTTCATCACAAAATTTTTTAAAATCGTAAAAAAGCAGAATAATGAAACTGCTTACTTTCGACATTTTCAAAAAAAAATAAAACAGTCAGAAAATTATCCCAAACACATTTTAAGTCTAACTCAAATGAGGTTGCCTTTAAAATTTTTGATTAATCTAATTTAAATAAATAGCTATGACAGTTTGTATTTTAATATTCTAAATTTGTAGTGGACAAAAAAAAGTCTAGCATAAAGTGATGCCCATTTTTATAAGATTAGCATAGTGACCGACATAAAGGCTATTGAGGTCATTTAATTTGGCGTTAAGAATATCTAATTGCTGCCGCTGACGCAAGATTTGAGTTAGAAATTTTCCAAAAATTAAATAGAAGATCTTCTGAATTTTGATTTCAGTAAATTAAATATTCTAATGAGACAAATATTTCAATAATATCAAAAAATATTTTGAATTATAATAAAAAATTTTATGATATTTTATGATGGATTAAATAATTTTTTAAGTTTGACATACTTATCAAAAATGAGCCTCTTAATGAAAAATTTAACAAGCATAAAATCACAAATTTAATATCAGTAAAGTATTTAAATGTTAACTAAATTATCTATAATTAAAAGAATTAATATGAGTCATGCGATATAATGTTTGATAATTTCGACTAAAATTATTAAAACATTACTTAAAAATATAAATAAGCCACAATTTGTCAAATAAAAGGGACCATAAGTTTGAGAGAGCTTAGAGATCTTCCTATCTAACAATCAATACTATGCTACATTATCTTAGCAACAATCCCTAAATCACATTATCCGCACGACATCACTTGACCTATATCATTGTTCTTCAATGTTTCTCAAACATTCTTAATTACATCCACAAACAATCAACATAATGTTTCATACATTGTAATTTCATCATCTTTAATCAAGAGGTAATTAATATTTCATATTTTGTAATATTATCCTTATTTATTAAGAGGAAAAATAAACTTTTGTAATATTATTTATGTAATTTATTATGTCAAATAGATCATTTCTTGTCTTCTTCTTTCTTTTTTTTTATCTTTTATGTAAAAATTTTTGATATTACTTCTAAATTACTTCTTTGATAGGTCGAATCGTCGATTTTATCCAGTTTCATCCGATTTTTTATTAGAGTGATTTTTTAAATAATCCGTTGATCGTGATTACCGCCACGATCGAATCGATCGCACCGGCCAGATCCGATTATAACAACATTGGTAATAAGTATATCCAAGTATAGGGATGAGGATTGCAACAAACTCAAAGGTGGTGCAATGTGAGTAGGGAAGCAATAGCGATAGTATGAACTAAATATAGTGGGTGAAGGCAAATAGGCAACTAGGCAACTAGGCAACTAGGCAAGTAAAATTTCAAATGATTGTCATTTTAATAGACGATAAACATTCATCAACAATAATGGTAGATGCAAGGGATTATTGACAAGCATTGCTTAATATTTGGATGTCATCATGCGTGATGCATATGATGTCATAATCACATTGATATAATAACTAAAAACGTTTGCAAAATAACATAACTAAATTGTCTAGGGAAGTCTAAATCTTTGCAAAATAAAATTATCTTCTTAAAAATTATATGACATAAAAGAAAATATTGCATAATAAGAGCTTAAACTGTACCATATATTTTATGAATCAGGTTATTATGCAATATAAAAGTCACAATAACTAAATTTTGTATCAAAATTAAGAATAAATAAATTATCAAATGATGAAATGAAAAAAAAAAAATACATACAAGGATAATACATGTTGAAATTAAAGGTGGAGAAAAGTAAAATAAACTTGATACATCACTCTCACGGCCCCATTATAGTTTAAAAAATTAGATTAATAATAATCAATAAAATTTTGATCATAGAAGATTTTTATTCATTTAAATTGCTTTAAGATAAATAAAATATAATTTTTAATTACTCAGTTTTAAATTCATTAATATTAGAATAAATTTCATTAATCTATAATTCAATCTGAATAATCAGTATATTTAACCAAAATGTTCATATTTTAGACTTCCCCAACATAAGTGGCTTCTAATTTTGAGGCTCATTATGACCTCACCAATTATTTCTAGTGTTAGGGAACTTTACAAATGTCATCATAAGACACCTTGACTAATTATAAGTCTGCTTCCTCATGAGATTATTTTTTAGGGATTATTTGAAAAACAATGGTGGAACTACTACAAAAAAAATTTATAATAAATATTACAAAATTTTATATTTAAAAAAAATCATACTACAACTTTCTAACAGCTACTGTGATCAGTAAAAATATAATTTTTCCAGCAGATTTTCAAAATGCGAAATAGTGCGATGCATTTTCGTACAGCACAGCTGCCCCAAATGCAGTTTAAGTAAACTTCATAATAAAATAAAATCTAATAATTTAATTCACATACCAAAACACTCCCTTGCCAATAATTAATATCCAAAAAGATATAAGACAAACTTATCATAATCCAAAATGAAAGACAAGCAATCTTGAGTGGTTGTCATTAAGAAAACATATAATAAAAAGGTAAAGGACTTTGAACAACAAAGCACACAAGAATTGCTACCCTAGAATTCTTCAAAGGTAAGACAAAAATGTGACTGGCATAAAACCATTAAGCAAGCCATTAAAAAATATGCTGAGCTTTGGAGTTCAATATCAAAGTATTCATATTGAACAAAAAGTAAACAACTATGCTAAAAAATTATATCAATAAATCAAAATAAGTGCTATGATTTGTAACTCATGCCCAACAAAAAAATCTAAATAAAAAAATGTCAAATGAGAGATATGTGTTATGCTTTTCAACACAGTCATCCTATTTCCTTTCTAATCAAATCATAATCTGAGCTTAGTATCTTGTAATCCTAACTCTTCTACTGCATATTAAACTCTTGATCAAGAGCATAACGGCTAGTAAATATCATACATCCAGGTTACAGAAATAAAAAAATATCCTCACTATGAAGTTCTATGCATTATCAAACAAAATAAATAACCTCATACTATGATCCAATGTCCCTCTTCCTGCATAATACCATAAAAATGCAAGTAACTTGCTGACAACTAATTATGCAAAAAAAAAAAAAAAATAAGAAATACTAAAAAATTAGGGTTCTTCCATATCTGCAAAAATAATCAGGAATTCTCTTATTTGACTTGCATTATCACATATAGAAAGTCTCAGAATCATATACTTGAAAATTGAACACACCTGGTCTTGAGGCAATGATGGCTGCACATGTTAGTATCCCCTTGACCCTAATCATCGCATGCCTTTGAACTGCTCAACTGATAAAGAGCCTGTTACAACTTGAGTTCATGAAAACTGCATTTTCTAACTCTGGTAAGTTGGCAGAAAAGTTCCCAAAGAAAAGTTGCCACACTCTCCCTTCAGATCACATGATTTACTTTAATGCCGACAGTTATTAATTTCTAGAAATGAGTATGCAAGTCCATTGTATGATTATAGCTACATCATAGTAGTCATTTCCATGAATAAAAACCAACATAAACGATCGTGGAGGTGGATGCAATCTTTTGTTAAGATGATTGTAAAGTTAATATGATAAACTTATTTTAAAGCTGATATGAATATGATAAATATTTTCTTTTTTTGGATAAATAAGATATTTTCTTACATTTATTACCACACATTGGCAGATCTGATTATACAAAATAGCTTTTTCACAAAAAATTTTGTAGTGGCCAAATGAAAGTATAACAATAGTCTAAAAAATGAGGCAGGTAAAATTACCTCAATAATTCTCATTGAATCAATGAAACCACCATTAAAAGTCATTTACCTAACCAAGCAACATGGTTTGGTTCGCACATTATTTTCCCCAATGGTTGTAGATTTACTTGAGCAATCCAGTGCATAAGATTTTAAGAAGAAAAATAGAAAGAATAATAACAACAACAATATTTCAAGAAAAGGAAAACCTTGTACCATCAGTAATCACAGTTAGGTAACATGAAAGATCAGTGTATCCAGTACACATATGTCAAACAGTTCACGTGCCTATTGATGCAGTTCATAATTGAAACAATTCAGAGAGCGCACATAACAATCAAGCTGAAAACACTAAATCATAAAATTTGATCTCCATAAACCAGATGACAAAAACAAAAAAGTAAGAGTCTTGCTCTGGAGTCAAGTAGTAGATATACTTATAACATCATCATCATTACAGAAAACAAAAAACTTGCACCATTTGTTTAGTCTGGCCGTATCACTCCCTGCGACTTCCTGCAAGAAAAGTGGTGAACATTTCCCTTTGAATAGTATTATGTTTTGTGAATTGAAAATAATGTAAACATACATACCAATAAAGCTTAACTTGACTGAGAAGAACAAAATGTTGACACAGGTGAAATGACAGAAAATGCAGACAATCGAAGAAATCAAATAAAGAACATAAATTAGCTTATATGAATATCAAGTTGTAAACTATATGTAGATATTCAAAGTGTCTTACAATCAAGATGCTCATAGTTGGAACTATTCATACAAGCCTTAATCCCACTAGGTGGGATCGCTACATGAATCTTCGCTCCATTGTGTCCTATTATGTGTCAAATTCTCATTTAATTCAAGTATACTAAGATCATTTTTTATACATCTTAACCAAGTCTTTCTAGGTCTACCTTTACCTTTCTTAACATAAGGTAAATCTAATGTATCTACTCTCCTAATTGGGTCACCTAGGCCGACGCTTTATGTGGTCAAACCATCTACTCTCCTAATCTTATCTACCACTGGAGCTACTCCAACTTTTTCCCGAATATACTCATTTTGCATTCTATCTCTAAGAGTAAAGCCACTCATCCACCAGCATCCTCATCTCTGTACACTTAACTTAGTCTTATGCTTCTCTTTTATTGGCCAACATTCTGCACCATAAGTCATTGCAGGTCTTACCACCATCTTATAAAATTTTTCCTTAAGTTTAAGTTGGAACTATTCATAGAAGAAAAAAAATCAAACCAAGTTATGATAAAGAAAGAAAACATATTGATACATGAAAGAAACAAGGCATCAGTTTTGATCTCACTAAACCAATTGAAATTACAATAAAAGTGAAATATTCTAAAGAAATGATGAATAAACTACTGAACCTTAAGAGACTGAGTTAGTGATGGCCAGTCTATTATGTTTTGGGTGCATGTCATACAATTCACAACTAAATTACATTGAATGAGTAATAAAGCAAGAATTCTGAAACAAACATTTCTTACATAACAACATAAAACAAAGGAAGATTTACATACATATCACACAATTCTTATGTATTTACATAACTAATATCTAAAGTTTTATGTTTACATATATAGCATTTTTCTATGCACGAAAAGGTATATTTTATTTTCAAAAATCAATGATAGTGATATTTTTATGTGATATTAAAGATGTAGCGATTATTGTTGTAAATGTTAAAGTTTAAGTGTTAGATATGCAAGTAAATAAAAACAATGTGGTATGTATGTTAATGAACCAATAAAGCATTTTAACATCTAAAACAAAAAATGATCATGCAAATGAATTAAGATTGGGGATTTTACATGCATATCACAAAATTCTTAAGTATTTAAGTATCTAACACTTATGTCTTTATAATATCTAAATCAAATCTAAATATATGCATGAAAAGATGTTCTTTATTAAAAAAAGTTAAATTAATGATATTTTTAAAGTGTTACATAAACAAATATAAAAATAATTCGAAGTTAAAATGTTAATACATAAAAATTAATATCCAATAAGATTAAGGTAGACTATTTGAGTAGAACTTTGAAACCTCATCTTTTAGTAATACTTAAAAGAAATTTAGCTCAAAACAGACCGCCTTATGAGGCAGTATTTGAACTTGATTTAAGGCTAAGTTGTAAACTAAGTAGTGAACCAAAGATGAATAATTCTTGAAAGAAATTCTGCATATTGTGACTAACAGTTGACAGTCAAGAAACATCGTTAAATTAATAGCTATAGAAAAGATAATATTTTCAAGGGTAGTGTTCGACCAAAGATGGCAGTTCTCACTTTATTTTTGACAAGCCGATAAATCAGATCTCCAATCATCAAAAATCACATATCTCATGACAATTTTCCAAAATTTCCCACAAAGAAAAGCCCAACTCCAACATCAATCCAGAAAACCTGTTTGACGCCAGACAGCATTGCGGACCCTTCGCAGGTCCCTACCCTTGAGGGTCCTCCCGACTCCTTCCAGCATCGAGAAAGTCGTCAATGGAGACTCCTTCGAAGCGGCCCTCGCCACAATCTCATGAGGTGGAAGCATCTCCTCCTCGTCAATATCCTCAGCTCCCCTCACGTCCCCATCAGGTTGCTCCCAAGCTCTCCTAGCCTTCGGCGGCACGATGGGAACGTTCACCGGCGCAGACTGGTGGTAGATCTTACCTCCAGGAACTGACATCGAGTACTCAGTCTTCGGCTTCGGGATCACCGGGATCATCCGAGCGGACGAGGACGGTGAAGAAGGGGATGCGGCAGCGGAGGATGATGACGGGGAGAAAGTTTTTCGCTGAAGGAGAGGGCGTTTCTTGTCTTCTTCCGGCAGGGCGACGAGGATACCGAAATTGCGCTCAGGAAAGCGGCGATGGACTGGGCGGTAGAGAGACTGGCTAGGGCTAGGGTTAGGGTTAGGGATCGCCATAGAAGACGGGTGCTTGGGGGACGGGAGATTCGTCTCTGATGAATCGTTTTCAATCCAGAAAATATCGTCTTCGTCGAGCTCGTCACCGCCGCCGGTAGGAGAGTTAGCCGCAGCTGCAGCACCACCAGCGGGTGGCGGCGGCTGGGAGAAGAGACCAAGAAAGCTGTTGCCGCCGGGTGATCTTTGCTGGCGAAAAGGTTCCATCACGATATAACGTTAGAGGTTTGGAAGCAGAATGCAGCTGGTCGAGATTTCACCTCCGGCACGATTCGCCATGACAGAGGGGAGAGAGAGAGAAAGCGAGAAACCAGCTAGGAAGAGACGGGTACGGTCTTGTATAGAGACGTCAGGCCGACGACATTTATGTGGGAACAGCCATTTTTTTATTTGCGGGACCCAGCTAAATCGTGTCCTTATCTAGCTACCACGTTCGCATAGAGATTTTATGCGTAGCAACTCTATAGAGTTTTCACCATACGGGTTAGAAATAATATATATATATATATATATATACTTTTATAAATTTAATCAGGTGATTAGTCATTTAAAAAAAATATTTAAAAATAGGATTAGTCGCCCGCTGACTAGGTGACTGGTTCTTTAATTTTTTAAAAAATAAAATAAAATGGGTAGTCGCATTTAATATCAGTATCATATCGGTATCAATTTCGGTGTCTTAATATTGTTGGAAATATAATAAAAAATTCTGCTTTAAATCTTATGACTTTTGAATCTTCAGTGAGCGCATGTTTGTAAATGCGACTTACAAGTTACAAAATTCAAGATATTGATGTAGCCCTTATTTTTTTAGAAATATCAGACTAATTAGATATTAGGTTTTGGCGTGGTTGGTATCGTTAGAAAGATAATGAAAAATTCTACAACTTTCATGTTGACACCTTTTGATGAATCTCGCCCGGTGAGCCGCAGTTTTTACAAATGTGTGATATCTAAAGTTACAAAAATTAAATATATGGTGACAACACCTGTTTTTTTTTGCCATAATACAAGGATATATTTTTTTTGGTAATATTAAACACTCTCATTATATTTTATATATAAATTGAGTTTATAAATTGAGTTTGAATCTTTATGTAATTAGGTTGAATCTTTCATCCCTCATTTGAATTAATCAAAACAAACAAATAATAAAAATAGGATATCTGATAAAATACTGAATGACAAAAGATAATAAATAAAAATAAGAAAATTCCATCAGATAAAAGATAACATTATCTTGGCGATGCGCATGGTGGAATCGCATTGTTAATTGGAGTGTAATATCGATAATTAGGTGGCGATTGCAGATGATGTTGTTGATGGTCCTCCTCTTCTTCCACCTGCTCGATAGGTTGTTGCGAATACCCTAAGTCTGTAACATGAGGTATATCTGTCGAAGCTTGCGTAGGCAACGAATACCCATGGTACACTCCGTATGGCGGTGTCATATGGAATGTCGGTGGTTCATATTTGGCCGCATGCCATGGGTGCATCACGAGATCACATTGCCGTGATATGAATCCGGGGTGTGAAAATGTATGCGTGATATCAGCGGTGTGAGGATGACCGCACATCCATCGATAGAACATCTGTCTGCGCTGATGCAGAAGTGTCTAAAATGTCTGTATCCTTGTATCCTTGGATGGACAGGATCACGGTACATGACGTGTGGCTCTGGATGTGCAATTAAATATCACGCACAAACTAATCAAACTTTGATCTTATCAAATTTTTCACCGCAAAACGTATGCGTTTAATCCAACTAAAGATCTTAATCAAACATATTGGGCAAAAGATATGCGCATAAACTAATCAAACAAAAATAAGCTCATTAATTCAACTAACCCAAAAAAAAACACATTCAAAATCAGATCTAACACATATTTTCTATAAAAATCTAATTAAATAGCTTAAAGATACCAACTAAATCAGATCTAACACATATTTCTTATAAAAATAACACATTCAAAGTACTAACATTTTTCTTTCATTTTGGGTAAAATTTACCTAAATTGGCGGAAAATCTTTGAGATCCACTCCTTCACCGGCGGAAACCACCAATGGGCCGGCGGCGAGCCTCCTTACGTGGCGTCTTGGTGGACGGACACGAGTTCGACGCGATCGAGCGGAGAACAAAAAAAGAAGCAGAGCTTCGCGTCGCTGACTCTCGGTTTCTAATTGAGGGCGGTCGCCCGGTCGTGAAGACTAAGCTGATTAGGTCGTCTGTTGACTGAATTGTTTTGAAAAAAAAAATTATAATGGCTAATCACCTAATTAAGTTTATAAAATGGCCTAATTTAAAAAATAAGCCTACACTTAGATGACTTTAATTTCAATCTTAAGATGTTGAATTTGGATGCTTAAAAAAAATTATGCATAATATATGAAATCATTTATACAATGAGTAGTGCTTGTTTTGATCACACATAAATGTGGATAAGCGTCAAAGTTTGATATCAATATTAAACTCGTGATGTCATTTCAAAAATCTATCTCATATGCTAAACAAAATATTTATATACAAATATAATCCTTGTGTATTTATATAACTAATAATAAAAAAATCATATTTACATATACAAAACTTTTTATATATGTAAAAATATATTTTGCTTTCGAAAAATAGATTATAATATTCATTTTTATATGATGCCCGATAGATGCCAGATTCTCCTATCGCTGCCACTAGATCGCTGTCAATCGCCGCCGGACCACCGCTAGTTGCCACTACTCGGGGTTGTCGGTCGTCGGCACCGCCGGATCAATGCCGTTGTTGTGCTCGAATCATCGTTCAACTAAGTCATCGACCTCGGCGCCACCACTAGGCAGGCTCTCGCCCAATCATTGCCACCCAACTACCATCGTCGGATTGCTGCCGACTGTTGCTATTGAATCATCATTTGACCACCACCATCGAATCATCGATCGACAATATTGTCTTAACTATCAACATTTGATTACATCTTCCTCAATTGACACCATTGTCAATATCCTTGACAAATATTATCATTTATACAATCGATGAATATTGTTGACTCACATCATCGCCTATATGATCGATGTTAGTTGTTGATATATGCTATCATTTATAAAATAATTATATGATGTCGGCTCATGCCATTACTTACATTAGAATCTATTCTCTATAATTCATATCTATTATATTGTATAAACTCCTTCTCTATCTATGAGAAAAGATGTCATTTGTAATCACTAATATATATACTAATATAACAACTCCTATAATTAAGATTTAGCAAACTACAATCAAAATTTATACCAACTCCATCCTCATAGAATCTTCATCTATTATATATATATATATATATATATATATATATATATATGAACAATCTTAATCATTATAATTAACGTATAATTGAATTAAGATAATATTAATCAGGTTGAACTTGTTAATAATGATGATGAGCAGCGGGTTTAGAACAAACTGCAATGATTTTTCAGCGGTTTTAATCGTTATAATATGGTTCATTTAAACGGAAAGCTCTTTCTTTCTTGTAATAATAAAGTAAAACGGCCAGTTGATGAACTGTGGATCATTTTGTTCGCAACAACTAGAACCGTTCATTTCCTTCTTCTTTCTTCCATTAAGCTCAGTTCCATGGCGTCATCAACTAGCTGGAAGAAGAAGGCCTTGCATGAAGACTGAAAGCCACTTTGAATAGCCAAGGAGATCTGCCTTTCTTTGAACGACAGCAGATACGTCAGAGATAAGCATCCTGGAAGGAATTATTTTCGCCACTTTTACATTAAAATTAGAGTTGTGCTATAGAGAGCTAGATTGATCTATTCTGAAAATTTTACATTGAAAAAAATATAATCATAGAAAATTATAACTTACCTCTCTGAAAAATTCTTTAGATGACTGTAATGTGGAGAAAGGCAAATCATGCTTGGCTAACAAAGAATGGCTCTTCGATTCATGGAAGACCTCTCTTCCGTTCAGGTCTTCTTCTCTCTCGCTGGCGGATAATTTATAGTCTTATCCAGCCACTACGTCCACATAGAGATTTTGTGCGTGGCAATTCAATAGAATTAAAATAACTTTTGCACGATGCGGCCTTCTTTCTTTACGATTCGTGCTGGAAATCTTAACCTACAGTTTCAATCAGATCTAAGGGACAAAGTTTAGTTATATATATTTTTTGAGAAATTTATATATACAGCACACAATTCTTGTGAATTTTAATATTATTTTTAATGTAATATTAAAAAATTTAAATATTATATATATATGCCCCATTTCTTTCTGTTCTATGAGATTCTCGCGTGTACGATACGGAATCCCCAGAAGTTGTAACCATCTGCGAGGCTGCGATCGAGCGTTCGGGTTGGGTTCTTTTTTATCTTGAAGAATATTAGCGGTTACATGCGATGAATTTGATAATATAAAAATAAATTAGTCTCATTTTTAACGTAGAAGAAATAATATTAAAATTATAAATATAAAAATATAAGATTTAAATTAAAATCTGACATTTAATATGATCAGCAAATTAAATACTGATTATAAACTTTGAATCTGACATTTTTTTTTCAACGTTAGATGTCAACTAATGGTTAAGTCAATCATGACACGTTCTACTCCATAATCAATGTATGATGATTCTCACAGTAAAAAATATATATTTTAATTTAATTTTTAAATTAGGCTTAATAAAAATCTTAATTAACTAATTCGGTATTTTTAAAAAAAATTAAAATAGTGTCCTGAACAACGACTCATACCGGCCAGCCTTCTAGCTTAAATTTTTTTAAAAAATAATTTAAACACACAACAGTTATTTTCTAGACATAACGTGCTAATCTGGTGTCAGATTTTAGCGTACTTGGTATCGTTAGAAAGTTAATGAAAAATTCTACAACTTTCATGTTGACAACTTTCGACGATTCTCGCACAGATAACCGCAGTTTTGAGAATATATGAATATTCAAGATGAAAAATTATATATATATATATATATATATATATAGCGACATTCCTCATTTTTTGGCCTTATCGAACTCATGCGGTGTCAGATTTTAGCGTGTTTGGTATCGTTAGAAACGTAGTAAAAAATACTACAACTTTCATGTTGACAACTTGCGATGGTTCTAGCTCAAGTAGCCGCAATTTTTGTGAATGTATGAATATTCAAGATGAAAAAAATTATTTATATATATATATATATATATATGCGACAGCCCTCATTTTTTGGCCTTATCGGACTCATCCGGTGTCGGATTTTAGCGTGGTTGGTATCGTTGGAAACGTAGTAAAAGATACTACAACTTTCATGTTGACAACTTGCGATGGTTCTAGCCCAGGTAGTCATAATTTTTGCGAATGTATAAATATTCAATGTGCAAAATATATATATATATATTGCGGCAGCCTCCGTTTTCTGGCCTTATAGGACTCATACAGTGTTGGATTTTAGCGTGTTTGGTATCGTTGGAAACGTAATAAAAATTATACAATTTTCATGTTAACAACTTGAGACGATTCTTGCCCGGGTAGCCGCAGTTTTTGCTAATGTATGAAAATTCAGGGTGTAAAAAAATATATATTCGGCAACCCCCATTTTTTTGTCATATCGGGTTCATCCGGTGTCGGATTTTAACGTGTTTGGTATCGTTGGAAATGTAATAAAAAATTCTATAACTTTCATGTCGAAAACTTATGACGATTCTCGCCCGGGTAGCTACAATTTTTGTATTAATATTCTATGAAATAGTGAAATCAAATAAATTCATCACTCTCAAAATCAACCAAATGAACCATTTCATAATTTGGTATAACTCACTGCAATAAAACACTCTTATTAAAATGCAATTAACAAGCTCTTAGGAGATAATACATATCATCAATAAAAAGCATACATTAATGTACAACCTCATCTCAATATGTGATAAGAACAAATTGAATTTAAGCAAACTCATATGAACATAATGCTGATCTTTGATGTAATCCAACCAAAACAAGAAAATAGTTTATCAATATGTCATCATGTTTAAATAGTAACCAACATTAGAGATTATATAATTAAGAGTTATACAACAGTGAAACTGAATGAGTAATCATAACAAATGAGAAACAATCATAAGTAAATGTTATCCACTACATAAAAAAGATAACACGTCTATCTTCGTCGATGCCTGCAATCGCATCACTATCGGGAGTGTAATGGGCTGGTGGTCGTCGTGGACGGTCTCGTAAATGATGCTCTTAATGCTGGTCCTCTTTTTCAACCTACTCCGCAGGTTATTACGAATATCTCAGGTGTGTAACATTAGCTACATCAGTTGAAGCCTGAGCAAGGAGCGAGTAACCGTGGTACACTCCATACCGCGATGTCATATGAAATGACGGTGGACCATATGTGAGAGGGACTAGTGTCTTCCATGGATGCATCTGAGTCCACATAGTTATTTGATATGAATACTGAGGTGGCTGTGTGAATGTATATATAGACTGACCGACCACTGGTGTAAAGGATGGACCAACATCCATTGACGGCATATCTGGCTATACTGATGCTGAAGTACATGGAATGTCAGTATCATTGTATCTACTATCAGAGATATGCATGTTGCATCTTAGCTCAATGCACAATCCCTCGTAATCGTTGATAGATTGCTGAAATTATGTATCATCATCTCTTCCGAAATAACGCTACAATATATCCTCCGTATTCAAGATGAGCTCACGCTGCATTGCAAGAAATTTAGATTAGGGTTTAATCATTATAAAAAAAATAAAATTGTAACCATCAATCGTTCTTCAGGCGCTCGAGGGTAATAGGTGTCAGGTGGAATTGTTGGTGCCTTCAGCATGTAGAGTAAAGCCCAATATCGATACCACCTCATGTATTGGCTGATCGCTGGCTCCCCGTCTTGTTGAGATAGATCTAC
Organism: Cymbidium sinense; assembly: GCA_021442155.1. Taxonomy (NCBI): domain Eukaryota; kingdom Viridiplantae; phylum Streptophyta; class Magnoliopsida; order Asparagales; family Orchidaceae; genus Cymbidium; species Cymbidium sinense. The sequence goes on from CM038220.1 coordinate 107,282,025, forward strand.
CACTATAACTAACTCACGTCTGCACTCCCATTATGCAACGTAAGAGTGGTTGTAATCGATCTAATCAACGTCGACTTTTCGTCGGCCATCCACCCGTATGAATGAAGGATCTACTAGTGCAACATCAATCATAGGTGGCAGGCTGAACTGCCTGAGCACAAGATGAGACAGGTACCACTCTATCCATTTCCAACAAATCATCAGTACTTTAATTAGTCATATATCTTCTCCCTATAAGCATATATCTGCGACATGTATATGGATCTGATGTCCATATGGCTCTCATATTACCTGTTAATATTGCAATAATTATTAATTCAATTGTAAGCACATAATGATTAAGTAAATAAATATTATATCAATGCAGCATACCTGACTCTACAATAGTCCGTCTAACTCATTTTTGTATACTATGAGGTGGGATGCTGTCATCTCCTATACAAACCCTTCATTCTACCGACATCTCACGCAAAACCCATTTATGTCTGTAGGGTATAGGATATATAATGTTGGTCTGCCCATATGAATGTGCTCCCAAGCCCATTCTTGCAGTAAATGAAGGCATCCAGTCATATTCGTGCACTTCAATTTTGTTATCTCACGTAGCTCCCTATATAAATGAGCAAGTACAGGTGAACCTAATGACAACTCTCTGAATGTGCCAATATCCTCAAGTAATGGTAGATATTGTAAGTGAACCTCAGAGACCAATGTGTTTGGCATAAGGAAAGAATCTATCGCAAAAAGTATGTATGCTCTGACATGCATAATGATTTGAAGCTCTGAGAGATCTATATAAGAACCTTTGTAGTATGTCCAGCGCAACTATCATAGGGGCAAATAAGTATGTGCATGAGTCATCCCATTCGGAATTATGATGTCACATGTGGATGGACTGGATCATGGTACACGGTGTGTGGCTCCGGATGTGCTCCAATCAACTTATCACAGCAATCTGGCCAAGAAGCCATTGCTTCCCTCCACCAATAACAATCTTGTCAAGCATAGACATGCCATCTATCTGAACACCCATAATTATCGCAACATCCTGTAGTGTAATCGTCATCTTTCTAGTGGCCAAGTGAAAGGTATTAGTCTGTGAAGACCAACATTCCACAAAGGCTGTGAGCAAGTGATGATCTAGACGAATGTATTGTATCTGTGAGATAAAATCTAGTCCAGCAACTCATAATGCACCCATAAATCTCAGATAATTAACAAGCCATTCTATAAACATCAGTAAATAAGAAGCATTTTCAAGCACTGAAACTTGCATAGATAATGAATTATGCTCATTATGCAACATTATAGCAAAAACCTATATACGAAGCTTGTATTAAATAAAATTTTACCAAATTAGGATGCGTTGCTCTGTGCCTATCACGTAACGTCGCAATACTAGGGTGAACTTCAGCCGGTGGAGGGCCATAATCCACAATTGTCTCTTTTGCTCGTCTTCTCCTTCTACGTGTGAGATAAACAACTTCATATGTGGACATCCTTCCTATAATAATTTGAGCGTTAAACATGTAATAATATATAACAAAAGAAAAGTTCAATTCCTATATTATTAAAAAAAAATCATAGTCCCTACGTACATCATTTTCAAAAATCTACATTACACATTTTAATACTTTCATACAAGAAAAAACTAATACTAGCCTAAGCCTACTTTGCAATTTGACACTTTCTCAAATAGAACTACAGTATTCTTAAACAAGATATTTACTACTACAACAGCACAAACAACACAAAATAACAAGTTTTTGTATAAGCAGCCCAAATAACACATTAATAATACAACAGCACAAATAACACAGAATAATAAGTTCTAATATAGCCAGCCCAAACAACACATTATTACTACAATATGACAAATAACACAGACTAACATGATCTAGTACAACTAGCCCAAAAACACATTACCACTACAATAATAAGTCATGAGACCCTAAACAGAGATAGTAGAAGTTCCCAAAATAATGATACCCTGAACTATATTATAATCTATGATGTCGAGTTTCGGGACACGTCGTTTTGTTGTGTCCAACAATTTTGCATACATTATAGACCATGGAACTTCGTGTAGTTCTCTCATCCATAGTATTTTTGAATCTATTTATCCTTTGCTGGCCACACTTTCTCTTGATATTTGGTGGATTGCACTCTGTGTAGGTGCCAACGATTATGTGTTCCGGTCACTCATCACGATCAGGTATCACATGGAATTCACTCTGGTAGGTGCTACTATAATACTACAAAGTGTAGTGTGTTGAAAGATAGTGTGCGTGGCTTAAATGTCGTTGACCCAACACAGCAATAACATGTAGACATGAAATGTGATAAGATTGTGGTTGTCTACATGTACACCTATATTCATGGTTTTGTGACAGGTCAACCTTGAAGGTTATGCTGGCTATATCAAACACTTAGTACTCATTAATGCTTATCCTCACTAGCTCAGGAAATCTCCTTGCCGAGTTCATTAGACTGCAAAGTTGCCTTAGCACGTGGAGAAAACATGGAGTCGTGTTGGTTAGCCAAAGTTATTGATGATTCAAGGCGTTTCATGAACAGGGATATTATGTTGTAGTATATTGCTGTAATCAAGACCTGAATTGGCAAACCATGTGCTCTCTTAAGCACACCATTAAAGCATTCAGCTGCTTTTATAGTTATTGTGTCATACCTATAGCCACCATCGTGAGTTAACACTGTTACACATCCCTTGAAACAAGCCAATCGTAGGCCTCCTGCTTGATGTTCTTGATGTCAGTCATGTACCTTTTGAAAATACGAATGTCATCAGTATTTCCTGCAACATACATCTTCTGGCATATAAAGTCAACATATCCTATTTCGAGTTATCTAACAGCCCTTTTGAAATTCTCAAATGAGCCTGTCATGCGGCCAGGAAAGATTTCTTTCGACAAACTAGATGCATGTCATGCGAAATGAGATAGAGATCACATATTGTAGAGACCAATGGGATCAAGAATTGTAGTCCATGTAGAAACCAAACCCACAACTCAATATACTCTGATTCCACAACTGCGAAGACGAGTGGAAATAAGCCGTTATTGGCATGATACCAACTGCACTAAGTAGAGTCCCTCTATACTTACCTAGGAGAAAAGTCTCATCAAGACATAAAACTGGGCGACAGTATTGCCAACCTCTAATTGAAAGCTCAAATGATCAGAATAGTCGTTGGAACCTATTTGATTATGTTGAGTGCACCTGATATACTGAGCCTAATATAGTTGAATATACAACAACAATGAATTTCTCTAATGATCGATAACATTTCTTCTAACTACCAAAAATTATCTTAACTATCTTACGACGTGCATCCTAGGCCTTCATATTAGACTCTCTTATATTAAATTTGGACTGAATACGACTATAATTTCTTTAGGCTTTAAATCCAGTTGACGTTTAACTGCAGGTTGAATGAAATACCTGATAAACTATGATGTACATTATCTGTGTGCAACATTAAACACTGAATGACTGCAGATATGAGATGAGCTAATACTATTAATCCTCCAAGCACCATCTAATCTCTTACTTGAGCTTGCATGTAAGTGCCACAAATAAGGTCTAGTTGGGTGAGAATGGTGATTACACAGTATAGTGAACTTTAATTGATTTGAACCATATATCACATACTCAATATTATTTATGATAGACTAACCCTAAACAATAAAGTGTAACTGCTTCTTATCATGAAAAAATATACATTCAAGCAATTCATCTAGAATGCAATTCTCTTGCTCAAAAGTTGATTCATCTAACGGACAATCAAATGTAAGCTCATTATCCCATTCTCTAGCTGTTTGAGTACTACACATGTACTCATTGTTACATAACAAGTGCTCTTCAATATGACTTGTTCTAACTGAGTAGTCTGCAATTACGCCTCTAATCATGAGGGGTGGTTTTGTGGCCCCTAAAATAGGCTGCTCTACATCACTATCATCATCATCATCATCATTATCACTACTTGTTCCAGTAGACATAGTTTCATATCCAACATCTTCTGGAGATAGTGGATTAATGTCATCACCTTCAGGGTCACCTATAGAAGCAGAATTTGTCCCAACAAAGTAAGCATGTTCTGTTGGTGTGGACCCATATATGTTCATCTGAGTACTTAGCTGAGAAGTTGGTGTGATGTACTTAATACTGATTGGAGCTCTCTGACACTCCTCAATATTGTTTACTTCTCTTTTTTCATACGATGGTTCCTCAACTTCAATATAAATTACAATAGGTTGTATGCATGCTACATTAATTACAGCTTCACAGACTTCTTCATCATTAATGTGAGTTGCAAAAATCCAATACCAATAAGAAAATGACCTATGAGACTAACAAAGAACTTTGTTGGATCTAGCTTCAATGACCTCATAATTCGCTTCTCTAACTCCATGAATTTAATCCACTGTGGGATATGGACTGGACGATTTTTCCCACCAACATACGTTGGAATGAAATCGTCACTTACATTGAATTCACAGCCATAATATAGAACTATACAGACATTATATGAACTCATTTTTAAGTAACAATAACACAACACCAGTAATTATTTGTCTCACCTGGTTAATGTATAAAATTCAATTTAGGAGAATGTACACCTTTAACATTTGACTTAAAATTATTTTTCAAACTCAATAAATTTATTCTATAAATACTATATCAATATTTTCTTCACAACTAAACTTATATATTCAATAAAAATAATTATAACCTCTACATAATACAAAATATCTAACATAAACCCTAAATCTCATATGCATTCACAAAATTATTTTGCAAATGCAATAAAATTATTTTGCAAAATAAATATCAATATCTCTTCACAATTAAACCTATATATTCAACTAAACCTACTTAAACCCTCTGAATAATAAAAATACTCTAACTTAAACCATAAATCTCATATGCATTTACAAAATATCTTCTCAAACTCAATAAATTTATTTTGGAAATCACATATCAAAATTTGTTCAGAACCAAAAACTTATATATTCAAAAAAATAATAATTATAACCTTCCTACATTAAAGAAATATTAACATAAATTCTAAATCCTAATATGCATTCACAAAATACACAAGTATGTAAAAACCAAACCTATTATAATCTAAATCTACCTTAAAAATCAAACTAAATAAGCTCATCATACAAAATAAACCCATATAAAATGAGATCTAACAAACATTTTCTATTTAGGGTTAGAAATACCTAAATCGGCAGGCAAAAACTAAGAAATGTACGACAAGCTTTTCCTTGCGGGCTCGAGCGGTGAAGTTAGGGCGGTGCAAGCCGGAGACCACACATGAACAAAGAAAATCCGACAGGGAGGAAAGCAGGTGGGGAAATGGCTCTCGGTTTTGGCCGAATTTTAGGCCCGATCCAACAGGCTGGCGTTGGCAGGCGACCTAGTCGGCCTGTCCTTCGTTCAACGGTCGGCCCGGCTATTTTTAATTTTTTTTAAATGCCTAATTAGCTAATTAAAGTTTTGGCTTAATTTGAAAATTAAGCCTATAACTGTAACAATCAATAAAATTAATGTAAAAGTAATAAGTTTATAAATTAATGGATACACATCATTCTTCTTCATCTTAATAATATCATATAATTATATACATAATTAAAAGTGTAAATTTCCATGAGACCTAAAACATAATTAGCAGGAAAAAAATTAGACGGTGAGACAATCACGAGCGAACCAAGGCATAACTGAGGGAGGGCAATTCCACTCCGTGAACTTTATAATATTTCTTATATGAGATAGTCATCCTCTCCCTTTCTACAAATTAATTTTGCTATTTACTTTTATGTTAACATATAAATTTGTACATCTTGAGAACTGAGTTGATTCCGCCCCTAAAGACAATAGAGATAACAAATTACAAATTACATGCAAATTATTTATATCAAAACAATATGCATCAAACATAAAACATATGCATTGATTGATATTTTTTTTTCTAATGATATAAATTTTAAGGCTCAAAGAACAGGGAGGACCAGCGACTGACGATGAAGGTCGTCATGATAGTGACCAGCGGAGATGGCCTGCGATGGTCGGCAGCGGTGACCGACGTCGGTGATCGGTGATGACCGGCGATGGTTGGCAACGGCGATAACCGGCGGCAGTTGCGGCGGCAATGTCAGCGGTGACGGCCGGATTGCGACGGTGAGGATTAGCGATGGCGGTGGCGGCGATGGTTGGCAACCAACGGGGGTGGTCGGCAACCGTCGAGTGGTGGCACGATTATGCTTGGAGGATTTTCAAGCTTTAGAGCTCTCTCCTCTCTCTTTCTTAGGCTCCCCTCATGTGAAGAATGATGGGCTATTTATAGATTAGAGGGGTGACATTTCTGCAAATACATGCAAAAATCGAACTACTCCTCCATCGGACAGCTCAAAATGATTCCCTTGATCATCTGATGTATTTTTTGTATTTGAATGCTCAAATGAATTCGGAATTAGGTGATCTTAGGCTTATTAGATCCGGCTCATCAAGATACTCGATTTGACTATAAACACTCCATGTTTAAGAGCTATTTAGGGATTTAACTGATATCTCAAAGTTTCCAATGATATTTTAAGTGCTTGATCTCGACTAGTTTCAAGTGAGGATCAACTTGCTTTTGACATCAAGATTTGTGCTTCGACTAGTAGGATTTAAGTGTCATATCAGTTGCCCCTTATTTTTGGATGACATTATCTCAATCATCCAAAAATATATACACCAAATACTTGAAAATAATAAATTATTCAATGAAATTTGCGAGTCCAATAACCATACATTTTGAAAGAACAAATATTCATGCGAGCACAAGATTATGATCACAGAAGCGGGATCAGGGCCGCGGATGTGTGCGAGTACCGCAAGATTTCGGGGTTATGGACCCATCCGAACATTTCCAGGCTGAGCTTATCTTATGATGGCGGGATCTGAGCGCCGCAGGAATGCGAGTAATGCAATAGCCTCGGTAGCGAAAATGGCTGGGTGTGGCCACCAGTCACGTCCATGGGGTGTATCTGTGGCCTATCTGGTGGCAGCGGCGAGTGCGCCATGTGAGAGGAAACAAGCAGTCTTGTAGCGTCTGTAAAGGCAGCCAGTCGCGTATGCCGCGCAAACATCCGTTTTTGCCCGTTTTGGCCCGTTTTGAGCGGTTTTGAGCGATTTTGGGCAGTTTTTCTTTAATTTTTTACCTTTTTACCCCTATAAGGGGTCTATAAAAACCCCCTAGGGCCAAGGTAGAAGACACACTCCTCATATGCTCAAGTGTTCCTCTTCTTATTGAGAGAAGATCGTTCAGAGGCGATCAAGGCCCGTAGTTCATACGGCAAGACTCCGGTTTTCCCTCGAAAGAGGTATCAACTGCCATTGTCGGACCGACCGGGTTCGGAGGTGATAAAGTCTCGTAGTTCATACGGCGAGGCTCCATTTTTCCCTCGAAGAGAGTCAACCTCTTGTTGGGTGACCAGTTGAGGTGATCAAGGCCGTAGTTCATCGGCGCTCCAATTTTCCCTCAAAAGATCAGCCGCCTTATGGACCAACCGTTCGAGCGATCAAGACCCATGACATACGTCATTCTCCGGTGGCCCGACAATAGTGGTGTGATGATGACCGGCAAAGCGGCCTAATGATAGTCGATGGTGGTTGGCAAGCGTGGTGATAGTTACGGCAATGGAAATCAGCGGCAGCAAGTAGTCAGCGGGCGATTAGCGTCGATAGTTGGCGAGATGGCAGCGAATGGTGGTAATACGATGGTCGGCCAGCATGTCAGCGGTGGTTGCGGCAACGCATCGGTATCAGCCCAGGATAACCGCAACGATGGTGGTGATCAGCGGAGATGGCCGATGGTCGGTAATGGCCCGGCGGTAGTGTCAGCAGCGATCCACCAACGATGGTCAGCGGTGCGGCGGCGCGATTCGTAATTCCACTTCTTATTGTAGGAAATTGGATTTCTTGAAACTTCATTGGATGGTTCAACAGTTGATAACTGACAAGATGGCAGAGAAGCGTTAATTAGGAACCGTTATTCGAGCAACTCAAAAAGTCTGATAGATAATTTCAAAGTATCATTTTCCATGATGTTACTTGATGCCGTTAACTTGCATGTGAGGGGTAGAATCGAATCCGCTGAGGATTTTTGACCCATCCGAGATTGTTTGTCAAAGTGTTACTTGATAATATTAACCTGCACAGAAGAGGTCGAATTGAATCTGCTGAGGATTTTTTACCCATCCAAGGTTGTTTGTCGGAGTGTTACCCGATGACATTAGTCTGTATGGAAGATGTCGAATTGAATCCGCGGAGAATTTTTGACCTATCCGAGGTTGTTTGTCCGAGTGTTACTCGATGACGTTAACCTGTATGGAAGAGGTCAAATTGGATCCGCTGAGGATTTTTGACCTATCTGAGGTTGTTTGTCAGAGTGTTACTCACTGGCGTTAACCTGCGTGGAAGAGGTCGAATTAGATCCGCTGAGGATTTTTGACCTATCCGAGGTTGTTTGTTAGAGTGTTACCTGATGACGTTAACCTGTATGGAAGAGGGAATTGAATCGGCGATTTTGACTATCCGGGTTATTTATTGAGTGTTACCGGTGGCGTTAACATGAAAAGAATAGCATTGGATCCGAGGATTTTTTGACCTATCCGTTGTTTGTCGAGTCTTTGCCGATGGCGTTAACTTGTGGGTAGGTGTGAAGTTTTGATCTATCTGAGGTTGTTTGTCAGAGTCTTTGCTTGATGACGTTAATTTGTATTGAAGAGATCGAATTGAATCCGCTGAGGATTTTTGACTTATCCGAGGTTGTTTGTCAAAGTATTATTAACCTGTATGGAAGATGTCGAATCAAAACGTCCGTTTGTGGTTGTAGCCAAGGTTGCTTCTTCACCTTGGTCTTATTTTTCTATGAGTATGATTGAAAAATCATAATTTGCAAAGCTATATCTCTTCTCAATATTGAAATATACTCCAACTTTGACTTGTTTCTTGGGATGGTAATCGATTAGATGCTTAACCTATTAACATGGGCGATTTTCTAAGATTAAGAGTTACCCCCCAATTTTCGATAAAATCTGAAGGAACGAAGTTTGATGAATTTACATTCTTCGCTTGCGCTTCTTAAAAACTTGAAATGCTCCACCTTGATGACAATTTTGATCTTGTTGGGAAACTTGGTCCTCATACAAGATGAAATAATGGGAATCGTTCCATGAATGGTCAAGCTGTGTGCTGAAACGGTAGAGAAAAAGTTTACGCCTTAGCTTTGTTGTGGAGTTCAGCACACACACACAGATGCTTGAGGAATTAATAAGAAAACTCCAGAATTTTTTACGTGAAAAAATCTTGAAAAGAGGGAAAAAAACTACGGGGCCTAGCCAAGTAAAAATCTTTCACTATGTATCTGTTTCAGAGTACAAATATATATATATATATATATATATATATATATATATATATATATATATATATATATTCTCAGTTTGTATTATCTTTTGTCAAAAATAAATAAATAAATAACTAATATAAATTGTATTTTACACTGTCAAAGTATATTATATTTTAAATACAATGAATAAAATAACAAAAAATTCAAAATATAATAATTTACTTCACACTACAATTCAAATTCAACAATCATACAATATTTTAGAAAAGTTCACTTGCGAATTTTTTTAACTTTATTTAATATTATATTCTAATACATTGTATATATATATATATATATATTCGAATTTAAAACACATTTTTTAAGAAGTTTAAACTCTCAATTAAAATATTAAGATAAAATACATCTTTTTGTCACTCGTCAAGTTATTTGTAAAAAAAAATTTATACGAATAGATAAATTTATTCAAAATTTTCATGAATGATCTATCTTGGCCCTCAACAACTCTTATAATTGAAGGCGGATTTGAGATCAATTTTAATTTATATTTTATATTTTTATTTTTACATTATTTTAACAAATATATTTATCTAGTGCAACTTTTAAAGGTTCTTTTAAATAAATAACATTAGTTTTAAAAATATTCAAAATATTTTTTTGAATGCTTTAAGTATTTTAAAAGATAACTGTCACTAGTAAATATATTTTAATTTAAATCAAAACAAAAATCAAATAAAATTAAGATAAATAAATAAAATAAAATAACAAAAAATGATCCCAAATAGCTATTACAATTTAACAAATTATACAATAAAAAATTTATGGCAAATAATCTTTTTAGGTATATATATAAATTTAAAGAATGTCATAAATTTTTTTGAATTATTAAATAATGACTTAAACAAAGTAATAATGATTTAAATATGTCAAAATATATATATATATATATATATATATATATATATATATATATATATATATATATAAAGAAACAGATTTTGAAAAACATGGTATTCAATACGAAAAACCTTATATAATTTTAAATTCGAAATATCTTTGTTACTTAAATAATAGAAAAAAATAGAAGTTTAATATCATTAAATTTATGATAAATTATATTATTTATTTCTTCTTTTTTAGCCATAACTTCCAACCAATCATATATTTGACACAATAAAAATTAAACTGGTAAGTAAAAAAAAAGTTAATATTATCTTTAAATATATTTATAAAAAAATTGAAATTTTACAAATATAATACGAAAATTTTAATATTATCTTAAATTTTGTAACACAATTATTGTGCAAATATAAAATTTTAGCAATGATCTAAAAGAAAGTTCAACGTGTCTGATAGTTAAAATCTGTTTAGAACAACTACAATTTTCGGAAAAAAGCAATAGTAAAATTGTTACAGATCAAATTGCAATAAAAAATTATGATCAATATTATAAATTTTTTATTATTTTAAAAAAAATTAGACCGCAATTTTCTGACAAATTAGATTATCAAATTGCAATAAAAAGTTAATAGCAAAATGAATAATAGATTTCACCAAAAGAAAATCAAATTGCAATAAAAAGACTCACCCTCAATGTAATTTGTCAACGCTTGTAAAATGCTTAAAAATCATCTCACAGCATCTAACAGAAGGTATAAGTATAGAGAGAAAATAAAAAATTTAGAAGCAGTAGCATCAAATTCTTTTACATTTATATATTTAATATCTAAATTTTAATATTTATAAAAACAAACATCTAATTCTTTAATATTATATAAAAATGACATTAAATTTTACAGATTAGATATTCATAAACACTGCATGCCTATATTGTGTATGTAAATTTCTCAAAATTTTATTAAATATTTAAATTTTACATGTCTTGAGCTCTCAGGCAGATATATATATTTCATAACCTATGCTATGATAAATTACATCAAAATTCTAATAGAATAGAAATAGAATGGAATAGAATTCTGAACTTCATTACTTTATTCACATTATCCTTCTAATTAGATTGAGATTTTTTTCATCCAAAAAATTTTCTTTTTTAGAACAATATATTTGATACAAATACAATACATAGGTAGTCGATTCGGCAGTGGATAAAAAGAGGGGGAAGATACCCATCTTTCCAGTGAATGGTTCAAAGAATTTGATCCATATGAGTGTTCTACATCGGATAAATTCTCAATTCTTCCTTTTTTCTTTTTCTCATTTTGAAACCTTTTTGGTACCGGTAGAAAGAGTACTCTGCTATGCTGTGCGTGGACTTCAAACAATTTCTCTTTCACCACCTCAACATAGTAATATCACGTGCGGAGTTCGGATCATCCAAATTATTATATATCGGCTATGTATTACTATATACACAATATATATTCTCTCATATATATATATATATATATATAATAATACATAGCTAATATACAGTAATTCGGACGATTCAGAGACTCCGCAAGTAATAATCTCTCAAAAAAAAAAAAAAAAAAACATCAAAACAACATAAACAAAAGCTGCACAAGGACAAATAAATATGATACAGAATAATAATAAAAATTAATCACACAAATAATAACTTTTTATTCACATGATTTAATTAAGAATGGCCTGCCATGGCATGAGAAGGCACTAGTGATCTACTATCGAATAAATTACATCGTAGAGTTCAAAGTAAGACGAATATCAAAAATATGAGAAATATACTTTCTACAACAACAACAACAACAAGCCTTTATCATTTAAGTGGGATCATTTATATGAATCATTGTCTCCTTATTAATGTATTATGTGTCAAATTCTTTTAAATTAGTATCTAAGGTCGTTTTTTATACATCTTGTCGAATCTTTTTTAGATCTACATTAGCTGCAGAAAAATCTACATCTACTCTTTCTGTCCCAGGGTATGACGGTACTGACTTTATGTAGTAAACCATTCAAGGCACTCTCTCAATTTTATCTCCCATTACTCATTCTCAACTTTTCCCAGACATACTCGTTTGCATTTATCTCTCAAGAGTAAAACCACTCATCCACTGAGCATCCTCATCTGCCAAAATTTAACTTAGTCTTATCTTCTCATTGTTGATGATTACGCTTATAAATCATTGCGGGTCTTCTGTCGTCTTTATAATTTCCAAGTTTAAGTGATACTTTCATCAAAGCGATGCATTCCTCCACTTCAACCATCCAACTTGAATTCTACTAATAACATCTCCATCTATTTCACCATCATTTTGAATAATAGAGCTTAAATATCAATCGCTCACTCTTTTAATGACTTGTTCACCTAATGTCACACTACTTAGAACAACTAAAATTACACTCTATATATTAGTTTTAGATCTACTTAAATGAAAACCTTTAGACTCTAAGGTTGACCTCCATAATTCAAGTTCCTCTTAGACTCCCTCTCTAGTCTTATCAACAAGAAGAATGTCATCGACAAAAAGCAGACACCAAGGTACATCTTCCTGTGAATGCCTAGTAAGAACATCCATTACTAAAGCAAAAAGATAAGAGCTTAAAGCTGATCCTTGTGTAATCCAACTGAAATAGAAAAATATTTTGTCAATCCTCCTCGTGTTTGGACACAAGTAGCAGCTCTAGTATACATATCCTTAATGACTTGAATAAAAAATCAATATTAACTCCTTTCTTTTCTAAAACTCTCCAAAGAACATCTCTTAAAATTTTACCATAAGCTTTCTCTAAATCAATAAATATCATATATAGATCCTCCTTACTTTCTATATACTTCTCCATCAAACATCTTAACAAATGTATAGCATCCATAGTAGATCTAACTGGCATGAAACCAAACTAATTGTGAAAACTTTTATATCACATCGTAACCTATGCTCAATTACTCTCTCCCATAATTTTAATGTATGACATATTAACTTAATTCCTCTATAATTTGCACACTCTTGTGCATCACCTTTTCTTAAATATATTAACCAACAAACTTTTTCCACTCCCGACATCTTTTTAGTCTTTAAAATAACATAAAAGATTTGTGAGTCAAGAAATTTGATCTCCTAAACATTTCAACAATTCTATTAGAATATCATCGTGTCTCTCACATTTCATTTTCTTTAAAATTTCTAACTTCAAATTTACTGAATTTTATAAAAATAAAATCCTCTATTTTTATTTAAGATATTAAGATTGCTAAAATCAATCGTATTTTCAAATCCTTCATTGAAAAGTTTATCAAAATACCCCATCCACCTATTTTCAATATCACTTTCTATCTTTTATTATTTTTATTTTTAATTTCACTAACTAGATCTTTACTTCTCTATCTTTTATCTTTAGTTAAACTTATACATACATCTTTCACTTTCTTTGATCTAATTTATTATATAAATCACTAAAAATAAAATTTTCAGATCATATAGCTTTCTATAAACATACTCCTCAAAAAAAAAAAAAAAAAAAAAAAAAAAAAAAAAGAGCTGGTTCGAGAGTGTACTTCCATTGATTCCCTTCTCTAGCACAATCTACCCATTCCTTGCAATCCCGCATTCCTATATATGTTAACTGGTTCGAGAGTGTAACTTCGTTGACTAGCAAAGTCAACTTGATTAAACATAATAAACTACAAAAATATATTAAAAAAAGGGATTTTTTTTCCCTTTTCTCATTGCCTGTGCTTGATATTAGGACATTCATTTTTCAAGGAAAAAAATATTATAAAGGGAACTGTTTCTAATAGTACCATCGTGTGGTTTGCTTCCTTATTTTTCGTAGAATTTAAAAAAAAAAAAAACAGACATGATCAGTGATTCAGTGATCAATATCCTAACAAAGATTTGTTGATCATTGGACAAATATGTTACCACCTCACAAAGATTTGAGTTTTGACTTACCAATTTGAACATGACCCTTGCATTTTGGATTTAAAGAACCGCTTATCCAAGCCTTCTTCGATTGCCAACTCATAATCAACAATAATTTTCATCTTCAATTTCTATCGAAGGTTTTCTACTGCGACGGCTTCTCAGTATTGCTTCAGACTTAATCATCAATTCAAAATACTTTTTTCTCACCTCCAACAATGGATGCCTCTCAATTGCAGAGGCCGAGCATCCATTATAAGCCTCCTTGAGAACCACAAAGCAAGTCTTGCTCTTGAGATGAAGGTAGAACACATGAGGATGGCGCTCAAACACTTTGTGAAACTTTTGCGGCAAACCCAAGTGCTTCCTGAGACAAAGAAGTCTCCTCCTTTCCGCTGAGTTATCCACAAAAATGCTAAGGAGTTCATGCAGAACACCGGCGACTCTCTTCTCTGATACATCGCTGTTTGGATCCAGAGAAGAGAAATCTTCATAGGGAGATACATAGGGGAGTCTCTGGAAATTATCTAGCCAGTTCTCTATCTTTTTCTTCAATCGAAGACCCTTGGAAGGGAAGAGAGGAAAAGCAACCGGATCACTATTACCATGTTTCATGGCATTCATTCTGTAAAACTGAGAGAGTTTTCTCGTTGGAGTCGGCCTCGGCGCACAACCACTGCTCCTCGCCTTCAATCTCAACTATTCGGAAGAACCCATCAGAAATCTCTTCTGGATTCTTAAGGAAATCTTCAGGGAGACCCAAATACCATAGCATTCCTTGGACAATCCTTAAAGGCAGCATCTTATCTCTCGACATCAGTATGAGCCGCCGCAACCGACCGACGATCTCCGGCCGCCGCCCCAAGTATATCTCGCGCTCTTTCTGGTCGATGTCGATGGCTTCTTGGGTGAGCCGGAACCAGGGAAGGTTGTACTTGGGACCAGCGAACTCCTCGAAGATCGCTGGGTATCGCCGAAGGAAGCTCGCGACCCGGCCGGAAATATCGAGTTCGCGGGCGCGCTTCGAGACAGCGGAGATGGGCAAGCACCGATCGGGCTCTTTGATGATGATGTTCTTGAGAGAGATGAGGGATCGGAGATCTCTGGACTTGGAGACGATGTCGATGGAGTCAAAGAAGGGATCTTTCTTCCATTTCATAGTCACGTCCACATAGCTTGCTTTTTGGAAGCGCCAAAAGCTCTCCAAGGTTCCGGAGCAGCAAAGGAGAAATTTTTCTCTGAGCCTTCCTTCCAGAAACATGAAATCTTTCCGAGAATTTACCGAGCTAGGGTTTTGTTAGGGTTTAACCGATCTCTCGACCATGGAGACTTTGAGGTGTTTGGGACCGAAAGAGGAGAGATTATTGCTTGCGCAGATTCCACATATAACAAATATTTTTTTTTTTTTTGGAATTTATATATATATATATATATATATCATGCAATATTTATATATTTATATATTTCATACTTAAATTTTAATTTTTACTTAAATAATACTTAAATTTTTATTCTGACATCAAAAATATCACCCTAATTATTTTTTCTAAGTAAAATACACCTTTTTTTTTGCATAAAAAAATATTAATTTTATAAATATTTAAATTTGAATGTAAAATATGTAAATACATAAAAATTTTGCCAGTAAATTTTCCTATTTTTTTCTGATCCATATAGGTTGAAATCCGAAATGCGTGAAAAGCGTGAAGTAAAGCCTCTCTATTATTTGAAAATTTTAGAGACATTTTCATATAGAAAAAAAAAGTCATATATAAAAGATCTTTTTTTCTTCAATAAACTCTATTCTTCACATAATTTAGAGTGCCTTATTTATATATATTTGGGACCGAAAGAGGAGAGATTATTTGATCGTTGCATTCATTTTTCAATAAAAAATGAAATATTAGTATTTTGATAGCTGAAAATGAAATGTGTTATAAAGTTTCAATATTTTTTTCATCTTTTAATTCAAATTCAGTGAAAAAGAATTTCATTCAATTTAAGTGATTTTACATTACACTTATCGAAAATGAGCGATCAACATCGTCTCAGTTCACTCTTGTGCCTATCACGCTCTCTCGGCGCCGCTAATCACCGTCTGCTTCTACCGGCCATACACGTCGCAATTTTATATTAATTTTAATTTACACAAATCAAACTCCAAAAAATAAATTCTTGAATTTAATCTATATCTATCCAAACAACCATAAAGTATTTCAAATACACTACATTTTACATTATATTTTTTTTATACTACATTCCTTTTTTAGCTAATCAAATAATCCCTTTATAAGAATTTGATTATCTAATGGATTATATTAGGCATATTTGTTCTACTGATTTTTGAACATAAGATTTCTTCATGTCAAAAAAGAGAGGATGACTTATCAATCTTGTGATAAGGAATGAGAGGATTGTTGAAAAATCCTAAGAGGCTTCTAAGAGTGGACACTAACCCAATGGCAATCAAATCACCATAAATTGATTTGTGCTCTTCTTTTTTGCACTTGCATTTTTAATCATTTACTTAATGAAAGCTCTTATGAAAATAATAAAATAATTATAGATCAAAATTTTATGTGTATATATATATATATATATATATATATATATATATATATATAGATAGATATATTAATTATAAGTTTTAAAATCATATTTACAATAGTAAAATTTTTTGGGTGTAAGAAATTTATTTTAAAATAATATTTTTAACACAAATTCATAAGATAGTATATACATATAAAAGATGGCCATGGCCACATGAAAATAACATTTCCTTTCCAAACAATATTAGCTTTGTTATTTATATTCTTGCAACAAATAACTTCAATAGCTAAGCCTAGGGACGGAAACTAATCGAGCTGAGCTTCAGCTTGATAAATTTATTTAGTTTGAGCTCGAGCTAAAGTTTTATTTTATCAGTTTGAGTTGACTCACGAGCCAACTCATTTAATATGAAAAGAGTAAAATAATTATTATAATAAAAATAATAATAAATTAAAAAAAAAGCAAAAGAAAATTATCAAAAAAAAATAACTTTATATAAAAGAATGAGATATAATTTTTAAATTTTTTAATAATTTTATATTTAAATTATTAAATTTTAATAAATTTTAAATTTATTTTATATTAAAATTTATTAATCAAATTAGTTTTGAGTTAATGAGTTGAGTTATGGCTGAGTTAAATTTGACTTATTAGTTTATAATTAAGTTAGTTAAATTTGGTTAAGGATTAGGCGATTTAGATTTAAAATCTATTTATCTTGCTTAAAAGAATAAATTTTCGAGAAAACAATTTTTACACTATTCAAATGAGTATCAAAATTAAAAATTCACGCTAAACACACTAAAAAAGCCTCTCAAACGAAACCTCACTCACACCTCTAGCCAAACCAAATTGCGTTGTTAATTTACCGCGATGGGCTTTTTCGTCATCTGACAACCATCTAGGGTTCCTATAAACCTCGCGACAAAGCTGATGCCGCGAGAGGAACTGCGGCGTTGTTAGGGTTTCTTCTCCAGGCTGCCGAAACAATACACCTGATATCTCTCTTCTTCCTCTGCAGCAGGGATCATGGTAAGAGATCTAGCTCTTTCATAGTCTCATTTTTATTATATCTTCGTCTATTTTTTAATCATCCTGCAAATTTTAATACCATCCGTTAGAATTAAGATAACTTATCATCCAATGCTTTAGATTTCCTTTTCCTATTTATCTCTGACATCTGGATCCCCAAATTTCTTTTGAGTTAATCTTCTCCGTGAACTTTGCTAATCTCGATCGACTAGTATGAAGAAAGGTTTTGGGTTTTTTATATTTTCGATCTAGATTTTGGATTTGCTTCAATTTCGTGTTGCTTTAGTTTGAAAGAACATCGATTATTACAACAGTAATGATAGTATAAAATGTTGTAGAGTTGCTCTGACTTGAGGCGGATTCTAAACCATTCTTTTTATTTATCTCTTTAATTTTGTTCCTTGGTTGGGTATTTTTGCAGTCGGGAAGAAAGAAGACCAAGGAGCCCAAAGAGGAAACTGTGACCCTCGGACCCAAAGTACGTGATGGGGAGATTGTGTTTGGTGTCGCCCACATATTTGCATCTTTCAATGACACTTTCATCGTGAGTGTATCAAAATTCGATTTATGCTTTTTCTTTAAAAAAAACTATTTTTAGGTTTTAAAGTTTGAGCTTATGTTGTGCTCAACTTTTGTTTGCAGCACGTTACTGACTTATCTGGTAGAGAAACACTTGTGCGCATTACAGGTAAATAAGAATTTTAATTATGGCTGTTTGTTGTAAATCTCTTTCATGACTTAGTTTGGTAAAATTCGCACATCTTCTACAACCTTGTTTTGTAAGTGTTTTATTATAGCCATAACTTTTGATCGCCTTGAAACTGATTGATAATATTATATTGAACGCCATGAAAAATCCACATTTAGTGCATTGAATTTGATTCTTTATATAAATTGATAGATTAAGAGAAAATGTGGCAGTGTTGACTATAATACAGTGTTTTTGGGTTCAGCAAATGACTGGAAAAATAAAAGTAAGATTAGGTTCTGAGATACTCCTTGTTTTCTTAATGCAACTTTGTTTAATTGTTCAGGACTATACACCAGCACATGTATGTTATAAGAGTTCAACGCGCGGCCCTTAAGATCGCCTTCCTAACTCTCAAATGGAAGCGTTTTGAGTCATTGCCTCGCAATATTATTTCTCTGGGATCTAAAGCGTTCTTCTTTGGATCCTTTTCCATTTCCATGTCTCATCAGGGTCCTTATTTTAGCATGTGATTTATGTCAAATGAGGATTTTTAGGATGACAATATTTAATTGTCATTTCTTCTGGTCCCTTTTGAGTCTTTCTTTCTGAAATTCACATGAAAGGTCCTGGTGTAAGGAAATGGAAGACATTTAAGGAATTGTTTCAAACCTTTTGTTTGCAATCTTGTCTCATTTTTATTCAGGGAGTGCTTTTTAGGGACATTTAAATTTGCTTCTTTGTTGATTTGAATTTCTCGACATTGTACGATTTAGTTTAAATCATCATTGGATATATTGCATTATTTTGGAATTTGAAAAGTTTCAGCTGGAAATCATGATGAATCTTTTAGATGTTTGAGATCAAGTGTCCAATGAGCTTAACTTTTGAGGCACATGAATCTATTTCTTGCTTGCTTTTCTGTTAAGTGTTGTGGAGTTATGTGAGGCTATTTGGTCTATTCTTGAGGAGGCTGCCATGATTGAGTAGACTATAATTCTATTGGTCATTTTTAATTAAAATGTTTCTTGAGTCTTCTGATTTATTTCAAATTTAAATGAGCGTTTTCGCTGACTAGGGTGTTTACATGAATTCCTTCTTATACTGTTTGAGTTTTTATTACATCAACCAGTCAGATGAAAGGTCATGTTACAGGGATGCAAAAAAAAGTATTTTTCTTTGATGACATATCCCAAAATTTTAGTTTTTTTTTTTTAAATTTATGAGTCTTTTTGTATGAAAAATTAATTAGTTTTTTCTGCGCTATCTTTATTTTTTATCATACTGTATTTTTTTTTTAAACCTTCATTTGATTTTATTGAAAAAATCGGTTGGCAAGCATGATGAATCAATTAGATGTGTGAGGCAAATTGCCCTATGAGCTCAACTTTTGAGGCATAAAATATCATTTCTGACTTGCTCAACTTTTGATATAATAACAGCTGGTTATTTCATTCTCTAGCTATCTACCATGACTCAATGAACTATAATTTACATCAGACGGCTTCAATTTCATAGTTTTTTTTATGATATTACTTTCTTTTGTGCTACTCGTTGACTTCTGTCACAACTAAATCATTTTTTGATGCTTTTGCAGGAGGGATGAAAGTCAAAGCTGACCGGGATGAATCTTCGCCGTATGCAGCTATGCTTGCAGCACAGGATGTTGCCCAGAGATGCAAGGTGTGGAATGAGCTATTTCTAACTTTCGAAATTTGTTGCATTTGTTTGTTTACATTTAAATTTGAGTGTTTTTTTTTAATGTATTTTTTTACAGGAACTTGGTATTTCTGCATTGCATATTAAGCTGCGGGCCACTGGTGGGAATAAGACTAAAACTCCAGGCCCTGGCGCCCAATCTGCTCTTAGAGCTCTTGCACGCTCTGGAATGAAAATTGGTCGAATTGGTAAGCTTTTTAGTTAAATTTGCTTGTTACATTCCTACATACATTTTGTTGTTTAGTTTAATGTAATTAATTATATATGTATTTTTTTGAATATCAAACTCATGTGTGTAAATGTGTCATGATCAAACTAATGGGAATTTGATACAACAACAACAACAAGCCTTAATCCCACTAGGTGGGTCGGTTGAATTCGTCCATTGTGTCCTATTATCAAATTCAATTCGATACTAGATCATTTTTATACATCTTAACCAAGTCTTTTGGTCTAATTCTACCTTTCTTAACATAAAGAAATCATCGATCTACTCTCCTGTCTCGGACGGTGACGCTTTATGTGGCCAACCATCTGCGACTTCCTAATCTTATCTACCACGGAGCTACTCCAACTTTTTCCGTAACATACTCATTTTGCATTCATCTCTAAGGGTAAAGCCACTCATCCAAGCATCCTCATCTCAGAATAACTTAACTTACTTTACTCTTTATCGCCAACATTCTGCTTCATAAGTCACTTTTACCATCTTATAAAAATTTTCCTAACTCTTCTATCATATATATAAGTCGATGCATTCCTCCACTTCAACCATCCAACTTGAATTCTATAAACATCTCTATCTATTTCACCATCATTTTGAATAATAGAGCCTAAATATCTAAATCGCTCACTCTTATTAATGACTTGATCACCTAAAGTCACAACACTACCACTAAAATTTTTATAAAAGCAAAAAATACGAGTTGGAGTTTTATTATGAATTTGGTATTTAGGTGAGAAGTTGGGTGCAAGATTGTTTAGTTTTGTAAATCACAATATTTCAAGCTCTTATTAATGACTTGATCACCTAAAGTCACAACACTATCACTAAAATTTCTATAAAAGCAAAAAATAGGAGTTGGAGTTTTATTATGAATTTGGTATTTAGGTGAGAAGTTTAATAGTGGGTGCAAGATTGTTTAGTTTTGTAAATCACAATATTTCAAGTGCTATTATGTAATTGCCTCCTTTTTTTTTACCTCTGAATTGCATCTTATATTATTGGCTTGATGTAATTTATAACAAGTTGACCTTTAGTATGTTTGTATATTGTTTTAAGAAGTTGACCTTTAGCATGTTTGTATATTGTTTTAAACCCAATGTAAAGCTAAAGTTGAAGTAAAACTGAATAATGAATAACATTGATTTGTATTCCTTTTCAAATTTCAAATAAAACTGAGCAACAGAACTATTTTGAGTCACTTACATACATAGCACAAAATTCTCATATATTTAGATATCTAACACTTAAATTTTAATATTTATATATAAATCATCTGAATCTTTAATATTATATTAAAAATAGTATCATTATTAATTTTTAAATTGAAATGTATCTTTTCATGTATAGGAAAAGTACTATTAAATATCAAACCTTTAGGTATTTTTTTTTTGGAATGGGTATCCACCCAACACTTCACTCTTCAAGGACGTGTCATGACTAATCCCACATACACATTCATCACAGAGTCACTGATTTCTACCCAAGTATAGACGCCAGAGGATTCAACTCCCCGGGTTCTACCTTTAGGTGTTAGATATGTAAATTCATAAGAATTGTTTGCTATTATGTAAAATTTCCAACTATTTTTTTTATTGTCTTGTATTCCAAGCCAAAAAAAAAAATGAGATTATTTTAAATTTTCAGTTATAATTTATTTTTCATTTAACTTGTTCAATGTTGTGAATAATATATAGTTGGATGAATCGCATTGAATAATTTAGCTTTTGTTCTATTTGTTTTCTCCCAGAGGATGTGACCCCAATTCCCACTGATAGCACCCGTAGAAAGGGCGGTAGAAGGGGGAGAAGGCTATAGTTTCATTCATATGTCAGTCAAACCTTCTTCTGTTCTATGGGCGATTTGTTGAAGAAGATGATAATTTTAATAGTAAGGATTTTACTTGCTGTAGCTGTCTTTGTTTCTCGTTGCTTTGTGAGATTTCTATTGTATTCTGAACATCTGAAGTCCTTCAAATGTTTTATGTTTATTTTTATTTTGTTCTGAATGAGAATTTTTGAAAATTAGACTTATTAATTGTTCTTCTGTTTTTTTTTTTTTTAAAAATATTATGCTGGTTTCCTTCGCTGCGATTTGTTTGTGGTTAAGTGATTCTTGGTTGCTGTAGATGAGTTGAACTTTGAAAAGAAGATGAACTATAAAATAATTTTGAATGAACTTTCTCTTGAGTTAAGATTTTATTTTTTTGGCATGCGAAAGCTTTGATTTGCAATTAATTGTTTTGGAAATTCAAATAGCTACTTCTGATTATTATATTTATTCAAGTAGATCTGAAAGATTTTAGTCTACTCAAAACTATATATATATATATATATTTTATTAATGGGAGTTAATATGTATATGATAAATAGTTTGTTTTTCTGTTGAGATTTCATGATTTCAAATGATTTCAAATGTTTTGTAAAATTTCTGCGATTTAAATACTAAAGATTTGTGAAAAGCAATTTTAAATAGAATAAAGTGATCTTTGGCTTTACTGCACGCCTCGTTTTTATATTATCGCCCTATAATTTCCGTTTACTCTGACGTCAGCCAGATCGTGAAAGCATGACTTCCCAAACCTTTAATTTATTTTATATTATATTTTAAAACAAAAAAAATGTACGAATGAAAAGTTTTCAACCAAACAATTATAAAGTAATTTTTTGTTGAAATTTTTTTACATATTGTATTTGAAATGATACAATCAAATAAATTTCTTAGTGTTATATTTAGTCCTCAACTTCATGAGAAAACATTTTTGTGCTAAAGTGTTATATAAATAAATATTAGATTTTTAAATATTTAAAAATTTTAAATATAATAGTTGGCAATTTCCTTCAAGCTGAAGTTCTATCATTTTTGCATCCAGAAGTTGAAATTGTTGTTGTCCTCTCACAAGCTGTTGTAGAATTATTATGGAAATTTTTTTTTTTAATAAATTATTATGAATATTATAATTTATTTAAAAATTAAGATAATATTTTTCTTATTATTATACTCATATAAATGTAATTATAAAAAGTTATTGTTCATCAATTTTTTTTAAAATAACAATGATTTATCTTTTGCTTTTGACTTGTCTGAGTCCTTTTTCAGGGCTTTTATTAGTTGCTTACTGTTGTTTTGTATGACTATTATTTCTGAAAATGTTGGATGACCGAATTGATTATATTCTATCTGCTATTTGTTCTTTGGTCCTTTTAAAGATTTTTTTTTTTTTAAAACATACGTATAGATCACATAATTATTATTATTTTAAAATTACGTGCATTATTAATTTTTTATACATGAAAAAATATATTTAAAAAAATGATGATAATAATATTTTGATATGATATTAAAAATTTAAATATAATGTATGCAATGAAGATTAAATGTTAGATATATATAAACGTAAGAATTATATGATATGTATTTAAATTTTATGTTTTTAATTCACAAATTACAATTTTATGTATTTACATATTTATAATCTAAATTTTTAAATTTCATTGTATAATACTATAACCTAAAAAATGATATCAAAATCACCATTGATTTAAACCCATCTAAAATGAAATAATTTTTGGAGATTTTACATTCACAATCATTCCATTTTTTTATATTTATAAATCAATCATCTTCGATCTTAATTTTTTTAATTGATATTCAAATATTAAAATTCATAACAAAAGATTAATTAATATTTTTTTTTCTAAAATTCTCAATAATTTGATCTTAATATGCACAAATATATAAATTCAATAATTCAAAAAATTAAAAAAAAATTATAAATACATATAAATTGGATGATTAATTTATAAAAATCTCACAATTTTTTCATACATAAATTTTGATGTGATTCAAACGTTAAAATGATTCAAAGGAATGGATGTTAGCTTAATAAATATAAAAACAATTATATGACACGTATGCAAATTACACCCCTTCCCATTTTTTTTTTTGTTCACACATCATTAAGTCTATCTTGTAAATCATGCAAAAAAATTTATTTTTTATCAAATAATTGGACTATTATCTCAATTTACCTAGGAATATCATATTTACACCAATCACCAAACAAATATCACCAATGCAAATAATAGAATTTTCCAATACCATGTCAAAATTTTATTAATAATAGCAATGAAATCAATAATAAATCTCTTCTTTGATCTATTCTCAATTGAAACATAAAAAAAAATTAAGGGAAAAACAATGGCCTTTGATTTGCTTCTAACGTTCGACTCCCTTCAAAAAAATATGAAAAAAAAAATGTTCCAAGAATCACTACAGACTCAATTAATCTGAGCTTTCGCCATTTCCCATGCCTTCATCTTCCTTATCTTCACTGTTTCAGACCCATTGTTGAACGCATATATATGAGCGTCTCCTGAAAGCAGCAGCTTGGGATATACTCTAGCAGTGATGCAGGTTCTTCCTCCACCACCAAAGCTCTCAACCACTGAATGATCGATCTGTTCCAAAAACGACGATTCAGAAACCATAAAGTATGATTAATACTAATATCATAATATGAACAATGAGACTTCAAAAAAAAAACTACCAAAGTCCTTAGAGATATCTTCCCCTCTTTTAAATCCATGTCTACAAAGCCTCCAAATGTTGGTTTGTAAAGTTCAGGCCACAATGAAGATCTTTTTTTTTTGGTTGCAAGAAAAAGAAAATCATGAAGTTATTAGCAAAAGTAGTAGCAGGAAGTGATTAAACAAAACTAGGTTTCATTAAAGTAAGAAAAATACTTTCTCTGATCGGAGCACATAAGAACAACATGATCACTGCTAGTCTTGAAAACTCTTAAAAAAATTGCAGTGTGCTTCCTCAAGGTCATGAGAAGCCAGAACAAGCAGGCCGAAAGGTCCTATGCTTCCTGGAACAGAAGCGTCCATTTGGTCGCAAGCCATCTGCGCATCATCAAGTTTCCAGTCATGGGGTTTGAGCTCAGCCTTCTTGAGATCTGGAAGCTCAAATTCAACCTCGATATCAGCCTGTTCGGTATGATTGAGAAAAATAGTTCAACCACCTTTCTATGAATCAGGAAGTACTTCAACGAAAATTATAAAATTTTCTGTTTGGTTTGCCACTTAAAGAAAGATTTCCGTTAAATTCCACAAAAACCTCGTAATAGGCTTCTAAATCCTACTTGAATATGATATATCAAAAAGTATTTACTAAATCTTACTTTGAACAAAACATGCTCTTTGGTTTATTCATAGAAACTTTTTCTATTGTAGTTTGTGTTTATCAGTGAAAAGGAGGAGAAGTAGCTTTTGAGGTTGGTAAGTTACAAACCTGTAAGGCTTTTACTCCTTTGATCTCAATGAGACCTCCTTCACAAACTTCTACATCTTTCAGTTCTACTTTTTCCCTTCTCAAGGACTCCAGCTCCTTAACTGGCCATTGTACCAATTGCTTTCCATTTTTATCCAGCCAAATGCTCCTAGGAACAGTCTGAAACTCAAAACATAACGATTGAAGCCTGATCTTTTTTAATTTATCATAAAAAGCAAGAAGCAAAAGTGTTCACTGGACTACTCACCAGCACTCCTGCCCATCCTTTAACAATATCATCAGAGATAGTATCAGACTCATTGGACCACGCCCACAGGACCCTTCTCATCTTCTCGGCATCAAAGAATGTCTTTGATGCATAGAAACTCCCATAATCATATCTCAGCCACAGTCTGTGATCGTCTTCAACCCCATTATCAGGGATGAACTCATCCAACTCCTCCAAATACCTCCCTATCAAGTAGTAATCGTGCGAGTTATCAAACACACCCATCTTCAACACATGCTTCACTTCCTCTAAACCCATGGCAGAACCATCCAATCCTCTCTTCCACTTGACAGACACCGGGAAGAAGTCAATGCATTCTATCATTGATGACGAATTAGTCGAGAACAGTGGCTGCTCAGCTCTTGTCCACTGCACAAAATCCTTGCTTCTGTAAAGTAAAGCCTTTGCCTTCCTTTCAAAATCCTCAGAGCCTATAGTTGTTCTCCAAAAGCCATCCTTGCCTAGCCAACAAGTGGAGGGGTCCCTGAATTGCATGGGATCTACTCCTTCTGCAACCATTACTGGGTTGTATGGGGGCTTCACCCACTGTAACAATAAAGGATCAGAGATGTTCTTTGGCAATGCTATGTTTTGAACGTTATGGCCTGACTCATTGATGCCTGTGTAAAGGATAACTGGCTTGTTTCCTGGAAGAATGGTGGCAGAGCCAGACCAGCATCCTTGGAGGTCAAAGGGATCTGATGGCCTGAGAGCGATGTCGAGGGGAGTCCAGTTGATGAGGTCTGTGGATATGGAGTGTCCCCATGTGATGTTGCCCCATCGTGCTGAGTGTGGATTGTATTGGTAGAATAGGTGATAGATGCCATTGTAGAGCATTGGTCCTATATGGGTTTTGTTAGTAATTGGCCTCAATGAACAACTCATTGATAACACAATGACTAAAGTTATATACTTTTAAATTATTCCATCTATATTATGTATGTATATATACTTTTTTTTCATCTTTAAATCTTATTAATTTATATGGAAATATTTATTCAATATTTTATATATAATATTAATCATCATATTTTCAATTTTATAAGATAATAATAAGATTTTAAATCTCATTAAAAATTTTCTACATATATATGACATTATTTTATATATACATACATATTTTCATCATTTCTTGATTGTTATTAAAAGAAATAAAAATGGGACGCAACCTACATTAGTAGAAAACTTATCAAATAGTTTATAATTTCTACCAAGATAAAAAGCACCTTAATTCACTTTTGATATTATATAATTTTATGTTATATGACCCTAGTTTAGAGAGCTCGATGTGAGATGAACGATGCGATGGGGGTTTCACTAATTGACTTAATACGGACTCAACTCGAAAAATCCTAGGATTGTGTTGACCCAATTTACTTTTTTATCGGGTTCAGGTCTAAGAATCTGAATAGTTTAGGGGCTGTTTGAGATCACTTTTATTTTTTGTTTATTGTTAATTATTTTTATTTTATTTTGTTTATATTTAATTTCAAAACAAAATATATTTGATGATAATGGTTGTTTCTAAAAGCACTCAAAACATTTAAAAACTATTTTGAGTGTTTTTAAAAATAATATTATTTATTATTGAAGACAAAAATTAAAAACAATAAAAAAACATATTAAACAAACATGTTTTCAAAAACAATATAAAAATAAAAATATAAAATATAAAATTAAATTGATCCCAAACAACCATTAGATTTTTGAAATTTATATAGTTTTCAAAGAAATTCACATTAAGGGGGTTGTTTGGTTGCAAGATTGAGCCAAGATTTGAGCTAAATCTTTTGAAACAACCTTTTGAGCAACATAAGTTCTATCACCTTCTAAAACCTCATTTTCCTCCATTTTTAGAGGAAATCCTGAATTTAGTAAATCTTGGTAAATCTTAGAAAGTTCAGAGATTTACACTTTCCTTGACATGCCAATTTTCTTCTTCATTTAAATCCAAACTATAAACAAAACAATTTACTAAAATTTAACCGGATTTAGCATCTATAATGTCAACAGTTTTCCTAATTTCATGCCTCCAGAATTTACTAAATTTTGATTAACAAGATGCACTAAATCATACTTGTAATCATACAGCTTCTAAATAAAATATCATAAGTACATTATGTATGAGAAAAATAACTCATTTTGTGGAATCCAAAAGACAGAAAAAAATGATAAGCTGGTTTTAAAAAGAAACAAGGAATTGGTAATTGGTATGTTGAATCAAAATGATACCACGCATTGTCAATTGAATTGAATTAAATTAAATATGAATCAATTTCAGCCGTGTAGAATTACTCATATGACAGTGATAGAACA
The DNA here is from genome assembly GCA_021442155.1 of Cymbidium sinense. NCBI lineage: Eukaryota > Viridiplantae > Streptophyta > Magnoliopsida > Asparagales > Orchidaceae > Cymbidium > Cymbidium sinense. Next base: position 107,310,387 of record CM038220.1, read on the forward strand.
AGTGAGCGGAGAATGCGAACAGTACCGTTTGGATCTGGTAGATTTCATTAACGCCAGTTTTCAGTTTGTTCGCATGGGAAAGAAGCACAAAGAAAATAGAGGTTAGAAGCTAATCAAGAGCATCTCAGAACAGTTGTGAAGTTAACCAACAGTGCTGACAAGAATTAAAAAGAGACAGGAAAACCATTGAGCCAGTTTTGAGGAGGCTGGAAATGGAAGGCAGTTCTGTACTGTTTGTTTGCGATGGAGACGGGCTCTTCGGAATCTGGAATAAGGAAATGCTTTCGAGAAGACTCGTTCCAGTCATTCCAGATCGACGGGAGCGGGAGCCACAGCAAGAGGGCGAGGAGCTGCCATCTCCAAGCCATGGATTAGGGATCTGCTTCTACTGGAAGAGAAGAACATCGTCTTCCATCGTAGGGAAAGGGATTAGGGTCAAGTTAACTTGAAAGAAAAAAAAAAGGAATTTTCATATATATATAAATACATATTATTATGTATATATACATAATAATTTAATAATATATATGTACATCCCTCTGAAATGATTTTGTCATCTTAATGTTGAGCGAAAATCATATATATACATATATGGATAAGTTATAATGAGTTCATAAGAGATCTAAGATTTTTTACACAAAAATTTGAGAGGGGAACAATCATAGGATTTTGCAAGTTGAATTTATTCAACTAATGTGCCTTATTATTACATTCTAAAAAATTTGTGGTTGTAGGGCGAGAATTTTTTGTCTTTGTGTTGTACAAAGATCCACATACGTGAATAAGATAGGCTCATAAGAGATATGAGAGTTTTTATGTGAAATAATTGTTGACCTTCACATATGTGTTATAAGTCGAGTCGCCAGTCCCAATTAAACGGACTTGAATGAACAAATGGGGACAAAATACCGGGCGTCCGCGAAATTGTCGAACGATCGATCGGCGAACGAGCTTCGTCGTTGGGTCAACAAATGGTCAAAATATAAATATCTAATCAAAAAAGCGGCCGTCCGTCGAGCTATCAATGTGCGCATTATCGAGTCAAGCCGCGGCGATGTTGAGCACTTCATGAAAATGATCACGCTTATTAGCTCAAAACTATCAAATGAGGCTGTCACACTAAGTATGTAAATGTTGATAATCATAAGTCATTTGGGCTGATTTTGGCGATGTTGAATCGGCGTCAAAAATATAAATATTGCACGATGATCAACCGTCAAACGCGATCGCATCGTCTGCATCACGCCGTTGGAGGCGGCCGTGTAAGCCAAACTCCGTTATTGAAATTGATTATGTCAGCAAACATCGAAATTTATCAAATAAGACTGGTGCACTCGGATAAGTCGGCGAACGTCGGCGGTCGGAAATGATAAGCGTATTTTGAGTGAAATGGACTTTCCATTGACTAAACGACGCCAATTGCAGCTGCGTTAGCTCGGATCGAGAATAATCATCGGTATATATGTTGATTATCTAATCATGTCGGCATAAAATTCACATTAAAGTCGATAACTCAATTTAAATCCCTAAATCTAACCTAAATCCCTATTTTCTGTTCGACCAAACCGGTCTCCCTCACAGCCCTAACCCGAGCCGAACCCGCTCCCCTTCACGCACGCCCCAATCCTGAGCGCATGCAAGACCCTCATTCGATTTCCTCCCTCCCCCGGCATCCTCTCGTGTGCGTTCGATCGAAGAACCGGAAACCATCCACACTATGCTCTTCCTTCAACCTGAACGGATTGCTTGTCCTTCTTTCCTCATCCGAAAATCCAAAATCCTTCTTCCACATCCTCCCTCTAAATCGAAAAGGTAGTTTCATCTTCCTTCTTCTTCCTCTTCCTCTTTCTTCCACTCTTCTTGTATTTAATTTTCCCTATTTCCTTCCTCTCTCTCCAAAACCAAAAATCCTTCCCTCACCCTTACAAATCCAATTTTCTCCTCTTTACCTTACCCTCAATCTGAAATTCCTTTATTATTTTCACATTTTCACCAAAATCGAAAATCCACTTTCAAATTCTCTCATTTTCTCAATCCGAAATTTCTCTCATTTCTTTAATCCGAATTTCCAATTTCCTTTTGCATAAAGAGAAAACACCATAATTAGTGAGTTTTTCCTCAGTTTCCATACTCTTTCCACTTTTCTTGTGCAGGAGAGGAACATCGTCATTAGACGGATTCTTCTTCTGGATTTCAGCGTCTCCATTTCCGTCCCCTTTCTGACCTTACCCTTCGCCGCAACTAGAGAGAAATACCGTAATTAGACGGGTTCTTCTCTTGATTTCCGGCATATCCAACCCCGTCTCCTTATCGATCATTTGCCGCGAGAAAAAAAAAATGAGTTAACATATGGGATCAATGTATGATGTGAATATGAATATATATATATATATATATATATATATATATATATATATATATATATATATATATATATATATATATATATATATATATATATATATATGTGTTTATTTCAGAAGGTTTATTGTAATTAATTAGCGACAAAATAAGTTCGCGGATAAAGTGAGACATCGCCTTCGCCATTAGATGAACCAAGATCCGTTATGTCTCAGACGAATCAGAAATTTTATCAAATTTCTAGACTTAGAAAAAAAAAAGAAATGAATATATGTTGCATTGCATTTGCTTAGTTTAGGTTTAAATGTCTGTCACTCATTAGAACGATAAAAAATAATGGTGTCGAAGATCTACTCATTATTATTGGAAAAAAAAGTAAACACTCGATGTAGCCCCCATTGGATGACGCTGAGACTAAAATTGCAAATCTTTTGACTTAAAAAATGGAGAACAAAATGAACAGAATATTAGGCAAGAAAACCTAAAGCTAAATTCAAATTAAAAATGACAAACACTAAATCAAAGGAAATACTTAAAGGAACTTTGAAAGAATAAAACACTTGCTTAGAATGTAATCAGATATTTTTCCCTTTTCAAACTCCAAAACACCTTAAGCAAACTATATGAAATGGAAAGCCCTCAATTAGCCTATTTATAGAAATGGAAAGAAGCAATGCAGGACCCATCTTTGTTTAAATTAAATATGACGGTAGGATTAGATGGGTAATTATCACAAGTAAAAAATTGTATGAGACAATACTTTTCCCTGCAAGTATAACTTAAAGTCTAATTTTTAAATAAACATGGAGCTTGATGTAGAGTTAAGGATGAATCTAAATTAGGTTTAATAACTCTTGCACGAATACAAAGATGATTATAATGCTAGCTAAAAAGTATGAGTAGGGTTAAAGCAATAAATACTGAAATTGGTATAACTTATTAAAATTGATTTAAATTGAACATAATCAAGCTGAGAGAATTGAAAAATTCAACAAGTAAACTAAGTGCAAATAATATTTTAAACTATAATCTAAATCAAATGCCTTCCCCTTGTTTGTACTGTTCAACAAAAGGCGTTAATTAATATTCTTAAATACACCATGAGCCCAACTATGTCATGCTTAAATTCAAGTCGAGGATGTTTGTTATTTCCTGGTTTAGTCTTAGACTGATGTTAACATAATCTAAAAATCTATTATAATGATTTCAAATTAGTGAAATATAGAAGCTAGTAAATATGAGATCGATCCCTATTAGAGCTAAACAAAGTCGACATGATCTAAAGTTCTTAAATAGTCGAGTCAATTAATTAACTACTTTGATGATGACTGTGTTGAATGATGATTTCAACCGGAGGGGATACTTTCATCAAAATGTGATTCTAATTTCAAATCAAATTAACTTAAATTAAATGTCAATCGAAAAACTGTTTAAATGAAATTCAATCATTCAAAGCTTAAAGTAAAACTCAATCCATAACTGTTTATTCAAGTGACAAATTAAGAAAACTCTAGCTCATAAAAGAGTCAATGTCAAATCAAGTGTCCTGCTATATTCACTCTCAATTAATCTCATGTCAGTAAGAATGTATGTGGCCCTGTCTCTAAGCGTGGTTTGCTAAGAGGTTTCACAGATGAAATTATGATCGAGTCCCATCGATGGTTTGGCCAATAGACTCCATTATATTTATCACGCCATGCGTACTGCTCCTAAGCCTTTGAGTTGTGAATATTAAGATGCAAATCAACTCTTTGTCAACTAAAGTAGACTTAAGATTGTCTCCTTAGACAAACATCACCCCAGGTCTATAAAGATTTCTTGAAAAACTGTGTGTTAATCCTTTTTCAAACCTCCTCGACTAAGTATTTCCGCGACCGATGACGAAACCATGAGATCTAGATTGCATATCATTCCCCAACCATCCGTTTAAGTAAATGTTGAATATATATATATATATATATATATATATATATATATATATATATATTTTTATGTTATGCATTAAAATAGCGACTAATTGTCAAAATTCTCTCACTTATGAGGGGTAATTAATTATGGGCTTGCTTCTGTAAGAAACCGAACCATCTAAAGTTTTCACCAAATGAGGATGAAATCTCTGGGTAATATCTTATCTACTATATCATATGCCTTCTGAAAATTACACCGACGCATAAATCATACTCCTTCCTTCAAATTACGAGAGGTCGGTGGAATTTTTGGAACATAACAATCAAAATAAAAAAATTTGTGGATTCTAGACCAATTAAAATAATTGACTATATATGGGAAGATTATAGAAGTCTACTCTTCTATTAACTTGAGAAGAAAGAATTACAAAGTACAAGTTGTTGGCTAAGCCTCTTGTGAGTGTATTGAAAAAAAAAAGTAAAATATTATGGATGTCAATATTGGTCAATGGCCAACAAAGGTGATCGTGCAATATCAATCATTGATATCAATTGAAGGTGAGCAGTAGCAAACATTAACATCAATTAAGAGAAGACAATGACAATCATAGAAGAGCTAGGCAATAGCAGTCAAGTGATAATGATCAAATTATGGCAATCAGGTGATGGTAAGCAATTGTAATTGATGGTAGTGATCATTGGTGCTAATTAATGGATAAAGATATATGATTTATTAGCTTTCTATGCTTTTTTTTTTAATTTCAAGTTCCTTTTATGTAAAGAATTTGAGTCAATCTATAAATTTTGAGGTTGAATTTTGATTATTTTTGTCAAACACATCACTAAACTACTTATGTTGATTCTTTGATCATAAATATTTTTTCATCATTTAAGTATCTTAGTAACCTTAACTTTAAGTTATTTTAAGCTTGTTAAATTCTTTTAGTTGAGTTGTTCATTTTTATTATAAGCATACACTATTCTTAGATCACTTTATCACTCGATATTATCAAGGAGTTTATAATTATGTTAGAGTGCTTAATGACACCCATTTTAACTTAGATCAAATTACATTTGGTGTAGTTGGATCTACCTCATTGAAATATTTATTTCTAATATAAGTTTGATAAAAGAGATTTGGATGATACCAAAGGCAATCCTAAAGTTTTTTATTCACATATTTGCTTTAGAATCCATGCTTGATTGGACTAATTTTTTTGATAATGTATCACTTATATTGTAGAGGATACCCTTCCTTATGATTGAAGAAGGCAGTGACATAAGAAGATAGATATAAATTGTGGAAAATGATCTTCATGGTGAATCTCAAGGCCTTAGACTTGTCATCAATAAATTATTGATAATTTTTTTGATTATTCTTCTTATATATGAGAAAACTAATAATCATGAAGGCGTAAATTAGGCTTGATAGAGGCAAGAGCAACCATGATGATGCCAATGACGAGCAATGATGTTGATGTCGATAGTGAGTATTGATGCTTGTGTTGGTCATGAATGTTTGCATTTTTTTAAATAATAGGTGTCAAGGTTGGTACTTATAGTGGGCATAGACATTATTAGCTATAGTGTATATTAGATTATTGATGATAATGGCTATCAATCTTGGTGACAGTGACATATGTCAACCCTCTCGACAATAATATGCCTTGTGTAAGTACAAAAACCTATAGACTATTTGAAGGAATCCTTCTCATGGCTTCATTTTAATTTCCTCAAATGTGTGAAAGTTATATATATGTATATCTATATATATATATATATATATATATATATATATATATATATATATATATATATATATATATATATATATATATATCTTGGAAGGGGGCATTATGATCATTTCGATCAAAATTTTGAATATTTAATCATACAACATTATTGATCCCATAGATCATATGTTACTTTTTAAAGATCTTTAGTGTTTTAAGGATATCTTAATTAAACAATATTTCTTGATTAATTTTGTCATGTGTAGATGCTCACTTCAACTATATTCACATAATAATTGAGAGATGTTCTATCCTTCAAAGGGCCATGTTAAGTTTATAATCATATTTAAGAGTCATTGATTTAGGTTCATTCAGACTCAAATCATGATGTTCTTGGAATATTGGATTCATCTCATCTAAATGTTTGTTGCAACTATAAGTCTATTAAAAATTGAGTTACAATGGTCTTTTAGTCAAATCTATAAGTTAATATTTAGGTGCTTTGAGATTAGCACATTTACATAAAGATTTATGACTAATCAAATAATTTTTTTATGGCGTATCAAATGAAGAAAGATGAGAATTAAGTTTAAAGGTTTTTCTTCTTTTTTATTAAAGTTTTAGATTATGATGCTAACAAGTATTTTTATGTTATTATTTTTTTAATTTTTTTTTAAAGAGTTGAATAATATGTTGATAAATAGAGTTGATGGCTTAATTGGATTACATTTATCAATATACTTATGATTGTGGTTCAAAATAAGAGACAATAGATATATCTTAATGTTATAAATATATCCTCTTAAAATTATTATCTTAATGTTGAACAAAATCTTGTCACACATAAATATATAAATTGAAAACCTCCTCATAAGAGACGTGAGATTTTTTTATGTGAAAAACTCAAATAATGAAAAAAAAAAAATCTAAGGATTTGGCCTAATTGAAATGATTCCACTATTATGAGTTTTACAAGGGATGTATTTCACCATAATCTAATAAAGCCTTAAATAAAATTTAGTGGGCAGGATTTATATAAAGCTTTCTTTGATGATGAAAATAGAGCAAAGACTTGAAATATTAAAAGTATTATAAAGAGAGATTTGGTGGTGCAATATCACACATAAAATTTTAAAATAATGTATATATGTTATTTTGCATAATAATTAACATCTCAATAAGACAAGTTCAACGTCACCTACATTGGGTGAAGTATGATCTAAATGAGCTCGAATTAAGGTTAAAGGCTACACCTAAAAACTTTGATACACTAATTGGATGATCAAATGACTTTCAAATTTGACGTGCTTATAGTCGAATCGAGCAGCTTGACGAGACGAATCCAACGAGCCTAAGATCATTCAAATCAAAGGTCATTTGAATAGTTAAATCACCAAAAATTATTTATGGTCAAATGAATCGATATGAACCGTCCGATGGAGTGTTTTGGGATTTTGACTATAATGACCAAAATGCCTTCGTAATCCTATAGGATTCTTGTCATGAAAAGAGAGATGAACTTGGGCTGGAAGCTAGAAGTTTGAAGTTTATCATCACCATCATTATCATCGATCGTCGCTTATTGCCATCACCGACTGTCACAAACAACACCACGATTACCTGCATAGCTTCATCTGATTGAATTCTCATTATCGATTCTCACATACAACCTTCCATTGGAAGACTTAAACTCCACATTTCAAAACAAATATATGAAGCATTTTTTGGGCTAGGTAGTGGTTTTCCCCTCTTTGGATTTTACACATAAAAATTATGGAGTTTCTTATTCTCTTTTCAACTATCTAGGTGCGTATTAGATTTCCATACAAAGCTAAGACATGAAGGTTTATTCTACCTTTACAAGTTTTTTGGCACGTAATAGTTTGGCACCGTCTGTAAAAAACTGATTTCTTTTACTTTATCATGTTAGACAATCAAGTTTTCCGACAAGATCAAAATCACCAACCAGGTGAAACACTTCGTATTTTTGAGGCGTATGAGAAGGATGGAGGAACAAGCTCAAATCCTTCGACATTTATTAGAGTCGAACCGAAGGGCACCACAACTTGGTGTAAATCAACGATATCAATAACAGGATATAGTTGATTTTGTTGGAGAAACTAATGAAGAATCCCCTCATGATCATTCGAAACTCCTTATAAATGTTATTCTAATATGGATATTGATGATACTAGTTCAACTCACCATTCTTATGTCGTCCGATCGACCTTCAATCCCCCTGCCTCTTTGTTGGGATTGAATCGACCCTGTTTTATGGGAACATCCCATGAAGCCATTAGAAATGAGTTGTGATGTATAGTCCGAGAAGAATTTCCTCAAAGAGATAGACAATTCATTCCTCATCGAAGCATTCCAGAATCTTCTCCTTTGCATGATTCAATTCTTCAGCAACCCATCCCAATGGGGTTTAAACTACCTAACATTGAGCCTTACGATGAGACTTCTGATCTTTATGAGCACATCGATCATTATAGGACTATTATGCACATCCAACAAGCCTCCGATGCTTTACTCTATCAAGTTTTTTGGTTACTCTTAAAGGACAAACTCGTACGTGGTTCTATTCCCTCCCTTAGGGAAGCATTCTCAACTTCTCTCATTTGGCGAAACTCTTTGGCGAACAATTCATTTAAAATTGACGAACCATTAAAGATTCATCTCACTTTTCTAGAATACGTCAAAACGAAGGAGAAACACAAAAAGTGTATTTTCAAAGATTCTCGAGTGAAGCTTGATAAATTCCAGTAATAGACACTGAATTATTATGAGGTGTTTTTCTGGGAGGTCTAAGACCTGGACCTTTCTACTCATCATTGATGAAAGAAATAATTCTTTCTTGTGGAGACCTCATACGAAGAGTAGAGGCATGGTTCATAATAGATGAGGCCATCAATGCCCATAAGAAGCAATTCAAACATCCTTTTAAGAAGCATAAAAGAGACACAAATGGCAGTCTTCATGCATCTCAACAAAAAAAGCATGATCGTCGGAAGTTTCAGAACCTGCCTCCTAAGCCTGCCCAATCAACGCATGAGCTTTGCCCACAGAAATAACATTCAACCTTAAATGCCTCTCGCATGAATATTTTAATGGTTATTCAAAATGAAAATAATATCAAATGACCTAATCCCCTAAGGCCGAACACCGAAAATCAGGATAAGTATTGTTATTTTCATTGAGGATCTGTACTGCAGGCATCTAAAGAAGAAATCTAAAGGTTGTTTACATGGCTACATTCTACAATTTGTTCAAAATTAATAAAGAAATAATAATAATCCTATGAGAGGAAAAACTAACCCTAACCAAGGCAGCAACTAAGACAACTGCAAGAAGATCAACAAATAGTCAGAGAAATCAAAACTATCGCCAGTGAACCATAATTTTCTTATCAAGTTATACTCACTACACCGGAAGAGCTTAGAATGAAGAGGTCATGAATTGATCAATCTATCGTATTTGATGATGCTGACTTCGAAGGGATGCAAACTCCACATCAAGATCCCTTAGTTATCAACGTGGGGATTGGAGATCCTTGTTATAATGTTAAGAAAATTTTGGTTGACAATTCTAGCTATGTCGATGTATTATTCTACTCGACATTCTTAAAACTGGGTCTTGTAAAAGAAAAACTCCAACCAGTTGTTGGGCCGTTATATGACTTTGACAATCGACCGATAAGGGTAGAAGGAACAATAACACTCATGGTTACTCTTGAGGAATTCCCTAAATAAGCCACACATTTGATTCAATTTATGATAGTTAAATTAGAATCAACCTATAATGCTATATTTGGAAGACCACAATTTTTTTACTATTGCCCAACCTCATCTAAAAATAAAATTTTCAATAATGGGAGAGGTTCTTGGCAACCGATAGCACAAACTGTTACTGGAGCACGATCACAACCATCAATAACATTAAGCATCAAAAATGTTGATTTAAGAGATGAAGAAACACTCCAGAGAGCGTCATCAGTTGAAGAGTTGATAAGCATCCCTTTATCAGAAGAATATCTCTCAAAAATAGTGCAAGTAGATTCATTACTCTCTGAGGATGAAAGAAGGGAGTACATCAATTTTTTGGGCCAAAACTAGGATATTTTTACCTGTAGTCCAAGAGATATGCGAGAAATTGATCCTGGGGTAATATCTCATTCCCTCAAAATTAACTCAGCATTCAAGCTCATCATTTAAAAGAAAAGAAACTTCGCTCCAGATTGTCTACAAGCAATTTAACATGAAGTTGATAAACTCTTAGACGCATGATTCATACAAGAAGTGTATTATCCTATTTGGTTAGCAAATGTTGTCATAGTGAAAAAGACTAGTGGGTATGGAGAATGTGCGTTGATTACACTGATCTTAATAAAGCTTGCCCAAATGATAGCTTTCCTCTAGACTAGTTGGTCGACGCCATTTCAATTCATCAAATGCTTAGTTTTATGGATGCTTACTTACGATATAATCAAATAAAGATGAATCCAGATGATGAAGAAGCCACTACTTTCCAAACTAATAAAGAGTTATATTGTTATCGAGTAATGTCATTTGGATTGAAAAATGCATGAGCCATGTATCAACGTCTAATGAATAAAGTTTTCAAAACTCTTATTGATCATACTATGAAAGTGTATGTGAATAATATGTTGGTTAAAAGTACTAAAAGGGTAAAACACCTCACTGATCTTGAGCAATGTTTCAAGCTTCTTCGATAGTATAATATATGTTTAAATCCTCCAAATGTGTTTTCAGAGTTACATCTAAAAATTTTTTAGGATTTATGGTCACTCATCGAGGAATCGATGCTAAACTAGAAAAGATTAAGGCTATACAAGATATGGTGCCCCCAAAGAGCATAAAGGATGTGCAACACTTGAATTGGAGGATGGTGGTCTTATCATGATTCCTAGCTCGAATGGGAGATAAATACTTACCATTATTTAGAATACTCAAGAGTGCTCAAAATAATGATTTTCAATGGGCTGATGAATGTCAAACTGCATTCGAGCAACTCAAAAAATATTTGTCCTCACCACCATTGTTATCAAAGCCAATCCTAGGAGAAATGCTTTATTTATATCTCGATATCTCGCATTATGCAATAAGCTCAGTATTGGTCCGTAAGGAGGCTGGGCGGCATCGACCAATTTATTACATTAGTAAAATTCTATCTAACGTAACTTGTAGTTTCCCAAGTTGAAGGCTATTGATTGTGAAGTTCAAAGTCTTATAATTTACACTAATTCATAACTTGTAGTTTCCCAAGTTGAAGGGGATCTCAACACTCATAATCATCATTTGACACAATACCTTCATATAATGAAATATCTTCTATCTTGAATAAGTAAATATCAGATCATTCATATTTTGAGAAATCAAAATGCTAAAGCTGATGCTCTTTCAAAGCTTCCTACTTCAACATTTCTTAACATTTATAAGAGAAAGTATGTAGAAAACATTCATTTTCTCAGCATACAAGGACCTTGGGAAATACAGTCCATTGATGAATCAAGGCAATTTTCTTGGATATATTTGATATTTGCCTTTTTACGTGATAGAGCTCTACCAGAAGATCAAGTTATCGTAATCCGTATTCGACGACAAGCAACAAACTTCAGCATTATCAGTGATGAATTATACAAAAGATCATTCACAGGACCATATCTCAAATGTCTACCACCATCCGGAGCAGAGTATGCACTTTGAGAAGTTCATTCAAGTATTTATGGATAACACTTGGGGGGCAAAGCACTTGCCCACAAAATCCTGAGACAAGGGTTTTACTGGCCTACAATAAAAAGTGATGCATTAAATTTTGTAAAAAAGTGTAACAATTGTCAGATGCATTCTAATCTCCACCACATTCCACCGACCAAACTTTCATCTTTCCGAGCCCTTGACCTTTCGCTCAATGGGAATAGATATTATGGAACTCTCTATTGCAATTGGATAATGAAAATTCATCATTATGGCGATAGATTATTTCACTAAATGAGTTGAGCCAGAACCATTAGCAAAAATCACAAAGTCAATGCTAAATAATTTGTTTAGAAAAATATTATTTGTCATTTTGGAATTTCAGTTAAGATTATAATAGATAATGAGACTTAATTCACAGGAAAATAATTCACATCATTCTGCAAAGATTTACTTATTCAATTGGTTCGTACAACTGTAGCACACCCCCAAACAAATAATCAAATTAAGGTCACAAATCGAACAATTCTAAAAGACTTGAAGACACGTTTGGATAAGGTTGAGGGGCAATGAGTGGACAAACTTCCTAATGTATTATGGGCTTATCAAACAACTACAAGAACACCAACTGGTGAGACACCTTATAATTTATGTTTTGGGATGGAGGCGATTATTCCAATTGACATCGGTATCCTCAGTCCTAAGGTTCAGATATTTTATGCAACAAATAATGAAGAAAAACTCTGATATTATTGAATTTATTGCCTGAAATAAGGAAAGTAGCTTCAATCAAAAATGATATCTATCATCAACGGATCGCACGTCACTTCGATCAGAGAGTGATGCCCAAACCCATCAATGTTGGAGATCTAGTTCTACGAAGTTTAATATCTGCGAGAAAAGAACCACAATGTAACAAATATTCACCTCTTTGGGAATGACCTTATATGGTGGTTGCTATGGTTAAATCATGAACTTTCAAGCTCAAAGATTCAAAGGGAGAAGCTCTTTCGCGCACTTAGAATGCTGAGAACCTACGAAGATATTATTAATGAATTTACTATGTAACATTCGAATTGAACTCTATATTTTGATGTTTCATATTTTTATTTGAAAAAAAAAATGATAAATCAAAATAATAGTAACAAGAAAAGAAAAAATTGATTATAAGTGATTCCTACTCACATTAATATCATCAAGTGAAGACTACAACAACCCATAAAACTTCACCTACTCTGCAGTTAACATTATCGAGCGAAGACTTTGACAAATAACCATAGATAGGTCAAAATTTCACACCTACTCCACACAAGTTAACGTCATCGAAGTCTCGACAACAACCAGATAAATCAAAATTTTACTACTTCACAGACAATGTTATCGACAAGTGACAAACAATATTGGATAGGTCAAAACTTTGCACCTACTCCACGTAGGTTAACGTCAATGAGTGAAGACTCTGACAAATAACTTCGGATAGATCAAAATTTCACCTACTCCACACATAATATCATCGAGCGAAACTCCGACAAACAACCTCGAATGGGTTGAAAATCATTCTGATTTTCTCTTAAAATATATAGGCTAATGTCACTAAATAACTTTCTGATATACAACTAAATCAATTTAAACATCAACCACTTTATTCTAAAATAAAATTTCAAAGCACTATGACACATACATAAACGTGATCATATGTCATCTACTAAGAAGATCTCAAATTGAAATACAAATGAAATAAAAATATAATTAAACAACATCCACATCTTCACTATTATCACTAGAAAAAGAGGAAGAAGCGCTCTCGTCAGAAGAATCTTCAAAACTTTCGGTGAAAGGCCTTCAATATTTGCACTTGTCTTTGAAAGAGAAAACCATGAATAAAACCTTCTTCTAGATCCTTCACCTCAATATCGTAGAGATGATGAGCTTCGAACTCACTGAATTATACTCTTGAAGGCCGTGAAATTTTTGAAGCTCTCTATAATCTTCAAGTTGGAGTCAACTTATATATTCTCTTTCTCTGTGATTTGTACTAGTAATGCCTTGTTCCTTGTCTCTAAAATCTATCTTAGTGTTGGCAGCTTTTAAGATCTTTTGATTTATTTCAGCGAGCATCCACTAGCTCATCCGAGTCCTATCTCTCATCTTTGATGAAAGTCTTCATAGTCGTTCAGTCTTTCATTGATCCACCAAAATCCCTTAACCTCTTTAAATTAATCTATATTCACCATGGAGATATTGATCTTCATGAATATTCATGCCTTCAAGGTATCATCTAATTCAAGATCAATACTTTCTTCAATATCAATATATATATATATATATATATATATATATATATATATATATATATATATATATATATATATATATATATATATATATATATATATATATGGGGAAAGAAAAAGAGAATAAAATTTAAAAGAATAAAGATTTCTTACCAACTTTCAGCATGTTGGCGCCCACTACATGTGTGATTTAACACTTCTTCCGGAATAGAAATTTTTTACTGTCTCATTTCACAGTTTTTATCAGAGGATCTGACATGTGGGTCGCCCGACTTTTTTCTCTTGAAAAGTATTGGTACACATTCTCCTACTGGTCGTTTTGAGGATACTGCGGAAACGAGATTAGATCTTTCCTTACCCTTATCAGATTTCTTCAGCATAAGAGCATGAGATCTCCCAATTTGAATTGAAAGACCAACTTTGAATAAGGATTCTTCCTTCACATATTGATTAATATAGTGGGTCTCATATCGAAGATCTTCGACTTTGCAATATTAAGAGCCTTCAATATATCTTCTTCAGTTACTTAGGAGGAGGATATTTCTTTCGGTTTTTAATACTTTTCAAGAAGCCCCCACTCATTTTTTATAAAGAAGAATCTATTTGTCCAATTTCTTGGAGGATATTTTCTATGAAAATCCAACCATTTACTCCTACAAGAAATTTGGCCATGCACATCACAAGTGAATTTACATATCTTCTCCAAAACCTCTGGAGTAAGCGTCGCACCACGCATTCTAAAGAAAACAATCAACCGAATAATGATTATCATAGCTCAAGAAGAAAATTGAGATAAACAAATCTCAAATGATGATAAAATAACAATCAGCCAAAGGAAATCGAAGAGTAAGCTCATCTCATAAATAAGGTACCCTGGAGGAGAATAAACTCGCTGATCTTTTAGGAGGAATAACCACTAAATTGTTTGGTTAAAATAAAATGTTTGTCAAAAGAATTATGTAAAATGATGATCAAGGATTACTGATTCTTGGTTGAGTTTTACAAATTCGTGACTTTGTTTTTTTGGTTGAAAAATATAATGTAAAATATTATGAATTGTGTCCGGCACATTTGATATTGCGTGGCCAAAAGGCTGGAGAACCGATGGCGGGTGGTGATGGCGGGCTACGGTCTCGGAGATGAGAACTGGCGGATGTACATGGCGATTTAAAATTCGGGGAATTCCAAATACATCGAAAATGGGCTTTTAGTTAGTATTTGAAATACATTACATTCGAAAATTTACTTTACTTGCAACCAAACACTGAATATTTAAATGTGTGAAATGCGAGGCTCAAATGCAAACAACCCCTAAATCATTTGAAAAATAAAATTTCTTTCTAAAGATTACCAAAGTATCACTGCGATAGATTGTTACATCGTCGACTAATCTCTTTATGCTTTTAAATCATCTTGTGTAAGCTTTGCTTGAGAATCTTTGGATATTGTGATATATGTGGGAAGATACTCACCCAAGGAAATATTCTTCAGAATTGGAAGTATACTGGAGCTTGAATTCAGGATACGCACCGCCTAATCATGTAAGTTGGAAACACTGAGATTGGGGAGAACTGGAGTCTGCGAGAGGAGTCGACATTATTATATAGGTTAATGGAGGCTACCAAAGAAAAGAATCGACACCTGCTGAATTCGAGATGCATGCTAACAGTCAATTGGAAACCAGATCGGGAGAGAACTGGAGAGAGGTGCATCGTATATAGGTTAGTGGAGGCTACCAAAAGAAAGCGAAGCACTGAATTGGGATCGCGAAAGTCGGGTTGAAACCCCAAGATCGGGAGAATCTGAGCTGAGAGTCGGCAGATTATATATGTTAAGAAAGCAAAGAAGAAACTTTGGAATGCACGCCTAACCAGTCAGTTGGAAAAAGAGGGAGAACACCTTCGAGGGGTCGTTATGTCGGTCTACTACATAGAAAAGTAAAAGAAAGTAAGGTGCAAATTTTTCATTATCCCATAGGAGGTATTATACTAGAAAAAATAACTCTTCAAATTCTTTTAAAAAAATAAAATAAATAAAAAAATCAAGAAAACTCTTCATATACCTCATTAAAAAAAACTTTTCATCTTCCTTAAAAAAAAGTTAAGAGAAAGTTATTTTTAATAAAAAAAACTCTTTACATTCCTCATTAAAAATAAATAAATAAAAAACTTTTAATCTTCTAAAGAGAGAGAGAAGAGAAAATTGTTTATATTTTAAATTAAAGAAAAAAAACTTTTCATATTCCTCATTAAAATAAATTTCTTCATATACTTCATTAAAAAAAGAAAAAAAATACTCTTTATATTCTTCATAAAAAATAAAAAAAATCTTTTGGCCTTCTCTCTATCTCTCTCTCTCTCTCTCTCTCTCTCTCTCTCTTCCACTCTCACACCATAAAATAAAAACAAAAAAATTGGAGTCCACTACCTCCCCTTTTTCAATCTCTCTCTCTCTCTCTCTCTTTTTCTTACGCCAAAATAAAAAATAATATAAAAAAGCCCACAACCCCTCTTTTTCAAATCAAAAAGTCACCCAAAAAATATATATAATAATATAAAATGATAAAATAATTTATATATTATTACTTTATACATATAAAATAAAATAAAATAAATAATTATAATAACTAATTAGTAAATAAGTAAATGAATTTGTTATATAAATTTTAATAATTTTTAGCTAAAGTGATTTTAATTTTAAAAAATAAATATATTTCTGAATGAAATGAGTTTTATCATCCAAAAATATGGAGAAAATGATATATCACACATAAAATTTTAAAATAATGTATATATGTTATTTTGCATAATAATTTAAATAAGACAAGTTACACTCGAAGAATTGGGTGAAGTATGGTTAATATGAGTTAAAACAAAACTACACCAAAACTTCGATACACTAATTGGATGATCAAATGACTTACAAATTTGGCGTGCATAATGTTCATAAATGGCTCAAACAACGAATTCAATGAGCTGGTTATTCAAATCAAAAGGTCATTTGATTAGTTAAATCACAAAACTATCTATGATCAAATGAATCGATATGAGCAGGTCCAGATGGGTGTTTTTAAGATTTTGACTACAATGACCAAAATGCTATCTAAGAATCCTATAAATAGGACCCCATTCTTGTCGGAGCTAGAAGTTCGAAGTTTGTCATCACCTCCATTATCGCCGATCGTAGCCTATCGCCGTCATCGACTATCACCAACAACCGTTACACCCCAATTATCACAGATAATATCAGAACTCGACTGAATCATTATCGTGATTTCACATACAATATTGTAATCCTCATTTGAAGACTTAAACTTTATACTCCAAAGAAATATATACAAGATTTTACTAGCCTGATTTTTCCCCTCTCAGAGATTTTTCATGCAAAAATTATGGAGTTTCTTATTCTCTTTTCAACTATCTGAGTACATATTAGATTTTCATGCAAAGCTAATGCTTGAATATTTATTCTACTGCTATAAGTTTTTTAACACGCAATAGGTGGCTTACTTAGTTCTTCTCTTTATAGAAAGGAGATCGATGACTAAGAAAGTGCATCAATATTATTTGTAATAATATATGTCAATATTAGTGATGACAATTAAAATAATGGATAATAGTGGCACCATGCATTCATGATGGTGGTGATGGGGGGAGCTTATCTGCATGTCAATGATGACGAGTCATCTAATTTGTAGTGATAATGTGGGTCAACGATCATGGATGTCGATATCATTAGTGATAATATGCATAGACGTCAGGTAAGTGGTGAGCGTCATTCTTGGCATCCACGATGAACATTTACCTTAGTTGCATTGTCTGATGTCGATATTATTAGAGATAATTGTTGTCTAATATAAATTTTGATTGTGAGTGTTGATCTTAATAGAGACAATTACTATTAATGGTAGACATTAGGAGCTGAAGATAATTTTAGGATTTGATCCTTGTCTCCTTAAACTTGTGGAAGTAGAACTTATGTATAGATTTTTTGAAAGAGACATCATTAAGATTTCAACAAAAATTTATAGTACTCATGTCTATTTGCATTGATTCTACTAAATTATTTAGTATTTTTTAAAATATATTAGTTCTTCGATGATATGACAATTAGCTATCTTGGACTCATCTTATTCGTCTTCTTTAGAATTTATTTTAATTACAAACATGCTAGATTTAAAGCATATTTGGTCACTTAAAATAATCTTATTCTACTTATGATCTCAAGTGCTTAATTAGGTATCATTAATTAGGTTGTGACTTATTAGTTAATAAAGATGATTATTTTACTAATATCATTATTTTAAGTAATATGTTTTATAATTTATCTCTCATTATTAATAAAATAATTTATTATTATATCATAGTATGTCTTTCAATTTATAATAAAAATTTATATTTTAAAATATAAAATTGAGATTAACTTCTAATTTTATTATTCCACTAAATTAAACCATATGCTATATTAAAATTATAATATTAACATCTTTTTCTTATTTGTAATTTATATTAAATTGAATAAGGTTAAGTGAACAAAAAAAATCATTTTAACTAAATAAGTTAAAAACAAAACATAAAATTTTAAGTATTTAATTTTAAATCCAAAGTAAATTGAACTAAATATTATGTTTGAAGTTTTTATCCATTTAATACATATTTTAAAAATAATTAATTAATAAATATGTTTTTTATTTTTTTATATATAAATTTAGTATTTGATATTTATATTTATAATATTTTATTTATGCATAAAAATATATATTCATCTTTAGAAAGTTAATAAGAATAATTTTTGATGTCAAATTATAGAGTTAAATATTATGTATATAAATATTAAATATATATATATATATATATATAATATCTGATATATATAAATGTCTCTCAATTGACAAAAAAATCAGATTTTATATTATTTATTTTAAGAATTTAAAAAATTAAATATTTATTTAGTTAAATTTCTTTGTAGTTCTTAATTTTTTTTTCTCTGCCAACATGTAGAATGAGGTCCACCCAATCGAAAGAGAGTGGTATTCTCTTCCCGAGAGAGCTTCTTAGGTTTTTTTCTCCTTTTGAATTCAGTTGAATTCTGTGTTATGTATGTAAATCTCCTTATTTCATTTGTGCCCTAGCCTCCTAACGAGTGGATGCCTTCAACTCCACTGATCTGACATTGGTGGCTCTGTTACATCCGGAGTCCGCACGTAATAATTTGTCGTTTGGAAGAATGGTCATTTCTCCTTCCTCATGGATTCAACGTTTGTTTTGTTGTTGTTTGCTAGTCCTTCCACTCTCGAGTCAGGTGAAGTTTGTGGGTTTGTAGCTCTTCGTTAGCTAGAGAGAGAAAGAGAGAGATCCAGGGGTTCTTTCTTCTTCTTCTTCTTGGATCCAAAATTTCAATCGTTGGGGTTGGCCTAGCCTAACAAGTGGATTATACTCTGGAATGATCCGAAATCAGTGGCTTTGTTGGGGTTCGATAGCCATCTACAGAGAGGGAGAGAGACAGAGAGCCGGATCTGATGTCAGGCAGCTTCATCATGGATGGCCGGAGGATTCTTTCCTCGGGCAACCGATGCAGCGCCACTCATCAATTGTTTTTCGTTATTTTTCATGAGGCCCCCTAACTGGATTTTATGGTTGTGATAGGGCTAACTAAATTATTTTTTTCGTATTTACACCATTTCCAGTGGTTGCCTTTCTTTCGATTAGTTGCATGTTGAATCTCTTCTTCCGTGCTTAGTTTGCGAGTTCAGTCTCGTCAGTCTTATAAATAATTGTCTGCAAATTCTTGAAAAAAAAACTTCCAGTTTCCAATTTTTGTCATTTTCAAAGAAAATAGATGCTTTTGATATACTAGTTTATTATCTACTGGGAAATGATGTTTATGTTGCTCAGCCCTTATTAAACTTAATTTATTTTGGTTTGTTGTGGAAGAGGCAATGATGATCAGTCTAATCGTAAAAAAAGTGCAAATGTGCAGGATGGACTTAAGTGCATGAAATGCATGATTAGTGTGGTTTATGTTGCTCAGCCATATGAGGATTGGATATAGTTTTTTTATTATAAGTCCTTTTCCTTCTCAAAAAGTCATACTGAATTTGGGGTTTACACTTGGAAGTATACAATTTAATTCTATCTGGTTGCTCCTAGGGTTGTTGATATAGCTTGATGTTTAAAAAAAGTTCATGTTTCCCCAGTAAACCGACTTGTTGGGTTGGTTTGATAGGAAACAAACTGAGTCCAACGAGGCATCAACTTGCTGAATGCTTGGCTTGCTGAAATCCTTATTTATCCTTGCCCCAGCTATTTTGGGTTTTGGTCCTGTCATCATTACTTCTACCGGACAAAGCCACAGAAGCTTTTCCTGCATCGCTTATGGTGGAAGTTCTATTGAATCCATTGATACAAAAATTCAAGCTGTTGTTTCATAACAATAAACAACGACTAATTGCATATTTTCTGGAGTTTTCTCTATGTTGAGTTGAAGGACTGACTGAGCCTCTTTCTTGTGTTGGAAGTAGACTGTTTTCTAGTTGCCTAATTAAGTAGGCTGCCATGTATGTGGCTTTTATGGTAGTGTTTATTTTTTTATTTTATTCAGAGTTTTTGTGGCCCTGATATTTCTTTTTTTTATGGTTTTAAGTATATGATGCCTTGCTTCATGATTTTCACTATTGTGTTTTCTAATGTTGGCGATGAAACACATACACACACACAAGATCTATTTAGTGGGAATTATGTAAAATCAATTTTAAGAAGATATGTTTAACCTTTTGCATCCTTCTTCAAATTAATTCAAAACCCAAACTATCAATTTGCTTGGTCCTCTCCTCAATTCATTTAGTTTCTTGAATACATAAGATATTTATTCTTCTATGAATTATAATATTTATTAATTTTATTAATTTACCTATAAGAGTATATTTATTTCAACTTTCTATCCTAATTTTAGTTTCATGGACTAACTTTTTTGTCTGTAATTGTACATAATGTGAGAACCCTTGCATATTTAACATTGCACCCATACATCGACGTAATGGCCCTTGAACACTTATCATTATATTCAGGCCATACAATGCATTGCTTTTAGGGAATGCCCTAGCATTGACACAATGCATTAAAGGACTCTATAACCCCATGTTCAAAAACATTATAAGCAAATTTGGAATGGTAGACCTATACCATTCTATTTAATGGGGTGCATTGAAAGCAGTGGGATTCATAGCTACTGTCCACTGCTTGATATGGTTTGTCCCCTGGTGTGGGCCCTACACAGTAGAGCTTCATCCAATTAATGGTTGAGCTCTTAGTGCACATGGATTTAGATCCTTAGCTCTTGGTTAATTCTATTTTATCTACTTTTATATATATACTTGTGATATCTACTGACAAAAGTTGCAGCAATTTTCAAGGGAGACTTTTATTTTCCTCCTTTTTTCTTCTCAATTGGTGGTTTCGAAATGATGACATTTCTTTTTTGCCATTGAGTTCAAGGTATTGCAACCCTCATGTACAATTGAGTTCTATAGTTTTTAAGGCCACAGGATGACAATGATTATCATTATTTGCCATTGCACAGCCTTTGTTATACCATGGAAATAAAGAAAGAAGCATGATGTCACGTTGTTTATATCAACCGAAAAAAATTGTTGCTCTCTCCAATAGAGAGAGAGAGAGAGAGAGAGAGCACGAGAGATCTAATGTTAGGCAACTGCATCATTGCTGGCAAATCCTCTTCTTGTCCAACAGATGCAGTGCCACCCATCAAATGAATTTGGTGGTTGGGATTGGACCAATCAGTTTGCGTAGAGCAAAGATTTTGTTCTCATTTACATCACTTCCAAGGAGTTGTCTTCTTTTCAAGTTGTTGCATTCTGAGTCTCATCATCCATGCTTAGCAAATTCACATTTGTTACTTTCAGAAAAATTACGTTCAAATCATTGAACAGGTTTTCCAAATCTGAATTTTGCCATTTACAAAGAAGATTCATGTTGGTATACTAATATATTACATACTTGTTGCTTGGCCCTTAGAAGTTATTGGATTTGATTTGTTAAGGAAGAGGCAATGATGATCAGTTTCCTTTTACTTTATCCCAAAAAACCGCAGTTGTACAGGATGGGTTTAGTATTAAGCATCACATTGAAGATCCTGAAAGTATCCTTGAATGCATTCACTCAGAATATGTATCATTGGATAAATTGCCTTTGAGTTGATTACGGGTTATTGTATATTACTGTTGGATAGCGTGTTGGTGGTCTTCTAATTATTCATATTCAGCTGTTGTGAGGATTGGATATATGTTTGTTGCTTGTAAATCCTGTTCTTATCAAACTATCATACTGAATTTGGGTCTTACACCCAAACATATACAATTCAATTCCAATTGGTTGCTCCTAGAGTAGTCAATATAGCTTGACGATTACAAACAATTCATGTTCAGCTGGTTTATTGATTCATTTGTTTGGTATGATAGTGTTGAATTCTAAATTGTCTTTTGTCTCACACCACCTAGGTAATAGCTTGTAAATGAGAAGAGCAAGAACATAGAGAGAGTGGAAAGGATTTTGTTCTCCCCACCTTTTTCTCTTGGGTGCTTTCTCCTATTTATGGGTTTGGGTTGACTTGGGGTGTTAAATAGATGGCTACAAAAGAAAAAATAAATATATTGTAATGACTAAAATGATTTATCTATATGTGTGGCGTAATTGATTGCATAACATCATTTGGCTCTTCAATGAGTTGATGAGGTCGCCTTGAGCTTTGATTGGTTATACTTGGAATATTCTGATTGGGCTAGGACCTTCATCAAATGTCAAGTGCTAACCAATGTCTTGAGCCTAGTTCAAAGGAGATTTGGGTATACAGATAGGCTCGACTTGGCTCAATTACACCCCTGCCTATCCTTATTTGAGCTATTTTTGGGTTGCCATCATGTGATTATTAATCCAAGTGGACAGTTTCGATTATTTTTTGCATTGTTTGTGGTGCAAGGTTTGTTGAACCTATTGCTACAAAAAAATTGAACCATTGTTTAACAACAATAAATTTTGACTACTTAGTTGAGCTTGCTTGAATTTTCTCTATGTTATTTAAGGATTGACTAAGCTTCTTTCTTGTATTGGAAGTAAACTACATTTTCTTGTTGCCTGGAGACAACTAAATGGTGTGTTTTAATTTTAAATTTATTTTATTTCATTCAGAGATGTTTTTGTGCCACTAGTTTTCTCTCTGAAATTTTGATTATTCTAATTGTCTTGCATAATGGTTTTCACTATTATTTCTTCTAATGTTGCAAATGAATTAGTTCTCTCCTTGATGCCTCTTTTTCACATTTTTGATGGGCCATCTGTCTCGTGAAGAGGTTTTCAGATTGGGGTCGTAATGGTGAATCAGGCTCATATGTCGATTTATGTGCGGCCTCTGCAAGCATCATGTGGATCAATCCTGTGGGGACCGCAACTTGTATCATTCCACCCAAGGGTCCTTAATGAGCTTGCTTTTGGAGGGCAGGTGATAATGAAGTTCTCCGGCATGAGCGATAGAAGCATAAAAAAAAGTTCGGCTTCTAAAAGGGGTGTAAAATGAGGACTCAGGAGGTCACTCATCCTAGTACTACTCTCGCTCAAGCACGCTTAACTATGAAGTTCTGATGAGATTCGATGCATTGGTACTGATATGGTCGCACCCATTGGAGTAGTGCCGCAAATTATCCTTAAGTTGAACCCCTCCGTGCAGATTTTGGCATTGACGGATGGCAGGGGCTCTAACACAGCCAAATAAATAAATAAATAAATAAATATTATATATATATATATATATATTGCTGTATTTGGTTTTTTTTGCACAAAGTACATCCATTAGTTGTATATTGTTCATATTGTTCATTATTTGTATTGCAAATTCATATTTATCAGTAATTTGTTTTTTAATCCAATTCAGTATATCATATAATTACATAATTACGAGGGTTGGCATTGCTAGGCATCCATTTCTCTTAGAGTTATGTCCTCTTTTTCAGGCCCATATATTGGCTTATTCAAGTTTTAATGGCGTTTTGTATTCTTCGGGGTGCCAATGCAGTCCTTTTGATTTTTTAATCAAAATCTAGCGTGGGATTTGGAAAGGTTGTTTCCTTCTTGAGCGTCTTCTTCTTTAATGAAGTTTTATTGATGCCTGAGGTTATTTTTTAGATATTTGTGTTTCAACCCATTTATATAATATGTTTGGTGATATTTTTTCATGGCTGGTTATTTGTACACTCCCGTTCCATGCTATTGGTTCTAGGAAGGGGGTGTTTGGTAGCAGGATTTTTGCTGGATTTAAGCACGATTTAACCTAAATTCTGCCAAATGGCAACTTCAAATTTACAAGATTGTATATCCCGTTTCTCCTCCGTTTTTCCTTAAATCTCATATTCATTAAATCTTGTTGGCTTGGTCTCTAAATGGCCTCACTAAATTACGATCATAATCAAGGGCCTTCTGACTGGGTGGTTTTTGCATCTAAATAGCTTTACTAAATGACGATCACGATCATTAGCCACAAGTTCTCCAATGGTTCTTCCCCCTGAGTTGTGAATCATAGGGTATTTATGATAGGGGCAAAAAGCCCTTTGTCGTCTAGGATGGACTTAAAATTATCCCCTTAAACAAATATTCATCTAAGGCTATGAGATCTGTTTGAGCAAAGCAACCAATGGCTGTCAACTAGAATTCTTCAATCAGGTTGGGTTGATTATCTCTATCTAACTAAATAGACTAGTGGTCATGATAGGTCGGGATGTCAGAATCATGAGATCTTGATTTTGTTTGTCATCATTTCCCTATTATTTGCTCGAGTTATAATGATGAATTTTTTAAATTATAAACTTTATTTATTACTGCTATACGTTAATTATTTAACACTACCATTGCCGGTCCCAAGTTCGGATGTGAAAAGTGGAGGTTGATAGAGATGACAAACAGTAAAACTTGTCGAAATAATCATGACATGAATCCTTTAAATCATTGTGTTAATGCTAGGCATCCCCGAACAATGCCAATACAATGAAAAATATGCAAGGCCGCATCGACGCGTACGATTAAATAAGCAAGGGTTCCACATTACGGATGCAAAGAAGTTAGTCCATGAAATTAGAATTAGGTTAGGATCTTGGAATATAGTATTCTTACGTAAATTAATGGAATTAATAGATATTATGGTTCATTGAAAAATAAATATTTTATGCGCTCAAGAAACTAAAGTAAAGAAGGCCGAGATTGATAGTTTAGGTTTTAAACTTTGATTCAAGCAGGTTCGAACTAAAACGATGATGTGATTAATACAAAAGATACTTCAAGAAAAATATTTATCTATGAGATTTAAATAAACACGTTGACAGAAGTAAGAAGATTTTAAAAGTTGCTCACTCATGATTTGGTTTAATTAAATGAAAAATGTAGGATTATATTAGATTTTGCCTTAGCTTATGATTTTGTAGTTGCTAATATGTTAATTATTTAACAACCTAATGACTAGTATTAATTGCAAGTTCTTTCTCTTCACTAGGATGGGTAGTTATCTATTGGTGCATGCGTATAACTAGAACAAAATCTGAAGTCATCACAAAAATTATGGCAAAAACTTAGGGTAGTGTCTTATCTATAATTCATCTTCTTTCTGAAATTTGATCAGCGCAAATCTAAACTCTCTTCGTTGAGAGGCCGGGCGCAAATTTTCGGAGCCTACAAGAAGTAACAATTTTCAAGGGGAGATTTTCTTTTTTTTTCTTTTTTTTTCTTTTTTTTCTTCTCAATTTTTGGTTTCAAAACAACGATTTTCTTTTTTTTTTGTCATTTGAGTTCAAGGTGTTGCAGCCATCATGTGCAATTGAGTTCTATGGTTTTAGGAGCACAGGATGGGCAATGATTATCATTATTCCCCATTGCACAGCCTTTGTTATATTGTGGAAATAAAGAAAGAAGCATGATGTTGCATTGTTTACATCAACCAAAAAAAAATGTTACTCTCCAAGAGAGAGAGAGAGGAGAGAGAGAGAGAGGTTTGTAAATAGTATTAAGTAATTATCATTTCTGTTTTAATCTATGTAATTAAAAGTGAGCCCATTTTCTCTCATCAGAGAATTTTAATTTTTCTGTTCTCAATTGATGGTTTCACAACTAACAATTCTCTCTCTCTCTTTCTATTCGAGTTTATGGTGTTACAGCCATCTGGTATATTGATTTTTGTGGTTTTCAAGGCTGCAGGAAGGTGATGAATGTCATTGCTCCCCATTGTACACAACCTCTGTTCTGCCAGGAAATTAAAGAAGGCTTATGCTGTACTGTTCACATCAAAAATCAAAAGTCAGGAAATATTTTGT
Source organism: Cymbidium sinense (assembly GCA_021442155.1). NCBI lineage: Eukaryota > Viridiplantae > Streptophyta > Magnoliopsida > Asparagales > Orchidaceae > Cymbidium > Cymbidium sinense. Next base: position 107,336,763 of record CM038220.1, read on the forward strand.
TCACAATTACACCAAGTTGTTTTCTTTTCTGGTAGTTGGATGTTGAGTCTCTTCTTCCGTGCTTAGTGAATTCACATTTATCTAAATATGATGTGGTGTGATTGGGCAATTCAGTTAGCAATCAGAAAATATTTTGTGAACAATTACACCATCGAGTTGTTTTCTTTTTTGATAGTTGGATGTTGAGTCTCTTCTTCCGTGCTTAGTGAATTCACATTTATCTAAATATGATGTGTGATTGGGCAATTCAGTTAGCAATCAGAAAATATTTTATTCACAATTACACCATCGAGTTGTTTTCTTTTCTGGTAGTTGGATGTTGAGTCTCTTCTTCTGTGCTTAGTGAATTCACATTTATTATTGATCGTTTAGGAAAAATACCTTTGAAAATCTCCGTCATCTTTAAGGATGTTAGGGAGTTCGTGTGGGCTCTAAAAATGCCAACGACCTCTCGACAATTGAATGAAGAGAGTATGTTTTAAAATGTCGGTGTAATTTTCATAAGACAGATGAAATATTAGATAAGACATTACCTAGAGATTTCGTCCTCATTTGGTGAGTACTCTAGATCTGGTTCTAGGTTTCCTATAAGCACAAACACCTATAGTTAATTATCCCTCTCAATACAGAAAGAGAACTTTGGATTAAAGCTAGTCATTAGATCGCTTAACGATACAGATAAGATGCGAGTTTTTTTTAAATTCAATTATTAAATTTAAAGTGGATTTGGATGGTTGGGGGAATGATGCCAGCCTACTACATCTTGGATGGCTAGGGGATAATCCTCTTCTCAGGCAACCGATGCAGTGTTGCCCATGAAATGTTTGTTAGCATTCTTGATGAGGTCTTCTATCTAAATATGATGTGGCGTGATTGGGCAATTCAATTAGCAACAAAAAATATTTTGTTCACAATTACACCATCGAGTTTTTTTCTTTTCTGGTAGTTGGATGTTGAGTCTCTTCTTCTGTGCTTAGTGAATTCACATTTGTCTGAATATGATGTGGTGTGATTGGGTAATTCAGTTAGCAATCAGAAAATATTTTGTTCACAATTACACCATCGAGTTGTTTTTTTCTTTTATGGTAGTTGGATTTTGTGTCTCTTCTTCTGTGCTCAGTGAATTCACATTTATTACTAATTGTTTAGGAAAAGTACTTCTGAAAATCTCCGCCATCTTTAAGGATGTTAGGGAGTTCGTTCTTCATGAGATATTAATATATATTCAATCAGATTTCTCCCAACATTATATTAGGGTTTATCTTGATCTGGGTTCTACTTTCTATGAACGCAAGCATCCATAGTTAATTACCCTTCTTGCCGTATTAGGAGAGCACTCTTGATTAAGGTTGAAAATAAATATTAATCCCTGGTATAAATCAGTGTTTAGTGGGGCGATATAGATGACTATTTAAAAGGAAAAAGAAGGGTAGTCCTGATCAAGATCTCATGATTTCGTTGTCTCGGGATCGCCGTTATTTCAGTCTATCAACATCAGAGGGTTTTTAGCCTTAATGTTCAGGGTTGGTTGCCACGTTTTTGAGATCTTGAGTAAACTAGAGCTATTGTGCAAGTGTTATTGTGAGTTTATTGAAATATTTAAATTAAACTTAACTTGTAAGTCTATCCAATAATTAACTTTTATGAAGTTTGTATTGCAGGCATACATAGGGCTTATATCCATTGGAATGCCATAATTTTAGAAAAGTTCGCATGGCAAAAAAATAATTGAGCTTGCATCCATTGGAATGTCAATTTGGGTGATGTTTGCATAAAAAAATTGCTGGACTTACATCTCTTTGGAATGCAATGTTTTGGATTGGTGTTCGCGTTGAGAACAAGTGGCTTGAGGGATGTACCCCAGATTACATTCACTCGGGGGATGTAAGATGTTCGGATTGTGTAAATTGTCGCATATCTTCTTGCCTGTTGCTGTTGGGGCATATCTTAGCTGCCTTCTGATCATGAGTTGTAGCCATTGTGCGGATTAGATATAGGTTTGTCGATTGTAAGTTCTGTTTCTATCATTTATACTGAATTCTGGGTTTAAACCCGAAAATAATGAATTCAATTCCAACTGGTTGGTCCTACATTTGTCAGTAAAGCTCAATGATGACAAACAATTAATATTCTACTGGTTTACTGACTCATTTGATTGGTTTGATAGGAAATGAACTTAGTCAAACATGGCTACAACTTGTTCAAGCTTGGCTCATATACACCCCTAGTTGCTTAGGTTGTATTAAATATTAGTTATCTTTGTCCCAAGTATTTTGGGTTTTCACGTTGTCATCATTATTCCAAGTGGACAAAGTAAACATAAACTTTTTTTTTGCCTTGTTTGTGGTGGAAGCTCTGTTGAATCTACTGATATTAAAATTTTGAGCTGTTGTTTCACAGCACTAAATTATGATCTGTCATTAGATTTTACTTGAATCTTCCTTTGCTGAATCCATGGACTGACTGAGTCTCTTCCACGAACTAAATTTTCCAATTGCCTTAATAATTAGACTACCAAATTTGTGTTTCTTATTTTTTAAAATTTTATTCAAAATTGGTTTTGTGACTAGTGTTCCTTCCTTTGATGGTCCTGAGCTTACTATATCTTGCATCACGGGCTTTCAATATCATTTCTTCTAATGTTGCATATTAAGTAATATTCTTCTTTAACCTTCCTCTTCTTCAACAGTTATTTTTCTGTAAGAAGTGTCTCCGTTAGTTGTTTTTTGTTGTTGTTGTTTACAAATAATCCAAATTCACTTTTATTAATAATTTGTTTTTTAATTCCACTTATCATATTACATAATTACATAATTAAGAGGGTGTGCCAAGGTGAGACATCCATTTCTTTTTTTGGGTTGTTTGGTTGGATGTTAAAAAAATGCAGGGTAAAATTTTGATGTATTTGAAACTAAAACTTTAGTTCATTTTCTATGAATTCAAAACTCTGTTAATTTGATCAATTTTTAAATACATTGCACAAACTATTGCCATTGCCATCAACCGCCACCGGACACCCATTATTTTTGCCAATTGTATTTTAGTGCTTTACAATAAACTCATTTTACTTCAAACCAAACATAAAAAAGGGGAAATTTACATGCATACCACGGAATTCTTATACATTTACATATTTCACATCCAAACTAATATATTAACCAAGACTTTTCCTACGCAAAAAAAAAGCGCATTTGGAAAAAGTAATAAGTGGTTTTTTGATGTAATAATAAATATTTAAGTCTATTTAAAAAATTAAAGTTTAAAAATATATAAATACATAAGAATTGCGTGGTATGTATGTAAATCCCCCTAAAAAAAGTAAACTCCTACATTTATTTTAGGGGGATTTACATACATACCACGTCAAACATCATTATTTACATATTTAACACCTAAACTTACTATTTTACAATTTTGACACCTAAAATATTCTAACACAACAATATTATCACTTTCAGTCTCTCCCCGTTCAGTGACCTACCGTGAACTGAAGAGATCAAGTCCATGGCGATTATAAAATTGAATCCACCGGCGGCGAAGGAAAAAGGGTCAAAACAGCCGCGCCATCGTGGCTGGTGACCGACCTCTGTAACTTCTTAAATAAAGAAAAAAATCAAAATTTCCGCGCTGTCATCGCACACGCCGTCGCGTGTCTCGCTGTAACGTTGCTAACTATCGCCTCCGAGCTCTTTAAAAAGTTTCGGCCCATGGCTCTGCAGAAAGAAGGTGAGAGACAGAGTGTTCTTGTATAGCTGGAGAAATTAGAAGTGGTCATTGCTGTGTTTTTTGATCACTAAGAACATTCTTTCTCTCTTCATTGTATTGGAAATTAGGGCGTAAGGAACCTACCACGCTGCTGCTTTGAGATTTGAGGTCAGTGGTCAGTTTGAATCCCATTGCTTCTTCTTTCTCTCTCTCTTAGTTATCACATGTTGTGAGCGGCCATATGAGTAGCTTTTTGATTCGATAGCCTTGGCCTCCATGATTTTCTTTAGGAGAATTTTTATATTCTGGTTCTGAGGATAATTTAGCGTTTTGTAAATCTGAAATTTTCTTCCACGAAGTGTTGGGAAGAAACGTCACTGAACGGGGAGAGACGGAAAGTGGTAATATTGTTGTGTTAGAATATTTTAGGTGTTAAAATTGTAAAATAGTAAGTTTAGGTATTAAATATGTAAATAATGATGTTTGACGTGGTATGTATGTAAATCCCCCTTTATTTTATATTCAACCAACCAACTCTAAAACATCTCAAATATATTGTACTCTTTTTACTCTTCTTTTTTCAACAAATCAAATAACCTCTTAAGTGTTGAGCTCTTTCCCAGGCTTATAGATTAGCTTTTCAAGTTTTAATGCATTTTGAATTTTTCAGGGAACCAATTCAGTCTTTCTGATTTTTATTAAAAATCTTGCTTAGTATTGGGAATCTTCTTGAGTACCTTCTTCTATTATGACAATTCTTGTGCTTGTTATTCAGAAGTATTTTATTTCATTTCATTTATACGTTGTTTTAGGGTTGCCAAAATAGTGATAGTGATCACATTTTTCAATGGCTGATCATTTGTGCACTCTCTAGTGCTTCATTGGGTCCCAATAAATCCGAAATATTAGAATTTGTTTTCACTATTTGATCTCTATAATAAATAGAATACACAAAGATATGCATAGCTTTAGTTGGAATGGTGATTTCCTGATGGATTGCATGTTGAACTGTTTTGATTGGATAAATGCTCGCTGTGATGACATTTTCCAACTCTTTTGACGAGTCCTTTTACTACTACCATGTTATTGTCCTCTCACCTTTTAAATTATGTGATTTTATACGTGACTGCCTTAAAACTTAAGCTTCAACTGGCTGCTGCTTTTTTGTGTTTGTGAGTTTACAATTTCAGTCTTAACGGAAAAGTGGAGGCTGTGTAGACAATGATTTAAATGGTTGAGTTTATGCTTGATAGAGAAAGTGAGGGAAAAAAATGGTATAACATTAAATGTGCGACTTCATGGATTGTTGAATGATTTTAATTTCTTGACGGGCCTTCAAAATCTTCTATTTGATATGAGGTGGTTAGATATATGTGGTAGAGTTTGAGAGTATGCACGAGATGAAATTTTGTCCTCTTAGGAGAATGTGATTGTTCTTTGCCGATATTTTTTTTTACCCCTATTTCTTTGTATACTATTCAAACACAAATTGAAACCGTTGAATGTGATCAACAACATAAGAACTACATGTGGATTTAGTTTTATCAGTTTTTATGACGGTATAAACATTTTTCAAGTTTGTGAAAATTGAAAGGATAAACTCCTTGAAGTAGAGGGATGGTGGTAGGGTCTTTCTCCTTCAACTTGGATCCATAATACTCTTCTTTAGCCCTCGTCTTCATTCTTTTCTTATTGCCACTGATGCAGCAAGGAAATTGAACCTGACCAGCCTCTGGGAGCCAATTTGGTGATCTCTTCTGCAAGTTTCTCAGAACTTTTTCTTGATAAGTCCATTATTTTTCAGATGGAATTTCTCTGAACTCCTAATGGGCTTTGAAATGAAATGTCTTTAATCAAGGCCACATTATTCCCTTTGTAAACTTCCTGCAAGACCTGAATACAATCACAAGCAGGCAAACATTTACCGAAAGTTTTCTAACCGCAGCAAGTTGTAGAAACTGTATCCTTTAATCTGAAATGAGGATGCACGGCAACCATTTGTGATTAATCTAAGATTAGGATTAAATTTATACTGCTCATTCATTTTTATTGCCGACCCCACCTAGTGGGATTAAGGCTTGTTGTTGTTGTATTCATTTTTACTCTTTGTGCAGTTACTGAGGATCAGGCATCAAATAAATGAATTAGATAAGATAAATCTTTCTGGAATTATTTTGTTGATTAATATTTTCATCCAATCTGATCAATGTATAATGATAGATTATCATGTAAGTCTTAATGCTAAATTTTGAAAGGCACTTTCCTTCACTCTCATATTGGTTTGATTTGTTTTCCTACATGGCTTCCCTTTTTTACTAACTTTTTCTGTATTGGAGAAACAAATGACAAATTTGACTTTATTAAAATGCTTATTACTTTCCAAATAAACGGTAGCATTGTTGATTTCCTATACTTATTTATGACAGGAAAGATTGATGTAACAATTCGACTACAAAAGAAAATCCATTCAGCGAATCTTCATCAATGATGACAACAAGATCAAGCATTTCTCGGAACAACCAAGTTCAGAACCGTGCCAGTCTAATTAACCCTGAGTATTATTAACACATCAACAGTAAAGTTTGCCTCCGATAAAGTTCAAAAAGAATTACAAAACAAATTTTCTATCACAAATGCTATTTATTGATTGTTTTGAAGTTAATGTTACTTCATCATTTGTTAAATCTGGAGTTAGCATCAGAGCAGCCATAGGAGATAAGTAATTAAGATCATCCTGTAGCTTGAGTGAGATGTCAGATCATCCTTTGCTTTCACCTCTATTTTTTCTAGTCATAATGAAATTGATATTGATGAAAGTACTTATTATAGGAGGAAGATTATGGTTCTGCAGATGGAAAGAAATCAGCTCAAAAATCTCGTAGAAATAGTGCTGCTGAAATTCATACTCTTTCAGAAAGTGTAAGCATTGATAACCTCTGAAATATGTAAAATTATAATATTTACATGTTTTGATCTATTCAAAATAGTGTAGAAAAGAAAAGAGAATTTTTTTCATGTCATTCAAAGAAGTGCAATGTTAATAAGTGTTTTAGTTGTAACAAGTCTTCCTGACTTGAGATCAAAACAATGCAGTCATTTTGAGAATTGGTGATGAACTTATTGTTCTATATTTCCTTATAAATTAGTATTGTTTTTGTTTTCTTTGTCTAAATAGAAATTAACATTTATGAATTACTTGTTTTTGATGGTGATTCTCTGATGAGGTAATGATGATTAACCTTTTAAGTGGGGGAAAAAGCTTTTCTATTCCCTTTGCTTGCGAGTTTTTGTTACTTAGATTGTAATAGCTTGATGCCTTTGACAAGCAGTAGGGATAACTTTAAAGGAGTGATGTTTTCAGATATGTTTAGTCACATAACATCAAAATTTTTTTGTATTTTTAAAATTACCTTTTATATCATTTTTTGAACATCAAATCTATTTAATTGTGTGTGCCAAGGTCAAGTGATAAATATGAATTAGAGTTTTATTATGAGATTTGATATTGAGCTGAAAGTTCAAAAAATAGAGAGAGCATATTCATTCTGTAAATAATAATAAATAAATAAATTTTTTTTTTTTGGGATATATTTAAGCGAATTTGATCTCAGAATTCTGTACGATATTTTGAAAATGTTTATTAAATAACTGTATTATCTTTGCCATAGTGTGATTCTTTATGAAAATTTATCTTGTGTTGGTTTGTTTTTCTGATCTATACTGGATTGAGTAGATATGTTCAGTATTAGATCTGTAATAGTCCTAGTTCTTGATTTTAAAATTGATAATTTTGATTTTAATTTGTTTTTAATCTAATGATTTTTTTAATGGAATTCATTGCATTCAAAAGAAAAGCAAGTTAACCTGTTTGTTCTTAATTAATACAAGGTGGGTAGAAAAGATTTTATCATATTTATAATCTAAAATTTAAATATGATTAATCTCTCTTAAGTGCTATAGCCATGTACATTTAAAGGAGATTTATATACAAATCCCCCTTAAATTAAGTGTTCTACAAGAATGTGGTGATTATAACATCATAAAACTAAGAGAAATAGGGAAAGATAATATGAGTCTTGACTGAAATTAAAGATATTACAAAGAATCAACATTAGGATACAGGGCATCAAGAAATCTTTATTAATTCATACAACTGGATTTTATAGACATTAATATTATAAAACATTCCAAAATTCTTCTATAAGCTTTCTCATGCTCTTAATGTGGTTAGGGTGCTGCTTAATTGAATAAAATATCAACAAAATTTGTCAAGATTATGCAACTAGCAATAAATTATTTCATTCCTCTCCAACATTATGAAGGATTTCTTCATAGAAAATGCGTTGATCATAAGTAACATTCAAAGTTTAAGAACTTCAACCTTACGATGACTTTCTGGTTCCATCTAATGTCAAGAGTACCTCATATAAATCTGGGCGTCGATCCCTGAAAACTCCCCAACTATGCCTCTGGTACTTGATTTTATCCAGGTTGAATTCAGCTGTTAGAACAGCTTCATCTTTATCATTTGCGACTGTCACGATTTCGCCCGTCGGTCCTGTTTTAGAGTTTAATTTGAGGGGGGAAAAAAAGACAATTTTTTATGAAGATTAAAGGATGAAAAAGGAATTCAAAAGAAATACCTGCTATGAATGAATTTCCATAGAATCTTATTGTGCTATCACCATGTTCTGTTTGAATTGTTTCCTTGCCTATTCTATTAGAAGCTACAAGAGGAACCTGGAAACATAAAGGATTATAAGAATCGTGTGCTAGAGCTATATTTGCTTTCATGATTAGAGATTTAAGGCATATTTGAGATACATAATCAAACTGCTATCTAGAAAACTATGGTGAATATTTAAGATTTATTTTATTAAAAAATTCAAATCATAATTTTGACAATATTCACACTCTATCAAATTATGTTGAAATATACAACTTTCCTAAAGCAGAATCTCCAAAATACGATTAGAACATAATTTTTCAAATATCTACATGTATTTTTGCACTACACAACCTCCCCAAACACTCTTAGATAACAAAAGCTAAGAGATTGTTTGAGATCACTTTTATTTTTTATTTATATTTTGATTTAAAATAAAATATGTTTGATGGTACTAATTATTTTTAAAAATACTCAATATTTAAAAAATATTTTTGAGTGTTTTAAATAATGTTATTTGTTTTTAAAAACAAAAATATTTAAAAGATAGACTAAACAAATATATTTTAAAAATAATATGAAAATAAAAATAAAAACACAACAAAATTGATTCCAACTTAGCCCTAACTTACCAAGTTGGCTCCAGCATGGCCACACATTACTCGCTTCCAGTGTTCCCTGGAATCTAGTTCTGAATCTTGTGGTTCTGATCCTATGGCAGTTGGGTAGAACAATATTTCTGCACCTTGAAGAACCATAGCCCTTGCAGCCTCTGGAAACCACTGATCCCAGCATATTGCTACCAAAGGAGAAACAAGTAGCTATTATAATCACATAAATCATCATATTATCATTACCAGCAGACCTTGTTCAATATATTTGTGGTTATCCTATTGATCCTCCATTATCTATTGAAAAAAATGTGATGCTTGACTATCACATTTTAGAAAGTTAGGTCATAATTTTTAAGAATCACAAAGATGATGAAAGTAAAAAAAATTTCGGAAATGTACATACACAGCACACAATTCTTATGTATTTACATTTCTAACAATAAAATTTGATATTTATAAATATATCATTTTTCCTATATATGAAAAGGTGTATTTCACTTTAAAAAATTAATGATGATATTATTTTTGATGTAATATTAAAATTTTGAGTGCTATTTATGTAAGTATAAAAATTTAGGTGTTATGCAAATATATAAGATATATGTGCTATGTAAACATCCCAAAAATATTTGTTGTAAAATAACAAACAAGAAAGTATAAAGATGGCTAAAGTGAAAGGGGATTTGGTGCACTTATTGCAAGGGACCACATCATATATGAGGGAAGTCCATAGGAAAAGCTATTATTCTCAGTTGAAATGAGGTGTTGAAAAGACATAAAGTCAAACTATTCACTAGTAGTGAGAAATGTTCTAATGGAAAATCTAACATCATGAAGTCTAGGACCTAAAGAAAGAGAAAATTGACAAACTTAGAGATCACATTAACCTTTTTGCATCTTATGATGATTGTTTAGTAACCCAAATTGGAAAGAATCTTTATACTATGCTTCCCTAGATTCCTCCCTTAGTAACTCTTGGATCACAAATTTAAGGATAATCATATAGCACGTGTTCCAATCAAAATCGCAATCATTGATGGTTCATAACTATTTTTGACAAATAAATAGCTATCACCAATACATAATACAAAGGCTTGAACGATAAAATAACTTTCTTATCTACACATTATTGTCATTCAACATCAAGTTATAGGGAAGATGATTGGATCTGTTGAAAGGAAATGTAGCTAATATATGCTATCTTAAGCATATGAGTACTAACAAATGAAATTAGCAACCTTTTTTGCTCATCGAAAACTTCTTCCTCTAATTCAATTGAGACTTGGCTTCTTTGCCTTTACCTACTATGTTTGAAGTTGTTAAATTTAAATGTGATACGTCAGAACTTGCCACATATCACCATGTGCCTTATCCATCAAGCAATACTAGGTTTTTTTTTTCATCCAAAATTCTTAGTATTTCATGTGCAAAATGATGATTGCACTAAAACTTTCTAGTTAATTTTTATAGGGTTTAGGATCAAATTGGTCCCTCAACTATTTATGAAGGACTAGTTTAATCCCAAACTAAAAGAGAATTTGATCATTATTTGATCGCGAATTGGTCGCCTTTTAATTTAAAAAGTAGATAATAATGAATACCGCATATTTTAATAATAAAAAATAAAAAAAAGTAGATAACTAATAAACCCTATCCTCTTCTCATTTTTTCATGCACGCATCACTACCAAGGACCAACTTGGCCCCGATCAAATTAAGGACTAAATTATCCTTGTTGTCAAGGATTAAATTCCTTCATAAATAAATAGTTGAATTTGATCTTAAACCTATTTTTACAAATAAAAAGTTAAACTCAGCATGATGAAGCTAAAGACTATTATAATCAAACTTTCTCTTCTTTCATCACAAAAGAAGAGATTATCCATGAACCTTCTTGTGTTAATACACACTAATAAAATGGAGTGGTAGAATGTAAAAATAAACATTTACTCAATGTAACTTGAACAATATCATTTCAAAACAATGTTACTTTAAGTGCTCTTGTGAGAAGTCGGTCTAATAGTTGCATACTTCATGAATAGGATTTCATCCAGAGTACTAAAATACTGATGCACTATGGTTGTGCTTTTGCAGAAAACACCACCCAAATTTTTATTTGTGCTTTCTTTGTAAACAGTTATAATAGATACAAATTTGATTGAAATGTGTGTTTGCACAATCCTCAACAATAAAAAAAAGTGGGACAAATGTTATCATTCGACTACTAAGAAGTTTTATTTCCATAGATTATTTTCCAAAAAAATTAAAGTACATTCAAGTTCTTATCTTTAAGGCAAGACTACTATCACGACTTCAAAGAAGGATGATAATCATTTTCCCTTCGAGGCATTCCCTCTACAAGTCAATCGATTACTGAACTTGAAACCACACTTAAAATCAATGAAGCGTGGATACGAACTTGACAACACGACATAACTATAAATATAGAACATAGCACAAACTTATTATATTTTATGAATTATTAATATAAAATATGTTAAATCCATATGTATATATTAATTAATCAAAGAAGTTTGTACGCGTAACGAAATAACAAAAATCTCAACCCTCGAAATATGACTCCCACAAGAAAAGAAATCAAAACATATATTTGATTTCAATTTTAAAAAAAAAAACAAATTAAAAAATGCCCATTAAATATCAAGTCATTCAAAAAAAATTTAAATTTTTTCCCAATCATATCATGTAGATCAAACCTGGCACAAAGCTAACTAGCAAAGAAGAAGCTAAAGCATGCACAGGGAAGACAACGACAATACTGAAGGAGAAGGCCTGACCAAGATAGACATGGGGTGTGCACAAAGACTGTGATATGTGTGATTTCCTTTAATAGCCAATCTAAGGAGAGAAGAGCAAGTGATGAACAAAAAAATAAGAGATTAAAGCCTTTACCCTCGACCTCTGATTCTCTCTATCAATGACATCTATCAAGCATTGTGTCTCACTTGTGAAAGAAGTTGTGGAGAAAGAACACACTTTGATAGTACATCACTTGTGAACAATACATGGAGAGATGACACATTCAACATTACCTCTTGCTTATGAAAGAAGGCATGAAGAGATGACCATAGCATGCATGCATGCACACAGGAGAGACACAAGAAAGACTATTTCACTAAAAGTGTATAACATAATATATTTCTACATTCCCACACGATACGATATATCCCAATATGTCAATCCATATCCAGCTTATGTCAGAACTCAATTTTAGCCTAAAATGATTTTAGCACAATTTAGAAAGTGTAGAAACATGCATGGCATGTCCGAGCTATGTTTGTGTTTGACACATTCAACACAAACATAATATGTCTTTAAAAATGTAAGTGCTTCGTAGCAAAAAATCATTCCTGCTTTAAAAAGGGGGCATGAGGCAAATGCCACTACTTCAAGTCAACTTAACGAGTACTTATATTTCTAGATTTGAATAGATCTAAGAATCCAAAAAATCTATTAAATCTATTCCTTCTCATTCTCATGATGATGATATAGTAGTCACTTTGAATGAACTCTGTGACCTGATATAGTTAATATCCATGAAATAGATCAGTTTAGTATTGTCAATAAAGAAACCAAAACTTGTAACTAATATATAATCTCTCACTTGGTGTGCTTTCAAAAACTATCCATTCACGCAAGCTTCCTTGTTAACATCTACTCCATTGTTATCCCACAAATATTACAAGAGACACTTAAGGATAAAAATGGGAACAAGTCACGAGAGAGGAAATTAAAGCAATAAAAAGGAATGTTAAACTAGAAGTTGTTAATTACCAAATAAAAAAAGTGGGATGTAATACACCTTAAAATAAAAAGATGATGGCTCTTTAGAAAGATACAAAACCAAGCTTGTTGCAAAAGGGTACTCAGGAAACCTATAGAATAGACTATCAAGAAAATTTTGCACCTATGAAAAAAAAAAAGAGTATCATCCAGGTGCCAGTCTCTGGTTTTTATTTTCAACTGAAATATGCTACAACTTGATATATATAAAAAATAATAATAATTAATAAATAAGAATTTGAGGTGTTCAAAAAACCCTTATCTGATTTGATAAAAAGGTTAGTTTAGTTGTTCTAAGACATGCGAGTTGAAGAAAGCAAAGAATGATTTTCACAAAAATCTCATTAAGAATGGGATGCGAGCAAAGTCGGGAGGATCATACTCTCTTTATAAAGCATTATTTAATAGAAAACTCAATGCTTTATTGGCATGCATGAATTACATTGTTATATTAGAAAATTTCTTTAGCCTTCCCTAAGTTTGAGATCAAAAAATTTTGAGGCTTAAGTACTTCATGGCTTAAATATATTTATTTTCTCAAGAAAAATGTGTTAGTATTCTTGAAAGAAAAATGCACTCTTGGAAATTAACTGGAACATCTATCAAAGCAAATCATCGATTAGCTGATCAAAAGGATGATGATATAATAGAAAAAGGAAGGTACGAAAGATTTATTGAAAGTTTGATTTGCCTGTCCAACACAAAGATAAATATTGTTCATATTATCAATATAGTAAGTTATGGAACAAAGGAGAATCATTTACAAGATATCAATAGGATCCTTCACTAATAGAAAGCCACACTAACAAGATGGATCTTGTTCTAAAAAAATAAAGTTGATCTAAAAGTTTATACAAATGCAGACTATGTTAGTTAAATCAAAATTAGAAGATTGATATATGGCCATTGTACCTTCCTTGGAGATCTTATAACCTGAGGAAGAAGGAAATCATGATTATAAGATCATGTTAAAGTCAAATTCAAAGCCATGACTCAATATCTGTGACATTTTATGGCTCAGAATAATAGTTGATGATTTCAAAATCAAGGATGAAGGATCTTTAAAACTTTATTTTGACAACAAATCGAAAATCAATATCATTCATAGCTCAGAACAATATGCTTCCACAAAACGCAAAGAAGTTGACAAACACTTATAATTAAACAACATCTTGATCAGCACCCCTTAACATTCCCTCTTGCAATGAACTTACAGATGTTGTAATCAAGGGATTACCTATTTTAATGTTTCAAGAGATTAATTACAAACTAAAAATAGAAAACATCTGTTACTAGATTGGGGAAGAAGGGGGTGGGGCTTGTGAATATTGAAAAATTCCACATGTGGAAAAAAAAAAAGAGTATATACATAAATATGTAGTTAGTCTTCCTTAGCCGAGCTAGATCCAATATGTGTAAATGAGTCTGCATTCTATTTTCTTTTTAATAGCTACATTTATAGAATATTTAGATTTGATGGAGAGTGATTGGATGAGTGAATCCCACTCTTCATTCCTCCATGTATAAACATATGAGGTCATTATTACCATCCAGCATACAAGAAATAACATTGGAAAACAATCCTTTATTTCTACACAACAATGTAATTTTCAATGACCTACCAATTCCAATCTTGGCGAATTTAGTAGAAAAAACCTGTCCACAAATAGTTTAAGGGAGTAACATCAGTTCCAGAACGAGAACTAGGGAAAAACTATACATTAAATATTGCCTAGAGTGAAATTATCTTGTCATGAAAAAAATAATTAAAGTTAGGGACCTACCTTGAAACCAGTATCACCCGGATTGAAGTAGAATTTTTCCTGATATCCTGTTAAGAACGAAATTTACAATTGCTTAATGAAACATCAATCACAGAACCTAACAACAAAATTTAAACATGCCTGGTCCATCAGGAATATGTGATTTCCTATAAAGCCCAAGGTCTGTTCCATCAGCATCAATTATAGCCACTGAATTATAATGTGCATTATTTGCTTCTTCAAAAAAGCTCACAGGTATGACTACACCCAATTCCTTTGCAAGTTTTTGCATCCTGAAAGAACAAAATTGAAGATCAAGGCTAGAATGCCAAAGTGCAGGTAACACAGATTAAAATGTCCTGAAGTCAGCGCAAACAGTTAATCCATATTAAGTGCTTTTATTCGTTACCTTGAAATTGTTGGATGATCTTTGTAAGGCTTTGCACGCTTAAAGAAATCCTCCCTCTGAGCCTGACAAAAGTAATAGCCTTCAAATAATTCCTGCAGCAGAAAATATCTAATTTTAATCTTTTTTATTTTTCTCTAGTATGAGTAACATTCAGTGTGAAATAAGAGATAAAGAATTATGTCATGTAAATCGCAACACTATAATTATTGGTACAGTAACATCATCTTCATCAATACAAATTGTTGTGACAAGAACAATATGAACAGTACTTCTCAAGTACACATTTCATACACCCAATAACAACTAAGTCTAGTTGGCACTTCATGTTGTTTATGATATATTTTTGACAAGATAAATAAGAAAATATAAATATAATAATAAATTATTACAGTGGCTCAGACCTTGTCAAGATAAGTAAGAATAATATTATTCCTTCAGCAAGCCTTCTCAAGATGCATAATTCCATTTCAACTTGGAAATTGATTCTCTGGTAACTAGTTAGTACTAAAGGAAAAAAAAAACTGTACTCCAAAAACAGCCTTCAAAAATTTCTGGAGTCAAGTGACAGCAGCGTTTGAATACAAGAAAATAAAGCCATTACCCTACAAGTAACACTGATAGACTTTGGAAGGCTTTGGGGTTTGAGAAGGAAAACTAAAAAAGAATTAAATTAAGGAACCAAATGATCTTGAGGAATCATGCCAAACATGTAATCGCTCAATTTTGTCATAGTTTAACAAAAAAATTTAATCATCAAAACACAAAGTCTATCAAGGAGGTAGTCAACTTCCTTGAATAAGTTCTAACTTGATCCATAATATAACAATTAAAAAAAATATGAATTCTTCTAACAAACGGACAAGGGCCGATACCAGCTTGGTACAAAACACGACACTTGTCTAAATACGTGACCCTCGAACTCCCACCGCCTTGTGATATTTAAGAAGGGTGAGGGCTGAAGAAGAGAGAATCAAAGAGAGGGGGACAAAGAAGAAGAGGAGAGAGAGAGAGAGTAGGTGGAAGATGCACCAAGAGACCAAGTAGGGTTGAGCATGCAAGCAAAGCCGAGCGACGTTAGGGCGAGTATGGGAAGAGAAAATGCATGGAGAAGTTGGGGACTCGCATGCATGCATGCAAGGGAGACTCATGAGCTTTGGCTTGGGCTAGGGAATCAAATCAGGTAATGGGAAAGAGAGGGAAGCACACCTTTGAATAGACTCTGTGTGTGTGTGTGTGTGTGTGTGTGTGTGTGTGTGTGTGAGGTAAGTGGCTGGAGGAGAGGCTCGGGTTGTCTCACGTGAGTGATTTCAGGATGAGAGGTTTTCGATCTACTACATGTGAATGGAGGAGGCCTTCTGCATGTGGTTGTTATAGGTAAAGTGGGAGAGAGGTGAGCAGCTTCTTGCTTGTGGATTGGAGCGAGATGCATGAGGGAGGAGTGAGACAGCAGCTCACAGGTGTGGCTTGTGAGCAGAGGGGCGTTACAGCTAGAGGAGTGAAGGGCAGGCTCTGCGATCAATGCAGGAGAGCGGAATCAGGAGAGAAGATAAAAAATGCTAGGCAAGAAAGGGGACTTGACTTCGGCTGGAGCTGGCTAGGTTCAGGTGAGCAGCAGGGAAAGGGGAGGAGAGCAACAGAGGGGACAGGTTGGAAGAAGAGAAGAGAAGAGGGAAGGATCGTGGATGAAATCGGTTGGAGTGTGCTTAAATGGGGGCTTTGGGTGATCGTGGGATTAATGGGCTCTATTTTTTATTTCTCTGTAAGAAAATGCGGGTTAACAATTCTCACCAATCAAGCATAAATACTTGTCATCCAGTCTCAGAAATGGCCATTTAATAGTTCAAGTGCTAAGAGGATATCTACTAGAAAATTGAAGGGAATAGCAAAATTAGCATTTTGACAAAGCATACCTGAATGAGAATAATGTTTGCACCACTCTTGTGAGCATCCCTGACCAACCTGAATAAAAGTTTCAAGTTTATCATTACAAATTTAACAAACAAAAAAAATGTCTAAACTTCAAATAAAGATCACCATTTTAGAACGTACAGTTAATCGAGTATATTCAAACTTATCATGAGACAAGAAACGAGCCACAATATGTTTACAAAGTACAATATTACAACTCTTTTATTTGGATCAACCATTTAATAAACGTAAATCAAATAATATGCACAATTGATTGAACAAACTAGAACATGCTCAGTTTATAAATGGGTTTCAATGAAGAAAAAACATAAAACACTATTGGCCTATATGTGTCATCTATAAATCAAATTAGGCGCATAAGTTAAAACCGGAAACTATCAAATACAATATTGCCTAAATTTAGGTGAAAATGCCTTAATCACGATTAAAATCAATTGAAGTGTTGCCGGTTTGGAAAATATATTGCATCGATACATTTAGAACGAAAAATTAAGTAAGCAAAAGTAATTGAATTAATTAATAGTCAAATCAATTGAGGAAAAATCAATTTTAAATGTAATTATACGCATATCGAGGTTAGGAGACCTCAGCGATGTCCAAATGACCTCCATCGACGAACATACTTCGCCATCGTGTTCAGAACGTGAAATCGATTGAAATATGCATCTTCCTCAATTCATCGGTCGACCGATCAAGAATGAAATCCGTTGACGCACACGATATCTAAGTCAGACGCATACGACCAAACGTATGATCAAACTGACCGCCGGTAAAACATCGCAACTATCTCCAATAAACATCCACATTGTATAAGTCAACATAAGAATGCGAAACACAAAATGGTCCATGCGTAGGGAGATGACTTGCTATTTGAGATGCATGAGAAATAATAAATCTTGCGAGGATATTATAAAAAAGAATTATTTATCACTATTATTGAGTTAGATTCTAGTTATAATTAAATCGACTTAGATCATAAAAACTTAAATAGATACATCAAAATTAATATTATCAATCAATAAGATTTAAATGACGGTTCAATTGAATTTAAACTATAATTGTCATTATTAGGTAAAAACAAAAAAACAAAAACAAAAAAAGAGGTCGAAACATATTATCAACACTATCTAATATTTATCATTTGTCTAACAACATATACCTTTATATTTAGAATATTAAAGCTTCAAGGATTATATTCCATAACACTTTCATACATCAGCATCTTCATTATACCTACAAGTTGAATTTTAATGCTTAACTGCAGCATATTTATATATCATAATCATAAGAAGAAATTATATGCTGAAATTCTATTACGAGACTTTTATCCACATGACAATTGTTGTTAAGTTTTCTTATTCCCATGAAATTCAAATTAAGAGCTTGGCATTTATTTCATCCGCCCATCATCCCATACTTCTACAGCTCATCTCCATACCACTTCACGAGAAAACCCAAAACATTGGATGAGCTGACAATTTCTATTGAATGAAGTGGACGCCAACTTGTATTATTTATCAAAAAGAAAAGAAAAATAACAACAAAAGGAAGGAAGTCAAATAGGGCCAGCAGGATGCTTCCCTTTCTTGGCCTCATTTTCTGAATTCAACTGGAATCATCACTTCATTCCTCATTCCTCATTCCTCCCCCGCTCGCCGAGCACCATTCCCTCTCAGATCTTCTCTCGCTTCAAGATCGTCCAACTCCCTGATAGTAATTTTCACTCCATCTCTGCATGTTGAAGCTCTATTCTATGTTTGATTCTTTCCTTTCACTATAAAGTTCGACTCAATTCTCCCACTTCCACTAAAAAGCAACCATTACTTTTTGACTCTCCTCCGCTTCCTCCTCAGAACTGCGGACTCCAATATTTGTCTTTCTCCGCTTTAACTTCACTCATCTTTCACCACAAGCTTTCTTTTATTTTGAGCTCACCCCAAAATTGCAATTCTTTTTATAGTTCACTCTTTTGTCAGAGAAACCAATTTCATCCTCCACTGACTAAAATTCAGTCCAATCTCCTCACAAAAACTACTCTCATTCTCCCTCCAAGCCTCATATCATAGCCCATAGTTGTGCAAGAGCAGAGTCTTCATTTGGTCAACATATGTAATAGCCCCCATTTTGAAACTTCACAAAGCTATTTTCCATGTAATTCTATTTCCTGATCTCTTCTACTTGCCATAATTTCACAGTTTTCTCACAATTAGTGAACCTACAACAAGCTCCATCTTTAATACTATCTCTAACACAAGCCTTCTCCAAGCCTTAAGCCCATCCTATCTGCACTCACATCAAACTTGCAACTCACTTCCTATTCAACTAGCCTCATTTCTCACTACAGCAGCCCTCTATCTTATTTCTCAAGGCAAAACCATAACTTGCCTCCACTCAAGAATCCTCTATTACCAACCTCCCATTACCTCATACAAATCAAATTTTCACACAAACACCAATCCCACTTATGGAGATGAAGGATTCACGTAGCCAACCCCACTAGTGAAAGTTGTTGTTTGTTGTATCTCGCCTTTATTATGTCCAAGGTAAAATCAGAGAGAATTGAAGCTTCAAATTTCGTCGATATTAGTTTTTTCTTTTTCATGTTGGCTAATTGACTTTAAGTTACATATTATTAAAATCTTTGCATATAAATTAGTCAAATTTATGACAGGATTGTGAGAAAGTCAAGGTTCTATACTTTATGAGAATTTATAATCATTATCTTGTTGCTACATCATTTGGGCCTAATTTTATATAGGTTTGCCTAAAAATCAGCCACCAACCACATCTTCCTAATTCTCATATCAGCAAACTCACACAATTCCTACTAAAATCCATCGAAAGAATGCAAATGTAAACTTTCCAAACCGCCAAATATAAGTACTTGTACGCGGAAAAATTATAACTTTTTGTGCAGGTAAAAAGACCTCATTCAAACATTTCTTGGCGCAGTGAGGAAGATAGAGTTTCAGGTCGTGGTTTATATCATCTATCTTTCTTCGCGTGCCCGACTCAAGTACTCCCATATAAAAAAACAACGTCTGTCTTTCAAACTCTACCAAAATTGCACACTTATTAAATTGAATTGATTGGACTCGACCAAAGCTTATGCATGACTCAAATAAAGCTTAGAATCAAACTCAAATTAAACTTAATTGAACTTGAATCGAATCTAAATTTAATTAATTAGCTTATATGGGACTTAAATATGATTAATTAAATTTAAATTGAACATAAATTAAATTTGAACCAAACATTAAATGAAAATTCAAAGCTAAAATCTAAGTGCTTTAAATTTAAAAATGAAAGAAAAATTATTAAATTCAAAATTAGAAACACTCACCAAAGGCTTGAAGAACTTAAAAGAATTTCCTCCCAAACCGCAAACAAAATTTCTTCGTGCTTAGAACTCTGAGAACGCTTAGAGGAACTGAATCAATTAGAATAAAATGAACCAAATAAATCTCTCTATTTATAGCTGAGGAATGATACCTTGTGGGATCCCCTAAATAATATTTAAAGCATATGAAAATAATAATTATCGCCCACGAGTATATTTAAAGCATATGAAAACAAAAATCGTCACTCACAGATATTAAATAAATATAGAATGAGGTTTAGTGGATAAATTTATTATTAGATTTGTCCACCTACTTACATGCACCGATAAGGGGGAATCACTTTAAAAATCCAAGATATGATATTCGTATGTTAATTTTAAACAACATGATCCGCGAAAGATTTCTTAATTCTTAATTAAATGTGAAAGTTAAATAGATCTATGGATCAATCCTAATTAAGTTAAATGCCACCGAATCTGCAATATGTTGTACAAGCGGACATAAGGCGTTAATTAAAACATCAACTAACTATTGCTTGCATTATGAAGCGAGCTTATATTCAAACTTATCTCAAGATGCATGCAAACAACCAAAGTTTCAAAAAGACATGAATAGTGATAAGATACTACCTGAGATTTACCTCATTTTGAGGACTTTAGATTTGGTTCCAGTTTCTATAGGCAAGCCTATATTTAATTATCCCTCCCAATGCTGAGAGAGAACTTTCGATTAAGACTAGTCATTAGATCACTAAATGCATAGCATATAATAGTAGTATGTGAAATTTTATAATTTAGATTTATGAAATTTATCATCCTTTAACTTGAAGCGGATGGTTGGGGGAATGATGACACGATCAAGATCATTTTGCCATCACGGGTGTGTCCCTAATCTATTTGGTAGGAATACCCAACCCACTAAAAGATCTCTGTCAACAACCATGAATTACGTCGTCCAAGTAATCCTTGTAGATCTGGAGTAGTGTTTGTCTAAGGAGACATACTTAAGTCCACCTAAATGTGATTTTCTATCAAGTGCACTCTATTTCACAACTCAAAGGACAGTATGAGGAGCATACGGCTCCAATCATGACCGTAATATATAATTGTCGACGATAACCACACCGAGGACTCGATCATAACCGATAATACAGTTCGGTCAAACCAGAGAACACGGTCACATCCTTACTAAATGAGATTGATTGAGTAATATAAAATACACTTAACTTGACATTGATCCTTTCAGCTTTTTTTCTTTTAATTTTTCAAACACTGTGGATTGGTAGATTGAATTTTATATTTAAGTTTTATTGGATTTAATCATTTAACTTAGTGATTTATCTGATTTTATATTTATTAGATAATTTAGATTAATGAAGAGCATTTAAAGTAAGTATCCTCCGATTGAAATCTCTATTCAACACAATCATCGAGGCATATAGAGATAGTAGTCTACTATCATATGACAGAATTAGCTTCTCAGATATTTTCTTATATAAAGTTATAATAATATTATTAGGTTTTTTTAACCCGAACCTAATTCGCAGACCCAACCAAAATCAACCTGCGCAGCATACTCAAACACCAAGTTTAAGCACTTATATTATGTCGGGGCTCATGCGAGTGTATTAAAAATACATATACACTTTTGAAGCATTAAATTTGAATTTTAATCATGCATCGTAATGTGTGCAAAACTCATTCCATTGGATTATTTAAGTGAATCTCGATATCATAAAAGCATGAGATTGCCTGATTGAGGTATTCATTTCATTAAAACTTTGATTGTTTGCATGCATTTTGAGATGATAAGTTTGAATATAAGCTCGCATAAAAGCAATACCAATCAAGCTTTAATTAACGCCTTTATGTCCGCCAGACAACATGTCATGGATTTGAGGCTTAACTTAATTAGGATTGATCCTTAAATCTATTTAACTTTCACATTTAATTAAAAATTAGAAAATCTTTTGCGGATCATGTTGTTTAAAATTAACATATGAAGATCATAACTTGGATTTTCAAAGTGATTCCCCCTTATCGGTGCACATGAGTAGGTGGATAAATTTAATATAAAATTTATCCACTAAATCTCATTTTGTATTTATTTAATATCTGTGAGCGACGATTTTTATTTTCATATGCTTTAAATATCCTCGTGGGCGGCAATTATTGTTTTCATATATTTTAAATATTATTTAGGGGATCCCACAAGGTATCATTCCTCAGCTATAAATAGAGAGATTTATTTTGTTCATTTCATTCCAACTCATTCAGTTCCTTTAAGCGTTCTGAGAGTTCTAAGCACGAAGAAATTTTGTTTGTGATTTGTGAGGAGATTCTTTCAAGTACTTCAAGTTTTGGTGAGTGCTTCTAATTTTGAATTTAGTCATTTTTCTTTCATTTTTAAATTTAAAGCACTTAGATTTTAGCTTTGAATTTTCATTTAATGTTTGGTTCAAATTTAATTTATGTTCAATTTAAATATAACTAATCATCTTTGAGTCCCACATAAGCAATTAATCCAATTTAGATTCGATTCAAGTTTAATTAAGTTTAATTTGTTTGATTCTAAGCTCTATTTAAGTCCTGCATAAGCCTTCTTCGAGTCCAATCAATTCAATTTAAGTCTTCCATAAGTGTGCAATTTTGACAGAGTTTCAACAAAGATCCCAAGATCGCTCTTATAGGAGGCTACTATCCGCCACCACAAAGAAAGATGTATGATATAAATCATGGCATAAAACTCTATCTTCCTCACCACGCCAAGAAAGGTATGTATGAGGTCTTCATACCTGCACAAAAGAGATACAAGTTTCCCTACCGCGTCAATAAATACACGTACAAGTACTTATATTTAGCGGTTTGGAAAGTTTACATTTGCATTCTTACTTTCACAAAATAGAATCAAGATCATTCGATGGATTTTAGTAGGAATTGAGTGAGTTTGCTGATTTGGGAATTAGGAAGATGTGATTGGAGGCTGATTTTTAGGCAATCATATATAAAAAAATGATGTAGACAACAAGATAATGACTATAAATCCCCATAAAATTTAGAACCTTGACTTCCTCACAATCCTGTCATAAATTTGACAAATTTCTAAGCAAAGATTTTAATAATATGTAACTTAAAATCAATTAGTCAATATGAAAAAAAATGAACTAATATCTACGGAATTTGAAGCTCCAATTCTCTCGGATTTTACCTTGCACAACAGTAATAAAGACTGGAATTTGTGTTTGCGTGAAAATGTGGTTTGTATGAAGCAATGGGAGGTTGGTAATAGAGGATTCTTGAGTGGAGGCCTTGAGAAACAAGATAGAGGGTTGCTATAGTGAGAAATGAGACTAGTTGAATAGGATGTGGAGCTTGATGTGAGTGCACATAGGATGGGCTTAAGGCTTGGAGAGAGCTTGTGTTAGAGATAGTATTGAAGATGGAGCTTGCTGCAAGTTCACTGGTTCAAACAATGAGAAAACTATGAAGTTATGACAAGTAGAAAAGATGAGGAAATAGGAATCAAACACGGAAAGTAGCTTTAAGTTTCCAAGTGGGGGTTATTACATGTTCTCATGTCTACAGCAGCACAGCCTCCCGCAGTTTATGGCTATGGTAACGGTTTGAGGGAGAATGAGAGCGGAGGAACTGAATTTTGGTCAGAGGAGGATGAAATTCAATTTCTATAGCACAAAGAGGAGTGAACCTATAAAGAAATGGGCTGCAATTTTTTTGGGTCAGGCTGGAAACAAAGTAAGGGCTGAAAAGAAAGCTTTGTGTGGGCTGAAGGATGGGGTGAAGTTGATGACAGGAGAGTAGAGACAAATATTAGAGTCATGGGCTACAGGGCAGAAGAATGGAAGGGAGACTAAAAAAAATAATGGTTGTTGTTTAGTGGAAGTGGGAGAATCGAGCCCAGAACCTATAGCAAAAGAGGAAAGAAAAAGAAAGGGAATCGAACATAAGAGTTAGGGGCTTCAACATGCAGCAAAGACGGAGTGAAAGTTGGCATATGCAAACAACAGGGAGTTCGAACGGGGTACTGTACCGAGCAGAGAAGATGCGAGAGAGAGACAACAATGTGGTGCTTGGTTGGGAGCAAGGACAGCGCGGGCGAGGAATGAGGAATGAAGCGAGGATTCCGGTTGAATTCAGAAAACGGGGCCAAGAAAGGAAAGCATCCTGCTGGCCCTATTTGACTTCTTTTTTTATTGTTTTTTTCCTTTTATTTTTGATAAATAATAAAAGCTGGTAGCCGCCCACTTCATTCAATAGAAATTGTCCAGCTCATCCAATGTTTCGGGTTTTCACGTGAAGTGGTATGGAGATGAGTTGTAGAAGTATGGGATGATGGGCGGCTGAAATAAATGCCAAGCTCTTAATTTGAATTTCATGGAAATAAAAAAAACTTAACAATAATTAACAAGCGGATAAAAGTCCCATAATAGAATTTTCATCATATAATTTTGTCTTCCTTATGATTATGATATATAAATATGCTGCAGCTAAGCATTAAAATCCAACTTGTACATATAATGAAAATGCTAATGTATGGAAGTATTATGAAATATAATTCTTGAAACATTAATTATTCTAAATATAAAGGTATATGTTGTTAGACAAATGATAAATATTAGGTAGTATTAATAATATGTTTCGACCTCTTTTTTTTTTTTGTTGTTTTTTTTTACCTAATAATGACAATTATAGTTTAAATTCAATTGAACCATCATTTAAATCTTATTGATTGATAATATTAATTTTGATAAATCTATTTAAGTTTTTATGATCTAAGTCAATTAAATTATAACTAGAATCTAACTCAATAAAAGTGATCAATAATTCTTTTTTATAATATCCTCGCAAGATTTATTATTTCTCATGCATCTCAAATAGCAAGTCATCTCCCTACGCATGGACCATTTTGCATTTCGCATTCCTATGTTGATTGATACAATGTGGATGTTTATTTGAGATAGTTACGATGTCTTAGGCACAACAATGCATTTTGTTTCATCACGCTTATCATCGCAACCTCGACTTTGATATATCGCGTAGGCGTCGATTTCATTCTAATCAAATAATCGACAAATTGAAAAGATGCATATTTCGATCGATTTCAACATTCTGAACGGGATGGGCAAGCCCGTTTGTCAATCGGAGATCATTTGGACATCGCCGAGACGACGAGGCCTCCTAACCTCGATATGCATATAATTACATTTAAAATTGATTTTTCCTCGATTGATTTGGCTATTAATTAATCCAATTACTTTTGCTTACTTGATTTTTCGTTCTAAATGTATCGACGCAATATGTTTTCTAAACCGGCGACACTTCAATCGATTTTAATCATGATTAAGGCATTTTCACCTAAATTTAGGCAATATTACATTTGATAGTTGCCGATTTTAACTTATGTGCTTAATTTGATTTATGGATGATACATGTAGGTCAACAAACACGTTCAATGAGATCAACTTCAAATATTATGCCGTTTGAACCAACCACTAAAGCACTTCAAATATTATTCGCATTTGAAGCAACCACTAGTGCATGCTCAAAGAGATAAATCTTCATATCCTCACCAGTCTCTAGTATTTAGTAACATCCCAATAGAATAAATATCATAGAATACGAAAATCAAGCATCAACGGCTTTCAATTCATCCTGGCAGATCTCAAATATCCAGCCGGTTCCATGGAGGTATGAGAAGCACAACAACATGCTGATAATATATACCATAATGAGTTTCAGATTTCTAAAGATAGACATTGCGATCCCATGCTTTCTATTTCTCAGTTTGTGTTCATCCAGTGAAAAACGTAAGTTGCTTAATACACTTCAGGTCCTCAATCCATATGCTAACAATATGCCTTCCGTTTCTCAATCATGAAGTAGAAGAAAACCTTCAATTTAATGTTGAAATAAGAAAATTGTGGCTTCAATGCAATGTCGTCATCAAGAATGCATAGGCGACTTGATGACAAGAGAAGATAATTGTGTAGTTTCCTAAATGATCAAAATAAATCTCATGGATTTTTCTAACCTGAGTTAATGTTTAATCTAGCAGGAACATTATGGCAATTGGATAATATAATCCATTCATCAAGGAAATCTAATAAAATGATTTCAGTTTCCCCTAGCATAGGGTATAGAACAAAACCTTCACTTAATAGTGGTAACTGAAACAAAAAATGCAGCCTAAATACCATGTTGCAATCTTCATGCAGATTTGGTTGGATCAATAAAAAGAAGAAAAAATCCATTATGACTTGTTCATTGGATCATAGAGATAAATCTCAATGCCCATCTTTTCTGAGATTATGGCTATCGAAATGGAGACACAATAGCAATGTCTAACATATTACAAAGCCAATAAGTGTGCACTTAAAAAATAAAAACAGAAAAAAAAAATGAAAGCACAGAATTCTGATCGGTTGGGCACAGCATAGCTTTCCTAGTGAAATGAAGATCAATTGTGCAATTATGAGAAACAGGAAGGCATTGCAAGCATCAAGTCCAAACCAGTGAACAGATAGGACAATAACTATGTATGACATCCCATTTAAGTAATAAAGTACTTGTAGTGCACCAAACTGAAAGATATACACAAATTGATGTTCCTGTACTTGACAGTTAAGATTGAGACATACAACCAGACACAATGCAACTGCAGGATAGAACATATCTATCGTCCAAATTAGTCTAAACATAACGTAGCTAAAAACATTGAAGTGAGCTAATGCATCATTTTAACATCATTGTTGTGGATATTAAAGTATCTTACAAGGAAACCATACAACATATTAATATATTGACATCAAAATCATGAAGAAGTGTTATACTAACATCAAGATAACATAAGATATCAAAGTAAAAATAAATGAGATAATAATTCAAATTAAGTTTAAAATAATAAGTTTTCTCTCCAACTCCAATTATCCATTATCAAAGTAAGAGAACATCATAAGTAAAGATAGTGGCGGTGAAGACCAACATGTGCATGATGAGCGGAGTGGGCACGAGAGGAGAAGTGCTTCATTAATGTATGTCTTGAGATAGGTTGTGTGTATATGTTATTTCAATAATTAAAACTTAGATTTGATTTTCTTAAACCTAAATCTAAAAGAGTACATCTCACAAAAACTAAGGCGAGACACTCCTTGAGGGGGCCTCACATCATGTGAGGCATAGGCCTCACATAAACCAATAAAATAAGTCTCATTATAATTTTTTCAAAAAAGCGTTGAGGCGGATTTTAAGGCAGGCTTTTTAATCATTTTTACAAGGGTTCAGATCTAAGTTATTCCCCTCATTGTTTTAATTTAGAGAAAGAATTTTATTAGGATTTAAATGAAATTCAACAATATTAACTAGAACTTACTTTATCTTTAGTTATCATCCTACAATTTTATGAGAGGTTAAGTTTGTGTACTTGTACTGATTATGGACATTTTCCATAATATGATGAAGAACTTCATTTATGCTCTCCATTTTTGTTGCTTATGTGCTGTTTTCTTTTCTTATGCTAGGTGAGTTTCATTTTTCATGGCTCATCACTTGTTGGCTTCCCATAATATCATAAAAAATTCAGTTGATTGATTTTTCAACATGATAACAAACCTAATGCAATGCTTATGCAATTGATCTTTAGCAAAGACGCATCTCGATTATGGCTTTGTCAAGGCGCAAGTCTTTGTGTAAGGATCTCATTATAGATTCTTGATCAAGACACGATAACAAATACAATCAATGAATGCAAAAGAAGCTCCCGAATTGAATAATTCTAATCACTTCAATTAAAAGAGACCTTCATTAATATCAATTGGTTAGGTAAGCTATGGGTGCAAATGTATCATATTGCTTATGGTGCAGAATGTTGGCCAATAAAGGAGAAGCATAAGACTAAGTTAAGTGTTACAGAGATGAGGATGCTCAGGTGGATGAGTAGCTTTACTCTTAGAGATAAAATGCGAAATGAAAGAAAAAATGAGAAATTGAAGATAGAGAGAGAGCCTTGATGGTTTGGCCACATAAACGCCATCCCATATCGATTAGGAGAGTAGCATTAGATTTGCTTATGTTAAGAAAGGTAGAGGTAGACCTAAAAGACTTGGTTAAGATGTATAAAAAAACCTTAGTATACTGAATTAAATGAGAATTTGACACATAATAGGACACAATGGAGACGAAGGATTCATATAGCCGACCCCACTTAGTAGGATAAAAGCTTGTTGTTGTTGTTGTTGTTGTTGTTGTTGTAGTACTAACAAATATATAAAATGACTCTAATCAAAGGTTTTGAAAATCAGACCAAACATTAAACTAAAGGGAGGGATTCAAAATTTAAGATTCAATGATTCAACTAGACTTGAATCATAAATTACCAGTTCAACATACAAGATTCTATTTTAGGACACTTTAGTCTTAAATATTTTCAATATAATTCTAGATAAAAAATTTGGAACATAATATTTTAAATATTTTATCTATTTTTATTTAAATCTTTTATTTTTAGCCATCTAGTCAAAATCAAAAAGCCAAATTTTGATCAATATTATAACAGTTTGATTCTTGAAGAACTTGTCTACTTCACTGATTCAACACAAATTCTGGCAATTTTTGTGCACAAGTGGTTTTAAACCTAGACCAAATCAGTCAAATAATTAGTTCATGGTCGAACTGGCCAATTCAGTTTGGTTTTTAAAACCATGTGGGCCAAGTTCGCTAGTTCAACATTGGTTTTAGCTAGTTCTATACAAAAGCAATTTTGATCATAGAACAATTAGTCAAAAAACCGATTCATAGTCAGACCAAATGGTCTGATCCAATTTTTAAAACCGATATCAAATAAATTCAATATATTAATACGGATTCATATAGAATTTGGTTACAAACAACTATCAAATATCATACTCTAATTGATTGGCAACACTTTATTCAAACCAAAATTTATATTGCAACCCTATAAAGTAACTATGCATAATTTACAAGTTGATTCAAATTACTAATTCAAGAAACACTACAACAACAAGCCTTTATCCCACTACATGGGGTTGGCTATATGAATTTTTTTTCAGTATGTCCTATTAAGTCTCATATTATCATTTAATCCTAAGAAAATAAGGTCATGTTTATACTTCCTACCAAATCTTTTTAGGTCTACATATAACTTTCTTAACATAAGCCTAATCTAATACATTTACTCTCCTAACTAGGTCATCAGACGGCTAGCATTTTATGTGATCAAACAATCTAAGGAGACTCTCCCCAATCTTATTTGTCACTGGAGCTATTCACGTATATATTCGTTTCTCATTTTGTCTTGTCTCTAAGTGTAAAGCTAGTCATCCACCTGAGCATCCTCATCTCTATAACACTTAATTTTATGCTTCTCTTTTATTGGCCAATATTCTGCACCATAAAACATTGCAAGTCTCACCAACATCTTATAAAATTTTTTCTAGAGTCTAAGCAGTATTTTCCTATCACATAATAGGCCTTATGCATTCCTTCACTTCAACCATCCAACTTGAATTCGAATAATAACAACCTCATCTATATCACCATTACTTTGAACTATACACTCGAGATATCTAAAGTATTTACTCTTTTTTAATGACTTGATCATCCATTGTTATTACTCTGTCACTATATCTTCTACAACTGAAATTACACTCTATGTATTTAGTTTTAGTTTACTCAAACGAAAGCATTTAGACTATAAGGTTGACCTCCATGATTTAAATTTTTTTAACTCTCTCTCTCTCTCTCTCTCTAGTACAAAAAGCATATAGCAAGGCGCATCCCTTGTAAATGTCCAGTAAGAACATCCATAACTAAAGCAAAAAGATATGGGCTTAAAGTTGAGTCTTGATGTAATCAAACTAAAATAGAAAAATTCTTGGTCAATCCTCCTCATATTTGAATACAACTAACAGCTCCAACATACATATCCTTAATAATATAAGCAATATTAACTCCTTTTCCAAAACTCTCTGAAGTACTTCTCTAGAACTTTATCATATGCTTTCTCTAAATCAATAAATATCATATATTGATCCTCCTTACTCTCTCTATACATCTCTATCAAACCTCTCAACAAATGTATAGCATCCATAATATAATTAAACATCATAAATCCAAACTAGTTTTGAGAAATTTAATATCACATCGTAGCCTATGCTCAATTATTCTCTCCTACAATTTTAATGTATGGCACATTAACTTAATTCTTTTATAATTTACACACTCTTGTGCATCATCTTTATTCTTAAAAATACGAACCAACAAACTCCTCCACTTATCTGGTTTAGTTTTTAAAATAATATTAGAAAGAGTAAATTATCAAACTATTAATGCAAGAGACAAGAGATTAATATTTCTGAACATTGTTCTTTCATATATAAGACATGTAAAAACTATAAGCTTAATGAATTGCCTTATATATTATTGAGGATATCAGATCCACAGGATCAATTTAAAAGAACAAATTCCCAACAATTAGATATGAGACTAACTTGGTTTTAATATATAATCTAACTACATTAGTTGGCTTTTTGAAGGTTGCACCAACATCCGATGAGTTAAATTTACAAATCTTCAGACTCTAATTGGCGATGGTTGTTGACGTGGATACCATGATTCTAACATATGGCACCAATTATTTGGATGCAAGGAGAAAAGAAAGAAACAAGATAATGCTTAATCCTAAAGTTATCAATCATGAATGAAGAGAATCTTATGTAGATTCTGAAGATCAAATAGCTTAAGAAGGTGTGGAATCTTATATCTTCATTCTAGCACTAATGAGGCATTGTTATCTTGTTTATAGAACAATATCTCTTCTTTGAAAAAAGGTAAAATATCTATATCTTAGTTTTTTTCTTGAATAGAGGAGTTCTCTTTGATCAAATTAAAATGCTTGATCACATTATTATTATAATTTTGATGGGCATTGCATAGCTAATGTGCAAAATTATCAAATATTTCAATGTTGTCATAATTCATCTATACTATAAACGTGACTAGGTTGAAGAAATTCATGATGAAGAAAAACAAATTATCTTTGGTCGAAATGATTTACAACCTAACAGAAAAGTTTTAATATCAAATAAATATATACATTTTAAAACAACAAATGAAATAATTCTAGTAGGATTGAAATAGTATTGGACCAAGGAAGTTCAATGGAATTTGTTTTAAGGAAGGCAAATGATCATATGAAGTAAGATTGTAGCGTTAAAAAAAACTGATGCTAGTACAAGGCATAAGGGATATAACAGTAGAGGTTGAGCTCATTAGTCTTACAATCTCTTTAATGGCACTTCTCAATCTTAAATATTCACTTATGATGTTATTAGATTCTTGAATATGGTTGCTCAAATCATCTCATTAATTGGAAGAATTTTTTTAGAATGTTTGAATCATTATTTTTCATCTTTATTGAACATTATGGCTAATTGTTAATTTTATCTTGTCGAAAGCATTGCTAAATTGTTGCTTTTTTTATTTGTCTCTTACCTATCTACCAACACTTCTTCATCAGTGAATAATATGTATTGTGTATGTGATCCAAAAAAAAAACTTATTTTTTATGTTGGAAATCATATATAAATGAAAATTTGTCATGCTTAGTCTACTAAGATTTTCACAATGCTACTATTTCTGGGAAGTTAAGAAGAACAGAGAAGAATGTGACAAGCATTTTTAAGTCATGAATGCCAATAAATATACGAATAAAGTGATAGTCTAAGGATAGAACAGAGAAGTATGATCAAGCATACAGAAAAAGTGATAGAAAGTGATATCCAATAAGATATCACTTAGACAATATTGCTAGATTGTGCATATATCAACTAATATATGTTTTATACATAGACAGCTCACTGATTAAAGTAATGTCAGCTCACTAATTAAAATTTCTCCACAAATGAAGAGAAATCTATTTAAAATTGGTGTTCATAATGTTAGGTGTAGAGACGAAACAAGTTGCATTTGAAGTTTGTGGAAAAAAGCCATTCTCACCAAGCAATGCAAGGAAAATCTTGCTCTCACTGATTTTTTTTTTTCAGCTATTCATTGTAAAGCTTCTACCATGGCTGATGAGCAAGAATCCCCTTTTTGATAAGGTAGAGGATGCATGTGACAAAATAAACCATGAAAAAGGAGATTTCAATTCTCAAAAAATGATAAGAGTTAATTCCACTTGTGAAGCAGTTTTTTCAAATTGCTTGCAAGTAGATTTACAATTGAAAGTGGATTTGCGAAGCTTGGGTAGTAGGGAAGACACTAGTCCAAACCTGGACAAAGCACAGCAAGGTGTGTTACTCTATATAAGAAGTAGATTGCAAAACAACATGTCAGCGTGGTTCCAGTATTTTACAAGAACCAATTATCACATGTTTATATCAAAGGTTTGTTGTCAGCTAATGTTGAGATCTAGATTTTGATCATCTCCCCATATCATCAAACAATGAATTTGCATATATTCACACTAAATAGTTCTTGTTGGATTATTATGAGGACTTCCTTAGGAAGCTTGAAGAAAATAAATATCCCGCATTATCAATGGCTGAAGTAGATTATTCTAAAATTGTTTATCTAATAAAACATTTCACAAAGATAAGATTACAGATTTTGATGATGTAGGTTTATTCTACATATCCATCTTAATACATTAAGAAAGAATCTTTTTAGGATTTAGATGGAAGTGAAAACTACTATATTGCTGTGGATTCATGAATTTGTTGTGTAAGCACATGGGAGCGGGCAGAATGCATTTGCTGGCTACGGCCTTTCATGTGAGACTTAATGCTGCTACTCTTTTACTCCATCAAATTCGTCTCCCATATCATTTATGAACTTCTATTAACCCCTCTTTGCATGGTGTAGACAGAAATTAGAGTAGCACCACAAAAAATAAGGGAAAAGGAAATTAAAAATGAATCCAAATGAGTTTAAAGACTCAAATGACTTATCAACTGATTCGAAATAGACCAAATGGGTATGTATAGGTATCAATTGAACTTTCTAAATACTATCAAACACTAAATATGCACTTATAGCACTTATTTTTGCTGAAAATCACATTCCTAATTTAAAGATGACTTTTTATATGTTATTGTTAGAATTCTGAAAAAAAAAAAGTTTATTTGCCAGCACATGTTTGTTTTACATTTTTTTTCTTTGTTTTGGGGATCATAAAAAATCCTCATATGGCAAGCATTACTATTCACATGGATCGTCCATCTTTATGTAACTTAGAAGGCTTAAATTAATATATGATTTAACTTGATTTGACTGAATTGATGAGTAAACAAGTTCATAACAATATAAGGGCCTTCAAAAAAAGATGTACCACATGAAGTTCGTGGGTGCCTAAAATAAGTAAATTGGAGCCCAAATGGCCCCAAACATAACAAACAAATTCAAAGAGATCCGTGTTAGGGTAGATCGATCCAGCAAAGATATTCTCCTTCCTTGTGTCATGCAACTTCCATGGTTCAATACACACAATGAACCCCATCAAAAAGCAACAGCCTTGCCATCACAAGCATTCCAATGGCGAGTTCTGCAAAGTGAGCACCTTAATTCCTTGTTGTCGACAGTATACCAGAGGACTCTAATTGGATCACCATGCATTCATAATCGTGCAAATCAATCTGAAATCTCAGCCTTCTTATTACACAATCTGAAATGTCACATAATCTAGAGATGGCATCAACCCTGTTGTCCCATGCTTCTATTGTACCCTTTAAGGCACAATTTAAATGCCCTTGACATTGTCTTTCTGATTACCCAAGGGGTTGACTTGTACTATGTCCCTGCAACTACTTGGAGTAGATCACTATTACACTGATTTTCTATGAATGGTGAATCTTTGCAACTAGACAAAGCCCAATAATTTTTCTCAATAGGAGTTTTCTACGTAAAAATTACGTGTTTTTTTTACTATGTGTGGGTAAATTTCTAGAGCTAAGATGATATGAAACACTCACATTCTTACAGACTGTGAAAACCACTTTGGACAAGAAACAAGTTCTATCTTCTCAGCTCGGTAAGAAGGATTTCCACGTGGTGTGGCAGCGTTGACCTCTTTGACTTGATCTATATACAGAAATATCACAAATAGTTAGACCTACTTGTCTGGAAATGAGCAGTAGCTCAGAATCCAACCCTTACCATTTGATCCAACGGACAATGCATAACAACATCGGCACTATCAATATACACCTAACATGCTAAACAACAAAAATGGAGGGCCGGAGGCATAGTTTGTGCTAAGGGTGTTCAACGGGACGGGAGTAGTGGTTCCGTTTACTTTATGCTTCTATTTTTGATAGGTTTTGTACTGTGGTCTTTGGTAGATGGACGTTTATTAGAGCAGACCAAAAATGATGCCCTCCCCAATAGTCCAATCTTGGGATGGAATTTCCAAAATCCTAAAACACTTCATCAGACAGTTCCAATCAAAGGGGTAAAAATGATACCTCTCAGCTGTTTCAACGTTGTCGGAGACGGAGTCGCAGCAGGCAAACTGTAGAGCAGCCACCACTACCTTCCTTTCCGCCTCCATTCTCCCTTAATCTGGGCTTCGATAAGCCCCAATTCGCGATGGATTTATTTTAGGTCTCCCCGCAAAACAGCGCCTTCCCTGGTTTCGGAGACCTGCTCACTACAATCTATTTAGCTTATTATTAGTTCAATCAAATATTAATTAGTCTAATTGATTTAAATAATTGTAAATATTAAACCATACTTATTAATCAGCGTAATCGCACCCTATTAATGTATTATTTTGAGTGGTTATTAAGTAGTGGAAATTTGACTTTCACTTTTGCACAAATTTGCTCATTATTTTATTATATTAAAAAATTTACTCCAAAATTTATAAGAAATCAAAATGACTTTTTCATATCTATATTCTTGCCATTTAGAAAGATTGGCACTTCACTCTTGAAAAGTTTCATTACTAATTACATTATTCTTTCATTTATTTATTTATTTATTTTTTCATTCAATAGGATAAGATGATCTTGACAATGAAGTTCAATTAGAGAAATTAGTTTATCAACAACTTCAATATACATAGATATTTTTTTATTAATGATTATATTTAATGTTGCCTAAGGTAATTATATTTTTTGGATGGAATTCAATGTAGAGCTAGATAGCGGGTTGAAGAGAGATGTTTGACTGAACATTTTGGTTGAGTATTGGTAATGTAATCAAAATACACGTTTCTTCTTTTCGTGTTTGTTTAATCATAAGAAAATTTCGGTATATTCCTTACTTAGCTATTTTATATAACAATATTTAAAAGTATTTGTCAAATATGAAGGAATAAAAAAAAAAATTTTTTTCTTTTTTTCCGAAATTTGGAAAACGTTTTTTTAATTTGTTTTTCAAATTAGTTTAATATGTTAATTTTAACTTTAATTAAAATAAATATTATTATTAATTAAGATTTAATAAATATAATTATATTTATTCAAATTAATGATAAATAATTCACAATAAATCAAAAAAATTAAAATAATTATTAAATTTTAGTTTATTTAGTAAAAAAATAATTAATGAGTAAATTATTTATTAATAATTTAATAAATAAATATTAAATCATGATTAATTTATTTAATAAAATTCTATTAATTAATTAATGTTTAATATAGTAATAATTATATATATATATATATATATATATATATATATATATATATATATATATATATATATATATATATATATATATATATATATATTAAATTTGGTCAATATATTAATATAAAATGATAATATTCAAATTTTATTTATTTATAACACTAATTAATATCTTAGAAAATTTGTAAATTAATCTAATAATTAAATATTAAATACATTATATTTGTATTTGATTTTATTTTTTTTTAGTTAAAAAAAATTATTTATATTTTAATATATATTTTTTTTATTGTTAATTAGTGAATAAATTATATAATTAATTTAAATATAATAAAATTATTTTCATTATTCACTTTACATTCATCCAACAAAAAAAAATAGTTTACATGTTTTTTCTTTTACAACTAAACAACAATAAAGTATTAGTTTATTTACTTTCTGTATTTCCTTTAATTCTAAATGAGAAACCAACAAAATGAATAAACATGTATTTGAAAATACTTGGCTCGGATATGATTCAACTCGTATTTAAATAAGGTTCAAAGATAATTTGAACAACCGTCAAACATATACCCCTCTAAACTATGTGTTTATATCCCAACTAATTATTTTATAAAAGTATGTCAAATAATATGAAGGGGAATAAAAAAAAGATAACAAACTCGATTAGATATTTACTTTTGATATATCCCTCTAAATTTTATAAAGCATGAATTTCAAGTTAAACCATATATTTAATCAAATTAAATGACTCAGTGAGATGAGTCTAATAATGTTAGAATCGGATCAAATCGAGTTCAAATTTGCTCAAATTAAATCTAAAAACTACATATGAAAACTTCAAAATACTGACTTGATAATCAAATGACTTTCAAATTTGACATGCTTATAGTCGAATCAAGCGGCTCGACGAGACAAATCCAACGAGCCTAAGATCACTCAAATCGAAGATTGTTTGAATGGTCAAATCACTAAAAAAGTATTTATGATCAAATGGGTTGATATGAACCGTCTGATGAAGTGTTTTAGGATTTTGGCTGCAATTACCAAAATACTCCATCCAAATAAATAGAACTTCATTCTTGTCTTGAAATGAGGAATGAGCTAGAGGCGAACTTGGGAGAAACCTGTGAGAGAACTAGAAGTTTGAAGTTAAAATCATCACGCATCAACATTATTGTTGACACCAATAACGTTAATCAACTATTGTTGAATAGTATTGTTACACATTAAATTTTCATTGTCAGGATTTCTCACATATAATCATGTAATCCCGTTGTTGGGAGTATTTAAACTCAAATGAAGCATATATATTGGGACATTTTACTGAGGCCGTGATCTTTCTCCTTTTTTTAGAGTTTTTACAGAAATTCTGGAGTTTCTTATTCTCATTTCAATTACATGTGTGTGTCGAATTTTCAACGAAACTATATGAAGTTTTTTATATACTAGTTTTTAGACACAACATTTGGCAGTGAGAAAGAGATTCTCATTATTTCATCACGTTAGACAAGCAAGTTTCCTAACAAGATTGAAACTACCAGCCAAGTGGAGCATTTCATACTTTTGAGGAGCGCATGCGAAGAATGAAGATTCACTAAACTCTAATCTTTCAACTTTTGTTGGAAACTTAGGGGCAACTCTTAATCTCAAAAGATCGCCCATGTTAATATTCTGAACATATAATTGATTACCAGCCCAAGAAATAAGTCAAAGTTGAAGGATATTTCAACATTAAAAATAAAAGAACTTGACAAACTGTTATCTTTACATTATAAAGCAAAGTTCAAGAAACTACTTTGGCTACAACCTCAAGTGAAAGTTTTGATTTGACCTCTTTCACACATGTCAATCTCATTGAGTAATACTCTAACAAATAATCTCGGAAGAATCAAAATGTTTAACATTTTTCGTACAGGTTAACGTCATCGAGTAACACTTTGACAAAACAACCTTAGATGAGAGTTAAAACTATTGACTTCTTCCATACATGTTAACATCATCGAGTAATACTCTAACAAATAATCTCGGAAGAATCAAAATGTTTAACCTCTTCCACACAAGTTAACATTATCGAGTAACACTTCGACAAAATAACTTCGGATGAGAGTTAAAACTATTGATTTTTTCCACACAAGTTAACTTCATTGAGTAATACTTTAACAAATAATCTTAGAAGAATCAAAATGTTTAACCTCTTCCACAAAAGTTAGTGTCATCGAGTATCACTTTGACAAAATTACCTTGGATGACAGTTAAAGCTATTGACTTCTTCCACACAAGTTTAATGTCATCGAGTAACACTCTGACAAACAAACTCGAACAGGTCAAAAATCATTTATGGATTTTTCCCATGAAAGGCATGCCCCGGAGGAAGCCTCGATGAAATGCTAGTAGTGGACAATGTCCTCATTAGAAAAACTCAAGAGAAAGTAGTTGATAAGGTGTCCACTAATCAAAAATCTCAGAAGACAAAAGCCTCAGAAGGTACAGATACATCAAAAATCTCAGAAGATACAGGTACATCAAATACCTCAGAAGGCAAAAGTCTTATAGGATACATGTACATCAAAAATCTTGGAAGGCAAAAGCCTTAGAAGATAAAGTACAACAAAAATCTTAGAATGCAAAAGTCTCAGAAGGTACAAGTACATCAAAAATCTTAGTAAGCAAAAACCTTAGAAAGTATAGGCACATCAAAAATTTTAGAAGGTAAAAGCCTCGAAGATACATTAAAACCTCAACAAAATTTTAAGATGTACATCAAAATCTCTAGACAAAAGTCTCAGAAGGTACAAGAATATCAAAAGTCTCAGTAGGTGAAAGCCTTAGAAGGTGCAGGTATATCAAAACTTCAGAAGATAAAAATCTCATAAGACAAAAATCTCAGAAAATAAAAGCCTCAGAAGGTACATGTACATCAAAAATCTCAAAAGACAAAAGCCCGGAAGATACATGTACCCCAACAAATGAGAATAAGCTCGTTGTGATCTTTTAGGAGGAATAGCCACCAAAATATTTGGAAAATGAAACTTCTTTTTGAAGATTATCAAAGTATCACTATTGATAGTTGGCATTACATCGTCGGATCTCACCGTCCCTTGATGCTTCTGCAGCCCATCATCTTGTATCTTTAGACACTGGGATATCTGTTGAAAGATGCTCACCTATGAAGATAGTCTCTATTTTTTAAGCTTGGAATCACACTAGAGCCTAAATTCGGGATGCGCGTCGCTTAACCAAGTCAGTCGAAAACCCCTAGATTGGAGAAAATTGGAGCCTATGAGGAGGGTTGACACCATTATACAAGTCAGTGGAGGCTACCAAAAGCGAAGCACACTAGAGCTTTTGGGATGTGGCCACTGTGTTAGTTGAAACCAGATCGGAGAGAAACTTGCTAGTCAGTTAGTGGAGGCTTCAAAGAGAAGAAAGTAGAAGCACTCTGAGCCGGGATCGCATTATGTCGGTTAAACCCCAAGATCGGAGAACTGAGTCTGAGGGTGGCAATTATCTGAGATGATAGCTACCAAAGAGAAGAAAATAAAGCACAATTGAATCTGTACTACTAGGTCATTAGAAACCTCGAGATCAAGGGAAATAGAGTCTCTGAGGGTGCCAGTTATTTGTCTGGAGGCTACCAAAGTGAATAAAGTGGAAGCACTCTGATTCATTCTCATTCAACGTCAGTTTGAAACCGAGATCAGGCTGGAACTACGAGGTGACCGTTATACGTCATGAAGACAACCAAAGAAAAAAAAATAAAGAAAGTAAGGTGCGAGTTTTTCATTACCCATTTGGGGTATTTATACTTGAAAAATAGACTCTTCAAATTCTTTAAAAAAATTTAAAAATAAAATAAAATAAAATAAACCTTCATATTCTTTTAAAAATTAAAAAAAAGGAAGAAAACTCTTCATATTTAATATATATATATATATAATTTTTCATCTTCTTAAAAAAGAGAAGAGAAAATTAAAAAAAAAACTTTTCACATTTCTCATTAAAAAAATACTATTCACATTCCTCATTTAAAAAAAAACTATTTATATTCTTCATTAAAAAAATATTAATAACTAATAAATAAATAAATTTGATACACATAATATATATTATATATAATTACAAATCCTAATAATTTTTACCTAAAGTGATTTTAAAATGAGTTTTTTCATCAAAAAATAGGGGGGTAAATGATATATCTCTCTAAAATTTATAAATCAATAATGTGTTTCAAGTTAAAGCATATATTCAATAAAATTAAACGACTCGGTGAGATGAGTCAAATAATGCTAAAATCGGGTCAAATAGAGTCCAAATGAGCTTAAATCAAGCCCAAAAGCTACATATGAAAACTTCAAAACATTGACTCGATGATCAAATGACTTCCAAATTTGATGTGCTTATAGTCGAATCGAGCGTCTCGACGAGACAAATCCAAAGACCTTAAGATCACTCAAATCGAATATCGTTTGAATGGTTAAATCACCAAAAATATATCTATGATCAAATGGATTCGATATGAACCGTCCGATGGAGTATTTTAGGATTCTGGTTGTAATGACCAAAATACCCTCTCATAATCTTAAAAATATGACTCTATTCTTGTCATGAAAGGAGAAAGGAGCTAGAGGTGAACTTGGGAGAAAGATGGAAGAGAACTAAAAGTTCAAAGTTCGTTATCATCACCGTTATCATCGTGCTTATTATCATCGCCAAACGCCATTCAACTACTGCGTCATTTGTTACGACTGAATTCACATTGTCAGGATTTTTCACACACGATCTTGTAATCCTGTTGTTGGGAGGATTTAAACTCTGAATTTTGAAGGGGATATATAGTGGAGCATTTTTACTTAGCTAGATCCGTGATTTTTTCCTTATTTCTAAGATTTTTTCATGTAAAAATTCTGGAGTTTTTTGTTCTCTTTTCAACTATCTGTGTGTGTGCTGGATTTCTATATAAGCTAAGGTGTGAAATTTTATTCTACCACAACCGATATTTCGGCACACAACAACTTGAAAACAATGCAAAAGATTAATGGTCTAAAAACATATTTTCCTAAAAGATCTTATAGATCTCGTATACAAAATTATAAAGATTGAAGAGAATCAATTTAATGTGGAATTAGAAGTGATGTCCAATAATTCATAATCTCGAATTCTCCAATACATATATCAACATTTATAATATTGCTTTCTTCTTGAATGAGGTATTCATGGCCATTCAATGTTGACCTCTCAAATGTGTATTAACTGAAAATAATTTTAATTGTAGATTATTATACAAGTGAGAATGATTTAAGATTAATTTGTTTACCAACTTCTACTGATATAGGTGAAAATGCTAATATTGAAAAAGTAAATGATAATACATATATGTTGGATGTATATGACTTACCGTACAAGAGCCAACCTAAAAATACTTTTAATTTAATAGCTATTGATATAATAATGTCATGCATGAATTTGTTTTCAAGTCATTTAAAAGTTCTGAAACTTTTAGAGCAAAAAAGTTAAAAGGAAATAATGCATGAAAATAATTTTCAATTCTATATAAAAAAACACTTTAGCATATTCATTGCAATTATGAAAATAATTTATAGATCTTTATAGGTATTTGCATTCAAGGCTTCAAAGCTACATGTTATTTAACATTAAATGTGAATGAATCGATCTTAATTACTTCATGGAGATAATTTGTTTATAGTAGTGATATAATATATTATCATTTAGAATTATTCAGTGGCATTTATAATTCACAATTAGTTTAAAGAAGTCAATAAATACTATAGAAAGCTTAGTGTTTGTTTTTTAAAACATAACAACATAGCCAATAATTTATCTACAATATATTTGAAAGCACTTGTTCGAGCTTGCAATTATCATATTGTAATAAATATCATGATAAACTTTAAAATTGATATATATCATAAAGAATATCTCTTTGTTGACAAAGCTTTGGCCTTTTCGAGCCTTCTGCCGTCTTCCACTCTGCATCTGAAAGATTTATTGTACTTGATATGGCTCTCAAAATACCACTAGTCAAAGCACAAATCTTGATGTCGAATGCGATATGATTTTGAGTCAAAACCGTTCGAGATCAAGCACTTAAAATATCATTGGAATCTTTGGAACATCAATTAAATCCTAAAACTCTCAAATATGGAGTGTTTATAGTCAAATCGAAGCGTCTCGGCAGCCGGATCTAACGAGCCTAAGATCTCATAATTCGACTTCATTTGGGCATCCAAATGCTCAAAATACATCAAATGATCAAGGAATCATCCTGAGTCGTCCGATCGAGGGGAGTGGTATGGGCCTTACATGAATTTCCAAGAATGCCCCTCCTCCCATCTATAAATAGGCATTCATTCCTCACATGAGGGGGGCCAAGCTAAGCTAAGAGGACAAGTGAAGAAGAGGAGCCACGCTCGTTAGTCAACCACCACCCACCGCGATCCCTTGCCAATCAATCACCAAGCAAGGAAGAAGAGGAAGAATCCAAACAAGGAAGAAGAGGAAGAATCCAAACAAGGAAGAAGAGGAAAAGCAAGGAGGAAGAAGAAGCTCAAGATCCTCCAAGCAATGTCACACCCTCTTTCGGCCATCGATACCACCATCATCTAATTGTCCCACGCATCTCCACACCCATTACAACGATCATTGTTACAGGTTGTTGGTCCTCTCTCATGCAATTCGTAATCACATGTCGAGGAAGACTTTGTACTCAAACAAATACATAGTGGAAGCTTTTCTTCTTTGGTGGTTTTCCCCTGAGGTTTTCCGTTAAAATTGGTGTCTCTTGTTAGCTCATTAATTACGTGTGTGTTTGGACTAATCGACAAGGCTAAGGCAACTTTCACTCTACGCGGTTTTCTAACGCATATGAGTTTGGCGTCAGGAAGTAAAACCCTTCAACCTCAATTTAGTGAACATCCATAGTTATGGCCAATGACACTCGTCATAATGGAACCTCCCGGCTCCAACTCGTCATTCTCAAAACCCATCCCTAAACCAAGGGCGCCATGTTGAGGCGGGCAGGGAATCTCTTTGGAGGATGGTGTCGAGATGGAGGAGTCTCAAAATAAGATGATCCGGCTTTTTGCAAGGACTACAACGGTACCGACAAACATATCTCCCCGGTCATTGCGGGAGGTCAAAAGCTAATCCTCCGACCGGGTTCCTCGCATGGAACCATAGCGGCGATCTCCTTGACACGCTAGTTCCACTCATCCATGGCGTGCGCAGTTACTAATCCACCGATCGTTGTTGATAGCTTCACACATGCTCATCTCATTAATCAGCTCGACATGACATTGCCGAAGTGCGGCGGCAGATGAATTTCACCTTCAAGGCAATCATCTTCACCACTCGCCGCGTTAATGTCGCCGGATAACACTCGACAAACCTTCGGATGGGTGAAAATCTCATCATCGCCGGTCACCGCACCGTCATGCCGGTCACGCGCTGCCGACCATGGCAATCTTGCGCGGTCGCCATTGTCGCGGTCATCGCGCCGATTACCGTCCTTCGCGACCGCGGCAATCTTGGGTCATGTCGTAGGTCATCGCGCCGTATCGTCGCCGGTCACCAATCTTCCGGTCATCGCCATTGTCGCGGTCATCCCGCCGACTAATCGGCCGATCTTCGCCAGTCGACTTACCTCAGCGGATTCAATTTGACCTCTTCCATGCAGGTTGCGTCATCGGTAAAACTCGACTAACAACGCAGGATAGGTCAAAAGCGTCCTTGGTGGACTTCCGACCTCTTCATGCGGGTTGCGTCATCGGTAAAACTTCGAACTCTTCGGGATAGGTCAAAGCGTCCTTGGTGGACTTCCCACGACCTCTTCCATACGGGTTGCGTCATTGAGTAAAAGCTTCGACTAGAGGGAAAGGTCAAAAGGTCCTTGGTGGACTTCAGCGGCCTCTTCCATCGGGTTAATGTCATCGAGCAAAAACTTCGACAAAAAACTTCGGGGGAAAGGTCAGGTCGTGGACTTCCCGGCCTCTTCCATACTGAGTTAGCGTCGGCGAATAATATTAGACCAATAACCTGGAAAGGTCAAAACTTTGTACCACTCTACAAGTTAATGTCGCCGGGTAACACCGACAAACAACGGATGGGTCAAAATCTCGGCGGATTCAATTATATCCATAACGTGTAAGTTAACAACATCAATTATCAGCTGTTGACCGTCGGCAATCCGCGGTCACCACTATCGTCCCGGATCTTCTTGACCAGCGTCGCAGGCCGCGTGCGGGTATTGCCATCCGATAGCTACCAGCTACCGCCCTGCGGTCGGATCGCCGCCGGCGGCCAGTGGCGGTCCTTGCCTCAGACCATCGCGGCAATCTTACGGTCATCACCATTTCAGCGGTCACCACCATCGTCGGCGGTAATCTCATGACCACCCTTGCAGGTCACCATCGCCGATGTCGTCGACCGTCTCCGGTGCCGCCTCAAGCGGC
This sequence comes from Cymbidium sinense, assembly GCA_021442155.1. Taxonomy (NCBI): domain Eukaryota; kingdom Viridiplantae; phylum Streptophyta; class Magnoliopsida; order Asparagales; family Orchidaceae; genus Cymbidium; species Cymbidium sinense. The sequence goes on from CM038220.1 coordinate 107,381,129, forward strand.
GGTGCGAACCGTAAGCGAGAGGCGGTAAGCGGAACCCACGTCTGGTGGGCCCAGCCTCCTCTAACCCGAGCGTCCAGGCGGGGCGATAGCCGGCGGCGGGAAGCGGAACCCACGTCGCGGCCTTGTCGCTCAATCCTCCGGTGGTCCATTGGTTACACTGAGGGGCGGAGCCTTGTCGTATGAGCAGGGTGATAGCTCGGCCCGGTCGGTCGACTAGGTTAGTTTACACCTTCGGGGGCGGAGCCTTGCCGTAGCTACGGGTCTTGATAGCCTCAATCCGGTCGGTCACTAGGTTAGTTTACACCCTTTGGAGGCGGAGCACTTGGGCTGGTCTTGATGCGCCTCAATCCGGTCGGTGGGTAGGTTAGTTTACACCCTTCGAGGGGAGCGGAGCCTTAGGCCTTGCTACGGGTCTTGATAGCCTCAATCCGGTGGGTCCGGAGTTGGATTTACACCTTTCGGAGAAGCTGGAGCCTTACCTTATGGCGGGTCTTGACGCCTCAATCCGGTCGGTCCAGGTTTTACACCACTGGGGGCTGGAGCTTATGCATGCTGAGTCTTGATCTTGAGCCCGATCGGTCCTAGGTTAGTTTACACCCCTTTGAGGGGAGCCTGGAGCCGTATGACTACGGGTCTTGATAGCCTCAATCCGGTCGGTCGGTAGGTTAGTTTACACCCCTTCGGGAGAAGCGGAGCCTTGTCATTATGAGCGGGTCTTGATCTTCAACCCGGTCGGTCACTAGGTTGGTTTACACTGAGGGAGAAAGCTGGAGCCTTGGCCAGTGGGTCTTGATCCTCTGATGCTTCGAAGGACTTTCACTCGAAGAAGGGAGGGAAAGGTATGCCTTTCTCCCTCACCATAGAGGGGTATTTATAGCCTCACTGAGAGTAAAAGGGTAAAAAAAACCCTCAAAAGCGCATTAAATTCTTAAAATTCCGGTTGAGGTAAGAGCTGAACATCTTGTTATGCTGAGAGCTGGGTGTGGTATGACGTGATCTAGGCGTAGCCAAAAGCATGTCTCCATTATCGACCGATCATTCTTGTGACCCGATCGCTTGACCCAGAACCGGGGCCATTCACGGGACCGCGGGCCAGGCGTCCGCGACACCGGATGTGACCGAAGCGTCAGCGACCGAAACGTCCGACCCGGCGTCAGCGACCGACTAGCATACGAACCCTCGACCCTTGACCCAGATCCGGACCGTAGCGTCTGGCCGTAGCGTATGAGTTGGGCAGTGGCCTGAAAGGGCCGGTTCAGCCGTTCATGGGTCCGTGACCATGGGTCTGATCAGGTGTTGCGGTTTGTGATGGCGAGCGTGTGAGCTCAGTCGCCGTCTGGGTTCGGACCCAAAAAATGCAGAAAACTTAGTGAGCATTCAAATAAATTCATAACCTCGAATCTCATGCCGAGAATGCTTCCACTGGTCATTAATCTTGGTTATATGAATATTTGAAATATATTGGTCATGGGTTTGATATATTTTTTGGATGATTAAGACAATCTCATCCAAAAATGGGGGATATGGTGCTCAAAATACGTAATCAGTCGGAATCTTAATATCAAAGAGATTTCGAATTGAGGCCGTCGAGATTAAGCACTTGAAATATCCTTGGAATCTTTGGGATATCAATTACATCCCAAAATAGCTCTTAAATATAGAGTGTTTATAGTCAAATCGGCGTCTCGAAGCGAGCGGATCTAAATAAGATCTCATAATTACGACTTTTGGGCATCAAATGCTCAAAATACATCAAATGATCGAAGGAACCATTCTAAGCGTCAGATCGAGAGGGGTACGGACTTTGCATAAATTACGCGCCCTCCTCCCATCTATAAATAGAACTCTATCCTCACATGAAAGGAGAGAAGAAGAGGAGGCAAACAAGTGAAGAAGAGGAGCCACCTTCTGGTCGTCAACCACTGCCGTAGGCCACGTAGTCGGCCGATCCTAGCAGATCAATCTGTCCAAACAAGGAAGAAGGAAGAATCCAAACAGGAAGAAGAGGAAGAATCAAACAGGAAGAAGAGGAAAAGCCTAAGCAAGGAGGAAGAAGAAGCTCGAAGATCCTCCAAAGCGTACACCGACGTGGGACATCAACCACCATCATCGCTAATTGTCACGCATCTCCACACATTCACATTTATTACAACTGATCATTGTTACAGGTTGTTGGTCTCTCTCATATGCAATTCTGTAATCACATGTGTCAGGGAAGACTTTGTACTCACAAATACATAGTGGAAGCTTTTCTTTTGGGCGTGGTTTTCTCCTCTTTTTGAGGTTTTCCGTTAAAAAGTGCAGGTGTCTCTTGTTAGCTCATTAATTACTGTGTGTCTTTGGACTAATGCGAGCTAAAGAAACTTTCACTCTCATTGGTTTTTACTTGATTTTGGTGGAGGGTATAATTAACGATAGGCGGTGGCGGTGGTGCGATCTTGCTGAGGATCTTCAAGCTTTAGAGCTCTTCCTCTCTCACTTCACTTTTCCTCTTCTTCCTCGATCTTGTGTTATTCGGTTGTTGTTGTCATTTCTCTTAACTTAAATAAGTATGCTTATGATTATATCATTGAACTAGTGGTAATTCTGACTTTGTTCTAACAAGATTTGCTTTTTCTTTACTTTTTCTCCCTTGAGAAATACAACTCATGTTACATCTCAATTGGGACATGATCAATCCTGGGGACTTGATCGGACCTCTTCCATACAGTTAACGCCATCGAAGTCACACTCGTAAAACAACCTTGGATAGGTCCAAGATCTCCGGCCGACTACCGCCGCTAACCACCCCGCCGGCCGCCAACCCTTAGTTGTCGCCACACTACCGTCGCCGTCGCTGCCACATCGCAATCTTCGCCGGCCATCACCATTATCGCGGCCATCATCACTATCGCCGCCACCGTCGACTACCTCAGGATTCGACTCTTCCACGGGTTAACGCCATTGAGTAAAACTCGACTAACAACCCAGATAGATTGGTGGACTTCACGACCTCTTCCATACGTTAACGCCATTGAGTAAAACTTGACTAACAACCTGTGATAGGTCAAAACGCCCTTGGGTTTCCCGACCTTCTTCCATAAGTTAACGCCATTGAGAAAACTTAACAACCCAAGATAGGTCAAACGCCCTTGGATCTCCACCTCTTCCATACGTTAACGCCATCGAAAAACACTAACAACCGTGAAAGGTCAAAAGGTCCTTGGTGGACTTCGCGCCTCTTCCATACGCGTTAATGTCATCGAGCAAAAACTCCGACAAACAACTCGTGAAAGGTCAAAAGGTCCTTGGTGGACTTCCCACCTCTTCCGACGGCACATAATATTCACCACAATAACCTAGGAAAGGTCAAAACTTTGTACCCACTCTACACATGTTAATGTCATCTATCACTCACAAACAACCTGATGGGTCAAAAATCCTCAGTGGATCCAACTCACCCATATTTGTAACGTCAAATAATATTTTGACCAATTATCCCAGAAGGGTGAAAAAAAAAAAAAAAAAAAAAGAAGGTAAAAAAGAAGAGGATATATCCGTGTATCATGACATTAATATATAAAGAAAGAATTAAGATCGATACACGATAATGACATTACATAGAACCAACGATGAAGAATGACATCCACAATCGATGCTACATAATATCGATATCCTCATCATCACTAGAGACACTCCTTGGAGCCCACTCACAACTCATCTCAATCGGTGAAGGATCTTCTGATGCTTTTGGGAGATATATCCTCAATTTTGGCCCCTCATGTACGCACTAATTCCTTTCAGAACCCTGATGAAGCCCTCCTCTAAACACTGCTCCAAGTCCTTCACTTCAACATCAAAGCCTCGGATAAAGTCTTCAATAGCGCACGATAAGCTGGAATTCTTGAAGTCTTCCATTTGAAGCGATCTCTTGCTTCCGCTTCGACATTTTATGCTCCTTTCGTAAAGATGATCTTGTAATGCTTTCTTATCCGCTACAAGTGCCCTGATCCTCTTCTCTTTATGACGAGTCTCGCTTCAATCGCCTCATCACGAAGCTCCACCTCGACATTGAGAGAAAAAGAAAGTCGACATATTCGCCATGCTCTACAATCAACCGACCCTCCAAGGTCACCACTTTTTAGCTTTAGATTCATCCTTCGCCATACTCGCAGATATTTTATCTTCACAAATTCAAGATTCCATTCCATTCATCTAAGGCGACACCAATGAGCCATCGCCCCTAACGACGAGTTACCAAAAAAAAAAAAAAAAAAAAATCATCATCGCATTAATGTTACATAAGGAAGAATAAGGCGGAAAAATAACGCATTCACCCATCTCGCCTGACGCCCAAAGACATATGTGATTTAATACCTCCTCTTAGAGTAACTAACTCCCCATCATGAGTCAAACAGCTAAACTCTCGATGTTAACGCCATCTCCACCGATATCCGACACAACCATTTCAAAGACGAAGTCTCCTCTTTCTCAGAAGATGGAACATTGCTACCCGGATTCTCGTGATAGGCTTCGAGAGAACCCTATGAGTATGAGGAAAACTCTCACCCTTTCTCTTCAACGGAAGAGCATGAGACCTTCCCCTGGATGGAAAGACCAACCTTAAACATCCTATCTTCAACTATATATTTATCGATGTAATGCAACTCATGTTGCAAGCTTCCCACATCGGAATATTAAGAGTTAAAATATCATCCTCCGACACGACGGATCCTAAGATCATTCAATCTTCCCCATCTCGTGAAGGCCCCACTCATTCTTCACATAAAAAAATCCAAGTTACCAAGTTTTGACGGATCCCGTCAAAATTCTATCCAGCTTTATACCGATAAGAAACGCTGCCCTTGAGCATCACATGTGAATCTACACATTCACAAGTATTCAATGTTCAAAGTAACCCCATGCTCCTCAAGAAGGTTGTCAAACCAATAATGACCATTAAAGCTCAAACTAAAATTGCATCAAAGCCAGCCACATTTTTGAAAATCTCAATCGCCTCAGAGCCAAAGGGAATCGCAGACGTAAGAGTCATCTCTAAATAGAGTACTCTGAGGCGAATTCGACTTTTGAGCCACAATAGCCACCAACTCAGGGAAGAAAAATTTCAAACACCATTAAACTATCTCGATGTGACGAGGAGGCATCGCCCCCCGCCATACTATGAGTTTTCTTGACCATCACCCTCTGACGCGACGCTCTTTTGACTCGCCAAGGCAGCTTTGAGTAAAATTTTTCTCCTACGACGCCTAAACTTTTGAGTTATGAGGACAATGGTTCTTAACCGATACTCGCCCGCCTCTTGGCAATTTTCAACTATCGAGCCTTCCATCAAGTTTCCTACAAAAAAAGTAGTACTGGCTCAATCGCCTCCTAACCCGCAGACGATCCGATTGAACGGACGAGGCCGACAAATCTGAACCACGACATACCGTGGCCTTGGCTCCTCCTCCCCTGGGACGATCCGAGGACGGGGTGAACGGGAGGTCGGAACGAACCACGACGAAGTGGGGACGGAACCCAACCGTGACAGAAGTCGGAACGGAACGACGCATCGGGCGACCGCCTAACCCGACGATCCGACGCCAAGAACGGACGAGGTGAAACCGGAATCCACGCAGTGGCCTTGACCGCCTCCTAACGGACGATCGCGATGGAACGGAGAGGCGAAGGAATACGTGTGACGGCCACGCACCTAACCACGATCCGACGGGTGAACCGACGAGTCGGAAACTGGAACCACGCATCGGCCTTGATCGCTTCCTAACCTGTGACGATCCGACGGGGGAACGACGAGGGTAAACCGGAACCACGACGTACATGGGCCTTGATCGCTTCCCCGACGCTTCTTGATCACCTCCAAAGAACTCACTCAAGAAGAAAGGGAGAAGGAAAATGTGTGCCTCTCCTCTCATCCTGAACTCTATGGGGCAAAAGGGTAAAACCCTCAAAACGGGTTCAAACGGCTCAAACCGCCTAATTTCTGCCGTGCTGTCGCATGGCTGCCTTCGTATACGGCATGAAAGGCAGACGCTGGCTGGACGCTATACATGGCAGCAGACGCTACATGGCTGACGCTGGGCCCTCGCCGCTTTCGACCGACTGTTTCACCGATGGGCATGACCAACCAGATAAGGCACCCAACCAGACCGCTGAATGGTCTGAACCGCGACGGGAATGGCCCGCGACCAACTGTTAGCAATACGCTTCATGGCGAACCCACTGGCCGTGCGACTGCCACGCTGGCTGCGGCCCGCTCGACCCGACGGGCCGCCATCGCGGACGCATACGGCTGTAGCTGCGGCCAAGCTTCCTCAGACGCTGGTGACGCCGACCAGGCGCCCGTCCCAAAAAAACTTCGTGAGTATCCAAATAGCTCCATAACCTCAAAATCTTATGCCAACGGCTACATCTTCTTCCATAATCATAATTTTGTATTTTTATGATGGTTTATTCTCTCAAAATGTATGATTCAACCGTGACGTTGAAGAATTCATTATTTTCGAGCATTTTACATATTTTGGATGATTAAGCTAATGTCATCCAAAAATAAACCGATATGGCTCTCAAAATACCACTAAAGCACAAATCGAATGCGATATGATTTTGAGTCAAAACCGTTCGAGATCAAGCACTTAAAATATCATTGGAATCTTTGGAACATCAATTAAATCCTAAAACAGCTCTCAAATATGGAGTGTTTATAGTCAAATCGAGCGTCTCGACGAGCCGGATCTAACGAGCCTAAGATCTCATAATTCCGACTTCATTTGGGCATCCAAATGCTCAAAATACATCAAATGATCGAAGGAATCATCCTGAGTCGTCCGATCGAGGGGAGTGGTATGGGCCTTACATGAATTTCCAAGAATGCCCCTCCTCCCATCTATAAATAGGCATTCATTCCTCACATGAGGGGGGCCAAGCTAAGCTAAGAGGAGCTGAAACAAGTGAAGAAGAGGAGCCACCGCCAATCACGTCACCACCACCGCCGCCGATCCTCTGCCAATCTCAAAGCAAGGAAGAGAGGAAGAATCCAAACAAGGAAGAAGAGGAAGAATCCAAACAAGGAAGAAGAGGAAAAGCCTAAGCAAGGAGGAAGAAGAAGCTCTGAAGATCCTCCAAGCAATGTCACATCCCTGCTCGACGGACATCAACCACCATCATCGCTAATTGTCCCTGCATCTCCACCTATTACCGGCAACTATTACAACCTGATCATTGTTACACAGTTGTTGGTCCTCTCTCATATGCAATTCTCAGAATCCTGAATCGGAAGACTTTGTACTCAAACAAATACATAGGAAGCTTTTATCACAGCCGGTTTTTCCCCTTTTGAGGTTTTCCACGTTAAAAATTGCGATGTCTCTTGTTCGCTCATTAATTACCTGTGTGCTACTAATCGACAAGGCTAAACTTTCACTCTGCTGACGGTTTTCTAGACGCAAGATCAAACAGATTTCTTCTCCTTGTCCTTCTTTGCTGTTAAATTTATAAGGGGAAGCGGGCGATGGACTTCCAGCCAAGCGTGGAGCAGCTTGAGCCCAAGTCCCTGAATATCGATGACATTTCTGACAAAATCTTGCCTCATCTTCTCAACTTGTAAGCACTTTCTCACGTTTCGATCAGCAGTCTAGTTAGAAGACAATAAAGAGAAAGAAAGCCGGTTTTTTTTGGTTCTTCGACCAACTTGATTTTTTTTTTTTTTAGGTATGGATTGCGTGCGACTGCTAAAGACTTCGAAATCTACGCACCGGAAGCCACTTTTGAGGACCCTCTTATGTGTGCTCATGGGTGAGCAAGCTTGCTACTGGTTGTGTTTGAAGTTTTGCATATAGGATGTTCCATGTGGTATATTTACTCTCAGTATCGAGTCCTCTGATTTTTTTTTTTTTGGAACAGAGTGAAGCAGATTAAGTCGGCCTTCTATTCTCTTCCCAAGGTTCTTCTATTTCTCTCATCTCTGCAAGCAAGTCTGTTCTTTCTTGAATAATTTATAGAGGCAATTTTGTTTGGTTCTCTGAATAGTAAGTATTAGAAGTCTACCTTTAAAGCTGTATTTTAGTTAATATAAGAATAACTGTTAGTTTTTAGAATTCTTCGTTGTTTTGAGATTTTGTTTTGTACTTTTTGGAATCTTTTCAATATCTAATGCTGTCTGGAGTGGTAACTTATAGGCATGAGCTTCATGTTGATTATATTTAGTATAAGCATGATGTTCCTGGTTAGTGGAGTCAAAAGAATTTGTTCCTGGCTTTTGAGCCATGGTTAAAATGATTCCTCCATCTTACGTTGTTTGGTTGCTCTGGCCTTAGAATCTTTAATATCAAACAAGCCCAAGTGAAAGAGACTCCAGTTTGTTCATGGTGTTTGTGTTTGGCTTGATTTGAGCTCATCAAGACTGATTGGCTGATCTTGAATAAATTTGAGCTAAGCATGCACGATTGAATATGAACAAAGTGAATTATAGGCTTCGTTTGGGGGAGCTTTTTTAGTACGTTTGGCTTTTGAGAGCTTGAATTTTTAATTTTGATACCCGTTTGAATAGTGTGGTTTTGAAGCTGTTTTAGCATCTCACCTCTCCTGTTTTAGCCCCTTTTCAAAAAGCAAAAGACAAATAGCTTTTCAGGAAATACTTTTAAACCAGCTTTTCAGGAATTCGAAAAGCTTAGCCAAACGGAGCCATAGTCCTTCCGCGCATATTTTTAAGCTTTTTTTAACGAAATTTGAAAAATATGTTCGACCTTTGTCTTATATTTGTTAGTATGGAATGCTCTCGAGTCTTCTAGAGCTATAGCTATCATAAGTTCAGTCATGTCAGCCAAACTATGTGAAAGCTTGAGGTTATAAATCAACTATGTTGAGTGCTAGAGAGACATTTAGAACCCAATAGAAATCGAATACTTTTTCATTGCAGTTTTTTTTAGCACATACATGCTAGAATAGGCGAGCATCTTTAAGTAAATATCACTTGGAGGACAAAAAAAAAACCTCTAATCTTAGTCCGGTCGCAAAGATAAACTATTTCGTAGGAAATCAATTCAAGGGCACCTTCGAGCATTTAGAGGGACTTCACTATCAGATGACTCTTGGGTGGTTAAAGAAGGTGGCAAAGAAGATTCCAAGGTTGGTTCTCACTTACCTTAGTTGTAAAAGTAGTAGATGCGTGTGATGGTAAAATTGATGACATGAATGGTGATGTTTTTGAGTAGCATTGATGAGGATTGCTCTGTCTTGATTCTGTGGTGTTAAAATTTTGATTTCAAGTCAAAATTTATGTGAATGATTCTTATTATGAAATTACTTTGCATCGTAAATGGGCCAAAAATAGCTTTGGTGGATATCCCACAAATGTCCATCGCAACATGGGTTAGTTTAAACTAATGTTGGACTTTGAATGGCTCACTTAAATGAGTTTAAATGGGATTGGGTAGCCGTACTAGACATTAACATGAAATGTCATTTGAGTTGAGCCAAAAAAATAGCATCGAGCTTGATTATGCTTGAGCTAAGTCCTCTTTAAGATTATGCTCGGGCATGTAGATTAGGCTAGAGCTTTGCTTGAGCTTGATTAATTTTGGGCTAAGCATGTTGAACTTGGGCTAATTGGACTTAAGGTGTGATCAATTTAAGCTAACTTGTGAGTTGGTTTGAGCTTATCTCGATAAATAGCTTATGAGCCAAACTTTTCAAGCTAACAAGCCAAATTTGAGCTTGTTTTGTGCGGGCTTATTGGCTTGTGAGTTCACATGTTCGAAAATATTAATGTAAGTAAACTTTAAAATATTAAATTTCATGGTTTGAGTACAAAATTGTTAAAACAAATCTTAAAATTCTTGTTTTCTTCCTCATCTCAATCAAATCTTTGTAATATCTCTTTAAGCTTTTCATTCTTTGTATCATTTAAATTTTTTATTTTCTCAATTTAGAAAATATTTTTTTAATAAATAAGGCACTTGAATTACTAAAGCTCAAGTCGAGAGTGGCTCAAGTTTTTCTTGATTTGTTTATATTCTTAATTAAACTCGACTCAATTGATAGGCTTATTTAAAGGTGGTTATCAGACAATCTCACATGTATATTTATGGCCGCATGCGAGGGAAAAGCCGGCTTGGTTTGAGTCAGTTGATTATCTTGAATTCTCTGGCTTATAATTTGGCTGATTAAGATAACCTTAGATCTTATAAAGGAATTCTGAGATTGTTTGGCCTTTGATTTGACAAATTCAAGTAAAACAAGCATAAGATCCACATTTTGCATCTCGGTTCGAGTCTCATCGGGATTTTTATAATGATAGGAAAATGTATGCCCAAAGGTTGGCATCTTCTTCTTTGCTAAGAAATGTATGCAAATGTTTAATTCAGTAATTGATTCCAACTCTTTTTAGTATTCTCAGTCATGAATCACACATCTATTACAGTTATTCAGCGAGTCTGGAATTGTAGAATACACTCTAAAGGCGAATTCTACTGCACCAGGAGAAGTTGAGGTCAAGTTCGATATGTAAAGAGATTACTGAGAGGAGGATTAATGTAATGGAGACAGAGCTTGAGTGATTAAATGTCGCTTGAGTGTTGATCGCTCCAATTGGGTCTATTTGGGTGTGAGTTGAGTCCAATGAGTGAATTCCTTGCCAAATGAGTCAACCCGGTTTAAGGAAAGCGAGCCTTTAGATCCGCTTGGATCTTGCGCCTTTTATTCTCGCCGTTGGATGGACTCGATTTGTGTCTTTCTCGCTTGGGAAATCGTTAGATCAATGTAAGTGATCTCGCCCTTGGATCTTTGTTTTGATCACGGTTGCCTTTCTTTCTAGCCGAGTGGATTACGATGTTGTTGTTAGCGCTTGATTCAGATTTTGATCACGGATCGTTGGATGATCTCGTGGATAACAGTGTCGAATCGAAGCGGTAGTCAATTAATGGGATCAAACGCGTAACCCTAATTCATTTCGGATTTTCCTTTCGCCTTCTGCTCGCTCGCTAGGGTTCGAGGGGAGAATCGGAGGAGAAGGAGGAGATCACGCCATGCTCGATCCAAGGAAGATCCACCGTAGAAAGGGGAGGATGCGGAACCAGCTTGAGAGAGGATCTGGAGGAGAACCGGGAAGATTGCGCCGTCTGTTTGGTGTTTTCGGTTTCCACCGTGGAATCGAGCTACGAGGGAGAAGAGAGACCGGAGAAAGAGGAGGAGACTTAGGAAGGAGATCGAGGAGTCTAGAGATAATTTTCTTCTACCCTTTTCATTCCTTCGATCTCTATTTATAGTGCTTGTTTGCTCGCTATAAGGTTTTTCCTTGTTGTAATACTGTAGATCCTTGTCTCGCGCTAGTTAGTTATACTTCTTGATCTTCATGCTATTAATCTCTTGTTTAGATGCTATCGCTAGTTTCTTGATCTTTATGTAATAATCTGCTGGGATCAGTGCGTTAGACTTCTTGATCTTCATGTAATAATCTCTGGGACTGCCTGCCTTTGTGATATTTTCTTTTATGTAGTCTGGAAATCCTCAGAAAAGCTAATTATTTTATTTATTTACTTATTGTTTTATTCTCTGTTATTCGGATCTTCTTCTTGCTATTTGTTAATGAAGTCTTTTAGCCAATTTGGCCTTTTTCGATTCTTTGGTCTCGTTGGTGGTTTGGGGATATGTGTTCATATCATTACTCCCTTCGAGACCGACCTTGTCCTCAAGGTCAAATTCGTGATAAATTTCTTTTTTTCTTCTCAAAATCCAAGAGTTATTACGAGGCCTTCCCAATCAGTATTAATACTTCTTTGATTTGTTGATCTCCTTTGAGTATAGTTCTATGATCCAACATCTTGATTGGTCTAATAATCATTTGTCCTTCTCTCAATTGATTTGATAAGTGTCTTTGGATGAATAGTATCTTCTTTGTAAGGTTTTAGTCTTGATATATGAAAACATTATGTATCCGTGTTGGAGGTAGTTCCACTCGTAAGCTCTGCTCTATTTTTGTAGCACTTTAAAAGGTCCATAATACCTTCTTTGTAATTTAGTGTATTGTCATGTCACCAAATTTGTAAGGTTGTATTTTGACCAATACCAAATCATTGACTTGTAATTGAATGTCCGCCTATGCTTATCACCATTTGTTTCATTCTTTGGGCTTGTTGTAAATTTGTTTTCAGTATCTGTATGATTTGGTCTCTTTGTTGTAAGACTGAGTCTACTTCTGGATTAGTACTTGTAGTGCCCTCATATGGAATTAATGTAGGAGGAATTCTTCCATAAACTGCTTGGAAAGGAGTCATTTTGGTTGAAGTATTGATGGATGTGTTATAGGAAAACTCTGCCCAAGGAATAAATTGTAACCAAGTCTTAGGTCGTCCATAACAAAACTCCTTAGATATTGTTCTAATATTCTTAGTCACCGTTTGTCCATCTCTGTGGGTGATAGTAATCGCCGTGGCTTAATGTAGTAGTTTGAATATTTAAATTACTCATGAATATAGGTCTCTATCGAATTATTCCTTTGGGTATCCCATGCAATTTGACAATGTCAAAACAAATATATGAGCTATGTAGTTTGTAAAACCGCTGGTAATGAGAAATGTGCATACTTTGACAATCTACCACCACTAGTATAGCTTTGTTATGAGACTTTGGTAGACAATAAAATCCATTGATACTTCTTCCCAAATGTTGGTATGGAGAGGTTGTAGTAACCTGCAGCCGAGTATCATATTTCATTTGTTGACATATAGGGCAAGTTGATATGAAATGTTGTATCTCTTTTTTCATTTTTTTCCAATAGAATTGTTGAGTAATTCTAGCCCATGTTTTATGAACTCCCATATGTCCTCCAATTGGTGTAGAATGTAACTCTGTGATAATTAGATTTTGAGATCCTCGCCTATGACAATCCTGCTTTTATAGTATATTAGTCCTTTCAGATATTTATGTTTTGGAAACAATTCAGGGTTGTCTGCTATTTGTTGCTGCAGCTTTTGTAGTTCAGTATTTGCTGTAGTTTCTTCTTTAATTTGCTGCATAAGACCATTGCATTCGAGTATATCCGAGGAGTTTAATGACATTAAGAGTCTGTTTGATCCTTAATCAAGTCGCCTTACGTGTTAAACATTTTTCCGGATAGTGCATCACGCTTTGTTTGTAATACGATTTATATTCAATACTATAATCATACCCAGTTTGACCAAAAATCTTTCTTGTGGGTTTGAATGGTTTCGTAATAATTCTACTTTTCGCTGATTGTAAATTTGGCTCTAGTAAATATTGTCTCCATCTTGCAATCGCAATTGCATAGAGTTCTCTAGCATAGGTTGAAGACTTTTGCATGGTAGGATTTAGCTTTTTTAAGCTAATGGGTGATTATTCGAGCTAATACAGCCTATGGTGTCCTGATGCATCTGTTTCAGATAAATGGCATAGTAAAATTAGAAATGCAAGTACCGGTAATGTTACCATACTGTTTTAGTTTTGTGAATGCTGTTGTTGATTGATCTGTCCAATGGAATTGTTGTTTGGCCAGCATTGATGTAAGAGGAGAAGCAATTTCTGCATAGTTTTTGACAAATTTTCTATAATAACCTGTTAATCCCAAAAATCCTCTTAACTGTTTTATTGATTTTGGCATATTCCAATCTTGTACTGCTTGTATTTTCTTGGGATCCACCTCTATCCCTTGAGCTGAAAGAATATGTCCCAAATATTCTATTCTGTTTTGAATAAATGAACATTTGGATGGTTTGACATATAATGAGTGTTGCTTCAGTTGTTCTAATACCATCTCAGATGTTCTTGATGTATTTCCAATGTTTGGTGTATGAGTATATCATCAAAGAACACTAGAACAAATTTCCTTAAGAATGGTTTCGACGAATTCATTAGTGCTTGAAAGGTAGATGGGGCATTGGTTAACCCAAAAGGCATTTATGAATTCATAATGGCCTTCATGTTCTAAAGCAGCTTTATGAATGTCTTTTCGCCATTCTTATTTGATGATAACTGATCTTAGGTCCAACTTGGAAAAACCAGTGCTCCATATAATTCATCCATTAATTCCTCAGGAGTTGGCATTGGAAACCTATCAGGTATGGTGCACTTGTTTAAAGCTCTATAATCAACACAAAAACGCCAAGTGCCATCCTTTTTTTTAATGAGCAAGGCTGGAGATGAGAAAGGACTTGTACTTTCTCTTATAATGCCTGTATCCATCATGTCTTTAATCGCTTTTCTATTGCTTCAAAATAGGATATCTGTAGTTTTCACCTTTGAGTCCCGTTGCAGTTGTATTTGGTGATCAATATCCCTTTGGGAGGCAAAATTTCGGTTCAAACAGTTCTTTGTATTTTTCTAATACTGTTGTATACTTAGATGTATTGAAATCATGACAGGGGATTATTCCCTCATTAATTTCTCGACCGTAAGAAGATATTTTTCGATTTTGTAGTTTTGTAAACTGATGGAATGTAATATTGTCTATTTTGGTTGAAGTATCTCCTTGTAATTGAATTAATTGGTCATTTTGGTAGAACTTCATTGTGAGCTTTTGTAGTCCACACTCACCTACTGTTCCAACCATCCTAAAACCACATCTCCCCTTGCATTTGGTAGTAGGTAGCAAGTTTTAAAAGTGTGTCCTTGTAGTTGAATAGGCACATTAGAGCAAACCCAGAAACATTGTAGAGTTTCTCCATTCCCTACTAGTACTTTAAAACCGATATTGGTGTGATTGTCCGTTTAAGAAGCCGCTTTAGATTGTATAAAATTGTGGGTTGATCCACTATCAATCAAAGACCAACTTGTTTGTTGCCTATTCGCCCGTAACCTTAGAGTTCTAGGGTTTGACCGTCTGTAAAGGCATTTAAACCGATTGTGGAACTCTTCAATTAAATCAAGATCTTGCCATGATTCAGTCGCTACAAGGATTTTCTTGTTCCTCATTGATGCTACAAGGGTAAAGAGTTTTGATTTGCATCTGACCCGTAAACTTCTCATCATCAATCAAACAAAGACCTTTTTTTTTCTTTCTTCCAATTGAAAGAATTGAATGGGGTGTGGTCTTTGTTGTGTATTTTGGCTAGTTGTTGCCAATGTTGGTGTAAAGCGCATGGGGTGCTTTGTTTATTGTCTGCTGTGGATTAAATCAGTATGGTCCGATATATCATCTTGTAATCTATCTTCCATTAATTTTGCCAATTTGTTGTAGAGAAGTTGGTCATTCTTACTTCTCTTTTAATGTCATGTTTCAGACCTGATTCAAAACAACTTTGTAGAAAATCAGGGGGAATTCCTGAAATCTGATTGGCTAGTTCCTCAAATTCATTGTAGAAATCCTGGACTGTGGATTTCTGTTGTAATTTAGCCAATTCACCCCTTAAATCTCTATAAAGTGATGGTCCAAATCTCTGAATTACCTGTTCTTTGAACAGATTCCATGTATTTAATTGTTTATTGCTGTGCATCCATCGATACCAAGAGGTGGCCGCCCATATATACGTAATTAAACTCGATCTTCGATAGATTGTAATATTGAAAAATTGATCGCCTTAAATAACCAACCCCTGATTCTCCATTGAATCTAGGCATGTCTACTTTTACCGCCTATTGTTGTTTTGAGTTTGTTGTCTAGGAGGAAAAGAGATTTGAGTGAGGTTGCGTACATATTGCTGTTGTTCTGCATTATTTTCCAATTTTTCTTCAATTGAAGAGAGTCTTCTGGATACTTCATCGAGTATTGGATTGCATTTGTTCCTCGCTTTTGTTTTGTCTGACACATTCTTCCAAAGTTTTGAGTATCTTGTACCTTCGCCATTGTTTGATATGTGGAGAGTCAACAGAGCACCAATGATATGTATTAATATCGAGATTACGAGAGGAGGATTAATTTGTGGAGACGGAGCGAGTGATTAAATGTTTCCGCTTGAGTTGCTTCATCGCTCCAATTGGGTCTATTTGGGTGTGAGTTGAGTCCAATCGGAGTGAATTCCTTGCCAAATGAGTCAACCCTACCGAGTTAATAAGGAAGCTCGGGAGCCTTTAGATCCGTTGGATCTAGCCTTTATTCTCTCCGCTTGGATGGACTCCCTTGGATTTGTGTCTTTCTACGCCGGGAAATCGTTAGATCAATGTGATCCGCCTTGGATCTTTGTTTTGATCACGCGGCCTTTCTGGAGTGGATTACGATGTGTTGTCCGGCGCTTGATCATTTTGATCACGGATTGGATGATCTGGATAACGTCGAATCGAGCGTGATTCAATTACTGGATCAAACTAACCCTAATTCATTTCGATTTTCCTTCGCCTTCTCGGCTCGCTAGGGTTTCGAGGGAGAATCTGAGGAGAAGGAGGAGATCCCACTGATGTCGATCCAAGGAAGATCCACCGAAATCTGAGGATGCAGGAACCAGAGAGAGGATCTGAGGAGAACCGAAGATTGCCGTCTGTTGGTGTTTTCCTGGTTTCCACGTGGGAATCGAGAGAGGGAGAAGAGAGACCAGGAGAAAGAGGAGGAGACTTAGGAAGGAGATGAGGAGTCTAGAGATAATTTTCTCTTTCTTCAACCTCTATTTATAGTCTTTGTTTGCTCTATAAGGTTTTTGTTGGTTGTTGTAACTAATTTCTTAGATCCTTGTCTCGCCGCTTTTAGTTATACTTCTTGATCTTCATGCTATTAATCTCTTGTTTAGATGCTTATGCTAGTTTCTTGATCTTTATGTAATCTCTGGGATGTCTCAGCTTTAGACTTCTTGATCTTCATGTAATAATCTCTGTTGGACTGCCGTCTTTGTGATATTTTCTTTTATGTAGTCTGAAAATCCGTAAAAGCTAATTATTTTATTTATTTACTTATTGTTTTATTCTCTGTTATTCGGATCTTCTTCGCTATTTTAATGAAGTCTTTTAGCCAATTTGGCCTTTTTCTATTCTTTGGTCTCTGGTGGTTTGGGGATATGTGTTCATATCATTACTTCAGACCGACCTTGTCCTCAGGTCAAATCGATAAATTTCTTTCATTTCTTCTTCAAATCCAAGAGTTATCTGCTTTCGATAGCCTTCCCATCAGATTACTTCTTGATTTGTTGATCTCCTTGAGTATAGTTCTATGATCCAACATCTTGATTGGTCTAATAATCATTTGTCCTTCTCGAATTGATTTGATAATGTGGATGAATAGTTGTATCTTCTTTGTAAGGTTTTAGTCTTGATATATGAAATACATTATGTATCCGGTCGTTGGAGGTAGTTCCAATGTAAGCTACCTATTTTTTGTAGACTTTAAAAGGTCCATAATACCTTCTTTGTAATTTAGTGTATTTTCGTCACCAAATTTGTCCGTAAGGTTGTATTTTGACCAATACCAAATCATTGACTTGTAATTGAATGTCTATGTTTATCACCATTTGTTTCATTCTGCTTTTGGCTTGTTGTAAATTTGTTTTCGATGTATATGATTTGGTCTCTTTGTTGTAAGAGTCTACTTACGGATTAGTACAGTGTCCCTCATATGGAATTAATGTAGGAGGAATTCTTCCATAAACCTTGGAAAGGAGTCATTTTGGTTGAAGTATTGATGGATGTGTTATAGGAAAATTACAAGGAATAAATTGTAACCAAGTCTTAGCATAACAAAACTCCTTATATTGTTCTAATATTCTTACCTCGCTTTGTCCATCCGTCTGTGGGTGATGGTAATCAGCGGGCTTAATGTAGTAACCGAGTTTGAATATTTCTTGCCAAATTACTCATGAATATAGGTCTCTATCGAATTATTCCTTTGGGTATCCCATGCAATTTGACAATGTCAAAAAACAAATATATGAGCTATGTATGAGAAAACGGTTGGTAAGGAGAATGTGCATACTTTGACAATAGTACCACCACTAGTATAGCTTTTGTTATGAGAGACTTAGACCGTAATAAAATCCATCGATACTTCTCCCAAATGTTGGTATAGTGTAGTAAGAACCCTGAGTATCATATTTCATTTGTTGACATATAGGGCAAGTTGATATGAAATGTTGTAATATCTTTTTCATTTTTTTCCAATAGAATTGTTGAGTAATTCTAGCCCATGTTTTATGAACTCCCATATGTCCCTCCAATTGGTGTAGAATGTAACTCTGATAATTAGATTTTGAGAGAATTTCGCCTATGACAATCCTTATAGTATATTAGTCCTTTCGATATTTATGTTTTGGAAACAATTCGGTTGTCGCTATTTGTCGCATTTTTTTGTAGTTCAAGATTTCTTGTAGTTTCTTCTTTAATTTGCATAATTCATGACGAAGTATATAATCGAGAGTTTAATGACATTAAGGAGTTTGATCCTTAATCAAGTCGCCTGTTAAACATTTTTCCGATAGCATCCGCCGCTTTGTTTGTAATAATTATATTCAATACTATAATCATACCCCGCCAGCTTTGACCAAAAATCTTTCTTCGTGGTTTGAATGGTTTGTGTAATAATCTAATACTTTTCGACGTCGATTGTAAATTTGGCCTAAGAAATATTGTCTCCATCTTGCAACCGCTCAAGAATTGCATAGAGTTCTCTAGCATAGGTTGAAGACTTTTGCATGGTAGGATTTAGCTTTTACCAAATAAGCTAATGGGTGATTATTCGAGCTAATAGCCTCCTATGGTCGTCCTGATGCATCTGTTTCCAAAGATAAATGGCATAGTAAAATTAGGAAATGCAAGTACCGGTAATGTTACCATAGCTTTTAGTTTTGTGAATGTTGTTGATTGATCCGTCCAATGGAATTGTTGTTTGAAGATTGATGTAAGAGGAGAAGCACCGCATAGTTTTGACAAATTTTCTATAATAACCGTTAATCCCAAAATCCTCTTAACTGCTTTTATTGATTTTGGCATATTCCAATCTTGATCGCTTGTATTTTCTTGGGATCCACCTCTATCCCTCGAAATAAAGAATATGTCCCAAATATTCTATTCTTTGAATAAATGAACATTTGGATGGTTTGACATATAATGAGTGTTGCTTGCTTGTTCTAATACCATCGTAGATGTTCTTGATGTATTTCCAATGTTTTGTATATGAGTATATCATCAAAGAACACTAGAACAAATTTCCTTAAGAATGGTTTCAAAGAAATTCATTAGTGCTTGAAAGGTAGATGGGGCATTGGTTAACCCAAAAGGCATTGCTATGAATTCATAATGGCCTTCATGTGTTCTCAAAGCGCTTTATGAATGTCTTTTCGCCATTCTTATTTGATGATAACCGATCTTAGGTCCAACTTGGAAAACAAAGGCTCCATATAATTCATCCATTAATTCCTCGAGTTGGCATGGGAAACCTATCAGGTATGGTGCACTTGTTTAAAGCTCTATAATCAACACAAAAACGCCAAGTGCCATCCTTTTTTTTAATAAGCAAGGCTGGAGATGAGAAAGGGCTTGTACTTTCTCTTATAATGCCTGTATCCATCATGTCTTTAATCGCTTTTCTATTGCTTTCAAAATAGGATATCAGTAGTTTTTCACCTATGAGTCCCGTGTTGTATTTGGTGATCAATATCCCTTTGGGGAGGCAAAATTTCTGGTTCCTGAAACAGTTCTTGTATTTTTCTAATACTTGTATACTTACAGTAGATGGTGAAATCATGATTAGATGCTTATTCCCTCATTAATTTCTCCGACCGTAAGTAAGAACCGATATTTTTCTCGATTTTGTAGTTTTGTAAACCATGGAATGTAATATTGTCTATTTTGGTTGAAGTATCTCCTTGTAATTGAATTAATTGGTCATTTTGGTAGAACTTCATTGTGAGCTTTTTGTAGTCCATTGTGCACTCACCTAGCTGTTTCCAACCATCAGCACTCCTAAAACCACATCTCAGATTTGGTAGTAGGTAACTGCTTTTAAAAGTGTGTCCTTGTAGTTGAATAGGCACATTAGAGCAAACTCAGAACATTGTAGAGTTTCTCCATTCCCTACTAGCACTTTAAAACGAGATGTGATTGTCCGGTTTACGCTTGGGGCAGATATAAATTGTGGGTCGATCCACCATATCAATCAAAGACCAACTTGTTTGTTGCCTATTCTCGCCTGTAACCTTAGAGTTCTAGGGTTTGACGTCCGTAAAGGCATTTAAACCGATTTCGTGGAACTCTTCCTCAATTAAATCGATCTTGCCATGATTCAGTTGCTACAAGGATTTTCTTGTTCCTCATCGCTACAAGGGTAAAGAGTTTTGATTTGCATCTATGACCCCCTAGAACTTCTCATCAGAAAAACAAAGACCTTTTCTTTTCTTTCTTCCAATTGAGCGAGTCAATTTCTGAATGGGTATTTGTGGTCTTTGTTGTGTTTGGCTAGTTGCCAATGTTGTGTAGTAAATGCTTTGTTTATCATGTCGTGGATTAAATCAGATGGTCCTTGTAGATATATCATCTTGTAATCTATCTTCCATTAATTTGCCAATTGAAAGCTTGTTGTAGAGAAGTTGGTCAAAGGTTCTTACTTCTCTTTTAATGTCATGTTTCGCACTGATTCAAAACAACTTTGTAGAAAATCAGGGGGAATTCCTGAAATCTGATTGGCTAGTTCCTCAAATTCATTGTAGAAATCCTGGACTGTGGATTTCTGTTGTAATTTAGCCAATTCACCCCTTAAATCTCTATAAAGTGATGGTCCAAATCTCTGAATTACCTGTTCTTTGAACAGATTCCATGTATTTAATTGTTTATTGTCGCATCCATCGATACCAAAAAGAGTGTCCATATATACGTAAGCAATTAGAAACTTCGATCTTCGATTATAATATTGGAAAAATTGATTTTAAATAACCAACCCTAGATTCTCTCCATTGAATCTGGCATGTCTACTTTACCGGCCTATTGTTGTTTTTGAGTTTGATGTCTAGAGGAAAAGAGATTTCGAGTGAGTTGGGTACATACTGTGATTGTTGTTCTTGCGATTATTTTCCAATTTTTCTTCAATTGAGAGTCTCGATACTTCATCGTAGTATCAAGGATGGATGGATGCATTTGTTCCTCGCTTTGTTTTGTCTCACACATTCTTCCAAAGTTTTGTCGTATCTTGTACCTTCCGCCATTGTTTGATTGGAGAGTGCAAGCACCAATGATATGTATTAATATCGATTACAGTTGAGAGGAGGATTAATTTACGTAATTACGGAGGTGAGCTTGAGTGATTAAATGTTTGCTTGAGTTCAGTTCATCTGTTCCAATTGGGTCTATTTGGGTGAGTTGAGTCCCGCGGTGAGTTGCCAAATAAATTCCGAAGTTAATAGAAGGAAGCGTTGGAGCCTTTAGATCCGTTGGATCTGCGCCTTTTATTCTCGTTGGATGGACTCTTGGATTTGTGTCTTTCTCTTGGAAATCGTTAGATCAATGTAAGTGATCTCGCCCTTGGATCTTTGTTTTGATCGCGGTTGCCTTTCTTTTTGAGTGGATTCGGATGTTGTTATGCGGCTGATCGTATTTTGATCACGGATCGTTGGATGATCTCGATGGATAACGGTGTGTCTCGATGAAATTCTGGATCAAAGCGTAACCCTAATTCATTTCGATTTTCCTTCGCTTCTCATTCGCTCTGTAGGGTTTGAGGGAGAATGGAGAAGGAGGAGATCCTTACGTGATGCGATCCAAGGAAGATCCACGTAGAAAGGGTGAGGATCAGGAACCCCTTGAGAGGATGGAGGAGAACCGGAAGATTGCGCCGTCTGTTTGGTGTTTTCCGGTTTCCACCGTGGAATCGAGTGAGGGAGAGAGAGAGACCGGGAGAAAGAGGGAGGACTTGGAAGGAGATCAGAGGAGTCTAGAGATAATTTTCTTCTACCCTTTTCATTCCTTTCTGATCTCTATTTATAGTGCTTGTTTGCTGTCTATAAGGTTTTCTTTGTTGGTTTTAATTTCTTTAGATCCTTGTCTCTGCGTTTAGTTAGTTATACTTCTTGATCTTCATGCTATTAATCTCTTGTTTAGATGCTATCTTGTGATTAAACTTCTTGATCTTTATAATCTCTGGGATCTTGTCTTTGTGATTTAGAATCTTCATGTAATAATCTCATTGGGGTGTCTTGTCTTTGTGATATTTTCTTTTATGTAGTCTGAAATCCTGTAAAAGCTAATTATTTTATTTATTTACTTATTGTTTTATTCTCTGTTTCGGATCTTCTTCTTGGCTTGTTAATGAAGTCTTTTAATTTTTTTCATTCTTTGGTCTCTGTTGGTGGTTTGGGGATATGTGTTCATATCAAGTTCACAATAACATCCATCCTTTTTAGCATCAACCTTACTTTTACCTTTGTTTTCTATCATTTTAATGCTTTTAGAAAGTCACTTAAATGCTCATAGTATGTCATCTTCATTCAGATTTTAATTGATAACAAGCAGCACTACAAGATATTTGGTAAAGATGTGGATTTAGGATCTCTTATCAAGCTGAAGATGGAGCAAGGAAAAATTGTCCGCCATGAAGATTGGTAAGGGAGCTTCACCCATAATGCTGCTTAGGTTTGAAATGCTTTACCTCCGAAATATATTAATTTAGAAGCTTTCTTCTTTAAGCTGCAACTGGGCCTGCGTCACAGAATCAGTATGCAATGAGCTTTAGTATAGCCACCATCTGCTGTGTTTTTTGAATCTTTAACCTTGGTGCCTCAAACTCTTCTTAGGATTAATGAGTGAATAATGCAACTATTTGTAGAAAATTATAGCAAATAAATCTGTGACAGCCATCTACGATATTAATTTTTGTTAATTTAAAAGGTTTTTTTTCTTAAGGCTATTTGGTTTGATGAAAAAGAAATTCAATGTAAAAAAATATTATATTATTAGTGTATTTGAAATACTTTTTGAGTGTTTAGATGGATGTAAATCAAATTCAAGAATTTACTTTTTGATAATTGGTTTGAGTTAAGTAAAAGTAATGTGTCTCAAAAGGGATACCTACAACAGTGATGAGCGGCTGCCGGCTGTGGACAGCGGCCGAGGGCGGTGATGAGCGGCTGTGGGTGGTCGCTAGCTATGGTGTGAGGTAGCGGGCTGCAGCCCCAGCTCAACTTGCACTGATCCAAATTCGAAATTCTTTTTCACTGGATTTAAACTAAAATTTTAAAAAAGAATGAATGTATTGAAATTTTATATTGTATTTTTTTTCAATCAACTACATATCAAAATTTTATTTTTCCTTGCATTTGAAATGCAATATATTCCTTCTTAATCAATCAAATAGCCCCTTAAAGATTTAACCTTTTTTTTACTTGCTCCAAATTCTCTGTTGACTTGCAGGTGGAATAAGAAACCACTGAAGAACAGGGAGACTCTGAAGCTTCCATTAGTTGGCCGTCTTGCTGAAATAACCAGGCGAGGGTCGATGCTGCTAACACATGCTTTAATGGGTTTTGGAAAGGATCCAAACAACTGAATACTGAATGGTTTGTTGTTTATGTTGATCTTCTACTGTGTGATTTCTCTTAGTTCTTTTTTAGAATACAAGAATTTAGTATCAGTTATTTGCTTTGCAAATGAGATACATATGTGGAATCTGGCTTGTAGAATATGCATAATAATAGTGTGGCATGTATTTAAATCTTTCTTATTTTTTTCATTTGCTCTTGAATATTGTAACACATGTTACTTTCTTATCAGATTAATCATTTTAATTTTGGGGGATTTACATACATACCACATAAATTTTATATATTTACATATCTAACATCTAAATTTTAATTTTTACATATATAACATTCAAATCTTGATATCATATCACTCACTTTTTAAAAGTGAAACGTACATTTTTAAGTATAATAAAATATTAGATTACTGAATATCAAATTTTAGATGTTAGATATGTAAATATATAAGAATTGTGTGGTATGTATATAAATCTTTCTTAAATTTTTTATTTAATAGACATAAAAAATAGGAGTTGAGCTTTTTTTGCATGTGGATTTGATCCATTTATATAATAATGGAATCATGTGAAAATAAAAAAAATGATTGAATAATATATAAATATTTTTATAAATATAATTTAATTCATGCATTCTTCAATTAAATTATTATATAAGAGTAGATCATTTACATTAATTTTCAACTAAAGGACTAATTTAATGATCCAATTTGATAACTTTTAATGAATATTTAGTTGTAAAACATTTATGTTTATCAAGATGACCCTTTAGGATGTGCATTTGCATGCATGAGTAAAGTGTGAAATTAAACCTTCAACACCTTGCATAGTATGAAATGCTAGGGGCTACAACTTGTTCTAAAGTGGTCATAAGGCAATCATGACTAAAGTCAGCTCTTTAGACATAGATATGACTATAATATATAACTTGTAGTGAAACTATTGTGATGAATGTCTTGATGCGCATGATTATGATATATATAATTAGGAGAGTCAAAAATTGATCCGACACGACAATTCGATACGAATTGAAAAAATTGGTTTTGACAAAATTTTGTCCTTGTTGAAGAAATTACTGCTTGATTTTTTCGAATTTAATTGACTTCAATTTGAATTGACTGATTTGACCGCCAATTAATTTGACTAAATCAATTTAAATCAATCAAACGATTTTTTATACATAAATAATTGACTTAAAAAAAAATATATATAAATATAACATTTAGGTCAATCGAATAATGTTAAATTTTTGACCCGATAAAATTTTGGTCAATTTGTTAGAAATAATTAAGACATATATACAAGATTGTGATATAAGTTCTTATATAATGATGATCGTAAATTATAACACGAGAGGTTGTGTTGCGAGTCTTAAAGGATGTTAATTTGTCATAAGTGAAACATTTATATCAAACTATTCATTTTATTGGACTAGTCATTCGCTTGGATTGGCTCCAAGAATAAAAATTTACATAAATACTAAATAATTTTATTTGTTCACATATCTAATACTTAAAGTTTGATATTTATATTTTTATTATTTTAATTGTACATGAAAAGTTGTATCCACTTTAAAAAAAGAAAAATAGTAATATTTTTGATGTGATGTGAAATATTTGAGTATTATGTATGTTAATATTAAAGTTTATGTATTAGATATATTTAGACATTTGTGCTTTATGCTATAAAAACATGCTTAGTTGGTAAAGTTGCTGATCATATAAGAGCTGAAAATAAAAATTTAAGTTATTATATGAATAACATACTTGAATGCTTGGAGGGAACTGATTTAAACTTCAAAGAGGTCGATTTTTAAATTTCTCAATATAAAAGCACTCTGATAAGAAAAAAATGAAAAGAAAAAAAAAATGTTTTGAGGAAAACGAGGCTAAGTTGTACTATGTATGATAGGAACTTGAGGGAAACGAAATAAAAAGGAGATTTTAAAAAAATATTCAGATTAAGGATTATAGATTTATGATTAATTTAAACTAAATCATATTTATTTTATTTTTTGAAATTAAATAAAATTTAAAGGACACAAACCAAATATTGCTTGGCATGCATTTTTTTAAATATTAGTAAGTTACTTTTAAAAAAAAGACACTTATATATATTATTCTATATGAAGGAAAAATCTCAACTATTAAGATGTACACATCATTTTCTTCTTAAATACATAGACTTGCACACACACACACATGGAGCATGCTAAATTAATGTTCACCATCTCGAAAAGTTATTGAGGATGTAATTATCAAAATACAATATTATTAATAATGATATTCTCTAAAGATAAATCACTACCCTACAATTTAACCTAATCACCAAAGCGACTCTTTACATTTATAAGTTGAATGTATGCAGATTTTCTTATTTTACATAGATGAATAAAGAGGATTTATTTAATCGAGTTTAAAGTTATCTAAAGTTCATATTTTTTTTGTATAATATAGATCATAATCAACAATGTGATATTAAATTCTAGATTTATTTAAAATAAAAAAGGAACAAAATATTGCAAACTTTTATTAAAAATATTACAACATTCATCCAGTAGGACATGTACAAGATCCAAACTATTGCAAGATAAGACATCGATTCCAAATGCCCCTCGACATTTATTATTTATAGAATTTATAAATGCTAAATTAATGTTCCTATAGGTTGAGCTGATATTACATTTTTGTACTGAAAATATCACGATAATGAAACATACATATATTTTTATTATATGCTAAAATATTTATTATAATAGAGAAAGAAAATGAAAATTAATTATTTTAATTTTATATGATGATTAATTAAATACAATTTAGAGACAATTACAAGAGATTTCAAAATTTTTATGTCATCAAGCCAAGAAAAAAAAAACTAAATATGTGAATTTAACTCAAGGCCATGGCAGATCAAACTTTCTTTAATTTAACTCAAAGCCTAAGCTCTCTTTCATATTGAAAATATGTATATTTTTATAATTTTTTAAAAGTGATGTTTTGTTAAATTTAAGTTAAAATATGCAATAGATTACTTGGGATGGCCCACATTGATCTCTTCAATTATAAATCATTCTTTCATTTTTTTAATTGAGTTAATGATCTTAAAATTAAAAGATCTTAGGCTCTTTAGGTTTTTCTCATCAAATATCTAATAAATTTATTATTATTGGTTTTTTATAGATTTATTGATAAAATTATTAAATAAAAAATAAAAATATTTGCTTTAATAAAAATATTACAAACAATATTTAAATCGACAATCCAATGGGAGATAATGTGAATGATCTAAATTGATCTTTATAGAAAGACTAACTTTTTTTTAAGATCTCAAAATTTTGAACAAAAATTGATGATATCATTTTTATGGTTTAATTTTTCAAATTATCTCTAAGGTGAGAAATTATTTTATTTATATCAAATAAATTAAAAAAACCAATAATATAATTTTGATGATCTTAATGATGTCTAATTGGGTGATTTGATTCGTTTATCTTATTTATAGAAATATAAATATGTCAATTTTACCATTTGGTGATCCATTTTCATGTAAATTTTATTAAATATTAAAGGACGATTACTTGATGTTATGTTCGCCTCATATAAAATTAATCATAAATCATTATGATTTAAAATTAGATCTTGACGATTAATTTTCTCAAGATGTATCAACTATAAACATGATAAATTTAAAAATCATTTAATTTTTTTAATCAGCATTATAAAATTTTAAATGCGTGATTCAAATTATGTCAATAATGGTTTCTTGAGTTTGCCAATTTAAAATTTTAAGCAATATAAAATTTTAAGAATTATTTTAAGTGTTTGATTTAGACTTATTTGAACTCATATTGAGCCAATTTTGATATCTTGAGTTCGCCTCATCGAACATTTATTTCGACTAAAATTTACTTAAGTTATAATTCATATGGCCATGAATTTAATTTTAAATTTTTTTAACTCAAATACTATATCATTATACATCTTTAATAAAATGAATTTTTTTATTGAAATATCAATTCTAAAACATACTATCATTAAGGGGCCATTTGGGATCACTTTTTTATTTTATTTTATTTTGTGCTTTTATTTTATTTTATTTTGCTTAAAAATAAAACTTTTGATTGTACTTGTTATTTTTAAAAATACTCAAAACATCTTTTAAATATTTTGAGTATTTTTAAAAATAACATTATTTATTTTAAAAAATAAAAATAAAACTACATAAAAAACATTCTTAAAAAACATGCAACAACAACAACAACAACAACAACAACAAGCCTTTATCCCACTATGGCTACATGAATCCTTCTCCATCAGTGTCCTATTATGTCAAATTCTCATTTAATTCAAGTATACTAAAGTCATTTTTATACATCTTAACCAAGTCTTTTTAGGTCTACCTCTACCTTTCTTAACATAAGGCAAATCTAATGCATCTATTCTCCTAATCGGGTCATCGGACGCCGACGCTTTATGTTGCCAAACCATCTAAGCGACTCTCTCCAATCTTATCTGCCACTGGAGCTACTCCAACTTTTTCTTGAACATACTCATTTCACATTTTATCTCTAAGATAAAGCCACTCATCCACCTAAGCATCCTCATCTCAGAACACTTAACTTAGTCTTATGCTTCTTTATTGGCCAACATTATGCACCATAAGTCATCAGGTCTTATCACCATCTTATAAAATTTTCCTTAAGTTTATGGAAACTTTTCTATCACAATCAAAGGATGCATTCTCCTCCACTTCAGCCATCCAACTT
Source organism: Cymbidium sinense (assembly GCA_021442155.1). NCBI lineage: Eukaryota > Viridiplantae > Streptophyta > Magnoliopsida > Asparagales > Orchidaceae > Cymbidium > Cymbidium sinense. Next base: position 107,409,280 of record CM038220.1, read on the forward strand.
GAATTCTACTAATAACATTTCCATATTTCACCATCATTTTGAATAATAGAGCCTAAATATCAATCACTCACTCTTATTAATGACTTGTTCTCCTAATGTCACCACTACCACTAACTTCTACAACTAAAATTACACTCCATATATTTAGATCTACTTAAATGAAAATCTTTAGACTCAAAGTTGACCTCCATAATTCAAGTTTATCTTGGACTACCTCTTCTTATCAAAAAGAAGAATGTCATCAACAAAAAGCATACACCAAGGTACATCTTCCTGTAAATGCCTAGTAATATCCATAACTAAAGCAAAAAGATAAGGGCTTAAAGTTGATCCTTGATGTAATCCAACTGAAATAGGAAAATATTTTGTCAATCCTCCTTGTGTTTGGACACAAATAACAGCTCTAGTATACATATCCTTAATGACTTGAATATAACCAATATTAACTCCTTTCTTTTCTAGAACTCTCCAAAGAACATCTCTTGAAACTTTATCATAAGCTTTCTCTAAATCAATAAATATCATATGTAGATCCTCCTACGTTCTCTATACTTCTCCATCAAACCTCTTAACAAATGTATCATAGTAGATCTACCGGCATGAAACTAAATTGATTGTGAGAAACTTTTGTATCACATCATAACCTATGCTCAATTTCTCTCCCATAATTTTAATGTATGACACATTAACTTAATTCCTCTATAATTTGCACACTCGCATCACCTTTATTCTTAAATATAGGAACTAACAAACTCTTTCTCCACTCATCGATATCTTTTAGTCTTTAAAATAATATTAAAAGATTTGTAAGCCAAGAAATTCCTTGATCTTCTAATTATTTCCACACTTCTATTAGAATACAGTCATCTTTTCCACATTTCATTTTCTTTAGCTTCTCTAACTTAAAACGACGATAAAATAAAATTCTCTATTTTTGTTTAGGGTATTAAGGTTGCTAAAATCAATCGTACTTTCAGATCCTTCATTAAAAAGTTTATCAAAATATCTCATTCACCTATTTTCAATATCCTTTTCTAAGAAAAGCACTTTATTATTTTCACCCTTAATACACCTCACTTGAACTAGGTCTTTACTTCTCCTATCTCTTTGGTTGGCTAACTTATACATACATCTTTCACCTTCTTGTATCTAATCTATTGTATAAATCACTAAAGTTAAATTTTTTTGCATTTATATTGCTTTCTTAGAATCTCCAGCCACTTTATATCTTTCCCAATTCTCAGTTTTACATCTAAATCAAGTTTTATAACAATGCTCCTTATTTATCTTTCAGACACTCAATTCACCACCAACTATTTTTATTAAAAGAAGCTTTTCTTTTGATTCTCCAAGCACATCTTTAGCAACTTGCTACTGCTACTTTTTCACATAACATCGTTTCCTTATAAACATTCCAAATTCTAAGCACTTGTAGCTTGCTCTTAAAAATATTTTTATTTATGTTCTTTAAGTGTCCCCATATAATTCTAGGATAATAATTTAATTTATTTTTCCTCTTACAACCTTTCATCTTAAAATATAAAACTAACAATCGATGTTGGGTACTTAAACTTTCACTTGGAATGATCTTACAATCTTTACGATCTAAGAGATCTATTTTTCTTATCAAAAAATAATCAATATGCGTTTTACTAGATCCAGTAATAATATGTTCATCTCTTTTCTTAAATAAAGTATTAACAACTACAAAATCATAAGTTAGGGCAAAATCTAATATAATTCTACCTTCTTCATTAGTCACTCCAAAATCATAACTACCATGAATACTTTTAAAATCTTCTACCACTCTAACAACATGTCCATTTAAATCTCCTCCAATAAATACTTTTTTTTCAAGAGGTATCTTTTGTATTAATCCCTCTAATTCATTTCAAAAATTTTCTTTTGAGCTTACATTCAAACCTACCATAAACACTTATAACATTGATAATCTTAATATCAATAATAATCTTTAAAGCTATAATTATATCTTCACATCTATTAATATTTATAACATTATCCTTCAAACTTTTATCTATAATCACACCTACACCATTTCTAGTTCGACTTCTACCTGAATACCAAAATTTAAGACCTAAACTATCAATCTTCTTGGCCTTTTCCCCAACCCATTTAGTATCTTGAACACATAAAATATTTATCCTTCTATGAACCATAATATCTATTAATTCCATTCATTTATCTGTAAGAGTACATATATTCCAAGATCCTAACCTAATTATAGTTTCATAGACTAGCTTCTTTTCATCACCCATAATGTGGGAACCCTTGTTTATTAACAACCGTACCATGCAAATATAACATACAAATGTCACTTCTAGGGGATGCCTAGCAACACAAAAAAAAAATTTAAAGGATGTCATTATTTCATAAGTTTCACTGAGTCACTACTTATCAACCTCCACTTCACATCTGACTGGGATCAACAATAAATTTTTATCCCACTGAGTGAGGTCGACCTACTTAGTGGGATAAAGAAAATTGATTCCACTAAAAAATATATATTTACAAAAATAACATAAAAAAAAGAGAAGAAAATAAAATTAATCCCAAATAGCCTCTAATTAAATCCAAATTTTTGAAGAGCTAATAATTTAGACAATCTTATTATGATAATAAGTCCATTATTTATGGATATGAAATCTACACACAAAAATTTTGTCCAATATTTCACCTTATATGTCTATGCCAAATCCTAATAGGTTATTTGTACATGACAAATTTTATGCATAATATATATACTTCTCATCAAAATTTTCCCTACAATGATATTCTATAGTGACTTTCTAAACAATAATAGTCCCATCAAACGAAGCCCACTTAATAGTGACCGCTTATCACTTTATAATAAAACTGACGCCAATCACAAGCGGATAAACATAATCAGTTCAAAATTAAAAAAAAAAAAACATTTCTACAAAATTCATTACAATAGACGAAACTTCAAACCAAAAAAAAAAAAAAAAAAAAATGCATGGTAGCTCTTCCATCCCCCTTGCAATCAAGAACTGCCGAAGCCCATCTCCGCCGCCGGCGAAACCCACACGGCAACTGCCTCTTCATTCTCCGGCCCTCGAGCAGGAGACGATGCCGGAGTATAAAAGGCCGGCGACTCGCACGGCGTCGTGAACACGTCCTCTTCTTCCATCTCTTCGAACTCCAAACCCTCCCTCTCTTCCTCCTTTATCGTATAAAGCACTCTCGAGGGCCCAAACGCCACCGCCCGCCACATGGCCAGAGCACATTCTTCGTCCACGCTCTCCAACGGCGCTGCCGTCGGAATCTTTACCTGCTGGCCGCCGGAGGAAACGAGCACCGGCGAATCCCGGGCGGGTTCGACGCGCGACTGAATTGTGCAGCAAAGAAATTTGAACGCTGCAGGTGCCTTAAAAGAGGCGTCTTTGTAACCGAGTTCAGCATCGCCGGCGAATGGTTGTTGCTGGTGTCGCCTGCGCCGGCAGAGAAAGCAGACGAGCATGACGGAGAGGCAGAGAAGTGAGATGGCGGAGGCTACGAGGAGGGTTAAGTCAAGCTTGCTGAAGCTTCTCATTTCTTTGTCCAGATGGGGGAGGAAACCGAAAAGCTTCAATGGCAGTAATTAAAGCAGCGTAAAGTCTCTTAAATGAAAGGGGTGGTGTGGGGGGAAGAAGATTACCGGATTAAGCGGTAAGAGGTGTACTGTGAAACCTGGGAATGTACGGAGGACCGTCTATAGGCGGTAGGACTGCCGTTGGGGAGTTATTATAGGTGCCGAGTGGAGACGAAGATATTCAAAATTTTCCTATTTTTACTTTTTTTTTTGGGTCAAATGTGACTAAAGAAGAAAAATTTTGACTGAAATTATGTTCCCAGCGTTTAATTATATTGTGTTAACTTAATTATTTGTTATTTATATGATTTAATATAGGATAAATTAATTATTCTATGTGGTTATCTTGTTGAGATAGTTGACTTCTTTTTTGTAAGCTATATAACTTTATTGAACTTTTTTTTATTAAATTAAACTTGAGAAAGGGATATTAGTGATAATATTCTCATTAGTAAGCTCTAGCACTAATCTCACTCATTTTTTCACATGATGTCTTGCACATTATTGAAGGTCTAATTATATTTTACTATCATTTGATCGTTAAGATGATGCATAAATATGCACGTATTGATCTAATTTTTTTCTAAAATAAATTCTACCGTACCAAATTGAGTTCATAAATGTGTGAATCTATTAAATCAATATAAATGAGGTAAATTTGCTCTCTTGAGATGTGAGAATTTGAGATGATTCAAAGAATTGATAATATTAGAAAGAATTATATTAAAGGGTTGTTTGGTTGGCTAAAAAAGGAATGCGATGTAAAATAAATATAGTGTAAAATAATTACTTTACAGTTATTTGATTGAGAGTTTTATAAATTCATGACTTTATTTTTTTTTGTTTGATAAAAAAATATAATGTAAAGTATTTTGAAGGTTTTATGAATTGTGATCAATAACGACTACACCAACTGGTACCGGCAAATGACGGCGGTGGATACATGGTAACGACATTATGTGGTGTATTTGGAAAATCGATCGAATTCCAAGTACACCAAAAATGACCTATGTAATATATTCAAAATATATTACATTATCTTGAAAATTTTACTTTGCACCATGCCAAACACAAAAAAAGTAAAAACCCCTGCATTTACTTTAATTTACACTCAAAATTCAAGCAACCAAATAGCCCTTAAGAACATGTTATAAGAATGCTAAAGTCATAAAATAAGAACAAGAAGAATAAGAGTTATATGTTATTCTAATCTATTTTGTAAAGAGTTAAGAGAAAAACTTCAACATCTAAATGAAGAGTAATATAATGCATATGAGTAAAAAGATGAAGCCACTTAGACATGCTTTAGGGAGTGTGTCTATTGGCTTTGATGATTGATTTCTATCTAGATGTCCTATGATGTCCCTTGAAAGGCTTGATTTCTATCATATATATCATTGCTTGTTCCAAAAGATAAATTGATTATGTTGAATGTTGAAGCTATTCTAACATCAAATGCTATCATTTATTAGTGCTCTAAAGCAAAGTTTCTCTTATAACATTCACCAGATATATCACTTATGTGTAACATCTTCTTTGAATAAATTTATAATTATATATATATATATATATATATATATATATATATATATATATATATATATATATATATATATATAGTGGTGTTTATTTCGGATTATGTGTGTATACGAGGGACACTACGCAGATCTGAGGATGTACTTATTGAGGTGATCGGGTAAGACATTGAGGTATTATATACTATCTCAAAAGATAGAAGCATCACCCTTCAATGGACCTAATCACCTAATAAAGACTCCTAAGGCATGATGAATCTTTGAATATACCAGAGATTTTCTCCTACTTTACATGGATGAATAAAGTAGGATTTATATTAAATCAAATTCTAAAGGTTTCATGCAAGCCCTTATAATTATTACATCATAAGGAAAGTAAATTCTTAGAATACTCAATTAAAGTAGACAATTAAGTTGATTAAAATATTTCAAAGCCAAAGGAGATGAGTAGGAATGTTCATGATACTAGGAAACCTAGTGAGCATTCCAACTTATCCTATAATTGGGCTTTATATGTTTGAAATTGATAAGAATTATTTATTTGAAATTTTTTTTAGAAAGTTAGGACTTATAATCTCATAATACAAGATTGTCGAAATGCCTAAGAGGCGATGATTTATGCTTGTAGCCCGAAGAAAATAACAACCTCATATCCTAAATCTAGGGAGCTTTGGTGAGGACCAAAGCACATCCTAAATCAAAGTGAAGGTGGGTATATGGTTTACCTCTACAGGAGAGAGTAAACCATCCGATTACTGGACTTATAACTCCCTAGAGTGGCAACCAGATAACTCCTCATACATTTTAAAATCATGTAGGCAAGTCATATAATTTTGCAAGATGGTTGGATTGTTATTATTTTAAAAGAAATTAAAGTCCTTAAATCCACTCCATAAGAGACTAGAGCATGAGTGGTATGAGTAATGACTTAGTTTAATGCAAATCTTATTATTTGATTTTTTGACTATTTATTTTGACAAAGGTCATAGATTTTTATATATCTAAATGCATGATGAAATGAGGTTATTGGCTAAATCAGAGAGAAAGAGGTGTTTTCCATCACAGAGAAGATCCTCAAAGGTCAAGTCTTCCCCTATCGTGTAAGGATGGAAACGCTCTCTATATAAGAGTGAAGTAATATAGATGTATGATATTAGACATACAACATTCAGCTAAGAGATTACTAAATCTTTTAATTATCTTGATTTAATTCCTAGGCTTTATATGAGGTCATGAATTATTTAGAAAATTTAGTTATGAGTTATAATTGGGGTAGAAAATTTATTTTTCCTAAGAGCCTAATCGGATCCAAGCCACACATTACATCACCGTATAAGTAAGAAATTAAGAAGAGACATGCTGTTTCTATACACAATTTAAACATAACATCAAGTATTTTATAAATATGCATAAAAAGAATAAAAGGTTGGGTATCCGCATAACCAAAAAGAGAAATGGGTGAAGCTCTACCATTATACAACCTGGTATATGAAATAATAATTACAAAATTACAAATGAATAAATGGTATGGGAGTCTTCATCCTTCATATCTCCTTCATTTTCTCATTTGGGTTTGCTTCAAAGGCATCATAGGGCCTCCAAGGACAAAGCCTTCTAGCCACTGCTCATCCTAATCCCCATAAAACTAATCTTAATACTTAATGCAAAATCACATTAAAAATGAGAAAAGTAAATCTAACTACACCTATAAAATAAATGTTAGCTAAACACATCATACAACCCAAGAAGTTATATGAATAATTTGGACTTAGCACCCTGCACATGGGTAACCAAGCTCACCCATCCTAACTTAGATTATGCTTAGGGGTCAAGCAACCTATAAAATAAAGCATTTATATTTATTTCAAGCACCCATTAAGCATAATCTCCTATGATTAGGCTAATCATGGCCTAACATCAAGTTTACGAAGCATACACCCTGACATCCACTCTAAAATAATACATCATAAAACCAAACATACATCACTCCATACACTGCCCTAACATAAAGGTAAAAGTGGTGACTTAATTCTAAGGTGTGTGTATTAAGGCTTGTGTGGTATGCTTTAACTTGGCTTTATTGTATTTTTCTAAGTATGAAATGATTTAATTATAAAGGATGGTTTTACTTTAAGTAACTTAATTGATTTGATTTGCAAGTTTTACTTAATATTTTCTTTTGTTTCATTTAGTTTACACTTAACAACTAAGTGTTATAAAGAGAAGAAAAAAGATGATCACTCTCTTTTATCTTTATCTTAAGCTATATCTAAAGCATATTAATTAATCAATTCTCTTTAGTGAATGACTTATTACATATTTTTAATTAATCCTAGGTTTAAGTTCACTTTAAATAATCTCATTCAATAAGAAAGGCATCTTAAGATTAATTAGAATTAATTACTATCACATGACACATATTCATTCATTTCATCCCATCATATGTAACATGCATATGATTAAATCCTTAAGCATAACTATACATGCATTATGTCTCAGCACACTTAAATGATGGATGTAAATATATGTATATCTTGGAATTCAAATGTTTCATTTGATTGAATTATTTTATCATATTAATTTAAAGCTCTATCTAAATTCTTATACAAAAATATATAGGAATGAAGTTCAACAGTTATGTGTCATTGTTAACTAAGGAAGTGAGGTAATCAAATGCTAGCTAAAGCCTCATATTCCTAGGATGTCTAGACTAAATACCATTTGCATTCAAATGGATGTGAGTTTGCATACATGAATGTAAGAAAGAGAGCTTTTAATCACATGATTATTTAATTCTATCACTTAAAGAATTGCAAATGCATGTATTTTGATAAAAGAAAGAGGGGTTTTAACTCCATAATTAGGTACACACACATGTATGAGAGACATAAGCTAGTACATGCCATTGTTAATCAGGGAAGTGAGGACATCAAATGACCTCCTTGGTTAAAGGCTCATATTCGGGATGTCTAGACTAAATATTTGCTTTTCTCAAATACATATGGATGTATGCATAAATAAAGGAGAGAAAACTATGCAAAAGTTGTATTTTTCATTTGATTGAAAAGATTTATGCATGTGCAGTAAAGTCTTATTTAAACTATAATATTAAAATATGTAAGAATGAAATCAAATGGAGTACGTGCCATTGTTAAACCAGGAAAGTGAGATAATCAAATGACCTTCTTGGGATACTTAGAGCCTCATATTCTCGGGATGTCCAGACTAAATACCCATTAACATTCTTACTTACACAAATCAATATATGAATGAAAGAAAATAATTTAACCTAATACACTTAAGCTATAATCATTTATATTTCCTATGTATTTATAATTAGCATTTATAACACATGTAATCATTCATTCATAATATTTGAAAAATAGATTTGGATTTAATAGTGATAATATCCACACATATATTAATTTAAATTAACACATGCAAGCTTGACATGAAGGAAATCATTTATTTTAATTAATTTTGGAATAGATGAATGCATGAATCAAGTGGCATACACTATTTTAATATGATTGGAAAGAAATAAAGAAACATAAGCACATAATTTTATTCGATCCAACTAATTCCTAAGGATAATCATACTAAACAAATTCATTTAAAATAAACTAAAGTTTCTTAATGTCATTTTTAATTTCATATTTGATTTAATTTAAGAAATGTGAGAGAGGTTTGCTAATCCTAATCACATTCCCCATATGTGAGTTAATTTGATTTAATAAGAAGCAATTAGGTTGTTTTCATAGATTAATTAGGTTAAGGTGTAAATTAAATCAATTAATTAAACCTTTACATATGTTACCTTAAGATAATTAATTAAATGGTTATGAGCTAATGTAATATGCAAATACATTGAAAAAGTAAATAACAATGGCCCTATGAAGTGAAAAGGGTCTAATGCAATTAGCTCATAATCATTTATTAAATAAGCTTAAGGAACTATTTTAATTACTTTCATGATTTTCTGACGTATATTAGCTAACCATAATTTAATAAACTCTCTTTAAGTTATTAAACACCTAAAGCTCTACCCAAGATTAAATTAAGGGAAATAAAAATTTTAATTAGGTGATTAATCCATTTATTCATTTCTCTTTAATTAATTATCAAAGTTAATTGCTTATCTTTGAAATGAGATGGGTTTAAGGGAAAAAGATAAAGAAAGAGGTCCCAACCTAATTTCATATGCCACCCACTTGATCAAGCATGATTTAATGTGATTTGAATTTTAATTTAGCTAATTAAGTCACTAATTAATTAATCAATCATTAATTAGCATTTTGGTTGAAAAGAGAAGGGAACTTAGGGAAAAGATTAGGAGGGAGGCCCCAATCCAATTCCCCAAGCCCCATTACTATTCAACAATGATTAGGGAGTCCAAATAGTTAATTAATTACTGTTCATATGCTTAATTATCTCTTAACTAAGTTAAGAAGATAATTAGGCTTAATCAATCCTCTAATTTAACAATAAACCAAGAAAATTAGAGGAGGCAGAGATCATCCTCTCAAATAATCTCAAAATTTTTGGGATCAATCACTTGGATGATTGAAGAGTAATTAAGCTAATTAAGTTTTTAATTAAACCTTAATTAAGCTCTATTTACTGTTTAAAACTAATTTAAAATATTATTATTAAATTCTCCTTTAAAATACCTTTAAAATTTGCTATTTATATTTTTTGGATTTTTTTATAATTAGTTAGGAATTATGGAAGTTTCAACTTTAAAAACACATTATTTAACCTTAATTAAACCTAATCCGCTGACACCATGTGGCGCGTTGATGCAACGCGCTTTCCATGTGGCACCGTAGGATTGATTATTTAAGTTATCACATCGCACGCTGAGTCAACCGACGATGGACGCGGTAATGATCTCAACTGTTCGATCTCAGATTGGACGGTGTAGATCAAACCCATGGCATAAAGGGAGAAAATCAGAGAGATCTAGTGTGATTTGATCAGAGCTGTTCGTTCCAATCATGCAGAATGGATAGCCCGTGATCCTTCTTCTCGTGAGCGACAAACGATAATGTCTGTCCGCCATGGATCGTTCGATCTGAGCTCACCCGCTCGGATGAACTTGAAAATCAACCCACACCATCAGGGAAGGAATTCAAACAATCCAATAGTCAAGAACAACTCACATGCAGATTTCCTTCGAAAAGGACCAACACCACTTAAGCTAAAGATTGATTTTCATGGAAATACCTCACCGGAGCTAAGACCGATGGCTCGCATGCTTGAGGAAGCTTTGTCTAGTTGAGACGAAGCCCTGTTGAGCAGCAATTGAGTTTATTCCAAGTGGATAGCTTGGAAGGCCAAGGATCGAGCTTTAGAGCTTCAATCCTAAATGAAGTTCCTCCTTTGGAGGCTTGAGAGCTTGGGAAATGGATTGGGTGGCCTCGACGACGTGCGTGGAGGGTGTGTGTAAGAGGAATTAGATCAAGATGGAGTATTGGTGAAGTTAGGATCAAAGCTAGCCTCCCCTATTTTAGTTCTGCACGGGAAGAGGGAATGCCAAAGGTGGGAGGCTTGGGATTGCTCTATAACTCACAAGGAAGCTCGAAATTGTGTTTGCAACCTCACACAAAGTGAATTGATTTAATTCCTGTTCGAATTGAGGGGGTATACCTCATGATTTCTTGAGTTGGACGGATGTGATGGCTTTTTATTTTTCAGCCAGCCAGCCACCGTCATACCATCGAAGGGGTCTCAATCAGGTCCACATGGATGGTTTGGTTGGAGGAAGACGTGGGAGGTGGCTTAAGGCTTGATGTGGGGAGGTCTCTTGGCTTGGATCCCTTGGGTGCTCGGGTTGCATGGGAGGTGAGTTGGCTCACTTCCCTTCGATCCATGATAAGTCATACTCCCTCTAGGGTGGGCTAGGAGGCTTAGGGATCCCTCATTTGGGAGTTGGATGGCTGCAAAGGTGAAAGGATGGCAGACTTTGCCATATTTGGCAAAATCCCACATGGGGAGGGGATCCATGGAGGATTTGCATTGGTCTTTGCTCTAAATGGGTTTGGGTTGATTTTGGGCTGACCTAGGTTGAGTTTAGGTCAAGTTTGGTCAACCACCAAAGTCATGGGTTGGTTTTATGGGTTTTGGCTTCATTTGGTCAAATGGGTTCATGTTGGATTGGGTTGACCAATTGGTCAAATTAGGTCAAACCAAGGCTTAGGTTAGGTTCCAATGATGATTTGAAGAGTTTTAGTTCAAGTGGTTTCAATCAATTTGGCCTAGGTTTGATTTTGGCTCACTTAGATTCATATAGGTCAAATGGGCTAAGTTGACCAATTTAACTAAATCAACCAAATTGGGTTAGGCTAGGTGTTGGTTCAATTTCAATTGGTCAATTGAAAATGATTGTAGGCTTTGGTTTGAAGCAATTTAGATTTAATTTGGGTTTTGGCTAATTTGACCCTTTAGGTTAATTTGGGCTAGGTTGGGTCAAGTTGACCAATTGGTCAAATTGGGCTCAATTATGACTTTGGTCAAGTTCAATAATCAATTTAGAATGAACTTGAGCCATTGGTTGCAATCAATTTGGGTTAAATCATGATTTGATCCATTTTGGCCTTTTAGGCCAATTTGGGTCAACTTAGGTCAAATGATCAATTAGACTTGGTTTGGCTCAATTGAGGGTCAAGTCATGTTCAACCATTGATCATGAGTTGGTTTGAATCAATGATTTTGATCAATTTGGTGTATGGTGGATTTTGGTTAGTTTAGGTTTCATTGGGCTAAAGGTTGATTTGGTCAAAGGACCAAGTTGGCTTGGTTTGACCCAATTCAAGGTGATTGATCATCCTAGGGTGATTGTTGATCATGATATGAGGCTTGGATGGGCTTGATTCAATCCAATTTGGGTTGAATTAGAACTTGGCTCAAAAGGTCCTCTAGGCCACTTTGGGTTAAGTGGACCTAAAGTGATCAATTGATTTGATTTTGGCTTGATTCAAATTTAGTTGAACTTATATATGTGCCTATGATTGAAATATAAACTCAACTGCAATCAATTTAAAGTCCAATGGATTTTGGCTCATTTGAAGTTTTCAAGCTTAAAGGGATAACTTAGGCTTGACTTGGGTTGACTTGAGTTTAGTTTGATAATTGTAGATTTTATTTATATTTAGATATGATTGAAGGAGTGATTGATTCAAGATAAAATTCATTGATTTTAACTTAGTTTGGATAGATTTGGCCAAGTATAAGGAAATGGCTTAAAAGGCTTGAATTAGATTTTAGTTTGATTTTGGATTTGGTTTTGGTCATTTGAGTTTATATTTCATTTATATTTGGGAATATAATTGAAGATATAAATGATTCATGAGAAAATCACTTGAGTTTGGAGTGATTTGAAGCAAATTTGACCAAGCTTAAGGATGTAGGTCAAAAGGGCTTAAGTAGGGAATTGAATTTAGTTTGATATATTTTTTGTCATTGAAGGGTGGGTTTCATTTATATTTATGAATATAAATGAATGAATAATTGATTTATAAAGAAACTAATTGATTTTGGGTTGATTTGGGGTTAAGATTTGGTTAAGTTTATGGAGATAGGTCCATATGGCTTAAGAAAGGGTCTTGGCTTGGTTTGATTTAGTTTGACTTGGTTTTGCTGTTTGAGTTTAGATCTCATTTATATTTGTGAATATAAATGAAGAAATAATTGATTTATAAAGAAATCAATCAAGTTCGGGATGACTTAGGTGGAGATTTGGCTAAGCTTATGAGCATGAGTTATATGGCTTAGGAAGGAATTTGTTTTTAGATTTGATTATGTGTTCTAATCATTTGGTTTAGAATTTGGATTTGGATTTGGTAAATGATTGAGGCATTAGATTGATCTTTGAGAAAATCAAATGAATTGGGATTGATTAGAATTTGGTTGAGGCTAAGTCCAAAAGATAGAATCAAAGGGCTTAAAAAAGGGTGGGTTTCGAATTTAATCACAAGGTTCTTAGAAATATTTGAGCTTGAATTTGATCATGAGATTGATTATGAGTCTTGAAAATCTAGTTTGGATTTGATATGAATTTGAGGTTTAGTTTGAGAAGGAAAGCATGGATTTGGTTTAGGTTATAGGTGTAAGTTTCCCTAAGTCCCTAAGGCATAACCTATTCCTATAACTAGCCCTTTTAAGTCTCTAGGCTTAGGTTAAGTGTTCACCTAATCACTAGAAGTGTCTTAGGACTAAGGAGCTCTTAGTATCTATAAGAGTCCTAGATCTATGATGAGAAAGTTGATAACTCACTCCAAAAGTGAGATCAACAAAAAGACCCCCAATAGGTGTAGTGTAACTGACAATGTACATTGCACGTATTGGCGTTGATCGAGATAATAAAAAATGTCCAAAGGATCACAAGCACTAATGAAAATGGTCTATCCCTAAACTCGAGATGTAGATGGAATCATGATCTTAGTGCAATGCAACTCAACTTATGCCAAAGGCATAAGATAAGAAGGAAGGATCCACTGAGGGATCAAGTATGTGAACCTTCCACTAGGGAAACATGTTCAAATTATCCATAGGATAAAGGTTTGAGTTTGATTACAAATATGATTTGAGGAGAAAGGATCTACTGGGGATTAGAATTTATAATCCCCAGGGGATGAGTGCATGAACCTTCAATTAGGGAAGCAGGTTTGGATTATCCACTAGGGATAAGAATTTGATTTGGAGATGTATCCGCTGGGGATAATAATTTGGTTTGATTTGATGAATTTAGATTTTGATCTAGGCTCCACTAGGGGGACTAAATAGATTTGCTAATTGGGAAGAAATTTGATTTAATTTAATTGGTGGGCATCCATTGAGGGAATAAGAATTTGATTCGATGGATTGTGGGGAAGTATCCAAGGATAAGGTTGGTGTTTATTTCTAGAATATGTGTGTGAATGCTGAGGGTAACTCATTAAAGTGATAAGTATAACACATTAAGTAAAGGCAATCTCAAAGATAGAAATCACTATCCTATAATGGACCTAATCACAGAATGAGAACTCCTAAGGCATGATGAGTCTTTGAATATACTAAAGATTTTCCCTACTTTACATGGATGAATAAAGTAGGATTTATATTAAACCGGGTTCTGAAGTTCCCTATGAGGGCAAGCTCCCATAGTTAATTACATCTAAGGAAGGAGAGATTCTTAGGAATACTCTCGATTAAAGCAGCCAATTGTTATCTCTAAAGATTTTAAAGATAGGACTATTAATAAATTGGTTATACTTGAAAAATCAATCGGGATAGATCGAGAAGGAGAGACTTATTATCGAAGCCAAAGGAGATGAGTAGGGAATGCTCATGATACAAAGAAACCTAGTGAGCATTCTAACCTATCATATGATTGGGCTTTATATGTTTGAAATTAAGGAGAATTATTCATTTAAGTTGAAATTTTATTAGAAAATTAGAACTTATAATCCCACAATACAAGATAATGAAAATTCTTAAGATGCGAGAATTTTTGTTTATAGCCCAAAAGAAATAGCAAACTCAAATCCTAAATCTAGGGAGCTTTAACAAGAGCCAAAGCACATCCTAAATCTAAGCGATGATGGGTATATAGTTTACCTCCATAAGACAAAAACCAGACTTATAATTGTTGAGTGCCAACTTCTCCTACGTTTTAAAACCATGTAGGCAAGTCATATGATTTTGTAAGATAGTTGGATTGTTATTATTTAGAAAGAAACTAAAGTCCTTAAACCCACTCCTAAGATACTAGAGCATAAGTGGTATGAGTAATGACTTAGTCTAATGCAAATCTTATCAATTTTTATTTGATTTTTTGACTATTTATTTTGACAAAGGCCATCAAATTTTATATGTCTGAATGCATGATGAAATATAGTTATTAATTAAATCAGAGAGAAATAGGTGTTTTCACCATAGAGGAGACCCTCAAAGGTCAAGTCTTCCCATATCGTGTAAGGATGAAAACCCTCTTTATGCATGAGTGAAGCAATATGAATGTATGATATTAGACATACAACATTCATCTAATTGGGTTGCTAAATCTTTTAATTATATTGATTTAATGCCTAGGCTTTATATGAGGTTATGAATTATTTAGAAAATTTAGTTATGAGTTATTGGGGTAGAAAATTTATTTTTCTAAGAGCCTAATCGGATCCAGGCCATACATTAAATCACCGTATAAGTAAGAAAATAAGAAGAGGCATGCTATTTCAATTGTGCAACTTAAACATAACAACAAGCATTTTATAAATCTAATGCAAAAGAATAAAAGGCTGGTGTGAATTAAATCAATTAATTAAACCCTTACCTGTGTTACCTTAAGATAATTAATTAAATGATTATGAGCTAATGTAATTTACAAATACATTGAAAAAGTAAATAGCAATGGTCCTATGAAGTGAAAAGGCCTAATGCAATTACCTCATAATCATTTATTAATTAAGCTTAAGGAACTATTTTAATTACTTTCATGATTTTCTCACACATGTGAGCTAACCATAATTTTATTAACTCTCTTTAGGTTCTTGAACACCTAAAGCTCTACCCAAGATTAAATTAAGGAAAATCAGATTTTAATTAGGTGATTAATCCATTAATTTATTTCTCTTTAATTAATTATCAAAGTAAATTGATTATCTTTTGAAATGAGATGGGCTTAATGCAAAAAGGTAAGGAAAGAGGTCCCAACCTAATTCCATAAGCCACCCACTTGATCAAGCATGATTTAATGTGATTTAAATTTTAACTTAATTAAGTCACTAATTAATTAATTATTAATTAGCATTTTGGTTGAAAAGAGAAGGGAACTTAGGGAAATGATTAGGAGGGAAGCCCCAATCCAATTCCCTAAGCTCCTTTACTATTCAATAGTGATTAGGGAGTCCAAAGAGTTAATTAATTACTATTCATATGCTTAATTATCCCTTAATTAAGTTAATAATATAATTAGGACTTAATTAATATATCTTCCTATTTTAACAAGTAATAAATCCCAAGAAAGTTAGATGAGGTAGAGGTCATCCTCTCAAATAATCTCAAAAATTTTGGGATCAATTACTTGAATGATTAGAGAATAATTAAGCTAATTAAGTTTTTAATTAAATCTTAATTAAGCTCAATTTACTATTCAAAACTAATTGAAAATATTTTTATTAAATTCTCCTCTGAAATACCTTTAAAATGGGCTATTATTTATACTTTTTTGGATTTTTTTACAATTAGTTATGAATTATGGAAGTTTCAGCCTTATAAACACATTATTTAACCTTAATTAAACCTAATCCCGCCGGTGCCACAGGGCGTGCTAACGCGGTGCGCTTCCACATGGCACAATGGGATTGATTATTTAAGTTATCATATCTGTGCGCTGAGTCAGCCGATGATAGACACGGTAATGATCTCCGCCGTTCGATCTCAGATTGGATGGCATAAATCAAACCCGTAGCGTAAAGGGTGAAAATCAGATAAATCTAGTGTGATTTGATCAGAGCCATCCATTCCAATCACGTGAAACAGATAGTTCATAATCCTTCTTCTTGTGAGCGACATGCAATAACATCCGTTCACCATGGATCATGAGATCTGAGCTCACCTGAGCTCAGATGAACTTCAAAATCATCCCACACCATCAAGGATGGAATTCAAACACATTCAACGTTCAAGATGAACTCACACGCAAATTTCCTTCTAAAACGACACCACTTAAGCTAAAGATCAATTTTTATGGAAATACCTCACAGGAGCTAAGACCGGTGGCTCACATGCTTGAGGAAGCTTTGTTTAGTTGAGATGAAGCCCTGTTGAGCAATAATTGACTTTGTTCCAAGTGGATAGCTCTAAAGGCCAAGGATCGAGCTTTAGAGCTTCGGTCTTGAGCGAAGTCCCTCCTCCAGTGGGTTGAGAGCTTGGGAAATGGATTGGGTGGCCTCGACAACGTGTGTTGAGGGTGTGTGTAAGAGGAATTAGATTGAGGTGGAGTATTGGTGAAGTTAGGATCGAAGCTAGCCTCCCCAATTTTGGTTTCACATGGAAAGAGGGAATGCCAAAGGTGGGAAGCTTAGGATTGCTCTAGAACCCACAAGGAAGCTATAAATTATATTTGGAACCTCGCAAAAGTGAATTGATTCAATTATCGTTCGGATTAAGGGGGTATACCTCTTGATTTGCTGAGTTGGATGGACGGGATGACTTCTCATTTTTGGCCAGTCACCGTCAGACTACTAGAGAGGTCTCAATCGGGTCCACGTGGCTCTATTTTGTTGGAGGAAGTTATGGAAGGTGGCTCAGGGCCTGATGTGGGGAGGTATCGTGGCTTGGATCCCTTGGGTGCTCAGGTTGCATGGGAGGTGAGTTGGCTCACCTCCCTTTGGTCCATGACAAGTCCTACTCCCTATAGGGTGGGCTAGGAGGCTTAGGGATCCCTCATTTGGAAGTTGGATGGATGCCAAGGTGAAAGGAGGGTGGACTTTGTCATATTTGGCAAAATCTCACATGGGGGAGAGGATCCATGGAGGATTTGCATTTGGCTTGGCTCCAAATGGGTTTGGGTTGATTTTAGGCTGACATAGGTTGAGTTAGGGTCAGGTTTGGTCAGCCACCAAAGTCCCATGGGTTTTGTCTTCATTTGGTCAAATGGGTTCATGTTGGGTTAGGTTGGCCAATTTATCAAATTGGGTCAAACCAAGGCTTGGGAGTTCAAATGATGATTTGAAGATTTTTGGCTCAAGTGGTTTTAATCAATTTGGCCTAGATTTGATTTTAGGCTCATTTAAAATCAAATGAGTCAAATGGGTCAAGTTAACCAATTTGGGTTGGGTTATGTGTTGATTCATGTTCAATTTGTTAATTAAAACTGATTGTAGGTTTTGGTTTAAATCAATTTGGAATTAATTTTGATTTTGGCCAACTTAACCCTTTAGGTCAATTTGGGCTAGGTTATGTCAAGTTGACCAATTAGACAAATTAGGCTCAATTATGGCTTTGGTCAAGTTCAATAATCAATTTGAAATGAACTTGAGCCATTGGTTGCAATCAATTTAGGTTAGATCATGATTTCACCCATTTTGACCTCTTAGGCCAATTTGGGTTAACTTGGGTCAAATGGCCAATTGGACTTGGTTTGGCTCAAATGAGGGTCAAGTCATGTTCAATCATTAATCATGAGTTGGTTTGAATCAATGGTTTCAATCAATTTGGTGTATGGTGGATTTTGGCTAGTTTAAGTTTCATTTGGGCTAAAGGTTGACTTGGTCAAAGGATCTAGTTGACTTGGTTTGACCTAATTCAAAGTGATTGATCATTCTAGGGTGATTGTTGATCATGATATGGGGCTTGGTTCAATCTAATTTGGGTTGAATTAGAACTTGGCTCAAAAATATCTTTTAGGCCACTTTGGGTTAAGTGGACCTAAAGGGGTCAATTGGTTTGGTTTTGGCTCCATTCAAGTTTAGTTGAACTTATATATGTGCCTATGATTGAAATATAAATTCAACTGCAATCAATTTGGAGTCCAATAAATTTTGGCTCATTTAAAGTTTTCAAGCTAAAAGGGATAACTTGGGCTTGACTTGGGTTGACTTGAGTTTAGTTTTATAATTGTAGGTTTTATTTATATTAGGATAGATGATTGAAGGAGTGATTGATTCAAGAGAAAATTCATTGAGTTTAACTTAGTTTGGATAGGATTTGGCCAAGTCTAAGGAAATGGCTTAAGGGCTTAATTGGATTTTGGTTTGATTTTAGATTTGGTTTTGATCATTTGAGTTTATATTTCATTTATATTTGGGATTATAAATGAAGATAAAAATGACTCATGAGAAAATCACTTAAGTTTGGAGTAATTTGGAAGCAAATTTGACTAAGCTTAAAGATGTAGGTCAAAAGGAGTTTAAGTAGGAAATTAATTTAGTTTGAATTATTTTTGATCATTAGAGGGTTGGTTTCATTTATATTTATGAATATAAATGAAAGAATAATTGATTTATAAAGAAATCAATTGATTTTGAGTTGATTTGGGTTAAGATTTGATTAAGCTTATGGAGGTGGGTCCATAAGGCTTAAGAAGGGATTTGACTTGGTTTAATTTAATTTGACATGGGTTTGGCTATTTGAGTTTATATCTCATTTATATTTGTGAATATAAATGAAAAAATAAATGATTCATGAAGAGATCAATCAAATTTAATTGGGTGGAGCTTTAAAGAGGATTTTGATTTTGGATTTGATTATGGGTTCTAATCATTTGGTTTGAAATTTGTATTTGGAATTTGATTAAATGATTAAGAGATTGGATTGATCTTTGAGAAAATCAAATGAATTGGGATTGATTTGAATTTGGTTGAGGCTAAGTTCATAAGATAGAATCAAAGGGCTTAGAAAGGGTTTTGAATTCAATCATAAGGTTCATGGAGAATCTTGAGCATGAATTTGATCATGAGATTGATTATGAGTCTTGAAAATTTTGTTTAGATTTGGTGTGAACTTGAGGATTGGTTTGAGCTGAACCCGACCTGCGTCGTCTGTCAGCAAATCTAGTTCGAGAGAATGCGTAATAGACTTACATCTTCCAAAGTAAGGACGACCGGTGAACTGATAGGTCAGTCAAACTAAGGGTGGCTAGATGCCGCTTGGGGACTTATCTCAACTCAAAAGTAGTCAGGCGATTCCTATAGGGAGTTTGCTGACACTGCTCTAAAGATAGGATGCCTGCTTGGGAAAAGTATTGCGGAGCGTGTCCTTCTAATCCACAAGTGAAAATATGTATTTTGGTTATATGTTTGCATGGAACCTGTTGGTGTGTGAGGGACCACATTGAGAAGGGGCTTATATCAGCCTAGTACTATCTTAGATTTACTGGACCAAGGGAGAATCTGCATATCCGCAAGACAAATTCTCCAACCACAGGGGTGGCTATTAGGAAAAGGGGACTGTCCAATCCAAGAGTAACCCGGGTAGTGTCTAAATGGGGTCGCTAAGGATGCGATTCAAATAAAGTGCCCATAGGGGAGATGTCACTAGGGGATTTATCAACCCTGTAAAAAAAGCCTATAGGTATACGTTGGCCAACTTTGGGAGAAAGCTTGTAGACTTACATCTGCCATGAGTGGTGTATCCATCAGGTTGGTCGTTGCCAGCATAGAGATAACCAACCAACCTAAGGTGCCCGCCGATTTATGATGATCAATCTAAGAAGAAGGCTTGTAGACTTACATTTTATAAAAAATGATCATCGATCACATCATAAGTGATGCTTATCCGATCTAGAGACTACTAAACTGGAGTCTGTAAGGGCGGACCCACTTAAAGTAGTCAGGAGGAAAGGAGCCACTGTGGGACTTATCCTAAACCTCTAATATACTTGACCTAGTCAGTGTATGATGGCTAGTTCAAGAAGAAGGCGTGTAGACTTATATCCTCTTTAACAAAGTCAACATGAGGTAACTTACCGGTCACGTAGTTAGGCCTACCAAACTAACAAGACACTCATTGGTTTGCAATGGTCGAGTTGAGAAGAAAGCTTGTAGACATACATCCTCCAAACAAAGAAACCACTAAGGTGGCACACTAGCAGGGTAACACACCAACCTGACCTAGTTAACGAGAGAGTGCCACAGGGGCTTTATCCCACATCAAAGTAGCTTGAGACAAAAAAATATGTGTTTGTTTTATGTGGTTGTGTGTAGTTTGTGTTGGTGTTGTGTTACTAAAGGATAAGACACTGCTTGGGCTCTTTACACCTACCCTAAACACATTATGGCGGATTCGCAAGTAAAGATATTTCTGACCAATATGAAGAGATGGAATTTGAGATGAAAATTTTTTTATTGATAATTATTTTGAAACACGATTTATGGATAATATTTCTTTAGGTAGAGCCCGTTGATTGGAAGCATTGGGTGCTCTCTCTTATAATTTATAAGCTGATAAGATCCTCTTTGGTAGGCCTTCTCTATGGAAAAAGGGCCTTCTAAGTGGGTTCAAACTTGCCTGCCATCTTTCAACGAGCAATAATTGGTCTTCTTAGAACTAAAACAAGCTCTCATACTTGAAAAGCTCTAGGATGGACCAACTTATTATGAGCTTGAATTATTTTGGCTTTGTATAACTCGAGGTTCTGGCATGCCTAGAGGCGTCTCTCCTCCAAACCTTCGAGCTCTTCTAACCGGCATTCTGCTCTGTTATGATCTTACTACCCACATCTATCCTTAGTGATGGGAGTTAGACTTCTAATGGTAGAACAGCTTCAGACCCATACACTAAGGATAATGAGGTAGATTGAGTTAGAGTTCTGTATGTGATGCGGTAAGCCCACAAAGCTTCAACTAACTGCTCTTTCCACTCTCGCTTGTTGTCATCGAGTGTTTTCTTTAATATTCAGATGAGAGTTTTATTGAAGGCTTTTGCTAAACCATTTGCCATCAGGTAGTTGATGGTAGAATATCTCCAATCTATCCCATGTCTTTGGGCAAAGCTATTGATTTTAGTGCTCTTGAATGTAGTATCATATATAATTTATCGAGGCACTCTAAACCTATATACATATGGTTCCTAAAAACTTAGAGAACATGTTGATATGTGACCTCTCTAAGTGGGATTACCTCCACTTTGAAAAGTAGTTAGTGGCAGCCATAATGAACCGATGAACCTTGGAAGAAGGAGGTTCGATCAAACCCACTATGTTGGTACGCCAACACTCAAATGGCCATGAGGCTAAGGTAGATTGTAGAATGTTGGGTGGCCGATGTAAGACCACACGTGTACCTGACATTGGTGACATTTCTTAGTTGTGTCCATGCAATCTATGATCATCGAAGGCCTATAGTATCCTAGTCTCTTGATCTTGGCTTTCATCTTCAGACCGAATTGATGCTCTCCACATAAACCTGAGTGTACCTCGGTCATGATCTTATGAGCTTCGTATTTGTCCAAACAACGTAACCACATATGATTGAAGGACCACCAGTATAAGGTGCCATCTATGAGAGCATAAGAAAGGGCTCTCTACTTCTCCTAATGTGCTAGTGACTTCTCTTGAGGTAGTTTGCCTATATTTAGATAATCCATGAATGATTTCCTCCAATCCAACTCTTCATCCTATTTGGTAAAGATAACCTCCCCTTCAAGTGAGAGTTTCTCGATGAGTTCAACATCAACAAGGGATAAAACTTGTATATTTTGGACCCTTATTAGTATGGCTCATCTTTTGGACATGCCAACTCCTTGGCGACCTTGGCTAAAGAAACTGCTATGACATTTTCTCCTCGAAGAAATCTTATAATTGGTAACATCTGGGATTTGGGCCAACAACTCTATAGTGTACTTGTGGTAATTATGGAGCTTAGGCTTTAGAATTTTATAAGACCCCATGATTTGGTTGATAACTAATTGAGAATCCCCAAAGATGTTGATACTTTGGATGCATAGTATAATGGCTAACTCTAGACCGACAATCAGAGCCTCATATTCGGCTTCATTGTTGGTGCATGAATTGGACAGATGATATGAGAATCTCATCACATTGCGGTCCAGAGTTAGGAGAACTATTCCTACCCCTGCTTTCTCTAGAAGAGTAGATTGTGGTTCTTCTCCCTTTTAAAAAGAAGTTGCACCATCAAAATACATATCCCAATGGCGAATGCTAGTGTCCCCTAAGTTCATGATTTGTTCATCGGGGAGGTCATCACTAAGCTAGGAATAAATAAGTGGGTGCGCTACCAAGAAATCCTTTAGTGCTTGTACTTTCACCACATAGAGGGGTACGAAAGTTATGTCAAACTGTGACAAAATCATGGACCAACGTGCCAACCGTTCGGATAGGGTCGGCCGTGTCATGAGATATTATAGTGGATAATCTTAGAGATCAAGTTCATCTTATAAGAAAGCATGTAGTGCATCAGCTTTTGGGATGTAAAGATTAAAGCTAGGCAGTGCTTTTCGATAGGTGGATAATTTGCCTCGATAGAAATTATATGATGACTAAGATAGTAGAGTGCATTCTCTTTTCTTCGTCATTGGTTTGGGCCAATAAAGTGCCAAGGGAGTCATCTAATGCAGTAGTGTATAGTATCAATGGCTTGCCTGGGATAGGGGTTGCTAGAACTGGAGACGTCATCAGGTAGTGCTTGATGTCTTTGAAGGCATGTTGACACTTGTCATCCCACTTGAACTTGGCATCCTTTTTGATAAGTGCTAAAAATGGCTGGCATCTTCCTGATAAGTTTGAAATGAAGCATCTTAGATACTCTAACTTCCCTTGAAATGATCTGAGTTGAGTTAGACTTTTAGGAGGTGAAATTTCTAATATTGTCTTAATCTTCTCCAGATCAATTTGTATTCCATGGTGCTGGATAATAAACCCAAAGAAATTTCCCTAAAGCATTCTGAATGCACACTTCAGGGGATTCATCTTAAGGTTAAATTATCTTCACCATTCGAAAACTACTTTCAAGTCAAAGAGATGTTCTTCCTTTTCCTTATTTTTGATTACGAGATCATCGACGTAACATTTGACTTGATGATGAATGAGTTCATCGAAGATCCGAGTCATGGCTCGCTGGTAGGTAGCATTGACATTTTTAAGGCTGAAAGGCATGACCCTATAAAAGATTCTGATCAGGGTTCGAAACACAGTGTTCCTTTCATCCTCAGGGGCCATCTTTATTTGGTTATAATCAGATGAGCCATCCATGAAGAGAAGACATCATAGATGATACAATGTCCACCATCAATTTCAGGATTGATAGTGAAATTTCATCTTTTGGACATGCCTTATTTAGATCCCTAAAATCGATGCATATTTGAATTTGACCATTCTTTTTCTTAAGTAGAATGACACTAATCAACCATGTTAGATATCTTTCTTCCCTAATAAAGCCAATATCGATCAATTTTTTCACTTTAGAAATGACCTGCCGTTCAATGTCTAATTGCATGTGTTTAGGAGCTTGCTTGATAGGGTTAGCACTAGACTTTATTACTAGTTTGTGGACTGCTACATCAAGAGATAAATCGAGCATCTCTTTATAACTCCATGCGAAGCAGTCCTTAAACTCAGTCAATAACCTAAGTAAGTCATTGATTTCAGTATTATTCAATAAAGAAGTGATGTTTGTCAGATGTGGATTATCTTCAGCTTCTAAGTTAATTTCTTTGAGCGGTAGTGGTTGATCCAATCTCCTCTTTGAAATATATCGATGCATCCTTGACTTCAAAGTCATTTGGATCATCTAAAGTTTCTAAACACACCTTCTCATATGAGTTAGTATAATTTGAAAAGAATCTATCAGATTCTAAATGATTGATGAAATGCTTGTTATTATCGACTAGACCCATTGTATCGAATCCTGGTCCTAGCCTTAATTAAGAATGTCTACTTTGGTTGTCCCATAACCTTTCAAAGTAGTTCGACCTGTGTTTAGACCAAATATGTGGGATTAATCCCTTCTTTGCTAAATTAAGAATACAAGGTGAATACAAATCAAAAGGCAATTGTATTAAATATTTATATGAATCATCATCAAGTTCTATATTAGCTTCCTGACTTGAGAATGATGCTCCCAAAAAGAACCTCTAAGTTTTCCCATCTATGGATGACTTAGGAGCTTCCTTAACTACCAAACTCTCAACTTTTTATGAGAAAGTGGGGTTAGAGCTAAAGTTCCTAACTGATGATTGATTATCTCATATGCAGACTTGGATACATTTATGCTTTAGAGCCTAGTCTTCATCACTATCCTACTCAAATGTCACCTCGAAGGGGATCTGTTGCTGAGAAGAGCTGACTGGTGTGCTAACCACATAAGACTCATCCTTTAAACTAGATTCTAAGTTTATGTGGATAGCATGTGTACTCCTGGTGGCTGGGACATACCTCATATTGGGTGGCCAATAGAGAATTTCCACCTCGAGCTCATGCCTCTCTTGTGGAGGTTAGGTCCTACCGATATGTTCAAATAGAGTAATGAACTGTGGGTGAAATCTAATGTCAGGCTCTATATCTTCCCCTAAATCCATGTCTCACTCTCTTTTATTTTCTTTTTCTTTCTCTTTTTTCTTTTTCTTTTCTTTCTTTTTGATCCCGATGGGGATCTTGACTAGATTTGTGAGAATGGACTTGTTGGTTTTGGGGAAGAAAATAGGTTGCATCCTCATATGTACTGACCTCATGAACTATGAAGGGTTTCGATATCTCCTTTAACGCAGTACTCAATTCCACCTCTCATGAACATCATGCATTAATGTAGAGAGGATGAAATTGTGTTGTTTCATGTATCACGTCTCTCCCGAGCATTGAAAGATGTATCAGTCTTTATGATATGAAACTTGGCTTGATCTAGTCTGATATGAAACTTGGCTTCAGTCTTCCAATCATCAATCTCCAATGGCAACATTATGGAGCCTAAGGACCTCTCGCTTGTTCATTGAATCCGGTGAACATCATCCTATCATTTTGGAGTTTGAAGATGTCGATTCTCAAGTAGGCAAGGGTTCTTAAACTCATAATATTGACTAATGCATCTTGGTCAACCATAACTCTTGATAACTTGTATCTGCCAACGCCCACTGTAATATAAAGAGGGCGATTGTGCTTGATCGTTCTAGAAGTAAGTCTTCATAAATGAATGTAACTCCTAAGATGTCCTTTGAGCTACGTGCCTCCTCTTTAGTAGTGATCAACTGAGCTAAGCATATCTTTAGATCAAGAAGAGCCTTGACTAGAGATTCCCTTATACCTTTAGATAAGACAAGAGCATCATATATGCTTAACTTAGCTGACAACTTTCTAAGATGTGCTAGGATGTTGTAATCAACTCTGACTTAGTTCTCCATAAGCATATCCATGGGTGGAGTATCCTATGGAAGGGTTATCTAGTTACTGAAACTAATGACTTATTTACCCTTATCCTAAGGTGCAACCCTAGGAGGTAAAACTTTGCCACTATGTAGGTTGACTTCAGTGACTTCTTGAAATGATGAACTTATGAAAAGTTCTACCTTCTCATCGGTATATACAACTTCTCCTATGGGATCCTCAGAGTCAGTTGACTCCAAGTTAGTCTCAAGAGGTGAACTCGATTGATTTAGAAAAGGAAAATCTGATTCTGAATCAAAAGAGAGGGGATCGAAATGACTAGAGCTATCATTATTATTTTCTTGACTTTGAGAGTTTTCAAGAGGAATAAAATCTAGAGTATAAGAAGTGGACAATATGTAAGTGAAAGATTTTTCATTGATTTCTTTTTGGGTGGAGGTATATGATATAAATCTAATAAAGTAAGAAAATTGAGGGATTTAATGCTCTTGTCTGCTGATACAACGCTCCTACTAGCAGAAGAGGAGCTAGTGGGGAAGAAGTAGTAGCTGCAACTGTGGATGGAGTGCTAGACTGGGATGGTGGTTGCGCTATTAAACTATCTCGGGTAAGTAAGGTGGACTGCTACTGCTGCTGTTGGGTTGTCACCTTCTTCAAGTTGTCTTTGTCCACTTGCAAACCTTCCTTGATGTTAGAGGTTTGAGCTACCTCAGACACATGTAAAGAGAGTTTCTTGATTTTAGAAACTACCTTTTAGAGGTTCAAGATAAGGCAATATCCCAACCTTCTTTTGTTCTAAGAGGATCACAAATATCCAAAAGAATTACTTTAATAGAACTAGATGGTTGTTCTAATAAATATTCTTGTGGATAACTACAATGCCTAACTTGTAGCTACACTCAAGCCAGTCCTTAAAAGTAATACAATCCTCTAAGACATGACTAATCATGCGGTGATAGGGGAAATAGTTAGGATCATTACTCTTGCCCAATTCCTCCGGCCTCTTGGGCTTTGGTAACTGAAAGTCAAATTTATTTAAGAGATTCTTAAATTTTTTTTTTAACTATATCCCTCTTGAATGAATATGGCTTATTCAATCTATCAACAAGAGTAAGTGGATAATAGCTACCTGACGGTGGATAGGAATACTACTATTGGGTATGGTACTGAGGTGGTGAGAATGGCTGTTGTAGTAGTTGATATGACGGTTGAGGTGGTGGCAGAGGAGGTGGTAAAGGAGGCTATCCAGCTTGGGGTCTCTCATACTGAACTCTGGCTGGATGCTTCTCTCTATCCACTGACACAACTGTCATTGGATTCTTCTTGAACACCTTCTGCAGCTTGGGCCAAGATGATTGGTTGGGAAAGGGCAACTGTTTAGCTTCCTCTTGCAGGCTAGCTGCCTTGTTGATTAGTTTCTTAAATGTTCAGATGGTAAATTTTTTAAGCATGAAGGCAATAAAAGTCGAAAAAAGTCTTCTTAGCATTGAACAACCATTTCAAATGTGCAATATGTCGATCGGGTTCCCACTTATCAGATCTTGACTGACACAAAAACCCTTGTATTGAACTACATCAATTCCTATGGGTATGGTCTACCCTTTGGAATGGATGAGCTCCCCCTAGCTTGCACCATCGCTTCCATCACCTGCTACTCTACCATATGCTTGATATCCTTTTTCATGCATAGAGGTGCCATCTGTAACCTTCCTATGCAAGCTACTGACATTATCCTCTGCGGGAGTGCACCTAGGATGATCTAAAGTATGCACCAACTCTGGTTTATTGGATACCATAGGAGAAGGCTATGAAACTGGGGTTGAAGTCTGCAATCCTAAAATTAATGCCATTAACTCCTTTACTTTCTTCTCCATCTTGTCAATGTGATCGTCCCTCTATGGAAGATGGTGGAGGAGGTGCTGTGTTGAGTGAGAAGTGTCACCTTCCTCGAGCACAACACCTTCTTGGCTAAGCTAATCCCTTTGTAATGACCCCCGTGTATCAACCATGTGGACCTCAACCGTGTCATCCAACATGTCATCCTCATTAGGATCAAAGCTAACTCTATTCTCTTCCTGATCTGAATGGTCACTCCTAAAAATCTATATTTTCAGTAAAGTATTCTACTAATATGTCATATAGTGATCGATCTACTATGCCTGGCTGGACTGGTATGAACACCTGCTGACTACTAGTCATAGGACTATGCTCTTCTACCTTTATGCAATGGATGCTACTTATTATTAAGACTTCCTCACTGGGAGGATCAACTATCATGGAGACTATGTTTGTGTCCTCCCCTCTCCCCTTCTATGGTGGTGATGATGTGATGATGACACTCTTAGGTTGCCACTCCTTCGACCACAACTAAGGTAGATGGTCGAACAGAGGAGCTCGATCTCACCTCAACAGGTAGAGTGGATGGAGTGGGATCCTTGGACCATAGCTGGATCACCAGTGGAGATGGTCTTTCCTTGGATGGGGCTGAAGTTTGGTAGGAGTTATAGATGTTGCAAACTGAACGGGTGATGGTGGACAGCGAGGGGAGCTATGTGATGGAAAACTGGCTACCTCTCAATTGGAGATCTCCTTTTGAGGCACTATACGAACAATCTTGTCAAATGATCATAACAAGCGGCGATGGAAATCCATCGAGAAAATCATAACATACCTATGTCGCTCTCTCTTGCCTGCCTCCATGACTCTCTGTGTGGATCTGACCCTTAATGCTCCCTGGGATCATGGATCTAAAATCGAATAAGGTACTAGACTCTGAGCATCTGTAAGCTCTACCAACATGGTGTAGAATAGTCATAAGTCTAGCATAAGGCCTCCTATGCTCCCTAGCCGGCGTATCAAAATATGCTGGTGGTGGATGTGATGCAGCGATCCTCCTGTAGTCTTCCTCCATCGAGAGGGGTGAAACCTCGCCACTCAAAGTGGAGAGGTCTCGTGGGGAGAACCCTTCGCCTAAATGGCAAAGCTCTGGCCTCTCATGATCACCTAATCTTTCAATTTTTGTTGCCACATTGGGTGTAGGTGAGCAAAGAAGAGCTGGAACCTACCTTGAAGGTAGGGGAGACTATCTCGGAAGCCAAGATAGCCTTCCCCTTTGGGGTGACCAAAGAGGAGTTAGCTCTCACCGAGAGTTATGGCGGCTTCTGAACCCATATGTGGCAGTGCGACATTGACCTGAGCAGTGTGGTAACCTGCCTTCCTCTTCAATGATGGAAACTCAAAATCAGATGGAATATCCAAGCGGATGAGTGGTTTCTATCCCGCCACCTCCTCCCTATTAACAGTTGTGAGGGCCATCCCCTCATAAGTAATCCATACCCCCTCAAATCCATAACCAAAGTAAATCAGGTGTACGACATCTATCATGGTGAGATTGTCCTGATCCAAGGCCAGATCTACATTAGAAGGGAAGGAAAAGACAAACTTGCTGGGTGCCATGATCACTGCACTGATTGAAAGCTGAAAAAATTGACTGTACTGAAATCACTGCATTCATTTGAAATGTAACTAAGTCAGACCCTTGCTTTAGTATTCATCTTCAATCATTGACTTCTAAATTTGATTTGGAATTTGAATCCACTTAACAAATTTAGGTATGTTAAGTGGAGTTCATTGAATTTTTGGAGAGATTTTTGATATATGCGTAGAGACTTTGCCATATGGTTTTGATTTGGAACCCATACTCAACCAATTTAGGTAAGTTGAGTGGGGTTCAAATATTTGGAGATACTTTGGAAATATATATGTGTTGTATGTCTTGTTTCAAAATTTGATTTGAATACATGTTGCATATTTTGGAAATTTGATTTAGAAAACCTTTACTTAGCAAATTTGATATGCTAGGGGAACTTCAATTTTATGTTTGAAATTTTTGTGAAAATATCTTTGCGTGTGATGATTGTTTGGTATGTGTGTGATGTATGTTTGATTTGAAATGAGGCACTCACTTAACAAATTTGGTATGTTAAGTGGAGGCACAATGTGATTTGAAAATGTGATCTTTATTTAGCAAATTTGGTATGCTAAATAGGGGCCAAGTGTGTTTGATATGTGTGTTGATTTGAAAATGAGGCTCTCACTTAACAAATTTGATATGTTAAGTAAGAGCCAAGTGTGTTTGGTTTATGTTGATGTGATCCCTCTTTTGGAAAAGAGACTCTCATTTGACAAATATGGTATGTCAATTCAAGCATATGTGCGTGCTTTGATGTTTTGAAAGTGCTAACAAATTTTGGTATGTTAGGATGGAACTTACTTATGTGTTTGTGGATTTGTTTTGATTTTGGGTTTATTAAGTGAAGTTCATGTTTATATTTTAATTTGAAAAGAGGGAAGCCCTACTTAACAACATATGAATGTGTTAAATGGGATTCAAATATATTTTGATTTTGATTTTGAAAAGGAGAACCTTCACTTAATAAATTTGGGTGTGTTAAGTGAAGTTCATATGTTGATTTTAATTTTGAGAAAGGGACCACCTACTTAACAACATATGAATGTGTTAAATGGGGTTCAAATATATTTTGATTTTGATTTTGAAAAAGAGAACCTTCACTTAATAAATTTAGGTGTATTAAGTGAAGTTCATATATTGATTTTAATTTTGAAAAAGGGAACTCCTACTTAACAACATATGAATGTGTTTAATGGGGTTCAAATATATTTTGATTTTAGTTTCAAAAGAAAACTCTCATTTAAGAAGTAGGATCATATTAAGTGGAGTTTATTATTTTGCTCTTAGTTTGAAAATGTGCTTTTGAAAAATTCCATTGTTGAAATAGAAGGATTTTAATGATTTATTTTTATTTAAGAAAGGCAATCCTCATTTAATAATTTTAAGTATGTTAAATGAGGGTTTATTATTTTTATTATTTTGGAAAGAGGTTCAAAAATTTTGTATTTTGCAAATTTTATATGATATGAAGTGCATGATTTTATTTTAAAAGAGTGGTTTTGAAAATTTATTATAATTTTGTAAAAAGACTTCATTTATTTAGCTTGAATTCTTATTGAAATTTTCTTAAGTATGAAATGAACCTTGCCTCACCAAGCTAGTGGTAAAGAGGTTCTAATTTTTGTCATCTCCTTTTATTGATTGATTCATTCCTAATGTATTGGGAACCCAATAGGGGTTTCAAGACCTACATGGAGTGAGATCTTAAAACTTAAAAAATGTTGGCTAGCTTTGCTTAAAGATGAAATAAGCTAAGTGCCAATGGAAAGAAATATAGTCTCGGGCTTATGTAACATATAAGTCCACTATTGATGCTTGGAGACAACAATTGTCTACTATAGATGGAGAGAGGAATAATCCCCGTGGAGTTGCTAGAAAAATTTGTGGTGTTTATTTCTGGATTATGTGTGTATATGGGGGACACCATGCAGATTTGAGGGTACTTATTGAGGTGATCATGTACGACATTGAGGTATGATGTACTATCTCGAAAGATCGATGCATCACACTTCAATATACCTAATCATCTAATAAGGACTCCTAAGGTATGATGGATCTTCGAATATACCATAGATTTTTTCCTTACTTTATATGGATGAATAAAGTAGGGTTTATATTAAATCGGGCTCCAAAGTTCCTATGGAGGCAAGCCCCCATAGTTAATTACATCATAAGGAAGGTGAGTTCCTTAGGAATACTCTCGATTAAAGTAGGCAATTGTTGTCTCCAAAGATTTCAAAGATAGGACTATCAATAAATTGGTTATATTGGAAAATCAAAGTGGGATAGATAAAAAAGGAGAGACTTATTATCGAAGTCAAAGGAGATGATTAGGGAATACTCATAATACTAGAAAACCTAGTCAGCATTCCAACCTATCCTATGGTTGGGCTTTATATGTTTAAAATTGAGGAGAATTATTCATTTGAGTTGAAATTTTATTAAAAAGTTAAGAATTATAATCCCACAATACAAGATTGTGAAAATGACTAAGAGGCGAGGATTTATGCTTGTAGCCTGAAGGAAACAACCTCAGATCCAAAATTTGGAGCTTTAGCGAGTGCCAAAGCACAACCTAAATCTAAGCAAAGGTTGTTTTATGATTTACCTCCACAAGAGAGAGTAAACCACCTTACTACTGGGTTTATAAGCCCGTAGTAGCAGACAGCTAACTCCTCATACATTTCAAAACTTTGCAGGTGAGTTATATGATTTTGCAAAATGGTTGGATTGTTATTATTTAGAAAGAAACTAAAGTCCTTAAACCCACCCTAAGAGATTAGAGCATGAGTGGTATGAGTAATGACTTAGTCTAATGCAAATCTTATCAAATTTTATTTAATTTTTGACTCTTTATGTTAACAAAGGCCATATGATTTATATATGTCTAAAGCATGATGAAATGAGGTTATTGGCTAAATCAAAGAGAAAGAGGTATTTTCCACTATAAAGGAGACCCTCAAAGGTCAAGTCCCTCTCTACATGCAAGGTGAAGCAATATGGATGTAAGATATTAGACATATAACATTCAGTTAAGAGGTTGCTAAATCTTTTAATTATCTTGATTTAATGCCTAGGCTTTATATGAGGTTATGAATTATTTAGAAAATTTAGTTATGAGTTGTAGTTGTGGGGTAGAAAATTTATTTTTCCCTAAGATCCTAATCGGATTTAGGACACATTAAATCACCATATAAGTAAGAAACTAAGAAGAGGCATGCTATTTCTATTGCATAATTTAAACATAACATTAAGTATTTTATAAATCTAACACAAAAGTAAAAGGCCAGTGCGGTCAGGTACCGCCGTACAACTCAAAAAGAGAAATGGGTAGTTGAGCTCTACCCTTATACAACCCGATATATGAAATAATAATTACAAATTTATAAATAAATAAATGCTATGGGGGTGTTCATCCTTCATATGTCCTTCATTTTCTTACTTAGGTTTTCTTCAAAGGCATCACAGGGCCTCCCAGGACAAAGCCTTCTAGCCATTACTCATCCTAATCACCCATAACACTAATCCTAATCCTTAATGCAAAATTACATTAAAATTGGAAAAAGTAAATGTAACTATACATGCAAAATAAATGTTAGCTAAGCACACCATACAACTCAAGCAGTTATATGAATAATTTGGACTTAGCACTCTGCACATGGGTAACCAAGCCCATCTATCCTAACTTAGATTATGCTGAGGGGTTAAGCAACCTACAAAAGAGAGAATTTATATTTATTTTAAGCATAATATCTTGCAAAAAATATGATTAGGCTAATCACAGCGTAACATTCAGTCTACAAAGTATACACCCTAACATCCAGTCTAAAATAGTATATCATAAAACCAAACATACATTACCATACACCGCCCTAACATAAAGCTAAAAGTGGTGACTTAATTCTAAGGTGTGTGTATTAAGGATTGTGTGATATGCCTTAACGAAGCTTTGTTGTAATTTTCTAAGTATGAAAGGATTAATTATAAAGGAAGGTTTCACTTTAAGTAATATAATTGATTTGCAAGTTTTATTAATATTTTCTTTTGTTTCATTTTGTACACTTAACAACTAAGTGTTATAAAGAGAAGAGAAGAGAAGATCACTCTCTTTTATCCCTACCTTAAGCCATATCTAAAGCATATTAATTAATCAATTTTCTTTAGTGAATGACTTATTACATATTTTTAATTAATCCTAGGTTTAGGTTCTCTTTAAATAATCTCATTCAATAAGAAAGACATGTTAAGCATAACTATACATGCATTATGTCTTAGCACACTAAAATGATGGATGTAAATATATGTATATCTTGGAATTTAAATGTTTCATTTGATTGAATTATTTCATCATATTAATTTCAAAGCTCTATCTAAATTTTTATACAAAAAACATATAGGAATGAAATTAAAAAGGTACGTGTCATTGTTAATTAGGGAAGCGAGGTAATAAAATGACCTTCTTGGGGCTAGCTAAAGCCTTGTATTCCCGGGATGTCCAAACTAAATACCATTTGCATTGAAACACATGTGAGTTTGTATACATGAATGTAAGAAAGAGAGCTTTTAATCAAATGATTAATTAATTCTATCACTTAAACAATTGCAAATGCATGTATTTTGATAAAAGAAAGAGGGGTTTTAACTCTATAATTTGGCACACACACACACACACACACATATGGGAGACATTAGCTAGTACATGCCATTGTTAACCAGGGAAATGAGGTAATCAAATGACCTCCTTGGGCCTAGCTAAAGCCTCGTATTCCTGGGATGTCTAGACTAAATATTTGTTTTTCTCAAATACATATGGATGTATGCATAAATAAATGAGAGAAAACCATGCAAAAGTTGTGTTCTTCATTTGATTGAAAAGATTTATGCATGTGGAGTAAAGTCTTATTTAAATTATAATATTGACATATGTAAGAATGAAATCAAATGGAGTACGTGCCGTTATTAAACTAGAGAAGTGAGGTAATTAAATGACCTTCTTGGGGCTACTTAAAGTCTCGTATTCCCGGAATGCCCAGACTAAATACTCATTAACATTCTTACTTACACAAATCAATATATGAATGAAAGAAAAGAATTTAACCTCATACACTTAAGCTATAATCATTTGCATTTCCTATGTATTTATAATTAGCATTTATAGCATATGTAATCATTCATTCATAAGATTTGAAAAATAGATTTAGATTTAATAGTGATAATAGACATACATATATTAATTTAAATCAACACAAGCATGCTTGATATAAAGGAAATCATTTATTTTAATTAATTTGGAAAAGATGAATGCATGAATCAAGTGGCATACAACATTTTAATATGATTGGAAAGAAATAGAGAAACATAAGCACATAATTTCATTCAATTCAACTAATTCCTAAGGACAATCATACTAAACAAATTCATTTAAAATAAACTAAAGTTTCTTAATGTCATTTTTTTTCATATTTGATTTAATTTAAGAAATGTGAGAGAGGTTTGCTAATCATAATCCCATTCCCATATGTGAGTTAATTTGATTTAATAAGATGCAATTAGGTTGATTTTATGGATTAATTAGGTTAAGGTGTGAATTAAATCAATCAATTAAACCCTTACCTATGTTACCTTAAGATAATTAATTAAATGATTATGAGCTAATGTAATATGCAAATACATTGAATAAGTAAATAATAGTGCTCCTATGAAGTGAAAAGGGCCTAATGCAATTAGCTCATAATCATTTATTAATTAAGCTTACGTAACTATTTTAATTACTTTCATGAATTTCTCACACATGTGTGCTAACCATAATTTCATTAACTCTCTTTAGGTTATTAAACACTTAAAGCTTTACCTAAGATTAAATTAAGGGAAATTAGATTTTTAATTAGGTGATTATAATCCATTTATTAATTTCTCTTTAATTAATTATCAAAGTTAATTGATTATCTTTTGAAGTGAGATGAGCTTAAGGGAAAAAGGTAGGGAAAGAGGTCCCAACCTAATTCCATAGGCCACCCACTTTATCAAACATGATTTAATGTGATTTGAATTTTAATTTAGCTAATTAAGTCACTAATTAATTAATTAATTAATTAATCATTGTAGTGTTTGAATGTGTTTGTGTGAGGGGACACCACACAGATTCATAGATGTACTCATTAGAGTGATCGGGTATGACATTAAGGAATAGTGTATTATCTAGAGAGATAAAAGTCACTACCTTATAATGGACCTAATCACCTAATGAGGACTCCTAAGGCGGGTCTTCGGATATACCAGAGATTTTTCCTCTACTTTACATGGAAACATAAATCAAGATTTATTTAAACTGGGTTCGTTATGTTCCCTATGGAGGTAAGCCTCCATAGTTAATTGCATCCTAAGGAAAATGAATCCTTTAAGAATACTTTCGATTAAAGTAGGCGATTGTTGGCTCCAAAGAATTCAAAGACAGACTATCAAAGGATTAGTTGTATTTTTGAAAATCAAGCAGGGGAGATCAAAAGGGAAGAGTTCTTATCGAAACCAAGGGAGATGAGTAGAGAGTTCTCATGATACTAGGAAGCTTAGTGAGCACTCTAATCTATCCTATGGTTGGGCTTTATACATTTGAATTTAAGAAGATTTATTTATTTGAGTTGAATTTTTATTAGAAATCTAGGACTTATAATTCCACAATACAAGATTGTGGAAATGCCTAAGAGGCAAGATTTATGCTTGTAACCCACAAAAAAAAATAATAACCTCAGATCCTAAATCTAGAGAGCTTTGACGAGGGCTAAAGCATGACCTACATTTAAGATGAAAATGGGTATATGGTTTACCTCCGCAAGAGAGAATAAACCACCCGACCGGGCTTATCGCTTGGGTGGTTGCTAACTCCTCCTACGCTTTAAATCCATGTAGACAAGTCATATACTTTGACAAGATTGTTATGTATTATTTATTTAGAAAATAAACTAAGTCTTTAAACTCACTCGCTAAGAGATTAGATCATGAAGGGCATGAGTAATGACTTAAATCTAATGCAATTTTTTTTTTAAATTTTATTTAATTTTTGGACTTTTATTTTGACATCGGCTATAGAATTTTATATGCCTAAATGCATGAGAAATTGATTGTGGGCTAAATCAAGAGAGAAAGAGGTGTCTTTTATAGATTAAGCCTTTATTCTCTGGCACAGATGAAAGCCCTCCCTTAGCAAGAGTGAAAGAATCTGACATGCATGATATTATACATACATTTATCCAGCTAAGGGGTTGCTAAAAATTTTATTATCTTGATTTAATTACTAGACTTTTATATGAGGTTATGAATTATTTTAAAATTTTAGTTATGAGTTGTTAATGGTATAGAAAATTTATTTTTATTCTAGGAGCCTAATCACATCCAGGCCACACAACAATCACCAATCATAAAAAAACTATGAAAAGACATGTTATTTTTAATGCACAAGCTAAACAAAACATCAAATAATTTTGTAAAGCTATCACAAAAGAATAAAAGGTTGGTGCGATCGGGTATCACCGTACAACCCAAAAAGAAATGTGGGTAGCCGAGCTCTACCCTTATACATCTTGATACAATGAAAGAATAATTACAATTATGAGATGATAGGTGTTATGGGGGTCTTCATTCTTCACCCTCCATTCTTCAACCTTCATCTTTCATTTCTTCAATTTTTATTTGCTCCACTTATTTCTTTCTTTTGGCTTGAGTGGGATGTCATTTGCTCCAAATGTATCACATGGTATATAAGATATGGTATTATAACCAATGCTTATCCTTAATCCCCATAACACTTATCCTAATACTAATGCAAAAGTTACATTAAAAGGAAGAAAAGTAAATCTAGCTACACCTACAAAATAAATGTTAGCTAAACATACCATACAACCCAAGCAATTATTCGAATAATTTAGACTTAGCATGCCACACATGGATATCCAAGTCCACCTGTCCTAACTTGGGCTATGCTTAGGGGCTAAGCAACCTGCACAGAAAAATTTATTTATATTTTTATTACAGCGGCCCCTTTAAGCACAACCACTTATATAAGACATGATTAGGCTAATATCGACCTAACATTCAAGCTATTGACATACACCCTAACATCAAGTATAAAATAATACATCACAAAACTGAACATTCATCAAACCACGCACCGCCCTAACATAAAGTTAGAAATGGTGACTTAGCCTAATGTGCATGTGTTAGAGCTTGTGTGGTATTTCCTAACTAGGATTTAGGGTTATGATTTGCTAAGTATGAGGGGTTTAATTTATGAAGGGTTGATTTTTTTTTAAGTGGTTTAGTTGATTTGGGGATTTTTTTACTTAATTTTTTCTTTTATTTCATATAGCCTACACTTAGCAACTAAGTGTTATAAAGAGAAGAAAGAAGAGAAAGTCTCTCTTTTATCCCTACCTTAAGTAATTTCTAAGGTAAATTGATTAATGAGTTTCCTTTAGTAAATGGTTTATTATGTGTTTTAATTAATCCTAAGTTTAGGTTCATTCTAAATAGCCCTATTTAATAAGAAAGGCATCTTAGGCTTAGTTATGGTGGATTACTATCACATAACACACACCCATTCATTTCTTTCCATCATGTATACCATGCATATGAATAATCTTGAGCATACCTATACATATAATGCAAATCTTAGCATTCTTTGGTGATGAATGCAAAGAAATGTATTTTGAAATTTAAATATTTCATTTATTAATAGGATCATGAATGCATGTTTTGTTATGTAGAAAAGAAGGATTTTTCATCTATTAGCTAAATGCATGTGGTGAATTATATTCTTGCCTTCATCTATCCCCTTTGGAAAAGAGGATAAATGAAAACAAAAAAATAAATAACGCTTTATCGAGACAAGATGCTGATCTGCAGATGTTCTTATTAAGGTGATCGGGTACGACATTGAAGAAAGATGTACTATCTCAAAAGATAAAAGTCACCACCCTACAATGGACCTAATCACCTTAACAAGGACTCCTAAGGACTATGGGTCTTTGGAATGTACCAAATATTCTTCCCCTACTTTACATAGAAAAGTAAAGTAGGGTTTATTTTAAATCGAGTTCTTTAAGATCCTTATAGGGAAAACCCCATAGTTAATTACATCCTAAGGAACATGATTCCTTAGGAATACTCTCAATTAAGGTAAATGATCATTGTCTCCAAAGATTTGAAAAGGTAGGACTATCAATCGATTAGTTTATTTTTAGAAAATCAAGTGGGATCGATCAAGAGGAGGAGTTCTTATTGAATCCAAATAAAGATAAGTAGGGGATGCTTAGGATACTAAGAAGCTTAGTAAGCATCTTAAACTATCCTATGGTTGAGCTTTACATTTTTGAAATTGAATTGATTTGTTTGAGTTGAATTTTTATTAGAAATATAGGGCTTAAAATTCCATGATACAAGGCCATGGAAATACCTAAGAGGTTAGGATTTATGCTCGTAGCCCGTAAAGGAAAGTAGCAACCTCTGAACCTAAATCTAGAGAGCTTTGGCAATGGCCAAAAGCATGACCTAAATCTAAGGCAAAAATGGGTATTTGGTTTACCTCCATAAGAGAGGATAAACCACTGATTGGACTTACAAGCATGGGGGTGTCACCAACTCCTTCTATGATTTTAAAATACGCAGGAAAGTCATATGCTTTTGCAAGATGGCTAGGCTGTTATTTATTTAGAAAGAGACTAAGTCCTTAAACACACTTCCTAAGAGACTAGATCATGTAGGGAATGATTTAATGACTTAAATCTAATTTAAATTTTGTCACATTTTATTTTCATTTTTGGACAATCAATTTGACATGGGCTTTAGGATTCATATGCTTAATGCATGAGAAATTAAATTATGGGACAAAATTAGCAAGATAAGGAGGCGTGTTTTCACCATGGCTCTCAAAGGTCAAGCCAAGTACTCTGGAAAAGGTGAAGCCCTCCAATTAAGAGTGAAATAATATGCTTTTTATGCATGTGAGAAAGAAAATACAACATCTAGCTAAGTGGTTGCTAATTCTTTTATTTTATTTTATAGCCTAGGCTTTAGGTGAGCTTATGAGTTGCTTATTTTTAATTTGAACTAATTAGTTGAATAGAAAATTTATTTTTCTAAGAGCCTAATCGTCATCCAGGCCATACATCAAAGCAAGGAAGAAACTAGGAAGAGATGTCATCTTAATGCACAAGCTAAATAAACATCAATCAATTTATAAAGCTAGCATAAAAAAGAATAAGAGGCCATTTGTGGTGCACACACAAACATAAATAAATTGGGTAGTCGAGCTCACCCTTATACAACCTGACAAATGAGTAAATTACAATCAAGAAGAAATTCATTATTATGGGGGGTCTTCATTCTCCATTTCTTCCTTCTTCTTCTGGTTGGTTGGAATGTGATTGCTCCAAAGGCTTCACATGGTACATAAGACATAGTCTTATAACCAATGTTCACATAATACCCCATAACAATCATTCCAAAATCATAATTGCAAAAATTACATGAAAATGGGAAAAGGAAATCTAACTAAAACCTGCAAAATAGAGATTAGCTAAACAAATCATACAATCCCAAGCATGTATATATAAATTAGACTTAACACCCCACACATGGGTAACCAAGCCCAGCCGACCTATTTTGGATTATGCTTAGGGATATTAGCACCTGTACAGCGAAAGCAAATATATTTTTATTACAATGCCCCTTAAGCACAATCCCCTATAGAAAATAATGGTTAGACTAAGATTTCCCTTACATTCAGTCTATGCATATACACCCTAACATCCAGACTAAAATAATACATTACAAAATAAAAGTAAACATCAAACCATGCACCGCCCTAACCTAAAGCTAGAAATGGTGACTTAGCCTAATGTGTGTGCCATTTAAGGTTTGTGTGGTATGCTTAACTAAACTTTAAGGTTGAAGTTTTTTAAGTATGAAAATGTTCAACTTAGATGGTGGTTTCATTTAAATGATTTAGTTGCTTTGGCAAATTTTATTTTTATGATTTGATTAGGTTTGAATGAACCTATAATTAATTACTAAATGTTGTAAAGACAGGAAAAGAGAAGAAAACTTCTCTTTCCTCCCTACCTTAAGTAATTTCTAAGGTAGATTCATATTTGATTATTGTTTAGTGAATGTTTTATTATTTGTTTTAATTAATCCTAAGTTTAGATTTTTCCTAAACAAACCTATTCAAAAAGAAAGATATTTTAAGATTAAGTAAAGTGAAATACTATCACAAAACATACAACACTTTATTTCTTTCCCAGCATATGTAACATGCATATGGATGAATCCTAAGCATATCTATACATGCAAATGAAAATATTTATCACACCTTAATAATGAATGCTAAAGGATGTTACTTAAGAAAATTTGGATGTTTCATGATGCATGATTTGGTTAAGTAGAAAAATAGTGATTCTTTTGTCCATTTTTCATATGCAAATTTACAAGTGTAAAATACATAAGTGAGCATGGCGCTATTATTAGCACCAAGGGTGTAAGGTATAAGACCTACTTAGGGCTACTTAAAGCCTCGCAACCCCTGGGTTGTCCAGACTAATATACCACTTTTCTTAAATACATGTGCAAAAAAGAAATGCATGGAAAGAGAATCATGCAAAAAAAGTTTTTGTTTTGTTTATTTGATTGTTTATGTTTAATATATGCAAGAATATCCTTCTTAAGTGATATAGGAATGAATTTAAGTAAGTGTTATGTCTTTTCAAATGAACTATACACTTTGCAAAATCCCATTCAAAACAAAGAAAGAAAAAGAATAATGCACATACATTCACATGCAAACCTATAAATAATTAAAAAGCATACTTTCAGTTGTAATGTTTGATTTATAAGTTTTAAATAATTTTGATTTAGATTTAATAGCCATTCATACCCTTACTTTTAGCCAAAGCATGCAATTTGACATAAAGGAAACATTTCATTTTAATTCTGATTTTTTTAAAGGCATGAATGCATGATTTTCATATGACATACACATTTAGCATATTAGGAAAATAAAGTAATGAAAGCATGTAAATTCATTCACCCTAATTAATTTCTAAAGATAATCTTATGAGATAAGGGTTATTTAAAATAAATCAAAATTTATTTTAAAGATTTTGTTTTTTGTTTAGTTTGATTTGAATTTAGAGAATGAAAAGGTTTTGGTCCTAACCCATTTCCCACATGTGTATGTTGTTTAGTTTAATTTTAGAACCCTTAGGTGAGTTTTATGCTTTGCTTAGGTTAAGGTGTACATTAAGTTTATTAATTACCCTTACCTACACCAGTTTAACATATTTAATCAAATAATTATGAGCGAATGTATGACATAAAATCATATAAGGAATTTAAATTAGTAATGCACCTAAGAAAGAAAGGGGCCTAATGCAACTGGCTCATAATTAGTGATTTATTAAGCTAAAGGGTTTAATTTAAGTACTTCCATAGCCCTTCCCACACATATGGATTGGATTTTGATTTCCTTAAGCTACTTAGGTTATTGAACACCTAAGCACCTACCTAAGATAAATTGATTAAGTTGGAAATGTTTGAAAATTTTATCAAGTTAATTAAGTAGTGATTAGTGATTAATTAATTAATTTAGATTAAAGAAGTTTAAGAAATGCAAGGAAAATATCCCAAATTATTCTATAAACCTCATGTTCAGTATTGCTTAATTAAAATCAGGGACTAAACTATTTCACTGCTTAATTCATTAGTTACATAAAGAGAGTGATTAAATTCATTAATTGATTATCTAATTAACTCATCAATAAATCCAAGAAAATTAGGGAGGTAAAGGTCATCCCACTAATGCATATGAAGTTTGGAATGAATTGACAAAGTAATTGGGAGTAATTAAGGTTATTAAGTTTTCACTAAAACCATAAGAGAAAATGTATTCAAAATTCATCAAAAAATAATTTTATATTCCTTTAAATTATCTTCATAATTCATTTTATTTTGTATTTTTCTGATTTTTTGACATTTAATTATGTATTTTTGAAGTTTGTGATTAAGTAATTAATTAAAACTAATATAATCTCATGGACCATGTGGACGGCGGCGTGCTTTCCACATGGTGCGATGAGGTATCAAAGTTGTCACATCCTAGTGCGTTCGGCGATTCTATCACTTTCTCCGGATCATCCATCTCAGATTAGACGGTTGAGATCAAACTCATGTTCTTAAGAGATAAATCAGAGGATCTATGCGGCTTGGTCATCGTCCATCCAAAATGTGCGGATGGACGGTCCATGATCCATCACTGAGTTGCCCATGGGAGAGGGCATTAGTCCACTCTTTAGGGCAAGATCCGAGCTCGATTGAGCTCGGATTGAACTTAAAGTAAACCCACACCATCATCATGCAAGGGGAATGACATCCAACGGTCAATTTTACTTGAGATG
The DNA here is from genome assembly GCA_021442155.1 of Cymbidium sinense. Lineage (NCBI taxonomy): Eukaryota > Viridiplantae > Streptophyta > Magnoliopsida > Asparagales > Orchidaceae > Cymbidium > Cymbidium sinense. The sequence continues at coordinate 107,452,157 of CM038220.1, forward strand.
AAGATTCTCTTCACAAAAGACCATACACTTTTATAGCTTTTGAAGGCATACCTCACGGGCTATCACTGCTCCCGACCATGAGGTAGCTTCATAGATGAAATGTTGAGAGAATCAAGCCTTGGAATGAAGTGGTTCTTCATATGGACCAAGCTCCTCTTCAAATGCTCGCCATGATCTAGCTCCCACCTCCCTTACCATTGAAGCTTGGAAGAAGGTTCGGATGAGTTTGATTAGGTTCCCTCAGAGTGCTTGTAAGAGGAATTGGATTGATATTGTGTATTGGATGAGTTGGAAATTGCCTTAGCCTCCCTTATTTTTGGTTTGAAGGAATCCAAAAAAGGAGAATACCAAATTCTTGGGGATTGCTTGAGGGAGCTTGCCTTAGGTCTCTCTCAGTCAATCGAGTGTGAGTGTGTTGGATTCAAGTGAGTGGGAGTATATCTCCCCAGATGGTGAATGGTGAGAGAGGCTTGCCATTTGATCAAATTCACCTCCTTCAATGGGTTGTTTAGGCTATTTGAACTTGCACTTGGTTCGGTTTGGCTAGAGGAGGTAGTGGAGGAGTGCCATGTGGTGATTTGGGTGGAGGAGTGATTGCCATGTGCTTGAAATGAGAGGAGTGGTTGATTTGTCCATTGGATTGGGTTTGGCTAACCCAAACCCATTGGGTCATGTGCACCATGCTCATTAGTGTCCACTTGGTCCGCTAAGAGAGTGCCAAGTGACCATGAAGAGAATTTGACCAAATTCTAAGAGAATTTGGCCAAGAATTACCCTTTGAACTAGAAGTAAAATGGTCATTTGGTTGTATTTCAATTTGAGTATGTTTGGCATGATTGAAAAATGGGTTGAGCCAAGTTTCAATGAATTTGGAATTGATTTGATATGATTTGGCTTATGTTGACCCATTTAGGTCAAAATGGGTCAACTTAGTCAAGTTGACCAATTGGTCAAATTGGGTCAAACCAAGGGTTGGGTCAAGTTCATATGATCAATTGAAATGTGTTAGCATCATTGGTTTGGTTCAATTTGATTTCATTTAGGTCAAATGGGTCAAGTTAACTAATTTGACCCATTTGACCTATTTGGGTTAAATCATGGTTGGTTTAGGTTTCATTGGTCATATGAAATGTATTGGTATCTTTGTTTCCAATCAATTTTGGTTTAATTTGATTTTAGCTCAATTTGACCTTTTAGGTCAAGTTGGGTTCAAGGTCAATTGGGCTAGGTTGAGTCTAGTTGGCCAATTGAGGCTTTGGTCAAGTTCAACAAGTGATTTGGAATGAACTTGACCCATTGGTTTCAATCAATTTAGCTTAGATCAAGTTTTGACATTTTGACTTTTAGGTCAAGTTGGGTCAACTTGGGTCAAAGTGGCCAATTAGCTAGGTTGAAAATGATGACTTGGTCAAGTTCAAACATTGATCATGAATGAGTTTTGATCAATGGTTTCAATCAATTTGGCCTATGATGGATTTTGGCTAGTTTAGGTTTCATTTTGGCTAAGTGTTGACTTGGTCAACCCTTAGGTTTGACTTGGTTTGACCCAATTTGAGTGATTGATCATCTCATGATGATTATTGCTCAATGTGAGGCTTAGTTAGGCTTAGTTCAATCCAATTTGGGTAGGATTAGAATTTGGCTCATAAGGGATACTTTAGGTCACTTTGGGTCAAGTGAGCCTAAGTGGGTCAATTGACTTGATCAAAGCTTGAATCAAGTTTGGTTGAACTCACATATGGACTTATGATTGAAATATAAATCCATTTGCAAGTGATTTGAAGTCAAATGGGTTTTGATTCATTTGACAATTTCAAGTTCAAAAGGTGAACATGAGTTTGACTTGGGTTTGATTTTTTGAATTTAGTTTTGGTTTGATGATTGAAGTTTGTGTTTATATTTGGATTCATGATTGAAGGATTGATTTAACCATGAAGAAAATTCAAGGGTTTCGCTTGATTTGAATTTTATTTGGCTAAGTTCAAGAATTTGACTTGAAAGGCTTAGGTTGGATTTGGATTGAATTTGAATTTGATTTTTGAATTTAGTTTTGTTTTTGAATTTATATTTCATTTATATTGGTGAATATAAATGAAAATATAAATAGGTTATGAGAAAATTTTTTGAATTTGAATTAATTTTGGATTTGATTTGAGTTATGTCCATAAGAGGGAATCAAAGTGACTTAGAAAGATTTTTTGGAATTAGTTTTGGTTATTTAGATTTATGTTTCATTTATATTTGTGAATATAAATGAGAATATAAATGGTTATATGGGAGTTGATTTATATTTGATTTGAGCTAAGTCCATAAGATGGAATCAAAGGGACTTACGAAATATTTTGGGTTTGATCATGGAATTCAATCATGGGTTTCAATCATTTGGAATTGCTTCATGATTTGAGAAAATCTATTAGAATTGATTTGAGATTTGCTTTAGAGTTGAAGTTGATTTGAGCTTGGAGTTTGACTTGAAAGAAGGAAGTGAGGATTTGGTTCAAGCCATAGGGTAGAAAAATTTTCCTAACAACCCTATGGCATGACCTATTCCTATGGATAACTCTTCTAAGTCTCTAGGGTTAGGTTGAGTGTTCACCTAATCACTAAAAGTGTCTTAAGACTAAGGAGACTCTTAGTGTTTAAGAAGTCCTATGCCAGATGGAGGGGTTGAGAGCTCATCTAAAAATGAGGTCAACAAAGGACTAATAGGTGTGGTGTGGCTACATATATTGGTGTTGACAATGATCAACAACATCAAGCGATCACAAGCACTAATAGAAACGATCTACTTCCAACCCAAGGTGTAGAAGGAATCCAGAGCTTAGTGCAATGTGACTCTACTCATGTCAAAGACATGAGAGAGTAAACGGGGAATTCACTATGGATAGAATATGTGAACCTTCTATTAGGGAAACAGGTTCAAATCATCCACAAGAGGATAAGAGGTTTCATTTGACTTGTTTGATTGTTTAGTTGTGAAAGTTTTGATTATTTGTTTGGATTGTTTTATTTTTGTTTGACTCCACTGAGGGAGGAGGATTGAATTTATTTCAATTTTTTTTTTAGATTTTTGGTTTTGGGCCCTGTTGGTTTGCGATGGATCGCACTGAGTAGGAGACATGAAGGCCTGGACCCAACTCAGATTTACCTATCCAAAGGGGTAGTCTACCAAACATATAGTAGGATCACAAAGGGATTGCCTTTCGATAATTGATTGTTTAGGAAAGCATGGGACTTACATCCTCCAAAGTAGGGACCATTAGGGTGATCTTTAAGGCAATAGATTAGACCCAACCTAAGGCTGACTATTGAGTGAATGATGCTGGGGGACTTAGATCAACTTATATATAGTCAAGATTAATCTCATTTTTAATTATTTTGATGGATCTTCATTTGTGATTTCAGTAGGGGCCATGGGAGCTTATCATTTACAATCCAAAGAGAATAGTCTACAAACCACATAGTAGGACTTTCCAACCAAAGGAGTACCTTTTAATTTGCAATAATCAAGTTAGGAAAGCGGGGACTCATCTTACAAAATAGAAACCACTTGGGTGATCATTGGAGCAAAAATGAACCCTTCACAGAGTGACTATTGAGTGAAAGCCATTAGGGGACTTAATTCAACTCAAAGATAGTCAAGATTAATATAATTTTTTAATTATTTTGATGGATTCCATTGGTTTGCGATGGATTGCGGTACATTGGGCCTTGGACATCATTTTCTAAAAAATGTCTACAAACCATAGAGTAGGACTATCCAACCAAAGTGGTACCTTTCAGTTTGCAATGGTCAAGTTAGGAAGTAAATGCGGGGACTCTCATCTTTCAAAATAAGGAACCACTAGGGTGATCTGGCAAATAATCCCGAGGGTTTATTGAGTGAATCTTACTTAGATCCTCAAAAATAGTAAAGATTAATTTCATTTTTAATTATTTATTTTGATGGATTCCATTAGTTTGCGATGGATCACACTGAGAAGAAGCTTATATCAGCCTAGACTTGTCTCAGATTTATTGAACCAAAGGGAGTAGCTTCCCAATCGAGGGGAGAATTATCCAACTAAAGGAGCATCTTTTAGTTTGCAATGATTAATTAAGGGGAAGAATCATGGGGACTCACATCTTCCACTACAAAAGACCAATGGGGTGATCCATTACTTTGAGCAACAATACGACCTAACGTCATTAGATTATGCTAGAAAGAATGCGTGTAGCATACATCTTCCAAAGCAAAATCAATACACAGTGGCAAAATAGATTGAACATGACCTTGACTAAGTGAGTCGATCTACTTATCTCTCGTGGTCCAATTCCTAGGGATATGACACAAAGATAGGATGCTTGCTTGGGAAAAGGGGCCCTTTGGGAGCTTAAATTCCTAATCCACAAGCAAATATTTTATTTGTTCATTTAGTTTATTTTATTGTGGACCCTGCTAATTGGCGAGGGAGTGATCAAACTAAGAAGGAGCTTATATTAAAGACCATCTATTTCTTGTAGAGAATCATACATCTGTTGAACAAATTCTCCAACAGGGGTACTAAGGAAAGGGGATTGTCTAATCCAAAAGTAATCTGGCTAGTGTCTAAATGGGGTCTTAATGGATGTGATCCAAGTAGAATGCCCACAGGGAGAGAGGCCGCTAAGGGCTTGATCCAAAACCCTAGAGAAGATAATATCATAGGTATTATGCTCATGGAGAAATGTGGGACTCACATCAAAGTGGTGTATCCATTGTGAGTCCATAGATGAAACATCAATCCTAAGGTGCCCATCATTTACAACAATCAACTTGAAGAAAGCTTGACTCACATCCTAATGGTATGAGATAGTCTATCTTTGGCTCGATAGTGCCATAGAGTGATAAGTGAATGCTACTAGAGACTTACTCAAATGTAGTAAGAGGAAAGGAGTCTGGGGACTTATCCCAAACCTCAATATACTCACCTAGTTAGATCATGATGATTAGTTCAAGAAGAAAGAGAACTCACATCTTACATAAAAAAAAAATCATATGACAACTTCTTACTGAAATTCTAAACTAACAAGGCACTCGTTAGTTTGTAATGGTCAAGTTTAAGAAGAAAGTGCAGGGACTCGTATCTTCCAAACAAATGACCACTAGAGTGACATAGTAGCAAGGTAGCATGTAAACCTGACCTAAAGTAGCTAATGAGTGAGTGCCATAGGGGGCTTGCTCCCAGATCAAAATGGCCCGAGATAAAAGATATGTGTTTGTTTTTGTGCTTATGTTAATGGAAATAGGATGCTGCTTGGGTTATCTTACACCTACCCTAAACACACTTAGGGAATTAGATGAAATGGTGCCACAGATGAAAACATAAATTCCCATAAAGAAAGGATGTCGCTTGGGTTCTCTTACACCTAACTCAGTTGTGCTAATCAAAATAGGATGCCTCTTAGGTTCTCTCACACTTATTCTAAAATAGGAAATGTGCTTGATTGTGTGTTTGTGTTGTGAAAGAGGGATAAGATGCCTCTTGGTTCTCTTACACATCTAGTGTAAGAGCAAGATAATGGGGAGATCTTTAAGACTATTTCTAAAGCAAGGATAGCCTTCCCCTTAGAGGAGACCATCAAGGAGGTGCTAATGATTTCAATATGGGAACAAATTTTGAGTGATATTTAAACCTATTTCTCTTTAGGGAAGGATACTTTGGTGTCAAGGCAGTCGATGTAGATATGGTTTTGATTGTCTTGGCTAATAGTAGTGAGGGTCGCCCCCTCATAGGTGATGTGGGCTCTCTCAAATCCTTGGCCAAAGAACACTAAATGAGTGGAGTCAGTATGAGGGAGGCTGGCCTGATCCAAGGCCAAATCCATCCCAAATGGAAAGGTGTAAAATGAGAGGCCATATTTCTAAATTTGGTTTTTGTATGTATGCATTTATTGAGATATAACTTGTATCAAATTTTTTTCTTGATATTTGTTCCACACCAGTAACAGAAAGTTGGAATTTTGAACCAACACTCAATAATTCATGTATGTTAAGTGGGGTTTGTTGGAGAGATTTGGATGTTCGGAGGAGAGACTTTAGCCATTTGATTCTTTTTTATTTATTTTAGAACCCATACTCAAACAATTTAGGTAGGTTGGGTGGGGTTCAAAAATAAATTGAGGAGAGATTTCTTTTTGGGTGATTTGTTTGCATTTTATGTTTCTTGTTTGAAAATGTGGGGAATTTGAAAGAACCTCTACTTAGCAAATTTGGGTATGCTAAGAAGGGGCTGTGATTGTGTGTTGAAATATTTTTTTGTTTGTGAAGATTTGAATGTGTGATATTTTTGGTTTAAAAATATGGCTTCTTACTTAACAAATTTGGCATGTTAAGTAGAGGCCACATGTGTTTGATTTGTGTTTAGAGATGATACTTTCACTTAACAAATTTGGTATGTTAAGTGAAAGCTCCAAATATGTTATATATATATATATATATATATATATTGAAAGTGGGATTCCCACTTAACAATTTGGTGTGTTAAGTGGAAATTAAAGTTTGATATGACTTGAGAATGAGATTCTCACTTAACAAATTTGGTATGTTAAGTGGGAATCTAATATGATATGTGTGGTGTTTATTTTTGGTGTTATTAGGTGTTAGGTGTGTGTTTATGTGAGGGGACACCATGCATGTGAGATGTATTCATATGATGGGTACATTAAGGAATAGTGTACTATCTGGGAGATAAGTCACTACCTATAATGGACTTCATAATGAGGACTTAGGCATTATGGGTCTTTGAATAGAGATTTTTCCCCTACTTTACATGGAAAGTAAAGTAGGGTTTATAAGTCGGGTTAGTTAAGTTCCACATGGGCAAGCATAGTTCATCTTAAGGAATGAGATTCCAAAGAATACTCTTGATTTAAATGATCATTGTCTCCAAAGATTTTAAAGATATGACATCAATCAATTGGTTATTTTAGAAAATCAAATTTTGATCAAAAGAGAGGTTATCGAAACCAAAGAGAGATGAGTAGGGGATACTCATGATACTAGGAAACCTAGTGAGCATCTCAAACTATTCGATGGTTGAGCTTTATATTTTTGAAATTGAAGAGAATTATATATTTGAGTTGAATTTTTATTAGAAATTTAGAGCTTGCAATTCCATAATACAAGATTGTAGAAATACCTAAGAGGTGATGGATTTATGCTTGTAGCCTTAAAAGAAAACAATAATCTCATATCCTAAATCTAGGGAGCTTCGGCATAAGCTAAAGTGTGACAAAATCTAAGGCAAAAGTGGGTATATGATTTACCTCACAGGAGAGGATAAACCAAGTTGGACTTTAAGAAGTGGTCCATAACTCTTATGATTTTAAATACATGTAGGCAAGTCATATGCTTTGCAAGATGGTTAGCTATTATTTACTTAGGAGAAACTAAGTCCTTAAACTCACTCCCTTGACTAGAACATGAAGGGCATGAATAATGACTATAATCTAAATTTTGTTAAGTTTTATTTTAATTTTTGGACATTTTTATTTAACACAGGCAATGAAATTTTATATTCCTAATGCATGAGAAAATTTGTTATGGGCTAAATCAGAAAGAAGGAAGTGTATTTCTACCATGACTCTCAAGGTCAAGCCATTTTCTCTAGCTAAGGTGGAAGCCCTCCATTGGCAAGAGTGAGATAATATGATTTATGTATGATATGAGACATACAACATCCAACTAAGGTGTTGCTAAATCTTTTATTATCATGATCTATATCCTAGGCTTTAGGTGAGGTTATGAATTATTTAGTTTAATTTTGAAATGATTAATTGGATAGAAAATTTATCTTTCCCTATGAGCCTAATCGCATCCAGGCCACTCAACAATCATGAAATAATTAACAAACTAAGAAAATCATGTCATCCTAATTGCACAATCATAAACATAACATTAATCAATTTATAAATTAGCACAAAAGATAAGAGGTCAGTGCGATTGTGTACCGCCTTATAACCTGAAAAGAAATGTGGGTAGCCGAGCTCTACTCTTATACAACCCAAATTACAAATGAATCATTACAATTAAAAGGAATTCATGTTATGGGGGTCTTCATTCTTCATTCTTCATTCTTCATTTCTTCATTTTTTTATTTCTTCATTTTTATTTGCTTCTTTTCTTTCTTCCTTTTGGCTAGATTGGAATATGGTTGCTCCAAAGGGATCACATGGTACATAAGACTAGATCTTATGACCAATATTCATTATAATCCCTCATAACATTCATTCTAAATCCTAATTAATAAATTTACATCAAAATGGGAATGGTAAATCTAACAAAACTTGCAAAACAATGGTTACCTAAACATACCATACAATTGATTATATGAATAATTTGGACTTAGCACCCCACACATGGGTAACCAAGTCCACATATCCTAATTTGGACTATGCTTAGGGGCTAAGCAACCTACATAACAAAAGCTTTTGTATTCTTTCTTATTTTTTTGATTATAATGGACCCTTAAGCATAATCTCCTGCAGAAGATATGATCAGGCTAAGATCGCCCTATCATACAGTCTACAAACATACACCCTAATATCCAGTCTGAAATATTACATCACAAAATAAAATTATGTATCAAACTATGCACCACCCTAACATAGAGCTAGAAGTGGTGACTTAGCCTAATGCGTGTGCCATTTAAGACTTGTGTGGCATATCTCAACTAGGCTTTAAGGTTGAAATTTTCCAAGTGTGAAGGATTAAATTTAGATGATGGCTTCATTTTAAAGGATTTAGTTGAATTTTTGATTTTAATTAGTGATTTGATTTGGTTTGAAAGAACCTACACTTAGTGACTAAATGTTGTGAAGAGAAGAGAGCTCTCTTTTATGCCTACCTTAAAGCATTTTTAAGATAAATTGATGAATGAATTTCTTTTAGTGAATGGTTTATTATGTGTTTTAATTGGTTCTAAGTTTGGGTTCTCTTCAAATAATCCCATTCAATAAAAAAGGTATCTTAGGATTAGTTAGGGTGGATTACTATCACATAACACACACCCATTCATTTCTTTCCATCATGTATATCATGCATATGAATAATCCTAAGCATACATAAACATGCATTGCAAATCTTAGCACACTTTGAAGATGAATGCAAAGAGATGTAATTTAAAAATTTGGATATTCCATTTATTAATTGGATTATTAATGCATGTATTTGTTGTGTAGAAAAGAGGGATTTTTCATCCATTAGCTAAATGCACATCCACATGTATAAAAGTTATAAGTGAGTATGGTGCCATTATGTTTTACACTAGGGGCATAAGGTACAAGACCTAGTTATGACTATTTAAAATCATGACCAGGGGTCGAATAATATACCACCTTTCTCAGACACATGTAGATGTACAAAAAGCTCCAAATGGATAAGGAATCATGCAAGCGATTATGTTTGATTTGGTTGTATGATTTATATGAGTGTTGTGTTCTTTTCAAATGAACTATACACTTTCAAATCCCATGTTAATCCATGTTAAGAGAAGGAAAAAGAACTTCATAATACACATCTTATGCTATAATCACATGTTTGCCAGCAGGGGAGGGGCCGCTAAGGGCTTTATCTTGATCCCTGAAGAAGATAATGTCTATAGGTATTCGGTGGCCAAGGAGAAAGCGTGGGGACTCATATCTGGCAAGAGTGGTGTATCCACCGGGTGAGTCACTGTTAGTATAGCGAACATCAACCAATATAAGGTGCCTGTCGATTTGTGACAATCAGCCTAGGAAGAAAGCATCAAGGATTCACATCATTCTATAGAAGAACTGATTACTAGGATAGTCTGTCTTTGGCTCGACAGGTGTTATCTGACCTATGGTGACTATTGAATAAATGACACTAGGGGACTTATATCAACTCAAAAGTAGTCGAGAGAAATGGAGCCACTGGGGGACTTATCCTAAGCCTTAATATACTCGACCTAGTTAGTGCTTGATGGCTAGTTCAAGAAGAAGGTGTGTAGGCTTACATTCTCTTAAATAAAGTTAACATGGGGTAGCTTACTGGCACAGTGAAACCTACCAAATAGACAAGGCGCTCATCAGTTTACAATGGTCAAGTCAGGAAAAAAGTATGGGGACTCACATCTAGACAAGTTATTGGGGCATTAGCATGTCATGTCGAAAGACTAATGAGTGAGTACCATGGGGGGCTCTACATCAAAATAAGAGATGAAAGATATGTTGGTGTTTGTGTTTGTGTTAAAGGGAGGATACCACTTGGGTTCTTACACCTAAATATGCTTAAAAGTTGATGAAATGGTGCCACGAATGGTAGTTGTGATCCTACCAAGAAAGGATTCCACTTGGGTTATCTTACACCTAACTTAGCCGTGTTAGTTGAAATAGGATGCCTCTTGGGTTCTCTTACACCTACTCTAATAGCACTGAGGAATCATGTTTAATTTGGGTTCATGTTGTGAGAAGGATAGGATGCCTCTTGTATTATCTTACACCTACCCTAAACACGTCGTGGCAGATTTGCAAACAAACAAATAATGCTTGAATGAAAAGAATATTTTGATGAAGTGGAATAAATTTTTTGAAGATAATTATTTTCAAACATGATTTTATGGATATCATTTCTTCAAATAGAGCCCATTGATTGTAAGCATCGGGTGTTCCCCTTTACAATTAATAAGTTGATAAGATCCTCCTTGGTATGCCTTCTCAATGACGAAAGGGCCTTCCTAAGTGGGTTCAAACTTGCCTCTCATCTTTCGATGGACAACAATCGATCTCCTTAGAACTAAAATAAGTTCTTCTACTTGAAAAGCTCTAAGGTAGACCAGTTTATTGTGAGCTTGAATCATCTTAGCTTTGTACAACTCGAGGTTCTAACATTTCTGTAGGCGTCTCTCCTCCAAGCTTGCGAGCTCTTCTAAACGCAACCTGGCTTTCTACTCTGTAGTGATTTTACTACTCAATACTATCATTAGTGATGGGAGTTGAACTTCTAATAGTCAAACGTCTTCAGACCCATACACTGAGGAGAACGGGGTAGATTGGGTTGGAGTTCTGTATGTGGTGTGGTATGCCCATAAGGCTTCAACTAGCTGCTCATGCTACTGTCACTTATTATCATCGAGTGTGTTCTTTAGTTTATGGATGAGAGTTTTATTGAATGCTTTTGCTAGGGCATTTACCCAGGATAGTAGATAGTGGAGTATCTCCAATCTATACTGTGTCTCTTGGCAAAGCTGTTGATCTTAGTGTTTTGAATATAGTACCATTATCGGATATAATTTATCGAGACACCCTAAACCTATATACGATATGGTTCTTGAAAAATTGGAGCTGAGCTGTGACCTCTTTGAGTGGGATCGCCTCTGCCCACTTGGAAAATTAGTCAGTGGCAGCTAGGATGAACTGATGACCCTTGGAAGGAGGAGGATCAATCAGACCCACTATGTCAGTACCCCAACACTCGAATGGCCATGAAGCTAGTGTATGGTGTAGAATGTTGGGTGGTTGGTGCAAGACAACACCGCGTATCTAACACTGATGGCAACTCCAAGCTACATGTATGCAATATGTAATCATCGAAGCTAGTAGTATCTAGTCTCTTGATCTTTGCCTTCATCTTTGGACCAGATTGATGTGCTCCACATAGACCTGAATGTACCTCGATCATGATCTTACAGGCTTCGTGTTTGTTTAAACAGCGTAACCACATTTGATCAAAAGTCTGTCGATATAAGGTGCCATCCACGAGAGCATAGGAGAGAGCTCTCAACTTCATCTAGTGTGCTTGTGAATTCTCTTGAGGTAGTTTGACTCTAGTCAAGTAATCTATGAATGGTTGCCTCCAATCCAACTCCTCATCTTTCTTGGAAACGATAACCTGTCCTTCAAGAGAATAGCTCTTGATGAGTTCATCATCAATAAGGGATAAGACTTGTCTATTTTGGACCCTTATTGGAATGGACTCATCTTCCAGACATGCCAACTCTTGGTGAGTTTGGCCAAAGCATCTGCTACTGTGTTCTCTCCTCAAAGAGCCTTGTAGATGGTGACCTCAGGGATTTGGGCCAACAGCTTCATGTTGTACTCATGGTAGTGATGAAGCTTAGGTTTTAAAACCTTATAGAATCCAACAATCTGGTTGATGACCAGTTGAGAATGCTCATAGATGTTGATGCTTTTGACACACACTGTGATAGCTAACTCCAGACCTACAATCAAAGCCTCAAACTCAGCTTCATTATTGGTGCATGGATTGGAGAGATGGTATGAGAATCTCATAACATCATGCTCTAGAGTAAAAAATATTCCTTCCCCTACCTTTTCTAGAAGAGTAGATCATGGTTCTTCTCCTTTTTGAAAGGAAACTGCACCATCAAAATATATCTCCCAGCGACGATTATCAACCTCCCTTAAGTTCAAGATTTGTTCATTAGGGAGATCATCACTAAGCGAAGAGTCAACAGGAAGTGAGTGTGCTGCAGAAAATCTACTAGTGCTTGTCCTTTCATCGCATGGAGGGGTATGAATGTAATATCGAACTGTGATAAAATCATGCACCAATGTGTTAATCATCCGAATAACATCAGCCGTGTCATGAGATATTGCAATAGATTGATTCTTGAAATCAAGTTTACCTTATGAGAGCATGTAATCTATTTTGGGATAAGATGAGAGCTAGCAATGTTTCTCAATAGGTGGGTAGTTTTCTTGAGGAGGTAGTAGAGCATTCTCCTTCCCTTCGTCATTGGTTTGGGCCAATAAAGCCAAAGGAGTCATCAATGCGGATGTAAGATAAGTGGCATGCCGGAGGTTGCTAGAGTGGCGGCTTCAGATCTTGTTTAATGTCTTCAAAAGCATGTTGACACATGCCATCCCACTTGAACTTAGCATCCTTTTTGACAAGTGCTAAAAATGGCTTGCATCTTTCTGATAGATTAGAGATAAAGCGCCTTAGATATGCCAACCGCCCTTGGAACGATCTAAGTTGAGTTAGACTTTTAGGGGGTGTCATTTCTAAGATAGCTTTGATCTTTTATGGGTCTATCTTTATTCCCCGGTGTCGAACAACAAACCCAAGGAACTTCCCTGAAGCTACTCCAAATGCACACTTCAGGGGATTCATTTTGAGATTAAATCATCTCAACCGTTCAAAAACTTCTCTCAAGTGAAAGAGATGGTCTCCCTTTTGTTTACTTTTGATAACTAGATCATCGATGTAGCATTCTACTTGATGATGAATGAGTTCATCAAAATTTGAGTAATGGCCCGTTGGTAAGTAGCACCAGCATTTTTAAGGCTGAAGGGTGTGACCTTATAACAATAGATTCTGATCGAGGTTCAAAATGCAGTATTCTTCTCATCCTCGGGGGCCATCTTAATTTGGATGTAGCTAGATGACCCATCCATGAAGGAGAATATTGCATGAGATGAGGCAATGTCCACCATTAACTCCAGTATAGGAAGTGAAAATTCATCCTTAGGGCATGCCTTATTAAAGTCCCGGAAATCAATGCATATGTAAATTTGGCCATTCTTCTTCTTAACTAAGATGACACTGGCTAACCAGGTAGGGTATTTTTCTTCTCTGATAAAGCCAACATTGATTAGTTTCTTGACTTCAGAAATGACATATTGTTTGATTTCTAATTGCATGCGTCTAGGAGTTTACTTGATAGGGTTAGCATTATGGTCTATTACTAGTTTGTGGACTGCTACATCACGAGATAATCCAAGCATCTCTTTATAGCTCCATGCAAAGCAGTCCTTAAACTCAGTCAATAGCCTAACGAAGCCATTGGTTTCTTCTTCATGCAATAGAGAACTGATGTATGTGGGGGAGTGAATCTTCTTCTATTCGAAGGTAGATTTCTTTGAGCTTGTTGATGGTTGAATTGATTTCTTCTTCAAATTTTAGAGGTGCATCTTTGATTTAAAGATCATCAGGATTATCTAAAGTTTCTAAACACACCTCCTCATAAGAGTTAGTGTGATTTGAGAAGATCCTATCAGACTCCAAATGATTGGTATAAACTAAGCAGTAATCATCATCATTGATTGGACCCACTGTACTGAATCCTATTCCTGGTCTTGATTGTGCATCCTTGCCTTTGTTGTCCCATAGCTTCTAAAAATACTCTGACCTATGCCTGGACCATGTGTAAGGAATCAAACTTTTCTTTGCAAGATTATGAACACAAGGTGAGTACCAATCAAAAGGTAATTCTATTAAATCTTTATATGAATTATTCTCAAGTTCTACATTTGCTTCTTGACTTGAGGATGATGATCCCAACAAAAATCTCTTTGGCTTCCTTAGCTACCAAACCTTCAACTTTTTGAGAAGAAAGTGGGGTTAGAGCTAAGGTTCCTAACTACTGCCTAATGGTTTTACATAATCCTGATTCGAATACATTTATGCTTTGCTTGGAGGCCTAGTCTTCATCACTGTCTGGCTCGAGTGTCACCTCCAATGAGACTCATTGAGAGGGGTTGGTTGGTGTGTTAATCACATGAGACTCATCCTCCAAGCTATATTCTAAGTCTATGTGAATAGCATGAGTACTCCTGTGAACTGCAACATAGCCCCTGCTGGCTGGCCGCCAACCAAGGGGTCTTCCACCTTTGGAACTGCCTCTATATCTACTCTTGCCTCTACCTTGTAGAGGTCGAGTCATCCTACCCATATGTCCATATGGTGGAATGAACCATGGGTGGAATGTAACATGCGGCTCTACTTCTTCCTCGGTGTCCCTTTCTTGCTCACTTGTACTTTCTTTTTCTTCCTTTTCTTTTTCTTTTGTATTCAAATTTTGTCCAAGTTTGCAAGAATAGATGTTTTAATTTTGAGGAAGATAGTAGGTCGCATCCTCATATATTTTGACCTCTCTAACTGAGAATGACTTTTCATCTCCTTTGACATAGTATTCGATTCCATCTCTTCAAAACTTGATGCATTGATGAAGAGAGGATGGAACCATCTTGTTTTGGTGTATCCAAGACCTACCGAATAAAGTAATGAATGATGTATTTGAATTGATTATATATAACTTGGCTTTAGTCTTCCTGTTACCTATTTCCAAAGGTAACACTATGGAACTAAAGCCTCTCTATTCATTGAATCCTCTCACATCATCGATCTCTTGAGATCGAGATGTCAATCCTCAAATCGGAGGGTTTTAGGCTCATAATGTTCCTGCACTGGATCAACCAACCTAGAAAGTGCGGATCTGCCCATATCCCTTTATGATGTAGAGGGGATGATTGTGCTCCATATCTCCCGGAAGAAGGTCTTCATCGGTGAATGTGACTCCCTGAGCTTCTCTTGAATAATGTACCTCCTCTCCAACAGTGATCAACTGAGCTAAGCATATCTCTGGATCAAGAAGGGCCTCGATCAATGACTCCCTCATCTCTTTGAATAAGACAAGGGCATCATATATGCTTAGTTTAGCTGATAACTTTCTTAGGTGAACGAGGATATTATAATCAACTTTGGGCTGATCCTCCATAAGCACATCCATGGATGGAGCATCCTGTGGAGGGACTATGCTCATTGGTACCAATGACTTGCTTTCCCTTATCTTGAGGTGCTGTTCTAGGAGGCAGAACCTTGCCACTACGGAGGTTAACTTTGGTGATCTCTTGTGGTGGGTTAGTGGAAGATTCTACCTGCTCGTCAGACATACCTACAACTTCTCTTATAGGACCTCAGAATCAGATAATTTTAAGTCTATCTTCAGAGGTGAACCCATTATTCACAAAAGGAAAGTTTATCTCTGAATCAAAAGAGGATGTCAAAGTTGTTATAATTATTAAGACTTGAAGAGTTTTCTAGAGTAGTAGAATTAGATAACCCATCAAAGTGGCAAAGATATAATTCAAACTAGATTTATTCCTTGATTTCTTAGATTTAAAAGGAGGTACATGATAGAAATCTAGTAAAAGTAAGTTTGATGCCCTCATCATGTTCTAGAAGAATGTGAAGAAGAAGATGCAACGGTGGAATGGAGGCTAGACTCGGTTGGTGGTTGCGCTACTTGGTTATCTCGGGCAAGTATGGGTTGCTGCTGCTGAGCTCCTACTTTCTCCAAAGAGTGGAAATGAAGGTGGTGAAGGACATGGAGGCTACTGTGGCACTGATAAGATGGTCAGGTGGTGGTAAAAAAAAGGTGGAAATGAAGGCTATTGAGCTCGAGGTCTCTCACACTGATCTCTTGTTGGTTGCTTCCCCTTATACAATACTGCTGCTACTGCCCCTGGCTTCTTTTCATAGGCTTTCTGCAGCTTTGGCTTTATTGACTGATCTTGAAAAGGAAACTGTTTGGCCTCCCCTTGTAGACTAGCCTCCTTATTGATTAATTTCTCAAATGTCTTAATGGTGAAACCTTTAAGCATGAAGGCGACCAGACCATGAATATTCTTTAATAGAATTTCAATACATGCTATTTAGATAGCCGTGGTTCTCATTTCATGCTTAAATTATGCCATCTAAGAATATAATCAATAAGGGACTCACTGGGGTGTTGTTGAGCTACAACGAGATCGCCCACTGTTACCCTTTGCTAAGCTCCAGCAAACCTCTTAACAAAGAGTTGCTCCAACTCAGTAAAAGTCTTCATTGAATTGTTGGAAAGTTCAGCATATCAATCAAAAGCTATGCCCACTAGACTGCTGACAAAGAGATGGAACAATAATGCATGTTGCCACCCGGATTGCAAGTGGCCACGAAGTGTGTGTGCTATATGTTGAGTTCCCACGCCATCATAACTTTTGGAAGAAGGAGGCACAAAACTCTTAGGATATTGGATAATATCAAATTCCTCTAGGTAGGGTCTACCCTTTGGAACTGATGAAACACCTCAGGCTTGTGCCAGCACTTCCTTCACTTATTGTTCCACTATGAGTTTGATGTATTTTTCTTGTATGAAGGTATTTTCCACTACCTTCCTATATAAGCTAGTACTACCTTGCTCTATTATAGGAGAACTCTTGGGTTGATCTAGGACATGTAATAACTCAGGTTGACCAATCTCCATAATGGTAGGCTATACTACTGGAGCTTGATTTTGAAGTGCTAGAATTGTTGCTAATAAATCTTTAACTCTCTTCCCCGTCCTATCAATCTGCTCATCTTTCTGCTTTTGTTGAAGGAGGTGTTGGGTTGAATAGGCTGCATCATCCTGTTCGGCCACAACACCTTCCGAACTATGATGATCTCGAAGGAGGGAACCTCTGGTATCAACCATGTGTACCTCTGCCAAGTCTTCTAATAAATCAACCTCATCAGGGTCAAAGTTAACCTTCTCCTCTTTGAGGTTAGACTAATCATACACTAGGATTTCTTTCTTTTTTAATAAAGAAGCGTAAGATATCATCCAGGAGCGGTCTAAGCGTGGCGGACAAATACTCACCCATGGTGGTGGGATTATGCTCATTAATGGAGATACATCT
Source organism: Cymbidium sinense (assembly GCA_021442155.1). NCBI lineage: Eukaryota > Viridiplantae > Streptophyta > Magnoliopsida > Asparagales > Orchidaceae > Cymbidium > Cymbidium sinense. The sequence continues at coordinate 107,469,602 of CM038220.1, forward strand.
AACCTGCCCTACTACTGTAGTGCTATCCTTGTGAGGACTACGCTCACTAGAAGACACATGCTCATGACTGTCAACTACTAAGGGTGGAGTGTTGCCCCTGGGGGCATCTTTCTCCATGAGGATGATATAACTGTCCCCCACTCCTTCTGTTGTTGCTATATCTATAATCGGTTGAGGTGATGGTGGTGGTGGTATGACTACGATGCTATAGGGTCACCACTCCTTCTTCATCACAACTGAAGTAAAAGGTTGAGAATGAGAACTCGTCCCTCACCTCCATCAGTGGAGTAGATGTACTGGGATCCCTTGGTGGTAGCCGGATCATGAGTGGGGCTTTCTTCTCCCCTGATGTTGCTCTCATGGATTTGGGTGCAACTATGAAGATGGAACCTGAATTGGTGATAGCGGACATGGAGTGGAGCGGTGTGGTGGAGACAACACCGACTGCCTTTGTACGGGGGCTCTCTCCTATGATGGGTGGTACCAGTCAACACAATACTATCGGTGTGATCGACATGGGTAGCGATTAAGGAAATCTATGAGGGTGGAGGCTGCTGACTTCTTGACATATCATCGCCTTTCTCTGCTAGTGATGTGAATTGATACTCGGGCCTCTCTGGCCCTCTCCCGATGGATCTGCATGCTTACACTGCAAGGAATAACTGATCACAAATAAAGCGGGACGACTCGGCATAAGCCTACCAACTTGGTGTAAAATTATCCTAAGGCCATCATATGACCTTTCTATCTCTGATAGGTGTCTCATAATGAATTGAAGGTGGAGGCGATACTGCAATCCTCCTGACATCTTCCTCTCCTTCAGAACCAAAAAGGAGATGGAACTTGTTCTGAGTAAGTAAAGGAGAAACCTCCCTGGGTGACCCCTCTTCTGAATGTGAGATACAATCTCTATCTCCCTGGCAATGTGCATGTGGTGCCACTTGATCTTGCGGATCCTATTACGGCGCTGGGTTTGGTTAGGTGGAGCAGTATGGGAGCTAGACCCTACCTCAATGGTAGGGGGGACTATTCCTGAAGTCAAGATAGCCTTCCTCTTAGAGGAAGCAAATGAGTGGGTACTAGCCTGCACTGGGGCAATGATGGGAATAATTGACTGTGTGGGCACTAGAACTATAGCTGCTGTGGGAACCTCTACTACCTTCCTCTTCAGCAAGAGAAACTCAGAATCTGAGGGCATCTCAATACAGATGATTGGCTTCTGCCCAGCCACCACATCCTTGCTGACAATGGTGAGGGTTGCCCCCTCACAAGTAATCATGTCTCCCTCAAATCCTTGGCCAAAATATAGTAAATGAGCAAAATTAGTTTGGGTGAGGCTAGCTCGATCAACAAATCCATCCCAAAGGGGAAGGTGAACACATACTTCTGTGAATCCATCTGTACTATATTGTACTGAGAAAAGTTGACTAGACTGAGTTGAAACTAAACTAGAACTCTACAATTGTTGAAAATAAACTCAAATCAGATTTTTTGCCTTGGTATTCTGCTAATTTTTTAAATTTGATTTAGAGTTTGAACCCACACTCAATAATTTGAATATGTTAAGTGGGCTAATTGAATTTAGGAGAGACTATGAATAACTTAGAGGAGAGATTTTGAGTTCATTTGAGTTTAGAATCCACATTCAACAAATTTGTGTATGTTGAATGAGTTCAAATATTTCGGAGAAACTTTTGAAGCTTCCATTGGTTTATATTTGAATTTTATTTTATATTTTGGGACCCTTTATTTAACAAATTTGAGTATGTTATATATAGGGTCAATTGATTTTGTTTTAGATTTGATTTTGGAATTACTCATTTAGCAAATTTGGGTATGCTAAATGAGATATTTGAAAAAATTTTTTTTTGCTTGTTTGCCCATGATGTATGTCATGTGTGAATTTAGAAATGAAATCTTTACTTTGCAAATTTGTGTATGCTAAATAAAGCCCCAAAATATTTAATTTTTATTTTGATTTTGAAAATGGATCTTTATTTAGCAAATATGTGTATGCTAAATAAATACCATATGTGTTTGGTTTTTTTGTTTTGATTTTGAAAATGGGATCTTTACTTAGCAAATTTGTGTATGCTAAATAAAGCCCAAATGTGTTTGATTTTTATTTTGGTTTTGAAAGTGGGATCTTTACTTAGCAAATTTGTGTATGCTAAATAAAGCCCAAATGTGTTTGATTTTTGTTTTGGTTTTGAAAATGGGAAATTTCTTTAGCAAATTTGTGTATGCAAAATAAAGCCCAAATGTGTTTTTTTTTTTTTTTGATTTGTGTTATTTTTGAAAGGGGAATTGTTGTTTAACAAATATGGTGTGTTAAATAAAATCCAATTTATTTTCAATTTTCTTTCTAGAAAATGAAACTCTCATTTGAAAATTTTGGGTATGTCATATGGTGTTCTAATATATTTTGATTTTCATGATTTTTGCAAAGGAGATTTCCATTTAACAAATTTGGGTATGTAAAATGGAAGTCAATCATATTTTATTTTTTTCAAAGATGAATTTTTTGTGTGTAATTATTGCTTTTTGAAAATAAGGAAATTCCAACTTAGCACATGTGGAATGTGTTGATTGGAGTTTCAAATGGTGTGATTTTATTTAAAGATGAAACCTCCATTCAACAAATTTGGATATATTGAATGAAAATGCTTATTTTCAAATTTGTGCTTTTTGAAAATAAGGAAAGAAACTCCAACTCTAATATATATATATATATATATTGGTGGAGTTTCAATTTTATGATATGATTTTATTTGGAAATAAAATCTTCATTGGGTGTATTGAATAAGGATTCTCATTTTCAAATATGTGCTTTTAAAGGAAGAAACTCCAACTTCAACATATGTGAGATATATTGAATGGATTTTCAATTTTGTGATATGATTTTATTTGGAAATGAAATATTCATTCAATAAATTTGAGTATATTAAAGAAGATGTTCATTTTCAAATATGTGATATGTGCTTTTTGAAAAAAAGAGAAACTCCAGCTTCAACATATGTGAGATATATTTAATGGAGTTTCAATTTTATGATATGATTTTATTTGGAAATAAAATCTTCATTCAATAAATTTGGGTGTATTGAATGAGGATGTTCATTTTCAAATATGTGCTTTTTGAAATATGATTTTGATTTTGGGTTTTGAAAAGAACATACATGTTACAATCCTAAGGATCGTTAGATGGGGTTGAGTTATATATTTTGTGAAAATTTTTGTATAGGTATTTTATTATATGAACTATAGGGAAGTGCTTTTGAAAAATGATGTTTTTATAAAAGATTTATTTTTCTCATTTGTGGAATGAATCTTACCTTATCATAGAGATGGTAAGGAGGTTAAAAAAAGGTCTTTAGACATCTCTTTTGGTTAAATTTCAATTATTGATACGGGGTTTTAAGACCTACATGAGTGAGGTCCTAAAACCTAAAGATGTTAATAGCTCAGCTTAAGAATGAAATAAGAAAGTGCCAATAGAAAGAAGAATAGACTACTCATATGAAATAAAATTTATGATACTTGGAGACATGATCATTTACAAGATGAGAGAGGAACCATCCCAACATAAAATTTATGGTGTTTATTTTGGTGTTATTAGGTGTTATGTGTTTTATGTGAGGGAACCACAAATCATAATTATACTCATTAGGGTGAGTGACATTAAGGAATATGTACTATCTCGAGAGAAAGTCACCTATAATGGACCAATCATCACCGAGGCTAAGGCATGATGGGTCTTTGAATGTACTAGAGATTTTTCCTACTTTACATGAAAAGTAAAGTAGGGTTTATATTAGGTTCATTAAGTTTATGGAGGTAAGCCCCATAGTTCACATCTAAGGAATGAGATTCCTTAAGAATACTCTCGATTAAGGTAAATGATCATTATCTCCAAAGATTTCAAAGATATGACTATCAATCAATTGGTTATTTTTAGAAAATCAAGTGAGATTGATCAAAAGGAGAGAGTTATTATCAAAACCAAAGAGAAATGAGTAGGGGATGCTCATGATACTAGGAAACTTAGTGAGCATCCTAAACTATCTATGGTTGGGCTTTATATTTTTAAAATTGAAGAGAATTATATGTTTGAGTTGAATTTTTATTAGAAATCTATGGCTTATAATTCCATAATATAAGATTATAGAAATACCTAAGAGGTGATGATTTATGCTTGTAGCTATAAAGGAAAACAACAATCTCAGATCCTCAATCTAAGGAGCTTCAACATAAGCCAAAGTGCTACCTAATTCTAAGACAAAAGTGGGTATATGATTTACATCCACAAGAGAGGATAAAACCAATTGTTGGACTTACAATCACTTGGGGGTGGTCACCAACTAACTCCTCCTATGATTTTAAATACATGTAGGCAAGTCATATGCTTTACAAGATGGTTAGGCTGTTATTTACTTAGAAGAGAAATTAAGTCCTTAAACTCACTCTCTAACATACTAGAACATGAAGGGCATGAATAATGACCTAAATCTAATGAAATTTTGTCAAGTTTTATTTTAATTTTTGGACATTTTTATTTAACACAGGATATGAAATTTTATATGCCTAATGCATGAAAATCAGTTATGGGCCAAAATTAGAAAGAAGGAAGTGTATTTCCACCATGGCTCTCAATCAAAGGTCAAGCCATTTTCTCTAGCAAAGGTGAAAGCCCTCCATTGACAAGGGTGAGATAATATGATTTATGCATGATATGAGACATACAACATCCAACTAAGGGGTTACTAAATATTTTATTATCTTGATTTATATCCTAGGATAAAGGTGGGGTTATGAATTATTTAGTTTAATTTTGAATTGATTAATTGGATAGAAAATATATTTTTCCCTTATAGCCTAATCGCATCTAGGCCATTCAACAATCATCAAATAATTAAGAAACTAGGAAAGTCATGTCATCCTAATTGCACAATCATAAACATAACATTAATCAATTTATAAATTAGTGCAAAAGGATAAGAGGAATGCGGTCGTGTATTATACAACCTAAAAAAAAAATGGGTAGCTTTACCCTTATACAACCGAGATTACAAATGAATAATTACAATTAAAAGGAATTCATGTTATGGGTGTCTTTATTCTTCATTCTTCATTCTTCATTTTTTCATTTTTTTATTTCTTATTTCTTCATTTTGATTTGTTTCTTTTCTTCCTTCTGGCTTGATTGGTATATGGTTGCTCCAAAGGCATCACATGGTACATAAGACTTGATCTTATAACCAATGTTCATCCTAATCCCCCATAATATTCATTCAAAATCCTAATTGCAAAATTTACATTAAAATGAGAAAGGTGAATCTAACTAAACTTGTAAAATAAAGGTTTGCTAAACATACCATACAACCTAAGCAGTTATATGAATAATTTGGACTTAGCACCCCACACATATATAACCAAGTCCACCTGTCCTAATTTGGACTATGCTTAGGGGCTAAGCAACTGCAGAAAAACATTTGTATTCTTTTTTAATTATGACCCCTTAAGCACAATCCTGAATACATGATTAGGCTAAGATCTATCATCCATCATGCACATACACCCTAACATCCGGTCTAAAAATTATACCACAAAATAAAATCATGCATCAAATCATGCACCTCCCTAACATAGAGCTAGAAGTGATGACTTAGCCTAATGTGTGTGCCATTTAAGGCTTATGTGGCATATCTCAACTAGGCTTTAAAGTTGAAATTTTCCAAGTGTGAAGGATTCAATTTAGATGGTGGTTTCATTTTAAATTGATTTAGTTGACTTATCAATTTTAATTGGTGATTTGATTTGGTTTGAAAGAACCTACACTTAGTCACTAAATGTTATGAAGAGAAGAAAAGAGAAGAGAGCTCTCTTTCATCCCTACCTTAAAGAATGTCTAAGGTAGATTGATTAATTAATTTCCTTTAGTGAATAGTTTATTATGTGTTTTAATTGGTCCTAAGTTTGGGTTCTCTTTAAATAGTCCTATTTAATAATAAAGGCATCTTAGGATTAGTTAGGGTGGATTACTATCACATAACACACACTCATTCATTTCTTTCCATCATGTATACCATGCATATGAATAATCCTAAGCATACCTATACATGCAATGCAAATTTTAACACACTTTGATGATGAATGCAAAGAGATGTGATTTAAAATTTTGTTATTTTTAATTATTATTATGTAAAAAAAGGTTTTCATCCATCAACTAAATGCATATTCGCATGTATAAAAGTTATAAGTGAGTACGATTGCATTATTTCTACACACCGAGTAGGTACAAGATACTTAGGGCTACTTAAAGCCTCGCACTCAGATGTCCCACATATACCACTTTTCTTAGATGTAGATGTACAAAAGAACCAAATGGATAAGGAATCATGCAAGAGATTATATTTGATTTGGTTGTATGATTTATATGTGTAATATGAAGATCATTCATAAGTCTTAATATAAAGATGCATAGGAATAGATTTAGGCAAGTGTTGTGTTCTTTTCAAATGAACTATACACTTGCAAATCCCATGTGAATCCATGTTAAGAGAAGGAAAGAGAACTTCATAATACACATCTTATGCTATAATCACATGCAAGCTTATAAGTATTTATAACTAGCATCACTTCATTCATAATCTTTGATTTATAGGTTTTAAAAGATAATTTTTGGTTTGATAGTGATAATAGCCACTCATATTCTTAATTTTAGCCAACACATGCAATTTTACATAAATAAAATATTTTATTAATTAATTTTTAAAAGAAATGAATGCATGATTTCATATGGCAAACAATATTTAGCATGATTGGAAAGAAATAAAGGAATGTAAGTACATGACTTCATTCACCCTAATTAATTCCTAAGGACAATCATATAAAATAAGATCATTTAAAATGAATCAAAATTCTTTAAGGAGATTGTTATCTTTGAATTTGATTTAACTTAGGAAATATGAGAAGGGTTTGCTAGTCCTAACCCATTCCCGCTATGTGTGAATTGGTTTAGTTTAATTTAGAATAATTAGATTGATTTTATGTTTTGATTAAGTTAATGTATGAATTAAATCTATTAATTACCCCTTACCTATATCACTTTAACATAATTATCCAAGTAATTATGAGCCAATGTATGATATGCAACCACATGGAAATTAAATCAGCAATACACTTATAAAATGAAGGGGCCTAATGCAATTGGCTCACAATTATTGGTTAATTAAGCTAAAGAGTTTGATTAAGTACTTTTATAACCCTCATACACATGTAGTTTGATTGTAATTTCCTTTAGAATTCTCTTAGGTTATTGAACCCCTAAGAATCTACCCAAGAATTGGATGGTTGAGTTCTAGAATGATTTGGTTTTGAGTTTGATTAATTAAACTATTTAATGAACTGATTAAGCCATTAATTAGTTGCAAATTGATTATGTGTTATCCAAATGAAATAAACTTAGGGAAAATGATTGGAGAAGAGGTCCTAATCTCATTCCCTATGTCCATTCACTATTTCATAATGATTAGCCAACTTAATTAATGGATTCATTACTATTTAACATGCTAATTAATCATTTAATTAATTAAGAGAGTGATTAAGAATGAAACAAGCAATTCTCCTAATTAACCAAGCAATAAATTCCAAGAAAATTATGGAAGGTAGAGGTCATTCCAATAATCAATCTCAAAAGTTTGGAATTAATTGCTAGAGTAATTAGAGAGTAATTAGCTTAATTATATTTTTAATAAAACCTAATTTGAGTCAAAATCACTATTTAAAATTAAATGATTTTAATTAGTATTATTCTCCACTGAATTACCTTTAAAATAAATATTTATTTGTATTTTTTTGATTTGCTTACAATTAGTTATGAATTTTGGAAGTTTCACCATTAAAATCAGATTAATTAAGCCTAATTAAACTCTAATCCATCACATGGCGGGAGGCGGCGCTTTCACATGGCATGAAGGATTGGTTATTTAAGTTGTCACATCGCCTCAAGGCGTGGCATTCCGTCCCAGATCGATGGAGATTAATCCCGTTTAGGCTAAGAATTAGATTGGATCTGATTTGATCTTATCGTCATGCAGAATGGACGGTCCATGATCTATTTCTACTTGAGTGATGAGATACGGATGTCGTCCATCGATCGACTGATTTGAGCTCACCCGAGCTCGAATGGAGCTCAAATTCATCCCACACCTTCACGAAAGCACAAGCAACACATCTAATGATGGAGATTGTGTGGCATAATGATTTCCTTCACAAAAGACCAAGAAAAATTTACTCTAAGGTTGGTTTCAATGGCATACCTCCCCAGAGGCTATCACTTAATGAAGGAAGCGCTTCAGTAGAGAAGCCTGAGAAAATCGTCTTGATTTGAAGTTGTTTGCTCTATCGACCAAGCTCCTCTTCAATGGAGATTAGCCTTGATCGAAGTGGCACTTCCCATTGCTTGGAGCCTTGGGAAATGGTTTGATTGAGCTCGAGGTCCATGAATGATGTGTTTAAGGTTAATTGCACTTTAGTTGAGGATTGAATGAGTTGAGCTCGGGATTGATCTCCCCTATTTTGGTTTTGAGTAAAATTGAGAAATGGGAATCAAGGGAGCTCAGGAATGGCTAGGAAAAGCTTGAGGAGGCTTCAATTTGACTCCTTACAGGAATAAATCTCTTTAGTTTGAGTGAGAATGAGGGGAGTATATCTCCCTCCTTGGATTGGGCGGTGGCTAATTTGCCATTTTGGCTGGCTTGATTGGCGATCACTTTGAGTTAAAACATCCCACATGGGTCATTTTGGGCGGATGAGTGAGGGAGAGTGACGACCCATGTGATTGGTGAGTGAATTTGGTGAGCCAAGTGTCCAAGGGTGATTAGGGAGGTCAGTTTGGCCTCCCTTTGGGCCATGGTCGACCCAAGCTCATTGGGTCATGTTCACCACCCTTCTTGGTGCCCATGTGGACCAATAGATGGGAGCCAAGTGGCTTTGGGAAGGAATGACCAAATTCTAAGTGAATTTGGTAATGGGATACCCTTTGACCTAAGGGCAAAGTGGTCATTTGGCTATGAGTTTGATTTGGGATTTAAAATGATTTAAAAATGGGTTGGGCCAAATTTCAAGTGATTTGGAGTTCATTTGATTTGATTTGGCTCAATTTGACCCATTTGGGTCAAGTTGGGTCAAATTGGGTTAGGTTGACCAATTGATGAAATTAGGTCAAACCATGGATTAGGTCAAGTTCAAATGATCATTTAGAGCCTATGGGTATCATTGGTTTGGTTTAATTTGGTTCAGATTTGGTTTTGGTTCATTTAGGTTCATTTGGGTCAAATGGGTCAAGTTGATTGATTATTTGACCCAATTGGTTAGGTCATGGGTTGGTTTAGGCTTGATTGATCATTTAAAATGTATTGCAAGCTTTGGTTTCAATCAATTTTAATTTGGTTTGATTTCATGTTGATTTGACCTTTTAAGTCAAGTTGGGTTCATGGTTAGGCTAGGTTGGGTCTATTGGTTATTGAAGCTTTGGTCAAGTTCAACAAGTGATTTGGAATGAATTTGAATCAATTTGGATTAAATGATTTGACCTATTTTGGATTTTAGGTCAATTTGGGTCAACTTAGGTCAAGTGTCCAATTAGGCTTTGGCTCAATTGATGACTTGGTCATGTTCAATCATTGATTATTGATTAGTTTAGATCAATGGTTTCAATCAATTTGGAATATGGTGGATTTTAGCTAGTTTAGGTCTCATTTGGGCTAAGTGTTGACTTGGTCAGTTTGACTTGGTTTGACCTAATTTGAGTGATTGATCATTCTATGATGATTTGTTGATCATAATGTGAGGCTTAGATGAGCTTAGTTCAATCCAACTTGGGTTGGATTAGAACTTAGCTCAAAAAGGTCTTTTAGGTCACTTTAGGTCAAGTGAGCCTAAATGGGTCAATTGACTTGATAAAGGCTTGATTCAAGTTTGGTTGAACTCACGTATAAACTTATGATGAAAGTATAAATCCAATTACAAGTGGTTTAAAGTCAAATGGGTTTTGGTTCATTTGATAATTTCAAGTTAAAAGGATGAACATGGGTTTGACTCGGGTTAGTTTTATTTTAGCTTGGTGATTGTAGTTTATGTTTATATTTTTGCATATGATTGAAGGAGTGAATGTATGAAGAGAAAATCCTAGGGTATTGATTTGAGAATGATTTGGCTAAATCCAAGAAATTGGCTTAAAGGACAAATCGGGTTTGGATTTGAGTTTTAAATTTATATTGATTTGATTTTGGCCATTTGAATTTATTTTTCATTTATATTTGTGAAGATAAATGAAAATATAAATGATCCATGAGAGAATCATGTGAATTAGTAGTGATTTGATGGTGAATTTGGCTAGGGTAGATCAAAAAAAGTTTGAAAAAGGGGTTTTTCTTTGGTTTGATTTATATTCATTTGATTTGGATGATTTGGATGCCAATTTCATTTATAGTTATGAATATAAATGATGGAATAAGTGATTTATAAATAAATCACTTTTGTGTTGATTTGAAGGTTTGGCTAGCTTATGGATGTGATTCATAAGGCTTAGGAAGGTTTTAGATTTAGAGTTGATCATGGATTTCAATCATCTGGAATTGGAGTTGGATTTGGAATTGATTTTGGATTTGGATCATTCGGGATTGGAATTGAATTTGGAGTTGATCTTGGATTTGAGTCATTTGAGATTAGAATTGATTTGAGATTTGAGAAAATCAATTGAGTTGGAATTGATTTGAGATTTGATTTGGATTGGTTTGAAGGAGTGTACATGGGCTGGCTTTGAGCTATAGGGTAAAGGGTTATCTTAAATCTCTAATGCATAGCCTAATCCTTTGATAAACCCTTCTAAGTCTCTAGGGTTTGGTTATGTGTTCTCCTAATCACTAGAAGTGTCTCAAGACTAAGAAACTCTTAGTGTCTAGAGGAGTCCTATGTCTAAGATGGGGAAGTTGAGAGCTCCCTCCAAAAGTGAGGTCAACAGTATGATTATGTGGTTCTTACTTAACAAAGTTTGATGTGTTTAAGTAGAACCAAATTCATGCTTTGAAAGTGAGACTCTTACTTAGCAAATTGGATATGCTAAGTGAAAGCCTAAATGTATGCTTTTTGAAAATGGGACCCTCACTTAATAAATTGAATATGTTAAGTAAAAGTCAAATTTTATATTTTGGAAATGAGACCCTCACTCAACAAATTGAAATTATTAAGTGAAGGCCAAATTTATATTTTGAAAATAAGACCCCCACTTAACAAATTGAAATTGTTAAGTGAAGGTAAAGTTTATGTTTTGAAAATGAGACCCCACTTAACAAATATAAATTGTTTAGTGAAAGTCAAATTTTATGTTTTTTGAAAGTGAGACATCCACTTAACAAATTGAAATTGTTAAGTGAAGGTTAAATTTATGTTCTTGAAAATGAGGCCCCCACTTAACAAATTGAAATTGTTAAGTGAAAGTCATATTTATGTTTTGAAATGACCCACTTAACAAATTGAAATGTTAATAAAGTCATATTTTATGTTTTGAAAATGAGATACTTACCAAATAGAAATTTAAGTAATTTTATGTTTTATGAGATCTTTAACAAATTGAAATTGTTATGAACTTTATGTTTGATTCAAATAAATATTATCACTTAACAAATTTGGATATGTTAAGTGAGAATCAATTACAGCATGATTTGCTTTTGAAAAGAACCTCCATGTAGCAATCATGGAGGGGTTTTGATTTTGTGATTTTATGAGTTTCTTGAAAGGTGCTTTTGGAAAGTGCCTCCATGTAGCAATGATGGAGGGGTTTTGATTTTGTGATTTTTGTGAGTTTCTTGAAAGGTGCTTTTGGAAAGTTTAATTTGGAGAATAAATTATTTTCTTTAAATTTTATGATGAACCTTGTCTCACTAAGCTAGTGGTGAGGAGGTTCTAAATTTTATTATCTCCCTTTTATTGATAAATTATGTTTTCACTTATTGGGGAACCCAGCAAGGGTTTCAATACCTACACAGAGTGAGATCCTAAAACCTAAATGATGTTGGCTAGCTTGGCTTAAGAATGAAATAAGCTAAGTGCCAATGGAAAGGAAGATAGTCTTGAACTCACATGAAATGTAAGTTCACTATTGATGTTTGGAGACAACAATCATCTACTAGAGATGGAAAGTGGAACCATCTCCAGCGGAGTTGCAAGAAAAATCTGTGGTGTTTATTATTATTATTTTTTGGCTATGTTTGTGTAAGGGGACACCACACAGATCTGCAGGTGTAGTCATTAGGGTGAAGATATGACATTAAGGAATAGTGTACTATCTCGAGAGATAGAAGTCACTATCCTATAATGGACCTAATCACCTAATGAGGACTCATAAGGCATGATGGATCTTCAATATACCAGAGATGTTTCTCCTACTTTACATGGAAAAGTAAAGCAGGGTTTATTTAAACTGGGTTTGTTAAGTTCCCTATGGAAGAAAGCCTCCATAGTTAATTACATCATAAGTAAAATGAATCCCTTAAGAACACTCTTGATTAAAATTATTCAAAGAATTCAATAACTATCAAAGTTAGTATTTTTTTGAAAATCAAGTTAGAGATCAAAAGGGAAGAGTTCTTATCGAAACTAAGGGAGATGAGTAGGGAGTGCTCATGATATTAGGAAGCCTAGTGAGCACTCCAATCTATCCTATGATTGGGCTTTATACATTTGAATTTGAGAAGATTTATTTATTTGAGTTGAATTTTTATTAGAAATATAGACTTATAATTCCACAATACAAGATTGTGGAAATGCCTAAGAGGTAAGGATTTATGCTTGTAGCCCATAAAGTGAAACAACAACCTCAGATCCTAAATCTATGGAACTTTGGCTAGGCCCGAAGCATGACCTAAATCTAAGGCAAAAATGAGTATATGGTTTACCTCCACAAGAGAGAATAAACCACCTTACTGCTAGGCTTATTACCACTGGGTGGCATCCATCTAACCCCTCCTATGCTTTAAATCCATGTAGGCAAGTCATATGCTTTGCAAGATGGTTAGGCTGTTATTTATTTAGAAAAGAAATTAAGTCCTTAAACTCACTCCACAGAGTAGATCATTGAAGGCGAGTAATGACTTAAACCTAATGCAAATTTTGTCAAGTTTTATTTAATTTTTAGACTTTTATTTTGACATAGGCTATAGGATTTTATATGCTTAAATGCATGAGAAATTGATTGTGGGTTAAATCAGGATAGAAAGAGGTGTCTTTCCATCAAAGGCTATTACAAGTTAAACCTCTATTCTATAGCACAGATGGAAGCCCTTCCTTAGCAAGAGTAGAATAATATGACATGCATGATATTATACATTCATTCATCCAGCTAAGGGGTTACTAAAAATTTTATTATCTTGATTTAATTCCAAGGCTTTTATGTGAGGTTATGAATTATTTTTAAATTTTAGTTATGAGTTGTTAATGGGATAGAAAATTTATTTTTATCTTAGGAGCCTAATCGTATCTAGGTCACACAACAATCACCAATCATAAAAAACCATGAAAAGGCATGCTATTTCTAATGCACAATCTAAACAAAATATCAAGCAATTTTATAAAATTGTGGCAAAAGAATTAAAAGCTGGTGCGGTCGGGTACTGCCGTACAACCCGAAAAGAAATGTGGGTAGCCGAGCTCTGCCCTTATACATCCCTGTACAATGAAAGAATAATTATAATTATGAGATGATATGTTATAGGGGTCTTCAATCTTCATCCTCCATTCTTCACCCTTCATCTTTTATTTCTTCAATTTTTATTTGCTCCACTTCTTTCTTTCTTTTGGCTTGAGTGGGATGAGTTTGCTCCAAAGGTATCACATGGTATATAAGACATGATCTTATAACCAATGCTTATCCTTAATCCCCATAACACTTATCCTAATCATAATGCAAAAGTTACATTGAAAGGAAGAAAAGTAAATCTAACTACACCTGCAAAATAAATGTTAGCTAAACACGCCATACAATCCAAGCAGTTATAAGAATAATTTGGACTTAGCACCCCACACATGGGTAATCAAGTCCACCTATCCTAACTTGGGCTATGCTTAGGGGCTAAGCAACTTGCACAGTAAAAAGTATTTATATTTTTATTACAGTGGCCCCTTTAAGCACAACCCCCCTGCATAAGACAAGATTAGGCTAATATTGGCCTAACATTCAGGCTACGCGCATACACCCTAACATCCAGTCTAAAATAATACATCACAAAATTGAACATTCATCAAACTATGCACCACCCTAACATAAATCTAGAAATGGTGACTTAGCCTAATGTGCATGTGTTAGAGCTTATGTAGTATGTCCTAACTTGGCTTTAGGGTTATGATTTGCTAAGTATGAGGGATTTAATTTATGAAGGGTTGATTTTTATTTAAGTGGTTTAGTTGATTTGTGAATTTTTTACTTAATATTTTCTTTTGTTTCATGTAGCCTACACTTAGTAACTAAGTGTTTTAAAGAAGAAAGAGAGGGAGAGTCTCTCTTTTATCCCTACCTTAAGTAATTTCTAAGGTAAATTGATTAATAAGTTTCCTTTAGTGAATGGTTTATTATGTGTTTTAATTAACCCTAAGTTTAGATTCATTCTAATAGCCCTATTCAATAAGAAAGGCATCTTAAGTTTAGTTAGAGTGGATTACTATCAGATAACACACACCCATTCATTTCTTTCCATAATGTATATTATGTATATGAATAATCTTAAGCATACATATACATACAATGCAAATCTTGACATACTTTGGTGATGAATGCAAAGAAATGTATTTTGAAATTTAAATATTTCATTTATTAATTGGATCATGAATGCATGTCTTTGTTAAGTAGAAAAGAGGGATTTTCATCCATTAGCTAAATGCACATCCACATGTATAAAAGTTATAAGTGAGTACGACGCCATTATTTTCTACACTAGGGGCATAAGGTATAAGATCTACTTAGGGCTACTTAAAGCCTCACAGCCTTGGGATGTCCAGACTAATATACCACTTTTTTTTAGATACATGTAAATGTATGAATAACTACAAGGATAAGAAAATTCATGCAAAAATTATGTTTTATTTTTTTGTTTTGATTCTTTATTTACTGAACACATCACACATGCATGTGTATAAGAGTTTTAAGTAAGTAAAGTGCCATTATTTTCTACACCAAGGGGGTAAGGTACAAGACCTACTTAGGGCTACTTAAAGCCTCGCAGCCCCAGGATGTCCAGACTAATATATCACTTTTCTCAAATACATATGAATGTACAAAAGAACTAAATAGATAAAGAATCATGCAAAGAAATTATGTTTGGTTTGATTGTATGATTTACATGTGTAATATGAAATCCCTTTCTAAGTCTTAACATGGAGATGCATAGGAATAGATTTAGGCAAGTGTTGTGTTTTTTTTTTTAAATGAACTAGATACTTGCAAATATTATGTGAATCCATGTTAAGAGAAGGAAAGAGAACTTCGTAATACACATCTTATACTATCATCACATGCAAGCTTATAAGTATTTGTAATTGGCATTACTTCATTTGTAATAATTAAATCATAGGTTTTGAAAATAGTCATGATAATAGCCACTCATATTCTTAATTTTAGCCAACACATGCAATTTGACATAAAAGGAAACATTTTATTTAATTAATTTTCTAAAGAAATGAATGCAAGATTTCATATGGAAAATAATATTTAGCATGATTGGAAAGAAATAAAGGAATGTAAACACATGATTTCATTCACCCTAATTAATTCTTAAGGACAACATATCAAATAAGATTATTTAAAATAAATCAAAATTATTTAAGGACATTTTTATCTTTGAATTTGATTTGATTTAAGAAATATAAGAAGGGTTTGCTAATCCTAACCCATTTTATCATGTGTGAATTAGTTGGGTTTAACATGAATATTTAAGTTAATTTTATATTTTAATTAGGTTAAGGTATGAATTAAATGAATTTATCTATATCACCTTAAGTTAATTAACTAATCAATAATAAGCCAATATGATATGCAACCACATGAAAAGTAAATTTGGAATGCTCCTAAGAACTGAAAGGGGCCTAATGCAATTGGCTTATGATTAAAAGTTAATTAAGCTTAAGGGATCTCGCTTAATTATTTTTATGATTTTTTCACACATGTGAGCCAACTATAATTTCATCATCTCTCACATTGGGTTATTGAACACCCAAGGAGCTACCCAAGATCAATTGAGGGTTGTTTAAGTGTGGATGAATTGATTTTTAATTTTTAATTTCATTAAGTTTTTAATTAATTGATTAAGCATTTTGGTTATTTTAATTTGAATGATAATTAACTTAGGGGAGGCGATCAAGGGCAAGACCCTAATCCTAATCCCTAAATCATTTAAGCATTCAATTAAATTCTGATTTCTCATTTTTAAAGATTAGTTACTTAATTAATCAATTAATCATTTCATTAGCCATTAATTAATTTTATTTTTAAAGATAAAGAAGGCTTAAGAAATGAATTAGAAAAGTATTTCCAATCTATTCCCAAGTGATCTTCTGTTCCAGATGACCATGTTTAAATGATTAATTAAGTTCTTCATTCTTATTATGATTAATTGGATTAAGAGAGTGATTAGGGCTTACTCAAATTAGTTCCCTAATTAAGCAATCAATAAAATCTCAAAAATAGGAGAGGTAGAGGTCATCCCCCTAAAAATCCACAAAAAATTTGAAATTAATTGAGTGCTTAGTCAAGGTATAATTAAGCTAATTAGATTTTTTGATAAAATCTTAATTAAGTCAAATTCACTCAAAATCAATTATTATAATTTTCTTAGATTCTCCTCTAAATTATCTTCAAAATAAGCCTAAGTTTGTATTTTTTTCGATTCCTCTACAATTAGTTATGATTTTTAGAAGTTTCAGGATTAAAAATCAGATTAATTAAGCTAATTAATCCTCTAATCCCATTGGGCCACATGGCGGATGACATGGCGCTTTTCCACATAGTGTGATGGGATTGATTATTTAAGTAGTCATATCGACATCTTGACTCGCGGTGATGGGCGCTTTCTCAGTGTTGTCGATCGATCGACGTGAGATTCGATCCACGATTTAGGGAGAAATAAAAAAAAAAATCTATCATACGATTTAATTGTAGCCATTTATTCTGATCATGCGAAACAAAAGGCGTGTGATCTATCCTATTCTGGCGAGAAAGCGACCATCTTTCCCCATTGATCAGCTCACGAGCTGGGATCAAATGGATCCTACACCATATAAAGGAGCATACAATCACATCCAATGGCTAAAATCTCTCAAAATGGAGATTTCCTTCACAAAATACCAACACACGAGAGCCTAAAGCTACAATTTTGAGAAATTACCTTGTCGAAGCTAAGACTGGCTATCGTGATCAACGAAGGTAGCTTTTTTTAGTAGAGATGAAGCCCTGTTGAAGAAGTCTGAGCTCAATTTGGCCTAGGGTGTTTGGTCGACCAATCGATGCAAGCACACACCTCACCTTCGATCGAACTCCAATGTCTGGTGCTCGAGAAGCTCAAGAAGTGATTTGATCGGCTTCGATTGAGTACGAGGATGGTGTATGCATAAGCAATTAGAGTTTGCTTGCACGGGAGGAAGTTGGGACTGAAATGGAGGTGTCCTGTTTTAGTTCTACACCTAGAAGGAAGGCTGAGGAAGTGGGAGCTCGGGAGGAGTTGGGGAAGCTCTAGGGAGTTTCAAAATCCTCTCTTGAGCTGAATGAGATCGAATCGTCTTCAAAACTGGTTGAATTTAGGGAGTATATCCCTCAATTGAGCCAGGTGGATGGATGGGATCACTCCAATGAATTCTGTTGATTCGTCATCGTCAAGTCATCAGAGATGTCACCGTCAATACGAGGTGACACGCCATGAGTGGCCGAAGCAATGTCAGGGGTCTCAAGGCTTGATATGGGCAAGTGGGAGGGGATATGGTTCTCCTTGCACCCATCGGGTTCGACCATGTATGGGGGAGAGTGAGCTCGGCTTGGTGAGTTACCTCTGGTTTAAGGTAAGTTCAAGGGTGCTTAGAGTGGGCTAGTGAACTCTAGGAATACCTCATTTGGTAAAAGGAGGGCTTGCATGGGAGTGCAAAGTGGATTTTGCTACTCATAGTAGGAATCCAAGGTGGGCTTTGTCCATTGCAATCAACTTGGTGAGCTTGTTTGGCTTTGGGCTAACAGGAGTGGCCTAAGGCTAGTTTGGGGTGTGCTTGGCCTACCAATAGGGTTTCATGACTTAGTTTTGGGTGACATGAGCTTATTTGGTCGAATGGATTCATGTAGGTTCATATATGAGTTGGGTTGATCAAGTGGCCCAAATTGGGTCAAACTAAGGCTTGGGTTAGGTCTAAATCATGATTCAGAATGTTTTGGTGTGACTAATTTGATATGGTTTGGCTTATATTTGGTTTTGACTTATTTGGCTTCAAATGGGTCAAATGGGTCAAGTTGACCAATTTGACCTAATTGACTAAATTGGGTTGGGTTAGTGTTGAGTCAAGTTCAATTGGTTGATAAAAATGATTGTAGGCTTTGCTTGATTTAATTTGGAATTAATTTGGATTTTGGTCAATTTGACCTTTTAGGTCAATTTGGGCTAGGTTGGGTCAAGTTGACCAATTGTCAACTTGGGCTCAATTATGGATTTGGTCAAGTTCAACAAGTGATTTGGAATGAACTTGAACCATTGGTTGTAATCAATTTGGATTAAATCATGATTTGATCTATTTTAGCTTTTTAGGCCAATTTGGGTCAACTTAGGTCAAGTGGCCAATTTGGCTTGGTTTGGCTCAATTGATGGTTTGGTCATGTTCAATCATCGATTATGGGTTGGTTTGAATCAATGGTTTCAATCAATTTGGCTTATGATGGATTTTGGTTAGTTTGGATTTTATTTGGGCTAGATGTTGACTTGGTCAAAGGCTAGGTTTGACTTGGTTTAACCCAATTCAAGGTGGTTGGTCACCCTATGATGATTGTTGATCATGATTGAAGGTTTAGATGGGCTTTGTTCAATCCAATTTGGGTTGGGTTAGAACTTGGCTCAAGAAGGTCCTTTAAGCCACTTTAGGTCAAGTGAGCCTAAATGGGTCAATTGGCTTGATCAAGGTTTGATTCAAGTTTAGTTGAACCCACATATGAGTTCAAGAATGAAATATAAATCCAATTGCTATTGGTTTGGAGCCAAATGGGTTTTGGTTCATATGATAATTTCAAGTCAAAAGGGTTAATTGGATTTGATTTGGGTTGACTTGGATTTGGTTTGATAATGGTGGTTTATGTTTATATTTGGATCAATGATTGAAGGAATGATTGAATCATGAAGAAATGCATAAGTTTTGAATTGATTTGGGTTTCATTTAGACAAATTCAAAAGTTTAGCTAAAAGGGAAAAAATTGGGAATTTGATTTGATTTGGATATGGTTTGGACCATTTGAATTTATATTTCATTTATATTCACAAATATAAATGAAGATATAAATGGGTTATGAGAAAATCATTTGAGTTTGGAGTGATTTGGAAGCAAATTTGATTAAGCTTAGGGATGTAGATTAAAAGGGCTAATTTGGGTTTTGATATGGTTTGATTTATTTTTGGTCATTGGAGGGTGGGTTTCATTTATATTTATGAGTATAAAATGAAGGAATGATTAATTTATATAGAAATCAACCAAGTTTGAGTTGATTTGAAGGAGTTTTGGCTAAGCACATGAAGGTGGTTCATGTGACTTAGGGAGAGATTTTTGGAATTTAGAGTTAATCATGGGTTTCAATCATTTGAAATTTGGAATTGATCTATAATTTAAAATTTGATTTGAGGTTGGATTTGATAGTTTGAGAAAATCAATTGAGTTGGGATTGATTTGAATTTGGTTAAGGCTAAGTCCATAAGATAAAATCAAAGGATTTATGAAGGAATTTGGAGATTGAATTTGGTGATGGATTTTAATCATTGGATAGTTGGATTTGATTTTGGAATTTAAATTTAAATTTGAGATTTGGCTTGCAAGAAGGAAGCAAGGATTGGGTTTGGGCTATAGGATAAGCAAGTCTTCCTAAATTCCTAAGGCACAGGCTATTCCTATGACAACTCATCTAAGTCTCTAGGGTTAGGTTAAGTGTTCACCTAATCACTATAAGTGTCTTAAGACTAAGGAACTTTTAGTGTCTATAAGAATCCTAGATCTATGATGAGGAAGTTGAGAGCTCACTTCAAAAGTGAGGTCAACAATAATTAATTAGCTTTTTGGTTGAAAAGAGAAGGGAACTTAGGGAAAATATTAAGAGGGAGGCCCTAATTTAATTTCATAAGTACCCTTACTATTCAATAGTGATTAGGGAGTCCAAATAGTTAATTAATTATTATTCATATGCTTAATTATCCTTTAATTAAATAAGAAGGTAATTAGGGCTTAATTAATCAATCCTCCTAATTTAACAAGTAATAAATTTGAAGAAAATTAGAGGAGGCAGAGGTCATCCTCTCAAATAATTTCAAAATTTTGGGATCAATCACTTGGATGATTAGAGAGTAATTAAGTTAATTAAGTTTTTATTTAAACCATAATTAAGCTCTATTTTTTGTTTAAAACTAATTAAAAATATTTTTATTAAATTCTCCTTTTAAATACCTTTAAAATGAGTCATTATTTATATTTTCTAGATTTTTCTACAATTAGTTATGAATTATAGAAGTTTTAGCCTTAAAAATACATTATTTAACCTTAATTAAACCTAATCCCGCCGACACCATGCGGTGTGCTTTCCACGTGGCACAGTGGGATTAGTTATTTAAGTTGGTTTTTATGAAAGTTTCAACCTTAAAACACTTTATTTAACCTTGAAATGAATTTGAAAGAGACTTGATTACAAATAAAATTGAAAATCATATTTCAAATAAGAAATAGGACTCAAACTCAAGTGAACCTATAAAACTTGAAATAAACTTGAATTCCTTTGATATACATGAACCGAATCTCATAATATTTTTCTTAAAATAATATAAAAGGAGAATCCTAGTGAATCATTGAAGACTTATAGTGGGATTAAAACAGAACTTATAAGCATACAAATATGGTTCAAGTGACAGTTATAGATGACTTATATTAAGCCAAATAACTCACCATTGGATATAAATAAGTCATCACTACTGAATACTAAACTCTACCATGACTCATTTTAAATGATTCAGAGGAAAGGAAAAGTTTTTTAGTAGGCTTGAAATGAATTTAAATGGCTTGTTAACAAGCATAAAAGAGAGTCATCACTGATCATTGTGATTACTTTATGATTTAGTTTGAGATAAATAAAAAGGTTTTATATGAGTACATAGTTTAGCTATCTGAAGTTTATAAGAAGCTTAAATGTGCATTCACAAATTAAGGAGGTTGATTAAGTGGTTCATCAACAGGCACAAATCATAAGTGTTGCTTCCTAATAAATGGTTGAATCATATCATACATTGAGTGAATTAGAATAAACTTAGTTGAATCCATGACTGAACTATACAGATGCTTATAATAGCCTCAATGACTCATTATTAAGTGCAACAAGTTCTCTAGTGAATAATAGACTTTCTCATAATTCATTTCTATCTAATTGAGAGAAGTCAAAGAATTCATTAGAAGTATGCGATAAATTTGAAGGCTTATTAATAAGCACAAGAAATATATATGAATCTCTCAAGCTCAACCACTAAAGAAGCAAATATGAATCACGATATGCTATTCCAAATTGCAATTCAAGTCTAAAATGATTTCAATGCCACTGAATCTGAAACTCTTCGTACAAGTAGACAGAAGGCAGATTTTATAAATGAGACACTGGCATGTGCAAAATTATCTGAGCTATAAAACCCACATGTGCTCAGACTTGGAAATTTGGACTGTAAATTTTAATATCTGAAAAGGTTGTGCAGGCTAAGTTGGAATTAAGCGAAAATATGAAATTAATCTCGTGATTTAGAAATAAAATTATCTGAATTGCTAAATACTCGCATGGGCTTCGACACAATGCTGAATGTTTAGATTCAAAAGTTTGAAGATGTTATGCGAGTTAAAAATAAATAAATTCAGAATTTATTTTGTATTAAAAAATATTACAAATTCATAATTATATCTCAAGAATACAAATATTTAAAAAAATTAATCATTAAAAGTTTAAATATAAATATATATTTTTTGAAATACAAAAGATATTTAGTTGCAAAGTCATTTAATACAGCTGCGAGCTTTAACTTATAGATCCGATTCTTTGTTAGGAGCTAAACAGGGTTGACAGAATCTAAAGTTCTTAAATGTATCCAAATTGATTACCCCGATAATGACTGTGTTGAATGGTGATTTCAATCGGAGGGGATACTTCAATATTTTTATAATTTCAGATTAAATTAGCATAAATTGAGTATCAATCCAAAGGAAAAATCTAATATATCACTAAGTTATTAATGGTTAAATGAAATTCAATCTTTAAAAACTTAAAGCAAAATCTAACTCAATCCATCTTTTGCAATAGTTTGTTGAAGGTGTCAAATTAAGAAAACTCTAGCTCATAAAGGAGCCAATGTCAAATAAAGTACATAACTATATTCACTCTCAATCAATCTCATGCTTGTAAGTATGTGGCTCGTGTCCTTTGATTGGGTGGTTGCCGCCAAATGACACCATTATAGTATGATTATGCCTGTAGCTCGTATGCTCCCCAATGACTTTGTACCTTGAGATGTGAATCATAGGGTGCACCTAATAGGAAAAAAAGCTCAATGTCAACTAAGGTAGACTTAAGTATGTCTCTTTAGACAAACATCACCTTAGGTCTACAAAGATTTCTTGGACGACACACGTCGATAGGATCCTTGATCAGTTGGGTCTCCTCCTCAGTACATTAGTGACAACGATAACCTGGGATGATAGAACCATGCGATCTAGATTAGGCGCGTCATCGTTCCCCCAACCAAAAGCTTTAAATTAAATAATAAATCTCATAATATTCTAAAGTCCACTCACTACTATTATACACTCGCTATTTAGTGATTCATTGACTAACTTTAATCAAAAGTGCTCTCTCAGTATTGAGAGGAGTAATTAACTATAGGTGCTTGCGCCTATAAGAAACCTAGAACCAAATTTAAAGTCCTCACAAAATGAGGGCAAAATCTCTGGGTAGTGTCTTATCTACTATTCATCTATCTTCTGAAAATTACACTGACACTAAAACACACTCTTCATCATGAGAGGTCAGTGGCAAAGTTTTGGATCCCACAGATTTCTGGCGACTCCGCTAGAATAGGTTTCTCTTTCCATCTTTGGCTAGTCATATATATGTTATAGTAGCAATAAAATATTTAAAAATTCAACAAAAATGGTAATTTAAATGTGTAATAAATTCAAATTATTAATGTATGGGATTCTATGTCGAATTATTACGTAGAGTATATTTTATTACACTATTATTTTGTCTATATCTCATTTTGAAAGTATGGGTGAAATAATAATTAAATACTAAGCCCATCACTTTGTGCAATGGATCTACATAGCACTCCTTTCCGTTCAACTAGGCGTTGCAAATATCCGCCGCTTGTCATCAACATGGGATGTTGGAGCTACCATTCAATTTGGTAGCATGGATTTTAGCAATTATTCTAACTCAGTACTCACCGTGGTTACTCGAGGTCATCTTGGAAGGCCTCAGTTCTTGAATTTCCTACTCGTCATGCTCACCAACCAATTCAGTACAACTATTGGGAGTTCTTCAGAGAACTTCAATTTTTGAAAGATTGGGTCAATCTAAAGCCCCTGTGATGAAAAGAACTATCTTTGGGCAAACTGTATCTTTGATGCCTCATAGTACAACTGCTTCGCCAACTGAAGCCTTTGTACCTAGGAGACATAATTTTGAGCCTTCCTCATTAGAAGCAAATTAACCGAAGACAAAAAGAAGAAGAAATGCTAAGTTGAGGGCTCAGCAGATCCTACCTAAATGACCTAGTGAACAAGCAATGACACCAGTGAGTATTCTACCATAATAACTTTGATAATCTAAAATGGGTAAAAGAAATAGCTCTACTAAGTGAAGTAGTATTTGGACTCAATCGTCTCCACCACCGAGGAGACACAAACACTATAAAATTCACAACATTCTTAAAGTAGCCAAGTAAAGAGGCTTAATGAAAATAAAATTCCAGAGGTTTGTGATGGTTGAAGATACTGAGATTCCACCAAGAAGGTTGTCATCTCTTATGGTAACAAGTCATCAAGCCAAATATGCTTCACGTGGTGAGCATTGGAGCATGACACTTGGACCATGTCCAAAAATTCATTGCTGAAAGGTCTCAGGGAAAGGGTAAGCAGATATGGAGGCCAAGTCCTTGCGATAAAATTTTGAAGAAAGAAAGATGTGTGACATCTGATGCACATATTTAGAAAACCACCTCAAAAATAGCTCATCAAATGTGGATACCTAAAAGAAGGTATATCACTGATAAAAGATATGATAGTCGATGCCTTGAGAATCCTCTAGGGGATTCCATCATCAATCAGATTCACCCCCGCAGGAGAAAGTCAATTCCGATCGCAATTCCCCATTGGAAGAAATGTTTGTTCCTTACAATGAACCAGAGATCCATTGGAAGTGTCAATCCAAAATTCATGTACAAGAACAAGACGATGAACAGGACACTATGGAAGTAGAGGTCGTCTATATGATGAGACATATAGATGAACTTTCTGCTCAACATCATTAACAACATGAATCCAGTGAACTTGAACTTGAGTTCGATGCTTTCAAAGGAGAGTCATCGAAAAAGAGAGTAGAAGATGAATCTTTAATCTCTTTAAAGAGGAAGAAGAAGAAGATCAATGAAAAGGAGGTCATGGGAGTTGAAGTTATTTATATGGTTGAACCTGCTAAAGTTGAACTGGTATGCTTTTACAATCAACAACATCATTAGACAATAGCGTCAAAATGCAAGGAGAAGGATAGTTAAGTTCTTCCCCTGAAGATGAGCAGGGAGCAGAACAATAAAAATAGAAGAAGAAGAAGAGCCTGTATTGATTGACATCGTGATGCTAGCTAAAGAGCAAAGATAATTGCAACATCAAATTGAAGCCAAAGATAAGAAAATTTCACAGCTTGGTACCAAGATGAATGCTATGATGGAACAAATGAATACCATGATGAATATATTGCAAAAGAATATCACATCAAATGTAGCACTTATTTCATCTGTTAATCAATATGTAGCTAATAATTCAACCTCTATACCACTAGTCACTCTGATACCTCAAGCTCCTACAATACATACTATGTCTGAAGGGAGGAGTGAAGTTAATCAACTAGTTCTTTAACTTATAATTCAGAATGTGGCTAATGCACCAAGAACAGTAATAGCTGCTCAACTAGAAATAATAATTAATGAAAAGATAAAGACAGTTATAGGTTTAGAGCAGGCTGAAAAGTTGGTGAGTAAGGGTTACCCTTACCCAGCTGAATTTGATCAAGTGCCATATCAAAGGTTACTCAGTACCAAAATTTAATATTTTTAGTGGGCATGGTAATCCAAAGCAACATCTAGCCCAATTTAAGGCTACTTGTGGTAACACATGAGGAAATGATGCACTACTTTTTTCGATTCGTGGCGACCTCAGCTTTGAGTATGCGTAGAATTGCCGAATGATTCAGTCAAAACCTTCGTTTGACTAGAGATAATGTTCATGAAAAGGTTCGCCGGTGTAACTGAGAAAATACTGATTGCTGACCTTGCCTTGCTAAAAAAGAGAATATGAGTTAGTGACAAAATTTGTAACTCGTTGGCGTAACCTAAGCATGAAATATGAACAATAATTGGAGGAAGAACATGTGATCTAGTTATTAATGGGTAATATGGATGATAAAATAACATTATTTTTATGTATAGAATCAATTATAACATTCTAGGACTTGCTAGATAGGGTGACCAAATTTGAGAAGCTAAATTGCTCTAAGTCTGAAATCTATATAGATAAATCGAAGAAAAATAAGCCTTCATACTCAAGAAGAAATGAAACTCATGCTACTTCCTATAGCTCAAGTGGTGAAAATGAGTAATCTATAATGTAGATAAAGGAAAACAACCAATGTACAATGATGATAAAGGAAAGAAGCTTGTTCATCCTAATCCACAGCCAAAATTGGTATTGGGAGGCAACGATAAACCTTGAACTTTTTCAGGTGGTGGAGAAGCGATAAGAGATGATGAGCGAATGCAGCCATCTCTTAAGGAAAAGATGAACAAAAAATATTCCTTTAGAAGAGATAGTGTGGCTAAATTTTTTTGACAAGCAGTCAAAGCTGATCTACAATTATTAGAAAGTAAAAAGCTTAAAGAAGCTGATCAAGTCAATAATCCAAATTATTTCCCTATCATCGGGTGATTAGGCATCCTATTGAAGATTATTATGTCTTCAAATATTGGCTAGAAAGAAAGTATTGATAAGGTGAATTTACATTATTCGATAATATTCTAGTCAACCCGAAAAGAGAGTCTATAAGGATGATTACGTCCTCTTCTATATCATCCATTAAAGGCAAAGAAAGAAAGAAGAATAAATTCAAATTGAAAAATGGGAAACATTAGTCTCTAAGAAGACTGTGAAAATGTTGAAGCAACTAAAATATGTCCCTAATGTTAAGTGTAAATCACAACTTGAACCTATATTGGACTTAAAAGAAATGCCTAAACTAAGCCTTTTAGCTTAGCAACATTCTGATAAGGCTACTTCATCACAGCATGAGGAGTAGTCTACTAAACATATGCCTCATAAGTTAAAGAAGTCGGCTAAGAGAAAGAAGATCAAGAAGAGAACTATAACTTAAAAGATTATTAATAACTTAGAGGAGTATCACCAGCTGACATGACAACCTTATAAGCTTGCAGACTTTATGCATAAAATCCATATTGTTGAATTATATGAAGAAAATAATGGTGAATCTTGTCTAGTAGAGACATGTTGAATCATTTATGTGATATCAGATGTTCTTTAGCATCAGTTACTCCAAAATGATAATGATAGTCAGACAGACTCGATGAACCCATCAAAATTCTTATCAAAAAAGAAAGCAGTGCTTGAGGAGTTAACATCTGAATTTTGTTTAATGACTCTACAAGAAGATAATAGTTCAGATGAAGACTTATGTTTTCCTGACGGAGAAGAGTCAGACTCATCAACAACATCACATGAAATGTATGAAATTGAAATGTGAGTTTAACTCTTTCGATCGATCCTCTAGAATAAAAAATGAATTTGAATAAACTACTTCTTCAGAGGAATCTGAGCAAGATAAGGTGATTCAAGTTCAGTTGAGAAGTGGTAAAGTCTTACCACCATCATCAAAGAAGGGAATTCAAATAAAGACAAAGGAAAATAAATTGAAGTTAACAAAGATATCATTCCCAAAAATCCTAGAATAAAGCCTAAATCAAGCAAAAAGATAGATTATAATATTCTATCATATCTGAGAAAGATCCCTACATAATTAAGTGTGTATGAGGCTCTCTTAATGTGAAAAGATCTCAAAGAAACTTTGATACAGACTCTCAAAGATCTGGAGAGTTATGAAGCTTACTTTGCTGAAAAATATTTGACTAAATCATTGCAAACTCAAGATTTCCCAGTAATTATATTTTTTTGAAGAAGATCTTATGTTAGAAATAACAGATCATAACCATCCTCTATATGTTACAACATAGAGTGATGAAATCTTGATCAATTGAATATTGATTTATCTAGGTTCTTCTATCAATCTTACGAGTTTAAAAGGATTAAGAGGACTATCACTTGATATCCAATATCTTGGGAGTGATAAGTTGATGGTTCATGATTTCAATGAGAAAGGGCAAAAAATGCTGGGTTCTTTTATTCTCCCACTCAAGTTTCAAGATTTGTATATAGAAGCCAAGTTTCATGTAATTAATGCTGATACATCATTTAGAGCTCTCTTAGGTCAGCCATGGCTGCATGAGTATGCAATGGTCCCATCAACTATGCATCAGTTTATGAAGTACCTAAAAGATGGATAAGAGTTCAGAATTCCTAGCAACCTACAATCATTCTCCATCCATGAAGCAAAGATTTATGAAGATGTAAAATATTTCATCCTTAAAGAGCCTAAGCCAATAGATCCTCTTGAGGAGGTAGCATCCACTTCAGGAACTAAAAAGCAACTTCCGAAGGTGAGAGAGCAAAAGAAAAGAGGAACAAAAAAGGTAATGCCGACTCTCCCTAAAGCACTTAACTCTACATCTAAATTAAGAAGATCAGTTCCTCATTTGGGAAGTGACACACAAGAAGAAGAAAATATTTCTGTCAAACCTAAGAGAACTTATAAGCTTTCAAGAAAGATAAAGTATAAAATAAGTGATTCTGATTCAGACTATGGCTTTGAATCTACTTATGAAAATAGGTTTAGGGTTGCATCAAGAAGGATAGCTCACTTGGTAGTGTTAGATGACTTCTTTAAAATTATACCCATCCCTCATTAGCTCTTCAAAGAAATCACTCCACTGGAGGTTCATAACATTGAAGAATTGATAATATTCTATGGGGTTCCATTGAGTGAGAGTGGCAGAATAGGAACTTTATTTTAAAAATTTGATTAGTCTCAGCCTCACAATTTTGATCAGCCTACTCAACATGAAAATTTTGATGAGATTGTGCCAATAAGAATACTAATATACTATCCACCAAAATTCCAAAGAATGATGCATAAGCTTGAAATTCATATTATAACTACTAAACATAGAAGTAAAATCTTTAACAAAATGTGGAGCCAAAGAAGTCCTCAAGCATCGCGAAGAAGTGATAATTTTATCACTAAAGGTCTTGGGTTCATCCACAAATATTATCAAAATAAAGTTTATTATAATATAATAGAAGTTGAAATTGAAACTCATAGTGACGAAGAAAATGATCTCTATGAAATTCTTCTTACAAATGATGAAAAAGTAGAAGCCAAACTTGCACCTGAAGAACTCAAAGATGGTAGACAAACAACTACTATGGATGAAGTCAAAGAAATCAACCTAGAAGCTGAGGATGATCCTGTCCAACTTTCGTCAGTGCCCTTCTACTTGATGAGAAAGTTGAAGAGCTAAAAGTACTACTTTGTGAATTCAGGGATTACTTTATGCTGAAATGCCAGGCTTATCCCCTGATGTGGCAGTTCATAAATTGGCAATCAAGCCAGAGGCAACACCTGTTAAACAAGTTCCAAGGTGAATGAGACAAGAAATTGAAGAATAAGTGATCATTGAAACAAAAAAGATAATTGAAGCAGGATTCATACGAGAAGAAAAATATCCTGATTGGATAGCTAATATAGTGCATGTGAAGAAGAAAAATGATTAGATTCATATCTGTATCGACTTCGGGATCTTAATAAAGCTTGCCCAAAAGACGACTTCCTGCTTTCTATATCAGAATTTTTGGTTGATAATACATCCAACTATGATATGTTTTCTTTTATGGATGGATCGTCAAGATATAATCAAATCAAGATGGAACCAAGATGAAAGACATACATCATTGAACACCTATTGACATTTATTGCTACACAATCATGCCTTTTGGTTTGAAGAATGTTGAAGCTACATACTAAAGAGCCATGATGCATATTTTTGAGAAGTTGACTCACCATAAGGTGGAATATTATATTGATGATTTGGTAGTGAAGAGCTTAAATCATGAAAATCACTTTGAAGATTTGAGAATTATATTGGAGAGAATTAGAAAATATGATCTCAAGATGAATCCTCTAAAATGCACATTCGGGGTGTCCTTTAAAAAATTTCTCAGGTACATTATACGTCATAGAGGAATTTAGATCGATCTTGTTAAAATCAAGGCAATTATGGAAATGCCTCTACTGAAGAGTTTGCGTCAGCTCCGTTCTTTACAAGGACAACTTGCATTCATCCGATAATTTATATCAAACCTATTGGGATGTTGTCAACCATTTGCAAAGTTGATGAAAAAGAATGCTCTATTCAAATGAGATAAGGAGTGTGAAGAAGCCTTCAATAGTATTAAATGCTACTTGTTAAATCCACCAATCCTTGCTTACTTCTAGGAAGCCCCTCATTTTATACATAGCTGCATTAGAAGAGTCCCTTGGAGCATTATTGGCACAACACAATGAACAAAGTAAAGAGAATGCTCTTTATTATATCAATCGAAGGTTGATAGGAGCAGAAATGAGATACTCTCCGATAGAGAAGCACTATTTGGCATTAATCTTTGCAGTCTAAAAGCTCTATCATTATATATTATCTCACAAGATTATCCTCATCTTAAGGATCGATCCACTAAAGTACTTGATGATAAGACTAGCGTTGACAGATTGCTTGGCAAGATGGGTAGTATTTCTTTTACAATTTGATATCACACACGTTTTGCAGAAAGCAGTAAAGGGACAAATCTTAGTAGATTTTCTTGCTACACATCCCATCCCTGCAGACTCTTCTCTTAATGATGATTTGCATGATGAGAAAATTATTCTCATTCATGAAAGAGAAAAATTATAAATTTGAGAAATGTACTTTGATGGAGCCTCATCGATCAAACAAGTCCAACCTCTAAATTTCCCAAGGGTAAGAGCAGGAATCGACATCGTCTTCATAACACCAGAGGGAGGAATAATAAGATGATCATATGGGTTGACCAAGCCAAGAACTAATACTGAAGCTGAGTATGAAGCATTGGTAGCAGGTCACCTATTTTCATAGGCATTCAAAACTTGCATATTTTCGGCAATTCTCAACTTATTATAAATCAAGTACTTGTCATCTATAAAATCAACAAGCTTGAGTTAGCTTTCTATTACAAGCGAGTTCTTGAGCTTATGAAGCAAATACTAAATATCACACTAACGTGAGTCTCTCGATCCGAGAATAGCAAAGAAGATTACTTTACAAAATTAGCTAAGGAGATGACAAGTATGAATGAAGATTATTTCATGATCGGGATATTTATTCGATGAGTTCTAGAGACATCAAAGTATCAATCCCCACATGTAGAGGGGTTATGAAATTCGACACAAGCAGAATGTGACTCAAGTTGCTCCTCATACTTCTCAAAATCAACATGGAATTATACCCAGAAGAGCTAAGAATGATATTACTTTAGAAAAGTAGTGCGCAGCCTTTATAGTAGAAGAGCCACATGATTGAAGGCAACCCTTCATCAACTACTTTAAATAAGGTAAATTACTGAGTAATAAATCACTAACAACTCAAATTGAGAAGAGAATGTCACACTATGCTTTCATCAATAACACTTTATATCATAAATCCTTTGAACAAATGTGGCTACGATGCCTAAATATAGATAAAGCTAACAAAGTGATGGTTGAAGTTCATGAAGGAATTTGTGGGGCACATCAGTTAGGTCTCAAGATAGCAGTAAAGATCAAAAGAATGAGATATTATTGGACATCTATGGTGAGAGATTGTATCAATCATGTAAAGAGATTCCATGAATGTCAAGTACATGAGAACATAATCCACCAACCTCCAAATATATTATATCCAACAATAACATTTTGTCCATTTGAATGTTGGGGTACATGTAATTAGACTGATTGATCCACCGTCATTAGCAGGACACCACTTCATTCTAGCAACGATTGATAATTTCTTTAAGTGGGCTGGAGCTACTCCATTTAAAGAAGTTACTGTTGATAGAGTGATTAACTTCTTTACGCATAATGTGGTATATAGATTTGGAGTGTCGTGCTGAATAATTTCTGATAATAGCTCAATTTTTAAAAGTACAAAAATTTATAGATTCATCGATCGACATATTGCTTGAAAATATTCTTCAATATATAATCCAAGGTCAAATAGTTTGACAGAAGCTTTCAACAAGACATTGGCCAAATTGCTCAAGAAGATCCTCACTAAAAATAAGAGAGAGTTGCATACCTGATAAAGAAATTATGGGCATATCAAATTACTTACAAGATGCTGACTAAAGCCACTCCTATTCATTAGTATTTGGAACCAAGTTATCCTTCCGCTTGAAGTTGAGTTGCCTTCACTTCGAGTAACCATTAAATATAAATCTAACTGAAGATCAAAATGCTCATTTGAGAATAGAGGAACTCGATGCACTTGATGAAGTTAGATTATAAGCTCATCAAAATTTGGAAGTTTATCGAGCAAAGATGTCCAAGGCTTTTGACCATACGGTGCGGCCTCGAACATTCCAAAAAGGGGAATTAGTCTTGTGCTAAGAAGACCAATTATTCTTAATCAAAAATTCGGTGCAAATTTGAGCATAATTGGGAGGGCTCATTTATCATTGAGAACGTGTATAAGGGAGGGCATACAAACTCATTGACCTAAAAGGCGAAAAACTAATGTCCCCAATTAATGGTCGATACCCGAAAAAGTATTATACATGATAAATACTTTTTTAGAACAATAAATCCCCAAGAATAATTTTTTTAGTATATTTATTTGGGTTGATATCATGCTTCATGTTGAGATCCCTAAATAAATATACCTACTAAAAAAATTTTCGTCAAAATTCCCCTGTTACACAAGGGACATTTTTAGATTTATATATATAGATGAAATCAATGTTACATGTTAAAATCCTCTTAAGATCAAATATATCAACTAAAATATTAATATATTTTCTTAAATCATTTTAGAGCTCTTTCAAAGTACTTTAGAATTTCCCCTACAAGATAGGGGCATATTTATTTTATGTTAATTTTATTTGGGATGATATCATGCTATAAGACGAGATTCATTAGTTGACATCGAGCTTTTACGCTAAAATCCCTAAATTTATCTATAATTATAATTATTGAAGTCGTAGGTTCTTGCAGGAAAAAAATAATCTATTTTTACGTATGAAAAATAGCCCTAAATGTCAATAAAAATAAAAAAAACTTCTCTCAAAGATTCGCAAATGACGAAGATCAATTTAGAAGAACTTCCAAGTTTGGAAGCTTCAATCAACTGAGTTGAAAATACATCAACCTCTACATCTTCAAGTCTAGGACATAGATGGGTTCTAAAGGTCGAACTCAATAAGCCCACAAATGACCAAGTTACTGACACTCTCCTCACTCAACAAGCCATACTAAAAGGCGCAGTGAAAGAGCCCTCGTTCATTAATCTGATGATAAGACCACCAAGCCATCACAACTTAAGTCGAAGACTTAAGTAGGTTCTAAAAGTTGAACTCAACAAGCCTATAAATATGGCGAGTTCTTTGCTCTCCCACTCACAAGCGTAAGAAAAGGCGTGAAAGAGCCCTACTCATTAGTTCAATGATGATGGCTATTCAATCTCAAGGTAGATCCAACTTAGTGACTACAAACAGCGAGATCCAAGAGATCTTTTACGATCGATGAAAAGACAATGAAACTCTCAATTGAGCTACATCAGAATCAATTTTGATATTGCCTGTAGGGTGATATTTCAATCTATTCTCAAATAATCTAATTAAGTACAAAGCACAGATCAAAGCCAATCTCCTCATCAAGTTTGTCAAAGTAGAAAGCATAGAATTAAGGAAGCAATTCCATAGTTCATACAAACCTAATGGCCGAACTAAAAGAATTTTATAGTTATTCAGTCTGTTAATGCACAAATTGATAGGCTAATAACTCGACATTATATACTTAATATAAGTTGGAAGGCTGGGTCATCTGTATGCACCATTCAAGAAGTCTATCAAAGCAGCAAGCTCGGGACTGAAGACATACGTGCACTTCCTAGCAAATCAATATGGATAAATTAGGTCAATCTTTCATCAAATCCATCAAGCTTAAAGCCAAGACAGAAGAAATTTCATAGCTAAAAAAAATGAACCAATTCCTCCATCCAACCCAGTCGAACATGGAGTTAGGATCGAAGAAAATTCAAATCTGTAAAGATACAAATGAAAAAGCTCTTCAGTGAATCTGGTGAAACTGAAATAATTTGAAATTCATGGTCAACATGAAAAGTCAACCAATTTTCAACAAATATGACTTTCTTCATGCACGAATCGCATTTATTAGACGTCATTTGTTGACCGCTTTTCTTCCGAGCTGAAATCGTTCCCTCATTTCATCCTCACAAGCGCAAGCAACCACAAGCATGATCTCCCTTAAAACCACAAACCCTCATTCGAGCTCGATCATATCTTCCCCTCTCATGCACGATTCCTCTCGGTTCATTCTCAGCCAAAATCCCCATGCGAGCAATTCCTCTTCCCACTCTCACGTACGATTTCTTCTCTCTTGCTCCCTCCCTTCTCTCTCTCTCTCTCTCTCTCTTGCTCCCTTCATCTTGTTACCTTACTTGATACTAGAACCAAATTCATGTCCCTTGTTTACACGAGAAAAAAAAATGAAATTCCGTTGGTACTATAGCGGGTTGTAC
Source organism: Cymbidium sinense (assembly GCA_021442155.1). NCBI lineage: Eukaryota > Viridiplantae > Streptophyta > Magnoliopsida > Asparagales > Orchidaceae > Cymbidium > Cymbidium sinense. The sequence goes on from CM038220.1 coordinate 107,504,107, forward strand.
TATAGCAAATTACTGTAGATCTGAAATTTTTTTTTTTATCCCTTCTTCTACAGTACCCATAACACCAACCTCCCATTCATCATAACCTTCCATAATCCATGTTCCCTTGCTAACCAAGAGACAACTCTACCATCAGGCAGCTTCCTCTCGGTCTGGGGCCTTTTCCCATTCCCTTCTTTCCTCTCAGTTTAGTGCTCTAGCAAGCTTCCTACATAATTGAGTTTATATGCTAAGGTTTATCTTTGTGGTTGGAGATAGATGTGTAAAGGAATGTATGAAAATTATATGCATATATATATATATATATATATATATATATATATATATATATATATATATATATATATATATATATATATATATATATATATATATATATATATATATGTTTCTTTGTATAGGTTTGAATGCCTCTTCACGCTCATCAGGGTGTGACAAGTAGACCTAAAAAATTATTAGATGTTGCTCCTTTATGCCGAAATGATGCTGAATTTTGGACTTAAAAAAAGAGGAGGAGGTTTGAATGTATAGAAATTGCATATATATTTACTTTTATGCAGGTGATTGAAGGCCTCATTATGCTCATCAAGGTATAGATGAAATTGTCGATGTACTTGAAACATCGTCATGCTCATCGCATCGAATAAAACAGTTGATGTAGCCCCCATGCAGACTGAATCTCAAAATCACCAAAATTTTATCAAATTTTTAGACTTAACAAAAAAAAATCTTAAAGAAATGAATTGAAAATTAAATATAAATGAACTTGAAATGAATTTGAAAGAGACTTGATTACAAATAAAATTGAAAATCATATTTCAAATAAAAAAATATGGATTAAACTCAAGTGAATTTATAAAATTTGAAATAAACTTGAATTCCTTTGATATACATGAACAGAATCTCACAATATTTTGCTTAAAATAATCCAAAAGGAGAACCTTAGTGAATCATTGAAGACTTATAGTGGGACTAAAACATAACTTATAAGCATACAAATGTGGTTCAAGTGAGACTTACAGAGAACTTATATTAAGCTAAATAACTCACCATTGAATATAACAAGTCATCCCAATGAATATTAAACTCTACCATGACTCATTTCAAATGATTCGAGGGAGAGGAAAAGTTTTGTAGGAGGCTTGAAATGAATTTAAAGGGCTTGCTAACAGGCATAAAGGAGAGTCATCACTGATCATTGTGATTACTTTATGATTCACTTTGAGAAAAATAAAAAGGTTTTATATGAGTATATAGTTTAGCTATCTGAAGTTTATAAAAAGCTTAAATGCTCAATCGTAAATTAAGGAGGTTGATTAAGTGATTCATCAACAAGCATAAATCATAAGTGTTGCTTCCTGATAAATGGTTGAACCATATCATACATTGAGTGAATTGGAATAAACCTAGTTGAATCCATGACTGAACTATACAGATACTTACAATAGCCTCAATGACTCATTATTAAGTGCAACAAGTTCTCTAGTGAATAATAGACTTTCTCACAATTCATTTTAATCTAGTTGAGAGAAGTCAATGAATTCATTATAAGTATGCGATAAATTTGAAAGCTTATTAATAAGCATAAGAAATAGATATGAATCTCTCAAGCTCAACTACTAAAGAAGCAAATATGAATCGCGATATGCTATTCCAAATTACAATATAAGTTTAAAATGCCTTTAACGCCACTGGATATGCAACTCTTCGTACAAGCAGACATAAGGCAAATTTTATAAATGAGATATTGGTATGTGCAAAATTATTTAAGCTATAAAAACCTGCATGTGCTCAGACATGAAAATTTAGAGTGCAAATTTTAATATTTGAAAAGGCTGTGCAGGCTAAGTTTAATTTAGTGAAAATATAAAATTAATCTCATGATTTAGAAATAAAATTATCTGAATTGCTAAATACCCGCATGGGCCTCGACATATTGCTGAATGTTTTGATTCAAGTGTCTATGGATGCTACTGGTAGATGAAAATTAGAAGATCGTGCTTTCAGTCGACTTGAACTTGGGCTCGAATCGAGATCGACTTGAAGCAAACGAGCCGATTTTTAAGCCAGAAATGTGGCTCGAATTTATTTCGAGCGACTTAGCGAACCATTTGCTGGCTTCGCGGCGGATGGCCGACGGGGCTCGTGTCTAACACGAGCGAAAATAGATCGTCCCAATTGACCGAGATTAATTCTAAATTCCCTATTCTAATACCCTCGACTTGACCCCGACTCGACTTACCTGCGACTCCTCGCTTCTTAGTTCTTCCTTCTTAGTTCTCCGTTCTCACTTCCGTCTTTAGTTTTTGAGTGGGCGTGTCGGCGTATATCGTCGTCATCGATCGATGAGTTATTGGTTTTTGATTTTGATCATTAATGGTCTGTATCTTGCATGCTTGATTTGCTTGCTCCGAAATACTTCCTCTTTTATTTCATTTCCGATTAGTATTTTGTTGGTTATTTCAATGTATCTATTATTTATTTAAGGTTCCCATTGGTTGGGGATGTTTAGTGCATTGATTTGGGGATATTTGATTCTTTAACATTCATGTTTTTTGTTGGGGTACTTGCAATTTGGGTTTTTGTATTTGTCTCTTATTCCTTATTTTAGGTTAGAATGTTGATGTTGGGACTTGGGGTTGATTTTGTTCAGCCTCGCTGTGACTCGTGGCCCTGGATTTGTAACAAGCTTGTAGTTAGGGATGAATGTTGATTGATGATATTATTTTTTCCTCATTAGTCATTACCTATTTACGTTATGTAACTTCGTTCGAACTCTCTGTTTGCCCCGGCTCTCCTCATACAATGATACCTCGCCACGGGTTTTGAAACTTTGTAATTGATTATAAATAGTTCCTCTTCATTGGCCATTGTTTCATTTCTAATTGTTTCATCTGTCATTCTCTGTTGATTGTTGTTATCGCCTTACGGTTACTAAGCATTTGGTATGGGCACGGATTTCATTTCGGCGAGAGGTTCGTTTGCATTCGGATCGAGCTCAGCTTCATTGATCCAATTCGGCTGGTTCGAAACTTTCAAATGACTGAGTTCAAGAATTACTCATTTTCGAAGCCGATTTTGAGTCGTATGGCTCGAAATGTTTCGAATTCTCATCGGGTTAAAATAAATAAATTCAGATTGTATTTGAGAAAACATTGCAAATTCATGATTATATCTCAAGAATACAAATATTTGAAAGAATTAATTATTAAAAATTTAAAATATAAATATATTTTCTAAAATATAAAGATATTGGTTGCAAGTCATGCTGCACGAGCTTTAACTATGTCGATCCTCTATTAGAGCTACAGGTTGATAGGATCTAAAATTCTTAAATATATCCAAATTGACAATCCCGATGATGACTGTATTGAATGGTGATTTCAACCGGAGGCGATACTTCCATCAAAATGTGATTCTAATTTTAGATTAAATTAACATAAATTGAGTATCAATCCAAATGTGAAATTTAATATATCACTAAGCTATTAATGGTTAAATGAAATTCAATATTTAAAAACTTAAAGCAAAATCTAACTCAATCCATCTTCTACAATAGTTTGTTGAAGGTGACAAATTAGAAAACTCTAACTCACAAAGGAACCAATGTCAAATCAAGTACACAACTATATTCATTCTCAATCAATCTCATGCCAATAAGAATGTATGTTCTCCAAATGTGTGGCTTGACTAGTAGACTCGACATATTATGCGATCGAGTCCTCGATCGGTGGTTCAAATATCATTATATTACGATCACAATTGTAGCCCGTATGCTCCATAATGGCTTTATACGTTGAGATGTAAATCATAGGGTGCATCTGATAAGATAAAAAGCCTTATATCAGTTAAGGTAGACTTAAGTCTGTCTTCTTAGATAATTACCACCTTAGGTGTACAAGAATTCCTTGATACACATCCATGGTATTACAAAATCCTTCCGGTCTTGATTACCTCCTCTGACTAAGTAGACTAGGGACCACGATAGCTCGGGATGACGGAACCATGAGATCTAGAATGAGCGCATCATCATTCTCCCAACCAAAAGCTTTAAATTAAATAATAAATCTCATAATATTCTAAACTCCACTCACTACTATTATACACATATTATTTAGCGAATTATCAACTAACCTTAATCGAAAGTGCTCTCTCAGTATTGGGAGGGGTAATTAACTATAGGTGCTTGTGCATATAAGAATCCTGGAACCAAATTTAAGTCCTTGCAAAATGAGGGTGAAATCTCTGGGTATTGTCTTATTTACTATTAATCTGCCTTTTGAAAATTATACCGACACTAAAACACACTCTTCATCAGGAAAGGTCAGTGGCAAATTTTCGGATCCCACACACTAGAAGTGTCTTAGGACTAAGGAACTCTTAGTATTTATAAGAGTCCTAGATCTATGATGAGGAAGTTGAGAACTGACTCTAATAGTGAGATTATATATATATATATATATATATATATATATATATATATATATATATATATATATATATATATATATATATATATATATATATATATATATATATTAAATGTCAGATATTTAAGGTTCTCCTAAGAGGATTTGGAATGTTTGAGTGTTCTATGGAGCAACTATATTTTATATTATTGAATTTGGAAGTCTTGATAAATAATAATTGAATATTATCTTATCTTGAAACAAATAAGCGTAAGCAATCTTATAATACTTTAAATAAATACAAGAATTGCACCAAGCTCTAGAGGACTCAAACTATCTTGAGGCATGCTAAACCTGCATGCATGTATCAATATGACTTGGCCGGCAACTTCTTCCTCATGCGCAACTCTCTTCTTAGGAGTAGCAACACTGCAACCCCCACAAGTAGTGGGGGTTGTCAAGGTGATCCTTAATCGACTATTGATGAGATATATATTACATTCTCATTTTGGGAATCATACCTCATTTACTAATATGTATTGTGTAATGTCAAGGCTTTTAGTAATATCGTGCTTCTCTTTGTTGTTAATTTCTCTTTTAATTACCCTTAACTCTATCATTATTTAAATTACCTTCATTCATGTTATCTACTCCATTTAGGTTTGTAAAGTGCTTTGAATTATAATGACTTTGATAGTTTCTACTTGGTTGTTATGGACTTCAACACATTTCCATGTACATGAAAATTAAAAACTTTTTGTTCTAATTTGGATATCATGGAAAACTTTTCTAATGCTCTCATTTAATGAAGGCTTATTATAAACTTTGTTAGCAGTAATTTTTTTAGCCGAATAAAAGTGCTTAGGAGAGGTTGGATAGAGTGCTTTTTTCTATTACCATGATAAGATCATTTTGATAATACAAAAATCCACTATCTCAAAAAAGTTAAGTTAGATTGTTCTCCTTTCTTAGTAGATATTATCAAACATATACCTTTTGTCTCTTCATCTTTAGGTTTTAGAATATATATACCTTTCATAAAGATCCTTTTTTATAGTTTTATTCCCTTAGCTAGATAGCTCCTTTTAATGGCTCAAGTTAATTATACTTTAACTTAAGCATAAGCATCTTATATTTTCATATGGGATATATGTTGACTCCACGATCCCACATTATATATTCAACTTTGATGATAGTAAATGTATAATCTAATGGTTAAACGAGTTCTAAGTATATATGGAGGTAAAACCATGGGTATCACATCGTGCATATGAAGATGAACTTCAAAATTAGAAATGAATTCCTTTTTATATATAAATGAAGCAATAAAATATGCCATGATTTATCTTTAAATATATTAAAAATTATCTTTAAAATGATTTAATAAAATTACACATACACATGACAAAGCAAAATTTATCTTAAAATTAGTTTATATATTTCAAAACATGCCAAAAATATTTTTAAAGTGTAATACATAAATAGTTTGCTAAAACATATTCAATAAAAATAATTAAAAATATAGATTTTTATATATCCTTAACTATATGATTAATAAATTAATTAATTCATATATATATAAGTAAATTAAGGCTGAGTTTGATGATGTGAAGTACATTATCGATGAATGTGAGTTGTTCCTCTATATTTTTAGATGATCATTCATAGTTACTATATAGTGATTATGCTTAATCATTGAGTCTGATGAGTATAATGTTGAGGATTACTACGAGATTTCTCATGAAAAAACTAAAGTCAAAGCACCTTGCAATAAGGCTCAATAGTAGCATCGATGATAAAAAATAAATAATAATTCAAGTAGAAACTAATAATAAGTGAGAAGAACTGTGAAATAAGATGTAAAAATATTTAGATGTTTTTTAGTGATTTTCAATGAATTTTATTCACTATATTTTCTCATGATTAATAAAATAGAAATTTTCTTAATCTTGTGATAATTAGTAGCACTTTAACACCCCAAGCAACTCAAGCAATCTTTACCTATTTCCATTATGACAACTAAAAAAAAACAAAGTATGGAAACCTTTTATTCAACCCAATGGGCTCCAATCACCATACTCTTTCGAAGTCCATATTGAGTTCATCTTAGTTTTAATAGTCCTTTTTCTGGACTAGTCGTTTGGGGCGACAAATGAAGCCCATGAGTTTATATTTTCATTGTAATGGATCTCTTAATTATTGAATTTGCATTTAAAAGATTCTTTTCACCACTTGAAGTTTCTTTTTGTTTGGCATTTGCCACTTTAAAAATTTCAATAAGTACATTTAATGGATAGTTTGATATTTATTACTATTTATTTGAATAATTAAAATTTTTTAAATAAAAAAAGTAAGAGATTGTTTGCTTATTTTTATGAGTATTTAAACACATAGCATATAATTCATATATGTTTGCATATCTATCATCTAACTCATATTTAAATAAATAACATCCAAATTTTTAACTTTACATCAAAAATAACATCACTAGTTTTTAAAATTTAAATACACATTTTTTATGTATAAGAATAGTGCTATATTTGTAAATATCAAACTTTAGGTGTTAGATATTTAAATATGTAAATGCATGAGAATTTTAAGCTATGTAAATTTTCTTTATTTATACTTTTTATTATTTAATAAATAGCTAATTATAAACTAAAAAATATATTTAATTAATTGAATAATTATTTTATACTTTTGCATCACTTTGATATATTTTTGCATTTCAAAAAAAAAAAATATATATATATATATACAAATCTAAATATTTTTTTACTACGATTTCAACTTCCAAAAATAACTTAAATAATAACAAGTAAATCATAAAAATTTTGAATCTCTGTTTATAACTTTAAATCTATTTCTCTTTTTACAGTAATGCTATATTTTTCAAGAAAAAAAAAATACAAAATTATTAGCCATCGTTTTAATTATAGATGAACCTATTAAATTTGAATAAATGTTATTAAATTACATACAAATTATTTAATTTTTTATTAATCTTTTCATGAGAAGTTTTTTATAATTACTTTTTAAGCAATATAATATTTCTCCATTTCTTTTTACTTTCCAATAAAGGTATAATTTTAAAAAAAATATAGGTGAGCTATTATAGCCTAAATTTAGTTAAGATAATTTTTTATAAAATTTTATTTTAAGATAAATATATAATTAAAATTAATTAATTAATTACATATTATGTTTTTAAAATAAAATGAATAATTAAAAATAATTTTAATTAAATTTATATCAAAATATCTTGATATCAATTTTCTAGATTACGTGGCTTTGTAGAAATTACAAGTTGATACGCATTTTAATAAGATTCCAAATCGTAATAAAAATTTAAAATTACAATTATTTATACGCTTATTTATTTATTTTTTATTTTTAAAAATAATTGTAATTTTAAACTAATATTAATCGGCAGAACTTTACAAACAAAAGTAACAGCCCAAAAATTAGTTGGGCCTTCCATTTCTCTTAATAGCCCATCATCACAATTTTAAATGGACCAAGCAAGTTATGGGCTTTTATAAATTAAACTCACAAAATTCAAAGTATTTTAGTGACATAAATAATATTAATTTGAAAAAAAATATTACTTTAGCTTATTATAAATCCTATTTAAATTTGTTAAATTCTTAACAAAAATATAAAATAAAATTATAAAACAATATATCTAGCATACTAGCAGTAGTCCCCCCTTTTAGAAGATTGTAAATATAATTTAAATAATTTCAGGTATTACTATTTTGATAAAATATATCTAAAAATTAATTATTTTACCACATAATCATCGCTCAAAATTCAAATTTATTTAAAACCATCTTCATCAGCTATAATTTTAATTCTTATTTTAAATTTAAATTTTGGCTATTTTTAGTTCTTATCTATTTGAGTTATTCGATTATTTAAAATTGAATCATATTCATTAATTACATCATCGGTTTATGATGCAATATATATATATATATATATATATATATTCAAGAGAACACTATTTTAAAATATAATTGCATTAGATATCTAAATATAGTAACAACACTAGTGTAAATATAATTGTGGGATATGTCTTAAAGAAGATGACTTCATCACAAGAATTCAATCAAATTATAATATTGTTGAATTGTTATGCATATATTCAATACTTCACTCTTTTCTAATCAATAACTTAATCATAAGACAATAATCCCACTCTATGTTATACATCAAAATAAGAAATGAAATTCAAAATTAGCTATAAATCAAGTGAAAAATGACTCTAATGATACAAACCTTCCCTTCTACCTCCTACTACACATAATATTTGTTATAAAACAAAAGTTTTTACCATCAAATAATAAGTAAGCTTAGGGGCTGTTTGGTTGTTTAAAAAAAGAACACAGTATAAAAAGAATGCAATATATTTAGATTACTTTAGAATTATTTGGTTGAAAATTCTATAAATATGTGATTTTTTTCTATTATTTGCTAAAATAAATGTAATGTAAAGTATTTTTTTGAGGTATGAAGAAATGCATTCAATAATTTAATAAAGAATCCGACCGAGAATAGCGGGCTTGATGATCGATGACGGCAACAACCAAGTGAGTGATAAGATTTTACATCAAGAATATATTTGGAATTCTTCTAAATCGGACGAATTATAAATACAAAAAAAAAACCTTTGTAATGTATTCTAAATACATTACCTTTAAAATTTTACTTTGTACCATGCCAAATACAAAAAAAAAAATTAAAACCCCTGCATTTACTTTATGTTACACTCAAAAATTCTTCCTTCCAAATAGTCCCTTAGTAAAATAGAGTAAAATAAATGTGAACATCAATTGCATATTGCTAAACCAAACATGTGCAATTGTAAACACACTAATCTTATACCTAAAATGGAATTTAAGTTAATAACACAGTCAAGATACACTTCCTCAACATAGCAAACACTATAAATAATATATCAGATGAGCAAATATTTATATAATAAGGTTTTCAAAATGCATATATTCTCTCTGGCTCTTCCTTACATCTCCCTTATCCTTCATTAGTTTTTTTTTTCCTCAAAACATGCCAATCATTAGAGGAATAATGATAAGTGTCACCTATTAACATTTAATAAGTTATTAATTAACAAAATTGCATTCATTAAAATTAAAATATCATTTTAATATGTAAAATTTTAGATATCAAAATGAAAAAAAAATGAAAAATACTCTTCAACTTGTGAGATCCACAGCACAAATATTGCCCCATAACCATAGTTTCCACTCTAAATCCTGAAGACAGTTTACACCTCTTAAGGATTAATTAATAAATCCATGAAATATAACAATCCTACTTTAATGTTCTAAAAAAATGTTCTTCTTTAAAATAAATTTTGAGTAATTATAATAATCAATAATTATCTTTTATTCTAGTAATTATTTAGTAAAAAATGTTCATCTAGTAATTATTTTTTTATTCTATTCTTATTATTATTATTTTTATTTTTCCTTATTAAAATTACATACTTTTCATAGGAAAAACAATTTGGTGGGCAATAAGAGTGACAAATTATAAATCTTGACATGCAATTCTTTAATCCATTATCCCTCTCAATATATAAGTATGTACATATTCATATATTTATGGTTATTAGCATATTAATAACATATATATATATATATATATATATATATATATATATATATATATATATATATATTATGAAGAACACTTGAAATCTCTCAAACTAGGCTGCTCTACACCCTTACCTGTGATAGCAAAAGCCTTCGCAAAATGCTCTTTATTAGAAAACGGGCCTACCTCAGCCAAAAGCTATAGAAAAATATACAGTCATATAAGAGCAGAAACATTATTCTCTGTATTATCAGTATTCACGCAGATCAATAGTGCACTCCTACCAGTGTTCCTGCTTTTGACTGGTCCTTGCCCTCTCCTCTTTGAAAAATACACATCAAAAGATAAAACAAAAGAAAAAAGCTCTTCCCTCCACCCCTTGATCTTGAATTAAAAAGATCAGAAGTACAAAAGAAAGAGAGAGAGAGAGAGAGAGAGAGAGAGAGATGAAGAGAATTAACCGATTAAAGTAGAGGGTACATGAGATTCTTAATTGTTTCTTACACTTCTCTTTCAAGCTTGCTAGAATAAATTGAAGCATCTAACAAAAGAGTTAAAAAAAAGAAGCCTATGTATCTATCTATCTACATATATATATATCTCCTTGGATCCCTCAACTATCACTTTCAAATGATGGAGGGCTATATATATTTGATTATGAACTATCAAATGAATGCTAGGTTTGTCTGATCCAAGAATTGTCGAACTTCCATGCTCTCTAATATATTCTTCTTTTTTTTTTTATCAGAAAGAAAAGGCAGGCAAATAAAGGAAAAGGTGTAGACCTGATCTAACTGAAGAGATCAGTGCACTATCCCTTTCTTGAAGTCTGCAAAAGAGCTTGAGGTGTGGAAACTTTGTCTCCATGCCTTAGTTATCTTTTATAGATGCTGCCTGATCATAACTGTATCTTTATTTCTATTTGTTAGTTTTGTTTGCCAAATGGTCTTTGGTGTAGATTAAGGAGGAAAGAGGAACTGAAAGCTGTCTTGTTAAAGACCAAGTGCTATGGGAAATAGCTGATTTGTCTTAGTTTTGCGTGATAAGAAATAAAGTAGGATCTGAGTGATACTTGGCGGCTAGAATATTGAAGTTTTGAGGTTAACAAGGTCTAGCTTTGCTTTATCTTACTTTATTATAATCGTGGTTCTTAGTGCCCGGAATACAATTATACAACGAGTTAAAGCAACTATTTGTTGCTAATTGCTTGATCAGTTAATAAGTTATATTTATTTACAGATGGAAGTTTTCTGGATTGTAAATGGTTAGAATGCTTGCAGATAAAAAAAAAAAATCTTAAGATACATAAAAAATATTATTAATATTAACTTATTAAAATTAAAACTTAAATATATAAATATTTAAGATTTTAATTATATATATGTAAATACCTCTAAAAAATAATGTTAGGTGTCATATGATTGTTTGCTAGTAGATAAAAAATATAACTTAGAAAATGATTTTTTTTTTTTACTTAATATAAGTGTGAAATTAAAGTTCTTGTTGCAAAGTGATACTAAGTAACTCGAGAGATAATTTATGAAGGCTGAATGGATAAATGTCTAAATCATATTCTCCTTTTTTTTCATTTTTATCTTTTTTATTATATACAAATAACTATAAAATATATTATATGAAAATTTACATAAATACATCACAATTCTTATGTCTCAATCATATTCTCCCTTTTTTTTCATTTTTATCGTTTTTATTATATACAAATAACTATAAAATATATTATATGAAAATTTACATAAATACATCACAATTCTTATGTCTCAATCATATTCTCCCTTTTTTTCATTTTTTATCTTTTTTATTATATACAAATAACTATAAAATATATTATATGAAAATTTACATAAATACATCACAATTCTTATGCTTACATATCTAACAATTTAAAAGTTTCATATATATATATATATATATATATATCTTATAGGTGAAAAGATGTATTTCATTCAAAAAAAAATAATAATAATGATATCTTTGATGCAATAGTAAAGATTTCAATGTAATGTATAAAAATATTAAAATTTAGAAATTATATATATGTAAATATATAAGAATTATATGATATATATATAAATCTCGTGAAATTTTATACTACTAGATATATATATATATACACACACATACACGAGCGCGCACACACATATACATACTCTAACCATGTGTGTATATGTGTACCTAAGATTGTATAAATATGTATGAGAATAATGAAAATAGTATAAAGATATGATTGATTTATTTAATAAATGGATTTATATTTCAAGCAGAGCTCATGAAGAGACAGTATAAAAAATGATAATGATGTATGAATTAAAGAAAACAAACATAAAGAATAAAGGTGCATACTATATAATTCTTTAAGCAATAATACAACTACAAAATTACGGAGAGTATGCCAAAAGCCTATTTTTCTTTGGCTGTAAATGCTTCTACTTTGTACCCATCTCAAGAATATAGGGGAAGCATCTATGCTTTAGCGACAAAGCTAGAGCTCATATCTTAAGAGTCAGATTTTAGATTGTGGAGCGATGACAGAAGAAAAAATAGAGAAATTATGTATTAAACTCAAAAGGGTGTGTGTGTTTACACATACACACTCACACATGGCTTATGATTTTCAGTTCTATGTTTCCTATCTTGGCTATATATGCTACAAAAATTGATGAGGCCTCAAGTTTCCACAATGAGCTTTACAATTACGTGTAAATTTTGCTGTATATCAGAGGAATGTAGACCTGCAAGTAAGGATAGATGAATCGATGCGCCAATTGACGAGCCAACAATACGTAATAGCTGAAGATGATGAGGAGGAATAGAGCGAATGAGAAAAGGAAGTGAAGAGGAGAATAAATATAAGAGAGAGAGAGAGAGAGAGAGAGAGAGAGAGTGCAAAAAAAGATTAAATTATAATAAATATATAATCTAAAAAACATCCAAAGGATGAAGCTGTAGTTTTTTTAGAGGCTCAAAGTTTCTCGAAAATTAAGGGCATAAAAAAAAAACGTTAAATTTTTAAAATTTTTTTAATTATTGATAAATTTTAGATCGAAAAATCACTATTTTTACAGTACAAATTTTGTTTATCTTAGTCATTTACTTCCAAACTTCAGTTCAAACTTTATTTTCAACACGTACATACAGCCATCACTTCTTCATAATCTACGCTGCTATCCTATATAGTGGCCTTTTTAAAGATTTGTGTCATAGACTCGCTTATATTACAGCCTTATAATTATCTCTTGCAAGAAAATATTACATACGAAATTTTGATGTAATTTTATATTAGAACTTCAATTATATTCCGCCACATCTGCTTAGCTTCTTTAATTTATATTAAAATTAATATAAAAAATTATCTAATATCATGTATCTCATTTTCATTGAAATCCTGATATATCAAGACTCTGCATATAATATTTTCTCCTCTTTCAAAATATTTCTCGTAATAGTATCTAATTTGTGTAGTTTAGTTTAGATTATAGCTGTTTCTCGAGAAATCTTTGTTATAGTCATCTCTTGTGTAGCATCATTAATTTCAATTAAATTTTATTATTATCATCTTTGATTATGTTATCATTACACACATATATATTAGGAAGATTTACAAATACAACATATAATTTTTATGTATCTATATATCTAATATTTAAATTTTAATATTTGTATTACTAGCACTTATCTATGCATAAAAAGATATATTCACTTTAAAAAGATTATAATAGTGATATTTGTTGACCTCCATGCACGCGTCATAAGTCAAGTCGAGCTCACAAGGTGAATTGACGATTCAAAGACGAAATCGAATCAAACGACTCGACAAAGATCTAAAATCAGTCGAAATGATTTCCGATCAATGAACGGACTCTGCCATAGCGTTTAGAACGTCGAAATTGATCAGAATAGACATCTTGCATAATTCGACGGTTGACCGATCAAGAAGGAGGGCCGCCAATGCGCTGACATGTATATCGAGGTCGGGAAGGTCGGACGTTGCCCAAATGATCTCCATTCGTGAAATTGATCACTCCGTTAGCATCAAAACGTCGAAACGTCAAAATATTTTAAATGAGACTGTTCGCTTAATCGACGAGTATCGCGCCATTAAACAAACGAAATTTGAATCATGAAATTAAGCGACTACATACATGCCATAGTCGAAGCCGCCCACAAGTTCACCCACTTAATTCGTAGCGAAATTAGGCTCCAAATGTACTGACGCCATCGAAAATGGTCAAACGACCTCCAATGGTAAACCAATTTCGCTGTTCGTAATGTCGAAATTGATCAATATAAATATTGCAAAATCTAATGATCAATCGATTGCCAAGCTATCAATCGTACACGCATATCGAGTGGAAGCTGCGATGATGACCAAACGACCTCCGTTCATGAAATTAATTATGCTGTTAGCTTCAAAACATCGAGAATGATCAAATGAGACCGTTCACGCTTAATTTGGATGAGCCTGTGCCAATGTAGAATAAGAGGCGTGCATAAATTGATGATATGCACCGGGCGCCACCAAAATGGTCAAACGACTGACGGCGAAGACTTCTTCGTTGCATTCAGAATGTCAAAATTGATTGAAATATAAATATTGTAAAATCTAACGAGCAATCAATTAAGTGCTCGAGCTATCAATGTGTAGACACACATATTGGAGTTGAGAAGCTGTGACGATGTCCGAACGACATCTGTTCGTGAAACTGATCATGTTGTTTGCTTCAAAATTTCAAAAACTATGAAATGAGACTATCCGCACTCAATTCAGATGATTGTGTGCAAATGTCAAATGATTTGAAGTGATAATGTGTAAATCGAGGCTGAAATGCATAGGACAATACCAAAATCAACTCAAATGACCTCGACGACCTAACCATTTCCATTGTTGACGGTTAGAATATAAATATTGTTTGACTTGATGATCAACTGATCAAGCGCTCAAGTCATCAATATTGCAGAGCCACACGGTGCTCATGGTGGCGAAGAACATTTTGGACAGAGGGGCTACATAGAGCCGGTGTTGAGCCTCCAGGAAGGGTTCCGCATTGTGGCCGTCGACAGCCTCTGCAATTCTTTCGAGGTTGCCATCAAGAGGGTTGCAGAGCTTGCTGGTGATGCGAAGAAGAACCTTAGGTTTGAACGGGTTGATCTTCGGGATAGAGAAGCATTGGAAAAGTGTTTGCTTCTACAAAGTTCGATGCTGTTATTCATTTTGCTGGGTTGAAGGCTGTGGGAGAAAGTGTCCAGAAGCCTTTGCTTTATTATAACAACAATCTTATAGGTACAATAACTCTCTTAGAAGTAATGGCTGCTCATGGTCGCAAAAATCTCATTTTTTCATCATTAGCAACAGTTTATGGATGGCCAAAGCAAGTTTCTAGCATCGAAGAATTCCCTCCTAGTGCATCAAACATTTATGGACGAACTAAGCTCATCATTGAAGATATGTGCCGTGACATACAAAAATCATATTCCGATTTGAAGATAATTTTTCTTAGATATTTCAATCGTTTGCTCATCCCAAGTGGAGCCATTGGTGAAGATACCGTGGAATACCTAACAACCTCATGTTTTGTGCAACAAGTTCTTGGGAGGAGACACACTTGTCGTTTATGGAAGTGATTACAATACCAAAGATGGAACTGGGGTTTGAAGGCCTAGTCACGCTCATCAGGGCACGACGAGATGAAATTCGTAGTTGAAGACACCGCTGCACGCCATCGAGCGTCACCATCTCTGTTAGATGTCGCACCCCCAATACCGAAATGTTATCAAAATTTGAAATATTTGCATCTATATTTGCTTTATTGCAGGTAATTGAAGGCCTCGTTATGCTTATCAGGGCGTAACGGGATTGAAGGTCGGCCGAGGTACTTCAAAACACCAACCGTCATGCTCATCGTATGCGGACGGTATCAAAACACTCCGATGCAGGGGATGACGGAGGTTAATAAAATTATGTCAAATTTTTTTGACTTAAAAAATGGAAAATAAACGAATCAACTTAAGAATGTCAAGAAAATTCAAATTAAAAAAACTCCAAACAACAAAAAGGGGAGGAAAATGAGAATTACTTCGACGAGTAAATCTTCTTTTTAAAATAACAAATTAAATTATCCTTTAAACCTGTAACTTCAAAATGCATTCTTCGCCATCAGATCTGCAATTCTTTGTACAAGTAGACAGAAGGTGACACTAAACTAAATACTGCACGAATGAAGGAGCTTTCGTTCAATTAAAAATTAAAGAATTTTATTCTAATTATGATTTTCAAATCGACGAAATCACTAATTAGGTGAAATTATTTAAGCTATAAACACCTGCATGTGCTTGGACATAGAGATTTCAAGTGCAAATTTTAATATCTGAAAAGGCCGCACAGGCTAAATTAGAATCAATCAAATGCTAATCTGAAAAATCTAATAAGATGTTAGATAAATTTATAATATCTTCTTCGCCACCGAATCTGCAACCCTTTGTATATGCAGATAGAAGGTGATACTAAATTCAAATCTATAAAAATCATAAGGCTTCTTTCAACCAAAAATCAAGGAATTTCATCCTAACTATAATTTTCAAGATCAATAATTTCATTAATTAGATGAAATTACCTAAGCCGAAATCATTAATCAAGTAAAATTATCTAAGTTATAAACACCTGCATGTGCTCGGACATAGAGATTTAAAGTACAAATTTTAATGTCTGAAAAGGCTACGCAGGCTAAATTGAAATATATTAAATATTAATCTGAAAAATCTAATAAGATATTAGATCAATTTACAATGCCTTATTCGCCACTAGATCTGCAACTTTTTGTACAAGCAGACAGAAGGTGATACTAAACCAACATTTACAAAAATCATGAAGCTTTCCTTCAATACAAAAATTAAGGAATTCCATTCTAAATATGATTTTCAAAATCAACGAAATCATTAATTAAGTGAAATTATCTATGTTGTAAACACCTGCATGTGCTCGGACATGGAGATTTCAAGTGTAAATTTTAATGTCTGAAAAGGTTGCGCAGGCTAAAGTTGAAATTAAATAAAAATCTAAAATCAATCTCATAATTTAATCATAAAATTACCTAAAATTACTATACACCCGCATGGGCCTCGACACTATGCCGAATGCTTAAATTCAAGTGTTTGAAGATTGTCAGCTTGTTTTCGTCTTAGACTGGGTTTAATAAAACCTAAAAACCTATAATAAGAGTTTCAAATAAGTGAAATATCTAAAAAAATTGATTCTGCAGGTGATAGTAGATCTAATCCTCTGTTAGTAGCTAAACAGAGTTGATAGGATCTAAAACTCTTAAATATATTCAAATTGATCAATTTTTTTTTTCAAATCAAATTAAGTAGCAATCTGAAATTGATATCATAATTCAGAAATAAAATTACCTAAATTCTTAAATACACTCGCATGGGCCCCGACACTATGCTGAATGCTTAAATTCAAATGTCTGAGGATGCTACGTGGGTCGCTTTCCAGTTTAGTCTTAGGAATGGGTCCGGGTTAACAAAATCTAAAAAATCTATTATAAGAATTTCAACTCAGTAAAATATCTAAGAAACTAATCCTATCAGGTGATAGTAGATATGATCCTCTATTAACAGTTAAATAGAGTTGACATGATCTAAATCTCATAATTTAAACATAAAATTATCTAAATTCTTAAATAAACCTGAACGTGCCCTGACATTATGCTGAATGCTTAAATTCAAGTGTCCGAGGATGCTGCACGGGTTTCTTTTTGGTTTAGTCTTAGGACTGAGTCTCGATTAACAAAACCTAAAAATCTATAATAAGAGTTTCAAACCAGTAAAATGTCTGAAAAATTGATTCTATCAAGCGATAGTAGATCTAATCCTCTATTAGAAGCTAAACAGAGTTGATAGGATCTAAAGCTCTTAAACATATTCAAATTAATCAATTTTTCTAATCAAATCAATTCAAATCAAATATCAATCTAAAAAATGGCTTTAATGAAATTCTATCATTAAAACTTAAATCAAACCCAATCTATCCACGGGGGTGACAAACTAAGAAAAATCTAGCTAACAAAAGAGTCAATGTTAAATCAAGTGTTCTACTATGTTCACTCTCAATCAATCTCACGCCGAGTGATGTGGTCCCGTCTGATTGTGGTTGGCCAATAGTCCATAGATGAAAGCATGCACTGAGTCCTCTCGGGTGGTTTGGCCATATTATTAATATCATGACCGTACCATATACTCCCCAATGGCTATGCCCTTTGAGTGGAATCATGTGGTATACTGATAGGCAAACAACCCACCGCTGCCAAGGTAGACTTAAGCTCATCTCTTTAGACAAACACCACCCTGTCTAAGGATTTCTTGAACGTGAACCCATGTGTTGGCGATGAGGATCCTTTTGTCGTCTACTACCTCCCACAGACGTGGACCCCTGGATGGGAACTATTGATCTAGATCGGGCACGTCATCATTCCCCCAACCATCCAGTTTAAACTATAATGATGAATTTCATATCTCAAATTCTAAAACTCTACATGTAACTACTATACACTACACGTTTAGCAATCTAACGACTAGCCTTAATCGAAAGTTCTCTCTCACTTATTGAGAGGGATAATTAACTATAGGTGCTTGCGCCTATAGGAAACCTGGAACCATATCTAAAGTCCTCACAAAATGAGAGCAAAATCTCTGGGTAGTGTCTTATCTACTATTCCATCTGACTTCTGAAAATTTCCCTGACAGTTAAAACTACTCTTTTCATCGAAGAGGTCGGTAGTGAATTTTTGGAGCCCACAGATTTCTAACGACTCCATTGAGGATAAAATTCTCTTTCCATCTTTGGCTAGTCGAATTTAAGCTATAATAGCTCTGGAGCATGATAAAATTGATATTTAAAATCAATCATCAATGAAATTAAATTTAAATCAATCATATTCTTATGGCGAGTATTTCTACCCCACAATAAATTTGAAAATTTTGAGATGTGTGAAAAGGAATAGCTCTACTGGTGATGTTAAGTGGTATTTTTGGGCTCAACAGTAGTCAGTTTCAACCTTTATGAAAAATAACATAAAACTTTATCTACTCGAGCACATAGAGTTCTGAAGGTTGTTAAGAAAAAATATCTTATGAAGAACAGGTATCAAATGTCACTTATCAAAGAAGCCAAAAATGCTCCACTATAAAAACTACAATCAGTGATAGTAAGTGCTCAAGATTATTCTAAGCAATTCCTACACAGTGAGCATCAGGGCGTGACACCTGAAACATGTGTTTGGGAATCCGTTACCGAAAGGTCCCGGTAGAAAGAAAAATAAATATGGAGGCTAAAGCCTCGAGAAGAAGTAGCGACATAAAAGCTTCTTCATCTAGAAGTAATTTAACCCAAAGATAGTAGGGAAAGAGAAATAGTGAACTTCAAGTATAAATTTTACCAGTACTAGAAGCGAGTGTTCCAACCCATAACAGGTTTGACAGCCTAAATGAGTAAAGCAGAATAGTTCTACTAATCAAATCAAACAGTCATTCTAGATTAGATAACATCAGATTCTAGCTTATCCAGTGAGGAAACTTGAAATTGTATATGCAATAGTGCATTGGGTTCTCAAAGTTGCTAATGAGAAATGACAGATAAAAAGAAAATATGAAGGTTCTATCATCAGGGAGGCTAGAGTTGCTCCTCCAAAGAGACCTCCTCTTACAACCCTGGCAAAATGTCTACTAATTCAAGTCTTGCATGGCGAGTATCAATGTGTGACACTTGAACCACATGTCCAAGAATCCACCGTCGAAAGGTCCTGACAAATAGGTGAGCAAATTTGGAGGCCAAAATCTCGAAGTGAAATTCCCTTATAAATAGACAAAAGCATGACATCTAGACTGTACTCACATAAAATCCACTCCTCATGCTAAAGTATTTGAAGCTAAACCAGTCTTGCCACTTGAAGTTGAACTACCTTCACTCTAAGTAGCCATTCAACAAAATCTCACTAAAGATGAGAATGTATGTCTATAGATGTGAGAATTTGATGGACTTGATGAAGCCAGACACCAAGCTCAACAAAATCTAGAAGTCTACCGAGCAAAGATGTCCAAAAGCTTCATCATTATATGTTATCTCACAAGATTACCCTCATCTTGAGGATCGATCTGCTGAAGTACTTGATGACAAGACTAGCGTTAATAGGTCGCTTGGTAAGATGGACAATATTACTTTTGTAATTTGATTTCATATACGTTCTGCAGAAAGCAGTGAAGGGACAAGTCTTAGGAGATTTTCTAGCTACACATTCCATCCTTACGGACTTTTCTCTTAATGACAATTTTCCTGATGAGCAAATTATGCTCATTCATGAAAGAAAAAAATTATAAATTTGGGAAATGTACTTCGATGGAGCCTCATTGATCAAACAACTCCAATCTCTAAATTTTTGAAGAGCAAGAGCAGGAATCAACATCATCTTCATAACACCAAAAGGAGGGATAATGAGATGATCATATGGATTGATCGAGCCAAGAACTAATAATGAAGCTAAATATGAAGCATCAGTGGCAGGTCTGGAAGAAGCTATTTTCATAGGCATTCATAACTTGCATATTTTTGGCGATTCTCAGCTTATTATAAATCAAGTACTTGGCATTTATAGAATCAATAAGCTTGAGTTAGCTTTCCATCACAAGTGAGTTCTAGAGCTTATGAAGCAGATACCAAATATCACACTAACTCGAGTTTCTCGATCCAAGAATAGCAAAGCTGACTGCTTAGCAAAATTAGCTAAGGAAATGATAAGTATGACTGGTGATTATGTCATGATCGACATATTTACCCGACGAGTTCTAGAGCCGATAAAGTATCAATCTCCGCAGGTAGAGAGTTTACCAAAATTAACACAGCAGGATGAGAATCAGGTTGCTCCTCATACTTCTCAAAATCATCATGAAATTATACCCATAAGAGCTAAGCCTACATTGCTTCAGAAAAGCCATGGGATGCCTTTATTGTAGAAGAGTCACGTGATTGGAGAAAAACCTTCATAGACTACTTTAAAGAAGGTAAATTACCAAGTAATAAATCACGGCTCAAATCAGAATGCTACTATGCTTTTAAACAACACTTTATATCATAGATCCTTTGAACAAATGTGGCTATGATGCCTAGGTGTAGATGAAGCTAGAAAAGTGAAGGTTGAAGTTCATAAAAGACTTTATGGTGCACATCAGTTAGGTCCCAATATGACAGTAAAGATCAAAAGGATGGGCTATTATTGGCATTCTATGGTGAGAGATTGTATTAATCATGCTAAGAAGTGTCATGAGTGTCAAGTACATGGGAATCTCATCCATAAACCTCCAAATCCATTATACCCAATGATATCATCCTGGCCATTCAAATGTTGGGGTACATATATAATTGATCCGCCGTCATCAGCTGGACACCACTTCATCCTAGCAGCGGCGACATTCTTTCTCTAAGTGGAGTGATCAACTTTTAAAATTCATAGATGATGGATGTGATATTTAGGTAATTGACTTTCAAAAGTGCAAAGATTTATAGATTCGTCGATTGACACAAAATTGATTGGTGATACTCTTCAATATATAAACCAAGAGAAAATGATTTGGCAGAGGCTTTCAACAAGACATTGGTCAAACTGTTTAAGAAGATTCTGACTAAAAATAAGAGATAATGGTATACCAAGCTAATAGAGGCTCTATGGGTGTATCGAACTACCTACAAGATGCTGACTAAAGCCACTCCCTATTCATTGGTATTTGGAACTGATGCAGTTCCTACACTTGAAGTTGAATTACCTTGCTTCGAGTAGCCATCCAATACAATCTAACAGAAGATCAAAATGCCCGTCTGAGAATGGAAGAACTCGATGCACTTGATGAAGTTAGATTGCAAGCTCATCAAATCTGGAAGTCTATTGAGCAAAGATGTCCAGGGCTTTTGACCATACGGTGCGACCCCGAACATTCCGGAGAATTGGTTCTGGTGCTGAGAAGACCAATTATCCCTAATCAAAAATTCGATGGCAAATTCGAGCCTAATTGAGAAGGCCATTTTATCATTGAAAAGGTATACCAAGGAGGGGCGTACCAACTCATCAACTTAAAGGGTGAAAGATCAATACCGTCAATTAATGGTCGATACTTGAAAAAGTACTATACTTGATGACCACATTCTCGAGGTACAATAGAAATCCCGAGGGGGAGCATTTTTTTAGTATATCTATTTAGGTTGACATCGTGCTTTATGCCGAGATCCCTAAATAAACATATTCCAGATGAAGAACTTTTTTGTGAAAATTCTCCTGTTACACAGGGGGCATTTTAGATTTCAATACATGGACGAAATTGATGTTATATGTTAAAATCTCCTTTAGAGTATACCAATTCAAATATTGATGTATTTGCTTAATTTTATCTTGAAAGCTCTTCTAAATGTGATTTAGAATTCCCCCTGCAAGACAAGGGATATTTTTTAGTTTATATTAAGTTTATTTGAGTTGACATCGTGCCATAAGACGAGATCCTCAAATATATTCTGATTCAGGTTGACATCGAGCATTATGCTGAAATCCCTGAATATATCCATAATTGTTACTATTAAGTTGCAGAGTCTTGCAAAAATAAAAAGAATCTATTTCTATGCATGAAAAGACAGCCCTAAATATCAAGAAAATTATCTCCTAGATTTGTCAAATTCTGGAGATCAAGTCAGAAGAACTCTCGATTTCAGAAGCTTCAATCAACTGAGTTGGAAAAACATCAACCTCTATATCTTGAAGTCTAGGACACGGATGAGTTCTAAAGGTCAAACTCAATAAGCCCACAAATGACCGAGTTGCTGACGCTCTCCTCACTCAACAAGCCGCAAGAAAATGTCACAGTGAAAGAGCCCCCATTTGTCAATCTGATGATAAAACCACAAACTCACTACAGTTTAAGTTGAAGACTCAAGTAGGTTCTAAAGGTCGAACTCAACAAGCCCAAATATGGCCAAGTTGCTGACGCTCTCCTCACTTAACAAGCCGCAAGAAAAGGCCGCCATGAAAGAGCCCCTGTTCGCTAGTCTAATGATGATAGCTGTTCAATCTAAAATCAAATCCAGCTTAGTGATTACAAGCAACCAGGATCCAAGAGATCTCTCTACTTGATCGATATATCAAGGCAATATGAGAAAACGCTCAATTCAGGGCTGCCTCAAATCAATCTTCATATTACCTACAAGGTGATATTTCAATCTATTCTTAAATGATCTGATCAAGCTTAAAACATAGATCAAAGCCTATCTCCTCATCAAGTCTGTCAAAGTAGAAAGCACAGGACTGAGGAAGAAATTTCATAGTTCATACAAAGTTGATGGCCGAACTAAAGGAATTTTGTGGTTATTCAGTTAATTAAAGCACACGTTGCTAGACTAATAACTCAACATTGACCCTATATAAGTTGGAAGGCAGGGTCATCTGTATGTACCCTTCAAAGAATCCGTCAAAGTAGCAAGCACAGGGTTCATGGAGTGCATATATTTCCTGACAAGTCAATAGGGACAAATCAGTTCATTCCTTTATCAAGTCTGTCACGCTTCAGGCTAGGACAAAAGGAATTTTAAATTCGATCAAACACAGATAAACTAATTTCCTGTGGAGTCTTTCATCAAAACAAGTAGACCAATTCCTCTATCAAACTCAACCAAGCATCTAAGGTTGGAGGAGGCTCAAATCTACAAGAACATAAAAGAAAGAGATCTTCAGCAAAGCCATTGAAGAAGATAGTAGATGGTGCAAGAACTCTTATATATCCGACAAGTCATTTCTGACAAATCGATCAATCCCCGTCATTTAGCATGTCTGAATAAGCAAATAGTAGACTTAAGCCCGTCTCCTTAGATAAACACCACCACAGGTCTACAAGAATTTTGAGGACGACGTAACATATGTGTTGTTGATGAGGATCTTTCTATCAGGTTGGGTCGACTATCTCCTCTGACTAAGTAGACTAGGGACCGCGACTGCTTGGAATAACGAAACCATGAGATCTAGATCGGGCACGTCATCATTCCTCCAACCATCCGACTTAAACTATAATGATGAATTTCATATCTCAAATTATAAAACTTTACTACTATATGCTTGTAACGACTTAGCACCCATCAAATGTTCTCTCTCACTTATTGAGAGGGGTAATTAACTATAGGTGCTTGCGCTTATAGGAAACCTGAAACCATATCTAAAGTCCTTACAAAATGAGGGCAAAATCTTTAGGTAGTGTTTTATCTACTATCCTATCTGCCTTCTAAAAATTTCACTAACATTTAAAACTACTCTTTTCATCGAAGAGGTCATTTTGAAAATTTTGCGCTTAGCGTCAGAATATCGAGTAACCTAAATTTGACGTATATATTGTCTATGTGACGATGTTGGTGTGAAAATCTAAATTATGGCAAATAAAATAATAAAAAATGCAAATCCTATAAATACCCCTCCTAAAACCCTAAAATTTTTCCTATTTCCCTCTCCCATAGCCGACAGCCTCCCGTACTTGCGTCTCCTGTACGATCAGTCTCTCTCTCTCTCTCTCTCTCTCTCTCTCTCTCCTATTCACTATAATATAGTGCCCGACAGACTCCTGAGCCCCATTCATGGTGCTTCTGATGACAAAGTTTTTACGCATGAACACTGGGCCAGCAAATACTATAACAAAACACTATTCAACAATGTAGCGGTGATCGTTACAGCTTCCCAGCTCCATGAGCCCCTTGCCGCGCACTTCCATGAGGTCGATGGCATCACCTGGGTGCCACAGTGGCGCTCGCATGGTCACTCATGTGAGAGAGCGCACTCTGTGCTGTGCACTCTTAAGCTCCCCCACATGCCTCCGCTCCCACCCATGCTCGCTTGAAGTCTGTTTTGACCATAAGTACTCGTAACACCTTTCTTTGTGTGGCGGGGAAACTTGTGTTTGCTTGTTTACTATAAGTACCCGTACACACCTTTCTTGGCATGACAAAGAAATTTGTACTTACTTGTTTATGTATAAGTACCCGTACACACATTTCTTAGTGTGGTGGAAAAATCTGTTTCAGCAGGTACCTTAGAAACCCATATATGCCTTTGTTGGCATAGTGGGAAGGCACATTCAGGCCATAGTTTATACCACCCATACACGCCTTTCTTAGCATGGTGGGTGGGCGAAGGAGCCCTATCGAGGATCTTGGGATCTTTGTCAAAATGCTGCCAAACTTCACACCGACTAGGGGACCTGCATAGCTAGATAGTGAATTATATTATGATATAAAATTGTTATTTAAACTAACTTGCAGGTGTATAAGTACCCGTACACGGCTTTCTTGGCGTGGCGGGAAAATCTATTTCAACAGGTACCTTAGAGCCTCATACATGTCTTTCTTGGTATAGTGGGAAAGCACATTGAGGCTGTGGTTTATACCACCCATACACGCCTTTCTTGGAGTGGTGGGCAGGCCCAACATACTCGAAGTAGCCCCCTATACGGGGACGACACCAGGATGTTGTTGAAATGCTGCCAAATTTTTATACTAATATGATTAATAAATTGCTTAATAAAAATTCAATAATAAAGCTAAAATTAATGTTTTAACTTGACATTACAAATTTATAAGTACCTGTACATGCTTTTCTTGGCGTGACAGGGAAATATGCGTTTCATAAAAGTACTTCAGATATCCATACATGTCTTTCTTGACATGGTGGGATGATGTGTTCGATTGTGGTGTTTATACTACTCATACATGCCTTTTTTGGCATAGTAGGCAGGCCCAGCCCCCGTTGTAGCCTCCTATGTGGGGACGATGCCGGGAGGCCACCGAAATGCTATCAAAATGTTATCTAAAAATTTATACTTGCAATGAAATTCAGTCAAAACAAGCAATATTATACAAATCCCTTAAGTTTAAATTAATGTTGAATCAAATACACCTGTATGGGCCCCGACACTACGCTGAATGCTTAAATTCAAGTGTCTGAGGATGCTACGTGGGTTACTTCCCGGTTGGGTCTTAGGACTGGGTCCGGGTTAACAAAACCTAAAAATTAAATAATATTATTATAATATCTTCAATCTAACAAAATATCTGAAAAGCTAATTTTGTCATATGACAGCATATCTAATCCTCTATTATTAAATTAATAGAGTCGACAAGATCTGAAATAGTGAAACAACACACCACCCCAATGATGGTTGTGTTAAATGATAATTTTAATCGGAGGAGATACTTTCATCAAAATATGATTACAATTTTAAAACAAACTAACTTATATTGAATATCAACCTAAATGCAGAGTTTAAAATATCGTTAAGTTACAAATGTCTAAATGAATCAATCTAAAAGCTTAAAGCAAACTCCATTCAATCCACCGTCCACAATAGTTTATTAAAGGTGACAAATTGAAAAAACTTTAGCTCACAAAGGAGCCAAAGTCAACTCAAGTGCACAACTATGCTTACTCTCAAACAATCTCATGTCAGCAAGGACGTGACCCGTGTCCTCTAATTGTGTGGTTTGGCCAGTATAATCCACACATAATGCAGTTACGACCAGAGTCCTCTGACCAGGTGGTTGTCACTAAATGACACCATTATATTCGATCCGGCGGCATGCTCTCAATGGCTCACTTTGAGTTGTCAACCAGTTGTCTGGACAAAATCCATCGTTAGCTAGGTTGACTTAAGCTGCTTTCCGACAAACACCACCAGCAGGATTTCTTGGACGACGTAACCCATGTATTGCTGATAAGTATCCTTTGGTCAGGTTGAGTCGACTACCTTCTCTGACTAAGTAGACTAGGGACCACGATAACCCGGGATGACGGAATCATGGGATCTAGATCGGACGCGTCATCGTTCCCCCAACCATCTGCTTTAAGTTAAATATAATGAATTTCATAAATCTAAATTTCAAAACTCCATATGCTGCTATTATACGCTTTGCACTAAACGACTAGCCTTAATCAAAAGTTCTCTCGCAACATTGAGAGGGATAATTAACTATGCTTTGCTTTATAACCCGAACCATATCTAAAGTCTAAATGAGGCGAAATCTGGTGATCTTATACTATTCATCCAAGAAAATTTGTGACACTTTAAATCACTCTCTTCATCGAGAGGTTGGTATCGAATTTTTGGAGCCCACAATATTTTTAATGTGATGTTAAAGATTTGAGTGATATGCATGTAAATATCAAAATTTAGGTGTTAGATATATAAATATATAATAATTATGTGGTATGTATGTAAATGTCCTTATTATTATAATAATAGAATTATAACATAATTTACATACAAATCACACAATTCTTAAGTATTTACATATATCTAATCTAAACTTCAATTCTTTTATATATATAACACCTTAATCTTTAATTTCAGATCAAAAATATCTATATCACTCACTTTTAAAAATTAAAATACACATTTTCAAGCATAGGTCAATATCTAGTTTTGGGTATTATACCGAATCCTAATTAATACTTTGAGGTGAAAGCATTTTTTTTTTTGGTTCAATTCCGTTCTAATTTTAAATACACGACAACAAGCACCACTTTTTATAAATATATTATTAAAATTATTCAGAGGACATCAAGCTAATAAATTGGTAAACAATGGACATCAAGGTGCATGCATGCACATGCACTGGCCTGGATTTGCGAATCAACAAAAAAAACCTTCATTACAATATATCTATATATCTATATATATATATATATATATATATATATATATATATATATATATATATATATATATATATATATATATATATATATATATATATATATATATATATATATATATATATATATATATTGTGCATTTAGTAAACATTTTAATTAATATTATTCAATATTAGCGTGGTGTTAGTATTAACATTAATCAAAATATTGAATAAATGCACGAGAAATTTTTTGATCAAAGAAAACTCTTTCACGAGAGAGAGAGAGAGACTTTGAATGTAGGAAGAGAGTAAGGGTTTGGAGGTTTAAATTGAAAGAAATGAAAAGCAGTCAGAAATAGGAGACTTCTTCCTTTTGAGAATGCCGAATAAAGGATCAAAGTAACTCTAAAAGAAACGTGCATAAAACTTATAAGGTATATCAACCTTAAAATCCATAATATTTTTTTAATATTTTATGTTATATTTATATTTGTGCTCATGAGCATTTATAACTGATAAAGAATTACATTAAAATAAATAAATAAAAGTTTAAGTTCCTATAAAATAATATTCAGAAAGATGCAAATAAGAAATAATAAAAGATAACAAATATATAAATAACGACTACATAATTACTAGGCACATATAAAAATTGAAGGAAAAAAAATCAAAATATTCTACTTAAAAATTTACCAAAAGTTTCACTTGAGCTCATGAGTTTATGTTAAAATTGCAATCGATCTAATCAATCAGATCAATCAAAAAATTTTGTGCAAAGCCATAGACGACAAACTCCCTATTTACACTTAGTCTTTAATTTGTTGAGCTGGATTGTAGAGAAGATTGGCTTTACAGGATTCTAAAGCAAACCTCTTTATGGTCTAAAAGACAAGATGCTCATCTTTATTAGTGTTAATCCTTTTAACATTACACTGCTTTCCAAAGATGAGAGAATGTTTTTGGTTATGAAATATATAAATGAATGCAAAAGTGATTCTTTTTAAAATCTCTTCACAATTTATGAAAAGTAGGAACTTTTCTCTTATTTATTTAGGCAGATTTGTGCCTTTTTCGTTTAAAGTGGCTCCTACTTTGCACAACTTGTAAGTTATGAATAATCCCTTGAATAGTTCCTTAGTGCTTCTTCTAAAGTTCTTATATGATTTCAATTTTTTTAAATCTCTTATACACATCATGTCATCATTCCTGGAGAGGCTTTCGGATATGATTGCACTGCTCAGAGTGCACAGGGTTTTGGAAGCCACTGTCTTTTCTTCAAATAAACAAACTTATTAGTTACTGGGAAACATATTTATGCTCCTGAAAGGGATTAAAGATCCGATTAGAGAATCGAATGAATTTAATGTGCGAATGGGACATCTATGTAAACTTTATAATTATGGGACATCTATGTAATATAATTATAATTATGTGTGTGTATATATATATATATATATATATATATATATAAATAAGAGTGTTTGTTAAGATTTTAATTTAGGGCTGATTCTTACTAAGTGTTGGAGATAATGCATGGAGCCTAATGTTGTACTATTGGCTCTATGTTTATTGGGGTCTTTTTCTAACCTTAGGAGTTAAAAAATCGAATGTAAAGATGCTCAAATAATAAGTAATAATCTTAAGAGAAATGAGGAAACTTCAAGTAAGACGAGTTTGATCTTCAAGAGTGGAGTCATATAAGGTTGTATTTGGGAGAGTGATACAAAAATGTACTATGACGCCATTTGGGGACTGTGTTCTGATTGTATTTTTCGAAATCTGTAGTGAAAAAGTTATGTTTTCTAACCCAATATGATTATATGCAGTTTGACTTATATAAAATAAAAAAAAAAATTATATGCCCAGTGCAATTAATAAAATAGCTTATTCTGCAATAACTTCACAATTGTTTTTCATACAATTGTAACTGTCCCAAATAGACCCTAAGTAGTTGATAAAATTTCGTGCTGATAAAGGTATAAGATGAGAGGAAAGGCTTATATCTCTTTTTTTTAATGAACTAATCAAAGGTATAGAAAGCCACAATCTATAGCATAGGAAAAAGAATAAGAAGATTAATGATAGGAGAATAAGTGAATGCTGGTTCCTAGCTCTAGAGGCTAAAATCAATGTAATTAGGATTAATCCAAATATATATATGCTTAAGAAATTTATAAATGCTGAGACAATCAATAACATTACAATACCTATTACATATGAAGGATAGAAGATATCTTTGTTATCAAATGAAACCTCTAACCACAATAATATTATATAATATAAGACAAATATAATCTACCTTGAGATGAATGCAATTAGATGATTACACCAATAAATTTAAAATTACTTAAGAGTAAATAATGATAAAATATAACTGCTATGAGCACAAATACAATAATAATAATTTGATGAGGATGAAATGTTTCATGCAATTTTTATGCTAAGCAAATTTAGTGTGATCATGAATTGATTGTATGAAAGTAAAGGCCTAAGTTTAGAATTCAAACATGCTTAAAAATGTTTTCTTGATAAGTTCAAAGTGCTTAAAAGCAATTGAGAAAATTTTTTCTTATTGGATAACCAACTAAGTATCTTGCCAAGAAGAGGTTGGTATATATAAATGTTCATCTTGGTGAAAAAAAGCACTTTAAATTAGTTATTAGGAGTTCCTCCAAAGGCATATTATCTTATGAGCTAATAAAAACTTATAAGGGATAAAATATATTAAGACAAAAAAAAATGCAATGTTAAGAGAAATATGTACCAAACTCGTTATGAAAAGGTATTAAGGATAAAATTCATGCATTGAATATTAGATTCGTTTTCTTTATCAAACACCAAAATATCATCAACAAATAAGAAATAAGAACTATAAAGGTAAGGTTGGTTTATTGAAGAGAATTATTTTATTTCAAACATGGACTTTTCAAAAATCTAGAAGATCAATCTATATTAATAATAATTATGTGAGGAGATAAAGAACCATCCTATCATAATCTTTTAATAGAAGGAAATAAACCTTTAAAAATTCATTAATATTTACAAAAAGATAAATGTTCTTAATATAAGCAAAAATCCACCTAATAAATTTATTAGGAATACCCCTTGTGAGCTAAGGCAAGAAAAAGAGAGGAGTTGATCAAGAAAAATACTTAATTAAGAGATTTCAATTATAAAAATAGAAATCATTGAGATAAATATTTTTATGAAAGTCATATACAAGACTAGTAGCTAGTGGGACAATATTCTTGAGAATTCAATTAAAAAAATGAAGGCACCCTATGAAAGAATATAAAGAGGGTAAGAGCATTTTGAATTAATACAATAATCTTAGTAATAATCTCACAGAAAAAATTTACAAAGAGAGATCAACCTATAGTCCCTAAAATTATTGGAAGAGTTAGTTTTACACACAATGATATTTATAACTTGAATAGGCCAAATAAGAAATTAAGGAGAAGTCATTTCTCTTAAAAGTTTCATCAATGATATCTTAAGAAGTTATAAATACCTTTGTAATAAAACCATTCACCTCAATGGACTTATTACAAAGAGTGACAACATAATAACTTTGATTTCTTGGCCAAGGATTCTTGAGTAAGATAATCATTGAGGTTAACAAAAAGATGATTAATTCTTTGCTAGTGATTGTAAGATAATGACTTAATAAAGCTTGTTATATAATTCCTAATTGAAGAAAAATGGCCTCCACAGCTATAAAGTTTATACCTTTATTTTATAACCTTAAGCTTGCAAGTGATAAAAACATATTGGATCTCGAAAGAAAAATGTACATGAACTTTCACCTTAAAAATAAAATTGTTGACACACTAATAGATTAATGATTGGATAATAAAATTCAAATATGATCGTAAAATAATGAAGGGTGGAAGTCAATAGATTAATTTGAAAATATTTGCAACCAAGAACATTACAAGATAATGATCAAGCATGCAAGTGCTAAGCTTGTTAGGATTCTTATTATATTTGTTAAAAGTGACACTAACTAATAGAATCATTAAGTCTAGCCAATAAATTTTAAAATTAAGATCATTACTAATTGGAAAGGAAATGAGTTTCTCCGATTTCTCTTAGAAGACCTAATTTATAGTTAAAGTTAGAAAAGAACCATTCATGATAGGATAACAACTTAAGGGTCATTAGAAAATGAGCTATAGAAGAAGAGCCAAAGTTAGTTTTTAGGAGTAATATTAAAATAAACATCGAAAGTGGTAGAAAGGATGTATTTGGAGATAACACAATAATATGCTTAAAGAAGATGGTGAAGAGATATATGATGACAAGCAAACTCAATATCCTATATACAGTTGTATCATTTTCAATTTAGGACCATATCCTAGTCAAATTTAGCAAAGAAAAATGATTTATCATTAATTAATACAATGAATAATACTTAATAAAAAAATTTTAAGATTACTTATAATAACAATTTTTTTTCGATAAAATACTATTGATGACTTGATATGCCAAAAGGTAGGCATTCACAAGGAAATACAAATCATAACAAAAATAGTAGAAATTGATACATGATGAAAACTAACATAAGACAATATCATAGTAGACACGAAAAAGAAGAATGGCTCATCCCAAATCTAAGGTTCATCTCCACCTATTTAATGATTGTTTAGCCCCTAACATGTTGAATATTGTGATGAATAATTAAAAAATACATTGTGATGAAGAACAAAGAGTAATTTTCCCTAATAGAAAATAACCAAACAATTCAGGAAAGAAAATATAATTATATATAAATGCATTCCATTTGCATTACTTTGAAATATAAATTTATCAACAGGATTACGTAATGGTAGATTTTTTTTTTTGTTTTTTTTGTATACACTAAAAGCCTAATATTTTCTCAAGTTTGATTGTTAACAAATATATATATCATTTCAAAATTCACAAAATATAAACAAGAAGCAACACTCCCAGCAGCTCCAAAACCATGAATTCAAACAACACTGATATGTAAAAGAATTACAAATCCTCATGCGTTTTAAAAAAGAAAGCTCTATCCACGGCACCTAAGAGTCTCTCACTCTCCCCACAACGCCACAACTCAGCAGTTTCATTATCCGCAGCACAAAGATTCAAATCCAAACAAAGATATTGATCCTTCTCCTTCCCACTTATCTCCTCTCCTTTACCTTCTTCTCTTTCTATTTTCTGCTTCACAGGAGGAGAGCAACCTCTTGATCTTGAATCAAAAGCTTCACAACTTAATATGACAATGGCATCTTTAATGGCTACTTCCCCACCTTCTAAGCTCCAAAAGCTTCCTCTCTCTATAGCACTCATGATGCCAACTTGAGAATGAAAATCCACCTGCTCTATATCTTCCACCAAGAAAACTCGATGAGGATTCTCTCTCACTGCTTGTACAAGCTTCTCAAGGAAACCATGGCTTGCTTCTGATCTAAACCTTTTGTTCCTAACATCATCAGTTGAATCAGACTTTGTTGATGAGGAGCTACTGAGTCCTAATGCAAAGAAGCTCGTTTGATAACCGAATACTAAGCTTGCAAGCTCCCTAGCAATCTTCTCTTTGCTTTCTATATCACCACCTTGAAAGAACAACCAAGTGTCTTCTTTATTCCTCCTCTTCATTCCTGCTCTACACTGAAGTATTGTGCTCGCTATATCAGGGATTATATTCTTCTGCCATGGAACCTTTCTCTCCAAAGCATTACACAGAATCTTTAGATTCTCAGCATTTACTTCTTTGAACTTATAGTGATGCTCCATGTCCATGGTATTAGCCGTAGAAATTAAATTAGGGTTAACAGAAGAAGAGTTGTCGAAAATAGTAAAGGGAAATGCTCGAGAGGAGTTGATGAGTCCTCTACTGATGCCATCAGATAACCATACTTGGTTCTGCTTCCAAGGATGTTGGCGTTGATTCGAACCTATCGCAGTGTTATGGTGATTGTAGGAAGATATGGAAGAAGATGGAGAAGTTGAAGAGAAATGAAGTGTAACTTCTGATGTGTGGTTCTGGAGTATGCTGATTGAGTTGAGACAATCCTGCATTGTATAAAAGATCGATCTGTTAGATTTTTTTCTGTTTCGATCAAAAGAATTCATGCTTAAATCAAAGGTTTTAAATTAGTTACCAGATCTTTATCATCTCTCTTA
This sequence comes from Cymbidium sinense, assembly GCA_021442155.1. Lineage (NCBI taxonomy): Eukaryota > Viridiplantae > Streptophyta > Magnoliopsida > Asparagales > Orchidaceae > Cymbidium > Cymbidium sinense. Next base: position 107,538,010 of record CM038220.1, read on the forward strand.
TTCTTTTCTTTATAATGTAGTAGCCATGAAGGTAAAGCCGAGGTAGTCGAAACTTGAGCATCTTTCTCGAACTTTTTGGGAAAATTAGTGCAGCAAGTGAGCTGATTCCCAGCTGTATCTTCTAGTATAGGCCAAGCTCCACTTATACTGCTTTTGTGCAGGCTTTGTGTGTCACTGGGGAAAAAGAGAGAATAGAAAATTACTCATTTGCTTTCTTTCTTTACGACTAATTTGATTTTTTTTTTTTTTTTAATAGTTTTGTTGTATAAATCATGTCTGTATGAATAAGGGATAATGATAACAAGCATAGAATTACGTGTAAGTTTGCTTTGTCCTTAAAACATTTTCCAAAATTATTTTTCTGCTTAAGCATACATGCAACGAAAATGCTGTAAATAGGTAAGTATTATATATATAAAACTTCAAAAGATATTTTATTTTGGACAAATTACCATTCAAATAAAAAAAAAAGGTTTCCTATTCGTAATAACACATGAAAGGAAGAGTCAGAAAAGAATTCAAAAAAGTAAAACGAAAAAGAGAGTTAGAGCATAAACTTTTCCTCATTAAAGACCTGATCCTAACTTTCTTTATAGATTCATGGCAAGATAGCACACCTTGCAAGCAAGAGCATAGATTTCATCACCATCATAAGAACTCAAACTCTAACATTCATGAACACATGAATTGAAGAAAAATAATTACAGAACAGTAGTAAATAATTTAAAATCATCATGAAAAATATATAGATATAAATTACGAGAAATTACCAATTATCACAATTAAGACTCAGCTCCAAGCTTCCAACTGGAATAGTAAGAGGATGCAATCCCCATACAACCTCTAGTGAAGGATTTCCAATCTTGCATCTCATGTAAGTCTGATAGGTAGAGATTCCCATTAACCAAAACCTTCCTCCTCTTCCTTTTATACCTCCATCTTCCCCTCCATTAATACCAGAGAAAACCAACCTCCCAATCTCCATGATGACATGCTCCACAGGACAATAAAATCCTCCCCTCGCCTCATAGCTATTAGCTCTAAACTCTGCAACCCACTTTATATCTTCCAAGTAAAGCACAACTCCTTTCCCCACACAACAGTTCTTCATCAACAAACACTTTAGGTCACTCACCTTCAGCTCCACCTCCCCTCTAGACATCCCACTAAAGGATAACAGTGGAAGATTTATGAACTGTAAGTTTCTCAGAATTTCAGGCACTTCTCCTTTATCAACTCTTTCCATGAATCCCTTCACAACTCCTTCAGTACTAGCCAAACACTCCCCAACAACAACTATGCTCCTCTTCTTGCTGCTCATGAGACTTTCAACCAAGCATGCTATGTCCTCGTCAGCTTTTTCAGAGGCGTTTCTTTTAGGGTTAGGGCTAGGGTTAGGTTCTAATGAGATGGCGTGTTCGACGTTGGACTTGACCTGAGTACTCGAGAAGCCGGCCTCACGCATGACTCGGCTAACACTAGGGTCGTCTAGGATGGAAACGATGAGTTGTTCGAGCTCGATCTTGACGGAGAGGAGGGGCTGTTGCTGGTTTTCAATAGAGCCGCGACGCTGGTGAGCTTGGGCGCGTTTGAAGGCGGCGATGAGAGCGTTTGAGAGGGAAGGGGGGTGTTGAGGAGGAAGAAGAGGAGAGGAGGAAGATGCAGCGGGGAGGCGGTTGAGGGCGACGTTGAAGCATAGCTCAAGAGCTTTGCACTGGAGAGGATGGGAGTGGGATTGAAGACAGGCAGAGCGGAGTAGGCCGGTGGAGGATGAAAGCATGGTGTTGGCGACGTGGAGCGGGGTGACTTGAGCATGGCCACGGCGACGTGCAAGGCTTATGGCTTGCTTGACGATGGCAGCGGCTTCTGGAGTGAGAGATTGGTATATCGAGCAGCCACCAGCTCTCATGTTCTTGGTTAGAAAAGTAGTTAAAGGAGGAGAGGAAGAAGGAAGAGAAAATTGTTATTGAGTTCCTATGTATAGGAAGGTTGGTAGCCTGGATTATCAGAGTGAGGTTGTAAGGGAAGGAGAGGGATGAAGTAGTGTGAATGTTTTTTAAGGGAGTGGAAGGCTGCTTTTTTGTGCAGTTTGCTTTATATCAGGGAGGCTGATAAGTAGTGTTCTTTTCTTGCATGGGAGGTTAAATCGATGGTCCAAAGTCGATTTTCTTGCAGTAGAAAGTGGAATGCATGTGCTGACAAGTAGCATCAAAGGACCCGCAGCTTTGCTGAGCTCCTTCTCCATACATATTTTTCCTGTGACAAAATTTCTATGCACTGACGCAAAACATAATGTTGTAGTACTTCTTTGATTTGTTTGAGGTGAAACAGCTCTACTATTGATAGCTGAGTTTAATATGCTAGTAATTGGATGATTTGCCTTGTAAAGAGCTTATTTTATTGAATGAATGCCACACAATGCTAACTGATATATTAGTTTGATGATTTCTTGTTTCATTGAAATAATAAAAATAATTTATTGTTTAATATATTCATGACCTTCGTTATCAAACTAGATATTTAACGCATATTTTCTGTTGCGTGTTAGAAACCGCCATAGAGTGAAAGTTTACATTAGCCTTGTTGTGAAATCCAAAGACAATAATGGTATTTAAAGAGTGAATAAGAAAACTCTAAAAATTTTACGTGGAAAATCTCGAAAATTGGGAAAAACCACAGGGTCTAGCCCAGTAGAAATCTTCCACTATATATTTATTTTGGAGTATAAGTTTTCCCGATACGAGATTACAAAATTGGATATGAGAAGGGCTGACAATGGGAATCCCAAAATTAGGCAACAACAATCATATAGTAATGGTGAACAGCGGGGGTCAGCGATTGACGATGAATGTCGTCAGGATGGTGACCAGAGAAGATGGCCATCGAGGATCGGCGGTGGTGACCGACAATGGTAGTCGACGGCGGTGACCGGCGTCAGTGGTCGGCGATGATGACCGGCAACGATGGTTGACGACGATGAACGACAACGAGGGCCGGATGACAGGAGACGAGATCGACGGCAGGATGCCCCGAGGAGCCGGTGTTGGTAACCAATGGGGGTGGTCGGCGATCATCGAGTGGTGTCATGATTATGCCTGGAGGATTTTCAAGCTTTAGAGCTCTCTCCTCTCTCTTCCTTGACCTCCCCTCATATGAAGAATGAGGGGCTATTTATAGATTGGAGGTGTGGCGTTTCTGTAAATACATGCAAAATCGGAACCACTCCACTCCATCGGATGACTCAAAATGATTCCTTTGATCATTTGATGTATTTTAAGTATTTGAATGCTCAAATGAAGTTGAAATTATGAGATCTTGGGCTTGTTAGATCTGGCTTGTCAAGACGCTCGATTTGACTATAAACACTCCATGTTTAAGAGTCGATTGATAATAATCATTTGATTTCGTTTAGTCTTGATTCAGAATCATATTGCTTTCGATATCAAGATTCGTGCTTCGACTAGTAGAATTTTCAGGGTCATATCATTTTCCATGTAAGACTCATCCACGGAGATATATATATATATATATATATATATATATATATATATATATATATATATATATATATATTTGTGTTGTGTGTGTGTGTGTGTGTGTGTCACACTTAATGCTGAACGGGGATTGAGAGTAAAAAAAAAAAGAAGGCGTGGGAGGTCTAGTTTGGCACATATGCAAGGCCGTTAAACATAATTACAATTAATGATTTGACTCTACCATTTCTAAGTTAATTTTATGCTTAGATTCAGATTTAACTCAATTTTAAGTTTTTTTTTTTAGTTTGACTTATTTGTCTTGAGTAGAGCCGGGATCAATTCTTGTTATATGTGTGCTAAGAAGCATTTATCTTCAAGAAACTTCTTGTAATATGCAAAGTCACCTTTGCCTGTTGATTGAAAGCCTAGGTTGTTAACAAAGAGATCTTGGGTTCAACATTTTTTATATGCATTATGTGTGAGAGTTTGTCATTAAATATGCTCAAATGCCAAAAAAAAAAAAAAAATCCCTAACCTCACAACCAATCCCCCCATGTAACTTGGTCATCCTTTTACTGAATTGCTCACCATTGGCCCTACTTTAATTTGGTTATCTGCCCATATTTCTCTAAAGGTAGAGCATTAGGTTGCCCATCCCCTTTTCTGACCTCCTTGGATGTCATCACTCATCCAGCCATCTTATCTAATGTCTAGCTTAGGTCTCAACCCTTACAATTGGAGATGGCTTGCTAGATCCAATGAGCTCATGCTTTGGGTTCTTATGGCATTTTCTTCCCACTCATCATAGATGTGGCATTATCACCCCTATTTGATATCAACACTATTGACCACCTCATGATTGTGCCACATCAAGTAGTGGCACCCATTATCATGAGTCCTCATTGTTGAAAACATTATTGACTACTATAGTCCACTTTTGATTTCAATCAAGGTTGTAACTTAAAATTTTTCACCCTAAGCAACAACTTCTGTCATTGCCTTCACACTATGATAAACCCATTCTTTTAATCCATAAAAATGTATTTTTTAGCTTGTTGTTTTTTTTTTAAATTATTCCACTTGATGGGGAAAATTCATGGTTAGTCGACATGTTTTCATTCTATTAAGGCTAATTTTTATTTGATGTATTTCATGGGATTGTTTCTCTTATCCTTTTTCAATTTGAAACATGCTCTCTTAAGCTTATCCAGGATTGAATGTTATACAACTTTTTTTGTGAAGAAATAAAATTGTGTTTACTGATTGTTTTGTAATGAGGCTACCAAAATGATCACTTGAATTTTTGAGATTTTAAATGAATTATCCATTACCTCTATTTAGATTGATTCCCCCATTTCAAAAACTCATTTATTTGATAAGTACAATTTTATTCTTTAAAACAATTTTGGGTAAACCTTGATTACGTGCTCTTATTTAAGTCCTTATCTTAAATTTGTGCCGCATCACATTCTCTCTCCAAATAGTCAATTAGATTTTTAATAATTCGCAATGATCAATTAATAATTTTTAAAAATTAAATATCTCATTATTTTCTTTAAGCTGACTCCTAATATGTAATAGAATCTTGGTGTCAAACTATAAATAACTTTTAATCCAACAATGATCTCCTTCTAAACTAATATGATGTGAAACAGCATTAGCAAAAATTAAATTATTATAAGGAGAGACTATGATTAAAGAATATATTAAATAGAAACAAACCTTAACTTTACAAAGGAAATTAAACACGATTAATATCAGATGTCATATAAAAATCAAGTCTCACTTTAAAGGTAAAGTATACTTATTACATAGCTCCAATTAAGTACATAATTATTTGTGGGCTCCAAAAATTTGCCATCAACTTCTCACATTGAAGAGAGTATGATTTATATGTCGGTGAAATTTTCATAAGGCAGATGAGATAGTAGATAAGACACTACCTAGAGATTTCACCCTCATTTTGTGAGGACTTTAGATCTGGTTCTAAGTTTCCTATAGGTACAAGCACCTATAGTTAATTATCCCTCCCAATACTGAGAGAGAACTTTCGATTAAGGCTAGTCATTTGATCGTTGGATGCGTAGCGTATAGTAGTAGTATGTAGAATTTTAGAATTTATATTTAGAATTTATGAAATTCATCATCATTAGCTTAAAGGGGATGGTTGGGAGAATGATGATGTGTCTGATCTAGATCACATGGTTCCATCATCCCGGGCTGTCACAGTCCCTAGTCTACTTAGTCAGAGGAGGTAGTCGACCCAACCTGACCGAAGAATTCTTGTCAGTAACACATGGATTACATTGTGTAAGAAATCCTTGTAGATCTGGGGTGATGTTTGTCTAAGGAGATAAAGCTTAAGTCTACCTTAGCTAACAAAGGGCTTTTTGCCCTATCAGGTGTACCCTATGATTCACAACTCAAAGGGTAGAGCCACTGAGGAGCATACGAGCTACAGTCATGATCATAATATAATGATGCTATTTGGCGACAGCCATCTGATCAGAGGACTCTTGTCATAAATGCATCATATGTGGAGCCTACTAGCCAAGGCACGCAGTCAGAGGACACGGGCCACGTCCTTACTGACATGAGATTAATTGAGAGTGAACATAGCAGAATACTTGATTTGACTTTGGCTCCTTTGTGAGCTAGAGTTTTCTTAATTTGTCACCTTCAATAAACTATCGCGGAAGGTGGATTGGGTTAGATTTTACTTTAAGTTTTTAAAGATTGAATTTCATTTAACCATTAATAGATTAGTGATATATTAAATTTTGCATTTGAGTTGACACTTGATTTTAATTAATTTAATTTGAGCTTGTAAGCACATTTAGATGGTATGTATCTCCTTTGGTTGAAATCTTCATTCAACATAACTATCATTAGGGTATATGAGTTTGCTTGATCATTTAGTTTATTATTTCAGATTATGTCGACTCTATTAATTTAATAATAGAGAATCATATCTACTATCATATGATATAATTAGCTTCTCAGATATTTTAATAAGTTAAAATTTTTATAATAATTAGATTTTTAAGTTTTGTTAACCCGGACTCGATCCTAAGACCAAACCGGGAAGCATCCCTCGCAGCATCATTAGACACTTGAATCTAAACATCTAGCATTGTGTCAGGGCTCATGCTAGTGTTTACTAATTTAGATAATTTTATGTTTAAATTATGAGATTAATTTTGTATTTTTATTTAATTCTAACTTAACCCGCGCAACTTTTTCAGACATTAAAATTTGCACTTTAAATCCTTATATCTGAGCACATGTAGGTATTTATAGCTTAGATAGTTTCATCTAATTGATAAAATCATTGATTTTTGAAAAATTATAATTAGAATGAGAATTTTTTAATTTTTTTGATTGACGAAAGTTCCTTAATTAGTGTAGCATTTAATTTAGTATCGCCTTCTATTTACTTATACGAAGAATTACAGATCTGGTGGCATATGATTTACCATTCTGATTCTATTTAATCATATAAAAAAGTATGTTCATCATTTATATTTCATGTGTGATTGTTAAAATCTTATCCATCAGTGATAATTGACTCATTCATATTAATGCGCTTTTTAACACATCACAAATCTAATTTAAATTATATGTATTACTTTTGATTTACTCAATATATTATGTAGTGCAACTTGAGTAACTATTGAAAGAGTTTATATATACTCATTGACAAGCTAGTTAATTATATTGTAAATCTTTTTATGAATTTTATTTGAATAACTTTAATTTTAGAGCTAAGCATCTAGGTATGTCATAATTTTCATGTGCTTTAAATCTGTTGACCTCATTTTTGGGATGAGCTTTCAACTTCCTCATCATAGGTCTAGGACTCTCATAGACATTAAGAGTTCCTTAGCCTTAAGACACTTCTAGTGATTAGGTGAACACTTAACCTAACCCTAGAGACTTAAAAGAGTTAGCAATAAGAATAGGTTGTGCCTTAGGGATTTAGGAAGACTTGCCTATCCTATGGCCTAAACCCGATCCTATAGGATCCAAAAATTCGCCACTGACCACTCAATTAAAGAGAGTATGATTTAAGTATCAGTGTGATTTTTAGAAGACAGATGGAATAGTAGATAAGACACTACCCAGAGATTTCATCCTCATTTGGTGAGGACTTTAGATCTTGTTCCAGATTTCCTATAGGCACAAGCACCTATAGTTAATTACCCCTCTCAATGTTGAGAGAGAATTTTCGATTAAGGCTAATCGTTAGATCATTGAATGCGTAGCGTATAGTAGCAGGATGTGGAGTTTAAAATATGGGGTTTAGAATTTATGAAATTCACTATTATTTAACTTAAAGCATATGGTTGGTGGAATGATGACGTGCCTGATCTAGATCCCATGGTTCTATCATCCCGGGCTATCGTGGTCCCTAGTCTACTTAGTCAGAGGAGGTAGTCGACCCAACCTGATCGAATGATCCTTATTAGCAACATATGTGTTACGTCATCCAAGAAATTGGAGGGTTGGTTGGGGCGAGACAGGCTTAAGTCTACCTTAGTGACAAAAGGCTTTGTGCCTATCAAATATACCTATAATTCATAACTCAAAAGTGAGCCATTGGGTAAAGATAATGGACCATAATGAGACAAGAACCACAATCATAAGAGGATTAAACCACATCATGAGACATATGCCACACTATACGGCATGAGATTATTTGAGTTTGAATATAGTAATTTATTTGATTTGACATTAGCTCCTTTATAAGCTAGGGTTTTCTTATCATCCCCAACAAGCGGATGGGATGGATGAAGTATTTAAATGATAAATTTCATTTTAAGTATTTAAATGATTTTTTTAATTTAGTTTTCTTAGATGAATTTAGTTTTGATGATTAATTTGATTTTCAAATGAGACATTATCAGGGTATATCAACTTATTTTTTATTAAAGGATAGGGTCTACAACTTGCATTTATAAAATTAAATTTGAGATACAATAATTTAAAAATCTAAATAATAGTAATCCCCTCCGGTTAAAATCTTCATTCAACACAGCTATCATTGGGGTAGACCTTGTCAACTATGCTATTTTGTTAGCAGAGAATCGGGTTTATGACTTATGTGTAATTTAAATTCTTTAGGAAATTGATGTCATAACAGACCTTGTCAACTCTATTGCAAATATAGAGGATTGAGTCTTAAAATCTGATGTAATTTGAGTTCATTTAGAAGTTGATCATTTAGTAGACCGTGTCAACTCTATTTCAAACATAAAGGATTAGGCCTACTATGATCATATTCTAGGGAGTTGAATATTCATCCTTCATGGACTTGAATTAACATATGAATACATTCATTAAATTGCATGCATATAGTTATAAATGATTGAATTAATTCTATCATTCTTCTATTTTTTTTAAACCCGTGCAGCATCCTCAGACACCAAGTTTATGTACTTAGTATAAGTGTCGGGGCCCATGCGGGTGATTAGAATACTTGTATGAATTTTTGGAAAGCTCAAATTGAATTGAAGATTGCTTTATATTTCATATAAGAATTCATTTCTTTCAAATGATTGCATAAATTCTGAAGCACTTGAATTGAGTAATAGTTGGCTCCATAATTTATGCAAAATTAATATATTTGAAGTCTATTCAGAATTTACGCCAACGCCTTCTGTCTTCTTATATGAAGAGTTGCAAATTCGGTAGCGTAGAATGCATTTTAAATTATTTTAATATCTTATTAGATCCCTCAGAATAATATATATTGAAGTGTAAAATTTATATTTACTACCAAAATATTCAATTCGCTTCAAGGTCATATATCTATTTGAGTTCAATTCATCTTTCTTTATTTGAAATATAATCTTCAAATTCATTTCAAATTCATTCTCATTTATAATTCAAAATTCAATTCGATATCAATTTTGTTTTAGCGAGGTTGGGCAGCACTATTTGTTTAGCTTGAATTTTGTTTGCAAGTATAAATTTTGGATAAAATTTTGGCAGCATTTCTGCAGTATTCCGGCTTCATCCCCGCATAGAGGGCTACATCGGAATTGCTTTGGCTTACCTAGTACATCCTATTAAGCATAACAGACAGTGTTTTGTGACATCACAGCCGAGTCTTCATACCCACTAAGCCTTATTGAGCATTAGTGAGGTCTTTGATCACCTGCATTAATACAAATATATATGCAATTTCAAATCATTCAAATTTCATTTTAGATTATTTATTTTTGATGTGCTCGATTTCTTTTTTAAATGAATCTTGATTCTTCTCCCTATTTTTAATTCCAAAATTTAATCAAAATTTGAGCATTTTGGCGATTTTGATCATTCTCGCAGGGGCTATATCGAACTATTTTAGTTTACTCTTGTGCCTCTAACGAATGAGTGAGTGGTGTCATGCGATACTACAACCATATCTTCACACCCACTATACCCTAATGGGCATTGGCAGGTCTTGAAACCTGCATAAAGATGCACAAGTATATATGCATTTTTAAATCATTCAAATTTCATTTTAGATTATTTATTTTCGATGTGCTTGATTTCTTTTTTTAAATGAGTCTTGATTATTCCCCCTTTTTTTAAGTCTAAAATTTAATTAAAATTTCGGTAGTATTTCGACGGTATTCCGGTGTCATCCCCGTGTAGGAGGCTACATTGGAACTATTTTGGTTTACTCAGTATGCCCTAATGAGCGCAGCGAGTAGTGTCTTACGACACCACAGCCGTGTATTCAAAGCCACTATGCCCTAATGAGCATTAGTAGAGTCTTGAAATCTGCAAGTAGCAAACATATATAATTTTCACATATTTAAGCCTCATTTTTTTTTTCTAAGTCCCAGATTTTAACGAAATAACGGCAGCATTTCAACATAGGAGGAGTGACATCTAACAATTTTGGCTTACTCGATACGCTCTAATGAGCATAGCGAGCAGTGTCTTGCAATACCACAGTTGTGTCTTTGCACCCATCATGCTCTAATGGGCATTAGCGGGGTCTTGAAACCTGCATAAATAAGCACAAGCACAAATATACAATTTTTATACATTCAAAGGAGGCTGCATTTGACAATATTGGCTTACTCAGCACGCCCTATTGAACGTAGCGAGCGGTGTCTTGCAACACCACAATCGAGTCTTCATATACACTAAGCCCTATTGAGCATTAGTGGGGTCTTCGATCACCTTTGGGTTGAGGGCCTTTACTTGATCTTGAAATGAATTTCGGCCAACAGAAGTACCACAATTTAAACTCCAGAGGCTTATTGCCAGCATGATGATGCAAGTTGCCAACATTTTGGGTAATCATCAAATTAACTTGACCAACTTTTTCTAAGGTAGCTAGTGAAATATGGCCTTCACTTGGTTGTGCAGCAATAAACCTTCTCCATCCAGCATAACTCCTAGTCCAGTATCGCCTGCGGGGATGACTGGAATGAACAAATTCCCGATGAGTAATTGGTTTGAAACCAGAGCTATAAGCTCCATTTGGGCTTCTATAATCAGGAATTCCAGATTCAGTGCTTAGCCCTCCTCCCGTCAATACCATAAGGTTGCGACTCTTATCAAAAAATTGATGCAGGCAGTTCAAGTCTATCATATCTAGGGGTTTTGAATCAGGAACAATATTCTTATCCCTTAGAACATGGACCAAAGTTTTGCTTTCACTTTTCTGTTCAACTTCAGAAGTGGAGTGACAGTGTGATGCTAGCAATTGTCTTATCGTGAATTGAAGATGAAAGCGCCTACTCCCATTAATAGAAAAGAATCTACAATTCTGACCTCTAGACATTCTTCCAATAGGTTTAAATCTTTTCGGTTGCCAGATGGCTCTGGATAGATTAAGGTTCAGAATCACCGCCGCCATGCGGGACAGAAGAAAGGCGGAGAAGGATGTCTCGGTTGCGGACGAAGCGATGAAGCCAATGGGCTTACAATATTTTGGGTTTTTTTTTTGGACGAACCCTGAGGGGCGAGCGATTGCGGCTTCAAGGAGCGAGAGTATTTTTTTTTCTTCTTTCCACTTTTTTTTTCAGCCAGGAAAGCAAAGGATATTAAAACCCTTAATTGCAGATTAATTACTTTTCTTATGAATTTAGGCGAGATTTTAAAAATTTCTAATGAAATTTTAAATGTGATTGAGTGTTTATGGGAAGAGTACCAATTCCTATTCATGCAAAAATTCTAATTTAATCATATTATAATTAAAATTAGATCGAATTTTGTTTAATTAAATTAGATATTTGATTTCTGCGATATCACGTCAAAATTCTTGTGAATCTTGCCAAAATCAAACTCACATAATATGAGAATTATTTCTAAGTAAATTTGACATTTCAGATTCAACAGTGTAATTTGTTTTACGATCGGAGGTCATTCGGGCAATGTCAAGGCTGAATCAGATCAATTTCAGTTAAAAAATATGCATTATCTCTTCCGACCGCTCGACATTCATGCAAACTTGTCTGAATTGAGCTTTCAACGCTAACGGCGGGATCAATTTCGTGAACGGAGGTCGCGCATCGCCGCGCTCGACTACGCGATATGCGATCGATTTTTCTTGACGGCCGATTGAATTGTGAAATATGTATATTCTGGTTAATTTTAATGTTTTGAACATGATGGTGAAGTCAGTTCGTCGATCAGAGATTATTTTGACTGATTTTCTGTGCTGTCAGGTATATTTCAACTCCGATTTTTGCACTGAAGCTCGTCGAATTCACTTTTTGAGCTCGACTTGACTTATGACACATGCGTGGAGTGCAACAGATCCTTTCTTCTTTTTTCAAAACCAAACCTCAAATTCAAATTCAAATTCTAAAAATCAAATCCAACTATCTAATTATTGAAATCTATCACCAAATTTAAACTCCAAATCCCTTCTTAAGTCCTTTTGATTTTATCTTATGGACTTAGCTTTAACCAAATCCAAATCAACCCCAACCCAATTGATTTTCTCTAATTATCAAATCCAATCTCAAATCAAATTCGAAATCACAAGTCAATTCTAGATTCCAAATGATTGAAATCCATGATCAACCCTAAATTCTAAATTCCAAAAATCTCTTCCTAAGCCATATGAGCCACCTTCATATGCTTAGCCAAAATTCCTTCAAACCAACTCAAACTTGGCAGATTTATTTATGAATCAATCATTCATTCATTTTTATTCATAAATTAAATGAAACCCACGTTCAATGACCAAAAATAAATTAAACAAAATTAAAACCCAAATTAGCCTTTTTCAACCTATATCCTCAAGCTTAATCAAATTTGCTTTCAAATCACTCCAAACTCAAGTGATTTTCTCATGACCCATATCTTCATTCATATTCATAAATATAAATGAAATATAAATTCAAATGACAAAACCAAACTGAAATCAAACAAAATTCTCAATTTTAACCCTTTTAGCCAAACTTTTGGACTTGGCTAAATGAAACCCAAATCAACTCAAAATCTATGGATTTCTTCATGATTCAATCATTTCTTTAATCATGGATCCAAATATAAATATAAATCACCATTATGAAGCTAAAACCCAAGTTAACCCAAATCAAACCTGAATTGACCCTTATGACTTGAAATTGTTATATGAATCAAAACCCATTTGGCTCCAAACTAAGTGCAATTGGATTTATATTTTAATCCTAAACTCATATGTGAGTTCAACCAAACTTGAATCAATCCTTGATCAAGCCAATTGACCCATTTAGGCTCACTTGACCCAAAGTGACCTAAAGGACCTTTTTGAGCCAAGTTCTAATCTAACCTAAATTGGATTGAACCATTGTCATCCCATGCAATTTTGACCATTGGAATTTCGTCTCCCCTCCTTTCAAAGGTGTGGGATCATTTTGATCCCAATCCGAGCTTGGGTGAACTCGGATTGAACGAGGAAAGATGAACAGTGTTTGTCTTTCGTTGCTCGTGAAGGAGAAGGATCATACGCCGTCCAGTCCGCGTGATTGGAATGAACGACTATGATCAGATCATGCTAGGTCCGCTGTGATTCTTAGCCTAAACCATGGGTTTAATCTCGGCTGTCTGATCTTAGATCGGATGGTCTGTAGAGAAAACACATTCGCCGCCACTGACTCATTGCACATATGTGACAACTTAAATAACCAATCTTGTTGCGCCACGTGGAAAGTGCGCCGCATCAGCCACCATGTGGCCCGACAGGATAAATGGTTTAATTAGGGCTAATTAATTCCATTTTTAATTCTAAAACTTTCAAAAATTATAACTAATTATAAAAAAAATCCAAAAAATACAAACTTTGCCTCATTTAAAAGGTATTTCAGTGTAGAGTCTAGGAAAATTATTATTAATTAATTTTGAATAGTGATTTTGGTTTAATTAAGATTTCATTAAAAACTTAATTAGTTTAATTACTCCTTAATTAATCACCCATTTGATCTCAAACTTTCTGTGAATATTTAGGGAGATGACCTCTACCTCTACTAATTTTCTGAGATTTTATTGGTGGATTAATTAGGAAAATAACTTGATTAAGCCTTAATCACTCTTCTAATTTAATTAGTGATGATTAGTAAATGGACAACGCTTTAATTAATTATTTAAGCTTAATTACCTTTGTCGAATAGTAAGGGAGCTTAGAGAATGTGATTAGAATATTTTTTTAATTCACTTCCTACGTTCTCTTGACTTTGTGGAATTAATCTAATTAAGGATTAATGATGTAATTAGTAGCTTAATTAATTAATTAAGCTTAAATATGAAGATCAGAGCCTAAGTTATTAAGTGTAGGGATTAGGGATTGAGATCAAGGCCTCTTTCTTGATCTCTTTCCTTTGTCCATTCCATTTCCTTGATTGGAGATGTATATGCTTAATAAAAAATGGATTAATGAATTTAATCACTTAATTAAAATTTCCTTCACATCTAAACAACCCTAATTAACTTTCGGGTAGCACTTTGGGCATTCAATAATCCAAAGTGAGAGATAATAAAATTATGAAAGCTCACAGGTGAGAGAAAATCATAAAAGTAATTAAGTGAGATCTCTTAAGCTTAATTAAATATTAATCATAAGCCAATTGCATTAGACCCCTTTTATTCCTTAGGAGCATTGCAAATTTACTTTTCATGTGGTTGTATATCATGTTGGCTTATTATTAATTAGTTAATTAACTTAAGGTGATGTAGGTAAGGAATAATTAATTCATTTAATTCATACCTTAACTAATCAAAAGATAAAATCAACATAAGTATCCTTCATTAAACAAAACTAATTTACACATGGGGAAATAGGTTAGGATTAACAAATCCTTCTCATATTTCTTAACTCAAATCAAACTCAAATTAAAAAATATCTTTAAGGAATTTTGGTTCATTTTAAATAGCCTTATTTAATTTGATTGTCTTTAGGAATTAATTGGGATGGATGAAATCATGTGCTTACATTCCTTTCTTTCTTTCCAATCATGCTAAATATTGTTTGCCATATGAAATCATGCATTCATTCCTTTTCAAATTAATTAAATAAAATGCTTTCTTTTATGCCAAATTGCATGTGTTGACTTAAATTAAATATGAGTGGCTATTATCACAACTAAATCAAAAGCTATTTTCAAAACCTATAAATCAATTATTAAAAAATGAAGTGATGCGAATTATAAATATCTTTAATCTTGCATGTGATGATAGTATAAGATGCATAATATGAAGCTCTCTATCCCTACTTTAATATGGATCTATGTAGGATTTGTAAGTGCATAGTTCATTTGAAAAGAATATAACGCTCGCTTAAATCTATTCCTATGCATTTCCATGTTAATACTTAGGAAAAATTTCATATTACACATGTAAATCATAAATCAACTAAATCAAACATAATTTCTTGCATGATTCCCTACTCATGTGTTTCTTTTTGTACATTCATATATATTTGAGAAAAGTGGTATATTAGTCTGGACATCCCGAGGCTGTGAGACTTTAGCCTTAAGTAGGTCTTGTACCTTATGCCCCTGGTGTAAAAAATAATGGCGCTGTACTCACTAAAACTCTTATACATATGCATGTGAGATGTGGACAATGAATAAAGAATCATAAATCAAATAAATTAAACATAACCTTTTGCATGGATTTTCTTATCTTTGTAGTCATTCATATATCTACATATATCTAAGAAAAGTGGTATATTATTCTGAACATTCTGGGGCTGTGAGGCTTTAAGTAGTCATAAGTAAGTCTTGTACCTTACGCCCCTAGTGTAGAAAATAATGGCGTCATACTCACTTAATACTTTTATACATTTAAATGTGTGTTTAGCTAATGGATGAAAAATCCATCTTTTCCACATAACAAAAACATGCATTCATGATTCAATTAACCAAATGAAGCATCCAAAATCAAAAATACATTATGGGCTCTGAAAATTCACCATCGACCTCTCGATAATATTGAAAAAAGTTTGATTTAAAGTATCGGTGTAATTTTCAGAAGGTAGATGGAATAGTAGTTAAGACATTATCGAGATATTTCATCCTCATTTGGTAAGGACATTAGATCTGGTTCCAGGTTTCCTATAAGCATAAGTACCTATAGTTAATTACCCCTCTTATTACTGAGAGAGAATTTTCGATTAAGGCTAGTCATTAAATCGCTGGATGCATAGCGTATAGTAGCAGTAATGTGGAGTTTTAAAATTTGGAATTTATGAAATTCATCATTATCAGCTTAAAGCGATGGTTGGGGGAATGATGATGTACCTGATATAGATCCCATGATTCTATCATCCCGGGCAGTCGCGGTCCCTAATCTACTTAGTCAAAGGAGATAGTTGAGCCAACCTAACCGAAGGATCCTTATTAGCAACACATGTGTTACGCCATTCATGAAATCCTTGTAGACCTGGGGTGGTGTTTGTTTAAGGAGATATGCTTAAGTATTCCTTAGCTAACATAGGGCTATTTGCCCTATCAGGTGTACCTTATGGTTCAAAACTTAAAGGATAGAGCCATTGGGGAGCATACGAGCTACAGTCATGATCATAATATAATGGAGCCTTACTAGCCAAACCAACCGATCTGAGGACTCTGGTCATAACTGCATCATCTGTGGAGCCTACCGGCCAAGCCACACAGTTAGAGGACACAGGTCACATCCTTACTAGCATTAGATTGATTGAGAGTGAACATAGCAGAATACTTGATTTGACATTGGCTCTTTTGTGAGCTAGAGTTTTCTTAATTTATCACCCCCGACAAATAATTGTGGAAGGTGGTTAGATTGAGTTTTGCTTTAACCTTTTAGAGATTGAATTTTATTTAAGCATTTTTATATTGATACTTGATTTAAGTTAATTTGATTTAAAATTAGAATCACATTTTGATAAAAATATCCTCTCAAGTTGAAATCACCATTCAACACAACCATCCTTGGGGTAGTTAATTGATTGAATCAAATATATTTGAGAACTTTAGATCCTATCAACTCTGTTTATCTCCTAATAGAGGATCAGCTCTACTATCACATCACAAAATTAGCTTCTCAGATATTTTACTAAGTTAAAATTCTTATAATAGATTTTTAGGTTTTGTTAACCCAGACCTAGTCTTAAGACTAAACTGGGAAGCAACCCTCACAGCATCCTCAAACACTTGAATTTAAACATTCAACAAAGTGTCAGGGCCCATGCGGGTGTTTTTTAGTAATTTAGATAATTTTATGTTTAAATTATGATATTGATTTTGTATTTCATTTAATTTTGACTTAGCATGTGTAGCCTTTTTAGATATTAAAATTTGTACTTTAAATATCTATGTTTGGGCACATGCAGATATTTATAGCTTAGATAATTTTATCTAATTAATAAAGTTATTGACTTTGAAAATCATAATTATAATGAAATTCTTTAAACTTTGATTGAAGGAAGCCCTATAATTTTTATAGAATTTGATTTAATATTATCTTCTGTTTTTTTGTACGAAGAGTTACAGATCCGGTGACATAGATTTCAACTTTATATTTTTGATTCAAAGTAGTGTAACTTTGCTTATACTTAACTTGATAGAAAAAATAAAATGGCTATTTAGTTTATGCATATTGCTAGGATTTTACATCTTTGCTAATCGTCATATTCAACTTTCATTCTCACCCATAGACAAGGTATTATACCTCTTTTAACTTAGCTTATTGGATGTGAGCCTTATTGCTTGAATCATACTTGAATTGTATTTGCATTTCAAAGCTAGATTCCAAGTTTGTTGCAAGATTCATGTGATTTGATCATTTGTTCAACTGAATTTACTCTTAGATTACTTGACATAAAATATTACAAGGATCATTGTTGAGCCATCAATTCTTTGTAAATTTTACTCAAATCTCTTTAACTCTTCTCAACTCATGTAATTGGAGTTAAGTATGAGACATTTGTTCATTAAGGTCCCTTCATTACATTGATTACCATACTATTTGGGATCATCAAAAGTATTCATCTTTGCTGACTAATGAACCTTCGAATATAACATAAGTTTTAATTTGAAGCTTTCACGTTTATTATTTCTATCCATTCATTATGTTGCATAATAATTTATGTGCTTTGGCAAGCATTTAAACCCACTACAGATTCCATTCAAATAACTTTGACCCTCTCAAAATAATTGTAATAATTTGAAAGTTCACAATATCCTATTTGTATTTCTCTTACTTAAGAGTGAATTTTCAATTTCAATATTAATGATCAGTTACTTAACTCAATCCCCAATACAAGTTGTAATAAGATTTGATTATTCAATTAAGAATCATTCTTATATTTATGAGTAGGTCATCACATGATGCTTGTTGAAGTGCTTAGGGATTTCTTTTCATATGCTTGATTTTGAAGTACTTAAAGAGGAGGAGGGCTCAAAATTTGGGTAAGCTTCCAATTGGCTCAATTTCTTTTATAAGCATCTTCCATTTTTTATTTGTTTGTTTAATGCTCATATTCACATATATTTTTTTATTTGATTCTTTTAATTTGAATTTAGCTTTAGATTTCTTTATTTAGTGCTTTTAAGCCAATTTTTTGATTCCTCCATTTTTTTCTTCTAAGTCCAAAGATTTGACAAAATTTCAACAACATTTTGGTTTGGGAGGTAACATCTAACAATTTTTTGGCTTGCTCAGCATACCCTATTGAGCGTAGCGAGTGGTGTCTTATCACACCACAACCGTCTTCACACCCACTACACCCTATAGCAAGTGGTCTTGAAACCCGCAGAAAGACACAATATTCCATATACACATTCAACCTTATTTTGTTGCACATTCACCAAAGCTGAGGGAGACGTGGAGGGAGATGTCAGAAACTAAGAGAAGAACCCACCTTGTTTTGTTTAAGGAGATATGCTTAAGTCTTCCTTAGCTAACATAGAGCTTTTTGCCCTATCAGGTATACCTTATGGTTCAAAACTTAAAGGACAGAGCCATTGAGGAGCATACGAGCTACAATCATGATCGTAATATAATAGAGCCTTACTAGCCAAACCACCCGATCTGAGGACTCTAGTCGTAACTACATCATCGTGGAGAGCCGCCACAAATGAGGACACGCCACATTCTTACCATTTGATTGAGAGTGAACATGCGGAATACTTGATTTGACATTCTCAGAGCTGAGAGTTTTTTAATTTGTCACCCCCGACAAACAATTGTGGAAGGTGAATAGATTGAGTTTTGCTTTAAGCTTTTAGAGATTGAATTTTATTTAAGCATTTTTATATTGATATTTGATTTAAGTTAATTTGATTTAAAATTAGAATCATATTTTGATGAAAATATCCTCTCAAGTTGAAATCATCATTCAACACAGCCATCCTTAGTGTAGTTAATTGATTGAATCAAATATATTTGAAAGCTTTAGATCCTATCAACTCTATTTATCTCCTAATAGAGGATCAGCTCTACTTTCACATGACAAAATTAATTTCTCAGATATTTTATTAAGTTAAAATTCTTATAATAGATTTTTAGCTTTTGATAACCCAGACCCAGTCTTAAGACTAAATTGGGAAGCAACCCTCGCAACATCCTCAAACACTTGAATCTAAACATTCAACGTAGTGTCGGGGCCCATGCCGGTGTTTTTTTTAGTAATTTAGATAATTTTATGTTTAAATTATGATATTAATTTTGTATTTCATTTAATTTTGATTTAACATGGGTAGCTTTTTTAGAGATTAAAATTTGTACTTTAAATCTCTATGTTTGAGCACATGCAGGTATTTATAGCTTAGCTAATTTTATCTAATTAATAAAGTCATTGACTTTAAAAATCATAATTATAATGAAATTCCTTAAACTTTGATTAAAGAAAGCCCTATAATTTTTGTAGAATTTGATTTAATATTATCTCCTGTCTACTTGTACGAAGAGTTACAGATCCGGTGGCATAGATTTCAACTTTATATTTTTGATTCAAAGTAGTGTAACTTTGCTTATACTTAACTTGATAGCAAAAATAAAATGGCTATTTAGTTTATGCATATTGCTAGGATTTTACATCTTTGCTAATCGTCATATTCAACTTTCATTCTCACCCATAGACAAGGTATTATACCCCTTTCAACTTAGCTTATTGGATGTGAGCCTTATTGATTGAATCATACTTGAATTGTATTTGCATTTCAAAGCTAGATTCCAAATTTGTTGCAAGATTCATGTGATTTGAGCCATAAAATATTGCAAGGATTATATTCAACTGAATTTACTCTTAGATTACTCGACATAAAATATTGCAAGGATTATATTCAAATCCATTATTGAGCCATCAATTCTTTGTAAATTTTACTCAAATCTCTTTAACTCTTCTCAACTCATGTAATTGGAGTTAAGTATGAGACATTTGTTCATTAAGGTCCCTTCATTACATTGATTACCATACTATTTGGGATCATCAAAAGTATTCATCTATGCTGACTAATGAACCTTTGAATATAACGTAAGTTTTAATTTGAAGCTTTCAAGTTTATTATTTCTATCCATTCATTATGTTGCATAATAATTTATGTGCTTTGGCAAGCATTTAAACCCACTACAGATTCCATTCAAATAACTTTGACCCTCTCAATATAATTGTAATACTTTGAAAGTTTACAATATCCTATTTGTATTTCTCTTACTTAAGGGTGAATTTTCAGTTTCAATATTAATGAATAGTTACTTAACTCAATCCCCAATACAAGTTGTAATAAGATTTGATTATTTAATTAAGAATCATTCTTATATTTATGAGTAGGTCATCACATGATGCTTATTGAAGTGCTTAGGGATTTCTTTTCATATGCTTGATTTTTGAAGTACTTAAAGAGGAGGAGGGCTCAAAATTTGGGTAAGCTTCCAATTGGCTCAATTTCTTTTATAAGCGTCTTCCATTTTTTTGTTTATTTAATGCTCATATTCACATATATTTTTTTATTTGATTCTTTTAATTCGAATTTAGCTTTAGATTTCTTTATTTAGTGCTTTTAAGCTAGTTTTTTTATTCCTCCATTTTTTTCTTCTAAGTCTAAAGATTTGACAAAATTTCAGCAGCATTTCGGCTAGGGAGGTGACATCTAACAAATTTTTTGGCTTGCTCAGTATGCCCTATTGAGCGTAGTGAGTGGTGTCTTGTAACACTACAACCTTCTTCACACCCACTACACCCTATTGGGCATTAGCGGGGTCTTGAAACCTGCAAGTAGCAAGACACAAGCATATATTCCATATACACATTCAACCTTATTTTGTTGCACATTCACCAAAGTTGAGGGAGACAGGGAGGGAGATGTTAGAAACTAAGAGAAGAACCCGCCTGATGACGGTGTTCTTTTTCGGCTGTGGCAAAAGGAAAGGTCAGAAGGAGACAGAGATGGAGATGTCGGAAACCAAGAGAAGAACCTATTTGATGACAGTGTTCTTCTTTGGTTGCAGCAAAAGGAAAGGTCAGAAGGATGAAAATCAGTGGATGTGTGTTTAATTTGAAGAAGTTTATGCTTGCTATTTTAGGAAATAGATCAAGAGAGTTTTTGATTTTCGATTTGGTGTGTTTATTGAGGTAGACGAAGAAGAGAGGGAAGAAGAGGGAAATTTAAATTTTGTAAGAATGAGGGAAAGAGGAAAATTTTGGATTGGAAGAAATGAGGGAAATGGAGAAGGAAGGGTTTTCAGTTTGGGAGGAAATGAAAAAAAATGGAAGAAGTGAAAAAGGGATTTTTGATTTTGTGAGGATGAGGGAAATGGAGAAGGAGAGGGAAGAGGAAGAAGGGAAAAGGGAAAAGCTCACTATTTCCTTGTGGTTCGAAGAAGAGACAAATGGAAGAGGGATTCAATTTTGCTTCAATCGGGGTTGAGGAGAAAAACGAGCAAGAATCCTTCAGTTAGGGGACTAAACCATTTTGAAAGAGAAGAAAGGAGGGAGAAGTTGAAGAGATCGTGCGGTTTGGCCATTCGAAAGGAAGATTGGGAAGGAGGAGTTCATGCATTCGGTTGACGAACTTTCATGCGCTTGAAGGGGGAGATCAAACAAAGGGAAGGCCAAGCGATTGAAGGGAGCATGAATCATGCTCGTATCGTGCATGAAGAGGGAGATTACATGTTAGTTTTAAGGATTTAGGTTAGTTAGGATTAAGTTAGAGATTTTTTTATTAATCTTTTAAATGTCTAATCAGTATTATTATAATTTTCATGTCGACAAGATCACATAGTTAATATATATATCAATCTTAGATTATTCTGATGTTTCGGATGCAATGACGCAGTCTATTTCACAATTGAAGGCCATTTGATTCAAGTTAGTGTCAAATTGGATCAATTTCAGCTCAAAATGTGCATTATCACTTTCAACCGCTTGACATTTGTATAGACTCCTCCGAATTGAGTGCGAACAGTATTACTTAATAGATTTTGACATTTCCAAGCGAGCGACATAATCAATTTTATGAACAGAAGGTCATTTGGACATTATCGTAGCTTCCTGAATCTAATATATGTGTTGGCACATTGATAGCTCGATCGCCTGATCAGTTGATCATTAAATTATGCAATATTTATATTTTGACCAATTTCAATATTCTAAACATAATGGTAAAGTCTGTTCATCGATTGAAAGTTATTTCAATTGATTTTGGTGATGTTTGGCACTTCTCAGCTCTGATTTGTGAGCTGTTATAATAAAAGTACGTCGAATTTGGATTTTGAGCTCAACTCGATTGACGTATCATGCATGGAGGTCAACAAATGCCCCTATAAATGTGATTCATGCATGGAGTGAGTCACATTTGTTGAAAACTAGTTGACCCTTTGGGCTGGCCACAGAACTTGGATCACTTCAGCTTCAATTGCAATAGCTTACGGAGCTTTGATAGGATTTGTCATTAGTATGGTGCCTTATTTTGGACATACTAAATGACGAATTGACCAATTTGTCAGAATTGACTTGTCAGATAGATAAGAGTTCTTACACCATCTACTCTTTGCTTCAATAAATTTGCTAAAGATCTCTTTCTTTTATGTCATAACAGATTTGAGTTTTCTCCAACCCTAGCTTTATGCTTGGTTGGGTTTGATATAGGAATGGGTCTACTTGTTTTGAGATTTGGAATTCCTTCTATCCTAGCTTTAAGCTTGATGGACTTAATGAAGGATTGACCTGATTTGTCCACATTGACTTGTCAGGAAGTATATGTATGCCCTGAATCCTATGCTTGCTACTTTGACAGATTCGTTGAAGGGTGCATACAGATAACCCAGCCTTTTGGATTATACTAGGCTATGTTGAGTATCAGCCTAGCAATGTGTGCTTTAATAGACTGAATAACTACAAAATTTCTTTAGTTCAACCATTAGCTTTGTATGAACTATATAATTGTTCCTTTGATCTATGCTTTTTGCTTTGACAGATTTGATGAGGAGATTAGCTTTGACCTGTGCTTTGTGCTTGATCAGATCATTTGAGAATAGATTGAAATATAAATGTTGACTTCTTTTTTAGGATGAGCTCTCAACCCCTCCATCTTAGACATAAGACTCCTCTTAGACTTTAAGAGTTCCTTAGTCTTAAGATACATATAGTGATTAGGTGGACACTCTACCTAGCCCTAGAAGACTTAGAAGAGTTAGCCATGGGAATAGGTCATGCCTTAAGGGAGTTAGGAGATTTGCCTACGCTTAACTTAAACCATTCCTCACTTTCCTTTTTTCAAGTCAAACTCCAAATCAATCACAACTGATTTTTTTTTCAAACTCAAATCAATTCCATGATTGAAATCTATGATTGAAACCCATGATCAAAATCCATCAAAATTACTAAGTCCAAATTTTGCCTAAGTCCTTGACGTTTCCCTTAAAGACTTAACCAAAATCATAATCAAAACCCATTCAAATATTTAAGATCTTCTCATAATCTATTTATATTCACATATATAAATGAAATATAAATTCAAACCCATCAAATCAAACCCAAAATTCCAAATCAATTCATGAAATCTCCCTTAAGCCTTTTAAGTTTTCCCTTAAAGACTTAGCCTAAATCTTGATCAAACCATCTCAAAGTCATATGATTTTCTCATAATTTATTTATATTTTCATTTATATTCACATATATAAATGAAATATAAATGTAAATCAATCAAATCAAATCCTCAAATTAAATTCCCAATTTAAAATTTCCTTAAGTCCTTAATTTTCCATTAATGGACTTAGCCTCATCTTGATCAATTCAAATCCTTGGGATTTTCTCAAAAATCATTTATATTCTCATTTATATTTACATATATAAATAAAATATAAATATAAATAAATCAAATCAAATCCAAGAATTAAATTCCAATTTAAAATTTCCTTAAATCCATTAAATTCCCTTTAATGGATTTATCCTAAATCTTGATCAGACCATCTCAAAGTCATGGGATTTTCTTATAATTCATTTATATCCTCATTTATATTCACATTTATAATTGAAATATAAATATAAATCAATCAAATCAAATTCAAAAATTCAAACTCCAACTTCATGAAATTTTCTTAAGTCCTTTAAATCCTTCTTAATGGACTTAGCCCAAATCATGATTAAACCACTTCAAATCCTTGAAATTTTCTCTTTATATATTTATATTATCATGTGTATTCACATATATAAATGAAATATGAATTTAAAAAATCAAAACCAATTCCAAAAAGCAAACTCAAATCCACTTAAAATCTAATCTAAGCCTTTCAATCCAAAATCTTGAACTTAGCCAAATCAATTTCAAATCAAGCCAAACTCTTGATTTTCTCTCATGATTCAATCAACCCTACAATCATGAGCTCATATATAAATCCAAACTCCAATCAAACAATCAAAACCTAGTTCAAAAATCAAACAAAAAAAAACCCTTTCATATTCTTCCTTTGAATATGAAATTGTCAAATGGATCAAAACCCATTTGGCTTCAAATCACTTGTAAATGGATTTATATTTTAATAATGAGTCCATATACAAGATCAACCAACTTCAAATCAAACTTTGACCAAGCCATTTGACCCACTTAGGCTCACTTGACCCAAAGTGACCTAAAGTACCCTTATGAGCCAAATTTTAATCCTAACCAAATTGGATTGAACCAAACTCATATTTGCCTCTCATCATGATCAACAATCATCATGTGATGATCAATCAATCAAATTGGGTCAAACCAAGTCAAACCTAAGAGTTGACCAAGTCAACACTTAACCTAAAATGAAACCCAACATAGCCAAATTCTACCATAGGCCAAATTGTTTGAAACCATTGATCTACGTTCACTCATGACTTATGTTTGAACTTGACCAAGCCAACATTTAAGCCTAACCTAGCCCAATTGGTCAACTTGACCCAAGTTGACTCATTTTGACCTAAAGGGTCAAAATGTGTCAAAACTTGATCTAAGACAAAATGATTGAAACCAATGGGTCAAGTCCATTCCAAACTGCTTATGGAACTTGACCAAAGCCTCAATTGGCCAACTAGACCTAACCTAGCCCAATTTACCTTAGACCCAACATGACCTAAATAGGTCATGTTGAGCCAAAATTGAACTTAACCCGAATTGATTGGAAACAAATATACCAATCCACTGGACTAACCTAACCTAAACTTACCCTTGACCTACCTCAAATAAGTCAACTTGACCCATTTGACATAAGTGAAGTCATATAGGCCAAATCCAAAACTATACCAAATTATATTAAACAAAAGTTACCAAAATATTTCAAATGATCATATGAGCTTGACCCAACCCTTAGTTTGACCCAATTTGACCAATTGGTCAACTTGACCCAAGTTGACCCATTTAAACCTGAATGGGTCAACATGAGTCAAAACCTATCAAATGAATTCAAAATCTCATGAAACTTGGCAAAAGCTAATTTCTCCACATACCCAACATATCCAAAGAGGAACAATAACAAAATAACCATCCTACCCCTATGCCATAGAATAAATTTTGGCCTAATCAATGGGTAATTTGGTCATACCCTCTTCACATTCACTTGAAGCTTTCCTAAAAGCTCAAAGGGACCTATGGGAGAGTGGTGAAACCAACCCAATGGGTTTGGGTCAACCCATTTGGTCCTTAGACCAAACCTGACCTTATGGGTCAAAATTGAAAATTCAAAACCCCTCTCCCACTCAAATCCAAGCACATGGGAGGTTGGCAATCCACTCCTTGGCTCAAACTAACCATGTGCACACTTCTAACTGATCAAATAACCCACATCCTATGATCAATTGGATCAAAAAGGCAAGATCATTGGCGGTCATCTGATCCTTCAAGGGGGAGATATACTCTCCCTAAACAAACTCAAATGAATCATTCCTAAATTTGATTGAGTGCTAGTGGACTTTAGCGCCATCAGAGAGTGATAACAAGCCTCCTAGAGCTCTTGCCAATTCCCCATTTCTCGATTTTTGAACAGTAAGAAATGGGGAGTTCAATCCATTCTCCAACTTCCTCCACACTCAAACTCCACTCAAATCCCTCTTAAAGCACTCTTAGGTGACCAAGTAGAGCGCACCTAAGTTCTTTCCTAAGCTCTAAAGGCAAGGAAGGATTGAATTGGATCAAAGTCAAGCTCAAGCTAAGGAGGAGGTGACCCATAAGAAGATCCACTCAACCTTAAGTGCTCAAAACTTCAGCAAGGCTTCATCTCAACCAAAAAAAGCTTATCCAAGGGAATCGTACGCCCGTGATCACCACTGATGAGGTATGGGATTTTTTGACCATTAAACTCAATATGGTGTGGAGCTTTGTGAAAGAAATTTTCACCCCATGGATTTTTGACTGTTGGATTTGCCACTCTCTATCTTTAGATGGTGTGGGTTGAGTTTGATTTGAATCCATGTTAGATCGAGTTTGGATCTTCCCCTTGATCATGGACAGTCTCTATTGATCAAGGGGAAGAACTTGGGAGCCAGAGATTAGTTAGAGTTAATTAAAATGCTTAATTAATTCTTAATTAGCTTAAGGATCTTCCAAAATTTATAACTCCTAGAAAATTTAGAAAATTATGAAATAAAATCTTATAGAAAGATAATTCAACCTAGAATATTTTAAAATTAATTTCAATGGGTTTTGAATTATGATGTTATCTGAATTTGGGTTTTATTCGAAAGTTTATTTTACTATTTACTTTTTAATTAGGCCTCTGATTAATCCCAAATTTCTTGGGTATGTTTTAGGGGATGACTTCTACCTTCTCTAAGTTTCTTGGGATTTGTTGAAGGCTTGATTAGAAGAATTGCATATAGTTTTCTTAATTACTCTCTTTATATAATTAAGCATAATTTGGGTATGATTAGTGATTTTAACTTATGACTAGGGTTACTTAAGATCAGATCCAGTAAGTAGGAGGTTTATGAAATATTTTTTGGGGAATTTCCCCTAAGCTATTCCCTAAATCCCCTCGTCTCTCCTTAATCTCCTCTTAATTAAGGGTTAATTCATTAATTATCCTCTTAATCAATTTCTAAAAATTCTAAAAAGTTATAGAACTTAATTAATCTACTTTGGGTAGATGCTTAGGTGTTTAATAGCCTAAGTTCAATTAAAAAAATCAAAACCCAATTCATAAGTATGAAAGGGTGTTTTGAAATTACTTAAGCTAAACCTCTTAGCTTAATTAATTCTTAATTATGAGCCAAATTGCATTAAGCATTTTTCTTATTAGGTGCATTACAAATTTAAATTCCTTGTGGGTTTTATGTCATCTCATTGTCTCATAATTATTTAATTAATTCTTCTAAGGTGGTGTAGGTAAGGGTTAATTAAGTTACTTAATTCATACTTTAACCAAATTAATGTATAAAAATGGATCTAATTATTTAAAAATTAAACAAAAATATCAAATACATGTGGGAATGGGTTAGGAACAACAAACTCATCTCAACTTTTTAAAATTAAATCAAATTCAAACTAAACAAAAATCACTTTGAATTCACTTTGATTTATTTTAAACTTCTTATTCTATAAGAATGTCTTTAGGATTTAAGCGAAGTGAACTGTTTACATGCTTTCATTGCTTTGAATCTTTCCCCAACATGTTAAATTTATATTTCATGTGGTTTCATGCATTCATATTTTGTAAATTCAAATTTGAAAATGAAATTGTTTACTTTACATCAACTTTGCATGTGTTGGCTAAAGTAGAAATATGAATGGATATTATCACTACTAAATCCAAATTATTTTCAAAACATATAAATCAAATATCAAATCTGAAAGTATGCTACTTATATTCTTATTATGAGATTATAAAGGCATGCTTAGCATAGTTTTCCTTTCTCTTTTATGTTGGCATAGTTTTGAATAAGAATTGGTGAGATACATGATTCATTTGAAAAGGACCTAATACTCATTTAATTCCACATCCTATTCATCTCTATGCTATCACTTAAGAAAGGTTACATATACTTGCATACATAAATTACATAAACAAAAATGAATCCATTAATATAACTTTTGCATTTTCCTTTTCTATTTCATTTCTTTTATACACATGTTTATATTTAAGGAAAGTGGTATATTAGTCTGGACAACCTTGAGATTGAGACTTTAAGTAGGTAGGTCTTACACCTCGGTTAACAATCTTTGACTCTTATGCCTTTACTTTTCTATGTGTATGTGAAAATTTGGAGACGAAAACTCTTTTCTACTTAAGAAAAATCATGCATATTCAACTTCTAAATTCCCTTAATGGATTACTTAGCATGCATCATAGAGTGTGTTAAATACTTTTATTTGTATGTATAGATATGCTTAAGATTCATTCATATGCATGTTATACATGTTGAGAAAGAAATGAAGTAATTGTGTTATGTGAATTTTGATTCATTTTATTTAATCTTAAAATGCCTTTCTTTTTGAATAGGTTTGTTTAGAGTTCATCTAAACTTAGGATTAATTAAAATATTTAATAAAAATTTTCACCTAAATAAACCTAAAATGTGAATCTACTTTAAAAATTACTTAGGTTAGGAAAGGAAAGAGAAGTTCTCTTCTCTTTCCCTCTCTTCATAAGTTAGTAATTAATTGTAGGATTCACTTAAACCAAATCAAAATATGAAATAAAATCAACCCAAAAAACTAAACAACTTAAATGAAATCCTCCTCTAAGTTGAACGTGTTCTCCACACTTAGAAAATTTGAACCTAAAGCCATAGCTAAGCATACCACACAAGCCTTCAAAACACACACATTAGCCTAAGTCACCACTTCTAGCCTTAGGTTAGGTCGGTGTATGGTTTGATCTTTATTTTATTTTGTGATATATGTTTTAGACTAGATGTTAGGATGTATGGTCATAGAATAAATGGTAGGACATTCTTAGTCTAACTATTATTTTCTGTAGGGGATTGTGCTTAAGGGGTGCTATCATAAATAAAAATATAAATGCATTTGCATGCAGGTGCTTTATACCCCTGAACATAATCCATAGGCCAGGTGGACTTAGTCACCCATGTGTGGGGTGATAAGTCCAATATACATGCTTGGGATTTGTGTGGTTTATTTTAGCTAATCTTTGTTTTGCAGGTATTAGTTAGATTTACACTTTTCCTTTTCATGTAAATTTGTGTAATTAGGATTTTGGAATGACTGTTATGAGGATTAGGAGGAATATTGGTCATAAGATCCTAACTTATGCATCATATGAAGCCTTGGAGCATCCACCTTCCAACTATCTAGAAGAAAGAACTAAAGAAGAAAGAAAAGAAGAAGAAAGAAGAAGAAAGAAGAAACAAAGCTTGAAGAGCTCCATAATAATGAATTCCTTGCTTAATTATAATTTAATTCATTTTGTAATCCAGGTTGTATAAGGGTAGAGCTCGGCTACCCAATTTGATATTTTTGGGTTTGTGCTATGGTGCCCGACCACAACGGATTTTCATTCTTTTTGCATTTAGCTCTATAAATTAGTTGATGATTCGTTTAACTTTTGCATTAAATGGCATACTTTTACTATTTTCTTCCTTGCTTTATGTATGGACTGGATGTGGATTAGGCTCTTTAGGAAAACAAATCTTTTACCCAACCTAACAACTCAAAGTAAAATTAAACAACTCATAACCTCACCTAAAGCCTAAGTTTAAAATCAAGATAAAAGAATTAACAACCCCTTAGCTGGATGAGCATTTCTTTTGAAATATCATGCACAACAGTATCTTATTTCACTCTTGATTGGAGGGCTTCCACCTTTGCTAGAGAATCTTGGCTTGACCTTTGAGAGCCATGGTGGATACTCACCTCCTCCCTTATCGCAGGTTTTGGACAATAACCTTATTTCTCATTCATTAGTCATATGAATCCTATTAGCATAAGTGAAAATAATTATCGAAAATAAAAAAAATAAAATTTGAATTGCATTAGATTTATGTCATTTGAAGCATGTCCCTTTACATGATCTAGTCTCTTTAAAGACTGAGTTTAAGGACTTAGTCTCTTTCTAAATAAATAATAGCCTAACTATCTTGCATAAGCATAAAGACTTGCCTACATGTATTTAAAATCATAGGAGGAGTTAGTTGGCGGCCACCCCCAGGCGGTTGTAAGTCCAAGTTGTTAGGTGGTTTGTCCTCTCTTATCGAGGCAAACCAAATACCCATTTTTGCCTTAGATTTAGGTTATGCTTTCAACCCTTGCCAAAGCTCTCTAAGTTTAGGTTCTGAGGTTGCTTCTCCCCTTTGTGGGCCATAAGCATAATTTCTCACCTCTTATGTATTTTCTTAATCTTGTGTTAAGGAATATTAGGTCCTAAATTTCTAATGAAAAATGCAACTTAAGCAAATTAAATCAATTTCAAAAATGTAAAGCCCAACTATAGGATATTTTGAGATGCTCGCTAGGTTTCCTGGCATTGTGAGCATCTCTTACTTATCTTTTATTTTGGCTTCGATAATAACTCTCTCTTTTTGATCAATCCTATTTGATCTTCAAAAAATAAAAATAAATTGATTGATTGATAGTCCCTTCCTATTGAAATCTTCAAAAATAATGATCATTTACCTTAATCGAGAGTTTTCCTAAGGAATCTCCATTCCTTAGGATGTAATTAACTACGGGGGCTTGTCCCTGTAGGAAACTTAATAAACCCAGTTGAAATTAAACCCTACTTTACTTTTGCATGTAAAGTACAGAAAGAATCTATGGTACATATGTAGACCCATCATCCTTAGGAGACCTTATTGAGGTGATTAGGTCCATTAAAGGGTAGTGATTTTTGTCTTTCAAGATAGTACACTATTTCCTTGATGATGTACCCAATCACCTGAATAAGTACATCTGCGGATCTGCATGGCATCCTAAAAGATGAATTTCTATATGCTTGTGTGTGTGTCTTCTTTCTTTTCTCACCAACAGATTTGAAAGGCGACTCTCACTATGCTCTTATAGAAAATTTTCACCATAATCATCCTACAAGAAATATAAATATTGACTTTAGGCAGCTTTAAATTAATAGTTTCCTGAGATTTTCTTGGTCTATCAATCAAGTAGAAAGATTTCTTGGATTATGATTGCTTGTAGTCATGAAGCTAGATCTATTTGAATTGAACAACTATCATCATTGGACTGATGAGCTGGTGTTCTTTCACTGCGACCATTTCTTATGGCTTGTTGAGTGAGGAGAGCGTCAGCAACTCAGCCACTTATAGGCTTGTTGAGTTCGACCTTTAGAACCTACTGGAGTCTTTGACTTAAGTTGTGATGGGTTGGTGGTTTTGTCATCAGACTAACGAATAAGGGCTCTTTCACTATGACTTTTTCTCTCAGCTTTTTGAGTGAGGAGAGCATCAGCAACTCGATCATTTGTAGGCTTGTTGAGTTCGACCTTTAAAACACATATGTGTCCAAGACTTCAGGATGTAGAGGTTGATATTTTTTTTCAACTTAATTAATTGAAGCTTCTGAAATTGGGAGTTCTTCTAACTTGATCTCCAAAATTTGGAAAATTTGGAAGATAAATTTTTGACATTTAGGGATGTCTTTTCATACGTAGAAATATATTCTTTTTCTTCTTGTAAGAACCTGCAACTTAACAATAACAATTATGGATATATTTAAGGATTTCAGCATAAAGCTCGATGTCAACCTGAATCAAAATAAATTCGAGGATCTCATCATATAGCATGATTTCAACTTAGCTAAATATATAAAAATGCCCCTATCTTATAGGGAAAATTCTAAAGCACTTTGAAAAAGCTCTTAAATAATTCAAGAAAATATATAAATGTATGTGTTGATATAGTTGATCTTAAGAGGGTTTTAACATGTAACATTGATTTCATCTATGTATAGAATCTAAAATGTAAATATTAGGGAATTTTTATTTTCAAGATCTTAACCTAAATAAACATAGTAAAAAATGCCCCTATCTTGCAGGGGGATTTCTATTGTACCTTGAGAATATATTTTTCATGTATACTACTTTTTCAAGTATCGATCATTAATTGACAACATTGATCTTTCACACTTTAAGTTAATAAGTTGGTATGCCCCTCCTTGGTACACTTTTTCAATGATAAAAGGGCCCTCCAAATTAGGATCAAATTTGCCACCAAATTTTCAATTAGAAATAATTGGTAGCACCTTTCAATTCCGTTTTGGAATGTTGATCTAAGTATGGTCAAAAGCCATAGACATCTTTGCTCAAGAAACCTCCAAATTTTGATGAGCTTGCAATCTAACTTCATCAAGCGCATCGAGTTCCTTCATTCTCAAATGAGCATTTTGATCTTCATTTAGGTTGTATTGGATCACTATTCAAAGTGATGACAACTCAATTTCAAGTGGAAGAACTGCTTCAGTTCCAAATACAAATGAATAAGGAATGGATTTAGTCAGCATCTTATAGGTGGTTCGATACACCCATTGTGCCTCTCTTAATTTAGTATGTCATTCTTTCTTATTTTTAATGAGGATTATCTTGAGCAGTTTGACCAATATCTTGTTGAAGATTTTTTCCAAACCATTTTCCCTCAGCTTATATATTGAAGAATATCACCAATCAATTTTGTGTCGATTGATGAATCTATAAATCTTTGTATTTTTAAAAGTTGTGCCATTATCAAAAATTATTTGACACGACACTCCAAATCTATAGACCATATTATGTGTAAAGAAGTTAATCACTCGCTTAGCAGTAACTTCTTTAAATGAGGTAGCTTTAGTCCACTCAAAGAAATAATCAGTCGTTGCTAGGATGAAGTGGTAACCAGCTAATAACGGTGGATCAATTGGTCCAATTACATCTGTACCCCATCATTCAAATGCCCAGGATACTATTGTTGGGTGTAGTGGATTTGGAGGTTGGTGGATTATATTTCCTTGTACTTAACATTTATGGCACCTCTTAGCATGATTGATATAATCTCTCACTATAGATGGCCAATAATAACCCATCCTTTTGATCTTACCATCTTGGGACCTGACTGATGTGCACCACAAAGTCCTTCATGAATTTCAACTATCACTTTGTTAGCTTCATCTGCATTTAGGCACCGTAGCCACATTTGTTCAAAGGATTTATGATATAAAGTGTTGTTGATGAAAGCATAGCACAATATTTTCTTCTCAATTTAAGTTGCTAGTGATTTATTACTTGGTAATTTTCCTTCTTTAAAGTAGTCAATGAAGGGTTTCCTTTAATCATGTGGCTCTTCTACTATAAAAGCTTCACACTATTTTTCTAAGGCAATATCATTCTTAGCTCTTCTAGGTATAACTTCTTATTGATTTTGGGGAGTATGATGAGCAACCTGAGTCACATTATGATGGGTTGAATTTGATAATCCCTCTAAATGCAGGGATTGGTACTTTATTGGCTCTATAACACGTCGAGTAAATATACTGATCATGACATAATCACCATTCACACTTACCATTTCTTTAGCTAATTTTGCTATGAAACTGACTTCACTATTCTCAGATCGAGAGACTCGAGTTAGTGTGACATTTGGTATCTGCTTCATAAGCTCGATAACTCACTTGTGATAGAAAGCTAACTCAAGCTTGTTGATTTTATAGATGCCAAGTACTTGATTTATACTAAGCTGAGAATCATCAAAGATATGCAAGTTTTGAATGCCTATGAAAATAGCTTCTTCAAGAGCTACCACCAATGCTTCATACTTGGCTTCATTATTAGTTCTTAGCTTGGTCAACCCAGATCGTCTCATTATCTCTCCTTCTAGTGTTATGAAGATGATGTCGATTCCTATCTTTTTGTTTGAAAATTTAGAGGTTGTACTTGTTTGATCGATGAGACTCTATCAAAGTACATTTCCTAAATTTGTAATTTTTCTCTTTCATGAATGAGCATAATTTGCTCATAAGGCAAATCATCATTAAGAGATGAGTTTGTAGGGATGGGATGTGCAACTAAAAAATCTGCCATGACTTGTCCCTTCACTACTTTTTGCGGAACGTATGTGATATCAAATTGTAAAAGAAAAACTATTCATCTTACCAAGCGACCTGTCAATGCTAGCCTTGTCATGAAGTACTTCAATGAATCAATCCTTGAGATGAGAGTAATCTTGTGAGATAACATATAATGAAGGAGCTTTTAGACTACAAAGATCAATGCTAAATAGTGCTTCTCTATCAGAGAGTATCTCACTTATGCTCCTATTAATCTTCGACTGATGTAATAAAGACCATTCTCTTTTCTTTCTTCATTATGATGCATCAATAATGCTCTAAAGGACTCTTCTAATGCAGCTGTGTATAGAATGAGGGGCTTCACAAGAGTAAGCACTACAAGGATTGGTGGATTTAATAGATAACTTTTAATTCTATTGAAGGCTTCTTTGCACTCCTTGTCCACTTGAATGGAGCATCCTTCTTCATTAACTTTGCAAATGGTTGACAACATCCTGATAAGTTTGATATAAATCGACAGATGAATGCAAGCCGCCCTTTTAAAGAATAAAATTAACACAAACTCTTCAGTGAAGGCATCTCCATAATTGTCTTAATTTTAGCAAGATCAATTTCAATTCCTCTGTGACATACAATATACCCAAGGAATTTTTTGGAGGATACCTCGAATGCACATTTTGGAGGATTCATCTTGAGATCATATTTTCTGATTCTCTCTAATACAATTCTTAAGTCTTCAAGATGATTTTTGCAATTTAAGCTCTTCACCACCAAATCGTCAACATAATACTCAACTTTATGGTGAATTAACTCATCAAAAATTCACATTCCTGGCTCTTTGATAGGTAGCTTTAGCATTTTTCAATCCGAAGGGTATGATTGTGTAGTAGTATATACCAATTGGTATCCTAAATGATGTGTGCTTCTCATCTTCAGGAGCCATCTTGATTTGATTATATCCCGATGATCCATCCATGAATGAGAACATATCATAGTTAGAAGTATTGTCCACTAATAATTCTGATATTTGAAGTGAGAAGTCATCTTTTGGGCATGCCTTATTTAGGTACCGGAAGTCAATGTAGACATGGATTTAGCCATTCTTCTTCATAACTGGGACAATGTTGGCTATCCAATATGCATACTTCTTCTCCCAGATGAAGCCTGCTTTAATAAACTTCTTAGTTTTTGTAATTACCCGTTCTTCAATCTCTAATCTCATACGCCTAGGAGCTTGCTTAATAGGCATCACATCTGGTTTAATGGCAAGTTTATGAACTATTACAATCAGGGGATAAGCCTGGTATTTTAGAATATGTCTAAATAGAGCAATCCTTGAATTCATAGAGTAGCATTTGTAGCTCTTTAACTTTCTCATCATGTAGAAGGGCACTGACGAAAGTTGGACAGGGATCATCCTCAATTCCTAGGTTGATTTCTTTGAGTTCATCCATAGTAACTGTTTGTCCACCATCTTTGAGTTCTTCAGGTGTAGGCTTGGCTTCTACTTCATCATTTGTAAGAAGACTTTCATGGATATCATCTTCTTCACCACTATTAGATTCAATTTCAGCTTCTATTATATTATAACAAACTTTATTTTGATGAGATTTGTGGATAAATCCAAGACCTTTAGTGATAAACTTATCACTTCTTCATGATACTCAAGGACTTCTTTAGCTCCACATCCTGTTAAAGATTTGAGTTCTATTTTTAGTAGTTCCAATATGACTTCCAAGCTTATGCATCATTCTTTACAATTTTTATGGATAGTATATTAATATTCTTATTGGCACTATCTCATCAGCATTTTCATGTTGAGTAGGCTGGCCAAAATTGTGAGGCTGAGACTCTTCAAATTTATAAAATAGTGTTCCTGTTTCACCACTCTCACTCAATGGTGGTATATAGAATATTATCAATTCTTCAATATTATGAACCTCCAGTGGAGTGATTTCTTTGAAGTATTACTGTGGGATGGGTATAATTTTAAGGGAATCATCTAACTCTACCAAATGAGCTATATTTCTTGATGTGACCATTTAAACTCTATTTTCATAAGTAGATTCAAAATCATAGTCTGAATCAGAATCACTTATTTCATACTTTGTCTTTCTTGAAAGATTATAAGTTCCCTTAAGTTTGACATGAATATTTTCTTCTTCTTGTGTGTCACTTCCCAAAAGAGGAATTGATCTTCTTAATTTAGGTGTAAAGTCAAGTGCTTTAGGGAAAGTTGGCATAGCCTTCTTTTTTCCTCTTTGTTTATGCTCTTTCACCTTGCGAAGTTACCTTTTAGTTCATGAAGTGGATGCTACCGCTTCAAGAGTTTCTGTTGGCTTAGGCTCTTCAGGGATAAAATATTTTGCATCCACATAGATCTTTGCCTCATGGACAGAGAATGGTTGTAGATTTCTAGGAATTCTGAACTCTTCCCCCTCTATTTGGTACTTCATACACTGATACATAGTTGATGAGACCATGCCATACTCATACAGCCTTGGCCGACCCAGGAGAGCTCTAAATGATATATCGACGTCGATTACATGAAACTTAGCTTCTATATATAAATCTCAAAACTTGAGTGGGAGAATACAAGAACCTAGGATTTTCTATCCTTTCTCATTGAAATCATGAGCCATCAACTTATCTCTCCCAAGATGTTCGATATCAAGTGATAATCCTTTTAATACCTTTAAACTCATAAGATTGATAGAAGAACCTAGAACAATCAATATCCAGCTGATCGAGATGCTATCACTCTCTATAACATATAGATGATGGTTATGATCTACTGTTCCCAACATAAGATCTTCTTCAAAAAATGTGATTACTGAGAGATCTTTAGTTTTCAATGATTCAACCATGCATTTTTCAGCAAAGTAAGCTTCATAACTCTCTAGATCTTTGAGAGCATGTACCAAAGTTTCTCGGAGGTCTTTTGACATCAAGAGAACCTCATACACACTCAGTTGTGCAGGGATCTTCCTCAGATATGAAAGAATATTATAATCTATCTTTTCTCTTATTTTAGGCTTTATTTTAGGATTTTTGGGAATGATATCTTTGTTGACTTCAATTTGTTTACCTTTGTCTTTATTTATATTTCCCTTCTTTGATGAATGTGATAAGACTTTACCACTTCTCAACTGAACTTGAATAACCTTATCTTGCTCAGCTTCCTCTGAAGAGGTAATTTCTTCAAATTCACTTCTTATTCTTAAGGATTGACCAAGAAGGCTAGACTCATTTTTCAACTTCATACATTTCATATGTGATGATATCGATGAGTCCAATTCTTCTTTATCGGGAAAACATAAATCTTCATCTGAACTGTTATCTTTTTGTTGAGTCATTAAACAAAATTTAGATGTTAACTCCTCGGGATCTTCTTTCTTTCCTGATAAGAATTTGATGGGTTGGTTGAGTCTATCTGACTGCCCTTATCATTTTGGAGTAATTGATGCTGAAGAATATCTAATATTATATAAATGATTTGACATATCTCTACTAGATAAGATTCACCATTATTTTCTTCATCTGATTCAACAATACGAAGTTCAGGCATAAAGTTTGTAAGCCTAAATGATTGTCTTGTCAATTGGTGATACTCCTCTAAATTGTTAATAATCTTTTGAGTTATAGTTCTCTTATTGATATTCTTTTTCTTAGCCAGCTTCTTTGATTTATGAGGCCTGCGTTTAGCAGACTGCTCTACATGCTATGATGAACTAGCCTTATCAGAATGCCATTGAGAAGCATAAATACTTGATTTAGACATCTCTTTTAAGTCCAATATAAGTTTAAGTGGTGATTTCCACTTAACACTAGGGACACCCTTCAACTGCTTCAGAATTTTCATGGTCTTCTTAGAGACTACTATTTCCCATTCTTCAATCTGAACTGATTTTTCTTTCTTTTTATCTTTAATGGATGATAAAGAAGAGGATGTAATCATCCTTGTAGACTCTCTTTTCGGGTTAACTGGAACACAATCGAATAATGTAAATTCACCTCGCTGATACTTCCTTTCTAGCCAATCTTTGAAGACATAACAATCTTCAATAGGATGGTTGATCATCCAATGATAGCGATAATAATTTGGATTGTTGACTTGATCAGCTTCTTCAGGACTTTTAATTTATGGTAATTGTATACTAGCTTTGACTGCTTGCTGAAATAATTTAGCCACACTATCCCTTTCCACTTAACACTAGGGACACCCTTCAACTGCTTTAGCATTTTCACAGTCTTCTTAGAGATTACTATTTCCCATTCTTCAATCTGAACTAATTTTTCTTTCTTTTTGTCTTTAATGGATGATATAGAAGAGGATGTAATCATCCTTGTAGACTCTCTTTTTGGGTTGACTAGAACTGATGTAAAACATCATGAGGATCAACAAATTAGAGCCCAAGGCCCATTTACAAGATCTCAAGCTAAAGCCCAAGAAAATTCAAGAAGAAGACTTAGCCCATTAGCTCTAAGGCCCATTTATGATTTCATCTTTTTTTTTATTTATGTAATTTTAATTTTCTTCTAGAAACTCCACGTTTGAAATTTTGCATTTAAAATTCAAAGCATGACATGTGAGGTGGTTGAATCCACATAAAATAATAGCATGTGAAATGGGTGGATGGCATAAAATAATGAGGCAATTTATTGCTTCACATTAATGTGGCCACCTTTCCCTCCATGTTTTGAATTCTTTTATTTTGAAAGATGCTTGTAATGGCTATAAATAGCCCCTCTTATTAGAATGAAGGAGATCTTTTGGCAATTACAAAATTTTGAGTTATTCTTGTGGTTTGAGAGCTTGGTGGCCAAACCTTGGCAATCCTGGTGGGGCTAGTTATCCAACATATCTTCTTCCTTCACCTCCAATACTCACGTTCTCTCAATCTCATCAAAGAAAGAACACCTCCATCTAATTTGGTATGTGAAGCCCTGGAAGGAGGAAATTTGGTCAAAAGTTTGTTTCAACAAAGGGAGCAACTCAAGTGTTGGACTTGTCTTCAAACTTGTGAGTTTTTCTTGGACTTGTGAGGTTAATTAATTTTCTTTTATGTGATAGTTTAAAAGCATATTAGTAGCTTGGAAAGATATATATTGCTTGCAAGTTTATGGTGATAGCATAAAATTTCAATTAGTAAGCTCCATTATATATTTTAGTCATTTTTCTAATTGTCCTCCCCTCCCTCCAAAAAAAAAAGAGAAAAAAAATTAAAGAGTACCTTGGTGGTAGTACATCTAAAAGCAACCCAGCCATTAGTGCAAATCAAAATCTAATTACTTACTTTGTTATCTTTATTATTATTTATGGTTAATTTTAGAAGTTTCTTTGATTAACTTATGATAACTTATTTTCTTAAAAGAAAAAAAAGAGGCTTGATAAATTTGAGTATTTTTTTTCATTGCATTAAATATATATATATATATATATATATATATATATATATATATATATATATATATATATATATATATATATATATATATATATATATATATATATATATATATATATATATATATATATATATATATATATATATATATATATATATATATATGAATAATAATACAAGTGTGTTAAACTTGGTGATTTTGGAAGCTAAATAGAACTTTGTCAAAAGATCTAAACCTGTCAAGGAGAGCTTGGGATTTAAGTGGTCTTGTACCCCTCCTCACAGTTCTCTTAGCTTAAAAATCTCGCTTTGATTGCACAATTACATTATACTTATTTATTATTTTTTTTTTCATTGGTCCCTTTTCATATATCTTTTTTTTTCTCCTTTAAAAAAAAATCTCATGGCACCAAAATCTATCTCTCAAGATCAAATTAAAAATTTGACTAGATTAGTTGATGCCTTAGATCTTAGGATCCAAGACAATGAACTAAAAACTCAACAAATATTAGAAAAAAGTAAGAATCAAATGCAAGAACTTAAACAACAAATGCAAACTCTTTTGGCATCTACAAAATAATAGAGTACCAACTCCTCCTCTACCTACCTCTAGGATAGATGAAGAAGATTCATATCCAAACCATAGAGAAAATCAACCACTTAGAAGATCAATTGCTAGAAATGGTGGAAGGGGAGAAACTTATTTTAAGACTATAGAAGACTCTAATGATCCATCTCAAGAGTTAAAGTAGAAGCCCCAACTTATGATGGTATACATGATCCAAATAAATTTCTCGATTGGTTAGTTCAAATGGATGACTTCTTTGATTGGTATAAAATGAATGATTACCAAAGGGTTACTTTTGCTAAAATGAAATTGATAGGGCATGCTAAAATTTATTGGACAAATACTTTAGCTAAAGAACAAAGATTAGGAAGGACAAACCTCACTTGGATAGAAATGAAAGAAATGTTAAGAGAAATCATCTAGGCATCATGATAAGAAGCTACATAGCTAATTAACTTTGAGACAAGGTAATTATCTTGTAGTGAATACTTGAACACTTTTGAAGATCTAGTTTCTAGTGATTGATAATGATTGGCAATTATCCAATAAATTTGTTATTGGACTTACTGAAATTAGAAATGAAGTTGAATTATTTGACCCACAATCTTTAGAGGAAGCATTTCATTATGCATTATTGGTTGAACAACAAAAGAAATCCACCTCCCTCTCTAAA
The DNA here is from genome assembly GCA_021442155.1 of Cymbidium sinense. Lineage (NCBI taxonomy): Eukaryota > Viridiplantae > Streptophyta > Magnoliopsida > Asparagales > Orchidaceae > Cymbidium > Cymbidium sinense. The sequence goes on from CM038220.1 coordinate 107,579,019, forward strand.
ATTAAAAGTAAAGTACCTTCCATCTCATCCAATAGATCTTGTTAGATTACCATCCAAATGGCCCCATCCCCTAAAACCTCAATTGAAGGGAGCTCTAAGAACATTAGGGAAGTAATATGTTTTAAATGTCATAAAAAAAGGTCATATGCAAAATCAATGTAAAGCTCAAATCTTATTTTTTAGAAGAAGTTGCAAATCCAATAGAAGATAATCTAAAAGAAGTTTATGATGACACCCCATTATTTGATGAAGAATTGGAATTAATGACCCTCATGTTAATGTGATGAGATGTCTTCTGTAATAAAAAATGAGGTAGAAGATTGGAGGAGAAAGAATATTTTTTTGCATGTATGTTTTGTAATGAAAAGAGATGTAGGTTAGTTATAAATAGAGGAAGTACTATGAATATCATTTCAATGCATACCTTAACTCGAGCCAACTTAAAATCTGAACCTCATATTGAACCATTTCATGTTAGCTGGGTAAATCATACATCTCTTCCCATCACCAATCATTGTTTAGTTCTAATTAAAATAAGAAGCTATGAGGATCAAATTTGGTGTGATGTTCTTCCTATGGACATTGCTCATATTCTCTTAGGACGACCTTGGCTATATGATATGAATATTATTCACTATGGTAGGGAAAATACTTATATTTTTAAACATAATAATAAGACTATTAAACTCCTACCAATAAAGTCAGTAGAAGAAACACCCTCCATAACACCACACAAAAACAACTTCGACTTGCAACTAAGCCTCTATTGAAGAAAAATGTCAAACTTTAATTAATTATCATAGAAAATCTACTAGGCCTAACACTATCATTTATCCTTACTTTAAAACACCTACTCTTTCTCCTTTGACCCCAAAGATAGAAATAATAGGTTTTGGCTTCTGAAAAGAATTTTTGATCCATTTCTTCTTCACATATTACATGTAAAAGAAGTCATACTGGGACTCTAATGAGACTCACATACCGTGGTCTCTTCTCTTCTTCGATTTTAACGATATTGCACTGAGCTTCACGATGATACCTACCTCTAAGAGACATTCAATATGCTATTGAGTTCTTAGGTTCTCAACTTCCTAATCTTCCACATTATAGGATGAACCCTACCGAGCATGTTGAGATTAAAGACAAGTTGAGGAATTATTAAGAAAGGGTTTTATTCAAGAAAGTCTTAGCCCTTGTAGTCCCATTATTAACTCCAAAGAAAGATGGAACATGGCGAATGTGTGTTGATAGTCGCGATAAATAAAATTACTATCAAATATAGGTTTCTATTCTCCGATTAGATGATATGTTAGATTTAATCTTAGAGCAAATTTTTTTCAAAGATTGATCTAAAAGTGGATATCATCAAATTCGATTCGATCGAGATGAGTGGAAGACGGCTTTAAGCGATGGACTTTATGAATGGCTTGTCATGCCCTTTGGACTTTCAAATGCTCTAGCACATTTATGAGATTAATGAATCTTGTTCTTAAACCATATATAGGTAAATTTTTGGTGGTGTGATGATTTTGATGATTTTTAGTCCAAGTGAAAATGAACATCTACAACACCTACAAAAAGTCTTTGAACTACTTAGACAAGAGAAATTATACATTAATTTAAAAAAGTGTTTCTTTTTGCAAGCTGAGGTAATCTTTTTAGGCTTTATTATATCCACTACTGGGCTTAAACCTGATCCTTCTAAAGTGAAAGCAATCTTAGATTGGCCACCACCTAAAAGTTTTACTGAAGTTAGAAGCTTCCATGGTTTAGCTACTTTTATGATTTATTAAGAATTTTAGTACCATTGTTGCTCCAATAATTGATATACTAAAATTAGATAAATTTTGTTGGACTTCTAATGCACAAAAGGCCTTAGAGCAAATTAAAGTTCTTATCACTTCTGCACCAATTCTTAGGCTTCCTGATTTTTCTAAAGCCTGAGCGTTATCAAACTACTACATATAAAAAATTACATGCACGAGCTTGTGGTCCATTTAAAATTCTCAAGAAAATTGGAACTAATGCTTATCACCTTGATTTACTGTGATATGTTCATCATCCGCTTATTGAAGATATTCTATCATATGAAGGAATTAGAAAACCTCCACTTGTTTAGTCTAACTCTTTAGCAAGAGATATAGCACCGTACTTGCAGAAGCCCTCTTCCTTTGAAGTTGACTATATTATCACCGAGGAAGCACCCATTAATCCAGCTTCTGAACATCACTTTCTAGTTCGTTGGAAGAATAAGCCACCTAAAGACACATGGTTGACCGTGATTTGGAGACTTTAGCCCCACAATTAGTAGAAGACTTCTTAGATTTCAACTCTGGGTTCAATTGAGCCTAGGGGAGTTGATGTAGAACATCATGAGGATCAACAAATTAGAGCCCAAGGCCCATTTACAAGATCTCAAGCTAATCATGAGGATCAACAAATTAGAGCCCAAGGCCCATTTACAAGATCTCAAGCTAAAGCCCAAAAAAAATTCAAGAAGAAGAAGACTTAGCCCATTAGCCTAAGGCCCATTTTATGATTTCATCTTTTTTTTATTTATGTAATTTTTAATTTTCTTCTAGAAACTCCATGTTTGACATTTTGCATTTAAAATTCAAAGCATGACATGTGAGGTGGTTGAATCCACATAAAATAATAGCATGTGAAATGAGTGGATGGCATAAAATAATGAGGCAATTTATTGCTTCACATTAATGCCACCCACCCCTCCATGTTTTGAATTCTTTTCTTTTGAAAGATGCTTGTAATGGCTATAAATAGCCCTCTTATTAGAATGAAGGAGATCTTTTGGCAATTACAAAATTTTGAGTTATTCTTGTGGTTTGAGAGCTTGGTGGCCAAACCTTGGCAATCCTTGGTGGGAGCGCTAGTTATCCAACATATCTTCTTCCTTCACCTCCAATACTCACGTTCTCTCAATCTCATCAAAAGAAAGAATGCCCACCTCCATCAAGAACACAATCAGATAATGTAAATTCACCATGCCGATACTTTTTTTCTAGCCAATCTTTGAAGACATAACAATCTTCAATAGGATGGCTGATCATCTGATGATTGTGACAATAATTTGGATTGTTGACTTGATCAGCTTCTTCAGGCCTTTTAATTTATGATAATTGTAGACCAGCTTTGACTGTTTGTTGAAATAATTTAGCCACACTATCCCTTCTAAAGAAATAATCTTTGTTCATGTTTTTCCTTAAGAGATGGCCGCATTCGCTCATCATCTCTTGTTACTTATTTTGGACACTCTCCACCACTTGGAAAAGTTTGAGGTCTATCATTACCTCCCAATACTAATTTTGGCTATGGATTAGAATGTATAGGGTTTTTTCCCTTATCGATATTATACATTGGCTGTTTTTCTTTATCCACATTATAGATTACTCATTTTTCACCACTTGAGCTATAGGAAGCAGCATGAGTTTTATTTCTTCCTGAGTCTGAAGGTTTATTTCTCTTTGCTTTATCTGCATAGATTATAGACTTAGGGTGATTCAGCTTTTCAAATTTGGCCACCCTATCGAGCAAGTCCTGGAATGTTGTAATTAACGTATACATAAAAATGGTGCCATTTTATCATCCATATTGCCCATTAGCAATTGGATCGCATGTTCTTCCTCCAATTGTTGCTCAAATTTTATACTTAGGTTACGCTGACGACTTATAAATTTTGTTACTGATACATCTTTTCTCCTTTTCAGCAAGGCAATGTCAGTGATTGTTATTTTCTTGATTTCATTGGCGAACCTCTTCATGAATATTGTCTCTAACTCAGCAAAGGTTTTAACTGAATCATTCATCAATTCTGCATACCACTAGAAAGCAGCTAAGGTTAGGCTATTGATGAACTGATGAAAAAGTAATGCATCATTTCCTCTTGAGTTACCACAAGTAGCCTTAAATTGAGCTAGATTGCTTTGGGTTACCAAGCCCATTGAAAGTATTAAATTTTAGCATTGAGTAACTTTTCAGGTATGGAACTTGATCATATTCAGCTGGATAAGAGCGACCCTTACTCACCAACTTTTTAGCTTATTCTGAAGCTATAACTTCCTTTATCTTTTCATTAATTATTGTTTCTAGCTGAGCAGCTGTTATAGTTCCAGGTGTTCTAGCCAAATTTTGAATTATTGGCTAAAGAGGTAGTTGTTTAACTTCATTCCTTGCTTCATGTGTAGCATGTACTGTAGGAGCTTGAGGTACTAGTGCGACTGGTGGTATAAAAGTTGTATTATTAGTTACCTATTGATTAACAGACAAAATATGCACTACATTTGATGTGATATTCTTCTACAATATATCCATCATGATATTCATTTGTACCATCATATCATTCATTTTGGTACCAAGCAGTGTAATTTTCTTATCTTTGACTTCCATTTGATGCTGCATTTGTCTTTGCTCTCTAGCTAACATTATGACATCAACAAGGGCAGGCTCTTCTTCTTCCTCTATTTCTTACTGTTGTTCTGCTCCTTGCTCATCTTCAAGAGAAGAACTAGAAATTTCTTGGTTCAACCATACAAACAACTTCAACCAGGCTGATCATTTCTTGGTTCAACCATACAAACAACTTCAACACCCATAAAAGTGTGTACCAGGCTGATCATTTCTTGGTTCAACCATACAAACAACTTCAACACCCATGATCTCTTTCTCATTTTGATCATCATCTTCTTCTTCTTCAGTAGAGATTGAAGATTCATCTTCTACTTTCTTCTATGAAGACTCTCCTTCATAAACATCGAATTCAGGTCATGTTGTTGATGATCCAGAGCAGAAAGCTCTTCTATATCTCTGATCATATAAATGACTTCCACTTCCATAGTGTCATCTTCATTATTTACTTCTTGCACATGAACTTTTGATCGATGTTTCCAATGGATCTCTGGTCCAGCGTATAGAACAAACACTTCTTCCATTTAAGGACTGCGATTAATGTCAACCTTCTCTTGTGGGGGTGAATCTGATCAATGATCGGATCCCCTAGAGGATTATCTAGGGTGTCGACTGTCATGTCTTTCATCAGTGATATCCTTTCTTTTAGGTATCCACTTCTGATGAGTTATTTTTGAGGTAGATTTCTGAGTATATGTATCAGATGTCACACCTCTTTCTTTCTTCAGAGTTTCATTACGGGGCCTTGGCCTCCATACTTGCTTATCCTTTCATTGGGACCTTTCAGTAGTGGATTCTTGGACACATGATCTAAGTGTCATGCTCTGATGCTCACCATGTGAAGCATACTTGGCTTGATGACTAGTTACCATAAGAGATGACAACCTCCTTGGTGGATCTTTAGTATTTTCAATCACTATATGCCTCTAAATATTTTCTTTTCATCAAGCCTCTGTCCCTGGCTACTTTCAGAACATTGTGTATTCTGGTTGACAATGTTTTAGGTTGTCTCTTCTATGGTGGTGGAGTTTGACATTGTTGAGTCTAGAAAGATTGCTTTACTTCACTAGTTGAGCTATTCCTTTTTACCCATTTTAGATTATCAAAGTTGTTATGGGAAGGAATACTTGCTTCTGGCAGTAGTATTGTTTATTCACTAAGTCATTCAAATGGGATCTACTGAGCCCTCAGCTCAGCATTTCTGTCTTCTTGTTAATTTGCTTCCTGATGATGAAGCTTCAAGATCATGTTTTCTAGATATGAAAGGTTTAATCGATAAAGTAATTGTACCATGAGATATTAAAGACACAATTTGCCCACTTACGGTTCTTTTCATCACGGGGGCTCAGATTGACCTAGCCTTTTAAAAGCTGAAGTTCTTTGTCGGGATAACTCCTTAACAATGGTTTGTTGCTGAGCTGGATGGTGAGCATGACTAAAGAGCAAGAACCATGACCTTGAATGACCTGGTGAGTACTTCGAGTTCTATGATATTTGGGAAATTCAAGCTACAAAATTAAATGGTAGCTCAAACATCTCCTGTGTTAATGATGACATTAGCTAAGCAGATGGTCGCATCACAGCTTAGCTGAACAATGAAAGGAGTGCTCTATAGATCCATTCTACAAAAGTGAAAGATGGGGATTAGTAATTAGTAATTATTATTTTACCCCATACTTTCAAAATATAGAGGTACTATAAAATAAAATATAAGTGTAATAAAGATATACTCTACAAAATAATTCATTCGACATAGAGTCTCATACATTAGTAACTTGAATTTATTACATAATTAAATCACCATTTTTGTTTTGAATTTTCTAATATTTTGTTGCTACTATAGCATGTATATGACTAGCTAAAGATGGAAAGAGAATCTTATCCCAAGTGGAGTCGCTAGAAATTTGCGGGCTACAAAAATTTGCCATCGACCTGTCGACAATGTTGAAGAGAGTTTGATTTCAAGTGTCAGTGTAATTTTTAAAAGGTAGATGGAATAGTAGATAAGATACTACCCAGAGATTTCATCTTCATTTGGTGAGGACTTTAGATATGATTTCAGGTTTTCTATAGGTGCAAGCACCTATAGTTAATTATGCCTCTCAATGCTGAGAGAGAACTTTTGATTAAAGCTAGTCGTTAGATCGCTGAATGTGTAGTGTATAGTAGCAGTAATGTAGAGTTTTAAAATCTAGAATTTATGAAATTCATCATTGTTAGCTTAAAGTAGATGGTTGGGGGAATGATGACGTGCCCGATCTTGATCCCATGGTTTCATCATACAGGGCTATCACAGTCCCTAGTCTACTTCAGAGGAGGTAGTCAACCCAACTTGACTGAAGGATCCTTATCAGCAACACATGAGTTATGTCATCCAAGAAATCCTTGTAGACTTGGCGTGATGTTTCTCTAAGGAGACATGCTTAATTCTAACTTAGCCGACAGAGGGCTTTTTGCCCTATCAAGTGTACCCTATGATTCAGAACTCAAAGGGCAGAGCCATTGGGGATCATACGGGCTACCATCGTGATCATAATATAATGGAGTCTTACTAGCCAAATCACTTAATCGAAGGACTCTAATCATAACTACATCATCTGTGGAGCCTATCGACCAAGCCACATAGTCAGAGGACACGAGCCGCATCTTTACTAGCATGAGATTGATTGAGAGTAAACATAGCATAACACTTGATTTGACATTGGCTCCTTTGTGTGCTAGAGATTTCTTAATTTGTTACCTCCGACAAATAATTATGGAAGGTGGATAAATTGAGTTTTACTTTAAGCTTTTAGAGATTGAATTTTATTTAAGCATTTTAGATTGATACTTGATTTAAGTTAATTTTATTTGAATTTAGAGTCACATTTTGATGAAAATATCCTCTCCAGTTGAAATCACCATTCAACGCAACCATCCTTAGGGTAGTTAATTGATTGAATCAAATATATTTGAGAAATTTAGATCCTATCAACTCCATTTAATTCCAAATAGAGGACTAGATCTACTATTACATGACAAAATTAGCTTCTTAAATATTTTACTAAGTTAAAATTCTTATAATATATTTTTAAGATTTGTTAACCCAGGCCCAGTCCTAAGACTAAATTGGGAAGCAACCCACACAACATCCTCAGACACTTGAATCTAAACATTCAACATAGTGTCGAAGCCCATGCAGGTATTTTTTTAGTAATTCAGATAATTTTATATTTAAATTATGAGATTGATTTTGTATTTCATTTAATTTTAACTTAGCCCGCGCAGCCTTTTTAGACATTAAAATTTGCACTTTAAATCTCTATGTCTGAGCACATGTGGGTATTTATAGCATAGATAATTTCATCTAATTAATAAAGTCATTGACTTTGAAATCATAATTAGAATGACATTCCTTAATCTTTGATTAAAGGAAGCTCTATGATTTTTGTAAAATTTAATTTAGTATTACCTTTTGTCTGTTTGTACAAAGAGTTGCAGATTCGGTGGCGTAGATTTCAACTTTATATTATTGATTGAAAGTAGTGTAACTTTGCTTATACTTAACATGATAGAAAAAAATAAAATAGCTATTTAGCTTATGCATATTGCTAGGATTTTACATCTTTGCTAATCCTCATATTCAACTTTCATTCTCACCCATAGACAAGCTATTATACCCCTTTCAACTTAGCTTATTGGATGTGAGCCTTGTTGCTTGATTCATACTTAAATTGTATTTGAATTACAAAGCTAGATTCCAAGTTTGTTGCAAGATTCATTTGTTTCAGTTTTGTGAGGATGAGGGAAAGAGGGAAATTTTGGATTGGAAGAAATGAGGGAAATGGAGAAAGAAAGGTTTCCAATTTGGGATGAAATGAAAAAAAAAATTGGAAGAAGAGAAAAAGGGATTTTCTATTCCGTGAGGATGAGGGAAATGGAGAAGGAGAGGGAAGAGGAAGAAGAGAAAAGGGAAAAGCTCACTGTTTCCTTGCAGTTCAAAGGGGAGACGGACGGAAGAGGGATTCAATTTTGCTTCAATCGGGGTTGAGGAGAAAAATAAGCAAGAATCCTTTGGTTAGGGGACTTATCCATTTTGAAGGAGAAGGAAGGAGGGAGTGGTTGAAGAGATCGTGTTGTTTGGCCATTCAAACAAAAGAGCGGGAGGGAGGAGTTTATGCGTTCGGTTGAGGAGCTTTCGTGCACATGAAGGGGGAGATCGAACAAAGGGGAGGCCGAGCGGTTGAAGGAAGCGTGAATCAGTCTTGTGTCATACGTGAAGAGGAAGATTACGGGTCAGTTCTAGGGATTTAGGTTAGTTATGATTAAATTAGGGCTTTTTTAAAAAAATTTTAAATGTCTAATCAGTCTTAATGTAATTTTCACGCTGACAAGTTCACATAGTTAATATATATATATATATATATATATATATATATCCATCTTAGGTTATTCTGATGTTCCCAACACAATGGCGCAGTCTGTTTCATGATCAGAGGCCATTTGATTTAAGTCAGTGTCAAATTGGATCATTTTCAGCTCAAAATATGTGTTGTCACTTTTCACCGCTTGACATTTGCATAGACTCATCCGAATTAAGTGCAAATAATTTTACTTGATAGATTTTGACATTTCAAAGCTAACAAAGTAATATGTTTCATTAACGGAGATCGTTTGGATATCGTCGTGGCTTCCTGACTCTGATATACGCATTGGCACATTAATAGCTTGATTGCCTGATTGGTTGATCATTAAGTTGTGAAATATTTATATTCTGACCAATTTCAATGTTCTGAATGCAATGGTGAAGTATGTTTATCGATTGGTTATTTCAACTAATTTTAGCGATGTTTGGTGCATCTCAGCTTTGATTTGCAATATGTTACATCAAAGGTCTATTGAATTTATATTTTGAGCTCAACTTGACTAATGTATCATACATGGAGGTCAGCATATATTTCTTTGCATTCATCATCAAAGCATGCTAAGATTTACATTGCATTCATCATTCGATAGTCTCCCTAGGTTGGGTCTGATTTATTGCAACCAATAGATCACCCCAACTATTGTCGCTTGCTTTTGGACATTTAAGTCGACTATGCTTTCTCCCTAACACAGTCATTGTACATCGAAAGGCAACCCCTTAAGTGGCATAGTCCTACCTAATGGCTGGTAGACTATCCCTTTGGATTTGTAAATCTAAGATATATCTAGGCTGATATTAGCCCCTTCTTAGTGGATCCATCGCACACCGACAGGGTCTATCTCATCAAATCTATCATCCTCCCTCTAGTGGAGTCCAATTCACATTGATCTTATCCCCATCAGATCCAAGCTCACATCTCCAAGAGATGTGCCCTCAAAATCAAATCATATCCTCTCCCCAGTGGAGCACCAAATCATAAATCAACAAATCAAATCAGTTTCTCCCTAGTGAGACATCAATCATTCTGACTTCCCCAGTGGAGTCAATTAAATCCAATTCAAGCTTGCATTCTCTAGCGAATGCACCCTTAAAAGAAATCTCATCAAACCCCTATCCCTAGTGGATATTCCAAACCTGCTTCCCTGGTGGAAGGTTCATGCATCTATGCTTGGTGGGTTATACATCTTAATCCCCAGTGGATACTCTATTCAAATCATATCTTATATTCAAACCCTTCTTATCCTGAGTGGATACGTTGAACCTGCTACCCTAGTGGAAGGTTCACATGATTGATCGCTTAGTGGATCCCTCCTTCCTCCTTTATTCCCTTCGCATGAGTGGAATTGCATTGCACTATGATCTTGATCCCTTCTACACCTCGAGTTTATAAGTGAATCATTTTCGTTAGTGCTTATGACCCTTCAGACGTTGTTGATCATCTCGATCAACACTAATACGTGGGACGTGCCTTGTCAATCACACCACACCTATTGGGCACCCTTTGTTGACCTCACTTTTGGAGTGAGATTTCAACTTCCTCATCATAGGTCCAGGAATCTTATAGACACTAAGAGTTTCTTAGCCTTAAGGCACTTCTACTGATTAGGTGAACACTTAACATAACCCTAGAGACTTAGAAGAGTTAGACATAGGAATAAGTTATGCCTTAAAGATTTTATCTTATGGACTTAACCTTAACCAAATCCACATCAACCCCAACCCAATTGATTTTCTCAAATTATTAAATCCAATCTCAAATCAAATTCCAAATCACAAGTCAATTCTAGATTCCAAATGATTGAAATCCATGATCAACCCCAAATTCCAAATTCCAAAATTCTCTTCCTATGCCATATGAGCCACCTTCATATGCTTAGCCAAAATTCCTACAACCCAACTCAAACTTGGCTGATTTCTTTATGAATCAATCATTCCTTCATTTATATTCATAAATATAAATGAAACCCACCCTCAAATGACCAAAAATAAATCAAACCAAATCAAAACCCAAATCAGTCATTTTCAACCTGCATCCTTAAGCATAATCAAATTTGCTTTCAACTCACTCTAAACTCAAGTGATTTTCTCATGACCCATTTATATCTTTATTCACATTCACAAATATAAATGAAATATAAATTCAAATGACCAAAACTAAACTCAAATTAAACCAAATTCCTAATTTTAACCCTTTTAGCTAAACTTTTGGACTTGGCTAAATAAAACCCAAATCAACTCAAAATCTATGGATTTCTTCATGATTCAATCATTCCCTCAATCATGGATTCAAATATAAAAATAAACCACCATCATCAAGCCAAAACCCAAGTCAACCCAAATTAAACCTAAATTGACCCTTATGACTTGAAATTGTCATATGAACCAAAATCCATTTGGCTCCAAACCAAGTGCAATTGGATTTATATTTCAATCTAAACTCATATGTGAGCAAACTTGAATCAAGCTAATTGATCATTTATTTAGGCTCACTTGACCCAAATTGGATTGAACCCAAATTGGATTGAACCAAGCCCATCTAAACCTCAATCATGATCAACAATCATCATGGGATGATCAACCACCTTGAATTGGGTAAAACTAAGTCAAACTTAGCCTTTGACCAAGTTAACACTTAGGCCAAATGAAATCCAAATAAGCCAAAATCCATCATATGCCAAATTGATTGAAACCATTGACCCAAACCCATTCATAATCAATGATTGAACATGAAGAAGTCATCAATTGAGCCAAACCAAGTCTAATTGGCCACTTGAACTAAGTTGACCCAAACTGGCCTAAAAAAGCTAAAATGAGTTAAATCATAATTTAATCCAAATTGATTGCAACTAATGGCTCAAGTTCATTCCAAATCACTTGTTAAACTTGACCAAAGCCATGATTAAGCCCAAGTTGACCAATTGGTCAACTTGACCCAAATTGATCTAAAAGGTCAAATTGACCAAAATTCAAATTAATTCAAAATTAAACCAAACCAAAGCCTACAATCATTTTTAATTAACCAATTGAACTTGACTCAACACCTAACCCAAACTAATTTGGTCAAATTAGTCAAATTAGTCAACTTGACCAATTTGACCCTTTTGAATCCAAATGAGTCAAATTCAAACCTAAGCCAAATCAATCCAAATTAATTAAATCAAAACATCCCAAATCATCATATGAACTTAACCCAAATATTAGTTTGACCTAATTTGACCAATTGGTCAACCCAACCTAACCCAAATATACCCATTTTGACCAAATGAAGCCAAATCCCTTCAAACCAACTTATAGGCCCTAGGGCTTAGTCAAACCCAACCCAAGCATGTCCTAATCCACTCCCAAATCAGCCTAAAAGCCAAGTGGATCCCACCAAGGGAATTATCCATCAAACCATAGGATTTAAACCTTAAACTAATGGATCGAGGCTAAAGTCAACTTGCCTTTAGCCATGACAGCTCCTTTTCACTCAAAGGAACCTTCCCATGACACACCTAGCCCACCTAATCTACCCAAGGTCGGCTAAGGACCCTTGGGAGGTGAGTTGACTAACCTTCAACCCAAACTAAGAACCCTTTGGATCAAACCCATGGGAACTTAGCACAATGGATCCATGGTAGCTCCCCATGACTCCTCCCATCCCTGACGTGTGGCCTGACCATGATGGAAACAACTACGACGGCCGGATGGTGGCGAGCCAGGGCCAAATGTGCGCACACTCTCATCCATCTATGATGGAAAATTGAGGGGTATACCCCCTCAATTTGAAGCCAACTTCACAGGGAATTAGCTCGTGTGAGTCCCAAAGCACATTCTGAACTCCCACAGAGCAAATCCAGGGATCCCCAAGCCCTCTCCGTTCGCTCATCACCATTCCCATGAGCAAGTCAAAACATGACACCCTTCCCTCAAGCAATACTCCCTCCTCACTTCACCAAACCCAAATTCCTATGACTCACATCCTCACCGCACCTCATCGAACTCGATTGAACTATTTCCCAAGCCTCCAAGTCACGGGAAGTGCAACTTCGATCAAGGCCGATCACTATCAAAGAGGAGCTTGGTCGATCGAGCAATCCATTTCAAACCAAGGCTGAATTTCTTCAACAAAGCTTCATTTCTACTAGATTAAACTACCTCTGTTGTTGGAAGCGCTGGTGATAGCCTTCGACAAGGTAATTATTCAAAACCGTAGCTATAGGCAATTTTCAGTTGGTCTTTTTCAAAGGGAATTATCATCCCATGTAATTTTGACCATTGTATTTGCATCTCCCCTCCTTTCGAAGGTGTGAGATTATTTTGATCCTAATCTGAGCTCGGGTGAGTTCAGATTAAATGAGGAAAGATGAACGGTGTTCATCTTTCATCACTCACGAAGGAGAAGGATCATATGCCATTCATTCCATGTGATTGGATCAGACGACTATGATCAGATCATGCTAGATCCACTATGATTCTTAGCCTAAATCACTAATTTAATCCAGGCCGTCCGATCTTAGATCGGACGATCTGCAGAGAAAATGCATCCATCGTCGCTGACTGAGGACACAGATGTGATAACTTAAATAATCAATTTCATCATGCCACGTGGAAAGCATGCCGCATCAGCCGCTAAGTGGCCCGACGGGATTTACAATTTAATTAGGGTTAATTAATTCTACTTTTAATACTAAAACTTCCTAAATTCATAACTAATTATAGAAAAATCTAAAAAAAATACAAACTTTGGCTCATTTTAAAAGTATTTCATAGTAGAGTCTAGGAAAATTATTATTAATTAATTTTTAATAGTGATTTTAGTTTAATTAAGATTTTATTAAAAACTTAATTAGCTTAATTACTTCTTAATTAATCACCCAATTGATCTCAAACTTTTTGTGGGTATCTAGGGAGATGACTTCTGCCTCCCCTAATTTTCTAAGATTTTATTGGTGGCTTAATTAGGGAAATTACTTGATTAAGCCTTAATCACTCTTTAAATTTAATTAGTGATGATTAGTAAATGAATAGTGCTTTAATTAATTATTTAAGCTTAATTACCTCTGCCGAACAGTAAGGGAGCTTAGGGAATATGATTAGAATATATTTTTAATTCACTTCCTAAGTTCTCTTCACTTTTTGGAACTAATCTAATTAAGGACTAATGAGGTAATTAGTAGCTTAATTAATTAATTAAGTTTAAATATGAAGATCAGAGCCTAAGTTATTAAGTATAAGGCTTAGGGATTGAGATCAAGGCCTCTTTCTTGATCTCTTTCCTTTAGTCCATTCCATTTCCTTGATTGGAGATGTTATGCTTAATCAAAAATGGATTAATAAAGTTAATCACATAATCAGAATTTACTTCACATCTAAACAACCCTAATTAACTTTTGTGTAGCATTTTGGGTGTTCAATAACCCAAAGTGAGAGATAATGAAATTATGATTAGCTCACATGTGTGAGAAAATCATAAAAGTAATTAAGTGAGATCTCTTAAGCTTAATTAACTATTAATTATAAGCCAATTACATTAGGCCCCTTTCATTCCTTAGGAGCATTGCAAATTTACTTTTCATGTGGTTGCATATCATGTTGGCTTATTATTAACTAGTTAATTAACTTATGATGATGTAGGTAAGGGATAATTAATTCATTTATTTCATACCTTAACCTAATCAAAATATAAAATCAACTTAAGTATCCTTCATTAAAAAAATAATTTACACATGGGGAAATAGGTTAGGATTAGCATATCCTTCTCATATTTCTTAACTCAAATCAAACTCAAATTTAAAAATATCTTTAAGGAATTTTGGTTCATTTAAATAGCCTTATTTAATTTGATTGTCCTTAGGAATTAATTGGGATGGATGAAATCATGTGTTTACATTCTTTATTTCTTTTCAATCATGCTAAATATTGCTTTCCATATGAAATCATGCATTTATTATTTTTCAAATTAATTAAATAAAATTCTTTCTTTTTATGTCAAATTGCATGTGTTGACTTAAATTAAATATGAGTGGCTATTATCACTACTAAATCAAAAGCTATTTTTAAAACATATAAATCAATTCTTAAAAAATGAAGCGATATAAATTATAAATATCTATAAGCTTGCATGTGATGATGGGATAAGATGTGCAATATGAATCTCTCTTTCTGTACTTTAATATGGATCCATGTAGGATTTGTAAGTGCATAGTTCATTTGAAAAGAACATCGCACTTGCCTAAATATATTCCTATGCTCTTTCATGTTAAGACTGTGGTGAAAATTTTATTATTTTAATTTTATAAGTGTATAGTTCCATCTTCAATCTATGTGGATAAAATGAAGATAGAAATATACCCTTTACATTTGGACACCACGTAGATCGCAGATGTTCTTATTAGGGTGATCGGGTATGACATTAAGGAGAAGTGCACTATCTCGAAAGATAGAAGTCACCACCCTACAATGGACCTAATCAGCTGAATAAAGACTCCTAAAGACAATGGGTCTAGATATGTACCAGAGATTCTTCCCCTACTTTATATGAAAAAGTAAAGTAGGGTTTATTTTAAATCAGGTTCGTTAAGTTCCTTATAGGGGCAATCCCTCATAGTTAATTACATAGAAGGGATCATTCTAAAGATTTTAAAGATTTTTGGGACTATCAATCGATTGATTTATCTTTAGAAAGTCAAGTGGGATCGATCAAGAGGAGGGAGTTCTTATCGAAGCCAAATTAAGATGAGTAGGGGATTCTTAAGATACTAGGAAGCCTAGTAAGCATCCCAAACTATCATATGGTTGGGCTTTATGTTTTTGAAATTGATTTATCTGTTTGAGTTAAATTTTTCATTAGAAATTTATGGCTTATGATTCCACAACACAAGATCATGGAAATGCCTAAGAGGTGAGGATTTATACTTATGGCCTACAAAGGGGAGAAGCAACCTCAAAACCTGAATCTAGAAAGATTTGGCGAGGGCCAAAAGCATGATCTAAATCTAAGACAAAAATGGGTATTTGATTTACCTCCACAAGAGAGGATAAATCACTCGACTATTTAGACTTACAACTACCTGGGGGTGGCTGCCAACTAACTCCTTCTATAATTTTAAATACATGTAGGCAAGTCATATGCTTTATGCAAGATAACTAGGCTGTTATTTATTTAAAAAAAGACTAAGTCCTTAAACTCACTCCCTAAGAGACTAGATCATGTAAGGGCATGACAAATGACATAAATCTAATGCAAATTGTATTACATTTTATTATCATTTTTGGACAATCACTTGACTCAGGCTATAGGATCCATATGCCTAATGTATGAGAAATTAGATTATGGGCCAAAAATTAGTAAGATGGGGAGGTGTGTTTCCTCCATGGCTCTCACAGGTCAAGCCAAATTCTCTCACAAAGGTGGAAGCCCTCCAATCAAGAGTGAAATAATATACTTTTTTGCTTGATGTTAGCAAAGAAAGTACACATCCAGCTAAGGGTTTGCTAATTTTTTTATCTTAATTTTAACTTAGAATTCAAGTGAGGTTATGAGTTGTTTATTTTCAATTTTTAATTTATCAATTTGGTAGAAGATTTATTTTCCTAAGAGCCTGATTGTTATCTAGGCCATACATCAAGTAAGAAAGAAACTAAGAAAAGATGCCATCTTAATGCACAAGATAAACAAAACATCAAATATTTTATAAAGCTAATGCAAAAGAATAAAAAAGCCATTTGTGGTCGGGCTCCACTGCACAAACCCAAAAATAAATTAGGTAGCCGAGCTCTACCATTATACAACCTCGAGTACAAATGAATTAATTACAATTAAGTAAAGAATTCATGTTATGGGGGTCTTCATTTATGCTTTTCTTCTTTCTTCTTTGGTTCCTTCTTTTGGATGGTTAGAATGTGGATGCTCCAATGGCTTCACATGGTGCATAAGATGAGATCTCATGACCAATGCTCAACCTAATTCCCCATAGTAATCATTCCAAAACCCTAATTATAAAATTACATGAAAAGGAAAAGTAAAATCTAACTAACACCTGCAAAATAGAATTAGCTAAACCATACCATAAAAATCTTAAGCATATATATTGGACTTAGCACCCCACACAAGGGTAACCAAGTCCACCTAGCCTATTGGATTATGCTTAGGGGTAGAAGCACCTGCACAACAAAAGCATCTATATTTATATTTATTACAATGCCCCTTAAACACAATCCCCTGCATAAAATAATGATTAGACTAATCATCCTACCATTCATTCTACGCACATACACCCTAACACCCAGACTAAAATAGATATCACAAACCAAAAAGCAAACATCAAACCATGCACCGCCCTAACCTCAAGTTAGAAGTGGTGACTTAGTCTAATGTGTGTGCCTTAAAAGGTTTGTGTGGTGTGCTTAACTATGGCTTTAAGATTTAGAATGTCTAAGCATGAAGATGTTCAACTTAGATGGGTGGTTTTATTTAAGTGTTTAATTGATTTGGGTTGATTTTATTTGATGATTTGTTTAGGTTTGAGTGAACCTACAATTAATTACTAAGTTGTAAAGAGAGGGAAAAGAGAAGAGAACTTCTCTTTCCTTCCATACCTTAAGTAATTTCTAAAGTAGATTCATGTTTGGTTTTATTTAGTGAATGTTTTGTTATGTGCTTTAATTAATCCTAAGTTTAAAATAACTCTAAATAAACTTATCTGAAAAGAAAGACATTTTAAGATTAAGTAAAGTGAATTAATATCATAAAACACACCACACTTTATTTCTTTCCCATCATGTATAACATGCATATGAATGAATCCTAAGCATATCTATACATACAAATGAGGATATTTGGCACACTTTCAAGATGAATGCTAAGTAATATTATTTAAAAAAATTTGGATGCTTTATGATGCATGATTTTCATTAAGTAGAAAAGGTTATTCTTTTGTATTAAAGGAATAAGTGAGTACGACGTCATTGTTAGCACCAGGGGTGCAAAGTACAAGACCTACTTAGGGCTACTTAAAGCCTTGTAATCTCGAGGTTGTCCAGACTAATATACCACTTTTCTTAAATACATATGCATATACAAAAGGGATAAATAGAAAAGAAAGATGCAAAGTTTATGTTTATTTAATTTTTGGTTAGTTTATGCAATTTATGTGTGTAAATGTAAAGATCCTTCTTAAGTTATAACATGGAAGAGGATAAGAGTAGATTTTAAACAAGTGTTATATTCTTTTAAAAGAACTATACACTTTGCAAATCTTATTCAAATCCATGTTAAGAGGAAAGAAAGGAAGCAAACATAAGACACATTTTTATATTCACATGCAAGTTAATAAATAAAGTATGAGTAGCATACCTTTCAGTTTTGATATTTGATTTATAAATTTTCAAAATAATTTTAGATTTAATAGTGATAATAGCCATTCATATTTTTACTTTAGCCAAAACATGCGGTTTGACATAAAGAAAATATTTCATTTTAATTTTAGTTTTTTTTAAAAAAGGGATGAATGCATGATTTTATATGACATACACACTTAGCAGGCTAGGAAATAAATAAAATAAAGAAATAAAATAAATTCATTCACCCTAATTAATTCTTAAAGATAATCTTATGAAGTAGAATTATTTAAAACAGATCAAATTTGGTTTAATGAGATTTTGAATTTTGTTTGATTTTAAATTTGATTTCAATTTGACAAATGTGAATAGGGTTTGTTGGTCCCAACCCATTCCCACATATGTATATTATTTTTTTAATTTTTAGGTGAGTAGGTCAATTTTATGTTTTAGTTAGGTTAAGGTGTAAATTAAGTGTGTTAATTACCCCTTACCTATACCACCTTAGCATATTTAACCAAATAATTATGAGCCAATGACATGACATAAAATCACACAAGGAATTTAAATTCGTAATGCACCTAAGAAGGAAAGGGGCCTAATGTAATTGGCTCATGATTAATGATTAATTAAGCTAAAGGGTTTAATTTAAGTAATTTCATAACCCTTCTCACACATGTGAGTTAGATTTTGATTTATTTAATGTACTTAGGTTATTGAACACCTAAGCACCTACCCAAGATGAATTAGTTAAGTTCTGGAAGATTTTAGAATTTTATCAAATTAATTAGGTAGGCAATTATGGGATTGGAAAGATAGTATGATAATCTCATCACATTGCGGTTTGGAGTTAGGAGAACTATTCCTACCATTGTCTTTCCTATAAGAGTAGATCGTGGTACTTCCCCTTTATAAAAAGAAGCTGCACCATCAAAATACATCTCCCATCGGTGGTTGTGAACCTCCCCTAAGTTCATGATTTGTTCATCAGGGAGATCGTCACTAAGCAGAGAATTAGTAGAAAGTGGGTGTGCTGCAAAGAAATATGCTAGTGCATGTCCTTTTATCGTACATAGGGGTACGAATGTGATATCAAACTGTGAGAGTATCATGGACCAATGTGCTAAACATCCGGATAGCATTGGTTATGTCATGAGATACTGCACTGGGTTGATTCTGGAAATCAAGTTCACTTTATGAGAAAACATATAGTGATGTAGCTTTTGGGAGGCAAAGATCAAAGCTAGGCAATATTTCTCAATAGGTGGATAGTTCACTTTAGTAGGAATCAGATGATGACTGAGGTAGTAGAGAGCACTCTCCTTCCCTTCGTCATTGGCTTTTGTCAACAAAGCACCGAGAGAGTCATCCAATGCAGCAGTGTAGAGGATGAGTGGCCTTCCCGGGATAGGGGCTGCTAGAACTGACATCTTCACCAAAAACTGCTTGAAATCTTCAAATGCATGCTAACACTTGTTATCCTACTTGAACTTGGCATCCTTCTTGACAAGTGCTGAGAATGACTTTCATCTCTCGATAGGTTGGAAATAAAGTGTCTTAGATAAGCCAACTCTCCTTGGAAAGAACTGAGTTGAGTTTAACTCTTAGGAGGTGGCATTTCTAAGATGGCTTTAATCTTTTTTGGATCTATTTCTATTCCCTAGTGTTGGACAATAAAACCAAGGAACTTTCTTAAAGCTACTCCGAATGCACACGTCAAGGGATTCATTTTGAGGTTATATTTTCTTAACTATTTGAAAACTACTCTCAAGTCAAAGAGATGGTCTTCCTTTTCTCTGCTCTTGACTACTAGATCATCAACGTAGCACTCAACCTAATGATGGATAAGTTCATTGAAGATCTGAGTCATGACCCATTGGTATGTAACACCAGCATTTTTAAGGTCGAAAGGCATGACCCTATAACCATAGATTTTGATTGGGGTTCGAAAAGCAGCGTTTCTTTCATTTTCGGGGGCCATCATGATTTGGTTATAGCCAGATGACCCATCCATGAAGGAGAAAATTGCATGAGATGAGGCGATGTCCACTATTAATTTTGGTATAGGAAGAAAAAACTCATCCTTAGGGCATGCCTTGTTTAAGTTCCTGAAATCGACGCATATGTGAATTTGGCTATTCTTCTTTTTAACTGGTATGACATTGGCTAATCAGGTAGGATATTTTTCTTCCTTGATGAAACTAGCATTGATTAATTTCTTGACTTCAGAAATGACCTGTTGTTCGATTTCTAATTGTATGTGTCTAGGAGCTTGCTTGATAGAGTTTACGTTAGGGTTTATTGCTAGCTTATGGACTGCTACATTAAGAGATAATCTGGGCAACTCTTCATAACTCCATGAGAAGCAGTCTTTAAACTCAGTCAATAGCCTAACTAAGTCATTAGTTTCTTCTTCATTCAGCAACAAACTGATGAATGTCAGGCGTGGATTTTCTTCTTCCCAAAGGTTGATTTCTTTAAGCTTGTCAATTGTTGAATGGATCTCCTCTTCAAATTCTGGTGGTGCATCTTTGATTTGGAGATCATCTAGATCATTTGAGATTTCTAAACACACATCCTCATAAGAGTTGGTTTGATGTGAAAAGAACCTATCAGACTCTATATGGTTGGTGACAACTAAGCAGTAATCATCATCGTCGAATGGACCCACTATACAGAATCCTAGTCCTGATGTTGATTGTTCTTACCTGCCTGTGTTGTTCCATAGCTTTTCAAATTATTCTGACTTATGGTTAGAGCATGTATAAGGAATCAAACCCTTCTTTGCAAGATTAAAGACACAAGGTGAATACTAATCAAAAGGAAATTGAATTAATTCTTTTAATGAATTCTCCTCAAGTTCTACATCAACTTCAGGACTTGAGGAGGATGATCCCAAAAAGAATCTCTTCGGCTTCATATCTTTGGAAGATTGAGGGGCTTCGTTAACTACTAAACCTTCAGCTTTTTGAGATGAAAGTGAGGTTAGAGCTAATGTTCCTAACTGTTGTTTGATAGTTTCACATGCATTTGATTCAAATACTTTGCTTTGTTTGGAGGCCCGCTCTTCATTATTGTCTGGCTCGAGTGTCACCTCCAAGGAAACCCATTGAGAGGGGTTGGCTCGTATACTAATCACATTAGACTCATCCTCTGAGCTGGATTCCAAGTCTATGTCAATAGTAGGGGTACTCCTATGAATTGGAACATAACCCTATTGGCTGATGGCCAACTAGGGGGTCTTCCACCTCTGAAACTACCTCTATTTCTGCCTCTGCCTCTGCTTGGTGGAGGTCGAGTCATCCCACCCACATATCCATATGATGGAATGAACTGTGGATGAAATGTGATATGCGGCTCTATTTCTTCTTCAATTTCCCTTTCTTGTTCACTTGGATTTTCATTTTTCTTTTCTTTTTCTTTTTCTTCTTCTTTTTCTTCATTTTCTTTTTTCTTTTGAATTTGAATTTTGCCCAAGTTCATGAGAAAGGGTATTTTGAGGAATATAGTAGGTTGCATCCTCATATATCTCAACCTTTGTAATTGAAAATGGCTTTTCATCTCCTTTGACACAATACTTAATCCCATTCTTTCTAAATTTGATGCACTAATGGAGTGAGGATGGAATCATCTTGTTCTGATGTTTCCAAGGCCTACTGAGCAAAATAGTGAATGAAGTATTCAAATCAATGATATAAAACTTAGCTTTAGTCTTCCAGTCACCTATCTCCAAAGGTAACACTATGGAACCTAAAGCTCTCTCGCCTAATTCATTGAATCTTCTCAACATCATCTGGTCTCCTCGGAGTGTGGAAATGTCGATCCTCAAATAGGCAAGGATCTTTAGACTCATAATGTTCACCGATGCACATGGATCAATGAGAACTCTGGCAAGTCTGAATTTGCCCATGCCCACTGTAATGTAAAGGGGATGACTGTGCTCCATGTCCCCTAGAAGTAGATCTTCATCTGTGAAAGTGATTCCCTGAGCTTCTCTGGATTAATGTGCCTCATCACCAATAGCAGTCAGCTGAGCTAAGCATATTTTAAGATCAAGGAGAGCCTTGATTAATGATTCCCTCATCTCCTTAGATAAGATAAGGGCATCATATATGCTTAGTTTAGATGGTAACTTTCTTATATGAGAGAGGACATTGTTGTCCACCTTGGGCTGATCCTCCATAAGCATATCCAATGGTGGAGCATCCTGTGGAGGGGCTTCTCAATTCTCGAAACTAATGACTTTTCCCTCTATCTTGAGGTGCTGCCCTAGGAGGTAGAACTTTGCCACTACAAAGGTTGACTTCGGTGATCTCTTGTGGTAGGGTAATGTAAGATTCTACCTGCATGCTAGGCTCACCTACAGCTTCTCCTATGGGACCCTCAAAATCAGATGATTCCAAGTTTATCTCAAGAGGCAAACCTGTAGTATTCAGAGTAAGAAAATCTAACTCTGAGTTAGAAAGAGGAATATCAGAATTGTTATAGTTATTATTTAGACTTGAAGAGTTATCATTAAGAATAGATTCAGACAACCCATCAGAAGTGACACATATGTAATTCAAATTAGCTTTATTCTTTAATTTCTTGGATTTGATAAGAGGTACATAGTAGAAATCAAGTAAAGTAAGTAGGGTGAGAGATTTGATGCCCTCATCCACTGATATAAGAGTTCTACTCGTAGAAGGAAAGCTAGCTAAAGTAGAAGAGGTGCTTGCTGATGTAGTAGCTGCAATGATAGATAGGAGGCTGAACTCGATCGATGGTTGCACTACTTGGATATCCCAGGCTGGCACAGGCTGTTACTGCTACTGAACTCCCACCTTCCTTGAGTTGGCACTAGAAACTTACAAACCTTCTTTGATGTTGGAGGTTTTAGCTGGCTCAGGCACCTGCAAGGAAAGTTTCTTGATTTTGGAGACTATCTTTTTAGAGGTACAAGATAAGGAGATATCCCAACCTTCTTTAGTTTTGGAAGGATTGCAAGTATCCCTACGGATTACCCTAATGGATCTGGATGGTTATTCCACAAGGTATTCCTTAGGGATGACTATAGCACCGGTCTTGAAGCTATATTCAAGTCAGTCCTTAAATGTGAAGCAATCTTCCAAAACATGACCTAGCATTTGGTGGTAGGGGCAAAAGTTAGGATCATGGCTTTTGCCCACTTCTTCCGATCTCCTAGGTTTGGGTAGTTGAAAATTAGGCTTCTTTAAGAGATTCTTAAAGATCTTCCTGATTACTTCCCTCTTAATTGAATAAGGCTTATTATGTTTATCCAAAAGAGTAGGTGGACCATAGCTACCTTCCGGTGGGTATGTGTACCATTGCTACTGATGATGTGGCTAAGGAGGTTACTGTGGAGGCCAGTAGGGCTGCCTCAGTGGTGGTAGAAGAGGTGGAAGTGATGTCTATGGAGCATGAGGTCTCTCAAACTACTCCTAGGCTTACTATTTCCCCTTGTCTATTGCTATCACTACCCCAGGTTTCTTCTTATATACCTTCTGGGCTTTGACTTCGTTGGTAGATCTAGAGAAGGCAACTGTTTGGCTTCTCCTTGCAAGCTAACCTTCTTATTGATTAATTTCTCAAAAATTTTGATGGTGAAACCTTTTAGCATGAAAATGACTGGGCCATGGATATTCTTAAACATAATCTCAATGGCATGTTGTTCATACAACTGTGGTTCTCATTTCATACTCAAATTATGCCATCTGAAAGTGTAATCGATGAGGGACTCACCATGGTTTTGTTGAGCCATAACGAGATTGCCAATAGTGACCCTTTCCTAAGCTCCAACAAACCTCTTGATAAAGAGTTGCTCCAACTCTGCAAAAGTCTTTGCTGAACTGTTGGAAAGTTCAGCGTACCAATCAAAAAATATCCCTGCTAAGCTACTGACGAAGAGATAAAAGAGTAAAGCGTCACTACCACTAGTGTTGTAACAACTAGCTTTGAAATGTGCAATGTGCTACCCTCACTACCATCAAAAACTCTGAAAGAAGGTGGCAATCTAAAACCTGTGATATTAGATTGCATTAAATTCCTCTAGGTAGGGTCTACCTTTTAGAACTGATGATCCTCAGCAGGCTTGAGTCAACGCTTCTTTCACCTGTTGCTCGACCATGCTCTTGATATCTTTTCCTATATGGAGGTACTATCCACTACCTTTCTATACATGCTGGTGCTACCTTGCTCTACTAGAGGTAAAGTCTTGGCTGGGTCCAAGACATGCACCAACTCTGGCTGACTAGTCTCAGCTATAGTAGGATAAACTATCGGTGCTTGATTCTGAAGTACTAAGACAGCTGCTAATAGATCTTCGAGCCTCTTCTCCATCCCATCTATTTTTTCATTCTTTTATTTTATCTGCTGAAGGAGGTGTTGGATTGAGTAGGTTGTGTCTTCTTGCTCATCCTTAGCACCTTCCAAAGTTTGCTGCTCTCTAAGGAGGGACCTCCTGGTATCTATCATGCAAACCCCTGCTAAATCTTCCAATAAATCATCTTCATTGAGATCAAAGATAATTATCTCCTCATCATACCAGTCATATCCTAGGATCTATTTCTTCTCCATGAGATAATTAGCTACAATATCATCTAGAGAATGATTCATCTAAACTGACACAAATGACTTTGGTTGACCGATGGTGGGATCACTATCATGTATTGTGAGTCACCGGACCTCCCCTGCTGCTGGAGAGTTAACCCTGTAAGGGCTATACTCATTGGAAGAAATACACTCCTGACTGTCACTGACTCTGTATGGGATGACACACCTAGGAGGATTTATCATCATAGGTGCAACTAAGATGTCACCTTCTCTCTCAACAACTGTTATCTCCATTATATGTTGTACTAGTGGTGGTGGTGATGGGACCACTACGATGTGTCAGGGTTGCCATTCCATTCCTTCTTCAGCGGTAGAAGGTCGGCAGGAGGCTTCGGCCTCACCATAGTTGTGGATGGAACGAGATCCCTTGGTCATAGCCAGATCACCAGTGGGGTCCTCTTCTCCCCAGATGTGGCCTTCATGGCCTTTGGTGGAACTGGAGATGCTGGAACATGAATAGGAGATGGCAAACGGGGGGTAGAGTGGTGTGGTGGAGGCACCACCGACTCTCTCGTGATAGGAGCTACTCTCTTATGATGTGTCATCTATATGAGCAGCATACTGTCAGTATGATGAACATGGGTAACATGTCAATTAGGAAAATCAACAAGTGCAGAGGCCACTGACTGTTGGCTGAACTTCCGCCTCTTTCGATTGGTGATATGAACTGAAGTGCGGCCCTCCCTGGCCCTCTCCTGTCGAATATGCTTCCCGATGCTACAGGAAATAATGGATCTCAAATCAAACTGAGCCCTGGACATAGATCATCTGAAGGCTCTACTAACCTGACATATAACTAAATGAAGGCCGACATATGACCTCCTACTCTGACTAACTGGTAGATGAAATTAAACCGTTGGTGGAGGTGAAGCAAAAATCCTCCTGGCATCCTCTCTGTCAGACCTAGAGAGAGGATGGAACATGTTTGCTATAACCAGTAGGGAAACCATCGTGGGAAAATCCTCTATAACTTATCAAGTAGCTGCCTCCATTTCCCTTGCAATGCAAGTATGATATCGCTTTATCATGCGGTTCTTGTTTCTCCTTTGGGTAGGGTGAGCAGAGTAAGAGCTATACCCAACTCAAAAGCAGGGGAGACAATCCTTGGGATCAAGGGAGGCTTACCCTTGGAGGGTGCTAGTGAGTGGGTGCTAGCCCTGACTAGGGTAGCATGGGGAACAACTGGGGGCACTAGCGCTATCACTTACACTGGTACTGTCACTATGGGAACTGCCACTGCCTCCCTCTTTAGTGAGGGCATCTCAGAATCTGACGGCATGTGAACCTGAATGACCGTCTTCTACTTGGCCACTATGCTCTTACTAAAAGTCATGAGGGGAGTGCCTCACATGTAATTCGGGCCCCCTCAAAACCTCAAAATGGATGGGGTGGGCATAGTCAGAGTGTGGGAGGTTGGCCTGATCCAGGGCCAGATCCATCCCATGGGTAAAAGTGAACACATATCTCAGCGTCGCCATTGCTATCAACTGAAACTGAAACTGCACTATAATAGAAACTGATGCTGAACGAAAGTCTGCAATGTTAAAAATAAACTTGAATCAGATTTCTATTGATTTTGAATTTGAATTTAGAATTTGAACCCATACTCAACATCTTGAAAGTGTTAAGTCGGGCTCAAATAGATTTGGAAGAGATTTTGAGATTTGATTGGAAAGAGGAATTTTTGAATATAGAATCCACTTTCAACAAATTTGGGTATGTTTAAAAATGGGTTCAAATATTTTTGGAGAGATGCTTCCATAGGTTCATATTTGAATCTGATTTTTGATTTGAAATTTTTGGAATCTACTCACTTAGCAAATTTGGGTATGCTAAGTGAAGTGTTTGAAAATAATTTCTTCTTTTTATTTAATTTCTTTATTTTGTGAATCATTTGTGATTTTGAAAGATGGAATCCTCATTTAGTGAATTTGGGTATGCTAAATGAACGATCCAAGTGTGTTTTGTTTTGAAATTTTTTAAAAATAGGATCTTTAGAAAATTTGAGTGTGCTAAGATATTCCTAATATGTTCCTTTTGTTTTTAAAGATTTTGATTTTGAAAAATGGAGACTTCACTTTAGCAAATGTGGTATGCTAGAGTGAAGTTCAAATGTGTTTCTTTTGTTTTAGATTTTTCTTTGAAAAATGGAGACTTTACTTTACCAAATGTGATATGCTAAAATGAAGTCCAATGTGTTTATTTTGTTTTGGATTTTATTTTTTAAAAAATGGAGACTTCACTTTAGTAGATGTGGTATGCTAAAATAAAGTTTCAATTATGTTTTGAATTTTTATGAAATGGATATTTCACTTAGCAAAATTGAGTATACTTAATGAAATTTTAATGTTTATTGAGATTTTATGAAATGGATATTTCACTTATCAAATTTGAGTATGCTAAATGAAATTCCAAAAATGTGATTCAAATTTTTGTGTTTTGAAAAAGGGAGACTTCACTTTAGCGAATGGGGTATGCTAAAATGAAGTTCCAAATGTGTTTCAAATTTTGTTTTGAAAAATTAAGACTTCACTTTAACAAATGTGGTATGCTAAAATGAAGTTCCAATGTGCTTTAAATTTTGTTTTGAAGAATGGAGACTTCACTTTAGCAAATGTGGTATGCCAAAATGAAGTTCCAATTGTGTTTTAAAAATTGTGTTTTGAATTTTGTTTTCGAAAGAGAGATTTCCATTTAACTATTTTGGGTATGTGAGATGGAATCAATTTTTGGAAGGGAAAATCTCAAATTAATCATATATGGAATATGTTAAGTGGGATTTCAAAATAGTGTCATTTTATTTGAAAATGAAATCTTCATTCAATAAATTTGGGTATATTGAATGAAGATGTTCATATGTACTTTTTGAAATTTTATTTTTAATTTTGGTTAGAAATGAAACCTCCATTCAATAAATATGGGTATATTGAATGAAGAGGTTTCATATGTGCTTTTGAAAATTTATTCTTGATTTTGATTGGAAATGAAACCTCCATCCAATAAATGTGGGTATATTGAATGAAGAAGTTTCATATGTGCTTATTGAAAGTTTATTTTTAATTTTGGTTAGAAATGAAACATCCATTCAACCAACTTAATACATATGGAATGTGTTGAGTGGAGTTTCATAGTTGTGATTTTGCTTGAAGGTGCAACACCCATTCAACACATTTGGATGTATTGAATGGAAATACCCATCTTCAAATTTTATGCTTTTTGAAAACATGATTCTCAGAATTTTATTTTGAAATGTTCCCACATGTAACAATTATAAAAATTATTAGATGTGGTGTAAATATTTTATTAAGTGTATTTTGAAAAGTAAGACTTTTATGAAAGATTTATTTTCTCTTCATTTTTTGAATGAACCTTTCCTTACCATAAAAATAGTAAGGAGAAAGACTTTGATCATTATCTTTTTATTAAATTTTTTATTTTCACCCATTGGGGAACCTAATGGGGGTTTTAAGACCAACACGGGGTGAGGTCCTAAAACCTAAATATGTTAGCTAGCTTAACTTAGGGAAGAAATAAGCTAAGTTCCAATGGAAAGAAAGATATTCTTGGATTCATACAAAAGTACAAAGCCACTATCGATACTTGGAGACAACGATCATTTACCAAAGACGGAGAGAAGAACCATCCCCTTCGAAGTCGCTAGAAAAATTTATGGTGAAAATTTTATTATTTTTAATTTTCTAAGTGTTTACTTCCATCTTCAATCAGGTAGAAATATACCCTTTGCATTTGGACACCACGTAGATCTGCATATGTTCTTATTAGGGTGATCGGATATGACATTGATGAGAGGTGTACTATTTTGAAAGACAGAAGTCATCACCCTTCAATGGACCTAATCACCTAAATAAGGACTCCTAAGGACAATGGGTATGCATATGTACCAAAGATTCTTCCCTTACTTCAAATGGAATATTAAAGTATAGTTTATTTTAAATCAAATTCATTAAGTTCCCTACAGGGGCAAGCCCCCATAGTTAATTACATCCTAAGGAAGGGGATTCCTTAAGAATACTTTTGATTAAGGTAAAGGATCGTTGTCTCCAAAGATTTCAATAGGTAGGACTAACAATCGATTAAGAATACTTTGAATTAAGATAAATGTTCATTGTCTCCAAAGATTTCAATAGGTAGGACTATTAATTAATTAATTTATTTTTAGAAAGTCAAGTGGGATTGATCAAGAGGAGGGAGTTCTTATCAAAGCTAAATGAAGATGAGTAGGGGATGCTTAGGATACTAGGAAGACTAGTAAGCACCTTAAATTATCCTTTGGTTGGGCTTTATGTTTTTGAAATTGACTTATTTATTTGAGTTAAATTTTTCATTAAAAATTTAGAGCTTATGATTCCACAACACAAGATTTTGGAAATACCTAATAGGTGAAGATTTATACTTATGGCCCGCAAAGGAGAGAAGCAACCTCAAAACTTGAATCTAAGGAGCTTTGGCGAGGGCCAAAAGCATGACCTAAATCTAAGGTAAAAATGAGTATTTGGTTTACCTCCACAAGAGAGGATAAATCACCAGACTATTTGAACTTACAACCGCCTGGGGTGGCTGACAACTAACTCCTCTTATGATTTTAAGTACATGTAGGCAAGTCATATGCATTATGCAAGATAACTAGGCTGTTATTAATTTAGAAAGAGACTAAGTCTTTAAACTCACTCTTTAAGAGACTAGAGCATGTAAGGGCATGAAAAATGACCTAAATTTAATGCAAATTATGTTACATTTTATTTTTATTTTTGGACAATCACTTGACTCAGGCTATAGGATTAATATGCCTAATGTATGAGAAATTAGATTACAGGCCAAAAATCAGCTAGATGGGGAGGTGTGATTCCACCATGGCTCTCACAGGTCAAGCCAAGTTCTCTCGCAAAGGTGGAAGCCCTCCAATCAAAGAGTGAAATAATATGCTTTTATGCATGATGTTAGAAAAGAAAGTACACATTTAGCTAAGGGGTTGCTAATTCTTTTATCTTGATTTTAACTTAGGCTTTAAGTGAGGTTATGAGTTATTTATTTTTAATTTTGAATTGAATAGTTTGATAGAAGATTTGTTTTCTTAAGAGCTTAATCATCACCCAGGCCATACATCAAGTAAGAAAGAAATTAGGAAAAGATGTCATCTTAATGCATAAGCTAAACAAAACATCAAACATTTTATAAAGCTAACACAAAAGAATAAAATGCTATTTGTTGGCGGGCTCCACCACACAAACCCAAAAAGAAATTGGGTAGTTGAGCTCTACCCTTATACAACCTGGATTATAAATGAAGTAATTAGAATTAAGCAATGAATTCGTGTTATGGAGGTCTTCATTTCTTCTTTTTTTCATTATTCTTTTCTTCTTTATTCTTTGGTTCCTTCTTTTGGATGGTTGGAATTTGCATGCTCCAAAGACTTCACATGGTGCATAAGATGAGATCCCATGACCAATGCTCATCATAATCCCCCATAACAATCATTCCAAAATCTTAATTATAAAATTACATGAAAAGGAAAAGTAAAATCTGACTAATACCTGCAAAATAGAGATTAGCTAAAACAAACCATACAAATCTCAAGCATGTATATTGTACTTAGTACCCCACACATGGATAACCAAGTCCACCTGGCCTATGCTTAGGGGTAGAAGTACTTGCACAATAAAAGTATTTATATTTTTATTTATTATAGTTCCCCTTAAGCACAATCTTCTAAAGAAAATAATGATTAGACTAAATCATCCTATCACTTATTCTACGCACATGCACCCTAACATCTAGATTAAAAAAATATTAGAAAAGAAAAGTAAACATCAAACTATGCACAGCCCTAACCTCAAGCTAGAAGTGGTGACTTAGTCTAATGTGTGCGCTTTAAAAGATTTTTGTGGTGTCCTTAACTATGGCTTTAAGATTTAGATTTTCTAAGTATGAAGATGTTCAACTTAGATGGGTGGTTTCATTTAAGTGTTTAATTGATTTAGGTTAATTTTATTTGATGATTTGTTTAGGTTTGAGTGAACCTACAATTAATTACTAAGTTGTAAAGAGAGGGAAAAGAGAAGAGAACTTCTCTTTTCTTCCCTACCTTAAGTAATTTCTAAAGTAGATTCATGTTTGATTTTGTTTAGTGAATATTTTGTTATGTGTTTTAATTAATCCTAAGTTTAGATCAACTATAAACAAACCTATCCAAAAAAAGGTATTTTAAGATTAAGTAATGTGAATTAATATCACAAAACACACCACACTATTTCTTTCCCATCATGTATAACATGTATATGAATGAATCCTAAGCATATCTATACATAAAAATGAGGATGTTTAGCAAACTTTCCTAATGAATGCTAAGTAATATTACTTAAGAAAATTTGGATGCTTTATGATGCATGATTTTCATTAAGTAGAAAAGGGTTATTCTTTTATCCTTTATTCATATGCACATGTGTATGTATGAAATGCATAAATGAGGATGGTACCATTGTTAGCACCAAGGTGTGTGGTTTAGGGTTTTACTAATATACATAAATACATGTATAAAAGAGATAAATGGAAAATGAAAGATGCAAAGTTTATGTTTATTTGATTTTTGGTTTGTTTATGCAATTTATGTGTGTAAATGTAAGGATCCTTCTTAAGTTATAACATGGAAGAAGATAAAAGTAGATTTTAAATAGGTGTTATATTCTTTTAAAAGAACTATACACTTTGCAAATCTTATTCAAATCCATGTTAAGAGGAAAGAAATGAAGAGAACATAAGACATATTTTTTTTATTCACATGCAAGCTTATAAATAAAGTATGAGTAGCATACCTTTCAGTTTTGATATGTTATTTATAAATTTTCAAAATAATTTCAGCTTTAATAGTGATAATAGCCATTCATATTTTTTACTTCAGCCAAAATATGCAATTTAATAGAAAGAAAATATTTCATTTTAATTTTAATTTTTAAAAAAAGGGATGAATGCATGATTTTATATGACATACACATGAATTTTTATCATGACACCCACTTAATGAAGTAGAATTATTTAAAACAGATCAAATTTGGTTTAAAGAGATTTTGAATTTTGTTTGATTTTCAATTTGATTTCAATTATACAAATGTGAAGAGGGTTTGCTGGTCCTAACCCATTCCCATATATGAATATTATTTTTGTTTAATTTTTAGGTGATTAGGTCAATTTTATGTTTTAGTTAGGTTAAGGTGTTATTAAGTTAATTACCTATACCAGAATATTTAATCAAATAATTATGAGCCAATGATATGACATAAATCTACACAAGGAATTTAAATTAGCAATGCACCTAAGAAAGAAAGGGGTATAATGCACTTGGCTCATGATTAATGATTAATTAAGCTAAAAGGTTTAATTTAAGTAATTTTATAAGTCTTCCCACACATGTGAGTTGGATTTTGATTTCCTTAATGTACTTAGGTTATTGAACACCTAAGAACTTACCCAAGATGAATTAGTTATGTTTTGGAAGGTTTTAGAATTTTATCAAATTAATTAGGTAGTGTGGAGAAAAATTTTCATAGGTGTCACCTTTTCAAATATGTTGGTTAGAAAGGAAAGACAAGACTTATACAAATTCATCTTTTTAGGATTCCACATAGATTCACAGATGTACCTATTCAGGTGATCAAGTACATCATTAAGAAAATAGTATACTATCTTGAGAGATAGAAATCACTACCCTTTAATGGACCTAATCACCTCAATAAGGACTCCTAAGGATGATGGGTCTGCATATATACCGGAGATTCTTCCCCTACTTAATATTGAAATGTAAAGCAGGGTTTATTTTAAACTAGGTTCATTTTATTATCTATAGGGAAAATCCTCCATAATTAATTACATCCTAAGAGACGGGATCCCTTAGGAAAACTCTCGATTAAGGTAAATGATTGTTGTCTTTGAAGATTTTAATAATAAATGATTATCAATCGATTAGTTTATTTTTGAAGATCAAATGGGATTAATCAAAGAGGGAGTTATTATGAAAGCCAAAATGAAAGATAAGTAGGAGATGCCCATGATGCTAGGAAACTTAGCAAGCATCTCAAACTATCCTATAGTTAGGCTTTAAATTTTTGAAATTGATTTAGTTTGTTTGAGTTGTATTTTTCATTAGAAATTTAGGAGTTATGATTCCTTAACACAAGATTAAGGAAATGCCTAAGAGGTGAGAAATTATGCTTCTGGCCCACAAAGGGGAGAAGCAATCTCAGAACTTAAATATAGGAGCTTTGGCGAGGGCCAAAAGCATAACTTAAATTTAAGGCAAAAATGGGTAATTAGTTTTCCTCCACAAGAGAGGACAAACTACCCGACAGCTTGGACTTACAACTACCTGGGGGTGGCCACCAAATAACTCTTCCTATGATTTTAAATACATGTAGGCAAGTTACTATGCTTATGTAAGATAGTTAGGCTGTTATTTATTTAGAAAGAGACTAAGTCCATACACTCACTCCCTAAAGAGACTAGGTCATGTAAAGGGAATGCTTCAAATGACCTAAATCTAATGCAATTCAAATTTCATTTTATTTTCATTTTTGGACAATTATTTTGACTTGGGCTAGTAGGATTCATATGACTGATGCATGAGAAATCAAGTTGTTGGCCAAAATCAGTGAGAAGGGAGGAGGTGAGTTTCCACTATGGCTACCAAAGGTCAAGCCAAGTTTCTCTGGCAAAGGTGGAAGCTCTCCAATCAAGAGTGAAATAAGATGATGTTGTGCATGATATTACAAAAGAAATGCTTATCTAGCTAAGGGGTTGCTAATTCTTTTATCTTGGTTTTAAATTTCAGCTTTAGGTGAGGTTATGAGTTGATTAATTTTTATTTTGAGTTGTTAAGCTAAGTAAAAGATTTATTTTCTCCTAAAGAGCCTAATCCACATCCAGTCCATACATAAAGCAAGGAAAAAACTAGAAAAAGATGCCACTTAATGCAGAAACTAAACAGATCATCAATCAATTTATAAAGCTAATCACAAAAAAATAAAAGGCCGTTGTGGGCGGACACCATCGTACAAACCCAAAAAATATCAAATGTGGGTAGCCGAGCTCTACCCTTATACAACCCAGATTACAAATGAATTAAATTACAATTAAGCAAGGAATTCATTGTTATGGGGGCCTTCAAGCTTTATTTCTTCTTGCTTCTTTATTTTTCTTTTCTTCTTTCTTTTCTTCTTTCTTCTTTGGTTCCTTCTTTTGGATGGTTGGAAGGTTACCGAAGGTAGATGCTCCAACGCTTCACATGGTGCATAAGATAGGATCTTATGACCAATGCTCATCCTAATCCCATAACAATCATTCCAAAATATTATTTGCACAAATTTACTTGAAAAAGGAAAAGTGAAAATCTAATTAACACTTACAAAATAAAGGTTAGCTAAAACAAATCACACAAATCTCAAGCATGTATATTGGACTTATCACCCCACACATGGGTGACTAAGTCCACCTAGCCTATTGGATTATTCTTAGGGGTATAAAGCAACTACAAGCAAAAGCATTTTATATTTTATTTATGATAGTTCCCCTTAAGCACAATCCCCTGCAGAAAAGAATAGTTAGAGTAAGAGCATCCTACCATTCATTCTACAAGCATACACCCTAACATCTAGTCTAAAATATATATCACAAAACAAAATAAAATATTAAACCATGCACCGGCCTAACCAAAAGCTCGAAGTGGTGACTTAGGCTAATGTGTGTGCTTTGAAGGTTTGTGTGGTATGCTTAGCTATGGCTTTCGGTTCAAATTTTTTTCTAAGTGTGAAAACATGTTCAACTTAGGGGAGGGTTTTATTTATGTTGTTTAATTATTTTAGGATTGATTTTATTTCATATTTTAATTAGGTTCAAGCAAATCCTACAATTAATTATTAAGTTATGAAGAGAAGGAAAGAGAAGGAGACTTCTCTTTCCTTCCCTAACCTAAGTAATTTCTAAAGTAGATTCACATTTTAGTTTTATTTAGATGAATGTTTTGATTAAATCATTTGATTAATCCTAAGTTTAGATGAACTTTAAACAAACTTATTCAAAAAGAAAGGCATTTTAAGATTAAATAAAATGAATCAAAATTCACATAACAAACATTACTTCATTTCTTTCCCAATATATATAACATACATATGGATGAACCCTAAGAATATCTATACATTCAAATGAGAATATTTAACATACTTTATGATGCATGCTAAGTAATCCATCTAAGAAAATTTAGAATTTGAATATGCATGATTTTTCTTAAGTAGAAAAGGGTTTCTTTATCCAAATTTTCACATACATGAAAGTAAGAAAGGCATAAGAGTACAACACCACAGTTAACGAGGTGTAAGGTACAAGACCTACTTAGGCTATTTTTCACAACCTTGGGGGTTGTCCAGACTAATATACCACTTTCCTTACATACAAGCATGTGTATAAAAGAAATGAAATGGAAAAAAGAACATGCAAAAGTTGTTTAATAGATTTGTTTTGTTTATGAAATTTATGTATGCATGATAACAGGATGATATAGGGATAATATTATATAATTAAGTGTTAGGTTCTTTTCAAATGAACCTTACATCTTACTAACTCCTATTCAAAACTATGCCAACATAAGAAAGAAATAAAGCCTATGCTAAGCATACCTTTATAATTTTCACATGCAAGCTTATAATTAAACTATAAGTGGCATAATTTCATATTTGGAATTTCACTTTTCTTACATACAAGCATGTGTATAAAAGGAAGAATGCAAAAGTTTCACTAATGGATTCATTTTATTTATGCAATTTATGTATGCTAGTATAGGTAGCCCCTCTTAGGTGGTAGCATAGGAATGAATAGGATATGAAATTAGGTGATTATTAGGTCCTTTTCAAATGAACCACATATCTCACCGGATTCCTATTCAAAACTATACCAACATAAGAGAGAAAGGAAACCTATGTTAAGCATACATTTATAATCTTTCACATGCAAGCTTATAATTAAAGTATAAGTAGCATAATTTTAGATTTAATATTCAATTTTTATGTTTTGAAAATAATTTTAGTTTACTAGTGATAATAACCACTCATATTTATATTTTTGAACACATGCAAAGTAAACAATTTCATTTTTTAAATTTGAATTTGAAAAATATGGATGAATGAACTCACATGACATGACATGTTTAACATGTCTCAAAGCAATGAAAGCGTGTAAACAAACTCACTTTAATTAAATCCTAAAGACATTCTTATAGAATAAGAAAGTTTAAAATAAATCAAAGTGTATTCATTGTGATTTTTGTTTAGTTTGAAGTTTGATTTAATTTTGCAAAGGTGAGTTGAGTTTGCTATTTCTAACCCATTTCCACATGTGTTTGATATTTTTGTTTAATTTTTAGATAATTAGATCCATTTTTATGTATTAATTAGGTTAAGGAAATAAGTAACTTAATTAACCCTTACCTACACCATAATAATTAACCAAATAATTATGAGCCAATGAGATGACATAAAAACTCACAATGAATTTAAATTTGTAATGCACCTAATAAGAAAAAGCCCTAATGCAATTTGGCTCATAATTAAAGGTTAATTAAGCTAAGGAGTTTAGCTTAAGTAATTTCAAAATACCATTTTCACACATATGAATTGGGTTTTAATTTCCTTAATTGAACTTAGGTTATTAGACACCTAAGCATCTACCCAAAGCAGATTAATTAAGTTCTGAAAGTTTTTAGAATTTTAAGAAATTAATTAAGGAGATAATTAATGAATTAATCCCTTAATTAGGAGAAGATTAAGGAGAGAAAAAGGGGTTTAGGGAATAGCTTAAGGTAAATGCACCAAAATTATTCCTTAAACCTTCTATTTATTAGATTTGACCTTGATTAGTCCTAATCATAGATTAAAATCATTAATCACACCCTAATTATGCTTAATTAAGTTAAGGGAGTAATTAAGAAATCTATATACAATTCTCCTAGTTAAGCCTTCAATAAATCCCAAGAAAATTATGCGAGGTAGAAGTCATCTCCTAAAATATACCCAAGAAATTTTAGATTAATCAGAGGCTTAATTAAAAGGTAATTAGCAAAATAAACTATCCAATAAAACCTAAAATCAGAGAAAATCATAATTCAAAACCAATTGAAATTATTTTAAAATATTATAGGTTGAATTATCTTTCTATAGAAATTTATTTCATATTTTTCTGAATTTTATTGAAGGAGATATAAATTTTAGAAGATCCCTAGATTAATTAAAATTAATTAAAGATCCTAAACTAATCCTATAGCTCATGTCGCGATGCGTGGCAGCGGCGGTCAGCGTGCTTTACATGCATCACACAGTGAGGGATTCACTTAAATGTCATGTTAGGGTGGTGGCGCAGCGGCAGATGCGCTTTGATCTCTATCGTCCGATCAAAGATCGGATGACCATAGATCTCCCTGTAGTTTTAAAATGGATAAAGGAAATTCTAAACATGGGAATTATCTTGGTCATCCATCCAAAATGCATGGATGGATGGCTGAGATCTCCAATGTTCTTCCCCCTTGATCAATAGAGGCCGTCCATGATTTAGGGGAAGATCTGAGCTCGATTGAGCTCAGATTCAAACCAAACTTAACCCACACCATCTAAAGGAAATGAGCAGCACATCCAACGGTGGATCTTGCATGACTCAAAGATTTCTTTCACAAAGGACAAACACATCCTATGTTAGGTGGTTGAAAAATTTCATACATCGCTGGAGGTGATCATCGGCACTCGAGATTGATGAGGTAGCTTCGTCTAGTGGAGCTGAAGACTTGTTAAAGTTCTTAGGCCTTGGGGTTGAGTGACTTCCTCTATGGACCAACATCACTTCAAGATCCTTGCAGCTTTGATCCAATCGCTCCTATCCTTGCTATGGGAACTCCAATGGAAGCTTGGGTGAGCTCGGATTGGTCCTTAGAAGAAGTGTGTAAGAGGAATTGGGATGGTTTTCAGTATGGAGAAAGTTAGGAGTTCAAGTGAGCTCCCCTATTTTCACACTGTGCAAAACTGAGAAGATGAGATTTGATTGCACTCTAGGAAGCTTGAGGAGGCTGAGGAATTGCTTCTCTAACTTCCCTAGGTTCAATCAAATTGGTGAAAGATTGATTTGAATTCAATTAGGGGGAATATATCTCCCCCTTGAAGGATCGGATGACCGCAAGCCTATTTATCATTTTGAACCAATTGTCCACAATGAGAGGGTTGTTTGATTAGTTATATTCTTGCACATGGTCGATTTGGGGCCTTGAGTGGAATGACAACCTCCCATGTGCTTGAAATTGAGTGGGAGATGGATTTTGAATTAGCCATTTTGATCCATGGGGTCAGGTTTGGTGTTGGGGCCAATTGAGCTAACCCAAATCCATTGGGTTGGGTGCACCACTCTTCATTAGGTCCCCTTGAGCTATTAGGAAAGCATCAAGTGGATATAAAGATGGTATGACAAAATTACCCATAGATTAGGTCAAAATTTGTTATATGGCCTAGAAGTAGAATGGTCATTTTGCTGATTTTTTAATTTGGATATGTTGGGTATGTGGAGAAACTAGGTTTGGCCAAGTTTCATGATATTTGGAATTCATTTGATAAGGTTTGCCTCATATTGACCCATTTAGGTCAAAATGGGTCAACATGGGTCAAGTTGACCAATTGGTCAAATTGGGTCAAATCAAGGGTTGGGTCAAGTTCATATGACCATTTGAAATGTTTAGGTGGCTTTGGTTTTGTTCAGTTTTGTTTAGTTTTAAATTTGGCTTATATGACTTCATTTAGGTCAAATGGGTCAAGTTGATCTATTTGACCCATTTGACCTATTTAGGCTAGGTCATGGTAGGTTTAGGTTTGGTTAGTCATATGGAGTGGATTGGTATCTTTATTTTCAATCAATTTTGGTTAAGTTCAAATTTGGCTAAACATGACCCATTTAGGTCATGTTGGGTCTAAGGTCAATTGGGCTAGGTTAGGTCTAGTTGGCCAATTGAGGCTTAGGTCAAGTTCAACAAGTAATTTGAAATGAACTTGACTCATTGGTTTGGATTAATTTGGCTTAGATCAAGTTTTGACACATTTTGACTTTTTAGGTCAAGTTGGGTCAAGTTGGGTCAAGTGGCCAATTTGGCTAGGTTAGGCTCAAATGTTGGCTTGGAAAAGTTCAAACATAAGTTGTGAGTGAACTTAGATCAATGGTTTCAATCAATTTGGCCGATGGTGAAATTTGGCTATGTTGGGTTTCATTTTGGGCTAAGTGTTAACTTGATCAACCCTTAGGTTTGACTTGGTTTGACCCAATTTGGTTGATTGATCATCCCATGATGATTGTTGATCATGATGAAAGGCATAAATGAGTTTGGTTCAATCCAATTTGGTTAGGATTAGAATTTTGCTCATAAGGATACTTTGATTCACTTTGGGTCAAGTGAGCCTAAGTGGGTCAAATGGCTTAGTCAAAGCTTGATTTGAGTTTGATTGATCTTGTATATGAACTTATTATTGAAATATAAATCCATTTACAAGTGGTTTGAAGTCAAATTGGTTTTGATTCATTTGATAATTTCATATTCAAAGGAAGACTATGAAGGGATTTTGGCTTTGATTTTTGACTTAGGTTTTGATTGAGTGATTGAAGTTTGTATTTATATTTGGCTTCATGATTGTATGGTTGATTGAATCATGAGAGAAAATTTCAAGGATTTGAAGTGGTTTAATCACGATTTGGGCTAAGTCCATTAAGAAGGATTTAAAGGACTTAGAAAATTTTTGGAGTTTGGAGTTTGGTTTGATTGATTTATATTTAAATTTCATTTATATATGTGAATATAAATGAGAATATAAATGTGTTATGAGAAAATTCCATGACTTTGAATTGATTTGATCATGATTTTGGCTAAGTCCATTAATGGAAAATTAAGGACATAAGAAAATTTTAGATTTGGAATTTAATTTGAGGATTTGATTTGATTGATTTAAATTTATATTTCATTTATATATGTGAATATAAATGAGAATATAAATGAGTTTTGAGAAAATCCCACGAGTTTGAATTAGTTTGATCATGATTTAGGCTAAGTCCATTAATGGAAGATTAAGGACTTAAGAAAGATTTTAGGTTTGGAATTTAATTTGAGGGTTTGATTTGATTGATTTATATTTATATTTCATTTATATATGTGAATATAAATGATAATATAAATGAGTTTTGAGAAAATTCCAAGAATTTGACTTGATTTGATGATGATTTTGACTAAGTCCATTAATGGAAAATTAAGGACTTAAGAAAATTTTAGATTGGGAATTTAATTTGAGGATTTGATTTAATTGATTTATATTTATATTTCATTTATATATGTGAATATAAATGAGAATATAAATGAGTTTTGAGAAAATTCCATGAGTTTGAATTTGTTTGATCATGATTTAGGCTAAGTCCATTAATGAAAAATTAAGGACTTAAGGAAATTTCATGAATTGACTTTGAATTTTGAGTTTTTTTGATTGGTTTTAATTTTTATTTCATTTAAATATGTGAATATAATGGAGAATATAAATCAATATTGAGAAAATCTTAAAGATTTGAATAGGTTTTGATCAAAATTTTGGTTAAGTACTTAAGGGAAGATTAAGGACTTAGAAAGATTTGAACTTAGGTATTTTAGATGGATTTTGATCATGGGTTTCAATCATCGATTTCAATCATGGATTTCAATCATATGGAGTTGATTTGATTTTGGAGAAAATCAAATAGAATTGATTTGGAATTTTGACTTGAATGAAGGAAAGTGAGGCATGAATGGATTCCCCAAAACTTCTAAGTTTTCTAAGTTTTATGGGTTGAGTGTTCACCTAATCACTAGATGTGTCTTAAGACAAAGGAACTCTTAAAGTCTAAGAGGAGTCCTATGTCTAAGATGGAGGGGTTGAGAGCACATTCTACAAATGAGGACAACATGTAGGTAATTAGTGGATTAATCCTTAATTAAGTTTGGATTAAGGA
This sequence comes from Cymbidium sinense, assembly GCA_021442155.1. Taxonomy (NCBI): domain Eukaryota; kingdom Viridiplantae; phylum Streptophyta; class Magnoliopsida; order Asparagales; family Orchidaceae; genus Cymbidium; species Cymbidium sinense. The sequence goes on from CM038220.1 coordinate 107,619,829, forward strand.
AGAGAGAGGGGGTTTAAGGAATATCTTAAGGAAAATATCTCAAAATTATTCCCTAAACCTCCTCATACTTAATTAACCTCAATCAGGATTAAATCATTGATTACAATTAGACTTAATTATATTAGGAGAGTAATTAGGAATGAATCCAATAATTACCCTAATTAAATCATTAATAAATCCTAAGAAAATTAGGAGAGGTAGAAGTCATCCAACTAAATACACATGAGAAGTTTGAGATTAATTAATGGAATAATCAGAGGGTAATTAGTCTAATTATATTCCCAATAAAACCCAAATTAAAAAAATAATACTGCTCAAAATCTATCAAAATCAATTTTATAATATTCTACATTCAATTATCTTTCATATGCAATTTATTTCATATTTTTTTTTGATTTTTATATACTTAGATATGAATATTTGAAGATTTCATGATTAATTAGGTAATTAATCCCTTAATTATATACTACTCCATGGGTGCCATGTGTGGAGGCGTGCTTTCCATGTGGAGTTATTTAAGTAGTAACATCATAGGCGTCGTGGCTACCTTCTGCTTTCTCCTCATCCATTCGATCAAGGATCGGACGACTGAGATTAAGCCTGCAGTTCTTAAGGGTTAAAATAACGGATCTATTTGTCTTGATCATGGCCATCCATCCAAAATGTGCAGATGGATGGCCTATGATCCATCCTTGATCTTCCCTACGGGAGATGGCCACCGTCCATCTTCTAGGGGAAGATCCGAGCTCGATTGAGCTCAGATTGATACAAAATTCAACCCACACCATCTAAGAGTAAAGGGAAACACATCCAACAACTAACTTCTCATGAGGTGAGAATTCACACAAAAGACCACACCATGGCTAATTTAAGCTCGATTTAATGACATAACTCACTGGAGGCTATCACCAGCACTCGATTCCTTTGAAGTAGCTTCGTCTGGTGGAGATGAAGCCTTGTTGAAGTTTTGAGGTGTTAAAATTGGATGGATCTTCCTATGGACCAAGTTCACCTTCAAGTGGGCTCGGCCTTGGTCAAGAGTACTCTTCCCTTGCTTGGAGAACTTGTGTGAAGGCTTGGATGAACTCGATCAAGTTCCCTAATGAAGCTTGCAAAGTGAATTAGATTTGTTTGGAATACTGAGTGAGATGGATTAGTGAGGGAGTTCCCCTATTTTCAGTCTAAGAAAATTGAGAAATGGGAAATTCCAACTCACTCTAGGAAGCTTGGGGAGACTTGGAAATGGTTCCTCTGGCTATCCTAAGCTCAATTGAATTGAAGACTATTGAATTGAAATGAATTAGGGGGAGTATATCAACCCCTAGAGCAATCGGATGGCCGAGCTTAAAGATGTCATTTTTTATCAATTGACCTAATGCAATGGGTTGTTAGGCCGTTTAGGGTTTGCACATGGGTCAGTTTGGCTAAAAAAGGGTAGTGGGGAAGTTTCCATGTGCTTAATTGAGTGGAGGAAGGATTTTCACGTGCTCAATTTGAAGGAAGTGGTCAATTTTGGCCTTGGGTTGGGTTGGGCTGACCCAAACCCATTGGGTCATGTGCACCATGTCCATTAGTGATGATTTAGTTCACTAAGAGGATGTCAAGTGTCCATGAAGAGGAGTTGACCAAATTCCAAATGGTTTTTATTTTAGGTTACCCTATGCTAAGGGGTAAAATGGTCATTTGACCTTGATATCAGTTTGGATATGTTTGGTTTGATTGAAAAATGGGTTGGGCCAAGTTTCATTGAATTTGGAGTTGGTTTGATATGATTTGGCTCATGTTAGGTCAACTTGGGTCAAGTTGACCAATTGGACAAATTGGGTCAAACCAAGGGTTGGGTCAAGTTCATATGATCATTTGAAATGTTTTGGCATCATTGGTTTGGTTCAATTTGATTTATATTTGAATTTGATTCATTTGATTTCATTTAGGTTAAATGGGTCAAGTTGACCAATTTGACCCATTTGACCTATTTAGGTTAGGTCATGGGTTGGTTTATGTTTGGTTGGTCATTTGAGATGGATTAGTATCTTTGTTTCCAATCAATTTTGGTTTAATTTGATTTTGGCTCAATATGATCTTTCAGGTCAAGTTGGGTTCAATGTCAATTGGGATAGGTTGGGTCTAGTTGGCCAATTGGGGCTTTGGTCAAGTTCAATAATCATTTTAGAATGAATTTGACCCATTGGTTTCAATCAATTTGGCTTAGATAAAGTTTTGACATATTTTTACTTTTTAGGTCAAGTTGGGTCAACTTGAGTCAAGTGGCCAATTGGGCTAGGATAGGCTCAAATGTTGACTTGGTCAAGTTCAAGCATTGATCATGAATGAACTTAGATCAATGGTTTCAATCAATTTGGCCTATGGTGGATTTTGGCTATGTTGGGTTTCATTTTGGCTAAGTGTTGACTTGGTCAACCCTTAAGTTTGACTTGGTTTGACCCAATTTGAGTGATTGATCATCTCATGATGATTATTGATCATGATGAGAGGCTTAGATGGGCTTAGTTCAATCCAATTTGGTTCGTATTGGCATTTGACTCATAAGGGGTACTTTAGGTCACTTTGGGTCAAGTGAGCCAAAGTGGGTCAAATGGTTGGTCAAAGCTTGATTTGAGTTTGATTGAACTCACATATGGACTTATGATTGAAATATAAATCTATTTGCAAGAGATTTGAAGTCAAATGGGTTTTGATTCATTTGAAAATTTCAAGTTCAAAGGGTGAACATGAGTTTGATTTAGGTTTGATTTTTGAATTTAGTTTTGGTTTGATGATTAAATTTTATGCTTATATTTGGATTCATGATTGTAGGATTGATTGAATCATGAAGAAAAATCAAGAGTTTGGCTTGATTTGAGGTTGATTTGGCTAAGTTCAAGAGTTTGACTTTGAAAGGCTTAGGTTGAATTTTGATTGAATTTGAGTTTGATTTTTGGAGTTGGCTTTGATTATTTGAATTTATATTTCATTTATATATGTGAATACAAATGAGAATATAAATGGTCTATGAGAAAATTTCATGAATTTAAAGTGATTTGAACTTGATTTGAGCTAAGTCCATGAGAGGAAATCAAAGGACTTGGGAAAGATTTTTGGATTTGACCATGGATTTTGGATTTGATTTTGGGTTTAGTTTGATTTATTTGAATTTATATTTCATTTATATATGTGAATATAAATGAGAATCTAAATTGGTTGTGAGAAAATTTTATCAGTTTGAATTGATTTTGGCTAAGTCCATAAGAGGGAAATCAAAGTGACTTAAGAAATATTTCAGAATTTGATTTGGATTTCAATCATGGGTTTCGATCATTTGGAATTAATTCATGATTTGAGAAAATCCATTGAATTGGTTCAAGGTTTGATTGAGAAGTTGATTTGAGTTTGGGAGGAATTTTCCACAACACCCTGGGCATGACCTATTCCTATGCTAACTCTTATAATACTCTAGGGTTAGGTCAAGTGTTCACCTAATCACTAGATGTGTCTTAAGTCTAAGGAACTCTTAAAGTCTAAGAGAAGTCTTATGTCTAAGATGGAGGGGTTGAGAGCTGATCCTAAAAATGAGGTCAATAAAGACTTAGGAAGAATTTCATATTACACAAGTAAATCATAAATCAACTAAATCAAACATAATTTCTTGTATGATTCCCTACTCATGTATTTCTTTTTATACATTTATATGTATTTGAGAAAGTGGTATATTAATCTGGATATCATGGGGCTGCGAGGCTTTAAGTAGCTCTAAGTAGGTCTTGTACCTTATGTCCCTGGTGTAGAAAATAATGGCATCATCCTCACTAAAACTCTTATACATATGCATGTGTGATGTAGGCAATGATGAAAGAATCATAAATCAAATAAATCAAACATAACCTTTTGCATGGATTTTCTTATCTTTATAGTCATTCATACATCTACATGTATCTAAGAAAAATAATATATTATGCGGACATCCAGGAATTTCTGAGACTTTAAGTATAGTAGTGTCTTGTACTACTGATGTAGAAAATAATGGCGTCGTACTCACTTAAAACTTTTACACATGTAAATGTGTGTTTAGCTAATGGATGAAAAATCCCTCTTTTCTACCTAACAAAAGCATGCATTTATAATTCAATTAACTAAATGAAACATCTAATTTCAAAAATACATTTCTTTGCATTCATCATAAAGCATGCTAAGATTTACATTACATGTATAGCTATGCTTAGGATTTATCGATAAGCATGATATACATGGTGTAAAGAAATAAATGAGTATGTGTTATGTGATACTAATTTATTTCAATTAATCTTAAGATGAATTTCTCATTGAATAGGGCTATTTAGAGTGAATCTAAACTTAGGATTAATTAAAATAGATAATAAATCATTCACTAAAGGAAATTCATTAATCAATTTATCCTAGAAATTTCTTAAAGTGGGGATAAAAGAGAGACTCTCCCTCTCTTTCTTCTCTTCATAACATTTAGTTGCTAGGTGTAAGTCATATGAAACAAAAGAAAACAATAAATAAAAAAATCTTCAAACTAATTAAACCACTTAAAGAGAAACCAACCCTTTATAAATTAAATTCCTCATACTTAGCAAAGCATAACTCTAAAGCCTAGTTAGACATACCACACAAGCTCTAACACATGCACATTAGGCTAAGTCACCATTTCTAGCTTTATGTTAGGGCGGTGCATGGTTTGATGAATGTTTAGTTTTGTGATGTATTATTTTAGACTGGATGTTAGGGTGTATGTGCATAGCTTGAATGTTAGGCCGACATTAGCTTAATCATATTTTATGCAAGGGGTTGTACTTAAAAGGGATGTTGTAATCAAAATATAAATGTTTTTCGCTAGCAGGATGCTTAGCCCTTAAGCATAGCCCAAGTTAGGATAGGTGGACTTGGTTACCCATGTGTGGGGTGCTAAGTCTAAATCATTTCTATAACTGCTTGGGTTGTATGGTGTGTTCAACTAACATTTATTTTGCCTATGTAGGTAGATTTACTTTCCTTCTTTTTTAATGTAATTTTGCATTAGGATTAGGATAAGTAATATGGGGATTAATGGTGAACATTGGTTATAAGACCATGTCTTATATACTATGTGATACCTTTGAAGCAAGTTGCATCCCAATCAAAGTCAAAAGAAAGAAAGAAATGAAGCAAATTAAGATGAAGGAACGAAAGATGAAGAGTGAAGACCCCCATAATTCTTATCATTTTACAGTTGTAATTACTCTTTCATTATGTCGGGATGTATAAGGGTAGAACTCGGCTACCCACATTTCTTTTTGGGTTGTACAGTGATACCCGACTGCACCGACCGTTTATTCTCTTGCGATAGCTTTATAAAATTATGTGATGATTTGTTTAGCTTGTGCATTAGAAATAGCATGCATTTTCATAGTTTTTTATGATTGATCATTATTGTGTGGCCTGGATGTGATTAGACTTCTAGGATAAAAAATAAATTTTCTATCCCATTAACAACTTATAACTAAAATTTTTAAAATAACTCATAACCTCAGCCTAAGAATTAAATCAAGATAATAAAATTTTTAGCAACTCCTTAGCTGGATGATTAAATGTATACTATCATGCATATCATATTCTTTCACTCTTATTAAAAGAGGGCTTCCAACTGTGCCAGAGAATAAAGGCTTAATATGTAAGAGCATTTGATAGAAAAATACCTCTTTCTCTCTTGATTTAGCCCACAACTAATTTCTATGCACTTAGGCATACAAAATTCTATAGCTTGTGTCAAAATAAAAGTCTAAAATTCAAATAAAATTTGACAAAATTTGCATTAGAATTAAGTCATGACTCATGCCCTTCATGATCTAGTCTCTTAAGGAGTGTGTTTAAGGACTTAGTTTCTTTTCTAAATAAACAACAGTCTAACCATCTTGCAAAGCATATGGCTTGCCTATATGGATTTAAAGCGTAGGAGGAGTTAGTTGGCTGCCACTCCAGGTGGTAATAAGTCCAGCAGCCGGATGGTTTATCCTCTCTTATAGAGATAAACCATATACCCATTTTCACCTTAGATTTATGTCATGCTTTGGCCCTCACCGAAGCTCCCTAGATTTAGGATCTGAGGTCACTGTTTTCCTTTGCACGCTATAAGCATAAATCCTCACCTCTTAAGCATTTTCACATTCTTGTGTGGGAAAATTATAAGTCCTAGATTTCTAATAAAAATTTATCTCAAACAAATAAATCTTCTCAAATTCAAATGTATAAATCCCAACCATATGATAGGTTGGAGTGCTCACTAGGCTTCCTAGTATCATGAGCATTCCATACTTATCTCCCTTGATTTCAATAAGAACTCTTCTCTTTTGATCCCTCCCACTTGATTTTCAAAAATACAACTAATCCTTTGATAATCCTATCTTTGAATTCTTTGGAGACAACAATCGTCTACTTTAATCGAGAGTACTCTTAAGGGATTCATTTTCCTTAGGATGTAATTAACTATGGAGGCTTGCTTCCATAGGGAACTTAATGAACTCAGTTTAAATAAACCCTGCTTTACTTTTCCATGTAAAGTCGGAGAAAAATCTCTGGTATATCCGAAGACCCATCATACCTTAGAAGTCCTCATTAGGTGATTAGGTCCATTATAGGGTAATGACTTCTATCTCTCAATATAGCATACTATTCATTAATTTCATACCTGATCACCCTAATGAGTACATCTATGGACCTACGTGATGTCCCCTCACACAAACACACAAACACAAAAAAAAATAAACACCACAAAATCCAACTTCAAATATAGGATCCAAGTGATTCATTTAAAGACCACATTCATGAATGTTCATGAGTTGCCTGATTGAACTTACGCTTGTAATAAAGCTACCAAACTTTATACTCCTCAATTTATAAATGGACCATTAGATTTGTCATCAATCGTTTATTATTTTATTTTAAATTGAGGTTCTTACTTCATTTGACATCAAAATATGATTTTTTTTCACATAACAAGATTCCAAATGCAATATGGATTTATCCATAACTCCAGATCAATTTCCATGTTTATTTAAAAATTATATTTCAAATTTATTATAAATCTCTTATGAGTTTGATATTAACCTCCTTAAGTTTCACTTGTATTTGTTTCTCAACTCGTTGAATTCTACATGTTTGATAGATCTTTTTGGTGGTCATTGATAAGCTCTCAAGTTCATTGAGCATGATCAAGTTTTCTTGCAAGCCTTATTTGAATTTATCCCTCCTCAGAAGTGAACCTTCAAGTCCATCACTAATCCACTTTTTAGGTCAATTCTATATTTACTTGATCTTTTTGCTTTCTCTTATCATCAGATGTAATGATTCATGCCAATCATTTGGTTTAATTCTCGCTCATCACAGGGCTATTTTATCTTGCTCTAGCATACAACTTAGCTATGAAGTCTTCTAAGCATTACAATTAAATTATTTAATATAATTTTATTTTAACATTCAAATATTTATTTAACAATTAGAATTTCAATCTATCATTATTTTGTACCATATTTATGTTTGAGATTATATCTTAATTGTGTCAATTCTAATTTCATTGTAAATCAAATTTTTTTTAATAAAAAATTTGCTGAAATTTTAGACAAATTTTAGCAGCATTTCGACATAGGGGTGCCACATCTAACAAATTTTAGACCTATTTTTCTACGCGATGAGCATCATTAGTATTTTTACCTCGGATTATCTCGTCACTGAATGTGTGAGAGGCTTTCAAACCATAAAGCATATGTACATATACAATTTCCACATATTAATATATTTCTACATATTCAAACTCTTTTTTTTTTGTTACACATTTGTAACGAATAATGCAATGATCAACAAGCACGAGTAAAATGGAAGGAATGATGAAAATGTCAGAAACTTAGAGGAGAATTCTCCTAATGACGGTGTTCTTTCTTAGTTTTCATCACTTGCAAGGAAGAAAAGATGGGTTGTTTAGCTGCTGGATTTGAGCAGGATTTAAGTTGGATTCAACTTAAATCCAACCCAATGTATTTTCGGATGTAATCCCGTAAATGCTGCCTTTGCAAGTTAAATCCGGATTTACCAAATCCTGTTGGCAGACGAGTCTACGGGATACAGAGAAGCAGAATCGCGCGAAGGAGGGTTTCAGACGAATGGAGAGGAAGGGAGGGTTTCGATTGGGTGAGTTCGCTCGGCTTGATTGCTCGGCTAGGGAGGGATCTAGAGTATCCCATTTGGCTTAGAGTAATAGGGTCGTGTGAGAGGATGGGAGGTGGAGAAGGAACGAAGGGAGAGGGATTAGGGCTTTTGGAGGATGAATAAAAGAAGAGAGGCTTGAAGGGCAACGAGAGATTGCGGTTTCTCCACCGAACGAATGAGATGGGGAGGGTTTTCATTTCCTTGTGGTTAAAGGAGGAAATAAAGCCGAGAGGGGGGAATGGGAGTTTTTGGAGGACCAACGAGCAGGACTGGTTGGCGTTTCCTTACGGTTGAAGGTGAAGGAGTCGAGATCGTACGTGAGAAGGGGGGGGGGAACCGAGCGTGAAGATCATGCATGCTATGATTGTGCGGGTTGAGCGAATTAGGGCCAACACTATTTTTTATTATAAGATCCCAAAAATAGTAACAAGATTATTCCCATAATTAAATCTAAATCACCTTATAGCAATATCTATAATATTTTAAAAAATATTATAATAGTCTCTGATTTCTCATGAAGGAGGCATCATCCTATTTGGTTGCCATAAGATTTATGTTGAAGGTGATCATCATAATCATGTTAAGTGCAACATTCACCTTGATTCAATACTCTTTATCAAGCCTTTATCATTCATTTATGTTGCATCACTTTCTCACTTTAAGAGGACTTTATGTAATGCTCAATGTAGGTAACGTTGGGCTGCACCAATAATCCATCCTATTACGTTTCGATTGATCATAGAAGGGTAGGGTCATCTGGGGTGTGACACTCAATAGGTTAAAGAGAATTTTTATACTTTATATCTCATTATCTTCTTTAGATTGATCCTAGTTTATAGCAAGGTCTTGATGCCACACCATAGAAAATTCTAAATCTATCAATGATAATATAAAATAAAAAAAATTACAATAGAAATCAAGTTATTCAAATGAAAGACTATGGCTAAAGTAATTGTTAGACATGCATAAATAAACTTTAACTAGGCTAAGAAAATTTGCATGATTAAAATCACATATCCAGCTAAAATCAGGTCTTACTTTAAAGATAAAGCATATGTGTAACATCCATCAACTATTAGGAGAAAGAAAACGAGAATGCACCAAAACAATTTTAGAAACTTGGTACAAAAACTTAAAACGGTACACGAAGAACACCTAATTTTACGTGAAAACTTAAGAAATAGAAAAAAAATATGGAGTTGTACTACACTAAGAAATCTATTATAAAGAAAAACTAAGGAGAATTGTACAAATCATACTTTACTCAAACTCTCTAATAATTTATGCACTTCGCTCACTCTAGCGCACTTACTCTCCACTAGGTTACCCAAGAGAATGAAGAAAAAAGTCTCTCAAAAACTACAAAAAAATTGCTTTAAGATGGGCTCCCTGCTTCGTAGTGCGGCGGCGTCGCAAAACCAATGGCAAGGCACTAGCGACTAGTAGATCTATCATTCTACTCTTTTACACGAGTTCTAGCGCCAAGGCATTAGCTGATTTGTCTTCTTGCTTTGTTGCCAAGGTTCTAGTGCTGCCAGATGCAGCACCAAGGTGCTTATTTCAATGTCTTTCTAGTGCATTTTTACGAATCCTAGTGCTAACCTTAGTGTTGCATTTTCTGTCTTCGAAGCCAAGATCTTCATATCACAATACTGAGACGATGCAGATGCAATGTTGTGGATCTACGCAACTCGACTGACAAAATTGAGGGCTGAGACAATACAACCCTAATTGATTGACACAATCAAGCTCTAAAAATAACATCAAGCACATAATCGATTTATTATTACAAAATCCAAAGAACAGTAGCGTCATCATTCCCACTTTTTATTCCAAATCAGATTATAGGAATGTCTATAACATTTTTAATAGAAAATTATTATAAATAATAATGCATTATTCTCACTTAAAATCTCAAAAAAAAAAAAAATCTCAAAAGATGACAAATAGAATTTCATAAATGAATACTATGAAATGATAAGTGGTACAATCTAATGCCATCAGTTTTTTTTTTTTTAAAAAAAAAATTTAGTAATCATCACTTTTATTTATTATCTTTCTTCTTTTCTTTTTGCAACTTCTACCTTTGGATCATACATAATTGATGTATAGTTATTTGGCAAATTTGAGAGCCTAATTCCTTAATCTTTTGCTGACCCCACTAATTGGCACCCCAAGAAAATAGGGAATAATGTTAGATTTCATTCTTTAGAACTCAAAAGAAAGAAGGGAATAAAGCAACATACCTCTTCATAAATGCTCCACATAATTTGGGGGAGTCTATTATTGTAAGCTTTGATTATAATTTTTTTATTGCTCATTATAATGTTATATTATATGATTATGTTAATAGAATATTAATGGTAGATAATGCGAAACATCAAAGAAGTTTTTAATATAATTCACTGTCAAATATTAAAAGCATGTACCTTCAATTATGCAAAGCCTAACTAGAGTGTGAGAGTCTCCTATTTATTGTACCTAGCTTGCTCAACCATGATAGAAGCCACAAGTTTCACGAGATTTTCATATATAATATTTTAAAATCATATATTAATTTCTGATATATATATATATATATATATATATATATATATATATATATATATATATATATATATATATATATATATATTTATCTAGATTTTAAAATAAAAAATCAGTTGGAAAAATAAATAACATTATTTGTGCATATCATAAATGCAAGTGCATGTTCAAATAATAATTAAAACTTGTACTTTAAAACGAAAAGATGTGATTTTGTTCTAAAGAAGGATTGAGATTGGGAATTGGTTAAATGTCAAGCCATTATTACAGATTTTAAGTATTAAGACGTGTTTAACTGACAGTATAGAACAGTTTTCCCTCCCTTATGCATCTAAACTGCGAATCATTCTTTTATAATGCTTCGATCATAGATAGACATAGAGCATTTTTTTTGTTTTTGTGATTTTAACCTCTGATAATCTCTCTCTCTCTCTCTCTCTCTCTCTCTCTCTCTCTCTCCCTCCCTCCCTTTGAAGATCAAAGGCGCCCAATACCATCCTCTCCAAAAAATGGCAATAATCAACCAAAAGGCATATATATATATATATATATATATATATATATATATATATATATATAGAGAGAGAGAGAGAGAGAGAAGCTCTCACCACAATGAGACAGCCATGCATTTCATAAGAATGGAATGAAAAAAACACTAGGGATTAAGGCCCCTATATGATTTTTTAAAAATATTTCGAGGCATATTTATCAAGTAAAAGTGCCTCCCTTGTTGTGCATTTGCATGGAAGCCAGCGCTCCAACTTCTTAAAGATGAGATAAAATAAGTGCACAGAAACACAGAACGCACTTCACTCGAGAGATCTTTTTTCATTGCTTAGTTATCTTATGTTTGTTTTCTTATAGTTTTTAATCTAATACAAACTAAAAGAACTGTAGAATTCTGCTGAAAAAAAAGAAAGAAAAAAAGGGAAGGGGCATATGGAAGAAAAAAGAAAGAAAATTTACCACCTAAACATTAAACAGATTTCTTCGTTACATTTAACTAAAAAATATAGCGATATTATACAACAAATGTGCATCAGATGTTAGTGAATATCAGATAGAAAACGCATACGGCACTCTGCTATTCCCTTTGTTTGAGCATCAAAGGATCATTTACTCATGAATTAAATAGAACTCCTCTTCGTTAGATGCAAAATAGCTCGCTGTTATGAAACTCTTGAGGTATCTTGTTAGAAACTCATGTATGTTTAGGTGGTAAAAAAATTCAAAAAAAAAAAAAATGCAGCAGCAAAAAAAAATGTAGTAACAAAATAAAATCATTGAAGACTTTAAGCTTTTTGCTATTAAAATCAATTTTCAAAAGATAAATTCTCAGAAAAATATGGAAGAATCTGCAAAACAAAATATGCATCATGACATCGGTATCTTTTGCAAAGGAAAATAGGATGCCACTGCAAAGATTAAACTTTTAAACCAAAAGAAAAAAAAAATCCTAATTTCACTGCAAAAAAGAATCAAGGATTGATTTTAATAACAAAATAAATTCATAATTGCATGGCTAAATCTTATTTGCAGCAAAATTTCGGGTTTTTACAACCAAATTAGCTGCTTCATTGGTAGACATCAGAACTGCTATGCTTAGAGCTTTGCCTGCAATTCATTTCTTTGAGCAGGAAATTGTTCAAAAATCTGCGCAGAAGTTCAGAAAAAGAGAAAATTTTCAGAAAAAAAAAAAAATACAATATACTTCTCTTTTCAAACAAGTTTCAGTCACAGTCAAAAGTCTTGATCCCCAGATGGTCCAAAAGACGCATAAAGGATCTTCTAATAATTAGTATGAGAAAAGTACCTGGAATTGCTACAAAAGGTGCGCTTGAAGTCAGAAAAATGCAGCTAAAGGAGATCAGTAAGATCCTTAAGAGTTATACCATCTCCTCCTTTCTCATTCCTAACGGTCACTTACTATTTGAAAGTTTATTAAGATCAAGCAGCAATGTAAAATAGAAGCAACAAGAATAAATAAAAGTTAAAATTTCTTTGTGATTTGTTTTCTTTTTCATTTTTATGTATTTGAAACCTTCCTTTATGTCACAAAGAAATTTTCTTTTATTTCAGATACTTTAAATTAAAGCTCTCTCATAAAAGCAAGATTAAAAGCATTAAGTGGCATTATCTGTTTAAAAGCTTTTCTCATTTAGTTTCCACCAAACACAAGCTTCTTTGGTTTGTATGGCTCCATGGGGCCATGTGATCAAAGGCAGCACATTTGCTGAAAAAGAAATAACCATAAGAGATAACCTTCATGTGTTAGTCTCTAAAATAAAATTAAAGTAAATTTATAATTTTTCAAATAATTTTCTTATTTGAGATGATAAAAAGGCGATGGAATGGCTTTCAACTCTCCATCTCATTCTTTTCTAAAGACTTTAAGTAGAAGAAACAAATTAAAATGAATTTTATGGTTATTGGGTTTATTTTAAGATGAATATATTACAAATTATAATTTATTGGTAATATATTATATTATTCTCAAATTATTGTAAAATATATTTTAATGGAGTTTTGATGAGAATTAAATCATGACTGTTTTTTTCTTAAGATGTCTAGCTGATATGCAACCTAGACCTCAGCAAGTTAGTACTATTTCAACTTAATTTCAAACACTTATAATTATAATATATAATATTATAATTGAATTTTATGTTAAAATGGTATTTATTTTAAATGATTCTCTTAGAACAAACTAATTATCAAAATTTTAAACAAAATTTTTTATTATCATTTATTAATTTTAGGGTGGGCAAACTAATAAAATGAAAAAAATTATCTTTATTAGACAAGATTTTTTATTAGGGGCAAAAATTATTTTTTTTAAAAGATTATAATTATAATAAAAAAAAAAATTGAGGGTGGGCAATTGCCCACCCTCACATAAATATGAGTCCGCCCCTGTTGTTTACACTGATTGAGGCGACGGGGTCTAACTCTTTAGGATAGCTTCGAGTCAATACAAAACTCTCATATTTACATCTTTGCCATTACATAATAATAAAATAATGATATAAAAAATATTTTAGGGTTTGGATGAAAGAGTCTTATTCATCATTCTGAATAGTACTTGTAGTGCTGAATTGAAGATATCGAGTCGATGAATTTCGAATTAGCGAATTCTAATGAGTTGAATATCGAGTTGATGACTTTAATTAATTGACTGTAATTTGATTTGCTAACTTTGACTTAAACTCTTAAAGAATACTCATTAATATTTAATTAACTTTGACCTTGAGAGTATTTGACTATAAAGATAATTGACTTTGATCTTGAGAGTATTTGACTATAAAGATTCACCTCTGAGTTAAAAGTATATCGAATTAAATTTAGAAACAAATTAAAATTAGAGCGAATTTTAAATTTCGGATGCAATTCACAGCCAAAATAATAGTAAATCAAGCGACTTGTTTTTTTTCTTTTAACGAACCACCATGGGCCGTCCTCTAAGATATAAGTTAAAAGGCCCATGAAAGCATCCTCCTTGACACAGGCTTTACGAATTATTGAATGTGTGATTTGTGAAGTAGATTTTTTTTAAAATTTATTACTCATTATTAAAAAAATAATTAAAAAAACAGCTTTCTTGGTTTTAAAATAATTTAAAATCTATTCACCCAAAATAACTTTAATGACAGAATTTTATAACTTGCAAGAATATATATATATATATATATATATATATATATATATATATATATATATATATATATATATATATATATATATATATATATATATATATATATATATATATATATATATAATTTAAAAAAGAAAATCAAAAAAACGTAGGACGTTGCTGTCATCTTCACAGTTCATGGAAGAGGAAGTCGAATGCAGGTCGCTGTTCATGGGCGTGAGGAGACCATGGCACCATTGTTTGTTGGTGCGAGCGTTCGCATAGTTTTTTTTTAAAATATTTAAGCGAATTTAGTTACAAAATCACGCGTAAACTCTCAATCAATAACCTAAGGTGGCTCGCACGGGATTCACGCTCACACATTTGATATCACCGTCGCATGCGACTGTCATTTTGTGGGTGAGAGAGAGGTTACGCCATCGCCGCTGGCCACTTATTGTGTGTGGAAGCCGAAGCCTTATCACTATCAGTGGGCGGCGAAGCCTGCTATGATTACAAGAGAGGAGGAGTCACAGCGTGATACATTCATAATTTATCTGATTTAAATAAATTTTAAATACACTCAAAATAAATTGAAAAGAGAATTCTAAATATATTAACAATTATTTTTAGTGAGAGTTGGAATTTCATTATAGTGGAAAAAACAATTTATTATATTAATATTGTATGCAAAATCTTTTATGCATGTATGAAATGTTATGAACAATTTATAAGAGGTGCATAAACAAAATAAGATTTATATACATATCACATAATTCTTATGAATTTACATATCAAAATTTGATATTTATATATCTGATATTTATAAACAAAATAAGATTTATATACATACTACACAATTTAGGTCCAAGTCTATGCTCTAAAGCTCCTAATTTATGTAAAGAATATGAGTTTATTTATAAACTTTTATATTACATTTTAACTGATTTTTTGACATCCCTAAAAATTTCCTTGAATAGTCTATTTCTATTTTTTTATCATAAATTATTTTTTAAAATATTTATTGGCTTAATGGCATTGAGATTGAGTGAACTTGGACTCTTATATTTCATTAATTACTCCCACTTAGTTTTTTTATCATAAAATAATTATAAATTAATCTTATCCTAACAGCAATATTCCCTATCACCCCTTGTCTGTTATTTTATTGCGCGTGGTGGCAAGAAGCTTGCTCAATATCCTGTTTTTGATTATAAACGAAGAAATAATCCAAAATCAGTCTCTTTTTTGTATATTTATTTTTCGCAATAATTTTAAAACTGTCAATTTTATTTTAAGATAAATATAATTTACATTTTAATTATTTAAGATTTTTTTTGGATTAAATTTGTTTTAAAACATTATATTATTTTTAAAAATAATTAAATTATTTTTTTAATATTTTAAATGCGTTTAAAATAGTTATTATCAATAGATATATTTTATTTAAAATTCAAATAATATAATATATAATAACATATAATAAAAATAAAAAATTAAAGTGATCCCGTCCAAAATAAGTCCAATCTATAAATGATGACTTTCATTTTTGGGCACTGAACATTGCATCATGATTTAAACGTGAAAAGCTATTAACATAATGAAGCCAACCCAATAATTGAAGATGTTAAATAGTTTTTATAGAAATTTAATGTAATTAAAATAATCTGTTATATAAATAAGAATTATATAAATTTATTTTTTTTTCTCGATTGAAAAAATAATATTATAAAATATAGATTAATAATTTACATTTTATAAATATAATTAGAATGATTCATATCTCTAAATTCTCTGATTTTATGTTTAAGTCTTCTTATAAGAAGAATAAAAATCTATTTATGATTTTTTAATAATATTTAATTTTTTTATGTAATATTTTTAAAAACACTAAATTAAATTATTTGATTTAGTTTTTTTTTTTATCTTAAGTAATTCTTTAGGCATTTAAGTGATTTAATGATGTCAAAATTGATATCATTAATGAATAAAATGAAGCTTTGGTTGCAAGATAAGCCAAAGGAGTTGTTGTAAGTGTCAATTAGTCTAAATGTTATGAGCCTTGGTAGTTATTTTTAAATAATCGCCTATATCATAACAAAGCTCCGTTAAATAGACTTCGATAAAAAAAAAATCAAGCTAGTTGTTTCTCTTGTTTTTTCTTGTGTAATCAACTCATTGGAAGAATAAATGATCAAAATGATCTTAAGAAGAGTGAGGGAAACTCATTTTAAGAAGAGAGAGAGAGAGAGAGAGAGAGAGAGAGAGAGAGAGAACTTTGATTTTTTTTAAAATAAAAGAATAACTTTTAGTTTAAATTTTTAATAAGAAACTAATAAAAATATCGCATCATTTTAATACATTTTAGATATTTAATATTTATTTATATGATATTTTAGTGTCAAAATCACATCAAAATAGATGTATAAAAATGTGTTTAATTTTATAAAATTTAGTATTAATAGTATTTTTACATAATAATAAGAATTAAATATTATATAAGTAAATATTAAAACTTAAATGTTATACATAAATACATAATAATTATGTTATATAAATACATACCTGCACACACAATATATATATATATATATATATATATATATATATATATATATATATATATATATATATATATATATATATATATATATATATATATATATATATATATATATATATATATATATCCCGTTTTAATTAACATCACATATTTAATTTTTTTAAAAGAGAGGAATAAATGGGCCATATTTTTTTTAGAATGTGAATAAAGTTATAATTGCCAGCTTAATATAAATTTCCTTCTTTATTTTAAAAATTCTGAACAGCACCCTATATGGAGAGAGAGAGGAAATAAATATAAATTATTTAAAATTAAATACCATAAATGCACATGAAACATGAATATATATATATATATATGCAAAATGATATTCAATTCAATAGCGGGTCGACTACACGCAATTGAATATTCCATGAAACCTTCATGATCATTATACAGCTTTTATGAAGATGAAGTCAATGCAACTTTTGAAACCCAAATTGAGTAATGCATGATAATGTGCAACCTATGATCACAATAATTGACTAAAGGACGTTTAATAACTGCCTTAGTTAAGGGCGACCGAAGTAAAATCTAGACCACTAAAACTAGACAGATTTTGTTCGGCAAGATATTGATCTCATCGAAAAACCGGTTTATGTTACACTTAAAAAAATGATGCCAATAAGAAAAATGTGCAGGAAAATAATTAAGGTGTTTTTTCTTGGACATCTCTTAACATAGTATATCATCGACTATCGTCATAAGATCAACGTTATCTGATCATCATTGTTAAATCATTATCACCGACTAACACATCAAATCATTGTTGCCTAATGATTACATCAAACTATCACTACCATCTACCACCTTCTAGTTGCTATAAACTCACATCAATTGTTGGATCATGTTATATCATTTGTCATTTTCACATCAATCTCCCACCAACCATTATCATTGTATCATCACCGATAAACATTCATAAGTGGATTATTGCTCAATCATCACCATTGTTCAACACGTTAGATCATAGCTGCTCAAGCTCTATGTCAAACAATTATATGTAATCATGCCAATAAATCTTCACCAATCAACCTACATCGTTAGAGCACTGCCGAATCACCACTATTAGACCACCACTATCAATTGGCTATTGACTTGTTGCTTCTCAACCATCGTGTTGAATTTTTTGACCTCCATGCATGCATAAATTAATCGAGAATTGACCGACCGATGTAACGGTCTCACGAAATACACTCGACATCACCGAAACTAGTCGAAATGACCTACCATCGATGAACGGACTTCACCATCGTGTTCAGAATGTACATATTGCACTGTTGACCTCATTTTTGGAATGAGTTCTCAAACTCCTCTTCTTAGATTTAGAAACCTTCTAGACACTAAGGTTTTCTTAGTCATAAGACACTTCTAGTGATTAGGTGAAGACTTAACCTAATCCTAGAGACTTGGAAGGGTTAATCATAGGATTAGGCCATGCCTTAGGGACCTAAGAAAATCACCTACCCTATAGCCTAAATCCAATCCATGTACACCTTCTTAAATTCAATTCAAATCCAAATTTTCTACCAAACCTCAAACCCAATTTCAAACCCAAATCCAAATTCCAAAATCAAATGATTGAAGCCCTTGATCAAATCTTTCCTAAGCCCTATGATCTTATCTTATGGACTCAGCCTTAGCTAAATTCAAATCAATTCAAATTCAATTGATTTTCTCTAAGACCAATTCAACCCCTCAATCATGTACCAAATCCAATTCCAAACCCCAAACCAAATGATTGCAACCCATAATCAAATCCAAAATTAAAATCCTCCTTAAAGTCTTATGATTGAATTCCATGACCTTAATCAAATATTAACCCAAATCAACCCAAAATCAATTAATTTCTTTATAAATAAATTATTCCTTTATTTATATTTACAAATATAAATAAAACCTCTATTCCAATGATCAAAATTAAATCAATTTCCTACTCAAGCTCTTTTGACTACCTCCATGAGCTTAGTCAAATTTACTTCCAAATCGCTCCAAACTCAAGTGATTTTCTCATAAATCATTTGTATCTTTATTTATATTCACAAATATAAATAAAATATAAATTCACATGACCAAAACCAAGTCCAAAATCAAGTCAAAACCTAATTTAATCCCTTTAAGCCAATTCCTTGAACTTAACCAAATCCTATCCAAATCAAATTGAAACTAATGAATTTTCTCTTGAATTAATCATTCCTTCAATCATCTATCAAAATATAAATGAAATATACAATCATCAAGCTATATCAAATTCAACCCAAAATCAAGCCAATTAAACCAAATTGGCTCACTTGACCAAAGTGACCAATTTGACCTACTTGAACCAAAATTCAATCCAATCTAAATCAAAGTGAATTAAATCAACACAAAATCAACACTTGAACATGACTTGACCTTTAATTGAGCCAAACCTAATCCAATTGGCCCTCTTAACCCAAGTTGACCCAAGTTGATCTAAATGGCCAAGATGGGTCAAATCAAAATCCAACCCAAATTTATTGCAACCAATGGTTTAAGTTCATTCCAAACTGATTATTGAACTTGACCAAGCCATAATTAAGCCCAATTTGACCAATTGGTCAACATAACCCAACTTAGCCTAAATTGACCTAAAGGATCAAATTGATCAAAACCAAAATTAAATCTAAATTGATTCAAAATGAAGCCTACAATCATTTTCAATTAACCAATTGAATTTGAACCAACACCAAACCCAAGCCAATTTGGCCAATTTAGTCAAATTGGTCAACTTGACCCATTTGACCTGTATGAATCCAAATGAGCCAAAAGCTAACATAGGCCAAATTGATTGAAAAAAATTGAACCAATGCACTCCAAATGGTCATTTGAACTTGATCCAATCTTTGGATTGACCCAATTTGACCAATTGGTCAACCTAACCCATTTTGACCCAATTTGACCCAAGTGGGCCAAATTGAACCAAATGAACTCTAAATGACATGAAATTTGGCCCAACTCACTTTTGACTAATTTTAAATCTGCCCAAATCAAATTGAATGCTAAATGATCACTCTACCCTTACACAAAGGGTGTCACATAAGATAAAACACCCATGTAAATGGTCATTTAGTCTTCCTTGGCCACTTGACACTCATTCATTGGTCCACCTAGGCTCCAAGGATACTAACCAACCTAACCCAAGAGGTGGTTGGGTCAGCCATTACTCATGGGAAGGTGAATTCACCTCACCTCCCCCCATTGGGAACACTTGGCAAGCAAAGACTCCCACTCCCCTTTCCATGGCCACATTCGCACACCTTCCTCCACTTAAGTGAAGCTACCTAGGATGATTCCTTGCCATTCCCAACCATCCCAAACCATAGGACATCCACTAGGGGCCAAAAATCACAATGAAAGGGAATTTTTGGCCAAAACCAAACACAAGGAAATAGAAGCCTAAAAATTTCTCCTCCTGCCATTATTTCACTCCCTTATAGCTCCCAAACTAACCAGCAACCGTTCTCACTTTATTTTGGAGTGAAAACCATCAAATTCAAGTAGGTTCTGGCGAGGAAGTGGCGATCATTGGTGGATACATTATTCCAAAGGGAGGAAAAGGTCTAGATCCATTCCAAACTTCTTCTTGCATTTAAGAGCATGCTCAGATCATCACCGCCACCGAAAATCATTCATAGTGAGGTAATTTTCAAGAACTGTAGCCGGCCATAGGAGCTTTTATTTGTGACGATTCTTGCGCAATTTTAGAAATTTTTTTAGAAAACCCTTGCATTTTTCATTGTATTTTGTCCCTATACGAAAATAAAAGTTTTTTTGGTGTGAATTGACGTGAAAACGAGCCCATTCGGATAAGATTTCATTCAGATTTCACAGAAATCCTAAAAATCCCATCGGTTTGCATTGTTCTATCTCTTTCGCCGGTCGGGAAGCAGCAGGCGTCCGATGCCGCTATTGGGAAATGGACGATTGTGAATTCATGCTATATTTGCATATTTTCGGCCCTTAAATCACGCGGATTCGATTTGGACTGTCCGATTGGAACCGCCCACTCTCCCTTTCCCGTTCATTTGCTGACGCAGCACCGCGCAAGTCAATCGCGCGGCACCATGTGGTGCCACGTGTCACATGGAACTGTGCCGCATGGCTCCGCATTGCCACATCAGTGCTGCATGATGCTGATTAGGTTAAGTAGGAAATTCTCAATTTTTAGCTTGAAAATTATTTAAATCACCTAAAATTTTAAAAATTTATAGAAATAAAAATATTTAACTAAAAATTACAAACAAGGGCTCGTTGGATTCTTCTTTCTAAGAGGAATCCAACTAACCCAAAATCTCCAACGGTCACTGAATATTTTGAGCTTAATCTGAGTTTTAGTGAAAATCAAATTTCATTAATTAAATCAAAAATACACATCTGATTGATTTGAAATTTTTAGGGATTGAAACTAAAGTTAAAATACACAAAATTTAAAAATTTTAAAGTCAAAAAGATTTATAGATTGGGAGATAATGCATTATAAAGCTCAAATAGTCTAATTTACTTAAAATAAATTAATAGACTTTACAAAAATCATGAAAAATCATTTAAATCAACTGAAACTTTGAAAAATCATAACAAATATAGAAAAATTATAAAAATGCAAATAGATATTCATTTTGAAGGTATTTCAGAGAGGAATTTACTAAAAATATCTTTAATTGATTTTGAGTAGTAATTAGAGCTTAATTAAGGTTTACTTGAAAAATTAATAATCTTAATTACTCGATAATTAATTAATTAAGTAACCCCAAATTTTTTTAGATTATTTAGGGGGAGGGATGACCTATGCCTCCCCTAATTTTCTTGAGATTTATTAGTTAATTAATTAGAAGAATTAATTAATTGGGCCTTAATTACTCTCCTAACTTGATTAAAGGTTAATTAATCACATGAACAATAAATTAATTAATTAGTTGGGCTCATTTATCACTATTTAATCGTGAGGAGACTTATGGATTAAATTGGGACCTCTTTCTTCATCTTTTCCCTAAGTCTACTTCATTTGGAGGATAGTTAACCCATGTGGCAATTAAGTTTAAGTTTAATTAAGTGATTAATGATTTCATTAATCTAATTAAAATCTAAAATAAATTAGAACCTTATTAATCAATTCATGAGTAGATCTTCAGGTGTTCAATAACTTAAGATATTTAAGAAAATTATGATTAACCCACATGTGTGAGGAAATCATAAAAGTACTTAATTAAGTTCCTTAACCTAATTAATTATTAATTATGAGCTAATTGCATTAGGCCCTTTTATTTTTTAGGAACATTACAAGTTATTTTTCATGCATATCATGTTGGCTCATAATTATTTAATTAATTACATTAGGGTAACATAGGCAAGGGTTAATTAATAGATTTAATGCATATCACAACTTAATTAACCTATAAAATCAACTTAATCATATTCCATTAAACCAAATCAACTCATAAACATGGGAATGTCTTAGGATCAGCAAACGTTTCCTCATTTCATTAAATCAAATCAAAACATAAAATGAAAGATGGCATTAACAAGATTTGGTTTTCCTTAAATGCATTTAATATGATTATCCTTAGAAATTAGTTTGATTGAATGAAACATGTGTTTTATATCATATTATTCCTTTCCAATCATATTAAATGATATGTGTCATGTGGTTTCATGCATTCATATCTTCAAAAATATTTAAATTTAAATAAATTTCCTTTATGCCAAGCTTCAATATGTTGATTAACCTACGAATATGTGTGGCTATTATCACTATTAAATCAAAATCTATTTTCTTTTAAAAATTTATAAATCAACTATAATATTTAGAGTGATAATAATTATAAACATCTATAAGCTTGCATGTGTCTATGGCTTAGAACATGTGATATGGAAATCTCTTTCTTTAATCTATATGGATTTACATAAAGTTTGAATGTTAATAAGTGTATAGCCCATTTGAAAAGGGCACAACATTTGTTTGAATTCATTCCTATGTATATCTATGTTAAAATTTAGATAGAACTTTAGCTGACATGTATAAATAATTCAATTGAAAGAAATACAACTTTTGCATAATTTATTATTCTTATAGTCACTTGTACAATTATGTGTATTCAAGAATAGTGGGTATGTATAGTCTGGACATTCCGGTGATGCATGACTTTAAGTAGCCCCAAGGAGGTCTTTACCTCACCCCCTATTTTAACAATGACAAAGTATCTGCTTAAAATTTTTATACATTTGTATGTGCATTTAGCTAATGAATGAAAACATATTTTTCAATTGAAAGAAATACAACTTTTGTATGATTTTTTCATTCTTTTAGTCACTTGTACATTCATGTGTATTCAAGAATAGTGGGTATATCTAGTTTAGACATTCCGGGGACACAAGACTTTAAGTAGCCCCAAGGAGGTCTTTACCTCACAGCTATGGTTTAACAATGGCGAAGTATCCACTTAAAAATTTTATACAATTGTATGTACATTTAGCTAATGAATGAAAATCTCATTTCAATTGAAAGAAATATAATTTTTGCATGAATTTTTTATTATCGTAGTCATTTGCACATTCATGTGTATTTAAGAGTAGTAGATATATTTAGTCTAGATATTCAGGGGACGCAAGGCTTTAAGTAGCCCCAAGGAGGACTTTACCTCACTCCCCTAGTTTAACAATGGCGAAGTATCCGCTTAAAACTTTCATACACTTGTATGTGCATTTAGCTAATGAATTAAAATCTTCTTTCCAACTTAATGAGCTTTTTGCATGATTTTCTATTCTTGCAGTCGCTTGTACATTCATGTGTATTCAAGAATAGTGCGTATAAATAGTTTGGATATTCTGGGGATGCAAGGCTTTAAGTAGCCCCAAAGAGGTCTTTACCTCACTCTTTTGGTTTAACAATGGAGAAATACTTGCATACAATTTTTATATGCTTGAATGTGCATTTAGCTAATTAGTGAAACTCTCATTTTATATAAAATACACATATGCATATTTTATTTAAAGTGTGATAAAATAATTATGTTGCATGTATAGTTATACTTAGAATTAAGTCATATGCATGCTACATGTGATGGAAAAGAATAACTTGATATGTGTCATATGATAGTAATTCAATTAAGTTAAGCCTAAGATGCCTTTCATGTTGAATAGGATCACTTAAAAAGTGAACTTAAACTTAAGATTAATTGAAAATATGTAATAAGCTAATCACTAAAGAGAACTAAACCAAATTAATATGCTTTAAAAAGTGGCTTAGGGAAGGGATGAAAGAGGGAAACCTTATTTCTTCTCTTTACAACATTTAGTTGCTAAGTGTAGGCCACAAAAAATTAAAGAAAACACAAATTAAAACTTGCAAATCAATTAAACAACTTGAAGTGAAATCATCATTTGATGTTAAATTAAATTCCTTTCTACACTAAAAGAACTACAACTCTAAAGCTTAACAAGACATGCCACACAAGCCTTAACACACACATTATAACTAAGTCACCACTTCTAGTCTTATATTAGGGTGGTGTATGATTTGATGTATATTTTATTTTGTGATGTAATATTTTAGACTAGATGTTATGATGTATGTTTCGTAGACTGGATGGTAGGCCATGATTAGCCTAATCATATTTTCTGTAGGGATTGTGATTAAGGGCCGCTATAAAAATAAATATAAATGCTCTCTTTGTAGGTTGCATACGCCCCTAAGCATAATCCAAGTTAGAATAGGTGGGCTTGGTTACCCATGTGTAGGGTGCTAAGCTTAAATTATAAACATAACTGCTTGGGTTGTATGTATGTTTAGCTGACACTTATTTTGTAGGTATAGTTAGATTTATTTTTTCTATTTTAATGTAATTTTATATTAGGAATTAGGATTAGTGTTATGGGAGTTAAAATGAGCATTGGATAGAAGGCTTTGTCCTGGGAGGCCATGTGATACCTTTGAAGTGGAGTAAATCAAATCAAATGGAGACATGATGATGAAGACATGAAGAATGAAGATGCCTCCCCCCCATTGCATTTATCATTTGTAAATTATAATTATTATTTTATTTTTTGGATTGTATAAGGGTAGAGCTCGACTACTCATTTTCCTTTTCGAGTTGTACGGTGCACGACTGCACCAACCTTTTATTCTTTCACAGTAGTTATAAAAGGTTTGATGTTATGTTTAGCTTGTGCATTAAAAATTACATGTCTTTTCATAGTTTCTTTATGTATGATGATTTAATGTGTGGTTTGGATGCGATTAGGCTCTTAGGAAAAAATAAATCTTCTACCTAACTACAACTCATAACTAAAGTTTTAAATAATTCATAACCTCACAATAAAGCCTAGGCATTAAATCAAGATAATTAAAAGATTTAGCAACCCCTTCGCTATGTGGTTGTATGTCTAATATCATGCATGCGTCTTCTACCACTCTTGCAAAAATGAGGGCCTTCGTTCTTGCACGCATGTGAACCACTTGACCTATGAGAGCAACTCCTACTGACGACGGAGCTTCACCCTCTTCTCTTCTGATTTGGCCAATAATCAATTTCATCATACATTTAAATATATGAAAATCCTAAAGCCTTTGTCAAAATGAAGTGTCAAATACAAATAAAATTTAAAAAGATTTGCATTAGACTAAGTCATTACTCATACCACTCATGCTCTATGCTCTAGTCTCTTTATAGAGTGGGTTTAAGGACTTTAGTCTCTTTCTAAATAATAATAACCTAACTATCTTTCAAATTCATAAGACTTGCCTACATGGATTTAAAGTGTAGGAGGAGTTAGCTGGTTGCCACTCTAAGCAATTGTGAGTCCAGTAGTAGGCTGATTTATCCTCTCTTGTGGAAACCATATACCCATCTTCACTTAGATTTAGGTCGTGTTTTAGCTCTTACTAAAGTTCCCTTAATTTAGGACCTGAGATAACTGTTTCCTTTGGGCTACTAGCATAAATCCTCACCTCTTAGGCATTTTCACAACTTTGTATTATTGGATTATAAGTCCTAGCTTTCTAATAAAATGTCAACTTTAATAAAATTAATCTCTTCACTTTCAAATATATAAAGCCCAACCATAGATAGATTAAAATGTTCACTAAGCTTTCTAGTATTCTTACTCATTCTCTTTGGCTTCGATAACACTTAGATTTCCAAATATAACCTATCCTTTGATAATCCACCCTTGAAATCTTTAGATACATTAATTTCTACTTTAATCAAGAGTATTCTTAAGGGATTTCATCTCTTAAGATGGAATCAACTATGGGGGTTTACCTACATAGGGAACTTAATGAACCCGACTTAAAATAAACCCTACTTTACTTTTCATGTAAAGTAGCAAAAAAATCTTTGGTACATTCGAAGACCCATCATGTCTTAAGAGTCCTTATTAGGTGATTAGGTCCATTTTAGAGTGATGATTTCTATCTTCTAAGATAGTGTACCATTCCTTAATGTCATATCCGATCACTTCAATAAGTAGCCCCTAAGATTTGCTTTGATTTTTTTTTAAAATAAGAGAGAGAGAGAGAGGGAGAGAACTTTGATTTTTTTAAAATAAAAGAATAACTTTTAGTTTAAATTTTTAATAAGAAACTAATAAAAATATCGCATCATTTTTATACATTTTATATATTTAATATTTATTTATATGATATTTTAGTGTCAAAATTACATCAAAATAGATTTATAAAAAATGTGTTTATTTTTATAAAATTTAGTATTAATAGTATTTTACATAATAAAGAATTAAATATAAGTAAATATTAAAACTTAAATGTTATACATAAATACATAACAATTATATATATATAAATACATATGCACACACACACACACACACACACACACACACATATATATATATATATATATATATATATATATATATATATATATATATATATATATATATATATATATCCCGTTTTAATTAACATCACATATTTAATTTTTTTAAAAGAGAGGAATAAATGGGCCATTTTTTTTACAATGTGAATAAAGTTATAATTGCCAGCTTAATATAAATTTCCTTCTTTATTTTAAAAATTCTGAACAGTACACTATATAGAGAGAGAGAGGAGATAAATATAAATTATTTAAAATTAAATACCATAAATGCACATGAAACATGAATATATATATATATGCAAAATGATATTCAGTTCAATAGCGGGTCGACTACACGCAATTGAATATTCCATGAAACCATCATGATCATTATACAGCTTTTATGAAGATGAAGTCAATGCAACTTTTGAAACCCAAATTGAGTAATGCATGATAATGTGCAACCTATGATCGCAATAATTGACTAAAGGACGTTTAATAACTGCCTTAGTTAAGGGCGACCGAAGTAAAATCTAGACCACTAAAACTAGACAGATTTTGTTCGGCAAGATATTGATCTCATCGAAAAACCGGTTTATGTTACACTTAAAAAAATGATGCCAATAAGAAGAATGTGCAGGAAAATAATTAAGGTTTTTTTTCTTGGACATCTCTTAACATAGTATATCATCGACTATCGTCATAAGATCAACGCTATCTGATCATCATTGTTAAATCATTATCACCGACTAACACATCAAATCATTGTTGCCTAATGATTACATCAAACTATCACTACCATCTACCACCTTCTAGTTGCTATAAACTTACATCAATTGTTGGATCACTGTCATCAAACTATCATTGTCGACTGTCACATCGAATCTCCCACCAACCATCATCATTGTATCATCACCGACAAACATTCATAAGTGGATTATTGCTCAATCATCACCATTGTTCAACCCGTTAGATCATAGCTGCTCAAGCTCTATGTCAAACAATTATATGTAATCATGCCAATAAATCTTCACCAATCAACCTTCATCGTTAGAGCACTCGCGAATCACCACTATTAGACCACCACTATCAATTGGCTATGGAATTGTTGCTTCTCGACCATCGTGTTGAATTTGTTGACCTCCATGCATGCACCATAAGTCGAGTCGAGCTCACGAGCTGAATTCGACCGACTTCGGATGTAACAGTGCACAAATCGAAGCTGAAATACACTCGACATCACCGAAACTAGTCGAAATGACCTACGATCGATGAACGGACTTCACCATCGTGTTCAGAATGTACATATTGTACTGTTGACCTCACTTTTAGAATGAGTTCTCAAACTCCTCTTCTTAGATTTAGAAACCTTCTAGACTCTAAGATTTTCTTAGTCATAAGACACTTCTAGTGACAGAAGACTTAACCTAATCTGAGACTTGGAAGGGTTAATCATAGATTAGGCCATGCCTGGACTAAGAAAATCACCTACCCTATAGCCTAAATTCAATCCATGTACACCTTCTTAAATTCAATTCAAATCCAAATTTCCTACCAAACCTCAAACCCAATTTCAAACCCAAATCCAAATTCCAAAATCAAATGATTGAAGCCCTTGATCAAATCTTTCCTAAGCCCATGATCTTATTTTATGGACTCAAACCCAAATCAATCCAAATTCAATTGATTTTCTAAGACCTTCAACCCTCAATCATGTACCAAATCCAATTCCAAACCCCAAACCAAATGATTGCAACCCATGATCAAATCCAGAATTAAAATCCTCCTTAAAGCCTTATGATTGAATTCCATGACCTTAACCAAATATTAACCCAAATCAACCCAAAATCAATTGATTTCTTTATAAATAAATTATTCTTTTATTTATATTTACAAATATAAATAAAACCTCCATTCCAATGATCAAAATTAAATCACTTCAAGCTCTTTTGACCTACCTCCATGAGCTTAGTCAAATTCAAATCAAACTCAAGTGATTTGCTCATAAATCATTTGTATCTTTATTTATATTCACAAATATAAATGAAATATAAATTCACATGACCAAAACCAAGTCTAAAATCAAGTCAAAACCCAATTTAATCCCTTTAAGCCAATTCCTTGAACTTGACCAAATCCTATCCAAATCAAATTGAAACTAATGGATTTTCTCTTGAATTAATCATTCCTTCAATCATCTATCAAAATATAAATGAAATATACAATCATCAAGCTAAATCAAATTCAACCCAAAATCAAGCCAATTAAACCAAATTGGCTCACTTGACCCAAAGTGACCAATTTGACCTACTTGAACCAAAATTCAATCCAATCTAAATCAAAGTGAATTAAATCAACCCAAAATCAACACTTGAACATGACTTGACCTTTAATTGAGCCAAACCTAATCCAATTGGCCCTCTTAGCCCAAGTTGACCCAAGTTGATCTAAATGGCCAAGATGGGTCAAATCAAAATCCAACCCAAATTTATTGTAACCAATGGCTCAAGTTCATTCCAAACTAATTATTGAACTTGACCAAAGCCATAATTAAGCCCAATTTGACCAATTGGTCAACATAACCCAACTTAGCCAAAATTGACCTAAAGGATCAAATTGGCCAAAACCCAAATTAAATCTAAATTGATTCAAAATGAAGGCTACAATCATTTTCAATTAACCAATTGAACTTGAACCAACACCAAACCCAAGCCAATTTGGCCAATTTAGTCAAATTGGTCAACTTGACCCATTTGACCTATATGAATCCAAATGAGCCAAAATATAACATAGGCCAAACTGATTGAAAAAAATTGAACCAATGCACTCCAAATGATCATTTAAACTTGATCCAATCTTTGGATTGACCCAATTTGACCAATTGGTCAACCTAACCATTTTGAGCCAATTTGACCCAAGTGGGCCAAATTGAACCAAATGAACTCTAAATGATATGAAATTTGGTCCAACTCACTTTTGACTCATTTTAAATTTGTCCAAATCAAATTGAATGCTAAATGACCACTCTACCCTTACGCTAAGGGTGTCACATAAGATAAAACACTCATGTAAATGGTCATTTCTCTTCCTTGGCCACTTGACACTCATTCATTGGTCCACCTAGGCTCCAAGGATCTACCAACCAGGAGGTGGTTGGGTCAGCCATGACTCATGGGAAGGTGAATTCACCTCACCTCCCCCCATTGGGAACACTTGGCAAGCAAAGACTCCCACTCCCCTTGCCTTGGTTGCATTCTCACACCTTCCTCCACTTAAGTGAAGCTACCTAAGATGATTCCTTGCCATTCCCAACCACCCCAAACCATAGGACATCCACTAGGGGCCAAAAATCACAATGAAAGGGGATTTTTGGCCAAAACCAAACACAAAAGAAGCCTGAAAATTTCTCCTCCTGCCATTATTTCACTCCCCTATATCTCCCAAACTAACCAACAACTGTTCTCACTTTATTTTGGAGTGAAAACCATCAAATTCAAGTAGGTTCTGGCGAGGAAGTGGCGATCATTGGTGGATACATTATTCCAAAGGGAGGAAAAGGTCTAGATCCATTCGAAAGCTTCTTCTTACATTCAAGAGCGTGCTCGGATCATCACCGCCACCGAAAATCATTCATAGTAAGATAATTTTCAAGAACCGTAGTTGGCCTTAGGAGCTTTTATTTGTGACGATTCTTCTGTAATTTTAGACATTTTCTTAGAAAACCCTTGCATTTTTCATTGTATTTTGTCCCTATACAAAAATAGAAGTTTTTTTTGGTGTGAATTGATGTGAAAACGAGCCCATTCGGATAAGAATTCATTCAGATTTCACAAAAATCCTAAAAATCCCATCGATTTGCATTATTCTATCCACGGTCGGGGAAGCCGTCATCCGTTGGGAAACGGACGATTGTGAATTCATGCTATATTTACATATTTTCGGCCCTTAAATCACACGAATTTGATCTGGATTGTCCGATCGGAACCGCGCACCCACTCTCCCTTTCCCGCTCATTTGCTGACCCGGCACCACGCAAGTCAATCGTGCGGCACCATGTGGTGCCACGTGTCACGTGGAACTATGCAAAGATGTTGCACCACAAAGGTCGCACGATGTTGACTGGGTTAAGTAGGAAATTCTCGATTTTTAGCTTGAAAATTATTTAAATCACCTAGAATTTTAAAAATTTATAGAAATAAAAATATTTAACTAAAAATTACAAACAAGGGCTCGTTGGATTTATCTTTCTGAGAGGAATCCAAACCAAAATCTCCAACTATTACTAAATATTTTGAGCTTAATCTGAGTTTTAGTGAAAATCAAATTTCATTAATTAAATCAAAAATACACATCCGATTGATTTGAAATTTTTAGGGATTGAAACTAAAGTTAAAATACACAAACTTTAAAAATTTTGAAGTTAAAAAGATTTATAGATTTTGAGATAATGCATTATAATTCTCAAATAGTCTAATTTACTTAAAATAAATTAATAGACTTTACAAAAATCATGAAAAATCATTTAAATCAACTGAAACTTTGGAAAATCATAACAAATATAGAAAAATCATAAAAATGCAAATAAATATTCATTTTGAAGGTATTTCAGAGAGGAATTTACTAAAAATATCCTTAATTGATTTTGAATAGTAATTAGAGCTCAATTAGGGTTTACTTGAAAAATTAATAATCTTAATTATTGCATAATTAATTAATTAATTAATTAACCCCAAATTTTTTTAGATTATTTAGGGGATGACCTAGGCCCCTAATTTTCTTGAGATTATTAATTAATTAGAAGAATTAATTAATTGGGCCTTAATTACTCTCCTAACTTGATTAAAGGTTAATTAATCACATGAACAATAAATTAATTAATTAATTGGGCTCATTTATCACTATTTAATAGAGAGGAGACTTATGGATTAAATTGGAACCTCTTTCTTCACCTTTTCCCTAAGTCTACTTCATTTGAAGGATAGTTAACCCATGTGGCAATTAAGTTTAAGTTTAATTAAGTGATTAATGATTTCATTAATCTAATTAAAATCTAAAATAAATTAGAACCTTATTAATCAATTCATGAGTAGATCTTTAGGTATTCAATAACTTAAGATATTTAAGAAAATTATCATTAACCCACATGTGTGAGGAAATCATAAAAGTACTTAATTAAGTTCCTTAACCTAATTAATTATTAATTATGAGCTAATTGCATTAGGCCCTTTTATTTTTTAGGATCATTGCAAGTTATTTTTCATGCATATCATGTTGGCTCATAATTATTTAATTAATTACTTTAGGGTAACATAGGCAAGGGTTAATTAATGGATTTAATGCATATCACAACTTAATTAACCTATAAAATCAACTTAATCATATTCCATTAAACCAAATCAACTCATAAACATGGGAATGTCTTAGGATCAGTAAACTTTTCCTCATTTCATTAAATCAAATCAAAACATAAAATGAAAGATGGCATTAACAAGATTTGGTTTTCCTTAAATGCTTTCATTTAATATGATTATCCTTAGAAATTAGTTTGATTGAATGAAACATGTGTTTTATATCATATTATTCCTTTCCAATCATATTAAATAATATGTGTCATGTGGTTTCATGCATTCATATCTTCAAAATATTTAAATTTAAATAAATTTCCTTTATGCCAAGCTTCAATATGTTGATTAACCTATATTATATGGCTATTATCATTAAATCGAATCTATTTTCTTTTAAAAATTTATAAATCAACTATAATATTTGGAGTGATAATAATTATAAACATCTATAAGCTTGCATGTGTCTATGGCTTAGAACATGTGATATGGAAATCTCTTTCTTTAATCTATATGGATTTACATAAAGTTTGAATGTTAATAAGTGTATAGCCCATTTGAAAAGGACACAACATTTATTTGAATTCATTCCTATGTATATCTATGTTAAAATTTAGATAGAACTTTAGCTGACATGTATAAATAATTCAATTGAAAGAAATACAACTTTTGCATGATTTTTTATTCTTATAGTCACTTGTACATTCATGTGTATTCAAGAATAGTGGGTATGTATAGTCTGTACATTCCGGTGATGCATGGCTTTAAGTAACCCCAAGGAGGTCTTTACCTCACCCCTATTTTAACAATGATAAAGTATCTGCTTAAAACTTTTATACACTTGTATGTGCATTTAGGTAATGAATGAAAACATATTTTTCAATTGAAAGAAATACAACTTTTGTATGATTTTTTCATTCTTTTAGTCACTTGTACATTCATGTGTATTCAAGAATAGTGGATATATCTAGTTTGGATATTTCGGGGACGCAAGACTTTAAGTAACCCCAAGGAGGTCTTTACCTCACTACTATGGTTTAACAATGTCAAAGTATCCACTTAAAAATTTTATACACTTGTATGTACATTTAGCTAATGAATGAAAATCTCATTTCAATTGAAAGAAATATAATTTTTGCATGAATTTTTCATTATCGTAGTCATTTGTACATTCATGTGTATTTAAGAGTAGTAAATATATTTAGTCTGGATATTCCGGGGACGCGAGGCATTAAGTAGCCCCAAGGAGGTCTTTACCTCACTCCCCTAGTTTAACAATGGCGAAGTATCCGCTTAAAACTTTCATACACTTGTATGTGCATTTAGCTAATGAATTAAAATCTTCTTTCCAACTTAATGAGCTTTTTGCATGATTTTCCATTCTTGTAATCGCTTGTACATTCATGTGTATTCAAGAATAGTGGGTATATCTAGTTTGGACATTCTGGGGATGCAAGGCTTTAAGTAGCCCCAAAGAGGTCTTTACCTCACTCCTTTGGTTTAATAATGGCGAAGTACTTGCTCAAAACTTTTATACGCTTGCATTTAGCTAATTAGTGAAACTCTCATTTTATATAAAATACACATATGCGTCTTTTATTTAAAGTGTGATAAAAGAAATATGTTGCATGTATAGTTATACTTAGAATTAAGTCATATGCATGCTACATGTGAAGGAAAAGAATAACTTGATATGTGTCATATGATAGTAATTCAATTAAGTTAAGCCTAAGATGCCTTTCATGTTGAATAGGTTCACTTAAAGTGAACTTAAACTTAGGATTAATTGAAAATATGTAATAAGCCAATCACTAAAGAGAACTAAACCAAATTAATATGCTTTAGAAAGTGGCTTAGGGAAGGGATAAAAGAGGGAAACCTTATTTCTTCTCTTTACAACATTTAGTTGCTAAGTGTAGGCCACATAAAATCAAAGAAAACACAAATTAAAAATTGAAAATCAATTAAACAACTTGAAGTGAAATCATCATTTGTGGTTAAATTAAATTCCTTTCTACACTAAAAGAACTACAACTCTAATGCTTAGCAAGACATACCACACAAGCCTTAACACACACATTATAACTAAGTCACCACTTCTAGTCTTATATTAGGGTGGTGTATGATTTGATGTATATTTTGTTTTGTGATGTAATATTTTAGACTAGATGTTATGATGTATGTTTCATAGACTGGATGGTAGGCCATGATTAGCCTAATCATATTTTTCGTAGGGGATTGTGATTAAGGGCCGCTGTAAAAATAAATATAAATGCTCTCTTTGTAGGTTGCATAATCCCCTAAGCATAATTCAAGTTAGAATAGGTGGGCTTGATTACCCATGTGCAGGGTGCTAAGCTTAAATTATAAACATAACTGCGTGGGTTGTATGTATGTTTAGCTAACACTTATTTTGTAGATATAGTTAGATTTATTTTTTCTATTTTTAATGTAATTTTGCATTAGAAATTAGGATTAGTGTTATGGGAGATAAAATGAGCATTGGATAGAAGGCTTTGTCCTGGGAGGCCATGTGATACCTTTGAAGTGGAGTAAATCAAATCAAATGGAGACATGATGATGAAGACATGAAGAATGAAGATGCCTCCCCCCATTGCATTTATCATTTGTAAATTATAATTATTATTTTATTTTTTGGATTGTATAAGGGTAGAGCTCGGCTACTCATTTCCCTTTTTGAGTTGTGCGGTGGTACACGACCGCACCAACCTTTTATTCTTTCGTAGTAGCTATAAAAGGTTTGATGTTATGTTTAGCTTGTGCATTAGAAATTATATGTCTTTTCATAGTTTCTTTATGAATGATGATTTAATGTGTGATCTGGATGCGATTAGGCTCTTAGGAAAAAATAAATCTTCTACCCAACTATAGCTCATAACTAAAGTTTTAAATAATTCATAACCTCACAATAAAGACTAGACATTAAATCAAGATAATTAAAAAGATTTAGCAACCCCTTCACTATGTGGTTGTATGTCTAATATCATGCATGCATCTTCTACCACTCTTGCAAAAATGAGGGCCTTCGTTCTTGCACGCATGTGACCGCTTGACCTATGAGAGAAACTCCTACTGATGATGGAGCTTCACCCTCTCTTCTGATTTGGCCAATAATAATTTCATCATGCATTTAAATATATGAAAATCCTAAAGCCTTTGTCAAAATGATGTGTCAAATACAAATAAAATTTAAAAGATTTGCATTAGACTAAGTCATTACTCATACCACTCATGCTTTAGTCTCTTTATGGAGTGGGTTTAAGGACTTTAGTCTCTTTCTAAATAATAATAACCTAACTATCTTTCAAATTCATAAGACTTGCCTACATGGATTTAAAGTGTAGGAGGATTTAGCTGGTTGCCACTCCAAGCAGTTGTGAGTCCAGCAGTAGGCTGGTTTATCCTCTCTTGTGGAAACCATATACCCATCTTCACTTAGATTTAGGTCGTGTTTTAGCTCTTACTAAAGCTCCCTAGATTTAGGACCTGAGATAGCTGTTTCTTTTGGGCTACTAGCATAAATCCTCACCTCCTAGGCATTTCCACAACTTTGTATTATTGGATTATAAGTCCTAGCTTTCTAATAAAATGTCAACTTTAATAAAATTAATCTCTTCAATTTCAAATATATAAAGCCCAACCATATGATAGATTAAAATGTTCACTAAGCTTTCTAGTATCATGAGAATTTCTTACTCATTCTCTTTGGCTTCGATAGCACTTAGATTTCCAAATATAACCTATCCTTTGATAATCTACCCTTGAAATCTTTAGATACATTAATTTCTACTTTAATCGAGAGTATTTTTAAGAGATTTCATCTCTTAAGATGGAATCAATTATGGGGTTTGCCTACATAGGGAACTTAATGAACCTGACTTAAAATAAACCCTACTTTACTTTTCCATGTAAAGTAGCATAAAAATCTTTGGTACATTCGAAGACCCATCATGCCTTAAGAGTCCTTATTAGGTGATTAGGTCCATTTTAGGGTGATGATTTCTATCTTCCGAGATAGTTTACCATTCCTTAATTTCATACCCGATTACTTCAATAAGTAGCTAAGATCTGCTTGGTGTCTCACATCTCAAAAATAAACACCACATGCACAGTTTGACGATCAACTAATCAAGAAGGAAATCCATCGATGCGCCTACATGCATATCAAAGTCAGGAGGCTGTGATAATGACCAAATGACCTACGATCATGAAATTGATCACGTCATTAGTGTGAAAACATCAAAACCTATAAAATGAGACTATTAGCGCTCAATTCTGACAATTCTGTTTGAATGTTGAAGTGACATCGCATGATTCTACACTGAAATTGAACCGATTCAATGCCGACATGAACTAAACGGCCCCCAGTTGTCAAACAGACCACCCCATTTTGCCTGACACATCAGAATAACTTAATCAACATATATATATTAATTATATAATGTCATCATCATAAAATTCAAAATTTGGGTTTTATTTTTACTCAAATAAGCATAGGCCCTATATATACCCATCTTACCCAACCCTAATCCTCATAAAAATCTCCCAACAGCCTTCGACTCCCTTATTCCACATACCGAAACTCCCTCGTCTGCTTGGCACTCTCCCGATAGAAGGCCAACCATGTCGCACATGCAAGCAGACCCTCTATCCTTCATTCCCTTCCACAACCAGATGAACTGAGAGCCTAACCCTTCCCTCTGTTGACTCTTGATGATCATGCAATCCAAAACTGGCCGATCAGCGGCAAGTTATCAAGCTATCCCATCATTATAAGACTGATTCTCCCTTCTTCTAGCTGATCCATCAAGCGCTCTTTCCCGTTCGTCCGTTTGAATGACAATCGAGCTGATTGAAGGGTTCTAGCTAAATCTCGTCGACCTCCTCCAAAGTAAGTCGATGGGTCAATGAGCAGCACGAGTCACAGAAGCCTTATCTCGTAGCCCCTCTTTGAGAATCACACCTATCACCATGTATTTTTGAACCGATGACAACAACCATCCGTCTCTCCCATTCAGACTCCTAGTCGATCGAGCCCTATCTATCGACCTCCCTTCAGTTGCTTATGATAGCTACGATCCTACCTCTCACTCAATCAAAAAGCAAACAACAAGTGTTTCTGGAATCTCTTATATGCACAATTGAAGAAGAGTGCGAGAAAATTCTGATATGCAAAATGGATCTAGATTACATGAAAGCTCTTTCTTTTGATAGTGAGGGAGATCATCATTTTCTTCTTTGGATGCATTTGTGGATCCATTGCATCACTTGGGAGTGTTTCATGTAACCTGGTGGAGGAATCTAGAAGATTGAATGATGAGGGATTTGATTGTGGAAAGAAAACTACTTTTGATTTTATTTCCTTCACTGTAAAATATGGTTGTTTAAGTTTTGAGGATACTGATGCTGGGTGAAGTAAGTTGGAGATACCTTGACTAGATGTCTTAAGTGACACTAGTGATGGTTATAGATTGACATGAGTTTTGGTTGATGCTAAGTACTCCAAGCGTTGGTCTCTTGCCATCAACACTGAGTTAATCATTGGTTTTTTTTCTTATTATTAGAAGCACGCCGATGAAACCATAATGCTTTTTATACAGGTTTGAAGGCCTATGTGATGCTTTTCATAAGCATGATATGTGCAAGAAAATCACTCACCCGTAGTGTCACAAGATACCTACCATGCATGCCTCCCATAAGCGTGTTGGAAAGACCTCAGTACTCTCGATGCAACCCCCTACACGTGGATGGCCTCATTACTCTTGATTTTATTTTCTTCACTGTAAAATATGGTTGTTTAAGTTTTAAGGATACTGATGCTGGGTGAAGTAAGTTTGAGATGCCTTTACTAGATGCCTTATGTGACACCAGTGATGGTTCTAGATTGACGCATGTTTTGGTTGATGCTAAGTACTCCAAGCATTGGTCTCTTGCCATCAACACTGAGTTAATCAGTGGTTTTTTTTCTTATTATTAGAAGCACGGTGAGGAAACTAGAATGCTTTTTATACAGGTTTGAAGGCCTATGCGACGCTTTTCATAAGCATGATAAGCACAAGAAAATCACTCAACTATAGTGTCGCAAGACACCTACCATGCATGCTTCCCATAAGCATGGTGGGAAGATCTCAGTACTCCCAATGCAGCCCCCTACACATGGATGACACCGGGAGGCTATCGAATTTCATTTTAAATGTCTCTTATATAGGTTTGAAGGCCTATACGATGCTTCTCATAAGCATGACAGGTGCAAAAAGTACTAAGCCATGGTGTCGCAAGACACCAACCATGCACGCTTCCCATAAGCGTGGTGGGAAGGCCTCAATACTCCCGATGCAGCCCCTACACGAGGATGACATCGAGAGGCTATGGAATTTCATTTCAAATATTTTTTACATAGGTATTGAGGGCCTATGCATACTTTCTTAAGCATGGTGGGTTTATAAGACTCTCTAAGCCATAGAGTCACAAGAAACTGACTATGCATGCTTTCTTAAGCAAAGTAGGAAGGCTCTAGCACTCTTGAAGCAGTCCCCTATGTGGGGAAGACGTCAAGGCTGTTGAAATTTCATCAAAATATAAATTCAAAATTAAATAGTTAAATAGTAATATTTGATGCTTAAATGAGTAATAAGATCAATAATTGAATTAAGTATAATGTATTAAGCTACTTAGACAAGATTGAGCTTACAATCATCTAACTGGCAATAGTCTACAACAAATTAGTTGTCTATCCAATGCAAACAAAATATTTGAATGAGTAAGAAATACATTGTGCTATAAAACATTCAAAAGAGTTAAAGGTGGATATGAATGAAATATACAATATACGCCACTGGATTAGCAACACAAAATACAAGCGAACATAATGCGTTAATAAATCATCTTGAAGTGACCTTGCATTTGAATTCATAATAGTAGAATGCATGAAAATAAGTATGATTCTTTAAATTGAACAACCAGTGCACACATTATAAAGCAATCACATGCTTAAATTTATGAAATAAAAATACATGCATATGACTTAATGTGATGAGTTTTGCACATATCATAAAGTGTGATTAAAACTCAAATTCAATGTCTTAAAATTATGCAAGCAATCTAAAAATCACCAGCATGGGCCCGACACTATGAATGCTTGAAGCTAGTGTCTAAAGATGTTGCGTGGGTTGCTTCCTGGTTTGGTCTTAGGACCAGGTCCGGGTTAACAAAACTTAAAAATACAATAATAATATTATAAGAATTTCAACTTATTAAAATATCTGAGAAGTTATTTCTGTCATATGATAATAGATTTGATCTTTTATTATTGAATTAATAGAATTGACAGGATCTTGAGCAATAAAATGAATGATCAACTTCCCAGTGAGGCTGTATTGATTGTAGAATCTAATAGGAGGGGGTTATTATTATCTAAATTTTCAAAGTATTTATGTTAAATCACCTAAAATCCAAATTCATGAATATAATTCATATACCTGATCCTTTGATAACAAATGAGTAGAGTCGACAAGGTCTTCCCTACTGATGGCTGAGTTGATTGAATATATTAATCGGAGGGGTCATCATTATTAAAGTATATAAGATATTTATATCTAATAATCTCAAATCTATAATTCTCAAAATATAAATCTAGATTTGATCATCTATTATTAAATTAATAGAGTTGACGAGATCTGAAATAATAAACTAAATAACCAAATAGATTTATATATCCTGATGATGGCTATGTTGAATAGAGATTTCAACCAGAGGGGATACTACCATCAACATATATTTAAAATTTTAAATCAAAATAATGTAAATTAAATATCAATCCAAATACAAAATTTAACATGTCATTAAGTTATAAATTCCTAAATGAAATTCAGTCTTTAAGAACTTAAAG
This sequence comes from Cymbidium sinense, assembly GCA_021442155.1. Taxonomy (NCBI): domain Eukaryota; kingdom Viridiplantae; phylum Streptophyta; class Magnoliopsida; order Asparagales; family Orchidaceae; genus Cymbidium; species Cymbidium sinense. Next base: position 107,659,895 of record CM038220.1, read on the forward strand.
CTAAAACTCAATCCACCTTCCATAATTATTTGCTGAAGGCGATAAATTAAGAAAATTCTAGCTCACAATGGAGCCAAAGTCAAATTAAGTATATTTCTATATTCACTCTCAATCAATCTCATGCCAACAAGGACATGGCATGTGTCCTCTGATTGGTGGCTTGGATGGGCTCCACATATGATCACGATTCGAGAGTCCTCGTCGTGGTTGTAGCCAAATGACACCATTATATTATGGTCACAACTGTAACCTGTATGCTCCCCAATCGCTCTATTCTCTTGAGTTATGAACAATATGGTACACTTGGTAGGACAAAATGCTCTCTATTAGCTAAGGTGGACTTAAGTTTATGTCTTAGACAAACACCACCCCAAGTCTACAAGGTTTCCTTGGATGATGCAACCCATGGCTGATAAGGATCCTTCAGTCAGGTTTGGTCGACTACCTCCTCTAACTAAGTAGACTAGGGACCACGATAGCCTGAGATGATGGAACCATGGGATCTTGATCGGGCAGGTCATCATTCTTCCAACCATCCACTTCAAGTTAAAGGATGATGAATTTCATAAATCCAAATTCGAAAACTCCACATACTACTACAATTTTCTATGCATTTAATAATCTATTGACCAGCCTTAATTGAAAGTTATCTCTCATCATTAAGAGGGGTAATTAACATACAATGTTTATTTTTAAATATAAATATGGGAGACACCACACAGATCTAAGGGTGTACTTATTGAGGCGATCAAGTATGACATTATGGTATTTATTTTTGGATGATGTGTATGTGTGTGATGTGTGAGGGGGATACCATATAGATCTAAGGATGTACTTATTGAGGTGATCAAGTATGACATTAAAGAATAGTGCACTATCTCAAGAGATAGAAATCACTATCCTACGATGGACTTTTAAGGACATGGGGATGGGTATTGTGTGAGATTTTTCCCCTACTTTACATGGATGAATAAAGTATGGTTTATTTAAATTAGGTTCTAAAGTTCCCTATGAGGGCAAGTCCCCATAGTTAATTACATCCTAAGGAAGGTGAGTTCCTTAGGAATACTCTCGATTAAAGTAGCAATTGTTGTCTCCAAAGAAATCAAAGATAGGACTATCAATAAATTGGTTATATTTGAAAGATCAAATATAGATTGAAAGGAGAGATTTATTATCGAAGCCAAAAGGAGATGAGTAGGGGATACTCATGGTACTAAGAAACCTAGTGAGCATCCCAAACTATCCTATGGTTGGGCTTTATATATTTAAAATTGAGGAGAATTATATATTTGAGTTTATTTTTATTAGAAGTCTTGGACTTATAATTCCACAATATAAGATTGTGAAAATGCCTAAGAGGTGAGGACTTATGCTTGTAGCCCCAAAGAGAAACAACAATCATATCCAAAATCTAGGGAGCTTTAGCAAGGACCAAAGCACAACCTATATCTAAGGTGAAAGATGGGTATATTATTTACCTCCACAAGAGATAGTAAACCACCCGACTGCGGAACTTATAACTGCTTGGAGTGGTTGCCAGCTAACTCCTCCTATGATTTAAAAGCATGTAGGCAAGTCTTATATTTTGCAAGATGGCTATGTTGTTATTATTTATAAAGAAAATTAAAGTCCTTAAACCCACTCCCTAAGAGATAGAGCATGAGTGGTATGAATAATAATTTATTCTAATGCAAATCTTTTCAATTTTTTTTTGTATTTAACACTTCATTTTGATAAAGGCTTTGAGATTTTATATGCCTAAATGCATGATGAAATGGGTTATGGGCTAAATCAAAAGATAAAGAGGTGTTTTCCATCATAGGCTCTCAAAGGTCAAGCCTTTTCCCTATCTGGCAAAGAAGGAAACCCACTCTTAGCAAGAGTGAAATAAAATGACATACATGATATTAAGCATACAACATCCAGCTAAGGGGTCACTAAATATTTTATTATCTTGATTTAATGCCTAGACTTTATGTGAGGTTATGAGTTATTTTTTAAAAAAATTTAATTATGGGTTGTAGTTGGGGTAGAAAATTTATTTTTATCCTAAGAGCCTAATCGCATCCAGGCTATACAACAATCATCAATCAAAAATAAATTATAAAAAGGCATGTCATTTCTAATGTGCAACCATAAACACAGCATCAACCAATTTAATAAAACTAGGGCAAAAGAATAAAAGGCTGGTGCGGTCGGGTACCGTCATATAACCCAAAAAAATATGGTAGTCGAGCTCTACCCTACAACCTACTATATGAAGGAATAATTACAAATTATAAAATGTTAAGTGTTATGGGAGATCTTCAAGTTTTCATGCTACCTCCCTTTCTTCATTTGATTTATTCCATTTGATTTGGTAGGCTTCTAGGCATCACATGGCACCCCAGGATCAAACCCTCTAGCCAATGTTCATCCTTAACCCCCATAACACTTAATCAAATCCCTAATGGACAATTACATTAAAATAATAGAAAAGTAAATCTAACTACACTCGTAAAATAAGTGTTAGATAAACACACCATACAACCCAAGTAGTTATATGAATAATTTGGATTTAGCACCCTGCATATGGGTAACTAAGTCCACCTATCCTAATGTAGATTATACTTTGGGGTTGAGCAACCTACACAGCAAAATATTTATATTTATTTTAAGTACCCCTTAAGCATAATATTCTATAGAAAATATGATTTGGCTAATCATAACCTAACATCCAGTCTACGAGGCATACACCATAACATCCAGTCTATAATAGTACATCATAAAATAAGCATATATCAAACCATACACCACCCTAACATAAAGCTAGAAGTGGTGACATAATCTAATGTGTATTAAGGCTTGTGTGGTATGTCCTAGCTAGGCTTTAGAGTTAAGATTTTCTAAATATGAAGGACATTTAATTATAAACGGTGATTTCACATTAAATGGTTTAATTAATTTGTAATTTTTACTTAATGTTTTCTTTTATTTCATTTGACCTACACTTAACAACTAAGTGTTATGAAGAGAAATAAAGAGAGGATCACTATTTTTTGTCCCTACCTTAAGTCACATCTAAAGCAAATTAATTAATCAATTCCCTTTAGTGAATGGCTTATTACATGTTTTAATTAGTCCTAGTTCTAGGTTCACTTTAAATAAAATCATTTAATAAGAAAGGCATCTTAAAATTAGTTGGAATGAATTACTATCACATAACACATGTTTGTTCATTTCTGTCCATCATATATATCATGCATATGATTAAATCCTAAGCATAGCTATACATGCAATATATACCTTAGCACATTTAAATGATGAATGTGAGTAAAGGTATTTGGAATTGATATTTCATTTGGTTGAATTATTTTGTCATATTAATTTAAAGCTCTATCTAAATTCTTATGCAAAAGCATAAACAAAGAGCTTTAAATTACATAATTAATCCAAACACTTTAACAAAATATAAATGCATGACTTTTTAATAAAAAAAAGGAGGGTTTTCATTCATTAGCTAAATACACATTCAAATGTATAAAAGTTTTAAGTACTTCACCATTATTCTGCACCAGGGGAACGAGGTAGGAATCTACTTGGGGCTACTTAAAGTCTGCATTCCCGGAATGACCAGACTAATATACCCACTATTCTTAAATACATATGGATGTATAAACAACTATAAGAATAGAAAACCATGCAAAAAAATAAAGTTTGATTTGATTAAATTATAGTTTTCATCCATTAGTTATATCACACATACATACATATGAGAATTTTAATTAGGTATGACGCCATTGTTCTACATCAAGGGAGTGAGGTAGGAACCTCCTTAGGGCTAACTAAAGTCGTGTGTCCCTGGGATGTCCAAACTAATATACCCATTATTCTTAAATATATATATGAATGTGCAAGAAACTATAAAAATAAAAACTATACAAAAGTTGGATTCAATTTAATTGATTTATTTGCGTAAATGAATTAAAGTTTCATCTAAAATATAATGTTAAAGATGCAAAAGAATAAAATCAAGCAAGTACGTCGCCATTGTTCTGCACCAAAGGAGTGAGGTAGGAACCTCCTTAGGGCTACTTAAAGTCATCCGTCCTTGGGATGTCCAGACTAATATACCCACTAAGATTCTTACTTATACAAATCAACACATGAATATAAGAAAGAAAACTTCACTTAATATACTAAATTTATATTCACATGCACTTCCTATATATATATATATATGTAACTAAAGTCATAACACATATTCTTATTTATTAAGAAGGTTTTGAAAATATGTTCAAGATTTAGTAGTGATAATAGCCACACATATCTTTAATTAAGTCAACACATGCAAATTGACATAAAGGAAATCATTTTTATTTGATCAATTTTAAAAGATATGAATGCTTAAATTAAATGACATACAACACTTTAATATGATTGAAAGAAAATAAAGAAACATAAGCATACAATCTCATTCAAACCAACTAATTCCTAAGGATAATCACATTAAATAAGCTTGTTTAAGATAAACCAAAGTTTGTTAAAGAAACTTTTGATTTCAAGTTTGATTTGATTTATAAGATGTGGAAGAGGTTTGCTAGTCCTAATCCCATTCTCATGTGCGTGAGTTAGTTTGATTTAATAAAAATCAATTAGGTTGATTTTATGGATTGATTAAGTTAAGCATGGATTAAATCAACTAATTAACCCTTACCTATGTCACCATAAGGTAGTTAATTATACAATCATGAGCTAATATGACATGCAACCACATGAAAAAAGAAATAGCAATGATCCTATGAAATGAAAGGAGCCTAATGCAATTAGCTTATAATTATTAATTAATTAAGCTTAAGGAACTCACTTAACTACTCTTATGATTTTTCTCACACATGTGAGTGTTGACCTCACTTTTCGAGTGAGCTTTCAACTTCTCCATCTTAGACATAGGACTCCTCTAGACACTAAGAGTTCCTTAGTCTTAAGACACTACTAGTGATTAGGTGAACATTTAACCTAACCTTAGAGACTTAGAAGAGTTAGCCATAAGAATAAGTTGTGCCTTAGGGATGTAGGAAGGCTTGCCTACCTTATAGCTTGAACCCATCCTTACTTCCTTCTTTCAAACTAAACCTCAAATTTAAATCCAAATTCAAATTCAATTTCTAAAATCCAAATCATGAATTAATTCCAAATCAAATGATTGAAACCCATGATCAATTCTAAATCTAAAATCTTCCTATGCCTTATGAATCACATCCATAAGTTTAGCCAAAACCTTCAAATCACCCCAAAGACAAGAGATTTCTTTATAAATAACTTATTCCATCATTTGTATTCATAACTATAAATGAAATTAACATCTAAATCAAACTAAATCAAAATCCCTTTTTCAAACTTTTTGACCTACCTTAGCCAAATTCATAATCAAATCATCCAAACTCAAATGATTTTCTCATAACCCATTTATATCTTCATTTATATTCACAATATATAAAGTAAATAATCAAAACTAAACCCAAAATTATACCAAAATCCAACTTATATCCTTTAAGCCAATTTTTTTGGATTTAGCCAAATCATTCTCGAATCAATCCAAACCCTTGGATTTTCTCTTCAAACAATCACTCCTTCAATCACATGCCCAAATATAAACATAAATTATAATTACCAAGCTAAAATCAAACTAACCCAAGTCAAACTCATGTTCATCCTTTTGACTTGAAATTGTCAAATGAACTAAAACCCATTTGACTCCAAACTACTTATAATCAGATTTATATTTCCATCATAAGTCCATATGTGAGTTCAACCAAACTTCAATCAAGCCATGATCAAGACAATTGACCTATTTAGGCTCACTTGACCTAAAGTGACCTAAAGGACCTTTTTGAGCCAATCCAACCCAAATTGGATTGAACTAAGCATATCTAAACCTCAATCATGATCAACAATCATCATGGAGTGATCAATCACCTTGAATTGGGTCAAACCAAGTCAAATATAGCCTTTGACCAAGTCAATATTTAGCTTAAATGAAACCCAAACTAGCCAAAAAAATATATTATATGCCAAATTGATTGAAACCATTGACCTAAACCCATTCATGATCAATGATTGAACATAGCCAAGCCATCAATTGAGCCAAACCAAGCCTAATTGGCCTAAAAAGTTAAAAATGGTCAAATCATAATTTAATCCAAATTGATTACAACCAATGGATCAAATTCATTCCAAATCACTTGTTGAACTTGACCAAAGCTTCAATTGACCAATTAGACCCAACATAGCCCAATTGATCATGAACCTAACTTGACCTAAAAGGTCAAATCAACTTGAAATCAAACCAAATCAAAATTATTTGAAACCAAAGCTTGCAATACATTTCAAATGATCAACCAAGCCTAAGCCAACCCATGACCTAAACCAATTGGGTCAAATGGGTCAAATTGTCAACTTGACCCATTTGACACAAATGAACCTAAATTAACTAAAACCAAATCTAAACCAAATTGAACCAAACCAATGATACCCATAGGCTCCAAATGATCATTTGAACTTGACCTAACCCATAGTTTGACCCAATTTGACCAATTAGTCAACTTAACCCAATTTGACTCAACTAGACCCAAATAGGTCAAGTTAAGCCAAATTAAATCAAATGAACTCTAAATCACTTGAAATTTGGCCCAACCCATTTTTTAAATCATTTCAAATCTTCCCAAATCAAACTCATAGCCAAATGCTCACTTTGCCCTTAGGTCAAAGGGTATCACATGACCAAATTCACTTAGAATTTGGACATTCCTTTCCCAAGGCCACTTGACATCCTTCTATTGGTCCACATTAGCACCAAGGAGGTTGGTGAACATGACCTAATGAGCTTGGGTCAGCCATGACCCAATGGGAGGCCAAACTGACCTCCCCAATCACTCTTAGACACTTGGTTCACCAAATCCACTAACTAATCACATGGGTAGCCACTCTCCCTCACTCCTCTACCCAAAACAACCCATGTGGGATGTTTTGCAACTAAAACTAACCAACCAATCCAATGCATTGAGCTGAAATGGAAAATCAACCACCCACCGTCTGATCCAAGGAGGGGGGAGATATACCCTCTCTAATTCTCACTCAAACAGAAGGGAATTTATTCCTGAGAGCTTAAGAAGCATTTTCAAACCCTTATAGAGCTTTCCCAAGGTCTCCCAAAGCTCCTTGATCGGCATTCTTCCTCTGTGTGCAAAGCCAAAATAGGACAAGTCCATTCCGAACAATACACCCTCCTCACTTCACCAAACCCAAATTCCTTTTACCCACACTCTCACCACACTTCATCGAGCTCAATCAAACCATTTCCCAAGCCTCTAAGTAATGGGAAGTTCCACTTCAATCAAGATCGATCACCATTGAAGAGCTTAGTCAACCAAGCAAACCACTGCAAATCAATACTGTATTTCTTCAATAGAGCTTCTTCTCTTCTAGACGAAGCTACCTCCTTCGTTGGAAGCACCGGTGATAGCCTCCGGTGAGGTAATTGTTCAAAACCCTAGTTATAGGAAAATTTTAGTTGGTCCTTTTTGAAGGGGATTGTCATCCCATGCAATCTTGACTGTTGGATATGCATCCTCCTCCTTCTGAAGGTGTGGGATCATTTTGATCCCAATCCAAGCTCGGGTGAGCCCATATTGAACGAGGAAAGACAAACAGTGTTCGTCTCTCATTGCTCGTGAAGGAGAAGGATAATATGTTATCCGTTCTGCATTATTGGAATGGACTGCTGTGATCAAATCACACTTTAGATCCCACTAATTTCCTTTTAAACTATGGGATTAACCTCGGTCATCCAAACTTAGATCGGATGGCCCACAAAAAAGACACGTCTGTCACCAGCTGACTTAGCTGACGAATGTGGCAACTTAAATAACCAATCCCATCGCCATGGAAAGCGCGCTGCATTAATCGCCACATAGTACGACAGGATTAGGGGTTTAATTAGGCTTAATTAATCTGATTTTAATAGTGAAACTTTCAAAATTTATAACTAATTATAGAAAAATCCAAAAATATAAATAAACATTTATTTTAAAGGTAAGTTGGAGGAGAATAATAGAAAATTAAAATCAATTAACTTTGAAGAGTGATTTTAACTCAATTTAGGTTTCATTGGAAATGTAATTAAGCTAATTACTCTTTAATTTCTTCAGCAATTAATTCCAAACTTTCTGAGATTGATTAGTGGGATGATCTCTACCTCCTATAATTTTCTTAGAATTTATTATTTGATTAATTAGGGGAATTGCTTGTTTCATTCTTAATCCCTATCTTGATTAATTAAATGTTTAATTAGTATGTTAAACAATGATGAATCCATTAATTAAGTTGGCTAATTATTATTAAATAGTGGATGGATATAGGGGATTTGATTAGGACCTCTTTTCCAATCTTGTCCTCTAAGTTCATTTCATTTGGATAACACTTAATCAATTTGTAAGTAATTAATGTCATCATTAAATAACATTAATCAAAATCAAAACCAAATCATTCCTCAATCATTCAATTCTTGGGTAGATTCTTAGGTGTTCAATAACCTAAGAGAATTCCAAAGGAAATTATAATCAAACTACATGTGTAGGAGGGTTATAAAAGTACTTAATCAAACCCTTTAGCTTAATTAACCAATAATTGTGAGCCAATTGCATTAGGCCCCTTCATTTCTTAGGTACATTGTTGATTTAATTTCCATATGGTTGCATATCATATGTTGGCTCATAATTACTTGGATAATTATGTTAAAGTGGTATAGGTAAGGGGTGATTAATGGATTAAATTTATACCTTAACCTAATCAAAACATAAAATCAACCTAATTGTTCTAAATTAAACTAAACCAATTCACACATGGGAGAAATGGGTTAGGACTAGCAAACCCTTTTCATATTTCTTAAGTCAAATCAAATTCAAAGATAAAAATCTCCTTAAAGAATTTTGACACATTTTAAATGATCTTATTTTATATTATTATCTTTAGGAATTAATTAGGGTGAATGAAGTCATGTGCTTACATTCCTTTATTTCTTTCCAATCATGTTAAATATTGCATGCCATATGAAATCATGCATTCATTTCTTTTAAAAATTAATTAAACAAAATGTTTCCTTTTATGTCGAATTGCATGTGTTGGATAAAAATTAAGAATATGGGTGGCTATTATCACTATTAAACCAAAAATTATTTTTTTAAAACTTATAAATTAAAGATTATAAATGAAGTGTTGCTAGTTATAAATATTTATAAGTTTGCATGTGATGATAGCATAAGATGTGTATTATGTAGTTCATTTTAAAAGAACACAACACTTGCCTAAATCTATTCCTATGCAACTCTATGTTAAGACTTAGGAAGGACCTTCATATTACACATGTAAATCAGATAATCAAATCAAACATAATCTCTTGCATGATTCTTTATCCATTTAGTTTTTTCTGTACATCTACATGTATCTAAGATAAGTGGTATATAGTCTGGACATTCTAAGGCTAAGAGGCTTTAAGTAGCCCTAAGTAGATCTTGTACCTTATACCCCTGGTGTAGAAAATAATGACATCGTATCACTTATAACTTTTATACATGTGGATGTGCATTTAGCTAATGAATGAAAAATCCCCATTTTCTACATAATAAAGACATGCATTAATGATCCAATTAACAAATGGAAATCACATCCTTTGCATTCATCATCAAAGTGTTGTAATATTTGCATTATATGTATAGATATGCTTAGGATTATTCATATGCATGGTATACATGGTGGAAAGAAATGAATGGGTGTGTGTTATGTGATAATAATCCACCATAACTAATCTTAAGATGCCTTTCTTATTGAATAGGGATATTTAGAGTGAATCTAAATTTAGGGTTAATTAAAATACATAACAAACCATTCACTCAAGGAAATTCATTAATCAAATTTACCTTAGAAATCACTTAAGGTAAAGCTGAAAAAAAAGCTCTCTTCTCTTTTCTCTTCATAACATTTAGTCACTAAGTCTAGGTTCCTTCAAACCAAATCAAATCACCAACTAAATTGATAAGTCAACAAAATCATTTAAATTAAAACCACCATCTAAATTGAATCTTTCACACTTGGAAAATTTCAATCTTAAAGCCTAGCTAAGACATGCCACATAAGCCTTAAATGGCACACACATTAGGCTAAGTCATCACTTCTAGCTCTATGTTAGGGCGGTGCATGGTTTGATGCATGATTTTATTTTATGATATAATATTTTAGACTGGATGTTAGGGTATATGTGCATAGTCGATGATAGGGCGATCTTAGCTTAATCATGTTTTATGCAGGGGATTGTTCTTAAGGGGCGCTGTAATAAGAATATAAATACTTTTTGTTGTGTAGGTTGCTTATACCCCTAAGCATAATCCAAATTAGGACATGTGGGCTTGGTCACCTATGTGTGGGGTACTAAGTCCAAATTATTCCTATAACTTCTTGGGTTATATGGTGTGTCTAGCTAACATTTGTTTTGCAGGTGTAGCTAGATTTAGTTTCCTTCCTTTTAATGTAATTTTTACATTAGGATTAGGATAAATGTTATGGGGATTAAAGTGAACATTGGTTATAAGACCATGTCTTATATACCAAGTGAGGCCTTGGAGTAAACTACATCCCAAGTCAAACCAAAAGAAAGAAAGAAATGGAGCAAACCAAGATAAAGAAATGAAGGGCAAGGAGTGAAGAATGGAGGATGAAGAATGAAGACCCCCCATAACACTTGTCATTTTATAATTATAATTTATTCTTTCATTATAATGGGATGTATAAAGGTAGAGCTCGGCTACCCATTTTTATTTTTTTTGGGTGTGTGGTGGAACCTGACCACATCAACCTCTTATTCTTTTGCACTAATTTTATAAATTGATTGATGTTATGTTTATGATTGTGCAATTAGGATGGCATGATTTTCCTAGTTTTTTAATTAGTTGATGATTGTTGAATGGCCTAGATGAGATTAGGCTCTTAGAAAAAAATTTTTATATTCAATTAATCAATTCAAAATTAAGCTAAATAATTCATAACCTCACCTAAAGCCTAGGACATTATGGTGTTTTATTTTTTTTGAGTTGGATTAGGTTGACACCACGTAGATCCGTAGATGTACTTATTAGGTGATTAGGTAAGATATTAAGGAATGATATACTATCTTGAGGGACAGAAGTCACCATCTACAATGGACCTAATCACCTAATAAGGACTCCTAAGGATAATGAGTCTTTGAATGTACCAGATATCTTTCCCCTACTTTACATGAAAAAGTAAAGTAGGGTCTATTTTAAATCGGGTTTGTTAAGTTTCCTATGGAGGCAAGTCCCCCGTAGTAAATTACATCATAAAAAATGAGATACCTTAGGAATACTCTCGATTAATGTAAATGATCATTGTCTCCAAAGATTTTAAAGATAAGACTATTAATCAATTAGTTATTTTTAGAAAATTAAGTGGGATTTGAGCAAAGGAAAGAGTTATTTTTGAACTAAAGGGAGATGAGTAGAGGATGCTCATGATACTAAAAATCTAGTGAGCATCCCAAACTATCCTATAGTTGGGCTTTATATTTTTGAAATTGAGGAGAATTATATATTTTAGTTGAATTTTTATTAGAAATCTAGGGCTTACAATTCCATAATATAATATTATAGAAATGCCTAAGAGGTGAGGATTTATATTTATAGCCCACAAAAGAAAATAATAACCTTAGATACTAAATTTAGGGAGCTTTGGTAAGGTCCAAAGCATGACTTAAATCTAAGGTGAAAGATGGATATATGGTTTACCTCCACAAGAGAGGATAAACCACTCGACTGTTGGACTTACAACTGCCTGGGGGTGGCCACCAATTAACTCCTCCTATAGTTTTAAATACATGTAGGCAAGTCTTATGCTCCATGAGATGGCTAAGCTATTATTTATTTAGAAAGGAGACTAAGTCCTAAAACACACTCCCTAAAAGACTATATCATGAAGGGTATGAATAATGACCTAATCTAATGCAAATTTTGTTAAGTTTTATTTATTTATTTTTTTGACATTTTTATTTGACACAGGCTATGGGATTTCATATGCCTAATGCATTAGAAGATTGATTATGGGCCAAAATTAGAAACAAGGAGGTGTGTTTTAACCATGACTCTCAAAGATCAAGCCACTTTCTCTAGCAAAGGTGGAATCCCTCCATTAGCAAGGGTGAAGCAATATGGTTTATGCATGATGTGAGACATACGAAATCCAACTAAGGGGTTACTAAATCTTTTATTATCTTGATTTATGTCCTAGACTTTAGGTGACATTATGAGTTATTTAATTTTAATTTTTAGTTGATTAATTGGATAAAAAATTTATTTTTTTCTAAGAGCCTAATCGCATCCAGGCCATTCATAAAATAATGAATAAACTAGAAAAAAATCATGTCATCTTAATTGCACAATCATAAATAAATTATTAATCAATTTATAAAATTGATGCAAGAGAATAAGAGGCTGATGTGGTCAAGCTCCACCGCACAAATCAGAAAAAGGAAAAATGGGTAGCCGAGCTCTACCATTATACAACCCGGATTACAAATGGATAATTACAATTAAAATAAATTCATATTATGGGGGTCTTCATTCTTCATTTTGATTTGCTTCTTTTCTTTCTTCTTTTTGGCTTGATTTGTGATGTGGTTTGCTCCAAGGAAATCACATGGTGTATAACACTTGGTCTTATAACCAATGTGCATCATAATCCCCCATAACATACATTCCAAATCTTAATTGCAAAAATTACATCAAAATAGAAAAAGATAAATCTAACTAAATCTGTAAAATAGAGATTAGCAAAACATACCACACATCCCAAGAAATTATGTTAATAAGTTAGACTTAGCATCCCACAGATGGGTAACCAAGTCCACTTATTCTAGTTTGGATTATGCTTAGGGGTATAAGAGACATGCACAACAAAGCATTTATATTTTTATTACAGCATCCCTTAAGCACAATCCCCTATAGAAAACATGATTAGGCTAAGATCACCCTACCATCCAGTCTACGTACATACTCCCTAACATCCAATCTAAAAAAACCATTATATCACAAAATAAAGTCAGGCATCAAACCATGCACCGCCCTAACATAGAACTAAAAATGGTGACTTAGCTAGGATTTAAGGTTAAAATTCCATAAATGTGAGGGATTTAATTTAGAAGGGTGGTTTTAATTTAAGTGATTTAGTTGATTTATTAATTTTTTAGTTGATGATTCGATTCGGTTTGAATGAACCTACACTTACTTACTAAATGTTAGAGAAGAAAAGAGAACGGAACCCTTTCATTCCTACCTTAAAACATCTCTAAGGTAGATTCATTAATGATTTTCCTTTAGTGAATGTTTATGTATTTGATTTAACCCTAAATTTAGATTTACTCTAAATAGTCCTATTCAATAAGAAAGGCCTCTTATGATTAATTAGGGTGAATTACTATCACATAACACACACCCATTCATTTCATCCCACCATGTATACCATGCATATGAATAATCCTAGGCATAGCTATACATGCAATGCAAATTTTAGCACACTTTGATGATGAATGCTAAGAGATATGATTTGAAATTTTGAATATTAAATTGATGCATGTCTTTATTATGTAGAAAAGAAGTACTCTTTTATCCATTAATCAAATGCACATCCATATATATACAAGACATAAGTGTGTACGATGCCATTATTTTCTACACCAGGGGCATAAGGTACAAGACCTACTTAGGGCTACTTAAAGCCTCGTAGCCCCAAGATATCTAGACTAATATACCACTTTTCTTAAATACATGTGAATGTATAAAAATAAAGTAAATGGATGAAGAATCATGCAAAAGATTAGGTTTGATTTAGTTATACAATTTACATGTGTAAATGTGAAGATCCAGCTTAAGTCATAACATACAAATGCATAGGAATAGATTTAAGCATGTGTTGTGTTCTTTTCAAATAAATTATACACTTTGCAATTCCTATTCAAATCCATGTTAAGAGAAGAGAAGAAAATAACATAATACATATCTTATGCTATAATCACATGCAAGCATATAAGTACTTATAAGTAGCATCACTTCATTCATAATCTTTGATTTATAAGTTTTTGTAAAGTAATTTTTGATTTAATAGTGATAATAGCCACTCATATTCTTATCTTTAACCAAAACATGCAATTTGATATAAAGGAAACATTTAATTTATTTAATTTTTCAAAAGAAATGAATGCATGATTTCATATGATAAACAATATTTAACATGCTTGGAAAGAAATTAAGGGATGTAAGCACATGTCTTCATTCACCCTAATTACTTCCTAAGGACAATCATATAAAATGGGATTATTTAAAATGAATCAAAATTCTTAAAGAGATTTTTATTTTTATTTTTTTTGATTTTATTTGACTTAAGAAATATGAAAAGGGTTTGCTGGTCCTAATCCATTTCCTACATATGTGAATCAATTTCATTTAATTTAGAACAATTAGGTTGATTTTATGTTTTGTTTAGGTTAAGGTGTGAATTAAACCCATTAATTATCCCTTACCTATGCCACTTTAACATAATTATCCAAACAATTATGAGCTAACATATGATATACAATCACATGGAATTTAAATCAGTAAACACACCTAGGAAATAAATGGGCCTAATGCAATTGGCTCATAATTATTGATTAATTAAGCTAAAGGGTTTAATTAAGTACTTTCATAAACATCCTACACATGTAGTTTGATTATAATTTCTTTTGAAGTCTTTTAGGTTATTGAACACATAAGAATATACCCAAGAATTAAGTGATTAAGTTTTGGATTGATTTAGTTTAGATTTTGGTTAATTAAGCCATTAATAATGTGATGAAGTCATTGATTAATTTGCAAATTAATTAAGTGTTTTCCAAATGAAATGAACTTAGGGGAAAACATTGAAAAAGAAATCCTAATCTCATTCCCTAAGTCCATTCACTATTTCATGATGACTAATAAACTTAATCAATGAATTTATCACTATTTAATAGGTTAATTAATCATTTATTTAGTTAAGAGAGGGATTAAGTATGAAATAAGCAATTCCCCTAATTAACCCAACAATAAATTCCAAGAAAATTAGGGTAGACATAGGTCATCCCACTAATTAACCTTAGGAGTTTAGAATTAATGGCTGAAGTAATTAAGGAGTAATTAGCCTAATTATGTTTCTAATAAAACCCTAATTGAGTAAAAGTCACTGTTCAAAATAAATTGATATTAATTTTATATTATTCCTCACTAAATTATCTTTAAAATGAACTTGAGTTTATACTTTTTAGATTTTGCTATAATTAGTTATAAATTTTGAAAGTTTCAACATTAAAATCAAATTAATTAAGCCTAATTAAACCCCCCCGTCGGACCACATGGCGGCTAACGCAGTATGCTGATGTAACGCGCTTTTCACGTGGCATGATGAAATAGGGTATTTAAGTTGTCACATCCTTGGCTGAGTCAGTCGGCGGTGGATGCGCTTTCTCCACAGGCCGTCTGATCTAAGATCGGATGGCCATGATTAATCCCGTAATTTAAGCTTAAATAAGAGGGACATATAACATGATTTAATCATAACCATTCGTTCTAATCACATGGAACGGATAGTGTATGATCCGTCTCCTCCCGAGCGATGAGAGATGAATGTCGTCCATCGATCGTCGCTTGATTTAAGCTCACCCGAACTTGGATGGAGCTCAAACTCACCCCACACCTTCGGGGAGGCACAAACAATGAATCCAACATCCAAGATCTAATGGGATTACAATTCCCATCACAAAAGACCAAAAAAGTCTTATCTTAGGATCGGTTTTAAGCATTACCTCACCTGAGGCTATCACCGGTGCTTCCAACGAAAGAGGTAGCTTCATCTAGTAGAGATGAAGCCCTATTGAAGGTATCAAGCTTTGATTTGAAGTGGATGGCTCGGTTGATCAAGCTCCCCTTCAATGGAAATCAGCTTTGATCAAAGTCCTCCTTCTCGTGGCTTGGTGACTTAGGAAACACCTCGATTGAGCTCGACTAGGTCCCTTGATGGTGCTTGCAAGCAAAATTTGGATTTAATGGAGAGTTGAGTGAGTTGCAATTTGGATTGACCTCCCTTATTTCAGCTTGAGCAAAATCGAGAAGGAGAAAATGGGGGGAGCTCGGGAATGCTTGCCAAGGCTTGGAGAAGCTTGCTTTTGATTCCTAGAGCTTAATTGAATTCAGTGATTGTGATTTGAGTGGGAATGATGGGGAGTATATATCCCCCTCCTTAGATCGGACGATGAAGACCAGCAATGTCATTTTTGATCAATGGAGGAGATTGGCTAATTGGTTTGGGTTGTTTGGCATCCCATGTGATTTAGTTTAGGTAGTAGAGGGAAAGAGAGTGAGTGCCCATGTGCTAGGTGAGTGTATGGGGTGATCTAAGTAGTTAATTCTTATTAGAGGGGTCAATTTGGCCTTGGATTGGATCATGACTGACCCAAACCCATTGGCTCATGTTCAACACCCTCCTTGGTGTCCATGTGGACCACTGGGAGGATGTCAAGTGGCATCGAGAAAGAATTGGCCAAATTCTAAGTGGATTTGGCCATAGGTTACCCTTTGACCCAAGGTTAAAAAGGTCATTTGGCCTTGATTTTGATTTGGGAAAATTTGAAATGATTCAAAAATAAGTAGGGCAAATTTCAAGTGATCTGGAGTTCATTTGGTTTGAATTTGTTCAATTTGACCCATTTAGGTCAAGTTGGCTCAAATTGGCTCAAATTGGATTAAGTTGACCAATTGGGCAAATTGGGTCAAACCATGGGTTTAGACAAGTTCACATGATCAATTGGAGCCTATGGGTATCATTGGTTTGGTTCAATTTGGTTTAGATTTGGTTTCAATTTATTTGAGTTCATTTAGGTCAAATGGGTCAAGTTGACCTATTTGACCCATTTGACCTAATTGGGTTAGGTGATGGGTTGGTTTAGGCTTGGTTGATCATTTGAAATGTATTGCAAGCTTTGGTTTCAATCAATTTTGGTTTAGTTTGATTTCAAGTTGGTTTGACCTTTTAGGTCAAGTTGGGTTCATGGTCAATTGGGCTAGGTTGGGTCTAGTTGGCCGATTGAAACTTTAATGAAGTTCAACAAATGATTTGGAATGAATTTGACTCATTGCTTGCAATCAATTTGTCTTACATCAAGATTTGACCCATTTTGATTTTTTAGGTTAATTTGGGTCAACGTAGGTCAAAGTATTGGTGGGTTAGGTGGTTTGCTTAGTGATGGCGATCATGTTCAATCATTGATTATGGATTGGTTTAGATCAATGGTTTCAAACAATTTAGCTTATGTTGAATTTTGGCTTGTTTAAGTTTGATTTAGGCTAAGTGTTGACTTAGTCAAAGGATAGGTTTGACTTGATTTGACCCAATTTGAGTGATTGATCATTCTAGTATGATTGTTGCTCATAATGTGAGGCTTAGATGGGCTTAGTTCAATCCAATTTGGATTGTATTAGAATTTGGCTCAAAAAAGTCCTTTAGGTCACTTTGGGTCAAGTGAGCCTAAATGAGTTTATTGACTTGATTAATGCTTGATTTAAGTTTGGTTTAACTAACATATTGACTTATGATGGAAATATAAATCCAACTGCAAGTGATTTGGAGTCAAATGGATTTTGATTCATTTGATAATTTCAAGTCAAAAGGATGAACATGGGGTTTGACTTGGGTTAGTTTGATTTTTGTTTGGTGATTGTAGCTTATGTTTATATTTGGGCATGTGAATAAGGGATTGATTGTTTGAAGAGAAAATCCAAGGGTTTAGATTGATTTGAGAATTGTTTGGTCAAGTTCAAGAATTTGACTTGAAAAGGTGTAGATTGGGTTTTGATTGATTTTAGTTATTTGAATTTATATTTCATTTATATTTATGGATATAAATGAGAATATAAATGGGTTATGAAAAAATCTTTTGAGTTTGGAGTGATTTGGATTTCTTTGAAGGAGTTCAAGATTTTAACTTGAAAGAGTATAAGTTGGATTTTGGTTAGGTTTGGGTTTTGAGTTTTGAATTTATTATGGTTATTTGAATCTATATTTCATTTCTATTTATGAATTTAAATGAGAATATAAATGGGTTATGAGAAAATCGTTTGAGTTTGGAGTAATTTGGATTTAAGATTTGATTTGGAATTGATTCATGATTTGAAAAAAAATCAATTTAGTTGAAATTGATTTAAGATTTGATTTGATTTGAATTTGAAATTGATTTGAGATTTGGAATTGATTTAATGAAGGAAGCAAAGATTTGGTTTAAGCTATAGGGTAGGCAAGTTCTCTTAATACCCCTAAGGCATATAACCTATTCCTATGGCTAACTCTTCTAAGTCTCTAGGGTTATGTCAAGTGTTCACCTAATCTCTAAAAGTGACTTAAGAGTAAGGAACTTTTAGTGTTTGGAGGAGTCCTATGTCTAAGATGAAAAAGTTGAGAGCTCACTCCAAAAGTGAGGTCAATAGACATAAATCAAGATAATAAATGATTTAGCAACCCTTTAGTTGGATGTTGTATGTCTCACATCATGCATAAATCATATTATCTCACTCTTGCTAATGGAGGGCTTCCACCTTTGCTAGAGAAAATGGCATGAACTTTAAGAGTCATGGTGGAAACACACCTCCTTCTTTCTGATTTTAGCCCATAAGTGATTTTCTCATACATTTGGCATATAAAATCCCATAGCCCGTGTCAAATAAAATGTCCAAAAACTAAAATAAAACTTGACAAAATTTGTATTAGACTTAGGTCATTATTCATGCCCTTTATGATCTAGTCTCTTAGGGAGTGAGTTTAAGGACTTAGTCTCCTTTCTAAATAAACAACAGCTTAGCCATCTTGCAAAGCATATGACTTTCCTACATGTATTTAAAATCATAGGTGGAGTTAGTTGGCGGCCATCCCAGACGGTTGTAAGTCCAACAGTGGGGTGGTTTACTCTCTCTTGTTGAAGTAAATCATATACCCATTTTTACTTTAGATTTATGTCACTCTTTGGCCCTCGCCAAAGTTCCCTAGATTTAGGATCCGAGGTTGTTATTTCCTTTTACAAGCAATAAGCATAAATCCTCACCTCTAAGGTATTTCCACAATCCTGTATTATGGAATTGTAAGCCCCAGATTACTAATAAAAATTCAACTCAAACATATAACTCTTCTCGATTTCAAAAAATATAAAGCTCAATCATAGGATAGTTTGAGATGCTTACTAGGTTTCCTGGTATCATGAGCATCCCCTACTCATCACCCTTTGGCTTCAATAATAACTCTCCTTTTGATCAATCCCACTTGATTTTCTAAAAATAGCCAATTTATTGATAGTCATATCTTTGAAATCTTTAGAGATAATGATCATTTACTCGGGGGGCTTGCCTCCACAGGAAACTTAAAGAACCCGGCTTAAAATAATCCCTACTTTGCTTTTCCATGTAAAGTAGGGGAAAGATCTCTGGAACATTCGAAGAC
This sequence comes from Cymbidium sinense, assembly GCA_021442155.1. Taxonomy (NCBI): domain Eukaryota; kingdom Viridiplantae; phylum Streptophyta; class Magnoliopsida; order Asparagales; family Orchidaceae; genus Cymbidium; species Cymbidium sinense. The sequence goes on from CM038220.1 coordinate 107,679,494, forward strand.
CCATCATGTCTTAGGAGTCATTATTAGGTGATTAGGTCCATTATAGGGTAGTGACTTCTATTTCTTGAGAGATACAGTAACTTTGTGTTTCTTAAGTACCCTGATCTGCGTTGTGTCCCCTCACACAAAATACACACACAACAAATCCTGATAAAAATAAACACCATTATGAGCTAACCATAATTTCATTAGCTCTCTCTTTAGGTTATTGAACACCCAAAGTACTACTCAAGAGTTAATTTGAGAAGTAGATTCAACCAAATTAATGAAGCTCATTAATTATTTAATTAAATCTTAATAATCCTTAATCAATAAATATGATATAAACTTAGGGAAAGAGGCAAAGAAGGGAGCCTAAGTCTCAATCCCTAAATTACTTCAATTAGTTAATTAAAGTTCAGGTATGATTTGGATTTCTTTTAATATTGTTAATTAATTAATTAAGGGGATTTAATTAATTATTTATTTAAGATGGCATGGAGAAGACTTAAAGAAAGGATTGGAAGAGAAAATCCCAATCCATTTCCCTAAACTTCATCACCATTAACAAAGGTTAATTAACTTAATTGATTGATTAATTTATTATTTATTTTCTTAATTATCATTAATTAAAAAATAAGAGTAATTAAGGCTTAATCCATTAGTTTCCCCAATTAATTATCCAATAAATCTCAAGAAAAATAGGGGATGCAGAGGTCATCCCCTAAACATCTCTAGAAAATTTAAAATTAGTTGGATAATTAATCATAAAGTAATTAGGCTAATTATAATTTTAATTAAACCTTAATTAATAAAAAAATTAAATGTTCAAAATTAATTAATAATAATTTTAATGAATTCGACTTTAAACTACCTTTAAAATGAGCCAGCATTTGTATTTTTTTTTGGATTTTTCTATAATTAGTTATGAATTTTGGAAGTTTCAGCATTAAAAAAAAGATTAATTAACCTAATTAACTGCCCTAATCCCATCGGTGCCACATGGCATCTGATGCAGCGCTTTCCACATGGTGCGACAGGATGAGTTATTTAAGTTGTCACGTCGAAGGCTGATGCGGACGGCGGTAGAACAGGCTTTTTGTGTGGGCCGTCCGATCTAAGATCGGATGACCACGATTGTAAGCGCAATTCCAAAGGGGAAAAGAGGGGTTCTATGAGTCATCATATCAGGACCGTCCATTTTGATCACTCAAAATGGACAGTCCATAACAGCGAGCGGCGGATACCGTCAGTCGATTGTCTCTCGATCCGAGCTCACCCAAGCTCGGATGGAGATGAAATTGATCCCACACCTTTGAAGAAGCATAACAAACACATCTAATGGTGGAAATCACATGAGATATAAGTTTTCTTCACAAAGGACCAACCTATTTTGAGCTAATGATAAATTTTAAAGGCATACCTTACTAGAGCTTGTGACTGACAGTTCCAACGATGGATGAAGCTTCATTTGGTAAAAATGAATCCCTATTGAGATGCACGAGCTTTAATTTGGTGCAGTTTGCTTGGACGACTAACCCACGACGCGTAAGCAATCGATCTTGATCAAACTTCACCCTCCAGCTATCGGGAAGCTTGGAAAATGATTCATTTTGGTGTGTCTAGGTCCATGGATGGTGTATGCAAAATTAATTGTACTTTGGTTGTGAAATGAGGAAATGAGAATCACTGGTTTACTCCTTTTGGTTTCATGTCAAAATCAAGAATGGGGATTTTGGGGATCTCAAGAAATGCAAGGGGAGGCTCTAGGATCTCGTTCCTTGGCTGCTAGGGTTGTAGGTTGAGTGTGAGTGTGTGTGTTTTAGTGAAAATGGGGGGGGATACTTCCTCCATCCTTGATTTGATGGTGGTAATGGTTTTGGCTTGTTGGATCAATTCAGATGAGCTTGATTTGGGTAGAGAATCACTCACTTGGCCTTGCCTTATGAGTGGAGGAAGGGTGAGGAGGTGCCATGGGAATAGTGTCCTTGGTGGTTTGAAATGCTCCAATGGGAATGGGAGATTATTTCACCTCACCATGAGTCATAACCACCTTTATTCAACCATGGTCATTGCCTAAGTGGACCTATGAATGGGTGTCAAGTGGCCAAACAAAGGACATGACCAAATATGCATGTGTCTTATCTCATGGGATGCCCTAAACATAAGGGAAAAGTGGTCATTTGGTTATGGATTTGGTTTGTGCAGATTTAAAATGGGTCAAAAGTGGGTTAACCCAAATTTCCAGTGGTTTGGAGTTTATTTGATTTGATTTGGCTTGACTTGACCTTTTTAGGTAAAATAGGGTTAGGTTGGGTCAAGTTGACCAATTGAGTCAAAATTAAAGTCAAAAATTCAGTCAAGTTCACATGACTATTTGGAGTATATTGGTGTCATTGGTTTGGTTCAATTTACTTTGGATTTGATTATGGCTCATTTGGGTTTATATAGGTCAAATGGGTCAAGTTGACCAATTTGATCGAATTGACCAAATTGGGTTGGGTTAGGTGTTGAGTCAAGTTCAATTGGCTAATTAAAAATGGTTGCAGGCTTTATTTTGGTTTAATTTGGAATTAATTTGGATTTTGGCTAATTTGATCTTTTAGGTCAATTTGGGTTAGGTTAGGATAGGTTGACCAATTGGTCAAATTGGGCTCAATAATGGCTTTGGTAAAGTTCAACAATCAATTTGGAATGAACTTGAACCATTGGTTACAATGAATTTGGGTTGGATTATTTTTGACCCATTTTAGCTTTTTAGGACAATTCAGGTCAACTTAGGTCAAATGGCCAATTGGACTTGGTTTAGCTTAATTGATGGTTTGGTCATGTTCAATCATTGATCATGAGTGAGTTTGAGGTAATGATTTCAATCAATTTAGTATATGGTGGGTTTTGGGTAGTTTGCATTTCATTTGGGCTAAGGGTTGACTTGGTCAAAGGACCAAGTTGACTTGATTTTACCCAATTCAAGGTAGTTGGTCACCCTAGGATGATTGTTGATCAAGATATGGGGTTTGGATGGGCTTAGTTCAATCCAATTTGGGTTGGATTAGAACTTGGCTTAAAAAAGTCTTTTAGGTCACTTTGGGTCAAGTGGACCTAAATGGATCAATTGGCTTGATCATGGCTTAATTCAAGTTTAATTGTACTCACATATGAGCCTAGTATGAAGATATAAATCTATTTGCTAGTGGTTTGATGTCAAATGAATTTTGGTTCATATGATAATTTCAAGTCAAAAGGGGTCAATATGGGCTTGACTTGGGTTGACTTGGATTTGGTTTGATAATTATAGTTTGTGTTTATATTTGAAATAATGATTGAAGGAATTACTAAATCATGAAGGGGTCCATGGGTTTTGAGTTGATTTGGATATCATTTATCCAAGTTCAAGAAATTGGCAAAAATGGCTAAAGTTGGGAATTTTATTTGATTTGGGTTTAGTTTTGATCATTGGAGTGTGAGCTTCATTTATATTTATAAATATAAATGAAGGAATGATTGATTTATAAAAAAAATCAATTGCATTTTAGTAAGTGATTGATATTTGACTAAGCTTATGGGAGTGGTTCATAATACTTAGGAGGGAAAATTGGTCTTGGATTTAATTTGAGATTGATTTATTTGGTTTAGAATTGATTTATAATTTGATATTTGATTTGAGATTAAGTTGATATTTGAGAATATCAATTGAATTGGGGTTGATTTGAATCTGGTTAAGGTTAAGTCCATAAGACAAAATCAAAGGCCTTAGGAAGGGTTTTGCATTTGGATTTGATCTTGGGATTGAATCATTTGACTTGGAATTTGATTTATGATTCGAAGTTTAAATTGATATTTGAATTTGAGGTTTGGTTTGAGAAGGAAAGCATGGGTTAAGTTTATGCTATTGGGTAGGAAAGTTTTCTTAAGTCTCTAAGGCATAACCTATTCTTATGGCTAAAACATTCTAAGTCTCCAGGCTTAGGTTAAGTGTTCACTTGATCACTAGAAGTGTCTTAAGACTAAGGAGCTCTTAGTATTTACAAGGGTCCTAGACCTATGATGAGGAAGTTGAGAACTCACTCCAAAAGTGAGGTCAAAAAACATCAAGGAATAGTGCGCTATCTCGAAAGATATGAATCACTACCCTATAATGAACTTAATCACCTAATAAGGACTCCTAAGGCATGATGGGTCTTCGAATATACCAGATATTTTTTCCCTACTTTACATGGATGAATAAGATAGGGTTTATTTAAACTAGGTTCTAAAGTTTCCTATGGGGGCAAGCCCCCATAGTTAATTACATCCTAAGGAAGGTGAGTTCCTTAGGAATAGTCTCGATTAAAGTAGGCAATTATTATCTCTAAAGATTTCAAAGATAGGACTATCAATAAATTATCTATATTTGAAAAATCAATTGGGATAGCTAAAAAAGGAGAAACTTATTATTGAAGCCAAAGGGAGATGAGTAGGGAATGCTCATGATACTTGGAAACCTAGTGAGGAATCCAAACTATCCTATGGTTAGGCTTTATATATTTGAAATTACTATATTTGAGTTGAAATTTTATTAGAAAATAAGGACTTTTATCCCACAATACATGATTGTGGAAACACCTAAGAGGTGAGGATTTATGCTTGTAGCTTGGGGGGAAGCAGTAACCTCAGGTCCTAAATCTAGGGAGCCTTAGAGAGGGCCAAAGCATGTCCTAAATCTAAGCAAAGATGGGTATATGATTTACCTCTATAAGAGAGGGTAAACCACCCAACTGCTAGACTTATAACCATCTGGAGTGACAGCCAGCTAACTTCTCCTACATTTTAAAACCATGATCAAGATTATTATGTTTATTTAGAGAGACTTTATATATAAGGAAATGATTGTCAAATTTTATTTTTCTATTTATATTTTGATAAATGTTTAGCTAAATCAAAGAGAAAGAGGTATTTTTAACCACAAGGGAGACCCTCAAAGGTCAAGTCATCCTCTATCATGCAAGGATGGAAACCCTCTCTTAGCAAGAGTGAAATAATATGATATGCATGATATTAAGCATACAACATTCACCAAAGGGGTTGCAAAACTTTTTAATTATCTTGATTTAATACCTAGGCTTTAAATGAGGTTATGAGTTATTTAGAAAATTAATTATGAGTTATAGTTAGGATAAAAAAATAAATTTTTTCCTAAGAGCCTAATCAGGTCTAGGCCACACATTAAATCATCATACATGAAGAAACTAGGAAAATACATACTATTTCTATTACACAATTGTAAACAATGCATCAAATAATTTATAAACTCAATGTAAAAGAATAATAGGCCGGTGCGGTCATATACCACCATACAACTTGAAAAGAGAAAATGAATAGTCGAGCTCAACCCTTATACAATTAGGTATAAAGGAATAATTACAAATTTACAAATGAATAAATGCTATGGGGATCTTCTCATCTTCTTTCTTCATATCTCCTCTTCTTTCTTCCTTTGGCTTGATTTGAATGTACTTTCTTCAAAGGCATTACGGAGCCTCCCTAGACAAAGCCTTCTAGCCACTGCTCATCCTAATCCCCCATAACACTAATCCAAATTCCTAATGCATAATTACATTAAAGATAGAAAAAGTAAATCTAACTACAACTACAAAACAAGTATTAGCTAAACACTCCATACATCCCAAGCAGTTATATGTATAATTTAGACTTAACACCCTGCACATGGGTAACCAAGTACACCAGTCCTAATTTAGACTATGCTTAGGGGTTAAGCAACCTGCAAAAGAGAGCATTTATATTTATTTTTAAGCACCCCTTAAGTATATTCTCCTACAAAAAATATAATTAGACTAATCACGACCTAACATCCAATCAACGAAGCATACACCCAAACATCCAGTCTACAATAATACATCACAAAATAAACATATATCAAAACATGCACCAAACATAAAGTTAGAAATAGTGATTTAATCTAAGGTGTGTGTATTAAGGCTTGTGTGGTATATCCTAACTAGGCTTAGTTGTAATTTTCTAAGTAAAGATATTTAATTATAAAGGGTAATTTCACTTTAAGTGGTTTAATTGATTTGTAATTTTACTTAGTGTTTTCTTTTATTTCACTTGATTTACACTAAATAACTAAGTGTTATAAAGAGAAGAAAAAAGAGGATCACTCTCTTTCATCCCTATCTTAAGTCACATCTAAAGAAAATTAATTAATCAATTTCCTTTAATGAATGGCTTATCACATATTTTCCCTAGTCCTAGGTTTAGGTTCACTTTAAATAATTTCATTCAATAAGAAAGCCATCATAGGATTAATTAGAATGAACTACTATCACATAACACATGTTTTCTCATTTTCTTCCATCATATATATAGCATGCATATGATTAAGTCCTAAACATAAATATACATGCAATTTATATCATAGCACACTTAAAATGTACTTGGAATTGATGTTTCATTTGGTTGAATTATTTTGTCATAGTAATTTAAAGCTCTATTTAAATCCTTATACAAAAGCATAAGAAAAGAACTCTAAATCATATGACTAATCAATCCAACCACTTGAACAAAGTATGAATGCATGTATTTTTAATTGAAAAAGGGGGATTTTCATTCATTAGTTAAATACACATTCAAATGTATGAAAGTTTTAAGCAACTATGTCGCCATTATTCCGCACCAGGGGAGTGAGGTAGGAACCTCCTTGGAGCCACTTAAAGCCACGCATCCTGGAATTTTCAGACTAATATACCCGCTATTCTTAAGTACATATGAATGTATAAGAAACTATAAGAATAGAAACCAATGCCAAAGTAGAGTTTGACATAATTAAATTATTTATGTGAGTGAATTAAAGCTCCATCTAAATTCCAATGTCAAGATGCATAAGAATGAAATTAAACGGGTACGTCGCCATTGTTCTACACCAAGGGAGTGTGGTAGGAACCTCCTTGGGGCTACTTAAAGCGCATCTCTGGAATGTCCAGACTAATATACTCATTAACATTCAAACTTATGCAAGTCGACATATGAATGTAAGAAAGAAACTTTACTTCATACACTAAGCTTATATTCATATGCACCTTCTATGTATATATAACTAAAGTCACAATATATATATATATATATATATATATATATATATATATATATATATATATATATATATATATATATATATATATATATTATTCATTAATAAGAAAATAAATTTGAGATTTAATAGTGATAATAGCCACACAAATTTTTAATTAAGCCAACACATGCAAATTAACATAAAGAAAACTATTTTATTTATTTAATTTTTTTTAAAAAGATATGAATGCATGACTACAAGTGGCATACAACATTTTAACATGATCAGAAAGAAATAAAGAAACATAAGCATGTAATTTCAATCAATCCAATTAACTCCTAAGGACAATCATATTAAATAAGCTAATTTAAAATAAACCAAAGTTTCTTAAAGTCATTTTTGATTTCATGTATGATTTAATTTAAGAGATGTTAAAGAGGCTTGCTAATCTTAATCCCATTCCCCATGTGTGAGTCAATTTGATTTAATGAAAAGCAATTAAATTGATTTTATGGCTTAATTAGGTTGAGGTATGAATTAAATTAATTAATTAAACCCTTACCTACATCACCTTAAGTTAACTAACTAAATAATGATGAGCAAACATGAGATGCAACCTAGAAAAGTAAATTAGCAATGCTCCTAAGAAATGAAAGGGGCCTAATGCAATTGGCTCATAATTAATAGTTAATTGAGCTTAAGGGATTTGCTTAATTACTTTTATGATTTTCTCATACATGTAACATAATCATAATTTCATTAAATTTCATTAGACTATTAAACATCTAAAGTACTGCCCGAGGTTGATTAATCAAAGTTAGGAATGAATTGGATTTTAAATTAATTTAATTAAGCCCTTAATTAGTTAATTAAATCCTTTGATTATATTTTAATTAGGATAATGAAGTTAACTTAGGGAAAGAGATTATGGAAGACGCCTCAATTCCAATCCCTAAGTCATTTCAAATAATCAATTAAAAAAATAGACTCCCTTTTCTTTTAATTGATTAATTAAGTGGCTAATTAATTACTTAAACTCTAACTAATTTGAAACAAATAAAGAGGCTTAATGATATAGTCATAAGGAGTAAACCTAAGCTATTTCCCTAAGGCTTTTCACTGGTAACAAATGGCAATAAGCTCAATTAGTGGATTAATTTATTGTCCATTTGCTTAATTAATCATGAATTGAATTAAGAGGATAATTAAGGCTCAATTAACCAATTTCCCTCATTAAGCATCCAATAAATTAATAGGAGGCAGAGGTCGTCCCCCTAAACATGCTCTGAAATTTTGGAGTTAACTAGATGCTTAATCATAGAGCAATTAGGCTAATTACCATTTTAATTAAACTCCAATTAAGCTAAAATTAGTGTTCAAAATTAATTAATAATAATTTTCTTGGATTCTTCTCTAAAATACCTTTAAAATGAGCTCCATTTATATTTTATGGATTTTTCTACAATTAGTTATGAATTTTGAAAGTTTTAGCATTAAAAATTAATTAAACAACCTAATTAAACCTTTATCCCACCGACGCCACATAGCGTGTTGACGCGGTGTGCTTTCCACATGGCATCGCAGGATTCGTTCTTTAAGTAGTCACATCTACGTGTCTCGTTAGTTGGTGGTGGATGCACTTTCCGTAGATCATCCGATCTAAGATCAGACGACCATGATTAAATCCCACAGTAAAGAAGAAAATAGAGAGGATTTTACCCATGATCTAATCAAAGCTGTCCATTCCGATCATGTGGAACAAATAGCCCATGAACGAGCAATGAGATACAGAGACCATCCTTTGTTTGTCACTCGATCTGAGCTCACCCGAGCTCAAATGGAGATCAAATCAATCCCACACCTTCGGGGAGGCAAAATAAAGAGATACAATGGTGGAGATCTCATGACATGGAACTTTCCTTTATAAAAGACCAACCCATTTTCATACAAGGATCAATTTTGAGAAATTACCTCATCGGAGCTAATGTTGTGAGTGGATTGAGAGGTAGCTTGCAGTTGGCTGAAGCCAGTTGAGCATAGGCCTTGATTTGGGGTAGATCGCTCAGTGGACCAACTCATGTGCTTAGGAGCCTCGGTTTTGATCGAACTATGGCTTCCAGTGGCTTTGGAACTCAAGGGATGATTCGAGTAGTCTCGAGGGAATATGGAGATGGTGTATGCACAATAAATTGGAGTTTGATGGAGTGGAGAAGACGTATGAATCAGAATGGGGATGCCTTATTTCAATTTCACACGCAGAGGGGAAATGTTAATGGAGGAAAGTTCGGGATGCTCTAGGAAGCTCTCAAGGATTTCAAAACACTCAGGGAACTCACTTAGTGAGAATGGTGATGAATCTCACTCAAATTGAGGGAGTATAACCCCTCAATTGTGTGTGATGGATGGACAGGATCTGTCCCTAAATTTTTGCTAATTTTTTGCCATCAAGGTATTAGAGGGGTCATCGTCAGGTCTACATGGCACGCCAGGGTTGGAGGAAGCTATGGCAGGAAGCTCAAGGTCTAATATGGGGAGATTGTATGTTGATTTCCCTTCTTTGCACCCATTGGGTTCAACCATGGGTGAGGGAGAGGAAGTATGCTTCCTTTGGTACATCGTAAGTCTTATGCATGCTTAGGTTGGGCTAGGCAGGTTAGGTATGCCATGTTAGGAAGTTCGATGGCTTCCCATGAGAGGAGAAAGTAGACTTTACTTCTTATGGAGACAATCCAATGCAAATGAGGTGTGTCCAATGGTTAATTCCCTTGGGTGAGGTCCACTTTGCTTTTGGGATGGTTTTTGGCTGACCACGGGTTAATTTGGGTCGGGTTTGGTTGGCCATTAGGGTCCTATGGGTTGGTTTGGCTTCATTTGGTGAAAATGGTCTCATTTGGGTTCATGTTGGGTTGGGTTAACCAATTGGTCAAATTGGGTCAAACCAAGGCTTAGGTTAGGTTTATATGATGATTTGGAATGTTTTGGTTCAATTGATTTGTATTGGTTTGGCTTAGGTTTGGTTTTGGCTCATTTGGATTCAAATGGGTCAAATGCATCAAGTTGACCAATTTGACCAAATTGGGTTGGGTTAGGTGTTGGTTCATGTTCAATTGGTTAATTTAAAATGATTGTAGGCTTTGGTGTGGTTTGATTTTGATTTAATTTAAATTTTGGCCAATTTGACCTTTTAGGTCAATTTGGGCTAGGTTGGGTCAAGTTGACCAATTGGTCAAGTGGGCTCAGTATAACTTTGGTCAAGTTCAATAAATGATTTAGGATGAACTTGAGCCATTGGTTGCAATCAATTTGGGTCAAACCATGATTTGACCCATTTTGGCTTTTTAGGCCAATTTGGGTCAACTTAGGTCAAATGGCCAATTGGACTTGGTTTGGCTCAATTGAGTATTTGATCATGTTCAATCATTGATTATGAATTGGTTTGAATCAATGGTTTCAATAAGTTTGGAATATGGTGGGTTTTAGCTAGTTTAGATTTCATTTAGGCTAAAGGTTGGCTTGGTCAAAGGACCAAGTTGATTTGGTTTGACCCAATTCAAGGTAGTTGATCACCCTAGGATGATTGTTGATTATGATATGAGGTTTGGATGGGCTTGGTTCAATCTAGTTTGGGTTGGATTAGAACTTGGCGCAAAAGGGTCTCTCAGGCCACTTTGGGTCAAGTGGACTTAAATGGGTCAATTGGTTTGGTTTTGGCTTGATTCAAGTTTAGTTCAACTCATATATGAGCCTAGGATTGAAATATAAATTCAACTTCAATCAATTTGGGCTATGATGAATTTTGGCTCATTTGATGTTTTCAAGTTAAAAAGGCTAATTTGAGTTTGACTTGGGTTGACTTGAGTTTGGTTTGATAATTGTAGTTTGTATTTATATTTGAGAAAATGATTGAAAGAATGATTGAATCATGAAGAAATCCATGGGTTTTGAATTCATTTGGATATCATTTGGCCAAGTTCATGGAAATGGCTTAAAAAGGCTAAAATTAGAAATTTGATTTTATTTGGGTTTGATTTTGGCTATTTGGATTTACATTTCATTTATATTTGTGAATATAAATGAAGATATAAATGATTCATTAGAAAATCACTTGAGTTTGGTGTGATTTGGAAGCAAATTTGACTAAGTCTAAGAATGTAGGTCAAATGGGCTTAAGCAGGGAGTTAATTTAGTTTGATTTATTTTTGGTCATTGGAGGGTGGGTTTCATTTATATTTCTGAATATAAATGAAAGAATAATTGATTTATCAAGAAATAAATTGAATTTGGATTGATTTGAGTTGAGATTTGATTAAGCTTATAGAGGTAGGTCCATATGGCTTAAGGAAGGTCTTGATTTGATTTGATTTAGTTTAATTTAATTTTGCTCATTTGAATTTGGATTTCAATCATATTTGTGAATATAAATGAAGGAATGATTGATTTATAAATAAATCAATCAGGTTTGATTTCGTTCAAAGGTTGTTCATATAGCTCAGGAAGGGATTTTGGAATTTGAATTTAATTTTGAGTTTCAATCATTTGGTTTGGAATTTGGGTTGGAATTTGACTTGAGACTGAATTGGTATTTGGTAAAATCAATTGAATTAGAGTTGATTTGAATTTGGGTAAGGCTAAGTACATATGATGCAATCAAAGGGTTTTGAAAGGGTTTTGGATTTAATCATGTGGTTTTATGGGAAATCTTGGATTTTAATTTGATCATGTGATTGATTATAAGCCTTGAAAATTTGGTTTGGTACGAATTTGAGGTTTGGTTTGAGAAGGAAAGCATGGGTTGGGTTTAGGTTATAGTGTAGGCAAGTTTTCCTAAGTCCATAGGGCATAACCTATTTTTATGGCTGACCCTTCTAAGTCTCTAGGCATAGGTTAAGTGTTAGAAGTGTCTTAAGACTAAGGAACCCTTAGTGTCTATAAGAGTCCTAGATCTATGATGAGGAGGTTGAGAATTCACTCCAAAAGTGGCCAATAAAAGGGCACTCAATAGGTGTGGTGTAACTATCGAGGCACACCGCAGGTATTGGTGTTGACCGAGAAGATCAACAATATTCGAAGAATTGTAAGCGCTAACAGAAATAATCTACCCCTAAACTCGAGATGTAGATGGAATCATGATCTTAGTGCACTACTACTCAACTTATGCCAATGGCATAAGAGAGGAAGAAAGGATCCACTGAGGGATCAAGCATGTGAACCTTCCACTAAGGAAGCAGGTTCAGGTTATCCATAGAGGGTAAGGGTTTAAGTTGGTTTGATATGATTCGGGGAGAAAAGATCTGCTGGGGATTAGGATTTATAACTCGCTGGGGATGAGTGCATGAACCTTCAACTAGGGATGCATGTTTAGATTATCCACTAGGGATAGGGATTTCATTTGGTTTGATTTCATGAAGGCTCCAGTAGAGAGAGGATATGATTTGCACCTCATTGGGGAGAAATTTAATTTGACTTAATTGGTGGGGCATTCATTGGGGATGAAAATTTAATTTGTTGGCTTATGATTTGAGGCTCCGCTAGAGAGAAATTTGATTTGATTTTGAGGGCACATCTGCTTGAAATATGAGCTCAGATCTGTTGGGGATAAGATGAGTTTAATATTTGGATTTTTTTGGTTTATTTGGGGGAAAGTATCTACTGGGGATAAGAGTGGATGGATTTAGATCGGACTCCACTGGAGGGAGGATGATGGATTTAATAAAATGGACCTTGTCTCCACCGGAGGAGGATGATGGATTTAATAAAATGGACCTTGTCAGTGTGCGATAGATCTACTAAGAAGGGATAATATCAACCTAAGCCTATCTCAAATTTACAAATCCAAAGGGATAGTTTACCGACCATTAGGTATGACTTCAACCAAGGGTTGCCGGTGCAGTCTGAAAGCTTGTAGACTTGTAACTCTTGGAATAAGGAACCACTAGGGTGATCCGTTGCTAGCACAATAAATTAAACCCGACCTAAGGCGACTATTAAGCGAATGCCACTGTGGACTGATATCAACTCAAGAATAATAATAATTTAATTTAATTTTAATTTAACATGGAACCTATTAGTGTGTGATGGATCCACTAAGAAGGGGCTAATATCAGCCTAGACCTATTTTAGATTTACAAATCCAATGGGATAGTCTACCGGCGATGAGGTAGAGTTAACCAACCTAAGGGGTGTCTTTCAGTGTGCAATGGTCAAGTCACTAAGAAAGCTTGTAGACTTACACCCTCCTAAATAAGGAACCACTAGGGTGATCGGTTGATAGCATAATAAATCAAACCCGACCTAAGGTTGCTCGTTGATGTACAATGGTCGTTGGAGAGAATGTGCGATAGATTTATATCTTCCAATGCAAAGAAAATCATTGGGGTGACCTGTTGGTGGCACAATAAGTCAAACTTAACCTAAGGGCAACTACTGAGAGAGTGCTGACCCGGGGACTTAACTCAACTCAAAAGTAGTCAACGATTCCTATAGGGAGTTTTGTTGACATTACCCTAAAGATAGGATGCATGCTTGGGAATAGGTACCACTGAGGGTTTTGCTCCTAACCCACAAGTGAAGATATATATTTATTTTATTTATATGTTTATGTGGACCCTGTTGGTGTGCAAGGGACCATATTGACAAGGGGCTCATATCAGCCTAGTCCTATCTCAGACTTACTAGACCAAGGGAGAATTTGTATATACACAAGACAAATTCTCCAACCACATGGGTGGCTACTAGGAAAGGGGGATTATCCAATCCAAGAGTAACTGGGGTAGTGTCTAAATGGGGTCTCTAAGGACGTGATTCAAATAGAGTGCCCACAAGGGAGGTACCGCTAGGGGCTTTATCCAGGACCCTGTAAAAGAAAGCCTATAGGTATACGATGGCCAACTATGAGAGAAAGCTTGTAGACTTACATCTATCATGAATGGTGTATCCACCGGGTGGGTCGCCATCAGCATGGCGATAACCAACCAACCTAAGGTGCTCGTCGAATTACGATGATCAATCTGAGAAGAAGGTTTATAATCTTCACATACAAAAATGATCATCTGGATAGTTTATCATCTGCGAGGCATATGATATCAAACCTAGGGCGACTGCCAAGTGGGGAGTCCAATGTAAGGATTGGAACCAGACTTGAAGTAGTCAAGAGGGAAGGAGCCACAGAGGACTTATCCTAAACCTGAAATATACTCCACCTAGTTAGTGCATGTTGGCTAGTTCAAGAGGAAAGTGTGTAGGTTTACATCCTCTTAAACAAAGTCAACATGAGGTAGCTTACCGGTTGCATAGTAAGGCCAACCTAACTAACAAGGCACTCATCGATTTGCAATGGTCAAGTTAGGAAGAAAGCTTGTAGACTTACATTTGCCAGACAAGAACCACTAGAGTAACACACTAGCAAGGTAGCATGTCAGCCTGACTTAGAGCAACTAATGATTGAGTGCCACAAGGGGCTTTATCCCACATCAAAAGAGCCCGAGACAAAAGATACATGTTTATTTTATGTGGGTTTGTGTAGTTTGTGTTGGTGTTGTGTAACTAAAGTATATGACACCACTTGGGTTCCTTACATCAATCCTAAACACACATGGCAGATTTGTAAGCAAAGATATTCCTCAATACAAAAGAGATGGAATTTGAAATGAAGAGAAGTTTTATTGATAATTATTTTCAAACAAGATTTATAGATAATATTTCTTTAGATAGAGCCCATTAATTGGAAGCATAGAGTGCTCTCCCTTACAGTTTATGAACTGATAATATCCTCCTTAGTAGGCCTTCTCTATGGAAAAAGGTCCTTCCCAAGCGGGTTCAAACTTACCTCCCATCTTTCGATGAGCAATAATTAGTCTCCTTAGAACTAAAGCAAGATCTCCTACTTGAAAAGATCTAGGATAGACCAACTTATTGTGAGCTAGAATCATTTTGGCTTTATACAACTTGAGGTTCTGGCATGCCCAGAGGCATCTCTCCTCCAAACCTTCAAGCTCTTCTAATCGTAACCTAGAGTTCTGCTCTATTGTGATCTTACTACCCACAGCTATCCTTAATGATGGGAGTAAGACTTCTAAAGGTAGAACTGCTTCATACCCATATACTAAGGAGAAAGTGATAGATTGAGTTGGAGTTATGTGGTGCGTGGTAAGGCTTCAACTAACATCTGCATCACTTGTCTCATTGAGTGTCTTCTTTGATATTTAGATGAAAGTTTTGTTAAAGGCTTCTGCTAAGGCATTTGTCCTCGGGTAGTAGATGATAGAATATCTCCAATCTATGTTGTGTCTCCAAGCAAAGCTATTGATTTTAGTGCTCTTGAATGTAATACCATTATCAGATATAATTTGTCGAGGCACCCCGAACCTATATATGATATGGTTCCTAAAAAATTGGAGCATATGCAGAGCTATGACTTCTCTTAGCGGGATTGCCTCCGCCCACTTGGAAAAGTAGTTGGTGGCAACTAGAATGAATCGGTGCCTTTTTAAAGAAAGAGGTTGAATCAGTGCCTTTTTAAAGAAAGAGGAGCAATCGGGCCCACTATGTCGATACCCTAACACTCAAATGGCCATGAGGCCAATGTTAATGTAAAATGTTGGGTGGTTGGTGTAGGACCACACCGTGCACTTGACATTGGTGGCATCTCCTAGCTACATCCATTTAGTATGTGATCATCGAAGGCCAGTAGTATCCTAGTCTCTTGATCTTGGCTTTCATCTTCAGATCAGATTGATGTGCTCCACATAATGCTTAGTGTACCTTAGTCATGATCTTATGGGCTTCGTGTTTGTCCAAATAACGTAACCACATATGATCGAAGGACCATAGGTATAAGTTGCCATCCATGAGAGTGTATGAAAGGGCTCTTTGTTTCACCTGATGTGCTAATGAATTCTCTTGAGGTAGTTTGCCAGCATGTAAGTAATCCATGAATGGTTTCCTTCAATCTGACTCATCATCCTTTTTGAAAATGACAACCTCCCCTTCAAGAGTGAGTCTCTTGATGAGTTCAGCATCAACAAGGGATAGAACTTATCTATTTTAGACACTTATTAGTATGGACTCATCTTTTGGACATGCCAACTCCTTGGCAAGCTTTGCTAATGCATCTGCTGTTGCATTTTCTCCTTGAGGAATCTTGTAAATGGTAATCTCTGGGATTTGAGTCAATAACTCCATGGTATACTTATGGTAATGATGGTGCTTAGGCTTCAGGACTTTGTAAGACCCAACAATTTGGTTGATAACTAACTGAGAATCAAGATGTTGATGCTCGGATGCATAGTGTAATGGCTAACTCTAGGGACAATCGAGCCTCATATTGACTTCATTGTTGTGCATGGATTGGATAGATGATATGAGAATCTCTCATCACATCAGTCGAGTTAGAGAACTATTCCCTCCTTTCGAGATAGATTATGATTCTTCTCCTTTTGATGAAGCGCACCATCAAAATACATCTCCCAATGCTGAATGTACGTTCATGATTTGTTCATCGAGGTCATCACTAGCGGGAATCGTAGAAGTGGTCTTTGCTAAGAAATGCTTGTCCTTTCCGCAGGAGATGCAGATGTGATGTCAAATATGGGCCCAACACCAACCATAATAATGTTGTGTCATGAGATATTATAGTGTATTGATCCTAAAGATCAAATTCACCTTATGAGAAAGCATGTAGTGTCATAGCTTTTAGGATGTAAAGATTAAAGCTAGGCAGTGCTTCTCAATAGGTGGGTAGTTTGCCTCAGCAGGGATTAAACTATGACTGAGATAGTAGAGTGCATTTTATTTCCCTTCATCATTAGTTTGAGCCAACAAAGTGCAAAGGGATTCATCTAATGCGGCAGTATATAGTATCAATGGCTTGCCTGAAATAGGGGCTGCTAGAACTAGTGACGTTATCAGGTAGTGCTTGATGTCTTCAAAGGCATGTTGGAACTTATCATGCCACTTGAACTTGGCATCCTTTTTGATAAGTGCTGAAAATGGTTGGCATCTTCTTGCTAAGTTGAAAATGAAGCATCTTAGATACGCCAATTGCCCTTGAAATGATCAGAGTTGAGTTAGACTTTTAGGGGTTGGCATTTCTAATATCACCTTGATCTTCTCCTAATCGATTTCTATTACACAGTGTCGGACAATAAACACAAGGAATTTCTTGAAGCTACTCTAATTGCACAATTTGGTGGATTTATTTTATGGTTAAATTGCCTTAACTATTCAAAAATAACTCTCAAGTCAAAGAGATGGTCTTCATTTTTTTTACTTTTGACTACAAGATCATCAACGTAACATTTGACTTGATGATAATGTATTCATTGAAGATCCGAGTCATGGCCCACTGGTATGTAGCACTAGCATTTTTAAGGACAAAATGCATGACCCTATAATAATATATTTTAATCGGGGTTTGAAAAGTAGTATTTTTCTTATCTTTGGGAGCCATCATAATTTGGTTCTAGCCAGATGACCCACCCATAAAAGAGAAGACCATATGAGATGAGGCAATGTCCACCATTAATTCCAGAATTAGTAGTGGAAATTCATCTATATGACATGCCTTATTTAGATCCTTAAAATTGATGGACATGCAAATTTGGCCATTCTTTTTCTTAACTAGAATAACACTAGCCAACAAAGTAGGGTATTTTTCTTCCCTGATGAAACCAGCATCGATTAGTTCCTTGACTTCAAAAATGACCTATTGCTCAATGTTTAATCACATGCATCTAAGAGCTTGCTTGATTGGGTTAGCATTAGGTTCTATTGCTAGTTTTTGGACTGCTACATCAAGAGATAAAATGAGAATTTCTTCATAACTCCATGCGAAGTAGTCCTTAAACTCAGTTAATAGCCTAACTAAGTCATTGGCTTCTTCTTCATTCAACAAGGAACTGATGTATGTTGGGCATGGATCTTCTTTATTCCTAAGTTGATTTCTTTGAGCTCATTGATGTTTCATCTAATTTCTTCTTCAAACTCTGGTCATGCATCTCTGACTTCAAGATCATTTGGATCATCTAAAGTTTCTAAACACACATTCTCATATGAATTAGCATGATTTGAAAAGAACCTATCAGATTCTAAATGATTGGTAATGATTAGGCAATGGTTTTCATCATCGATTGGACCCATTATATTTATCCCTGTCTTTATTGAGGATATTGGTTGTCCCATAGCCTTTTTTAAAGTAGTGACTATGTTTAGACCAAGTATGTGGGATTAATCTCTTCTTTAGTTAATAACATAAGGTGAATACCAATCAAAAGGTAGTTGTATTAAATCTTTATATGAATCATCCTCAAGTTACATCACTTCTTGACTTGAGGATGATGCTCCCAACAAAACCTCTTTGGCTTGACATATGGATGACTTGGGGCCTCCTTAACTACCAAACCTTTAACTTTTTTTGGAAGAGGTGAGAGAGAGTTCTTAACTCTGACTATTCTAAATAATGATTGGATACATTCATGCTTTGCTTTTCTTGGAGGCCTGGCCTTCATGGCTATGTGGCTTGAATGTCACCTCCAAAGGGACCCATTGAGAGGGGTTGATTGGTGTGATAACCATATGAGACTCATCCTCCAAATTGGACTCTTAAGTCTATGTGGATAGTGGGGGTACTTCTGTGAGCCGGAATGTAGCTTTTGCTAGCTAGACACCAGTAAGGAGGTCTTTCACCTTTAGAACTGCCTCTGGATCTGCCTCTTCCTCTACTTGGTGGAGGTTGAGTCATCTTACCCATTGTGTTCATATGGAGGAACAAACTGTTGGTGGAATCTAACATCAGGCTCTACTTCTTCCTAAGTGTTTGATTCTCGCTCACTTGCATTTTCATTTTCCTTTTCATTTTCTTTTTCTTTTTCTTTTTCTTCTTTTTATTTTTTCCTTTTCTTCTTTTCTTTTGTTTCTTTTTCTTTTATTTTTGAGCTTTCACCAAGTTCATGAGAATAGACTTTTTAATTTGGAGGAAGTTAGTAGGTTGCATCTTCATATATCTCAATCTCCCTAATTGAGAATGGCTTCAAGTCTCCTTTGACACAATACTTGATTCCACCTCTTCAGAATTTGATGCACTGATGTAAAGAGGATGTAACCGTGTTACTTCCATGTATCTAAGGCCTACCAAGCAAAGCAGTGAAAGATGTATTCGAATCAATTATGTAAAACTTGGATTCTATCTTCTTGTCATCTATCTTTAATGGCAATACTATGGAGCCTAAAGCCCTCTTGCCTTGCTCATTGAATCCTCTCAACATCATTTGATCTCCTCAGAATTTGGAGTTGTTAATCCTGAAGTAGGCAAGGGTCTTTAGACTCATAATGTTAACTGATGCACCCGGATCAACTAATACCCTGGAGAGTCTGAATTTGCCCATGTTCATTATGATGTAGAGGGGATGGTTATGCTCGGTTGTCCCCAAAAAAAGGTCTTCACCTGTGAATGTAACTCCATGAGCTTCTCTTGAATAACATGCTTTCTCTCCAATAGTAGTTAGTTGAACTAAGCATATTTTTGGATCGAGAATGGCTTTGATCAATGAATCCCTCATCTCTTTGGGTAAGACAAGGGCATCATATATGCTTAACGGCAACTTTCTAGGTGAGTGACATTATAGTCAACTCAGGCGGTCCTCTAAGCATATCCATGGGGAGCATCACGTGGAGGGGCTCTTGATCACTAGAACCAATGACTTGTTTACCCTTATCACGAGGTGCTACCAGGAGGTAGAACTTTGCCACTGCAGAGGTTGACTTCAGTGACTTCATGGGATGATTTAGTGAAAAGTTTTGCCTACTCATCAGGTTCTCCTATAGCTTCTCTTATGGAATCATCAAAGTCAGATGACACTAAATCAATCTCAGTGGGCAAACCTGAGTGATTTAGGAATGGAAAAATTTATTTCTAAATCAGAAGAGGAATGATCAAAACTAAAGTTGTTATTAATTAGACTCTGAGAGCTATCTAAAGGAATAAAATTAAAAAGATCATTAAAAGTGATACAAATGTAAGTGGAATCAACTTTTTTAATTGATTTCTTAGATTTTGATGGAGGTACAAAATAGAAATCAAGTAAAGTAAGCAGAGTGAGGGATTTGGAACCCCCCTCCACTGATGTAATACGGCTGCTGGAAGAAGAGCTGGGTGGAGGAACTGTAGCTGCAACTATGGAAGGAGTGCTAAAATTGATTAGTGGTTGCACTACTATACTATCTTGGGCAAGTGGAGGTTGTCGCTGCTGCTGTTGGGCTTCTACTTCTCTCAAGTTGTCCTTAGCAACTTGCAAGACTTCCTTAGAGTTGGAGGATTGAGCTACTTCAGGCACCTACGAGGGTAACTTTCTGATCCCAGAAACAATTTTCTTAGAGGTTCGAGATAAAGATATATCCCAACCTTCCTTTATCTTAAGAGGATCGCATGTATCCCTAAGGATTACTCTAATAGAACTAGAAGGTTGTTCTAATATGTATTCCTTAGGAATGACGATGGCTCCTGACTTGTAGCTATGCTCAATCCAGTCCTTAAAAGTAAAACAATCTTCTAAGACATGGCCCAGCATGTGGTGGTAGGGCCAATAGTTTGGATCATGACCCTTGCCCATCCTCAGTCCTCTAGGCTCCGGAGTGAAATCGGGCTTCTTTAAGAGATTCTTAAAGATCTTCCACTACCTCCTCTTGAATGAATAAGGTTATTCAATTTATGACAAGTAGGTAAGTAATACTTGATGGTGGGTAGGAATACTTGCTCGATCTTCGTTGAGGAGCGGTGGCTGTGGAATGGTGTGATATGATGTGATTAGGGAGGTGGTAGAGGAGATTCGAGCTTCCTATGAACCTAGTGGCTGCTTCCCCCATCAACTTCTTTGTGACTACCCACAGCTTCTTCTCAAATGCCTTCGAGGTTTATTTGGCGGTCTGGAAAGGCAACTACTTGGATTACTCTTGTAAGCTAGCCGCTTTATTAATTAGCTTCTCAAAGGTTTTGATTGTAAAGCCCATAAGCATGAAAGTAACTAGGACATGGATATTCTTTAGTAGAATTTTAATGGCATACAGTTTGGACAGCTGTAGTTCATATTTCATACTCAGGGTTTGCCACCTGAGAATGTAATTAATAAGAGACTCATTTGGATTTTTCTTTGTCACAATGAGGTCGCCTAAAATAACCCTTTGTTAAGCTCCAATAAACCTCTTGATGAAGAGGTGCTCCAACTCAGCAAATATCTTTACCGAACCATTGGGCAGTTTAGCATACCAATCAAACACAATACTCGCTAGACTACAAACAAATAATCTAAAGAGAAGGGCATCACTACCTCCGGCGTTGCAACAGCCGGCCCTGAAATGTGCAATGTATTGGTGAGGGTTCCCACATCAAAATTTTGAAGGAGGTACAAAACCTTAGGATATTGGACATCATCAAATTCCCGGTATGGTCTACCTTTTAGATGAGCCACCTCGGGCTATGTCCCATCATTTACATGTTACTCCACCATGTAATCCTTTCATGCATGGAGGTGCTATCCACCACCTTCTATGCAAGCTACCCTTGTCTTCCTCTCATGGGAATGCACATGATGATGTGTGCCAACTCTACTCTGCTCTATGGGAGAAGGTTGTGATAGGCTGAATTCTATCTTCACACCATCAACTCCCTTCTTTCTCATCTTATCAATATGATCATCTCTTTGCTTAAGCTAGTGGAGGAGGTGTTGAGTTTAATGGATGGCATAGTCTTCTTCAACTATAATACCTTCCTGACTATGATGATCTCTCTGAAGGGAGCTCCAAGTATCGACCATATGGACTTCGATTGAATCCCCGAGAAGGTCATTCTCATCAGGATCAAATGACACTCTCTCATCCTTTAAATCTCATGATCCTAAGTTCCTCTTCTTGCCAAAATATCTAGAATTTCATCCAAGGAATGATCTATGTTCTTGCACAAACACTCTCATGATAGTAGAGGTACACTGACTTGATAACACGCTTCCACTAGAGTGATATCTCTGAGAGGACTACGATCTCTAAAAGATATGTGCTCATGACTGCCAACTATTGGTGGAGTGCTATCTCTAGGGGATCCATTAACATGGGAAATGTGTCTCCTCCCTCTCGCCACTCACTAACTCGATGATGAGTGGTGGTGGTGTGACCACTGCGGGTCACCACTCCTTCTTCATCAAGGCGAAGTAGAAGGTCGGTAGGGGAACTCACCCTCACCTCAGTGGAGTAGATGGAGTGGGATCCTTTAGCCATGGATCAAGGGGCTTTTTTCTCCCCGGATATCTTATGCCTTGGAATAGTAGATGGGACTGGCAGTGGGCGGTGAGGGGTGGATTGTGATGGAGACAACGGCTCCACCCATGGTGCTTTCCCAGCTAGTGTATCAATCTATGTTGTCGATCTCATCATGGTGGTCCATGGGGAAATTCAGAGGCCATGACTACTTGGCAAACCTCTTCTCACTTCCTCGCTCCCACGCACTGCTCTATCCTGTAGATCACTTGGTAACACTCCGGGATGATGGACCTCAAGTTAAATAGTGTGCCACGAGCATGTGCTCACACCTAATAATAATGTCATCGGCAGGGACTTCCTCTATAGCTAAAACCTTGTGGTATGCAGGTGGCATAGGTGATGCAGCTATCCTCCTATAGTCTTCCTCTCCATCTGATATCGAGAGGGGATAAAACATGTTGCCACTAAGTAATGGAGAGACCTCCTAGGGTGAACCCTCCTCTACAATGTGAGATGCTACATCTCTCTCACAAGTCATCTGCTTGATCTTCTTCATTTATGCGGCGTTGTGTCTGTGTGCATGCAAGGCGTGAGAAATAGATCCTACCTCGAAGGTAGGGGATACTATCTCTGAATCCAAGATAGCCTTTCCCATAGAGGGGACCAATGAGGAGGTGCTAGTATGCACTGAGCGGCTATGGGAACTGAACTGACTGTTAAACCTTGACTGCCTTCCTCTTCAAGGAAGGATACTCAGTAATGGAAGACAAGTCAATGCTGATGACTGGCTTCTGCCCACCCACCTCATCCCGGCTGACAGTGGTGAGAGTCACCCCCTCACAGCTAATGCGAGCTCCCTGAAATCCTTGGCCAAAGAAAACCAAGTGGGTGGAGTCAGTCTGAGGGAGGCTAGCCTGATCCAAGGCCAAATCCATCCCGAATGGAAAGGTGAAAATCAACTTATGGAAGGCATGTATATTGATTATAAAAACTATATTTACTAGTCTGCATTGTATCTCTGCATGTGTTGAAATGTAACTTGAGTCAAGTTTTTTGCTTTAATACTTGCCCCAAGAGAATCATAGAAATTTGGAGTCCTGAACCCATACTCAATAATTCAAATATGTTAAGTGGGTTTAGTGGAAATATTTTGATGTGATGAGGAGAGTCTTTGCCATTTCATTTTGATTTAGAACCCATACTCAACCGATTTAGATAGGTTGGTTGGGATTCTAAAATTTGAGGAGAAATTTTTGGAGATATTTGTATTTTGTATGTCTTGTTTGAAAAATATTGTTGATTTGAAAGACCCTTTACTTAGCTAATTTGAGTATGCTAAGAAGAGGTTGTGATTGTATGTTATGAAAATTTCATGAAAAATCTTTACTTATGATGATTGATGATGTTGATTTGAAAATGGGGCTTCGTACTTAACAAATTTGATATGTTAGGTAGAAGTCACATGTGTTTGATTTATGTTTGAAAAAAAGACTTTCACTTAACAAATTTGGTATGTTAAATGAAAGCCAAATGTGATTGATATATGTTTTGCTTTTCTTTAAAAATGGGACTCTCACTTAACAAATTTGGCATGTTAAGTGAAAGCCTAAATATATATTTTGAAGATGAGACTCTCACTTAACAAATGGAGTATGTTAAGTGAAAACCAAATTTGTATGTTTTAAAAAAGAGACTCTCACTTAACAAATAGAGTATGTTAAGTGAAAGTCAAATTTGTATGTTTTGAAAATGAGACTCTCACCTAACAAATGGAGTATGTTTAGTGAAGTCTTGAAAATGAGACTCTCACTTAACAAATAGAGCATGTTGAATGATATGTCTACTTAAAAAGGGAAATCTATTTAACATTTTTAGGTATGTTAAATAAAGTTCAATGATATGTCTTGCTTTCATGTATGATTTAGAGAGAAACTTTAACTCTAACATATATGGAATATATATTAAGTGAAGTCTCAATCTCATGCTATGATTTTATTTGAAAGTAGATTCCTCATTCAACAATTTTGAGCATGTTAAATGAGTGTGATCATTTTCAAGAATGTGCTTCTGAAAAGATGGAAACTATAACTTTAGCATATATGAAATATGTTAAGTAGAATTTCAATTTTATGCTATGATTTTATCTGAAAATAGACTCCCTAGTCAACACTTTTGAGTATGTTTAATGAATATGGCCATTGTCAAGAATGCGCTTTTGAAAAGATGGAAATTCCAACTTTAGCATAAGTGCAATATGTTAAGTGAAATTTCAATTTAATGCTATGCTTTTATTTGAAAATGGAATTCTCATTCAATAATTTTGAGCATGTTGAATGAATATGGTCATTTTCAAAAATGTGCTTTTTAAAAAAAATTATTTTTGTATTAATTTTGAAAGAACATCTATGTAGTAATCATGGGGATTGTTAGATGTGGTTTGGTTATATGAGTTTTATGAAAGGTGCTTTCAGAAAGTGGCACTTTGCAAAAGAGTTTATTTTCTTAATCATTAAGATGAACGTGCCTCACCAAGCTAATGGTAAGGAGGTTTCAAATTTTTATCATTTCCTTTCATGAGTTAATTTTATTTTTCACCTATTGGGAAACCCAATAGGGGTTCTATGACCTACAAGGAGCGAGGTCCTAAAACCTAAAGGATGTTGGCTTGCTTTGCTTAAGAATGAAATAAGCTAAGTTCCAACGAAAGAAAAGATAGTCTTAGACTCATATGAAATATAAGTCCACTATCATTACTTGGAGACAATAATTGTCTACTAGAGATGAAGAGAGGAACCATCCCCAGCAGAGTCACCAGAAAAATCTGTGGTGTTTATTTTTAGTCCAAGTGTATGTGTGTGTATATATTGGGGGGACACCACGCAGATTTGAGGATGCACTTATTAAGGTGATTCGATATGATATCGAGGAATAGTGCACTATCTCGAAAGATAGAAATCACTACTCTGCGTTGGACCTAATCACCTAATAAGGACTCCTAAGGTATGATGGGTCTTCGAATGTACCAGATATTTTTTTCCTACTTTACATGGATGAATAAAGTAGGGTTTATTTAAACTGAGCTCTAAAGTTTCATATGGGAGCAAACCCCCATAGTTAATTACATCCTAAGGAAGGTGAATTCCTTAGGAATACTCTCGATTAAAGTAGAAAATTATTGTCTCCAAAGAATTCAAAGATAGGACTATCAATAAATTGGTTATATTTAGAAGATCAAATGGGATAGATCGAAAGGAAAGACTTATTATCGTAGCCAAAGAGAGATGAGTAGGGGATGCTGATGATACTAGGAAACCTAATGAGCATCCCAAATTATCATATTATTGGGCTTTATATATTTGAAATTAAGGAGAATTATATGTTTGAGTTGAAATTTTATTAGAGATCTAGAGCTTACAATTTCATAATACAAGATTGTGAAAATGCCTAAGAGGTGAGGATTTATGCTAGTAGCCCCAAAGAGAAATAGTAACCTCAAATCCTAAATCTAAGAAGCTTCATCGAGGGCCAAAGCATGACCTAAATCTATGGCAAAAGTGGGTATATTATTTACCTCCACAAAAAAAGAGTAAACCACCCGACCACTGGACTTATAACTGCTTGGAGTGGCAGCCAGCAAACTCCTAAGATTTAAAACCATGTAGGCAAGTCTTATGCTTTGCAAGATGGCAAGGTTATTATTTATAAAAGAAACTAAAGTACTTAAACCCACTCACTAAGAGACTAGAGCTTGAGTGGTAAGAATAATGACTTGGTCTAATGCAAATCTTATCAAATTTTATTAATTTTTGACTCTTTATTTTGACATAGGCTTTATGATTTTTATATGCTTAAATGCATGGTGAAGTTGATTATGGGCCAACTCAAGAGAGAAAGATGTGTTCTTCCATCATAGGCTCTTAAAGGTTAAGCCCATTCTATCTGGCAAAGATGAAAGCCCTCTCTTAACAAGAGTGAAACAAGATGATATGCATGATGTTAAACATACAACATCCAGCTAAGGGGTTTCTAAATACTTTATTATCTTGATTTAATACCTAAGCTTTTATGTGAGATTATGAGTTATTTTAAGAAATTTAGTTATGAGTTATTAGTTTGGGTAGAAAAATTAATTTTTATCCTAAGATCCTAATCACATCCAGGCCATACAACAAAGAACAATCATAAAGAAACTATGAAGAGACATGCCATTTCTAATGCACAAGCTAAACAAAGCATCAAATAATTTTATAAAGCTATCCCAAAAGAATAAGAGGCCAGTGCGATCGGGTACCACCGTATAACCTGAAATGAAATGTGGGTAGCTGAGCTCTTCCCTTTTACAACCCGGATTACAAGAGGATAATTATAATTACAAATGATAAATGCTATGGGAGTCTTCATTCTTCATTCTTTATTATTCATTCTTCGCTACTTTCTTCTTTCTTCTTTCTTCTTTTGATTTGATTTGGAGGTGCTTCCTCCAAAGGCTTCACATGGTACATAAGACTTGGTCTTGTAAACAATGCTCATCCTAATCTCCCATACCACTTATCTTAATCCTAACACAAAATTACATTAAAAGAAAAAAAGTAAATCTAGCTACACTTGCAAAACAAATGTTAGCTAAACACACTATACAACCTAAGCAGTTATATGAATAATCTAGACTTAGCACCTCGTACATGAGTAACCAAGCCCACCTATCCTAATTTGGATTATTCTTAGGGGTACAAGCAACCTTCATAGAAAAAGTATTTTTATTTTTATTATAACGACCCCTTAAGCACAACCCCCTACAAAAAATATGATTAGGCTAATATCAACCTAACATCTAGACTATGCACATACACCCTAACATCTAGTCTAAAATAATACATCACAAAACCAAACATACATCATGCACCGTAACCTTGGTTCTAACATAAAGCTAGGCTAGAGTGCTTTTGTTTTCTCTATGAGAACTAACAACTAAGTGTGTGGAAGTGTAGAAGAGAAAGAGAGGATCACTCACTTTATCCCTACCATAAGTCATATCTAAAGCAAATTAATTAATCAATTCTCTTTGGTGAATGGCTTATTATATGTTTTAATTAGTCCTCAGTTTAGGCTTATTTTAAGTAAACTCATTCAATAAGAAAGGTATTTTAAGATTAATTTGAATGAATTACTATCACATAACACATGTTTATTCATTTCTTTCCATCATGTATATCATGCATATGATTAAATCTTAAGCATAGTTATACATGCAATTTGTATCTTAACACACTTAAATGATGAATGTGAGTAAATGTATTTGGAATTAATGTTTCATTTGATTGAATGATTTCATCATATTACTTTAAAGCTCAATGTAGATTCTCATGCAAAAGCATTGTTGACCTCACTTTTGGAGTGAGCTCTCAACCCCCATCCTCTTAAACATAGAAATCTTTTAGACACTAAGATTTTCTTAGTCATAAGATACATCTAGTGATTGGATGAACACTTAACCAAAGCCTAGAGACTTAGAAGGATTAATCATAAGATTAGGCTATACCTTAGGGCTTAAGGAAATTACCTATCCTATAGCCTAAACCTAATCTAGAAACACTTTCTCAAATCAAACTCAGATTCAAATCTCAAACAAAACCTCAAATTCAAATCTAAATTCCAAATCCATATCCCAAATTTGACTTTGAATGATTGAAATCCAAAATCAAATTCTAATTCTAAGACCCTTCCTAGGCCATATGAACCACCTTCATAAGCTTACCCAAAACCCCCTATAAATCGAATTAAATTCAATTAATTTCTTTATAAATCAATTATTCCTTCATTTATATTCACAAATATAAATGAAATCCATATCTGAATGATCAAAACTATATCCAAAATCAAATCCAAACCCAATCTAAGCCCTTTGAGCCAATTCTTTAAACTTAGCCAAATTCCATCCAAATCAAGTCAAAACTAATGGATTTTCTTATGAACCAATCATTCATTCAGTTATTTATGAAACTATATAAATGAAACCTATAATCATCAAATTAAATCGAAGCCAACCCAAGTCAAACCTAACTAAGCCCTTTTGACTTAAAAATTTCAAATGAGCCAAAATCTCTTAGACTCCGAATTGATTATCATTGAATTTATATTTCAATTTAAGGCTTATATATAAGTTCAACTAAACTCAGATCAAGCCAAAACTAACCAATTGACCCACTTAGGTCAACTTGACCTAAAGTGACCTAAAGGACCCATTTGAGCCAACTTCCAATAAAACCCAAATTGGATTGAACCAAGCTCACCAAAACCATCCACCATGATTATTGATCACCCTAGGATGATCAATTGCAATTAATTGGATCAAACCAAGTCAACTTTGTCATTTTACCAAGTCAACCCTTAGCCCAATTGAACGAAAAAATAGCCAAAACTCATCCTACATCAAATTGATTGAAACCAATGATTTGAATCTACCCAAAACTAATATTTATATATGACTTGACCATCAATTAAGCCAAACCAAGCCCAATTAGTCATTCGATCCAAGTTGACCCAAATTGGCCTAAAGGACCAAATTGGGTCAAATCATGATCTAACCAAAATTGATTATAGCCAATGAGTCAAGTTCATTCCAAATTGATTATTGAACTAGACCAAAGCCATAATTAAACCCAATTTGATCAATCGAGCCAAATTGAGCCATTTAGCCCAAATTGGCCTAAAGGGTCAATTTAGCCTAATTCCAAATTAAATCTAAATTATTTCAAATGAAAGACCACATTCATCTTTAGTTAGTCAATTGAACATGAATCAACCCATAACCCAAGAAAATTTGGCCAATTTTGGTCAAATAGGTCAACTTGACCCATTTGACCCATTAGATTTCATATAAGCCAAAACCAATTCTAAGCTAAATTAAATGAAATTGATCATACTCAAACTTTTCAAATTATCATTTGAACCTAACGTAAGCCTTGGTTTGACCTAATTTGAACAATTGGTCAACCTAATCTGATATGACCCAATGTGACCTATATGACCCAAATTGAGCCAAATCCTTTGAAACCAAGCCATGACCCATTGGGAGATGACCAAACTTGACCCAAACTCATTTAGGATCAGCCTAAAATCAACCCAACTCAATTAAATCCTTCATGGGTCCTCCCTCACATAGGATTCCACCCAACTTCATTTAATTCTTCACATCACATGCATTCAACTCCCCCCATCCATGGAATTCAATGGAGCTGATCATATGGCAGCAAGAGAGAACTTTGGAGAAAAAAATCCAAAGTCCTTAATCAATCCATCATCCATCCCAACCACCCCAAGCAAAATGACAACACTTTGGAGCCAAAAAAATTCAAAAATAGAGAATTTTTTGTCACAATTAAAGGAGGGGGAAATGAGGCTTCATTCCACTTCCTCCTACCACTATTCAGTCCCTAAGAGTTTCCCAAAACAACCAACAACTATTTTCCCATCTCTATTAGACTAGAAACACCAAAATTGGGTTGATTTTGACGAGAAAATGATAAACATTGGAAGATACATCATTCTGAAGTGAAGGCAAAGGCTACTTTCATTCCAAAGCTTCATTTTGTACCTAGGAGCTCGTTTGGATCTTGACCACCTCTGAAAACAATCCCCGATGAGGTAATCTTCAAAAACTCATAGCCGACCCTAGGATTTCTTACTTTTTGTGACAATTTTCTTGCAATTTTAGGAATTTACCTTAGATAAACCCCGTATTTTTCACTTTAATTGATCCTAATACGAAGTAGAATTTTTTGGAGAAAATAAACATGAAAAAGAGCTTAATCGAACCTCATTTTTCTTTTTTTGCTTTTTTCATGTCAATTTCACTGTCGATGAACAACCCCCGTCCATCAATGTTGGTGGATCGCGGTCACATCGTGTTGGGCCCGCATCCTTCGACTCGAACATGCGATTGCTTAATCCCATGGATCATTCGATCGTCATCGATCCACTATCGCATCCGGTCGAACGGCGTGTCATTTTCAGAGATCCTGCATTTTCCCTCTCACGCACTGCTTCAGTGCCACGCGACCCAACCGTGCGGCGTCACGTGCCACACGGCGCAGTGGGCCCAATCATATGGTGCCACATGGCACTGTGTTGCTACGTCAACGCCCGTGCAACGCTGACTGGGTTAAGTGGGAAAATACCTATTTTCTAATTATAAAAATTATTTAAGTGTCCTGAAACTTTGAAAATTCATAAAAAATAAAATAATTAATGAAAAATTACAAATGAAGGCTCGTTGGATCCATCTTTCTGAGGGAAATCCAACGAACTAAAAATCCTAAAATTCCACTAAATGATTTGAGTTTAATTTAGGTTTTAGTGAAAATAAAGTTTTATTAATTACTCTAAAAATATAAGTCAAATTGAGTTAAAATTTTAAGGGATTTAAATTAAAGTTAAAGCACACCTATGATAAAATATCAAGTAAAAAAGATTTCTCGATTTAGGAGAAATTAAATTTTAAAATTCACATTATCTATTTTAATAAAATAAATCAAATAAAAATAAAAAAATTTATAAAAAACTTGATGGCTTAAATCACTTTAGTTAACATTTAAGATCCTAAAATAATAATAATAATAATAATAATAATATATGATCTTCTGAAGCTTAATGAACCTACAATAAATATTTAGGGTTAAAATTTAACAAATTAATGAATTAATTAAAATGAAATTCATAATAATCTAAATAATAAATTAAAATCAGAAATGAAATAACACTTAAGAAATCATTAATCAAACCTCAAATCAGAAAAATATCATATAATCCTCAGAGAAAATTAGATTAAATATGATTAAAACTATTTAAGTTAATAAAACTCAATTAAATATTTAAATCTTAAATCAAACTTAAAATTAAATAAATCTAGAAAACTTTAGCTTGGGTCAAACTAGTATAACTAAACCTACATTAAGCGTGGAATCTTAATCATATGAAGCTCCTTAATGAATATAAATAAACTAAAACTTATTAATCATTAAGCAAACTAAAAAAGTTAAATTAATTATAAATCCAATACATCATAATCGTTTAGTTTTAATCAAACCAAACCAAACCAAATGAAGTTAAAGTGAACTTAATTAATTTAATATCTAAATTAATCCATTTGGAATAAGAGAGTTACTCAACCATTAAATATTTCAACCTAATAACTAAATCAAACTTGTTAATGAAATTAAACAAACATAATAAATGAACCAAATAAAATAAAACTCTAATCATAAATAATCAAACTTAATTGAAATAAAATAAATAGTTAATTCACTTAGTAATAATGATGGTAATAACAATAATCCTTTAATCAAATCAAACTTAAGTAAAATACTTAGCTAAATCAAATCACTCACATGTGAGAAAGTAATTCATTAATTAAATAAATCGTTGATTAATCCAATAATTCAAAATTTAATTATTTTTAATCAAACCAAATTAATCAAACATCTAATTAAGGAAAACTTAATAAATTAATCCATCATCTTAATGAATCAAATTAATTTAAATAAATTATATTAAAGCTAACTCTTAAGCTTAAATCATAAATTTAATTATTAATCACACCCTCAAGTAAACAAATTAAGTTAATCAAATTAATCATATTAAACCTAAGCTAACACATAAATTTACCAATCAAATCCTAAATTAAAAATAAATCATTATGTCATTAATTACATCATTAATCTAAATAAATATAAAACCAAATTAAAATTAAATAAATCTTTTTTTATTTTAAATAACTTAAACACACTTCTTAAATTAATTACCCTTAAGCTCCAATTCAATAAACACCTAATTAATGCAAACTTAATTAATCCATCATCTTAATGAACTAAATTAACTTTTTAAATGAAATTCAAATCAAACACTTAATTAATCTACTAATTAATTTGATCACACATCTTAAATAAGCTAATTAAGTTAATCAAATTAATCATATTAAACTTAAACTTAATAAAACATAAATGCAATTAAAATCAATCTAAATTAAACCTAAATTATTAAGTCATTAATTACATCATTAATCTAAACAAATATTAAATCAAATTGAAAATTAAACAAATCTTTATAATTAACATAAATACACTTCTTAATTAAACTAATTACATAATCACATTGAACCTAAGCAAACTTATAGATTAATAAAACTAATCAAAGCAAATTAAATTAAATTAAATTAAATTAAGAAAGACTCATCAATTTAATAGGAAATCAAATCAAATCTCATTCAACCTACTTAAATAAGATAAACTAATTAACTATCCAATGTATGAAATCAAAATACAAATCAAATTTTGATAAACATGATAAATGGATGAGATCAAAAATAAAATCCTAATTACAAAAAATCAAACTCAATTAAAATTAAAATAAAATCTCAATTAATCTAATCCGATCAAACTACAAATAAATGAACCATAATTAAATCAAATAAACATAAAATTAAGTCACATAACCATAATCAAAGAAAAGAATTAGATATTAACTTAACGGATATTGAATTATCAATTCATTAAAATTAATCAATCAATAAATGGATTTGAACAAACTTAAAATTAAAATGGATGAATTAAGATCAATTAATCTTTTAATTAAAATTATTAAACAAATAAATTCAAATTCTAAATCAAATTCAAATTCAAATGAAAACTAAACATCACTTTAAATAAAAATTGAAATAAAATGAAAAATAAATCATAAATCATTTTATTGAAATCTTAATAAAATTTTAAAACAAATTCAAACTTCAAATTTAAACTTAAACTAAAGCAAAGTCTTTTACAAAGCCTTCTTTTCATCTAGAATACTAGGTCAATAGGATTAGGCTGATTGATTGTATGCATACTGAATGTTTTATTTTGTGATGTAATATTTTAGACTGGATGTAAGGGTGTATGTTTCATCAATTGGATGTTAGGCTGATATTAGCCTGATCATATTTTTTGTAGGGGGTTGTGCTTAAGGGGCCGCTATAATAAAAATATAAATGTGTTTGTTGTGTAGGTTGCTTAACCCCTAAGCATAACTCATGTTAGGATGAATGGGCTTGGTTACCCATGTGTGGGGTGCTAAGTCCAAATAATTCATATAATTTCTTGAGTTGTATGGTGTGTTTAGCTAACATTTTTATTTTGCAGGTGTAGCTAGATTTACTTTTCCTATTTTTAATGTAATTTTGCATTAGGAATTAAGATTAGTATTATGGGGGATTAGGATGAGTAATGGCTAAAAGGCTTAGCCCCTGGGGTGCCCTGTGATACCTTTAGAGCAAATCAAAAGGAAGAGAAGGAAGAAATGAAGAAAAGAAGACCCCCATAACATGTATTATTTTTGTAATTTGGGTTGTATAAGGGTAGAGCTCGGCTATCCATCTTTTTTTTCTCTTTTTGGGGTGTACGGCGGAACCCGATACTAGGCTTTTATTCTTTTATGGTAGTCTATAAAATTGTCTAATATTATGTTTTGATTGCGCACTAGAATTGCATGTTTTTTTTAGTTTCTTCATGTTTGATGTTTGAATGTGTGGTCTGGATGTGGTAGGCTCTTAGGATAAAATTAATTTTTTTACCCCAAGTAATAACTTGAAATTAAAATTTAAAACAACTCATAACCTCACATAAAAACCTAAGAATTAAATCAAGATAATAAAAATATATATTTAGCAATCCCTTAGCTGGATGATTGTATGTATAACATCATGCATGTCATATTCTTCCACTCTTGTTAAGAGAGAACTTCCATCTGTGCTAGAGAAAGCTTAACCTATGAGAGCCTTTGATGAAAGAACACCCCTTTCCCTTTTTATTTGGCCCATAATCAAATTCTCATGCATTTAGGCATACAAAATCCCATAGTCTGTGTCAAAATAAATAACCCAAAAGAATCAAATAAATTTGATAAAATTTGCATTAGATTAGGTTATTAATTCATACCACTCATACTCTAGTCTCTTAGGGAGTGAGTTTAAGGACTTAGCCTCCTTTCTAAATAAATAGCAGTCTAACCATCTTGCAAAGCATAAGACTTTCCTACATGGATTTAAAGCATAGGAGTAGTTAGCTAGCTACCACTCTAGACAATTATAAGTCCAATAGTCGGATGGTTTATTCTCTCTTATGGAGGTAAACAATATACCCATTTTAGCCTTAGATTTAGGACATGCTTGTGGTTTGTACCAAAGCTCCCTAGCTTAGGATCCAAGGTAGCTATTTCTTTCATGTTACAAGCATAAATCCTTACCTCTTAGGCATTTCCACAATCTTATGTTGTGGGATTATAAGTCCTAATATTCTAATAAAATGTCAACTCAAATAATTAACTCTTTTCAATTTCAAAAATATAAAGCCTAACCATAGGATAGATTTGATTGCTCACCAGGCTTCTTGGTATCATGATCATTCCTACCCATCTTCCTTTGACTTCCAATAATAAGTTTTCTCCTTGATCTATCCCATTTGATTTTCTAAATAGTCAATCATTTGATAGTCTTAACTTTGAAATCTTTGGAGACCCTAATTGTCACTTTTAATGGAGTATTCTTAAGATTCTCATTCCTTAGATGTATAATTAACTATGGGGGCTTGCCTCCATAGAACAATAGACGGAAATAAATAAATACTTTACTTTTCATGTAAAATAGGGGAATCTCTATGAAAGACCCATCGAGGAGTCCTTATTAGGTGATTAAGTCCATTATAAGGTGGTGATTTCTATCTTTTGAGATAGCACATCATTACTTAATGTCATACCTGATCACTTAAATAAGTACCCCTAAGATCTGCGAGATGTCCCACATCTAAAAATAAACACCACAAGCATAGGGAAAGAATCTTAAATCATATGGCTAATCAACTAAACCAAATAACTAAAGTATGAATGCATGTCTTTTTAATAAAAAAAGAGGGTTCTCAATCATTAACTAAGCACACATCCACGCATATAAAAGTTTTAAGTGAGTACATCGCCATTGTTCTACACCAGGGGTGTAAGGTACAAGACCTACCTTGCAAGCATATCTGGGTGGGATCAAATATATGACGAGATTGCCAGATATTGTAATTATCGTTGATCATCTAGAAGAATATACGGTTCTTCGAGAATGTTCCATTTTGGGTATTCCAAAAATTTATTTAATTGATACAAATTGTGACCCAGATCTTGCAGCTTAAAGCCTCATAGCTCCGAGATGTCCAGACTAATATACCACTTTTCTTATATACATATGGATGTATAGGAAACTATAAGAATAGGAAAACCCATGCAAAAAAAATTTTATATTTTATTTTTTTATTTTATGATTCTTATTCATTAGACATATCATACATATATATATATATATATATATATATATATATATATATAAGAGTTTTAAGCATGTACGACATCATTGTTCTACACTAGGGTGTAAAGTACAAGATCTACTTAGGGCTACTTAAAATCTCGTAGCCACAGGATGTCCAAATTAATATACTACTTTTATTATATACATATGAATGTATAAAAAGAACCACAAGGATAAGAAGTCATGCAAGAAGTCATATTTAATTTGATTATATGATTTATATATGTGATATAAAATTCTTCTTAAGTCTTAGCATGGAGATGCATGGGAGTAGATTTAGACAAATGTTATGTTCTCTTCAAATGAACTATACACTTGTAAATTCCATGGAAATTCATATAAGGTAAAGAAAGAGAGCTTCATATTGCATATCTTATATTATCAACACATGCAAGCTTATAGATATTTATAATTAACATCACTCCATCTATTAAAATTAATTTACGGGCTTTTAAAAATAACTTTTGATTTAATAGTAATAACAGTCACACCTATTTTTAATTTAAATCAACACATGCAATTTGACATAAAAGAAATTATTTCATTTTAGTTAATTTCAGAAGGAATGAATGCATGATTACATATGGCAAACAACATTTAACATGATTGGAAAGAAATAAAGGAACATAAGCATATGATCTCATTAATTCTAATTAATTCCTAAAGACAATCATACTAAATAAGACTATTTAAAATGAAGCAAAGTTCTTTAATGTCATTTCATTTTGAGTTTGATTTGATTTAGAAATGTGAAAGAGGTTTGCTAATCCTAATCCCTTTCCCATGTGTGAGTTAATTTGATTTAATAAAAATATTTAGGTTGATTTTTTATTTAATTAGGTTAAGGTATGAATTAAGTGGATTAATTAACCCTTACCTACATCACCTTAAGTTAATTAACTAATTAACAATGAGCCAATATGATATGCAACCACATGAAAAGTAAATTTGCAATACTCCTTAGAAATGAAAGGGGCCTAATGTAATTGTCTCAAGATTAATAGTTAATTATGCTTTAGGGATCTCACTTAATTATTTTTATGGTTTTCTCACACATGTGAGCTAACCATATTTTCATCATCTCTCATTTTGGGTCATTGAACACCCAAAGAGCTACCCAAGATTAAATTAGAGAAATAGATTCAATTGAATTAATTAAGTTTATTAGTTAACTAATTTAATCTTAATTACTTTAACCAATCAAAATGAGATGGACTTAGAGAAAGAGATAAAGAAGGGAGCCTAATTCTCAATCCCTAAATCCTTTCAATTATTTAACTAAAGTTCAGGCCTAATTTGGATTTTTGAATAATCTTATTAATTAATTAATTAAGTGGTGTTAATTAATTAATTATTTAAGAGAGATTGGAGAAGACATAAAGAAAAGATTGGAAGAGGGAGCACCAATCCATTTCCCTAGACTTCATCACCATTAACAGAGGTTAATAAGCTTAATTGATTAATTAATTTACTGTTCATTTACTTAATTATCATTAATTAAGAGAGAAGAGTGACTAAGGCTTAATCCATTGGTTTCCCCAATTAACTATCCAATAAATCCCAAGAAAAATAGGAGAGGCAGAGGTCATCCCCATAAACATCCACAGAATGTTGGAGATCAATTGGGCGACTAATTAAGAAATAATTAAGCTAATTAGATTTCTAATTTAATCTTAATCAAGTAAAAACTACTATTTAAAATCAATTAATAATATTTTTTTTAGATTCTACTCTGAAATATCTTTAAAATGAGCCTATTTTTGTATTTTATTTTAGGATTTTTCTAAGATTATTTATGAATTTATGAAATTTTAGGATTAAAAATAAATTAAATAAGCCTATTTAAAGCCTTAATCCCATCAGGCCATGTGGCGAATAATGCAGCATGCTTTTCATGTGGTGTGATGAGATTCATTATTTAAGTAGTCACATCAAAGTGCTGACTTGGATGGCGGTGGATGCATTAACTGCATGGACCATCCGATCTAAGATCAGACGGATGCGATTCAATCCATGGTTTAGAGGGGAAATCAAAGGATCTAACACGTGATCATATCAGGGTCGTCCATTCTTATCCTACAGAATGGATGGTCCGTGATCTGTCTCCTCCTAAGTGGTGAATGATGGATACCATCCATCGATTGTTGCTCGATCTGAGCTCACCCCAGCTCAGATGGAGATGAAATCAATCACATACGTTTGGGGAAGCAATACAAAGAAATCCAATAGTGTAAATCGCATGACATAGAACTTTCTTTCACAAAAGACTAACATATTTTCATTCAAGAATTGGTTTTAATGGCATACCTCATCAGAGCTTATGACCGATGGTTGCAATGATTGAGAAAGCTTCATTTGGTAGAAACGAAACCCTATTGAGCCGCACGAGCCTTAATTTGGTGTAGTTTGCTTGGAAGACCAATCCATGGCATGTCGGTAATTGGTCTTGATTGAACTCCACCCTTTGACAGTCAGGAAGCTTGGGGAATGATTTATTTTAGGTCGTCTAGGTCCAAGGATGGTGTGTGCAAAGTTAATTGCACTTTGGTGGAGGTTTGAGCAAATGGTAATCGGATTGAGGTTCCCATTAGCTTCATGTAAAGTGAGATTTTGGGAGCTCAGGAAGCATTGGAAATTGCTCTAGAATGTGCTTTCTTGGCTGCTAGAGTTGAATCAACCCTCATTCCTTGGATCGGATGGCCACAGCTAGTTTTTCTTCTTCTTAATCATTTGGCCATTTTAGAGGGTTGTAGAGATCCTTGGGTGGATGATGTAGCTCAGTTTGGTTGGGTAAGGGTGTGGAGGTGGATGCTAAGGGTGGTAATGCTTATCCTTGGTGGTTTAAAAAGCTCCAATCAGGATAGGGAGGTGATTTCACCTCCCTATGAGCTATGGCTGACCCAACCACCTTTGGGTCAAGTCAGCCATGGTCTTAGGTGTCTAAGTGGACCTATGATTGGGTGTCAAGTGGCCAAGGGGGAGGAAATGACCAAATATGCCTGTGTCTTATCTCATGGGATACCCTAAACCCAAGGGCAAAGTGGTCATTTGGCTATGGGTTTGATTTAGATAGATTTGGGATGGGTCGAAAGTGGGTTAGCACAATTTTCAAGTGGTTTGGAGTTTATTTGGTTTAATTTGTCTTGATTTGACTGATTTAAGTCAAATTAGGTTTAGTTGGGTCAAGTTGACCAATTGGTCAAATTGGGTCAAACCAAGGGTTGGGTCAAGTTCAATTAGCTAATTGGAGTGTATTGGCATCATTGGTTTGATTCAATTTTCTTCATATTTGATTATGACTCATTTGGGTTCATATAAGCCAAATGGGTCAAGTTGACCAATTTGGCCAAATTGGGTAGCTTACGTGTTGAGTCCATAGGTTTTGATTTGATTTGGATAGGATTTGACCAAGTTCAAGGAATTGGCTTAAAAGAGTATAAATTAGATTTTGGTTTGATTTTAGATTTATTTTTGGCTATTTGAATTTATATCCCATTTATATTTGGGAATATAAATGAAGATATAAATGATTCATGAGAAAATCACTTGAATTTGGGATTGATTTGAGTTTTGTTAAGGCCAAGTCCATAGGATAAAATCAAAGGGCTTAGGAATGATTTGGAATTTGAATTGAATCATGGGTTTCAATCATTAGATTTGAGAATGGATTTATGATTTAGATTTGAATTTGAATTTGAGGTTTGGTTTGAGAAGTGAAGAAGATTGGGTTCAAGGTCATGATTTGAGAAGTGTCTTAAGGAGCTCTTAGTGTCTATAAGAGTCCTAGATCTATGAGGAAGTTGAAAACTCACTCCAAAAGTGAGATCAACACTTTCCTGGAAAAGTAGATCGTGGTTCTTCTCCCTTCTGAAAGGAAGTCGCACTATCAAAATTCATCTCCTAGTGGCGAATGCTAGTATCCCCTAAGATCATGATTTGTTCATCGGGGAGGTTATCACTAAGTGGGGAATTAGCAGGAAGTGGGTGTGCTAAGAAATCTACTAGTGGTTATCCTCTCACCACACGGAGGGGTACGAAAGTGATGTCAAACTGAGAAAAAATTATGGACCAACGTGCCAACCATCCAGATAGCGTCGGCCGTGTCATGAGATATTATAGTAGATTGATCCTAGAGATCAAGTTCACCTTATGAGAAAGCATGTAATGTCATAATTTTTGGGATTCAAAGATTAAAGCTAGGCAATGCTTCTCGATAGGTGGATAGTTTGCTTTAATAATGATTAGACGATGACTGAGATAGTAGAGTGCATTCTCTTTTCTTTCATCTTTGGTTTGAGCCAACAAAATGCCAAGGGAGTCATCTAAGGTGGCAGTATATAGTATGAATGACTTGCCCAGAATAGGGGCTACTAGAACTAGAATCGTCATCAAGTAGTGCTTGATGTCTTTGAAGGCATGTTACTTATCATCCCACTTGAACTTGGCATCCTTTTTGACAAGTACTGAAAATGGTTGGCACCTTCCTAATAGGTTAGAAATAAAGCATCTTAGATATGCCAACTGCCCTTGAAATGATCTAAGTTGAGCATACTTTTAAAAGGTGGCATTTCTAATATCGCCTTAATCTCCGGATCGATTTCTATTCCATGGAGCCGGACAACAAACCCAAGGAATTTCCCGAAGTTATTCCGAATGCACACTTCAAGGGATTCATTTTAAGGTTAAATTGTCTTAATTGTTCAAAAACTACTCTCAAGTCAAAGAGATGGTCTTCCTTTTCTTTACTTTTTACTATAAGATCATCAACATGACATTCAACCTAATGATGAATGAGTTCATCAAAGATCTAAGTCATGGCCTACTGGTTTGTAGTATCGATATATTTAAGGCTGAAAGGCATGACCCTATAGCAAAAGATTCTGATTGGGATTTGAAATGTAGTGTTTCTTTCATCTTCAGGGGCCATCTTTATTTGGTTATAACCAGATGAGCCATCCATGAAAGAGAAGATTGCATGAGATGAGGCAATGTCTACCATCAGTTCTGGTATCGATAATGGAAATTCATCTTTTGGGAATGCCTTATTTAGATCCCTAAAATCAATGCATATGCGAGTTTGGCCATTTTTTTCTTAATTGGGATGACACTGACCAACCATGTAGGTTTTTTTCCTTTCCTGATAAAACTAGCATCAATCAATTTTTTGACTTTAGAAATGACCTGTTGTTCAATCTCTAATCACATACATCTAGGAGCTTTCTTGATAGGGTTAGCATTAGGTTCTATTGCTAGTTTGTAGACTGCTACGTCAAGAGATAAACCTGGCATCTCTTCGTAACTCCATGCGAAGCAGTCCTTAAACTCAGTCAATAGCTGAACAAAGTCATCAATTTCAGTATCATTCAACAAAAAATGTCAGACTTGGATTATCTTCAGTTCCCAAGTTGATTTCTTTGTGCTCATCGATGGTTGACCTACTCTCCTCTTCAAACTTTGGCGGTGCATCTGTTGACCTCACATTTGGAGTGAGCTTTCAACTTCTCCATCTTAGACATAGGACTCATCTAGGCACTAAGAGTTCCTTAGTCTTAAGATACTTCTAGTGATTAGTGAACATTAACTAACCTAAACATAGAAGATTATAGGAATAGGTTGTGCCTTAGGGATTTAGGAAGGCTTGCCTACCCTATAGCTTGAACCCAATCCTTGCTTCCTTCTTTTCAAACCAAACCTCAAATTCAAATCCAAATTCAAATTCAAAATCCAAAATCCAAATCAAATGATTGAAACCCATGATCAATTCCAAATCCAAAACTTTATTAAGCCTTATAAATCACATCCATAAGTTTAGCCAAACCCTTCAAATCAACCCAAAGCCAAGTAATTTCTTTATAAATCACTTATTCCATCATTTGTAGTCACAACTATAAATCAAATTGGTATGCAAATCATCCAAATCAAATGACTAAAAATCAAACCATAGTAAGACCCCTCTTTCAAACTTTTTTTGACCTACCTTAGCCAAATTCATAATCAAATCACTTCAAATTCAAATGATTTTTTCATAACCCATTTATATCTTCATTTATATTCACAAATATAAATGTAGTATAAAGTCAAATAACCAAAACTAAACCCAAAACTATACCAAAATCCAACCCATATCCTTTAAGCCAATTTCTTGAATTTAGCCAAATCATTCTCAAATCAATCCAAACCCTTGGATTTTCTCTTCAAACAATCACTCCTTCAATCACATGCCCAAAATTAAACATAAACTACAATCACCAAGACAAAATTAAACTAACCCAAGTCAAACCCATGTTCATCCCTTTTGACTTGAAATTGTCAAATGAACCAAAACCCATTTGACTCCAAACCACTTGCAATTGAATTTATATTTCCATCATAAGTTCATATGTGAGTTCAACCAAACTTGAATCAAGCATTGATCAAGTCAATGGACCCGCTTAGGCTCATTTGACCCAAAGTGACCTAAAGGACCTTTTTGAGCCAAATTCAAATCCATCATAAATTGGATTGAACTAAGCCCACCTAAGCCTCACATCATGATAAACAATCATCCTAGAATGATCAATCACTCAAATTGGGTCAAACCTAGTCAAACATAGCTTTTGACCAAGTCAACACTTAGCCCAAATGAAACTTAAACTAATTAAAATCCATCATATTCTAAATTGATTGAAACCATTGACCCAAACCCATTCATGATCAATGATTGAACATGACCAAACCATCAATTGAGCCAAACCAAGCCTAATTGGCCACTTGACCTAAGTTGACCCAAATTGACCTAAAAGCCAAAATGAGT
Organism: Cymbidium sinense; assembly: GCA_021442155.1. Lineage (NCBI taxonomy): Eukaryota > Viridiplantae > Streptophyta > Magnoliopsida > Asparagales > Orchidaceae > Cymbidium > Cymbidium sinense. Next base: position 107,721,956 of record CM038220.1, read on the forward strand.
CAAATCTTGATCTAAGCCAAATTGATTGCAACCAATAGGTCAAATTCATTCCAAATTGATTGTTGAACTTGATTAAAGCTTCAATTGACCAGTTAGACCCAACCTAGCCCAATTGACCATGAACCCAACTTGACCTAAAAGGTTAAATCAATTTCAAACGAAAGCTTTTAATATATTTCGAATGATCAACCAAGCCTAAACCAACCCATGACCTAACCCAATTGGGTCAAATGGGTTAAATTGGTCAACTTGGCTCACTTAATCCAAACAAACCTAAATGAACCAAAACTAAATCTAAACCAAATCGATCCAAACCAGTGATACCCATAGGCTCCAAATGATCATTTGAACTTGACATAACCCATTGTTTGACCCAATTTGATCAATTGATCAACCTGACCCAATTTGACCCAACTTGACTTAAATTGGTTAAATTGAGCCAAATCAAATCAAATGAACCCCAGATCACTCAAAATTTGGCCCAACCCATATTCAAATCATTTCAGATCTGCCCAGATCAAACTCATAGCCAAATGACCACTTTGCCCTTAGGTCAAAGGGTATCCCATGACCAAATTCACTTAGAATTTGGCCATTCCTTTTCCAAGACCACTTGGCATCCTTTTATTGGTTCACATGGGCACCAAGGAAGGTGGTGAACATGACCCAGTCAGCTTTGGTTGTCCATGACCCAAGGCAAGGCCAAATTGACCTCCTCAATCACATTTGAACACTTGGCTCACCAATTCCACTCACCAAGCACATGAGCAGCCACTCTCTCTCACTCCTCTGCCTAAAATGACCCATGTGGGTTATTTTATAGCTCAAACAGTGCCTCCAATCCAAGCCATTAAGGCAAAATGGCAAATCAGCCTATCACCGTTCGATCTAAGGAAGGGGAGATATACCACCTCTCATTCCCACTCAAACAATAAGAAATCATTTCCTTAGAGCTTGAGAGGTTGAATCGAAGCATCCCCAAGCTTCTCCAAGCCATTCTCGAGCTCCCTCATTTCCCATTTTTGGTTTTACTCAAAGTTGAAATAGGTGAGGTAAGCTCAAAAGCCAATTCACTTAATTCTCAACCAAATTTTAATTAACCTTGCACACACCATCCTTGGACCTCATCGAGTTCAATCAAATCATTTCTCAAGTCTCCAAGCCACTGGAAGTACCATTTCGATCAAGGCCGATCACCATTGAAGGGGAGCTTGGTCAACCAAGCAAATTACTTCAAATCAAGCCGGATTCCTTCAAGAGGGATTTGTCTCTTCTAGACAAAGCTACCTCCATCATTGGAAGCACCGGTGATAGCCTCCGACGAGGTATGACATTGAAACTGACCTTAGGATAAATTTTGATTGGTCCTTTGTGAAGAAAATTTTCAAGTCACGTGATCTCCACCATTAGATGTATTGCTTATGCTTCCCCGAAGGTGTGGGATGAATTTGAGCTCCATTCAAGCTAGGGTGAGCTCGGATCAAGTGACGATCGACGGATGGCATCCATCTCTTGCCTCTTGAGAGGAGACAGATCATGGAACGTCCATTCCGCTTGATCAGATTGAACGGTCCTGATCAGATCACCCTATAGCCATTGTGATTCTAAGCCTAAACCGCAGGTTTAATCCCGACCGTCCAATCTTAGATCGGATGGCTCGTAGATAAAGCGTGTTCACCGCCAGCTGACTCAGCCGACAATTATGACAACTTAAATAACCTATCCCATCGCCACGTGAAAAGCGTACCGCGTCAGCCGCCATGTGGCCTGGCGGGATTAGGGGTTTAATTTGGCTTAATTAACTCAATTTTATTGGTGAAACTTCCAAAATTCATAACTAATTATAGAAAATCCAAAAAAATTCAAATAAACACTCATTTTAAAAATAATTCAGAGGAGAATAATATAAAATTAAAATCAATTGATTTTGAATAGTGAATTTACTCAATTTAGGTTTTATTAGAAATATAATTATGCTAATTACTCCTTAATTACTTCATCAATTAATTCCAAACTTCCTGAGATTGATTAATGGGATGACCTCTGCCTCCCATGATTTTCTTGGAATTTATTGCTTGATTAATTAGAAAAATTGCTTATTTCATGCTTAATCATTCTCTTAATTAATTAAATGATTAATTAGCATGTTAAATAATGATGAATCCATTAAATAGGTTGGCTAATCATTATGAAATAGTGAATGGACATAGAGAATGATATTAAGACTTCTTTTCCAATATGTTTCCCTAATTTTATTTTATATGAATAACATTTAATTAATTTGTAATTAATTAATGGTTTAATCACTTCATTAAATAATTCAATTAATCAAACTCAGAATTAAATCATTCCAGAATTCAATCATTTAATTCTTAGGTAGATTCTTAAGTGTTTAATAACCTAAGAGAATTCCAATAGAAATTATAATCCAACTACATGTGTAGGAGGGTTATAAAAGTACTTAATCAAACCCTTCAGCTTAATTAACCAATAATTATGAGACAATTGCATTAGACCTCTTCATTTCTTAGGTGCATTGCTGATTTAATTTCTATGTGGTTGCATATCATATGTTGGCTCATTCTTACTTGGATAATCATGTTAAGGTGGTATAGGTAAGGACAATTAATGGATCAACTCATATCTTAACCTAATCAAAACATAAAATCAACCTAATTATTTTAAATCAAACCAAACTAATTAACACATGGGGGAATGGGTTAGGATTATCAAACCTTTCTTACATTACCTAAGTCAAATCAAATTCAAAAAAAAAAATCTCCTTAGAGAATTTTGATTCATTTTAAATGATCTTATTTTATAGGATTGTCCTTAGGAATTAATTAGGGTGAATGAAGTCATATGCTTACATTTCTTTATTTCTTTCCAATCATATTAAATATTGTTTTCCATATGCAATCATGCATTCATTTATTTTGAAAATTAATTAAAGAAAATGTTTCTTTTTATGTCAAATTGCATGTGTTGGTTAAAATTAAGAATATGAGTGATTATTATCACTATTAAACCAAAAATTACTTTTCAAAACTTATAAATCAAATATTATAAATAAAGTGATACTAGTTATAACTATTTATAAGCTTGCATGTAACAATAGCATAAGATGTGTATTATGAAGTTCTCTTCCCTCTCTTAACATGGATTCACATAGGATTTGCAAGTGTATAATTCATTTAAAAAGAATGCAACGCTTGCCTAAATCTATTCCTTTGCTTCTATATTAAGACTTAGGAAGCACCTTCATATTACACATGTAATTCTTACAACCAAATCAAACATAATATCTTGCATGATTCTTTATCCATTTGGTTCTTTTTGTACATCTACATGTATCTGAGAAAAGTGATATATCAGTCTGGACATCCCTGGGCTATGAGGCTTTAAGTAGCCCTAAGTAGGTCTTACACCTTACGCCTCTGGTATTGAAAATAATGACGTCATACTCACTTATAACTTTTATACATGTGGATGTGCACTTAGCTAATGGGTAAAACAAATCTCTCTTTTCTACATAATAAAGACATGCATTAATGATCCAACTAAGCAAATGGATTTTCAAATCACATCTCTTTACATTCATCATCAAAGAGTGCTAAGGTTTGCATTGCATGTATAGCTATGCTTAGAGTTATTCATATGCATGGTATACATGGTTGAAAGATTGAATGGGTGTTTGTTATGTGATAGTAATCCACCCTAACTAATCTTAAGATGCCTTTCTTATTGAATAAGGCTATTTAGAGTGAATCTAAACTTAGAGTTAATTAAAATACATAATAAATCATTCACCAAAGGAAATTCATTAATGAATCTACCTTAGAAATGCTTTAAGGTTGGGATGAAAGAAAGTTTTTTTTCTCTTTTCTTCTCTTCACAATATTTTTTCACTAAATTTAAGTTCATTTAAACCAAATCAAATCACCAACTAAAATTGACAAGTTAACTAAATCACTTAAACTGAAACCACCATCTAAATTGAATCTTTCACACTTAGAAAACTCCAACCTTAAAGCCTAGCTAGGGCAAGCGACACAAACCTTAAATGGCACACACATTAGGCTAATTCACCACTTCTAGCTCTATATTAGGGCGGTGCATGGTTTGATGCATGATTTTATTTTGTGATGTGATTTTTTAGACTGGAAGTTAGGGTGTATGAGCGCAGACTAGATGATAGGGAGATCTTTGCCTAATTATGTCTTCTGCAGGGAGTTATGCTTAAGGGGTGTTATAATAAAAATATAAATGCTTTTTTCTATGCATGTTACTTATACCCCTAAGCATCACCCAAACTAGGACAGGTGGGCTTGGTTACCCATGTGTGGAGTGCTAAGTCCAAATTATTCATATAACTTCTTGGGTTGTGTCGTATGTTTAGCTAAACTTTATTTTGCAGGTTCAGTTAGATTTACCTTTCTCATTTTGATGTAAATTTTGTAATTAAGATTTTGAATGAGTGTTATGGGGGTTAATAATGAACATTAGTTATATGACCAAGTCTTATGTACTATGTGATGCCTTTGGAGCAACCATATTCCATTCAAGCCAAAAGGAAGAAAGAAAAGAAGCAAATCAAAATGAAGTAATGAAGAATGGAGAATGAAGACTCCCATAACATGAATTCCTTTTAATAAAATTATTAATTTGTAACCTAGGTTGTATATGGGTAGAGCTCGACTACCCATTTTTCTTTTTTTGGTTGTGCGGTGGAACCCAACCACATCACCTCTTATTCTTTTGCGCTAATTTTATAAATTGATTAATGTTATGTTTATGATTGCGCAATTAGGATGACATGATTTTTCAAGTTCTTTAATTGTTTGATGATTATTGAATGGCTTGGATACGATTAGGCTCCTAGAGAAAAATAATTTTTTCTATCAAATTAATCAATTTAAAATTAAACTAAATAATTCATAACCTCACCTAAAGCCTAAGATATAAACCTAATAAAAGATTTAGCAACCCCTTATATTGTATGTCTCACATCAAGCATAAATCATATTATCTCACTCTTGCCAATGGAGGGCTTTCACATATGCCAGAGAACATGGCTTGACCTTTGAGAACCGTGATGGAAACACACCTCCTTCTTTTGATTTTGGCCCATAATTGTTATTCTCATGCATTAGGCATATAAAATCCCATAGCCTATGTCAAATAAAAATATTCAAAAATCAAAATAAAACTTGAAAAAATTTGCATTAGATTAAGTCATAAATTCATACCCTTCATGATCTAGTTTCTTAGGGAGTGAGTTTAAGGACTTAGTCTCCTTTCTAAATAAACAATAGCCTAGCCATCTTGCAAAGCATAGTACTTGCCTACATGTATTTAAAATCATAGGAGGAGTTAGTTGGTGACCACCCCAAGCGGTTGTAAGTCAAACAGTCTGGTGGTTTACTCTCTCTTGTGGAGGTAAACCATATACCCATTTTCACCTCAGATTTAGGTCATACTTTGGCCTCACCAAACTCCCTAGATTAAGGATCTAAGATTGTTCTTTCGATTTGTGGGCTATAAGCATAAATCCTCACCTCTTAGGCATCTCTATAATCTTGAATTTTAGAATTATAAGCCTTAGATTTCTAATAAAAATTCAACCCAAACATATAATTCTCCTCAATTTCAAAAATATAAAGCTCAACCATAGGATAGTTTGGGATGCTCACTAGGTTTCCTAGTATCATGGGCATCCCTTACTCATCTCCCTTTGGTTTTGATAATAACTCTCTCCTTTTTATCAATCCTACTTAATTTTCTAAAAATAACCAATTGATTGATAGTCCTATCTCTGAAATCTTTAGAGACAATGATCATTTACCTTAATTGAGAGTATTCCTAAGGAATCTCATTTCTTAGGATGTAATTAACTATGGGGGCTTTCCTCCATAGGTAACTTAGTGATTCTGACTTAAAATAAACCATGCTTTACTTTTCCATGTAAATTAGGGGAAAAATCTTTGGAATATTCGAAGACCCATCATGCTTAGGAGTCCTTATTAGGTGATTAGGTCCATTATAGGATAGTGACTTCTATCTCTCGAGATAGTACACTATTCCTTAATATCATACATGATCACCCCAATAAGTACATCTATGGATCTGCGTGGTGTCCCCTCACATAAAACATACAACAATAATCCCCCCTGCAACTAAAAAAATAAACACCATAGATTTCTCTCAATCTTTGGTAAATTATCGTTGTCTCCAAATATTGATAGTCGATTTGTATTTCATATGAGTCCAAATTATCCTTCTTTTCTGTTGGCACTTAGCTCATTTCATTCTTAAGCTAAGCTAGGGAACATCCTTTAGGTTTTAAGACCTCACTCCATCTATGTCTTAAAACCCATGTTGGGTCCCCCAATAGGTGAAAGTAAAATTTAACCAAAAGAGATGACTAAAAACCTTTTTTTGAACCTCCATACCATCTCCACGGTAAGGTAAGGTTCATTCCACAAATAAGAAAATTAAACCCTTTATAAAAATATCACTTTTCTAAAGTTCACATAATAAAATACTTGCACAAAAATTTCCACAAAACATATATAATTCAACCCCATCTAACAATCCTTAGGATTATTACATGTAAGTTCTTTTCAAAACCAAAAAAATAAATCATCTTTCAAAAGCACATTTGAAAATGAACATCTTCATTCAACATATGCAAATTTATTGAATGAAGGTTTCATTTCCAAATAAAATCATTCCATAAAATTAAAACTCCACTCAATATGTCTCGCATATGTTGAAATTGGAGTTTCTTTCCTTTTTCAAAAAGCACGAATTTGAAAATAAGCATCTTCATTCAATATACCCAAATTTGTTGAATGGAGGTTTCACTTTCAAATAAAATCACACCATTTGAAATTCTACTCAACACATTCCACATGTGTTAAGTTGGAATTTCCTTCTTTTCAAAAAGAAATAATCACACACAAAAAATTTCATCTTTGAAAAATAAAATATGATTGACTTCCATTTTATATACCCAAATTTGTTAAATGGAAATCTCCCTTGCAAAAGTCATGGAAATCAAAAGACATTGGAATTCCATTTGACATACCCAAAATTGTCAAATTAGAGTTTCATTTTTCAAAAGAAAATAGAAAATAAATTGGATTCTATTTAACACACCATATTTATTAAATAGAAACCCCCTGCTACAAAATAAATTTGAACTTTATTTAGCATACACAAATTTGCTAAGTAAAGATCCCATTTTTAAAACCAAAATAAAAATCAAAAACATTTGGGCTTTATTTAGCATATAGAAATTTGTTAAGTAAAGATTCCATTTCTAAATCCACAAATGATACACAGCATGGGCAAACAAAGAAAAAGAAAATTGTTTTCAAACATTTTATTTAGCATACCCAAAATTTGCTAAATGAGTAATCCCAAAATCAAATCTAAAATAAAATCAATTGATCCTCTATTTAACATACTCAAATTTGTTAAATGAAAGGTCCCCAAACATAAAATCAAATTCAAATATGAATCAATGGAAGCATCAAAAGCCTCTCAAAAATATTTGAACCCATTTTCAAAATACACAAATTTGTTGAATGTTGATTCTAAACTCAAATGAACTCAAAATCTCTCCTCCAATTTATTCAAATCTCTCCTAAATGCAATGAGCCCCACTTAACATATTCAAATTGTTCGGTGTGGGTTCAAACTCAAAATAAAATTTAAAAAGTTGGCAGAATACCAAGGCAAAAAATTTGATTTGAGTTTATTTTCAACAATTGCAGAGTTCCAGTTTAGTTTTAGCTCAGTCTAGTCAGTTTTTCTTAGTACATTACAGTACAAATGGATTCCTAAAAGTATGTGTTCACCTTCCCCTTTGGGATGGATTTGGCCTTGGATTGAGCTAGCCTCCCCTAAATTGATTTTGCTCATCTGATACATTTTGGCTGAGAATTTGAGGGGGCTAGGATTACTTGTGAGGGGGAAACCCTCACCACCTTGTCGAAGGATGTCGGTGGGCGTGAAGCCATCCATATTGATACCTGACTTCGAACTTCCCTCACTGAAGAGGAAGGTGGTAGAGGTTCCCGCAGTATCTACAGTTGTAGTGCCTATACAATCAGTTGTTCCCATCTTTGCCACAGTACGGGCTATTACCCAGTCATTGGCTTCCTCTAAGGGGAAGAAAACCCTAGCTTCAGGGATAGTCTCCCCTACTTTTGAGGTAGGGTCTAGCTCCCATACTGCTCCACCTAGCTAAACCTAGTATCACAATAGGAGTCACAAGATCAGCGGCATCGCGTGCGCATTGCCAAGAAGATGGAGACATTATATCACATTATAGAAGAGAGGTCACCCGGGGTAGTCTATCCTTTGCTTACTCAGAACAAGTTCCATCCTCTTTCTGATTCTGAAGGAGAGGAAGATGTCAGGAGGATTGTAGTATCACCCCCACCTCTGATTCATTATGAGACACCTGTCAAAGATAGGAGAAGGTCATATGCTGGCCTCGGGATAGTTTTACACCAAGTTGGCAGGGCTTATGAATGGTAAGAGTCCTGTACGCAATTTGATTTATGATCAGTTATTCCTCATAGTGGTGGCCATTAGGAAGGGCCGAGAGGCCAGTATCACATATCACTAGCGAGAGAGGTGAAGATATGCCGTGGTCGAACCTCCACCCTCATAGATTTCAGGCGTCGGTCACACTTATAGTAATTTGTTGCCACCCCCATCATAGGAGAGCCCGCAGAGGAGTCAATGTTATCTCCATCACACTGCTCTACTCCACATCGGCTATCACCAGTCCATATTCCATCTTCTACCTCCACCCAAAGTCAGAGGCAAAGAGAGAGAAAGACCATGAAATGAATCCCACTTTATCTACTCCACCAACTGAGGTGAGGGCGAGCTCTCCTGCTCGACTTCTTACTTTAGTTATAGTGAAGAGGGAGTGTCGACCTCACAAAATCATAGTTGTACTATCACCACCATCACCTTAACCGATCATGGATATAATAATGGCAGAAGGAGAAGGGGATAGTTCTATTGTCCCCATGACGGTAGATTCTCCTAGGGAAAGTACTCCACCCATAATAGTTGATAGTCAAGAACATGTATCCTCTAATGAGTGTAGCCCTCATAGGATTAGCACTCGAGTAGCAGGGGAGGTCAGGTGTATCTTCGTTCATGAGCATGATCCCACCACTGGTCAGCCATGAGCATTTGTGCCTGCACAGTTGGACCGCTCCTTGGATGATATCTTGGCACAATATTTTACTAAAAAGAAAGAAATCTTAGGGTATGATTAGTATGACCTCGAAGAGGAGATGGTTAGCCTTAACCCCAATGAATATGATTTATTGGAAGACTCGACAGAGGTACATATGGTTGATACTAGAGGTTCTCTTCTTCAGGATCACTAGAGTTTGGAAGGTATTGCGGCCGAACAAGATGATGCAGCCTATTCAACTCAACACCTCCTTCAACAAATCAAGCAGAAAGATGAGCAGATTGATAGGATAGAAAAGAGAGTTAAAGATTTGTTAGCAACAGTTCTAACACTTCATAATCAAACTCCAGTAGTACATCCTACTATTATGGAGACTAGTCAGTCTGAGCATGTCCTGGATCAACCCAAGAGTTCACCTCCAATAGAGCAGGGCAATACTAGCTTGTATAGGAAGGTAGTGGACAGAACCTCCATATAAGAAAAAGTCATCAAACTCTTGGTTGAACAAAAAGTGAAGGTAGCGCTGGTGCAAGCTTAAGGTTCTTCATTAGTTCCAAAGGGTAGACCCTACCTAGAAGAATTCGACACTATCTAATATGCAAAGGGTTATATGCCTCCTTCTTTCAAAAGTTTTGATGGCAACGTGAATCCTCGCCAACATATAGCACTCGCCATATTGTAATGCCGTATGTTTCTTTTTATTTTTCAGCCTCTAGCATAGCTTTGATTGGTACGCTGAACTTCCCAATTATTCAATGAATACTTTTGCTAAGTTAGAGCAACTCTTTGTTAAGAGGTTTGCTAGAGCTCAGCAAGGGGTAAATGTGAGTGATCTTATTGTAGCTCAAGAACACCCCGGTGAGTCCCTCATTGATTATATTCTTAGATGGCATAATTTAAGCATAAAATACAGACCATAATTTTTTGAACATCACACTATTAAAATTCTATTAAAGAATATTCATGGCCCGATTTCCTTCATGCTTAAAGGTTTCACCATTAAGACATTTGAGAAGTTAATTAACAAGATAGCTAATCTACAAGGAGAGGTCAAATAGTTACCTTTTTAAGATCAGTCATTAAAGCTAAAGCCGTAGAAAGCCTATGAAAAGAAGCTAGGGGTAGTAGCAGTATTGGATAAGGGGAAGCAACTGGCTAGAGATCAATATGAAGACCTCGAGCTCAATAGTTATTGCTTCCACCTCCTTTACCACTGCCTCACCACCTGAGTGCCTCCACACACCTTCTCCTTATACCTCTAAGAGTGTTATACCCCCTAGGAAGCTATAACCCACCTACTCATTTGGCTAAATTAAACAACCCTTATTCATTTAAGAGGGAGGTTGTTAGGAAAATCTTTAAGAATCTCTTAAAGAAGCCTGATTTTTAGCTACTTAAGCCTAGGAAGCTAGAGGAAGTGGACAGGAGTAATGATCCTAACTTTTACCCCTACCGTTGCATGCTAGGCCATGTTTTGGAGGATTGTTTTACATTTAAGGACTGGCTTGAGCATAGCTACAAGTTAGGCACTATAATTATCCCTAAAGAATATCTAGTAGAATAACCATCATTTCTGTTAGGGTGATCCTTGCGGATACATGTGATCCTCTAAAAATAAAAGAAGGTTGGGATATTTCTTTATCCCGAACCTCTAAAAAGATAGTTTCTAAAATCAAGAAACTTTCCTTACAGGTGCCTGAGGCAGCTCAAACCTCCAACATCAAGGAAGGTTCGTAAGTTACCAAATACAACTTGGGGAAAGTAGGAGCTCAGCAGCAGTAGCTGCTGCCCATATTTGCTTGGGATAGCCAAGTAGTGCAACCACCGATGGAGTCTAGCCTTCATTCCACCATTACAGCTACTACTTTAGCTGGCACTCCTACTTTAGCTAGTTCTTCTTTTAGTATACATCTTGTATCAATGGATGAAGGTATCAAATCCATCACCCCACTCACTGTACTATATTTTTACAATGTACCTCCTTTTAAAACTAAATCAAGGAAGAAAGCTACTTTGAATTACATATATGCCACTTCTAATGGGTTATCTGATTCTACCCTTTTAAAAAACTCATCAAGTCTTAATAATTATAATAACTCCAATCATCCTCTTTCTGATTCAGAGATGGACTTTCCTTTTCTGAATACTACGGGTTCATCTCTTGAGATAGACATGGAATCATCTGATTCTGAGGGTCTTATAAAAGAAGCTGTAGGTATGTCTGATGAGCAAGTAGAATCTTCCACTAACCCACCACAAGAGATCACCAAAGTTAACCTCCGCAGTGGTAAGGTTCTACCTCCTAGGTCAGTATCTCAAGATAAGGGAAAATAAGTTATTGGTACCAATGAGCAAGAAGCCCCTCTATAGGAAGCTCCACCCATGGATATGCTTGTGAAGGATCAGCCCAAAGTTGATTATAATGTCCTCGCTCACCTGAGAAAGTTGTCAGCTAAACTATGCATATATGATGCCCTTGTTTGATCCAAAGAGATAAGGGAAACATTAATCAAGGCCCTTCTTGATACAGAAATATGCTTAGCTCAACTGACCATTATTAGAGAGGAAGCACATTATTCAAGAGAAGTCCAAGAAATTACATTCACTGATGAAGACCTTCTTCTGGGGGATATGGAGCATAACCGTTCCCTCTACATCATAGTGGATATGGGCAAATTTAGACTTTCTAGGGTGTTGGTTGATCCAGGTGCATTAGTGAACAATATGAGCCTGAAAACCCTTGCCTATTTAAAGATTGACATCTCCAAACTCTGAGGATATTAGATGATGTTGAGAGGATTTAATGAATAGGGTGAGAAGGCTTTAGGCTCTATAGTGTTACCTTTAGAAATAGGTGATTGGAAGACTATTGACCTCATTTTTAGGATGAGCTCTCAACCCCTCCATCTTAGGCATAAGATTTCTCTTAGATTTTAAGAGTTCCTTAGTCTTAATTCACATCTAGTGTTTAGGTGGACACCCAACCTAGCCCTAGAGACTTAGAAGAGTTAGCCATAGGAATAGGTCATGCCTTAGGGTATTAGGAAATTTTGCCTACCCTATAGTTTGAACCAAAACCTCACTTCCTTCTTTCAAGTCAAACTCCAAACTCATATCAACTTCAACTCTCAATCACAGCTTGTATCAATTCAATGGATTTTCTCAAATCATAAATCAATTCCACATGAGTGAAATCCATGATTGAAACCCATGATTGAAATCCAAATCAAATTTCTAAAATCTTTCCTAAGTCACTTTTATTTCCCTCTTATGGACTCAGCCAACATCAATTCAAATTCATAAAATTTTCTCACAACTCATTTATATTCTCATTTATATTCACATATATAAATGAAATATAAATTCAAATCAATCAAACTATACCCAAAATCAAATCCAAAAAATCCATGGTCAAATTTCAAATCTTTCCGAAGTCCTTTGATTCCCTCTTATGGACTTAGCTCTAATCAAGTTCAAATCACCTAAAATTCATGAAATTTTCTCATAACCCATTTATATTCTCATTTATATTCACAAATATAAATGAAATATAAAATTCAAACAACCAAAACTAAATCCAAAAATCAAACTCAAAATCAATCAAAATTGAACCTAAGACTTTCAAGTCAAACCTTTGAACTTAGCCAAATCCAATTCAAATCAAGCCAAACTCTTGATTTTTCTTCATGATTCAATCAGTCCTACAATCATGAATCCAAATATAAACACAAACATCAATCACTAAACCAAAACTAAATTCATAAGTCAAACCCAAGTCAAACTCATGTTCACCCTTTGAATTTAAAATTGTCAAATGAATCAAAACCTCATTTAACATCAAACCTCTTGCAAATGGATTTATATTTCAATCATAAGTCCATATGTGAGTTCAGTCAAACTCAAATCAAGCTTTGACAAAGCGATTTGACCTACTTAGGCTCACTTGAACCAAAGTGACCTAAAGTAACCCTTATGAGCCAAATTCTAATCCTAATCAAATTGGATTGAACTAAGCCCATCTAAGCCTCTCATCATGATCAACAATCAAATTAGGTCAAACCAAGTCAAACCTAAGGGTTGACCAAGTCAACACTTAGCCAAAATGAAACCTAACATTGCCAAAAATCCACCATATGCCAAATTAATTGAAACCATTGATCTAAGTTCATTCATGATCGATGTTTGAACTTGATCAAGTCAACATTGAGCCTAACCTAGCCCAATTGGCCACTTGACCCAAGTTGACCCAACTTGACCTAAAAAGTCAAAATGTGTCAAAAGTTGATCTAAGCTAAATTGATTGAAACCAATGGGTAAAGTTCATTCCAAATCACTTGTTGAACTTGACCAAAGCCCCAATTGGCCAACTAGACCCAACCTAGCCCAATTAACCATGAACCTAACTTAACCTAAAAGGTCATATTGAATTAAAAATAAACTAAACTAAAATTGATTGGAAATAAAGATACCAATTCATTTCAAATGACCAACTAGACCTAAACCAACCCATGACCTAACCCAAATAGGTCAAATGGGTCAAATTGGTCAAGTTGACCTATTTGGCCTAAATGAACTCAATTAAACCAAAAACTAAATATAAACCAAATTGAACCAAACCAAAGCCACCAAAATATTTCAAATGATCATATAAACTTGACCCAACCCTTGGTTTGATCTAATTTTATCAATTGGTTAACTTGACCCAAGTTGACCCATTTTGACCTAAATGGGTCAGCATGAGCCAAATCATATCAAACCAACTCCAAATTTAATGAAACTTGGCCTAACCCATTTTTTGAACATACTAAACATTTTCAAATTGAAATCCAAGAAAAATGACCATTTTACCCATAGGCCATGGGGTAAAATTTGGCAAAATTCACTTGGAATTTGGTCAAATCTTCTTCATGACCACTTGGCACCCTCTTAGTCGACCAAGTGGACAGTAGTGAGTGTGGTGCACCTAGCCCAATGGGTTTGGGTCAGCCCAACCTAGCCTAAGGCTAAAATTGACCACTTGAGTTGAATTTGAGCACATGGAATCTTCCCTCCACCCAATTCAAGCATATGGGAGCTCCACTACTCCACTCCTTAGGCCAAACCGAATGCAAAGACACCTCTAACAGGCTAACAAACATATTGAATAGGATCAACTAGATCAAAATGGCAAGAGAAGGCTTGGCCGTCCAATTCACCTAGGGGCCCCCTAATTTCACTTGAAACTCATTCTCTCATACTCAATTGAGCTAAGGGAAGCTAGAGGAGCCATTTCCAAGTGATCCCAAGCTTCCTAGAGTGATTTTAACTTCTCTATTTTTGAATTTACTCAAACCAAAAGTAGGGGAGCTTTATTGAAAAGCCAACTTAATATACACTTCAAATCAAGCCAACTCCTCCTCTGAGCTTCATCAAAGGTCAAATTGAATTCACCCAAGCTCTTCCTCAAGTTCCAAAGGCAATAGAGGACCACTCTTGATCAATACTGAGCTCAAGTGAAGGTGGACTTGACCATAGAAGGATCCATCCAATCTCAAGACCTCAAACTCCCAACAAAGCTTCGTCTCCACTAGACGAAGCTTCTCCAAGGGAATCGAGCACCGGTGAGGTATGTCATTAAATGGAGCTTAATCAAGATGTGATCTGGTCCTTTATGAAGAAAAGTATCACCCCATAAAATTCTAGCTATTATATGTGATCTCCTTTGCATGTTTATGATGTAGGTTGAGTTTCAATCCAATCCGAGCTTAATCGAGCTCAGATCTTCTCCTAGAAGATGGACTGTGTCCATTTCTCACAGAGAATAATAGGGAAGGATCATGGGTTGTCCATTCTCGCACTTTGGATGGATGACCATGATTAAAACACATAGGATCCCACATTTTATCCCTTTAGAACTGCAGATCTAACCTCAGTCATCTAATCCTTGATCGAACAGGTGAGGAGAAAGCGTGCCATAGCTGACGCAGCGCTATGATGTTACAACTTAAATAGTGAATCCCATCACACCATGTGGAAAGCGCGCACCTCGTCAGCCTCCACGTGGTGCCGACAACATTAACTATTTAATTAGGCTATTAAATCACCTAATTAATTATGAAAACTTCCTAAATTTAAATCTAATCTAGAAAAATTAGAAAAATATGAAATAACTTGCATTGGATAGATAATTGAACAAAGAATATACTAAAAATGATTTCAATGGATTTTGAATAGTGCTTTTCTTTGGATTTGGGTTTCATTAGGAATTTTATTTTCTAATTACCCTCTAATTACTCTACTGATTAATCCAAAACTTCTTGTGCATAATTAGTGGGATGACTCCTTCCTGCCCTAATTTTCTTGGGATTTATTGGTGGATTAATTAGAAGAATTGCTAGTTCATTCCTTAATCACTCTCTTGATGTAATTAAGCTTAATTAAGGGTATAATTAGTGGTATAACCCTCTGATTGAGTAAATTAAGTTTTGCTTAAGTGAATATGAGGTTTAGGAAATAATTTTGGGATACTTTTCTTAAGATATTCCATAAACTCCCTTTCTTCCTCAATTCAACCTTAATTAAGGGTTAATTCACTAATTACCTCCTTAATTAATTTCATAAAATTCTAAAACTTTCCAGAATTCAATTAATCTATCTTGGGTAGATTCTTAGGTGTTCAAGAACCTAAGCACACTAAGGAAATCAAAATCCAACTCACATGTGTGAGAGGGGTTATGAAAGTACTTAACCTTAAATCTCTTAACTTAATTAATCATTAATCATGAGCCAATTTCATTAAGCCCTTTTCTTCCTAGGTGCATTGCAAATTTAAATTCCTTATGTGGTTTTATGTCATATCATTAGCTCCTAATTATTTGATTAACTATGCTAAGGTAGTATAGGTAAGGGGTAATTAACCCATTTAATTCACACATTAACCTAAATAAAGTATAAAAATCACCTAATGATCCTAAAAATAAACTAAATTAACTCACATATGAGGGAAATGGGTTAGGGCTAGCAAATATTCTTTCACATTTCTCAAATCAAACATAAAACAAATTCAAAACAAAAATCACATTAAACAAACTTTGGTTTACTTTAAACTTATTTATTTCATAGGATTATCTTTAGGAATTAATTAGGGTGAATAAATTTACATTGCTTTCATCACTTTATTTCTTTCCTAGCATGTTAAATATGCATGTCATATAAAATTTATGCATTCATATCTTTTAAAAATCAAAATTGAATTGAAATGTTTCTTTATGTCAAATTGCATGTTTTGGCTAAAGTAAAAAAAATATGAATGGCTAATCCAAAACTATTTTAAAATCTATAAACCAAACACCTAAAATTTAAAGTGTGTACTTATAATAATTTATAAGGTTGCATGTGGATATAAGTATGAAGATGTGCGTAGTGTGGTTTTCCTTCTCCTTTCTTTTAGTATAGTTTTGAATAGGATTTGGCAAAGTGTATAGTTCATTTGAAAAGAACACAACACTTGCCTAACCCCATTCCTATTCATTCCTATGCTATTACCTAAGAAGGACATCCACACATGTGCATATAAATTGCAAAAACAAAATAAACAAACAAATACAAACTTTTTGCATCTTTCTTTTTAACATTAATTTCTTATGTGCTTGTATTTAAGAAAAGTGGTATATTAGTTTGGACAAGCTCGGAGTTGCGAGGCTTTAAGTAGCCCTAAGTAGGTCTTGTACCTTACGCCCCTGGTGTAAATAATGGCGTCGTACTCACTTATGCCTTTCATACATACACATGTGCATGTGAATAATAGAAAAAAGAAACACCCTCTATTCTACTTAATAAAAATCATGCATCATGAAGTATTCCAATTTTCTTAAGTAACATTTCTTAGAATTCATCATAAAGTGTGCTAAACATTCCCATTTGTATGTATAAATATGCTTAGGATGCATCCATATGCATGTTATACATGTTAGGAAAGAAATGAAATGATGTATGTTTTGTGATAGTAATTCACTTTACTTAATCTTAAAATACCTTTCTTCTTGAATAGGTTTGTTTAGGAAAAATCAAAACTTAGGATTAAGTAAAACACATAATAAGTCATTCACTAAATAAAACTAAACATGAATCTACTTTAGAAATTACTTAAGGTAGGGAAGCAAAGAGAAGTTCTCTTCTCTTTTCCCTCTCTTTATAAAATAAAATCAACCCAAATCAACTAAACACTTAAATGAAACTACCCATCTAAGTTGAACCTCTTCACACTTAGAAAATCCAAACCTTAAAGCAATAGCTAAGCATACCACACAAGCCTATTAAAAGTACACACATTAGACTAAGTCACCACTTCTAGCTTTAGGTTAGGGCGATGCTTGGTTTGATGTTTGATTTTATTTTGTGATGATTTATTTTAGTCTAGATGTTAGGGTGAATGTGCATAGAATGAATGGTCAAACAATTTAGTCTAATCATTTTTTTCTGTAAGGGATTGTGCTTAAAGGGTGCTATAATAAAAATATAACTGCTTTTGTTGTGCAGCTGCTTTTACCCATAAGCACAATCCTATAGGCCAGGTGGACTTGGTTACCCATGTGTTGGGTGCTAAGTTCAATATAAATGTTTGGGATTTGTATGGTTTGTTTAGCTAATCTCTATTTTGCAAGTGTTAGTTAGATTTACTTTTCATTTTCATGCAATTCTTGTAATTAGGATTTTGGAATGATTGTTATGCGGGATTAGGATGAGCATTAGTTATAAGACTATGTCTAATGTACCATGTGAAGCCTTTGGAGCAACCACATTCCAACCATCCAAAAGAAAAAACCAAAAGAAGAAAGAAGAAAGAAGAAAAGAAGAATGAAGACCCCTATAACATGAATTCCTTTTGGTAATTCATTTGTGATTCAGGTTGTATAAGGGTAGAGCTCAGCTACCCAATTTATTTTAGGGTTTGTGTGGTGGTGCCCGACCACACATGACCTTTTATTCTTTTATGCTAGCTTTATAAAATGCATGATGTTTGTTTAGCTTCCGCATTAAGATGACATTCTTTTCCTAATTTCTTCCTTGCTTGATGTATGGCCTGGATGACAATTAGGCTCTTAGGAAAAAATTAATCTTCTACCAAATTAATCAATTAAAAATTAGAAATAAATAACTCATAACCTCACTTAAAGCTTAGGTTAAAAATCAAGATAAAGGAATTAGTAACCTCTTAGCTAGATGAGCACTTTTCTTTTTAACATCATGCATAAATCCATATTATTTTCACTCTAGATTGGAGGGTTTCCACCTTTTTCAGAGAACTTGGCTTGACTTGTGAGAGCTATGGTGGAAACGCGCCTCCCCCTTCTCACTGATTTTGGCCCATAATCTTACTTCTCATGCATTAAGCATATGAATCCTATAAGCCTGAGCCAAATGACTGCCCAAAATAAAAAATAAAATGTAATATAATTTGCATTAGATTTAGGTCATTTGTCATGCCCTTACATGATCTAGTCTCTTAGGGAGTGAGCTTAAGGACTTAGTCTCTTTCAAAATAAATAATAATCCTGTTATCTTGCATAAAGTATAAGACTTGCCTACATGAAATTAAAACTATAGGAGGAGTTAGTTGGCGGCCACCCCCAGGCAGTTGCAAGTCCAAGCAGTCGGGTGGTTTGTCCTCTCTTGTGGAGGCGAACCAAATACCCACTTTTCACCTTAGATTTAGGTCGTGCTTTTGTCCTTCACCAAAGCTCCCTAGATTTAGGTTCTAAGATTGCTTTTCCCTTTGTGGACCCTAAGCATAAATCCTCACCTCTTAGGCATTTCCATGACCTTGTGTCATGGAATCATAAGCCCTAAATCTCTAATGAAAAATTTAACTCAAATAAATTAATTCAATTTAAAATATGTAAAGCCCAACCATATGGTAGTTTGGGATGCTTACTAGGATTTATAGTATCCAAAGCATCCCCTACTTATTTTCATTTGGCTTTGATAAGAACTCCCTCCTCTTGATCAATCCCACTTGACTTTCCAAAAAAAAACCAATCAGTTGCTAGTCCTACCTATTGAAATCTTTGGAGACAATGATCATTTACCTTAATCGAGAGTATTCCTAAGGAATCTCATTCCTTAGGATGTAATTAACTATGGGGGCTTGCCTCCATAGGGAACTTAACGAACCCGATAAAAAAATAAACCATGCTTTACTTTTCTTTATAAAGTAGGGGAAGAATCTATGGTACATCATCCCGTAGACCCATAAGTCCTTAGGAGTCCTTATTTAGGTGATTAGGTCCATTGTAGGGTGGTGACTTTTATCTTTCGAGATAGTACACCTCTCACTCGATGTCGTAATCATCCTAATAAGTACACTTATGATTCTATGTGGTGTCCATCTAAAGAAAGAAGCAATCATCATCATATTGAATTTTCTTTTTTTTTTCCTTTCTTTCTTTTGTCTTCATCTTTCTTTCTAAGAGGGATGAGGATAAGAAGACACAACCAAGGAGGAAGAGGGAGGAGATTGATTGATGATGGTGATCACATTCCTATAAATAAATATTTTTCTACCCACAAAGACTGAAGCAAAGTTCTATATAATTGATTTGAATATATCATTCACCTCTTTGCTCGGTAGGCCTTGGATACACCAGAACAAGATGATTCCATTTTCTCTTCATCAGTGCATCAAGTTTTGAAGAGATGGAATCGAATATTGTGTCAAAGGAGATGAAAAGCTATTCTCAGTTAGAGAGGTCAAGATATATGAGGATGCGACCTACTATCTTTCTCAAAATCAACATGTTTATTCTCGCAAACTTGGCCAAAATTTGAATACAAAAGAAAAAGGAAAAGAAGAAAAAGAAAAAAATAAGAGAAAAGAAAGCACAAGTGAGTGGGAAAGGGACACCGAGCAAGAGGTAGAGCCACATGTTACATTCCACCCATAGTTAGTTTCACCATATGAACATATGGGTAGGATGGCTTGACCTCCACTAGGTAGAGGCATAGGTAAATACAGAGACAGTTCCAAAGGTGGAAGACCCTATGGTTGGGGGTCAGCCAATAGGGGCTATGTTCTAGTTCACAAGAGTACTCCTGTTATTCACATAGACCTAGAATCCAGCTTGGAGGATGAGTCTCAAGTGATTAGCACACCAGCCAACCCCCTCAGTAGGTTTCATTGGAGGTGACACTCGAGAAAGACAGTGATGAAGACTAGGCCTCCAATCAATGCATAAATGTATTCAAATCAGGATTATATAAAACCATTAAGCAGCAGTTGGGAACTTTATCTCTAACCCCACTTTCTTCTAAAAAAGTTGAGGGTTTAGTAGTTAAAGAATCTCCTAGATCTTCCATGGATGTCAAGTCAAGGAGATTCCTGTTGGGATCATCATCCTCAAGTCCAGAAGCAGATGTAGAACTTTAGAATAATTCATATAAAGATTTAATGGAATTACCTTTTGATTGGTACTCGCCTTGTGTTAATAATCTTACAAAGATATATTTGATTCCTTACACATGGTCCAGGCATAGGTCAGAGTATTTCAAGAAGTTGTTGGACAATAAAGGTAGAGATGCACAATCAAGACCAAGATTAGGATTCAGAACAGTGGGTCTAGTTGACGATGATGGTTACTATATAGTTGTCACCAATCATCTAGAGTCTGTTATGATCTTTTTAAACCACATAACTCTTACAAGGAGGTGTGTTTAGAAACTTCAAACAATCCTGATGATCTTCAAATCAAAGATGCACCTCTAGAATTTGAAGAAGAAATCAATTCAACCATCGACAAGCTCAAAGAAATCAACCTCAATATAGAAGAAAATATATGCCCCACATACATCTGTTCTCTTTTGAATGAAGAAGAAACCAATGAAATAGTTAGTCTATTGATTGGGTTTAAGGACTACTTTTCATGGAGCTATGAAGAGAGACATAGCAGTCCTCAAACTAGTAATAAACCCTAATGCTAGCTATCAAGCAAGCTCTTAGGCACATGCGATTAGATATCAAACAACAGGTCATTTTTGAAGTTAAGAAACTGATCGATGTTGGTTTTATCAGGGAAGAAAAATACCCTACAGTTGCTTGATGTCATCCCGATTAAAGAAGAATGGACAAATTCGCATATGCATCAATTTTAGGGACTTAAATAAGGCATGTCCTTAAGGATGAATTTATATTTCCTATACCAGTGTTAATGGAGGACATTACCTCATGTCATGCAATATTCTCTTTCATGGATGGGTCATCTGGCTACAACCAAATTAAGATGGCCACGATGATGAGAAGAATACTGCTTTTGAATCAGAATCTATTGTTATAAGGTCATGCCCTTCGATCTTAAAAATGTTAGTGCTACTTACCAGTGGACCATGACTCGAATTTTCAATGAACTCATTCATCATCAAGTAGAATACTACGTCGATGATCTAGTTATCAAAAGTAAAGAAAAGGGAGACCATCTCTTTGACTTGAGAGTAGTTTTCAAATGGTTAAGATAATTCAATCTCAAAATGAACCTCCTAAAGTGTGCATTCGAAGTAGCTTCAGGGAAGTTCCTTGGGTTTGTTGTCCAACACCGGGGAATAGAGATAGACCCATAAAAGATCAAAGCTATCTTAGAAATGCCACCCCCTAAAAGTTTAACCCAACTCAGATCATTCAAAGGGCGGTTGGTGTATCTAAGTCACTTTATCTCAAATCTATTAGGGAAATGCAAGCCATTGTCAGCACTTGTCAAAAAGGATGCTAAGTTCAAGTTGGATGATAAGTGTCAGCATACTTTTGAAGACATCAAACAGTATTTGGTGAAGCCGCCAGTTCTAACAGCCCCTATCCCGAGCAAGCCACTCATCCTTTACACTGCTGCATTGGATGACTCCCTTGGTAGCTTGTTGGCCCAAACCAATGATGAAGGAAGGAGAATGCTCTCTACTACCTCAGTCATCATCTAATCCCAGCTGAAGCAAACTACTCACCTATTGAGAAACATTGCCTAGCTCTCATCTTCACATCCCAAAAGTTACGACACAACATGTTTTCTCATAAGGTAAACTTGATTTCAAGAACCAATCCATTGCAGTATCTCATGACATGGTCGATGTTATTTGAACGGTTGGTACATTGGTCCTGATTCTCTCACAGTTCGATATTACATTCATACCCCTCTGTGCTATGAATGGAAGCACTAGTAGATTTCTTAGCAACACACCCACTTCCTACTGATTCTCTGCTTAGTGATGACCTCCTCAATTAACAAATCATGAAGTTATGGGACACTACCATTCACTATTGAGAGATGTATTTTGATGGTGTGGCTTCCTTTCATAAAGGAGAAGAACCGCGGTCCACTCTCTAAGAAAGGCAGGGTTAGGAATAGTTCTTTTAACTCCACATCACGATGTGATGAGAATCTCATACTATCTCTCCAATCCATGCACCAATAATGAAGCTAAGTATGCGGCTTTGATTATCGATCTATAGTTAGCTATTACAGTGTGTGTCAAAAGCATCAACATCTATAAGGATTCTCAACTGGTCATCAACCAGATTGTCAGGTCCTACAAGTTTATAAAACCTAAGCTTCGTCACTATCATGAGTACACCATGAAACTGTTGGCCCAAATCCCTGAGGTCACCATCTACAAGGTTCCTCGGGGAGAGAACATAGTAGCAGATGCTTTGGCCAAACTAGCCAAGGGTTTGGCATGCCCAGAAGATGAGTCCATTCTAATAAGGGTCCAAAATAAACAAGTCTTATCCCTTATTGATGTTGAACTCGTCGAGAGATTTTCTCTTGAAGGTGAGGTTGTCATTGCCAAAAGAGATGAAGAGCTAGATTGGAGGTAACCATTCATAGATTACTTGAACACGGGCAAACTACCTCAAGAGAAATCACAAGCCCATCAGATGAAGTAGAGAGCTCTCTCCTATGTTCTCATGGATGGCACTTTGTACCGACTGTCTTTTAATCAAATGTAGTTGCATTATTTAGACAAACACGAAGCCCGTAAGTTCATGACCAAGGTACATTCAGGTCTATGTGGAGTGTATCAATCCGATCCAAAGATGAAAGCAAAGATCAAAAGACTAGGGTACTACTGTCCTTCGATGATTACAGACTACATGGATGTAACTAGGAGATGCCATTAGTGTCAGGTACATGGTGTATTCCTGCACCAACCACCCAATATTCTACACCCTACATTGGCCTCATGGCCATTTGAGTGTTGGGGTACTAACATAATGGGTCTGATTAATCCTCCTTATTCTAAGGGTCATCGGTTCATTCTGGTTGCCATCGACTACTTTTCTAAGTGGGCAGAGGCAATCCCACTTAGAGAGGTCACAGCTTGGTGTGTGCTCCAGTTCTTTAGGAATCATATCGTATATAGGTTCGGGGTGCCTCGATGAATTATATCCGATAATGGTACTACATTCAAAAATACTAAGATTAACAGCTTTTCCAGGAGACACAGCATAGAATGGAGATACTCCACTATCTACTATCCAAGGGCAAATGGCCTAACATAAATATTCAAAAAAACTCTCATCCAGATTCTAAAGAAGGCACTTGATGATTACAACTGACAGTGGCATGAGCAACTAGTCGAAGCCTTGTGGGCATACCGCACCACATACAAAACTCCAACCCAATCTACCCCGTTCTCCTTAGTGTATGGGTATGAAGTCGTTCTACCATTAAAAGTTTAGCTCCCATCACTAAGGATAGCAATGGGTAATAAAGTCACTATAGAACAAAATGTCAGGTTGTGGTTAGAAGAGCTCAAAGGTTTAGAAGAGAGATGCCTATGGGCATGCTAGAACCTCAAGTTATATAAAGATAAGATGATTTAAGCTCACAACAAGTTGGTCTACCCTAGAACTTTTCAAGTAGGAGAGCTTGTTTAGTTCTAAGGAGACCGATTATTTCCCATCGAAAGATGGGAGGTAAGTTTGAACCCACTTAGGAAGGCCCTTCTATCATAGAGAAGGTCTACCGAGGAGGATCTTATCATCTTATTAATTGTAAAGGGGAACACCCAATGCTTCCAAATAATGGTCTCTATTTGACGAAATAATATCCATAAAACTATGTTTGAAAATAATTATCTTCAAAAATTTATCAAAATATTCTCTTCATTCGAAGCATTGTTTACTTGTTTGCAAATCCACCACAACATGTTTTGGGTAGGTGTAAGAGAACTCAAGAGGCATCATATCCTTCTTTCACAACACGAACACAAATTAAACATGATTTCCCAGCGCTACTAGGGTGGGTGTGAGAGAACCCAAGAGGCATCTTTTTTTGACTAGCACGGCTAAGTTAGGTGTAAGAGAACCCAAGCGGCATTCTTTCTTAGTGGGATCAAAATTGCCATTTATGGCACCATTTCATCAACTCTTAAGCGTGTTTAGGATAGGTGTAAGAGAACCCAGGAGGCATTCTGACCTCCTTTAAACACAAACACATATATTTTATCTCGGGCTATTTTGATGTGGGCGCAAGCCTCCAGTGGCACTCACTCATTAACTTCTCTAGGTCGGGATGACATGGTACCTTGCTAGTGTGTCACCCCAGTGGTCACTTGTCTGGTGGATGTGAGTTCCTACACTTTCTTTCTAACTTGACCACTATAAACTAATGAACGTATTGTTAGTTTGGTAAGCCTCGTTACGCAGCCAGTAAGCTACCTCATGCTGACTTTGTTTAAGAGGTTGTAAGCCTACACACTTTCTTCTTGAACTAGCCATTATGCACTGACTAGGTCAAGTATCTTTGAGGCTTAGGATAAGTCCCCCAATGTCTCCTTTCCTCTTGACTACTTTTGAGTTGATATAAGTCCCCTAGTGGCATTCACTCAGTAGTCACCCTAGGTCGAATAGCACCTATCGAGTGAAAGACAGACTATCCCGTCAATCAATTCTGTTGTAAGAGGATATGAGCCCATGATGCTTTCTTCCTAGGCTGATTGTCGCAAGCCTACGGGCACCTTAGGTTGGTTGATGTTCACTATGCTGATAGCGACTCACTCGGTGGATACACCACTCTTGGCAGATATGAGTCCCTTCACTTTCTTCTTGAGTTGGCCACCAAATACCTATAAACGTTATCTTCTTTAGGAGCCCTTAGTCGCACCTCCCCTGTGGGCACTCTACTTGGGTTACATCTTTTGCAACCCCATTTAGACACTATCCAGGTTACTTTTGGATTGAAAAATCCTCATTTCCTAGTAGTCATCCCTGTGATTGGAGAATTTGTTCAGCGGATGCACAGATTATCCCTCGAACCAGTAAATCTGAGATAGGTCTAGGATGATATAAGGTCATTCTTAGTGTGATCCCTCACAAACCAATAGGATCCATGATAAACAAATAAACAAACAAATTTATTCGCTTGTGGATTAGGAATTCAAGTTCTCAACAACCTCTTTCCTAAGCAGGCATCCTATCTTTAGGGCAGTGTCAGCAAAACTCCCTATAAGAATTGCCTGACTACATTTGAGCTGAGATAAGTCCCGTGCACTCTCAGAGTAAGCCCTTTCGTTCAATCTATTTTGCCATAAATAGGTTGCCTCGGTGGTCATTTCACTTTGAAAGATGTAAGTCTACTACACATTCTTTCTAGAAGTTGGGTTGACATGTTACCTTGCTAATGCATCGCCCTAGTGGCCTTTTGTTCAAGAAGATGTGATTCCTCATTCTTTCTTCCCTGAATTGGTCACTGCAAACCAAAAGGCACCCCATTGGTTGGATGGTTCTCCCCACGGTCGTGAAGCTACTCCCTTTGGATTTGTAAATTTGATGTAGGTCAAGGCTGACATGGCCCCTATTTAGTGCGGTCCATCACAAATCGATGGGATTCATCAAATATAATTAAAATGAAATTATTTATGACTATCTCTGAGCTAAATTAAGTCCCCCAGTAGCATTCACTCAATAGCCAGCCTAAGGTTGGCTTCAATCCGTTGTCTCGCCAACTAATCACCAGTGACTAATCCATACTTTGGAAGATGTAAGTCTGTTATGCTTTCTTCTTAGTACAGCCATTGTACACCGAAAGGCAACCCCTTTGATTGGATAGTCTTACCATGTGGTTGGTAGACTATCCCTTCAGATCGATAACTTTGAATTAGGCCAAGGCCGACATGGCCCCTACTCAGTGTGATCCATCGCAAACCGATAGGGTCCATCCCAAAAATTTAAATTTTAAAATATGAAACAAAACCAATCCTCTTTCCTAGTGGAGTCAAATTAAACAACCAAACCAATCAGCTTCTCCTCAGTGAGATACAAATCTTTTCAATTTCCCCAGTGGAGTCAACTCAATCCAACCTAAACTTGCTCCCCTAACAAATCGTTCACACCTTTATCTCCAGTGGATTCAAAATTCTAATCCTTAGCGGATTTCACAACCTTTTATCTCCAGTAGATAACTCACACCTTTTTCACCTAGTGGAAAGATCACATACTCAATCCCTAGCAGATTCCTCCTTCACTCTCTTATGTCTTGGACATAAGTAGAGTTGCATTGCACTAATATCTTGATTACTTCTACACCTTGAGTTTAGGAGTAGTTCGTTTCTCTTAGTGCTTGTGATCATTCAAACGTTGTTGATTATCTCAGTCAACACCAATATGTGTGGTATGCCTAGTCAGTCACACCACACCTATTGGGCGCCCTTTGTTGACCTCCCTTTTGGAGTGAGCTTTCAACTTCTCCATCTTTGACATAGGACTCCTCTAAACACTAAGAGTTCCTTAGTCCTAAGACACTTCTGGTGATTAGGTGAACAGTTAACCTAACCCTGGAGACTTAGAAGAGTTAGCCATAGGAAAAAGTTGTGCCTTAAGGATTTAAGAAGGCTTGCCTAACCTATAGCTTGAACCCAAACCTTGCTTCCTTCTTTTCAAACCAAACCTCAAATTCAAATCCAAATCCAAATTCAAAATCCAAAATCCAAATCATGAATCAATTCCAAATCAAATGATTGAAACCTATGATCAATTCCAAATCCAAAACCTTCCTAAGCCTTACGAATCACATTCATAAGCTTAGCCAAACCCTTCAAATCAACCCAAAGCCAAGTGATTTCTTTATAACTCACTTATTCTATCATTTGTAGTCACAACTATAAATGAAATTGGCATCCAATCATCCAAATTAAATGAATATAAATCAAACCATATCAAGACCCCTCTTTCAACCATTTTTTGACCTACCTTAGCCAAATTCAAATAATTTTCTCATAACCCATTTATATCTTCATTTATATTCACAAATATAAATGTAGTATAAAGTCAAATAACCAAAACTAAACCCAAAATTATACCAAAATCTAATCATATCCTTTAAGCCAATTTCTTAGATTTAGCCAAATCATTCTCAAATCAATCCAAACCCTTGGATTTTCTCTTCAAACAATCACTCCTTCAATCACAAGCCCAAATATAAACAAAACTATAATCACCAAGCAAAAATCAAACTAACCAAAGTCAAACCCATGTTCATCCCTTTTGACCTGAAATTATCCAATGAACCAAAACCCATTTGACTCCAAATCACTTGCAATTGGATTTATATTTCCATCATAAGTCCATATGTGAGTTCAACCAAACTTGAATCAAGCCTTGTCCAGTTAATTGACCCACTTAGGCTCACTTGACCCAAAGTCACCTAAAGGACCTTTTTGAGCCAAATTCTAATCCAACCTAAATTGGATTTTACTGAGCCCATCTAAGTCTCACATCATGATCAACAATCATCTTAGAATGATTAATTACTCAAATTGGGCCAAGCTAAGTCAAACCTAGCTTTTGACCAAGTCAACACTTAGCCCAAATGAAACTCAAACTCACCAAAATCCATCATATGCCAAATTGATTGAAACCATTGACCCAAACACATTCATGATCAATGATTGAACATGATCAAACCATCAATTGAGCCAAACCAAGCCTAATTGGCCACTTGACCTAAGTTGACCCAAATTGAACTAAAAGCTAAAATGGGTCAAATCTTGATCTAAGCCAAATTGATTACAACCAATGGGTCAAATTCATTCCAAATTGATTATTGAACTTGACCAAAGCTTCAATTGACCAATTAGACCCAACCTAGCCTAATTGGTCATGAACCCAACTTGACCTAAAAGGTCAAATCAATTTGAAACCAAACCAAATCAAAATTGATCCAAACCAAAGCTTGCAAGACATTTCAAATGATCAACCAAGCCTAAACCAACCCACCTAACCTGCTCAGGTCAAATAGGTCAAATCGATCAACTTAACCCACTTGACCAAAATGAACCTAAATGAACCAAAACCAAATCTAAACCAAATTAAACTAAACAAATGATACCATCGGCTCCAAATGATCATTTGAACTTGACCTAACCCACGGTTTGATCCAATTTGACCAATTGGTCAACCTAACCCAATTTGCTCCAACTTCACCTAGATCGGTCAAATTGAGTCAAATCAAATCAAATGAACTCCAAATCACTTGAAATTTGGCCCAACCCATTTTCAAATCATTTCAAATCTGTCCAAATTAAACTCATGGCCAAATGACCACTTTGCCCTTAGGTTAAAGGGTATCCCATGACCAGATTCACTTAGAATTTGGCCACTCCCTTTCCAAGACCACTCAGCATCCTTCTATTGATCCACATGGGCACCAAGGAAGGTGGTGAACATGACCCAATGAGCTTGGGTCAGTAATGACCCAAGGAAAGGCCAAACTGACATCTCCAATCACATTTAACCACTTGGATCACCAATTCTACTCACCAAGCACATGGGCAGCCACTCTTACTCACTCCTCTACCTAAAATGACCCATATGGGATGCTTTATAGCTCAAACTGTGCCTCCAATCCAATCCATTGAGCTAAAATAGTAAATCAACCTATCACCATCCGATCCCAGGAGGGGAAGATATACCCCCTCTTATTTTGACTAAAATAATAAGTAATCCATTCCTCAGAGCTTGAAAGGTTGAATCGAAGCCTCCCCAATCTTCTCCAAGCAATTCTCGAGCTACCTCATTTCCTATTTTTGATTTTACTCAAAGCCAAAATAGGGGAGGTAAACTCAAAAGCCAATTCACTCAATTCTCAATCAAAATCAAATTAACCTTTCACACATCATCCTTGGACCTTGTCGAGCTCAATCAAATCATTTCCCAAGTCTCCAAGCCATGGGAAGAACCATTTTGATCAAGGCCGATCACCATTGAAGGGGAGCTTGGTCAACCGAGCAAACTACTTCAAACCAAGGCCAGATTCCTTCAACAGTGCTTCATCTCTACTAGAAAAATCAACTCTTATCTTAACCTAATTAAAACATAAAATCAACCTAATTATTCTAAATCAAACCAAACTTTCACACATGGGGGGATGGGTTATGATTAGCAAACCTTTCTCACATTGCATAAGTCAAATCAAATTCAAAAAAATAAAATCTCTTTAGAGAATTTTGATTCATTTTAAATAATCTTATTTTGTAGGATTGTCCTTAGGAATTAACTAGGGTGAATGAAGTCATATGCTTACATTTCTTTATTTCTTTCCAATCACGTTAAATATTATTTATCATATGAAATCATGCATTCATTTCTTTTGAAAATTAATTAAAGAAAATGTTTATTTTTATGTCAAATTTCATGTGTTGGTTAAAATTAAGAATATCAGTGGCTATTATCACTATTAAACCAAAAATTACTTTTCAAAACTTATAAATCAAAGATTATAAATGAAGTGATGCTAGTTATAAATATTTATAAGCTTGCATGTAATGATAGCATAAGATGTGAATTATCAAGTTAACATGAATTTACATAGGATTTGCAAGAGTATAATTCATTTAAAAAGAATGCAACACTTGCCTAAATCTATTCCTATGCATCTCTATATTAAGGCTTAGGAAGCACCTTCATATTACACATGTAAATCTTACAACCAAATCAAACATAATCTCTTGCATGATTTTTTATCCATTTGGTTATTTTTGTACATCTACATGTATTTAAAAAAAGTGGTATATCAATCTTAACATCACGGGGCTACGAGGCTTTAAATAGGCATTAGTAGGTCTTGTAAACCCCTGGTGTAGAAAATAATGGTGTTATACTCGCTTATAACTTGTATACATGTGGATGTGCACTTAGCTAATGGGTAAAAGAATCTCTTTTTTCTACATAATAAATACATGCATTAATGATCCAACCAAACAAATGGATTATCCAAATTTTTAAATCACATCTCTTTGCATTCATCATCAAAGAGTGCTAAGGATTGCATTGCATGTATGGTAATGCTTAGGATTATTCATAATCATGGTATACATGGTGGAAAAAATGAATGGGTATTTGTTAGGTGAAAGTAATCTACCCTAACTAATCCTACGATGTCTTTCTTATTTAATATGGCAATTTAGAGTGAATGTAAACTTAGGATTTATTAAAATACATAATAAATCATTCACCAAATGAAATTCAATAATGAATCTACCTTAGAAATGCTTTAAGGTAGGAATGAAAGAGAGTTTTCTTCTCTTTTCTTCTCTTCATTACATTTTGTCACTAAGTTTAAGTTTATTCAAACTAAATCAAATCACCAACTAAAATTGACAAGTCAACTAAATCACTTAAACTTAAACCACCATCTAATTTGAATCTTTAATGCTTAGAAAACTTTAACTTTAAAGCCTTGCTAGGACAAGCCACACAAACCTTAAATGACACACACACATTAGGCTAAGTCACCACTTCTAGTTCTATGTTAGGGCAGTGCATAGTTTGATGTATAATTTTGTTTTGTGGTGTGATTTTTTAAATTGGATGTTTGGGGTATGTGTGCAGACTGGATGATAGGAAAATCTTAGTCTAATTATGTCTTCTATAGGGGGTTGTGCTTAAGGGGAGTTCTAATAAAAATATAAATGATTTTTGTTGTGCAGGTTACTTATATTCCTAAGAATAACCCAAACTAGGAGAGGTGGGCTTGGTTACCCATGTGTGGCGTGATGTTAACCTCATTTTTGTAGAGAGCTCCCAACTTCTCCATCTTAGACATAGGACTCCTCTAAACACCAAGAGTTCCTTAGTATTAAGACACTTCTAGTGATTAGGTGGACACTTGACTTAACCTTAAAGACTTAGAAGAGTTAGCCATATGAATAGGTTACACCCTAGGGGTATTAGGAAAACATGCCTACCCTATAGCTTGAACCCAATCCTTACTTCATTCAAATCAACTTTAAATTCAAATCCAATTCAAATTTAAACCAAATTCAAATCAACTTCAAATTCAAACTAACTTCAATCTCAAATCAATTTCCAACTTAAATGATTTTTCTCAAATCAACTCCAACTTAATTGATTTTCTTAAATTCAAATCAATTCCAAAATCCAAATCATGAATCAATCCCAAATGATTGAAATCCATGATCAATTCTAAATCCAAAATCTTTCCTAAGCCATTCTGATTTCATCTAATGGACTTAGCTCAAATCAAATCCAAATCACTTCAAACTCAAAAGATTTTCTCATAATCCATTTATATCTTCATTTATATTCACAAATATAAATGAAATATAAATTCAAATAACCAAAACCAAATTCAAAACTCAAATCAAAATCTAACTTAAATCTAACATATACCCTTTCAAGTCAAATTCTTGAACTTGATCAAATCAAACCCAAATCAATCCAAACTCCTAGATTTTCTCCCAAAAAACTAATCCTTCAATCAAGAATCGAAATATAAACACAAACTTAAATCACCAAACTAAAATAAAACCAATCCAAGTCAAACCCAAATTCACCCTTTTGACTTGAAATTATCAAATGAACTAAAACTCATTTGACTCCAAATCACTTGCAATTGGATTTATATCTCAATCATAAGTCCATATGTGAGTTTAACTAAACTTGAATCAAGTCTTGATCAAGTCAATTAACCCACTTATGGTCACCTAACCCAAAGTGACATAAAGCACCTTTCTGAGCCAAATTCTGATCTAACCCAAATTGGATTGAACTAAGCCCACCTAAGCCTCACATTATGAGCAACAATCATCCTGAGATGATTAATCACTTAAGTTGGGTCAAACCAAGTCAAACTTAACCTTTGACCAAGTCAACACTTAACCAAAACAAAACCTAAACTAGCCAAAATCCACTATAGGGTAAATTGATTAAAACCATTGATCTAAACCAATCCATCTTCAATGATTGAACATGATCAAGTCATCAATTGAGCCAAAATTAGCCAAATTAGCCACTTGACCCAAATTGACTTAAAAAGTTAAAATGGGTCAAATCTTGATCTAAGCCAAATTGATTGCAACCAATAGGTCAAATTCATTCTAAATCACTTGTTGAACTTGACCAAAGCCTCAATTGGCCAACTAGGCCCAACCTAGCCCAATTGACCATGAACCCAACTTGACCTAAAATGTCAAATTGACTTGAAATCAATCCAAACCAAAATTGATTAAAACCAAAGCTTGCAATACATTTCAAATGGCCAACCAAGCCTAAACCAACCCATGATCTAACCTAATTGGGTCAAATAGGTCAAATTGGTCAACTTGACCCATTTGACCTAAGTGAACTCAAATGAACCAAAACCAAATATAAATCAAATTGAACCAAACTAATAATGCCAAAACATTTCAAATGATCATATGAACTTGACCTAACCCTTAGTTTGACCCAATTTGACCAATTGGTCAACTTGACCCAAGTTGACCCATTTTGACCAAAATGGGTCAAATCATATCAAATCAACACCAAATTCATTGAAAATTAGCACAACCCATTTTTCAATCATTCCAAATATGCCCAAATCAAAATCAAAGCCAAATGATCATTTTATCCCTAGGCCAAAGGGTAACCTATGATCAAATTCACTTGGAATTTAATCATATTCCAACTCAAGACCACTTGGCATCCATCTAGTGGTCCATTTGGACACCAAGAGGGTGGTGCACATGACCCAATGGGTTTGGGTCAGCCAAACCCAACCCAAAGCCAAAATTGACTCCTCCACTTAAAATTCTCCACATGGAATCCCTCACATCCACATTTAACACATGTGCAACTCCACACTCCCACTCCTCTACCAAAACCAAATCACATGGCACTCCTAACAACCAAATCAACCTAATCAATGAGAGCAATTTGATCAAAATGGCAAAATAAGCTTCGATCATCCGATCCAAGTAGGGGGATATATACTCCCCCTCATTCCATTCCAATTCACCATCCTTGCATTAGATTAAGCCCGAGGAACCCAAATAGAGCTTCCCCAAGCTTCTCCAAGGTTTCTGAAGCTCATTCAAATTTCTCATTCTCAGTTTTTCCTAAGCTAAAAATAGGGGAGGTGATGGAGAGTTCCAATTTACTCGATACCCAACCAAAGTTCAATTCCTCTTGCAAGCATGATCAAGGAACTAATTCAAGCTCATCCAAAGTAAATCCCAAGTCTCTAAGCCACGAGAAGCGGGAGTTCGACCAAAGTCACAAGACATTGAAGAAAGCTTTGGTCAATTAGAAGATCCATTGCAAATTGATCCTTCAAACTTTTAATAGGGCTTTGTCTCCACTAGACGAAGCTACCTCAATAGTTGGAAGCGTCGGTGATAGCCTCCAGCAAGGTATGAATAAAAATCGAGCTTAGGTTGAAAATTGTTTGGTCTTTTGTAAAGGGAATTTTAATCCCAATGAATTTCCACCGTTAGATCTTTTTCTTCTTGCTTTTTGATGGTGTGGGTTGAATCTTAGCCTAGTCCAAGCTCAAGTGAGCTCAGATCAAGCCATGAAGGATGAACGGTCTCTATCTCCTGCAGGCGAGGGCAGGGATGAATCATGGACCATCCATCCCAGCATATTTTGGATGCATGGTCCTGATTAAATGCGCTAGATCCGTTGATTATTTTTTTTAGAGCCATGGGTTTTATTCTGACCGTCCGATCCTTGATCAAGCGGCCCAGGAGAAAGCGTGTAGCGCCTCCGACTGACGCTGCTTCTGATTTGACAACTTAAATAACCAATCATATCATGCCACGTGAAAAGTATGTACCGCATTAGCAGCCCATGTAACGCTGATGGCATTAATTAGTAATTAGGCTTCCTAATTAACTATTAATTACCAAAACTTCCTAAAATCATAACTAAATGTAGAAAAATCCCAAAAATGCAAACTCAACTTCATTTTAAAGGTAATTCAGAGGGGAATTTCATAAAATTATTTCTAATTGATTTTAAACTATGGATTTTCCTTAATCTAGGTTTAATTAAAAACTTAATAACCCTAATTACAATCTAATTATTTTATTAATTAATTCCAAATTTCTCAGGCATGTTTAGAGGGATGACTTATGCCTCCCATAATTTTCTTAGAATTTATTAATGAGTTAATTAGGGAAATTAATTAATGAACCCCTAATTAGTCTCTTAATGAAATTAAGAGTAATTAAGCATGTGAATAGTAGTTTAATCCCTTAATTGAGAT
Source organism: Cymbidium sinense (assembly GCA_021442155.1). NCBI lineage: Eukaryota > Viridiplantae > Streptophyta > Magnoliopsida > Asparagales > Orchidaceae > Cymbidium > Cymbidium sinense. Next base: position 107,756,690 of record CM038220.1, read on the forward strand.
AATTAAACATTATTTAAGTGAAAAGGAAGTTTATGGAATGGATTGGGATATTTTCCTAAGCTATTCCCTAAACCCCCTTTCTTTCTTAATCCAAGTCTAATTAAGGATTAATTCACTAATGATCTACTTAATTAGCTTAATCAAATTTTCAAAATCAATCTGAACTTAATCAACCACTTCTTGGGAGATCCATAGGTGTTCAAGAGCCTAAGGTAAGTTCAAGGAAATCAAATCCAACCCATATGTGTGGAAGATTATGAAAGTACTTAATTAGATCCTTCAGCTTAATTAATCAATAATTGTGAGCCAATTGCATTAGTCCCCTTTCTTCCTTAGGTGCATTATTGGTTTACATTCTATGTGGTTGCATATCATATGTTGGCTCATAATTGTTTGGTTAATTATGTTAAAATGGTGTAGGTAGGAGTAATTAATGGATTTAATCTACACCTTAACCTAAACAAAACATAAAATCAATCTAATGGTTCTAAAATTAAACTAAACTAATTCACATATGTGGGAAATGGGTTAGGACCAGCAAACTCTTTTCCCATTTTCTAAACCAAATCAAAATCAAATTGAAAACAAAACAAAAAAAAAAACAAAAATCTCTCTAAAGCAATTTTGATTCACTTTGAATAATCTTATCTTATGGGATTGTCCTTAGAAATTAATTAGGGTGAATGAAATCATATGCTTACATTACTTTATCTCTTTTCAAGCATGTTAAATGATTGTTTGTCATACAAAATCATGCATTCATACCTTTTGAAAATCAAATTAAAATGAAATGTTTCCTTTATGTCAAATTGTATGCTTTAGCTAAATGAAAAATATGAGTGGCTATTATCACTATTAAATCAAAAAAAATTATTTTCAAAACTTATAAGTCACAAATTGCAAGTGAAGGTGTGCTACTTATAAATACTTATAAGCTTGCATGTGACTATACCATACAATGTGTTATGTGATTCCCTTCTCCTTTCTTAACATAGGCTTGTATAGGATTTGCAAAGTGAATAGTTCATTTGAAAGAACATAACACTTGCTTAAATCTATTCGTATGCATTTCCATGTTATGACTTAAGAAGGATCTTGACATTTACACATATAAGCTGCATAACCAAATCAAATACAAAAATCTTTTGCATGACTCTTCTTCCATTCATTTCTTTTTGTACATGCACATGTATTTAAGAAAAGTGGTATATTAGTCCGGACATCCCGGGGTTGTGAGGCTTTAAGTAGCCTCAAGTAGGTCTTGTACCATACACTCTTGGTGTAGAAAATAATGGCGTCGTACTCACTTATATCTTTTATACATGTAAATGTGCATTTGATTAATGGATAAAAGAGTCCCTCTTTTCTACTTAAACAAAATTATGCACTCATGAAATATCCAAAATTTTCTTAATCAACATTCCTTAACATTCATCATCAAGGTGTTCTAAAGTGTTTGCATTGCATGTATAACTATGCTTAGCATCATTCATATGCATGGTATACATGTTGGAAAGAAATAAATTATTGTGTCTTATGTGATAGTAATTCACCTTAACTAATCCTAAGATGACTTTCTCATTGAATAGGTTTATTTAGAGCAAATATAAACTTAGGAATAATTAAACACATGATAAAAAATTTACTAAAGAAAAATCACTAATGAATCTACCTTAGAAATTACTTAAGGTAGGAATGAAAGAGAAGTTCTCTTCTCTTTTCCTCTCTTTACAACACTTAGTAGTTAAGTGTAGGTTCATTCAAACCAAATCAAATCATCAAATAAAAATTGATGAAATCAACTAAATCACTTAAAGAGAAACCACCCTCTAAGTTCAATCCTCTCATACTTAGAAAATTCCAAGCTTAAAGCCTAGCTAAGACATGTCACGCAAGCCTTAAATGGCACACACATTAAGCTAAGTCACTGGTTCTAGCTTTATATTAGGGCGGTGCATGGTTTGATGCCTGATTTTATTTTGTGATGTAATATTTTAGACTGGACGTTAGGGTGTATGTGTGTAGACTGAATGGTAGAGCGATCTTAGCCTAATCATGTCTTCTGTAGGGGATTGTACTTAAAAAGCGTTGTAGTAAAAATATAAATGCTTTTGTTGTGCAGGTTAGTTATACCCCTAAGCATAATCTAACTTAGGACAGGTGAACTTGGCTACCCATGTGTGGGGTGCTAAGTCCAAATTTATTCATATACATTCTTGGGTTGTGTGGCATGTTTAGCTAATCTCTATTTTGTAGGTTTAGCTAAATTTACTTTTCCTATTTTCATGTGATTTTGCAATTAAGATTTGGAATGAATGTTATGGGAGATTAGAATGAACATTGGTCATAAGACAAAGTCTTATGCACCATGTGAAGCCTTGGATCAACCACATTCCAACCAAGCCAAAAGAAGAAGAAAAAGAAGCCAATCAAAATGAAAAATGAAGAAATGTAGAAATGAAGACCCTAATAACATGAATTCCTTCTAAGTTGTAATTATTCATTTATAATCTAGGTTGTATAAGGGTCAAGCTCGACTACCCATTTCTTTTCGGGTTTGTATGGTGGAGCCTGACCACATCGGCCTCTTAGTCTTTTGCGCTAGCTTTATAAATTATTTAATGTTTGTTTAGCTTGTGCATTAAGTGGCATGATTTTCTTAGTTTATTCATTATTTGATGAATGGCCTAGATGCGATTAGGCTCTTAGGGAAAAATAAATTTTCTATCCAATTAATCAACTCAAAATTAAAATTAAACCATAAACTCACCTAAAGTCTAGGACATAAACCAAGATAAAAAATTTTGCAACCCCTTAGTTGGATGTTGTATGTCTCACATCATGCATAAAAATCATCTTGCTTCACTCTTGCTTATGGAGGGCTTCCACCTTTTCCAGAGAATATGGCTTAACCTTTGAGAGCTATGGTGAAAACACACCTCCTTCTTTCTAATTTTGGACCATAACCAATTTCACATGCATTAAGCATATGAATCCCATAGCCTGTGTCAAATAATTTATCCAAAAATCAAAAATAAAACTTAACAAAATTTGAATTAAATTAAGTCATTACTCATGCCCTACATGATTTAGTCTCTTAGAGAGTGTGTTTAAGGACTTAGTCTCCTTTCTAAATAAACAACATCTTAGCTATCTTGCAAAAGCATATAACTTGCCTACATGTATTTAAAATTATAGGAGGAGTTAGTTGGCAGCCACCCCTAGGCTATTGTAAGTCCAAAAGTCAGGTGGTTTATCCTCTCTTGTGGAGGTAAACCATATACCCATTTTTGCCTTAGATTTAGGTGATGCTTTGACCCTCGCCATAGCTAACTAGATTTAGGATTTGAGATTTATGTTTCCCCTTGCAGGCTACAAGCATAAATCCTCACCTCTTAGGCATTTTCACAACCTTGTACTTTGGAATTATAAGCCCTAGATTTCTAATAAAAATTCAACTCAAATAAATAAATCCTCTCAATTTCAAAAACATAAAGCCCAATCATAGGATAGTTTGGGATGCTCACTATGCTTCCTAGTATAATTAGCATCCCCTACTAATCTCCCTTTGGACCTGAAAATAACTCTCCTCTTGATCAATCCCACTTGATCTTCCAAAAATAACCAATTGATTGATAGTCCTATCTTTGAAATCTTTGGAGACAATGATCATTTACCTTAATTGAGAGTATTCCTAAGGAATCTCATTCCTTAGGATGTAATTAACTATGTGGACTTGCCTCTATAGGGAACTTAATAAACCTGGTTTAAAATAAACCCTACTTTACTTTTCTATGTAAAGTAGGGGAAGAATCTCTGGTACATTCAAGACCCATTGTCCTTAAGAGTTCTTATTAGGTAATTAGGTCCATTGTAGGGTGGTGACTTATATCCTTTGAGATAGTACACCATCCCTCAATGTCATACTCGATCCCCTTAATAAGAACATATGCAGATCTATGCCATGTCCTACCAAAAAGTGTTTTATTCTTTTTTCATTTAATTCATTTTAGATGAAGATAAAGAATAAAATTCACCATAGATTTTTCTCGCTACTCCGCTAGGGATGATTCCTCTCTCCATCTTTGGTAATGATCATTGTTTCCAAGTATCGATAGTGTATTTGTATTTTATATGGGTCCGAGACTATCCTTCTTTTCCATTGGCACTTAGCTCATTTCATTCTTAAGCTAATCCATCCAACATTCTTTAGCTTTTAAGACCTCACTCCATGTAGGTCTTAAAACCCCTATTGGGTCTCCCAATAGGTGAAAATAAAATTTAATAAAAATAAATAAACTAAAGACCATTCTCTTGCCATTTCTATGGTTAGGAAAAGTCCATTCCAAAAATCAAGAAAAAAATAAATCCATCATAAAAATATAGTTTTTCAAAAGCACTTTTCCAAAATTCACACAACAAAATATTTGTACAAAAAGTATTATAACTTAACCTCATCTAACAATCTTCAAGATTGTCACATGTAGGATCATTTCCAAGAATAAAATCAAAAGATGTCTTTTCAAAAAGCACAAGTGAACATCCTCATTCAATATACCCAAATTTATTGAATGAAAATTTCATTCCTAAATAAAATCAAAAATCATCTTTTCAAAAAGCACAAATGAACATCACCATTCAATATACCAAAATTTATTGAATGAAGATTTCATTTTCAAAATTCAAAATAAAAAATCATCTCATCAAAAAAGCACTTATGATCATCTCCATTCAATATACCCAAATTTATTGAATGAAGTTTTTATTCCCAAATAAAATCAAAAATCATCTTTTCAAAAAGCACAAATGAATATACCCAAATTTATTAAATGAAGATTTTATTTCCAAAATAAAATCAACAATCATCTTTTCAAAAAGCACATGAACATCCTCATTCAATATACCCAAATTTATTGAATGAAGATTTTATTTCCAAAACAAAATCAAAAATCATCTTTTCAAAAGCACAAATGAACATCTCCATTCAATATACCCAAATTTATTGAATGAAGATTTCATTTCCAAATAAAATCATAAAATTGAAACTCCATTTCAATATATCTTACATATGTAGAAGTTGGAATTTCTTCCTTCTACAAAATCACAAAAATAAAACACATTTGGATTCTTTGTTTAGCATACCCAAAATTGCTAAGTAAAGATCCTCTTTTCAAATCCAAACACATTGGATTCTTTATTTAGCATACCCAAATTTTCTAAGTAAAGATCCTTTTTTCAAATATCATAAAAAAAAAAATCAAACACATTGGATTCTTTATTTAGCATACCCAAATTTGCTAAGTAAAGATCATCTATTCAATAATCATAAAAATTAAACACATTAGATTCTTTATTTAGCATACCCAAATTAGATAAGTAAAGATCCTCTTTTCAAAATCATAAAAAAATCAAACACAATGAATTCTTTATTTAGCATACCCAAATTTGCTAATTCAAAACGATAATCTTTTCAAAATCATAAAATTTAAACACATTGGATTCTTTATTTACCATACCCAAATTTGTTAAGTAAATATCCTATTTTCAAAATCACAAAAATAAATACATTGGATTCTTTATTTAGCATACCCAAATTTACTAAGTAGAGATCCTATTTTAAATCAAAATACATTTGGATTTTCATTTAGCATGCCCAAATTTGCTAAGTGAAGATCCCCTTTTAAAAAGAAAAGCAAAACAAGACAAACACATTTGGAATTTGCTTAGCATACACAAATTTTCTAAGTAAAGATTTCATCTCCAACTTCACACTTGATTCATAAGCAAACAAGCAAAAGAAGAAAATTATTTTCAAATACCTCATCTAGCATACCCAAATTTGCTAAATGAGTAAATTTCAAAAATCACAAATCAAAACAAAATCAATTGACCCTCTTTTTAACATACTCAAATTTGCTAAATAAAGGGTCCTCAAACATGAAAATCAAACTCAAATATGAACTGATTGAAGCATAAAAATTCCTTCAAAATATTTGAACCCATTTTCAACATACACAAATTTGTTGAAAATAGATTCTAAATTCAAAAAAAAAAATCTCCTTCTCAATCCAAACTCAAAATCTCTCTTAAATTCAAAGAGCCCCACTTAACATGTTCAAATTGTTGAGTGTGGGTTCAAATTGTAAAAAAAACAAATTAAAATAGAAATCTAATTCAAACTTATTTTCAAAATTGTAGAAGTCCAATACAGTTTCAATCAGTTTCTCAAGTTCAATTCGATAAGAAATGGCAGCTTAGAAGTATGTCTTCACATTTCCTTTCGGGATAGATTTGGCCTTGGATCGGTCCAGCCTCCCGCAGAGTGACTTTGCCACCTGATTCATTTTGATAGAGGATTTGAAGGGGCTAGGATCACTTGTGAGGGGTAGCCCTCATAACCATTAGCAGGAGTGTGGTGACCTGGCAGAAGTCGTTCATCCATGTTGAGATGTTGTCGACCTGAGTTTCCCTCCGAATAGGAAGGGGCGTGGTTCACGTAGCGGTGCACTTACAACCCGGTGTGTCGTGTTCCCCTTCTATCCGATGTGGTAGCACCCACTTTTGGCTTCCTCCAGGGAAGGCTCTCGATTCAGGATAGTCTTCCCACCTGAGATAGGGTCTAGTTCTCGTCTTGCTCCACCATGGGCTGATGCAACCGTGATAAGATTAAGTGGCATCACATGCAGGAGCTAGAGGTAGTTTCCGGTTCGCGAGGCGTTACCTAGGATAGTTTCCCCTCACAGAAAGTTTTTATCTCTCTCGATCGATGGAGAGGAAGATATTAGGAGGTTTACGGTGTCACCTCCACCTGCAGTACTATATGAGGCTCCTATCAGAGAGAGCAGGAAGTCATATGCTAGCCTTAGATCAGTTATGCACTGAGTAGGGAAGCACATTAGGCTTGAGAGGGACAGGGAGGCCCATGTATAAGTACAGATTACTAGCCGAGAGAGGCGAGGTACAACAGGAAGTCAGCAACCTCAACCCTCATGGACTTTCCCAATCGATGTGCTACCCTTGGTGGTCATACTAACAATATTATATTGATGGGTACTACTCACCATAGGATAGGAGCTCTTGCACAGAGAGAGTCGATGGTGCCTCCACCACACCACTCTACACCACGTCTACTATCTTCAGTACAAGTTTCATCCTCCATAGTCCCACCAAAGAACATGAAGGTAGCATCCAAGGAAAAGAAACCTTTGGATCCCACTATGAAAGAGATCTCATTTCATCTACACCATCGGGGTGTGAGCTCTTGCCCGACTTTGCTCCAATTGTGGTGAAGAGGGAATGGCAACCTTGAAGTATAGTAGTCATTCCATCACCACCACCACCACATCAAATTATGGAGATAGTAATGGAGAAGTCATTAGATCCCCTAGGAGTACCAATCCATCCAGAACTAGTAACAGTTAGGAACATATATCCTCCAGTGAGCGTAGTCCTCACAAGATCAGTTCTCCAATAGTAGGGGAGGTTAGTTGTATTTCTGTTCATGATAATGATCCTACCACCAATCAATTGAGATCATTTATACCTGCACAGTTGTATTGCTCCCTAGATGACATCGTAGCTCAATATCTCATGGAGAAGAAGGAAATCTTAGGATATGTCTGGTTTAACATAGAATAGGAAAATGTTAGCTTTGATCCTAATAAAGATGATATGCTAGAGGACTCGATAGAGGTGCACATGGTAGACACCAGGGGCTCTCTTCTTTGGGATCAGCAGAGCTTGGAAGGTGTTGCGGGCAAGCAGGATTATATCGCTTACTCGACCTAACTCCTCTTGAAACAACTAAAACAAAATGATTAATGAATTGATAAAATGGGAAAGAGGCTTGATGATTTGTTAGTAGTAGTTTTGGCACTTCAGATTCAAGTCCTAATAGTGCATCCTACTATTACAGAGATCGATTAGCCTGAGTTGTTTCATGTCTTGGATCAAGCCAAGACTTCACCTCCAATGGAGCAAGGGAGCACTAGCTTGTATATGAAGGTAGTGGATAGTACCTCCGTACAAGAAAAGGACATTAAGCTCATGGTTGAGTAGCAGGTGAGAGAAGCAATGGCTCAAGCCGGAGGAGGATCATCAGTTTCAAAGGGTAGACCCTACCTAGAGGAATTCGATGTCATCCAATATCCTAAGGGTTTTGTGTCACCTTCTTTCAATAGCTTTGATGGCAGCGGGAACCCACACCAGCATGTAGCACACTTCAGGGCCAGTTATTGCAATGCTGGTGGTAGCGATGCATTATTATTTTGTCTTTTTGTTAGCAGCTTAGCAGTCATAGCCTTTGATTGGTATGTTGAACTCCCCAATAGTTCAATGAAGACTTTTGCTGAGTTGGAGAAACTCTTCATTAAGAGGTTTGCTGGAGCTCAGTAAATGGTGACTGTGGGAAATCTTATTATGGCTCAACAACACCTTGGTGAGTCTCTCATTGATTATATTCTTAGATGGCACAATTTGAGTATGAAAGGTAAGCCACAGTTGTCTGAATAGCATGTCATTGAAATTCTACTAAAGAATATTCATGGCACGTTCTCCTTCATGCTCAAAGGTTTTACCATCAAGACATTTGAGAAGCTAATTAACAAGGCAACTGACTTATAAGGAGAAGCTAAATAGTTGCCTCTTTCGAATCAATCAACAAAGCCAAAGCCATAGAAAGAAGAAGCTAGGGAAATGATAGTGTACAAGGGAAACAACTAGAGAGCGGTATGAGACCTCGCTTCGACAATCACTCTCATCTCCTCCCCACCACCACTAGGCCATCCACAACAACTTTCATGGCCTTCGCCGCCTTCTCCTCAGCCAAACTCACAGTAGCGGTACTCATACCCATCGCCAGGTAGCTACCATCCACCTACTCTTTTAGATAAACTAAACAAATTTTATTCATTTAAGAGGGAGATAGTCAGAAAAATCTTTAAGAACCTCTTAAAGAAACCTGAATTTCAACTATCCGAGACTAGGAAGCCGGAGGAAGTGGGCAGGAGTAATGATCCTAATTTTTTCCCCTACCACCGCATGCTAGGCCATGTTTTGGAGGATCGCTTTATATTTAAGGATTGGCTTGAGCATAGCTACAAGACAGGCACCATAGTTATCCCAAAGGAATACCTAGTGGAGTAACCATCCAGTTATGTTAGGGTAATCATTCAGGATATATGCGATCCTCTCAAAATCCAAGAAGATTGGGATATCTCCTTATCCAGAACCTCTAAAAGATCATGTCAAAAATTAATAAACTTTTTTTGCAGGTGCCTGAGGCAGCTCAAACCTCCAACATTAAGGAAGGTTTGCAAGATGCCACAAATAACTTGGGAAAGTGGGCCCGGCTAATGTGACCCAAACATGCTGGAATAGCCGTAGCGCAACCACTAAGCCCGACCTCCATTCCACATTCTTACAACTTACCCAACACTTTTCAATTAGCTCTTCTTCTAGTAGACATCTTGTATCAATGGAAGAGGGCATCAAATCCCTCACCTCACTTACTTTACTAGATTTCTACTATGTACCTACTTCTAAATCCAAGAAATCAAGGAATAAAACTAATTTTAATTACATTTGTGTCACTTCTGATGGGTTGTCTAATTCTACTCAAAACTCTTCAAGTCTAAACAATAATTATAATAACTCCGATCTTCCTCTTCCTGATTCAGAATTGAACTTTCCTTTTTTGAATACTATGGGTTCACCTCTTGAGATAGACTTTAAATCATCTGATTCTGAGAGTCCTATAGGAGAAGATGTAGGTGAGCCTAATGAGCAGGTAGAATCTTCCACTAACCCACCATAAGAGATCACCAAAATCAGCCTCCGTAGTGGCAAGGATCTACCTCCTAAGGTTGCACCTCAAGATAAGGATCAACCCAAAGTTGATTATAATGTCCTCGCTCACCTAAGAAGTTTCTAGCTAAGCTAAGCATCTATGATGCCCTTATCTTATCCAAAGAGGTGAGGGAATCATTAATCATGGCTCTTCTTGATCCCAAGATATTCTTAGCTTAGCTCACCACTATTAGAGAGGAGGCACATTTCTCAAGAGAAGCCCAGGAAGTTACCTTCATAGATGAAGACCTTCTTCTTGGGGAAATGGAGCACAACCGTCCCCTCTACATCACAGCGGATATGGGTAGATTTAGACTCTCCAGGGTTTTGGTTGATCCAGGTGCATCGGTGAACATTACGTGTCTAAATATCCTTGCCTATTTGAAGATTGACATCTCTACACTCTGAGGAGATCAAATGATGTTGAGAGGATTTAATGAACAGGGTGACAGGGCTTTAGGTTCCATAGTGTTACCTTTGGAAATATGTGATTGGAAGACTAAAGCCAAATTCTACATAATTGATTCGAATACTTCATTCACTGATTTGCTCGATAGGCCTTGGATACACTATAATAAGATGATTCCATCCTCCCTCCATCAGTGCATCAAGTTTTGGAAGGATGGAATAGAATAATATGTCAAAGGAGATGAAAAGCCATTTTCAGTTATAGAGGTTGAGATATATGAATATGTGACCTACTATCTTCCTCAAAATATCTTTTTCTTATGAACTTGGTCAAAATTCAAATGCAAAAGAAAGAGAAAAAGAAATGGAAAAGAAAAAGGAAAATATAAGTGAATGAGAAAAAGACATCAAGGAAGAAGTAGAGCAGCATGTCACATTCCACCCACAGTTCATTCCACCATACGGATATATGGGAAGGATGACTTGATTAACCAAAGAGGCGGAGAAGCATGAGAGGCAATTCAAAGGGAGGACCCACGGTTGTGGGACCAATAGGGATATGTTCCAGTTCATAAGAGTACTCTTGCAATTCACATAGACTTGGAATCCAGGTCGGAGGATGAGTCCTCTCAGTGGGTTTCATTAGAGGTGACACTTGAGTCAGACAGCGATGAAGAACAGGCCTCCAAGCAAAGCACGAATGTATTTGAATCACAATTATGTAAAATTATTAGGCAACATTTGGTAACTTTAGCTTTAACCTCACTTTCCTCTCAAAAGACTAAAGGTTTAGTAGTTAAGGAAGCCCCCAAGTCTTCCATGGATGCCAAGCTGAAGAGATTCTTAATGGGATCATCATCCTCAAGTCCAGAAGTTGATGTAGGACTTGAGGATAACTCATATAAAGACTTAATGGAATTACCTTTTGATTGGGGCTCACCTTGTATTCTTAATCTTGTAAAGAAAGGTTAGATTCCTTATACATGGTCCAAGCATAGGTCAGAGTATTTTTTGAAGCTGTGTAATAATAGAGACAGGGATGCACAATCAAGATCAGGACTAAGATTCAATATAGTGGGTCCAGTAAATAATGATGATTACTACTTAATTGTCACCAATCATCTGGAGTCTGATAGGTTCTTCTCAAACCATACTAACTCTTATGAGGAGGTGTGTTTAGAAACTTCAGATGGTCCAGATGATCTTCAAATCGAAGATTCACTACCAGAATTTGAAGAAGAAATTTATTCAACAATCGACAAGCTTAAAGAAATCAATCTCGGGATGGAAGAAGATCCACGCCCAACATACATCAGTTCTTTGTTGAACAAAGAAGAAACCAATGACTTAGTTAGGCTATTGATTGAGTTTAACGATTACTTTGCATGGAGTTATGAAGAGATGCCCGGATTATCTCCTAATGTAGTAGTCCATAAACTAGCAATAGATCCTAACACTAACCCTATCAAGCCAGCTTCTAGATGCATGCGATTAGAAATTGAACAATAGGTCATTTCTGAAGTCAAGAAATTGATCAATGTTGATTTCATCAAGGAAGAAAAATATCCTACCTGGTTAGCCAATGTCATGCCAGTTAAGAAGAAGAATGACAAAATTTGCATATGCATTGATTTCAAGGACTTAAATAAGGCATGTCCTAGGATGAATTTCCTCTTCCTATACCTAAATTAATGGTGGACATTGCATCATCTCATGCAGTATTCTCCTTTATGGATGGGTCATCTAGCTACAACCAAATTAAGATGGCCCCCGAGGATGAAAGAAATACTCCCCGATCAGAATTTATTGTTATAAGGTCATGCCTTTCAACCTTAAAAATGCTGGTGCTACATACCAACGGGCCATGACTCGGACCTTCAAAAAACTCATTCATCATCAAGTTGAATGCTATGTTGATGATCCAATAGTAAAAAGAAAAGAAAAGAAAGATCATCTCTTTGACTTGAGAGTATTTTTTGAACAGTTAAGATAATTTAACCTCAAAATGAACCCCATGAAGTGTGCATTCAGAGTAACTTCAGAAAAGTTCCTTGGGTTTGTTGTCTGACATCGAGGAATAGAAATAGACCCAGAAAAGATCAATTCCATCTTAGAAATGCCACCCCATAAAAGCCAAACTCAACTCATATCGTTCTAAGGGTGGTTGGCGTATCTAAAATGCTTTTTCTCCAACCTATTGGGGAGATGTAAGTCATTTTCAACACTTATAAAAAAACATGCCAAGTTTAAGTGGGATGACAAGTGTCAGCATGCCTTTGAAGATATTAAATAGTATTTGGTAAAGCCGCCAGTTCTAGTAGCCCCTATCCCGGGAAGACCATTGATTCCCTTCAATGTTGCATTAGACGACTCCCTTGGCGCTTTATTGGCCCAAGCCAATGATGAAGGGAAGGAGAATGTTTTCTACTACCTCAACCATCACGATCCCAAGCTGAACTATTGAAACATTTTCTAGCTTTAACCTTTGCATCCCAAAATCTACGACACTATATGCTTTCTCATAAGGTGAACTTGATTTCAAGAATCAATCCACTGCTCTATCTCATGACACAGTCAGCATTATCCAAACATTTGGCACATTGGTCTATGATTCTCACATAATTTGACATTACATTCGTACCCCTCTGTGCGATGAAAGGACAAAACACTAGCAAATTTCTTAGCAGCTCACCCACTTCCTGTTGATTCTCTGCTTAGTGATGATCTCCCTGACAAACAAATCATGAACTTAGGGGGGGTATACAATCACCATTGGGAGATGTATTTTGATGGTGATGCTTCCTTTCAAAAAGGAGAAAAATCATGATCTACTCTTCAAAGAAACGTAGGGTAGGAATAGATCTCTTAACTCCAAACCGTGATGTGATGACATTCTCATATTATCTCTCTAATCCATGCACCAATAATGAAGCCGAGTATGAGGATTTGATTATTGGTATGGAGTTAGCCATTACAGTATGTGTCAAAAGCATCAACATCTATGGAGATTCTCAGCTGGTCATCAACCAAATTGTCAGATCCTATAAGGTTCTAAAACCTAAGCTTCATCATTACCATGAGTATGCCATGAAGTTGTTGGCCCAAATCCCTGAGGTCACCATCTATAAGGTTTCTCGAGGAGAGAACATAGTAGCAGACACTTTGGCCAAGCTTGCTAAAGAATTGGCATGTATGAAAGACGAGTCCGTTCCAATAAGGGTCCAAAATAGACAAGTCATATCCCTTATTGATACTGAACTCATCGAGACACCTTCTCTTGAAGGGGAGGTTTTCATTACCAAAAAAGATGAGGAGCCAGATTGGAGGCAACCATTCATGGATTACTTGACTAGAGGCAAACAACCTCAAGAGAAGTCACAAGCCCATCAGAAGAAGTAGAGAACTCTCTCATATGCTCTCGTGAATGGCACCTTATACCGATGGTCTTTTGATCAAATATGGTTATGTTGTTTAAACAAACACGAAGCCCGTAGCATCATGACTAAGGTACATTTAGGTCTATGTGGAGTGCATCAATCTGGTCTGAAGATGAAAGCAAAGATCAAATGACTAGAATACTATTGTCCTTCGATGATTGCAGACTGTATGGATGTAGCTAGGAGATGCCATCAGTGTCAGGTACATGGTGTGGTCTTACATCAACCACCCAACATTCTACAGCCTACATTAGTCTCATGGCCATTTGAGTGTTGGGTACCGACATTGTGGGTCTGATTGATCCTCTTTGTTTCACGAGTCATCGATTTATCTTACCTCCCACCGACTACTTTTCCATGTGGGTGGAAGCAACCCTACTCAGAGAGGTCAGAGCTCAGCATGTGCTCCAATTTTTCAAGAACCATATCGTATATAGGTTCAGGGTACCTCGATAAATTATATCCGATAATGGTAAGATCAATAGCTTCACCATAAAATATGATATAGATTTGAGATACTCTACCATCTACCACCCCGGGGCGAATGGCCTAGCAGAGGCATTCAACAAAACTCTCATCCAGATACTAAAGAAAATACTTGACGATAATAAATGATAGTGGCATGAGTAGCTAATTGAAGCCTTGTAGGCACACCGCACCATATCCAGAACTCCAACTAAATCTACCCTGTTCTCCTTAGTATATGGATCTAAAGCTATTCTACCATTAGAAGTTCAGCTCCCATCACTAAAGATAGTAGTGGGTAGTAAAATCACTACAGAGCAGAATGCTAAGTTACGGTTAGAAGAGCTTAAAGGTTTGGAGGAGAGACTCCTACAGGCGTCCCAGAACCTCGAGTACTACAAAGCCAAAATGATTCAAACTCACAACAAGCTGGTCCACCCTAGAACTTTTCAAGTAGGAGATCTTATGCTCATTCTAAGGAGACCAATTATTGCCCATTGAAAGATGGAAGGCAAGTTTGAACCCACTTGGGATGGCCCTTTTATCATAGAGAAAGCTTACCGAGGAGGATCTTATCAGCTCATTGATTGTAAAGGGGAACACCTAATGCTACCAATTAATGGACTCTATTTGAAGAAATATTACTCATAAAATCATGTTTTAAAAACAATTCTATCATCAAAAATTTCTTTCCAATTCATCAAAATATTCTCTTATTTTGAAGCATTGTTTGCTTGCTTGCGAATCCACCATGATGTGTTTAGGTTAGGTGTAAGACAACCCAAGAGGCATCCTATCCTTATTTAACAACACAAACATAAGTTAAATACAATTCCCAAGTGCTACTAGAATAGGTGTAAGACAACCCAAGTGGCATCCTATTTTGAGTAGCACAACTAAGTTAGGTATAAGAGAACCCAAGTGGCATCCTTCCTCTGGAATCACTATTGTCATTCATGGCACCATTTCATCAAATTCCCCAATGTGTTTAGGGTAAATGTAAGAGAACCCGAGCAGCATCCTATTCCCTCAAAAGCAAGCATAAAATAATAATAAATAATAAACACAAATCTTTTATCTCAGGCTATTTTAATGTGGGAGCACTTGTGGCACTCACTCATTAATTTTCTAGTTGACATACTACCTCTGTCTGTAGTGCACTGTCAGGATGTGAGTCCACGCTTTCTTCCTGAATTGACCATTACAAATTGATGAGTGCCTTATTAGTTTGGTATACTTCACTGTGCAGCCAGTAAGCTACCTCATCTTGACTTTATTTAAGAGGATGTAAGCCTACAAGCTTTCTTCTTGAACTAGCTATCATGCACTAACTAGGTGTAGTATTTTTGAGGCTTAGGATAAGTCCTCGAGTGGCTCTTTTTCTCTTGACTACTTTTGAATTGATATAAATCCCTAGTGGTATTTACTCAGTACTCACCCTAGGTCAGATTACACCTATCAAGCAGAAGATAGACAATCCCGATAATCAGTTCCACTATAGGAAGATGTGAGTTCCCGTGCTTTCTTCCTAGATTGATTGTCATAAATCAATGGGCACCTTAGGTTGGTTGATGTTACTTGCTGATAGTGACTCACCCGACGGATACACCACTCTTGGCAAATGTGAGTCCCTAATCTTTTTCCTTGAGTTGGCTGCCAAATACCTATTTGATATATGAACTAGTCAAATTATCTTCTCTAAGGTTTTGGATAAAGCCCTTAGA
Source organism: Cymbidium sinense (assembly GCA_021442155.1). NCBI lineage: Eukaryota > Viridiplantae > Streptophyta > Magnoliopsida > Asparagales > Orchidaceae > Cymbidium > Cymbidium sinense. Next base: position 107,772,570 of record CM038220.1, read on the forward strand.
GGCCCCTCTCCTGTGGGTACTCTACTTAGATCACATCCTTTGAGACCCCATTTAGACACTACCCAGGTTATTTTTGGATTGGACAGTCCCCCTTTTATAGTAGCCACCCCTGTGGTTGGAGAATTTGTTCAGCGGATGCACAAATTCTCCCTTAGTTCAGTAAATCTGAGATAGGTCTAGGCTAATATAAGCTTCTTCTAAGTGTGATACCTCACAAACCAATAGGGTTTATAATAAATAAATAAACAAACAAATAAATAAATTATTCACTTATGGATTAGGAACTCAAGCCCCCAATGGCCACTTTCCCAAGCAGGCATCCTATCTTTAGGGCAATGTCAACAAAACTCCTTATAGGAATTACCTAACTACTCTTGAGTAGAGATAAGTTCCTAAGTTGGCACTCTCTCAGTAGTCATCCTTAGGTCAGGACTAATCTATCTGCCACAAACCGATTACCCCGGTAATCATTCCACTTTGAAAGATGTAATTCTACAATGCTTTCTTCCTAGCATGACTATCGCAAACTGACGGGCAGCCCTAGGTTGGGTTGACATGTTACCACGCTAATGTGTCACCCCAGTGGTCTTTTATTCAAGAAAGATATGAGTCCCTAACCTTTCTTCCTATAATTAGCTACTGCAAACTGAAAGGCACCCTTGGTTGGATAGTTCTCCCCTCGGCCATGAAGCTACACCCTTTGGATTGGCAAACCTGAAGTAGATCAAGGCCACCACGGCCCCTACTTAGTGTAGTCCATCGCAAACCGATGGGATCCATCAAAAATAATTAAAAATTAAATTTATCTTAACTATCTTTGAGCTGATTTAAGTCTCCTAATGGCATTCACTCAGTAGTCAGCCCTAGGTCGGGTGGACATGTGTGGTGATACATTTCTATATAGTCATCTTCAAATCTATGGGTGAAAGGAAAGAATATACAAATTCATCATTTTAGGATGTCACGCAGATCCTCATATGTGCTTATTCAGGTGATCGGGAACATCATCAAGGAATAGTGTACTATCTCGGGAGACAGAAATCACTACCCTTTAATGGACCTAATCACCTCAATAAAGACTCTTGAGGATGATAGGTCTGCATATGTACCATAGATTCTTCTCCTACTTTAAATAAAAAGTAGGGTTTATTACAAATTGGGTTTGTTAAGTTCCTTACAGGGGCAAACCCCTATAGTTAATTACATTCTAAGAGATGGGATCCCTTAGGAATACTCTCAATTAAGGTAAAAGATCATTGTCTTTAAATATTTAAATAGGAAAGGACTATCAATCGATTGGTTCATTTTTGAGGATCAAATGGGATTGATCAAAGAGAGGGAGTTATTATCAAAGCCAAAAGAAAGATAAGTAGGAGATGCCCACAATGCTAGGAAACCTAGCAAGCATCTCAAATTATCCTATAGTTGAGCTTTACATTTTTGAATTGATTTCATTTGTTTGAGTTACATTCTTCATTAGAAATTTAGGACTTATGATTCCATAACACAAGATCAATAAAATGCCTAAGAGATGAGGATTTATGCTTATGGCCCATAAAAGTGAAAAATAACCTCAGAACCTAAATCTAGGGAGCTTTGGCGAGGTCCGAAAGTGCAACCTAAATCTAAGGGGAAAATGGGTATTTGGTTTGCCTCCATAAGAGAGGACAAATCACCTAACTTCTTGGACTAACAACCGCCTGGGGGTGGCCGCCAACTAACTCCTCCTACAATTTTAAATACATGTAGGCAAGTCTTATGCTTTATGCAAGATAGTTGGGTTGTTATTTATTTAAAACGGACTAAGTTCTTAAACTCACTCCCTAAAGAGATTAGATCATGTAAGGACATGCTTTAAATGACCTAAATCTAATGCAATTCAAATTTCATTTTATTTTCATTTTTGGACAATTATTTTGACTCAGGCTAATAGGATTTATATGTCAAATGCATGAGAAATAAAGTTATTGGCTAAAATCAGTGAGAAGGGAGGAGGTATTTTTCCACCATGGCTCTCAAAGGTCAAGCAAAGTTTCTCTAGCAAAGGTGGAAGCCCTCTAATCAAGAGTAAAGCAAGATGTATTTGTGCATGATATTATAAAAGTACTCATCCAGCTAAGGGGTTACTAATTCTTTTATCTTGATTTTAAACCTAAGTTTTAGGTGAGATTATGAGTTTTTTATTTTTTTTTATTTTGAGTTGTTAGCTTTGGTAAAAGATTTATTTTTCTCTAAGAGCCTAATCCACATTCAGGCCATACATAAAGCAAAGAAGAAACTAGGAAAATATGCCACTTAATGTGCAAGCTAAACAAACCATCAATCAATTTATAAAACTAATCGCAAAAATAATAAGAAGCTGTTGTGGTCGGGCACCACCACACTAACCTGAAAATAACAAATTGGGTAGTCGAGCTCTACCCTTATACAACCCGGATTATAAATAAATTAAATTACAATTAAGCAAGGAATTCATTGTTATGGGGGTCTTCAAGCTTCATTTCTTCATACTTCTTTTCTTCTTTCTTCTTCTTTTCTTTTTTATTCTTTGGTTCTTTCTTTTGGAAGGTTGGAAGGTGAATGTTCCAAAGGCTTCACATGGTACATAAGATGAGATCTTATGACCAATGTTCATCTTAATCTCCATAACAATCATTCCAAAAATCCTAATTACAAAATTTACATGAAAAGAAAAAGTAAATCTAGCTAACACCTGCAAAACAAAGGTTAGCTAAACAAACCACCAAAATCCCAAGTATGTATATTGGACTTATCACCCCACACATGGGTGCTAAGTCCACCTGGCCTATTGGATTATGCTTATGGGTATAAGCACCTGCAAGCAAAAGCATTTATATTTTTATTTATTGTAGTGCCCTTTAAGCACAATCCCTTGCAGAAAATAATGGTTAGAGTAAGATCGCCCCACCATTCATTCTACGAGCATACAACCTAACATCCACTCTAAAACATATATAACAAAATAAAATAAACACAAAACCATGCACCGCCCTAATCTAAAGCTAGAAGTGGTGAATTAGCCTGATGTGGTGCTTTGGAGGTTTGTGTGGGATGCTTAGCTATGGCTTTAAGTTAGAATTTTCTAAGTGTGAAGCATGTTCAAATTAGAGGAGGGTTTCATTTAAGTGATTTAATTATTTTGTATTGATTTTATTTCATGTTTTGATTTGGTTCAAATGAATCCTACAATTAATTACTATGTTATATAGAGAGGGAAAGAGAAGAGAACTTCTCTTTCCTTCCCTAGCCTAAGTAATTTCTAAAGGAGATTCACATTTTAATTTTGTTTAGTGAATATTTTGATTAAGTTTTTTAATTAATCCTAAGTTTATATGAACTCTAAACAAACTCATTCAAAAAGAAGTCATTTTAAGATTAAATAAAATAAACCAAATTCACAAAACATACATCACTTCATTTCTTTTCCAACGTATATAACATGCATATGAATGAGTCCTAGGCATATCTATACACACAAATGAGAATGTTTAACACACTTTATGATGTATGCTAAGTAATTCATTTAAGTAAATTTGGAAGCTTATGATGCATGATTTTCATTAAATAGAAAGGGGATTTCTTATCCAATTTTCACATACACATATGAAAGTAAGAAAGGCAAAAGTGAGTACAACGCCATTGTTAACCAGAGGTGTAAGGTACAAGACCTACTTAGGGCTACTTAAAGCCTCAAAACCTTGGGGTTTTCCAGACTAATATACCACTTTCCTTAAATACAAGCATATGTACAAAAGAAATGAATGGAAAATAAAGAATGCAAAAATTTGTATTTGTTGAATCATTTTGTTTATGAAATTTATATCTGCAAGCATAAGTATCCTTCTTACGATATAGTACATGAATGAATAGGATATGAAATTAGGCAAGTGTTAGGTTCTTTTTAAATGAACCACACATCTTATCAAATCCTATTCAAAACTATACTAAAAGAAAAGAGAAGGAGAACCTACACTAAGCACATCCTTATATTCTCTCACATGCAAGCTTATAATTAAAACATAAGTAGCACACTTTCAGTTTTGATAATTGATTCCTATGTTTTGAAAATAATTTCAATTTAATAGCGATAATAGCCACTCATATTTCTACTTTAGCCAACACATGCAAATTTGACATAAAGTAAACATTTCCATTTTTAAATTTGAATTTTGAAAAATATGGATGCATGAAGCCACATGGAATACAAATTTAACATGTTGGGGAAAGAATCAAAGCAATGAAATCATGCAAACACATTCACTTTAATTAAATCCTAAATACAATCTTATGAAATAAGAAAGTTTAAAATAAATCAAAGTTCATTTAATATGATTTTTGTTTGATCTTGAGTTTGATTTAATTTTGAAAATGTGAGTTAAGTTTGATGTTCCTAACCCATTCTCATAGGTGTTTGATATTTTTGTTTAATTTTTAGATGATTAGATTTATTTTAGATTTTTTGGTTAGGTTAAGGTATGAATAAAGCAAGTTACTTAACCCTTACCTACACCACCTTAGCATAGTTAACCAAGTAATTATGAGCTAATGAGATGACATAAAAACTCACAAGGAATTTAAACTTGTAATGCAACTAGGAAAAAAAGGGCCTAATGCAATTTGGCTCATGATTAATGGTTAATTAAGTTAAGGGGTTTAACTTAAGTAATTTCAAAACACCCCTCACACATGAGTTGGTTTTCTTTTAATTAACTTAGGCTCTTGAACACCTAAGAACCTAGTAGATTAATTATATTTAAGTTTTTAGAATTTTGAAATTAATTAGAAATTAATTAAGAGGGTAATTAATGAATTAGCCCTTAATTAAGAGAAGATTGAGGAAAGAAAAGGGGGTTTAGGGAATAGCTTGGGGGAATACCCCAAAATTATTCCCTAAGCTTCCTATTCATTGGATCTAACCTTAATCAACTTTGACAAGGTGCCAAAACCCTAATCACACCCTTAATTATCCTTAATTAGATCAAGAGAGTAATTAGGAAATATATTTGTAATTATCCCAATTAAACCTTCAATAAATCCCAAGAAAATTAGAGGAGGCAGAAGTCATCCCCCAAAATATACCCAAGAAATTTGAGATTAACCAAAGGATTAATTAAGAGGTAATTAACAAAATAATATTTCCATTAAAACCTAAAATTAGAGAAAAATATAATTCAAAATCCTTTGAAATCATTTTTAGAATATTTTAGGTAAAATTATCTTTCCATAGAAATGTATGTCATATTTTTTTGATTTTTATTGAGGGAGATATAAATTTTTTAAGCTTAGGGGATTAATTAAAATTAATTAAAACCATAACTAATCCCCTTAGCTCACAGCACGATAAGTGGTGGTGGAGGTCAGCACACTTTACACGCATCACACTTTGAGGGGGTTACTTAAACGTCATATCACAGAGGCGGCGCTGTGGCGGGATACGGTTTGATCCCTACCGTTCGATCAAGGATCGAACAACCAGGGATCACCCCATGATTTTAAAAGGGATAAATCAATTCTAAAACTTGTGATTAATCTAGGTCGTCCATCCAAAATGCACAAATAGATGGCCAGGATCACCTCAGTTCTTCCCAGAGGATCAATGGAGACCATCCATGATCTAATGGAAGATTAGAGCTCAATTGAGCTCGAATTGGAATAAAACTTTACCTACACCATCTTAATCTAATGATAAGCCTATCCAACGATGGATTTCTCATGCCATGAACATTTCTTTCACAAAGGACCAACACCTCCTATTCCTTGTGGTCAAAAAATTCCATACCTCGCCGGAGGTGATCACCAGCACTTGAGCTTGATGAGGTAGCTTTGTCTAGTGGAGATGAAGCCCTGTTGAAAGTTTCAAGCCTTGGGGTTGAGTAGATCTCTCTATATACCAACACCTCTACTTCTTGCTTGCGGTTTTGATCCAATTCAACCTCTCCTTACTTTGGGATCTTGAATGAAGCGTGGGTGCGCTCGACTTGATCCCTTGAGGGAGTGTGCAAAGGCAATTGAGGTAGAATGTAGTGTGGAAGAAGTTGAGGATTCAATGGAGCTCCCCTATTTTCAAAGAAAGAAAACAGAGAAATGCTCTTTTCAAATCCCTCCTCTAAAGCTTAGGAATGCTCTCTGATGGCTACTAACACTCTCTAGGACTCAATCAATAATGAGGATGCTAAATTTAAATGGATTTAGGGGAGTATATCTCCCCTATGGTAATCGAACGGCCGAAGCATAGCTTGTCATTTTGATCCAATTGACCATATGGAAAGGGTTGTTTAGGTTGTTTGAAGTTGGCACATGGTTGGTTTGAGCTCTTTAGTGGATTGGTAACCTCCCATATGCTTCAAATCAAGTGGAGGGAGATTTTTGAATTAGCCAATTTGAGCTAGGGGGTCAGTTTTGGCCTTGGGTCCATTTGGGCTGACCCAAACCTATTTTGTTGGGTGCGCTACTCTCCATTGGGTCCACTTGACCTATTAGGAAGGTATCAAGTAGATATGAAGAGGGTTTGACCAAATTCCCCATGGATTTGACAAAAATTTGTTCTATGACTTAGGGATAGAATGGTCATTTTGCTAATTTTTGAATTTGCATATGTTGGGTATGTTGAGAAAATGGTTTTGGCCAAGTTTCATGAGATTTTAGGGTTTATTTGATATGTTTTGGCTCATGTTGACTCATTTAGGTCAAATTGGGTTGAACCAAGGGGTTGGTCAAGTTCATATGACCATTTGAAATGTTTTGGTGGCTTTGGTTTGTTTTAATTTGGTTTAGTTTTGAATTTGGCTCATATGACTTCATTTAGGTCAAGTTGACCAATTTGATCCATTTGACCTATTTAAGCTAGGTCAAGGGTAGGTTTCAGTTTGGTTAGTCAAATGAAGTGGATTGGTATTTTATTTCCAATCAATTTTAGTTAAGTTTGAATTTGGCTCAACATGACCCCATTAGGTCAAGTTGGGTTCAAGGTCAATTAGGCTAGGTTGGATTTAGTTGACCAATTGAGGCTTTGGTCAAGGTCAACAACTGATTTGGAATGAACTTGACCCATTAGTTTCAATCAATTTGGCTTAGATCAAGTTTTGACACATTTTGACTTTTTTAGGTCAAATTGGGTCAACTTGGGTCAAGGGGCCAATTGGGTTAGATTAGGCTCAAATGTTGACTTGGTCAGGTTCAAACATAGGTCATGAATGAACTTAGATCAATAGTTTCGATCAATTTGGCCAATGTTGGATTTTGGCCAGTTTAGGTTTCATTTTTGGTTAAGTGCTGACTTGGTCAACCCTTAGATTTGACTTAATTTGATCCAATTTGGCTGATTTATCATCCCATGATGATTGTTGATCATGATGAGGCATAGGAGAGTTTTATTCAATCCAATTTAGCTAGGATTAGATTTTGGCTCATAAGGGTACTTTAGGTCACTTTGAGTCAAGTGAGCCTTAATGGGTCAAATGGCTTAGTCAAAGCCTGATTATTTGAGTTTGATTGAACTTGTATATGGACTTATGATTGAAATATAAATCTATTTGCAAGTGATTTGAAGTCAAATGGGTTTTGATTCAATTGGAAATTTCATATTCAAAGGAAGGATATGAATGGATTTGGGGTTTGATTTTTGAATTGAGTTTTGATTGTTTGATTAAAGTTTGTATTTATATTTGGATCATGATTGTAGGATTGATTGAATAATGAAGTAAAATTGAGAGTTTGGCTTGATTTGAAGTTGATTTGGCTAAGTTCAAGATTTTGACTTGAAGGGCTTAGGTTATATCTTGAGTGGATTTGAGTTTTATTTTTGGAATTGGTTTTGATTGTTTGAATTTATATTTCATTTATATATGTGAATATAAATGATAATATAAATGGATCATGAGAAAATTTCAAGGATTTGAAGTGATTTTATCATGAATTAGGCTAAGTCCATTAAAAGGGAATTTAAAAGACTTGGGAAATTTCTGGAGTTTGAAGCTTGAATTTTGGAATTTGATTTGATTGATTTATATTTATATTTCATTTATATATGTGAATATAAATGAGAATATAAATGAGTTATGAGAAAATCCCATTAGTTTGAATTGGTTTGATCATGATTTAGGCTAAGTCCATTAAAAGGGAATTAAGGACTTAAGAAGGATTTTAAATTTAGAATTTAAATTTTGGATTTGATTTGGTTGATTTAAATTTATATTTTATTTATATATGTAAATATAAATGAGAATATGAATGAGTTATGAGAAAATTCCATGAATTTGAGTTGATTTAGATATGATTTTGGCTAAGTCCATTAAAAGGGAATTAAGGACTTAAGAAAAATTCATGAATTGATTTTAAATTTTGAGTTTAGTTTGATTCGTTTGAATTTATATTTCATTTATATATGTAAATATAAATGAGAATATAATTGAATTATGAGAAAATCTCATGAGTTTGATTTGGTTTGAATTATGATTTTGGCTAAGTCCATGAAGGAAAACTTAAAGGACTTAGGAAAAATTTGGACTTAGAAATTTCATTCATGGGTTTTGATCATGGATTTCAATCACATGGAGTTTATTTGAGTTTGGAGAAAATCAAATTTGACTTGAAGGAAGGAAGGTGAGGAATGGTTCAAACTAAGGGTAGGCAAATTTTCCTAACACCCCTAAGGCATGACCTATTCCTATGGCTAACTCTTCTAAGTCTCTAGGGCTAGGTTGAGTGTCCACCTAATCACTAGATGTGTCTGAAGACTAAAGAACTCTTAAAGTCTAAGAGAAGTCCTAGGTCTAAGATGGAGGGGTTGAGAGCCATTCTAAAAATGAGGTCAATAACATATTACCTTGTTCATGTGTCACCCTATTCTATTCAGAAAAGATGTAAGTCCCCAAGCTTTCTTTCCTGAATTGACCATTACAAACTGAAAGGCAACCCTTTGGTTGGATAGTCTTACTATGTGGCTGGTAGACTATCCCTTTGGATTGGTAAATCTGTGTTAAACTAAGGCCACCACAGCCCCTACTCAGTGCAGTCCATCGCAAACTGATGGGATCCATCAAAAATAATTTCAAAATAAAATTAATCTTGACTATCTTTGAGCTGATTTAAGTCCCCCAAAGGCATTCACTCAGTAATCAGCCTTAGGTCGGGTTGACATGTTACCTTGCTAATATGTAGCCCTAGTGGTCTTTTGTTCAGGAAGATGTGAGTATTCATGCTTTCTTCTCTGAATTGATCGTTGCAAATTGAAATGTAACCCCTTTGGTTGGATAGTCCTACTATGTGGTTGGTAGAATACCCCTTTGGATTGGTAAATCTGTGTTTAAGAGGATGTAAGCCTACAAGCTTTATTCTTGAACTAACCATCATACACTAACTAGGTTAAGAATATTTGAGGCTCAGGATAAGTACTCGAGTGTCTTCTTTCCTCTTGAAAACTTTTGAGTTGATATAATTCCCCTAGTGGAATTTACTCAGTAGTCGCCCTAGGTCGGATGGCACCTGTCGAGCCAAAGATAGACTATCCTGGCAATCAGTTCCGCTATAGAAAGATGTGAGTCCCCGTACTTTCTTCCTAGACTGATTATCATAAATTTACGGGCATTTTAGGTTGGTTGATGTCTGCTTGCTGACAGCGACTCACCCGATGGATATACCACTCTTGGAAAATGTGAGTCCCCAAGCTTTCTCCTTGAGTTGGCCACCAAATACCTATTTAATATATGAACTAGTAATATTATCTTCTCCAAGATTTTGGATAAAGCCCTTAGCAGCCTCTCCCCTACAGGCACTCTACTTGGATCACATCCTTTGAGACCCCATTTATACATTACCCGGGTTACTTTTGGATTGGATAGTCCCCCTTTCCTAATAGCCACCCCTGTGGTTGAAAAATTTGTTCAACAGATGCACAAATTCTCCATTAAATTAGTAAATCTGAGATAATTCTAGGCTAATATAAGCTCCTTCTCAGTGTGATCCCCTGTAAACCAACAGGGTCTGCGATAAACAAATTATTCGCTTGTGGATTATGAACTCAAGCCCCCAATGACCACTTTCCCAAGCAGGCATCCTATCTTTAGGGTTGTGTCAGCAAAACTCCCTATAGAAATTGTCTGACTACTCTTGAGTAGAGATAAGTCCCCGGGTTGGCACTCTCTCAGTAGTCACAGTTTAATCTATTTACCACAAATAGGATACTCCGGCAGTCATTTCACTTTGGAAGATGTACATCTATAATGCTTTGTTTCTAGCATGATTTTTGCAAATCGACGGGCACCCTTTCAGGTTGACATGTTACCACGCTAATGTGTCTCCCTAGTGGACTTTTATTTAGGAAATATATGAGTCCCTGAGCTTTCTTCCCTGAATTAGCTACTACAAATCGAAAGGCACCCTTGGTTGGATAGTTCTCCCCTCGACCAGGAAGCTACTCCCTTTAGATTGGTAAACCTAAAGTAGATCAAGGCCCACCACTTACCGATGCATCAAATCATCCATGGGATCCATAAAAAATAATTAAAAAATGAAATAGATCTTGACTATCTTTGAGCTAATTTTAGTCCCATAGTAGCATTCACTCAGTAGTCAGCCCTAGGTCGGGTGTACATGTTACCTTGTTAATGTGTCACCCCAGTAGTCTTATATTCATAAAAGATGTGAGTCCCCGAGCTTTCTTCCCTGAATTGACCATTGCAAATTGAAAGGTAACCCCTTTGGTTGGATAGTCCTACATGAGGCTGGTAGACTACCCCTTTGGATTAGTAAATCTATGTTAGACCAAGGCCACCATGGCCCCTACTCAGTGCAGTCCATGACAAACCGATGGGATCCATAAAAAATAATTAAAAAATGAAATTAATCTTGACAATCTTTAAGTTGATTTGAGTCCCGTAGCGGCATTCAGTCAATAGTCATCCCTAGGTCGGGTTGTCATATTACCTTGCTAATATGTTTCCCCAACGGTCTGTTGTTTAGAAAGATGTGAGTCCTCATGCTTTCTTTCCTAAATTGACCATTGCAAACTGAAAGGCAACCCTTTAGTTGGATAGCCCTACTATGTGGTTAGTAGACTACCCCTTTGGAATGGTAAATCTAGGTTAGACCAAGGCCACAATGGCCCCTACATAGTGTAGCCCATCACAAACTAATGGGATCCATCAAAAATAATTAAAATTTGAAATTAATTTTAACTATGTTTGAGTTGATTTAAGTCATCCAACGGCATTCACTCAATAGTCAGCCCTAGGTCGGGTGGACATGTTACCTTATTAATGTGTCACCCCAGTGGTCTTCTATTCAGGAAAGATATGAGTCCCCAAGCTTTCTTCCCTGAATTGATCGTTGTAAACTGAAAGGCAACCCCTTTGGTTGGATAGTCCTACTATGTGGCTAGTAGACTATCCCTTTAGGCTGGTGAATCTGTGTTAGATCAAGGCTACCACGACCCCTACTCAGTGCAGTCCATCGCAAACCAATGAGATCCATCAAAAATAATAAAAAATAAAATTAATCTTGACTATCTTCGAGCGGATTTAAGTCTCTTAGTGGCATTCACTCAATAGTCAGCCCTAGATCGGGTTAACATGTTACCTTGCTAATATGTTGCCCCAGTGGTCTTTTATTCAAGAATATGTGAGTCCCCATGCTTTCTTCTATGAATTAACTGTTGCAAATCGAAATGCACCCCTTTGGCTTCATAAATATGAAGCAGATCAAGGCCAGCATGGCCCCTACTCAGTGCAGTCCCTCACAAATTGATAGGGTCCATATCAAAATTCAAATTTTAAAAATCTGATACAAATTCCTTCTAACCTCATTAGTGGAGTAAAATATGAAATAATTCAACCCTCCTCCCCAGTGAAGCTCAAATAAACAAACAAAACAAATCCAATCAACCTCCATCAGTGCAGTCAAATAAATAAATCAAATCAATCTACTTCTCCTCAGTGAGACGCAAATCTTTCCTGGTTCCCCCAGTGGAATTAACTCAATCCAACTCAAACGTGATCCCCTTATGGAAAAGTTCACATTTTTTATCCCTAGCAGATCCCACAATTATAATCCTCTAGTGAATTTCACAATCTCTTATCCCCAGTGAATGACTTGAACTTGCTCCCCTAGTGGAGAGTTCACATTTTCATTCCTGGTGGAGCACCAAATCAACAAAACAAATCAATTTTTCTTTCCAGCAAGACACAATTCAAATTCAACCTCTTATCCCTTGTGGATAACTTGGACCTTTTCCCCTAGTGAAAGGTTCACATACTAAATCTCTAGTGGATTCCTCCTTCACTCTCTTGTGAATTGGATATAAGTAGAGTTGGATTGCACTAAGCCTTTTGATTCTTTCTACACCTCAAGTTAGGAGTAGATTATTTTTATTAGTGCTTGTGATTGTTCAAACATTATTGATTGTCTCGATCAACACCAATATGTGTGAAATGCCTTGTCCATCACACCACACTTATTGGGCGCCCTTTATTGACCCACTTTCGGAGTGATCTCTCAACTTCTCCATCTTAGACATAGGACTCCTCTAAATACTAAGAGTTCCTTAGTCTTAAGACACCTATAGTGAGTAAGTGAACACCTGACCTAACCCTAGAGACTTAGAAGAGTTAACCATAGAAATAGGTTATGCCTTAGGGGTATTAGGAAAACTTGCCTACCGTATAGCTAAAACCCAATCCTTACTTCCTTCATTCAAATCAAGTTCAAATTTAAATCAAATTCAAATTCAAATCAACCTCAAATTTAAATCAACTTCAAATTCAAACTAACTTCAATCTCAAATCAATTTTCAGCTTAAATGATTTTTCTCAAATCATCCAAATCAATTCCAACTTAACTAATTTTCTCAAATTCAAATCAATTCTAAAATCCAAATCATGAATCAATTCGAAATGATTGAAATCCATGATCAATTCTAAATCCAAAATCTTTCCTAAGCCATTCTGATGTCATCTTATGGACTTAGCTCAAATCAAATCCAAATCACTTCAAACTCAAAAGATTTTCTCATAATCCATTTATATCTACATTTATATTCACAAATATAAATGAAATATAAATTCAAATAACCAAAACCAAATTCAAAACTCAAATCCAAATCCAACTTAAATCCAACCTATACCATTTCAAGTCAAATTCTTTAACTTGATCAAATCAAACCCAAATCAATCCAAACTCCTGGATTTTCTCTCCAAACAATCAATCCTTCAATCATGAATTAAAATATAAACAAAAACTTTAATCACCAACCCAAGTCAAACCCATACTTGAATTTGTCAAATGAACCAAAACCCATTTGACTCCAAATCACTTGCAATTGGATTTATATCTCAATCATAAGTCCATATGTGAGTTCAACCAAACTTGAATCAAGTTTTGATTAAGTCAATTGACCCACTTAGACTCACTTAACCCAAAGTAACCAAAGGCACTTTTTTGAGCCAAATTCTAATCCAACTTAAATTAGTTTGAACTGAGCCCACCTAAGCCACACATTGTGAGCAACAATCATCCTAAAATGATCAATCACTCAAGTTGGGTCAAACCAAGTCAAACCTAACCTTTGAACAAGTCAACACTTAACCCAAACCAAACCTAAACTAGCCAAAATCTACCATAGGCAAAATTGATTGAAACCATTGATCTAAACCAATCCATCATCAATGATTGAACATGATCAAGTCATCAATTGAGCCAAACCTAACCAAATTGTCCACCTGACCCAAGTTGACCCAACTTGACCTAAAAAGTCAAAATAGGTCAAATCTTGATCTAAGCCAAATTGGTTACAACCAATGGGTCAAATTCATTCTAAATCACTTGTTGAACTTGACCAAAACCTCAATTGGCCAACTAAGCCCAATTAACCATAAACCCAACTTGACCTAAAAGGTCAAATTGACTTGAAATCAAACCAAACCAAAATTGATTGAAACCAAAGCTTGCAATACATTTCAAATGACCAACCCATGACCTAACCTAATTGGGTAAAATAGGTCAAATTGGTCAACTTGACCCATTTGACCTAAGTCAACTCAAATAAACCAAAACCAAATATAAATCAAATTGAACCAAACTAATGATGCCAAAATATTTCAAATGATCATATGAACTTGACCTAACCCTTGGTTTAACCCAATTTGACCAATTTGGTCAACTTGACCCAAGTTGACCCATTTTGACCTAAATGGGTCAACTTGAGCCAAATCATATCAAATCAACACCGAATTCATTGAAAATTGGCATAACCCATTTTTCAATCATTCCAAATATGCCCAAATAAAAATCAAAGCCAAATGACCATTTTAACCCTAAGCTGAAGGGTAACCTACGATCAAATGCACTTGGAATTTGATCATATTCTAACTTAAGACCACTTGGCATCCTTCTAGTGGTCCATTTGGACACCAAGGAGGGTGGTGCACATGACCCAATGGGTTTGGGTTAGCCAAACCCAACCCAAAGCCAAAATCAACCCCTCCACTTAAAATTCTCTACATGGAATCCCTCACATCTTCCTTTAACACATGTGCAACCCCACACTCCTACTCCTCTACCAAAACTGAATCACATGACACTCTTAACAACCAAAATAACCTAATCAATGAGAGAAATTTGATCAAAATGACAAAATGAGCTTTGACTGTCTGATCCTAGTAAAGGGAGATATAGTCCCCCTCATTCCATTCCAATTCACCATCCTTGCATTCGATTGAGCCGTAGGAACCCAAACAGAGCTTCCCCAAACTTCTCCAATGTTTCCCAAGATCATTCAAATTTCCTATTCTCAGTTTTGCCTAAGACAAAAATAGGGGAGGTGAGGGAGAGTTCCAACTTACTCAATACCCAACCAAAGTTCAATTCTTCTTGCAAGCACCATCAAGGCACTAAGTCAAGCTCATCCAAAGCAAATCCTAAGTCTCCAAGCAACAGGAAGGGGGAGTTCGACTAAAGCAGCAAGCCATTGAGGCAAGCTTTGGTCAATTGGAAGATCCATTGCAAATTGAACCCTCAAACCTTCAACAGAGCTTCGTCTCCACTAGACGAATCAACCTCAATGGTTGGAAGCATCAATGATAGCCTCTGGCGAGGTATGAATCAAAACTGAGCTTAGTTTGAAAATTGTTTGGTCTTTTGTAAAGGGAATTTTAATCCCATTGAATTTCCACCGTTAGATATTCTTCTCCTTGCTTCTTGATGGTGTGGGTTGTATCCTAGCCCATTCAAGCTCAAGTGAGCACGAATCAAGCCATGGAGGATGGACAGTCTCCGTATCTCACAAGCGAGGGCAGGAATGAATTATGGATCATCCACCCACGTGTTTTGGATGGACAGTCCTAATTAAACGTGCTAGATTTGTTGATTATTTCTTTTAGAGCCATGGGTTTTATCCTGACCATCTAATCCCCATGGCCTAAAAAACACACATGTCAGGTGCGACTGACATCCGACTTAACAACTTAAATAATCAATCCTATCACACCACATGGAAAGATAATGTTGCGTCAACAGCCCACATGGCGCCAATGGGATTAGTTATAATTAGGCTTTCTAATTAACTATTAATCACTGAAACTTCTTAAAATCATAACTAAATATAGAAAAATTTTAAAAATACAAACTCGACTTCATTTTAAAGGTAATTCAGAGGGGAGTCCAATAAAATTATTTTTAATTGATTTTGAACACTGGATTTTCCTTAATTTGGGTTTAATTGGAAACCTAATACCCTAATTACTCTCTAATTATTTTATTAATTAATTCCAAACTTCTCAGGGATGTTTAGTGGGATGACTTCTACCTCCCTCAATTTTCTTAGGATTTATTAATGTGTTAATTAGGGAAATTAATTAATTAACCCCTAATCACTCTCTTAATGAAATTAAGAGTAATTAAGCACGTGAGCAGTAGTTTAATCCACTAATTGAAATAATTAAATATTATTTAAGAGAAGAGGAGGTTTATGGAATGGATTTAGGATATTTTTGCTAAGCTATTCCTTAAACCCCCTTTCTTTCTTAATCCATGTCTAATTAAGGATTAATCCACTAATGATCTACTTAATTAGCTTAATTAAATTTTCAAAATCAATCTGAACTTAATCAATCTTTTCTTGGGTAGATCCTTAGGTGTTCAAGAGCCTAAGGTAAGATCAAAGAAATCAAATCCAACCCACGTGTGTGGGAAGGTTATGAAAGTACTTAATTAGATCCTTTAGCTTAATTAATCAATAATTGTGAGCCAATTGCATTAGGCCCCTTTCTTTCTTAAGTGTGTTGCTAATTTACACTCCATGTGATTTCATATCTTATGTTGGCTCATAATTATTAGGTTAATTATCTGAAAGTGGTGTTGGTAAGGTGTAATTAATGGATTTAATCTACACCTTAACCTAAACAAAACATAAAATCAATCTAATGGTTCTAAAATTAAACTAAATTAATTCACATATGTGGGGAAAGGGTTATGACCAACAAACTCTTTTCACAATTCTAATTCAGATCAAAATCAAATTCAAAATAAAAAAACAAAAATCTCTTTAAAGCATTTTGATTTTCTTTGAATAATCTTATCTTATGGGATTGTCCTTAGGAATTAATTATGGTGAATGAAATCATATTCTTACATCACTTTATCCCTTTTCAAGCATGTTAGATGATTGTTTGTCATATGAAATCATGCATTCATACCTTTTAAAAATTAAATTAAAATAAAATATTTCCTTTATGTCAAATTGCATGCTTTGGATAAAGTAAGAATATGAGTAGCTATTATCACTATTAAATCAAAAAAATTTATTTTCAAAACCTATAAGCCAAAAATTACAAATGAAGGTATGCTACTTATAAATACTTATAATCTTGCATGTGACTATACCATAAGATGTGTTATGTGATTCTCTTCTCCTTTCATAACATGGACTTGTAGAGGATTTACAAAGTATATAGTTTATTTGAAAAGAACATAACACTTGTTTAAATCAATTCCTATGCATTTTCCATGTTATGACTTAAGAAGGATCTTCACATTTACACATATAAATTGCATAACCAAATCAAATACAAAATCTTTTGCATGACTCTTCTTCCATTCATTTCTTTTTTTACATGCACATGTATTTAAGAAAAGTGGCATATTAGTCTGGACATCCCGGGTTGCGAAGATATAAGTAGCCCCAAGTAAGTCTTCTACCGTACACCCCTGGAGTAGAAAATAATGGCATCGTACTCACTTATGTCTTTTATACATATAAATGTGCATTTAATTAATGGATAAAAGAGTCCCTCCTTTCTACTTAAATAAAATCATACACTCCTGAAATATCCAAAATTTTCTTAAACAACATTCCTTAATTCATCATCAAGGTGTGTTAAAGTGTTTGCATTACATGTATAACTATGCTTAGGATCATTCATATTTATGGTATACATGTTGGAAAGAAATAAATTATTGTGTGTTATGTGATAGTAATTCAGCTAAACTAATTCTAAGATGCCTTTCTTATTGAATAAGTTTATTTAGAGCAAATATAAACTTAAGAATAATTAAAACACATTAAACATTCACCAAAGAATCAACTAAATTACTAAAAGAGAAACCATCCTCTAAGTTGATTCCTCTCATACTTAGAAAATTCCAACCTTAAAGCCTAGCTAAGACTTGCCACACAATCTTTAAATGGCACACACATTAAGCAAAGTCACCATTTCTAGCTCTATGTTAGGGCGGTGCATGGTTTGATGCCTGATTTTATTTTGGGACATAATATTTTAGACTGGATGTTAGGATGTATGTGCGTAGACTGAATGGTAGAGTGATTTTAGCCTAATCATGTCTTCTACAGGGGATTGTGCTTAAGGGGAAATTTAATAAAAATATAAATGCATTTACTGTGTAGGTTAGTTATAACCCTAAGCATAATCCAACCTAGGATAGGTGGATTTGGCTACCAATGTGTGTGGTGCTAAGTCCAAATTTATTCATATACATGCTTGGGTTGTGTGGTATGTTTAGCTAATCTCTATTTTATAAGTTTAGTTAGATTTACTTTTTCCATTTTCATGTAATTTTATAATTAAGTTTTGGAATGAATTTTATGGGGGATTAGGATGAACATTGGTCATAAGACTTGGAGCAACCATGTGAAGCCTTGGAGCAACCACATTCCAACCAAGCCAAAAGAAGAAGAAAAAGAAGCCAAATAAAATGAAGAATGAAGAAATAAAGAAATGAAGACCACCATAACATGAATTCCTTCTAAGTTGTAATTATTCATTTATAATCCAAGTTGTATAAGGGTAGAGCTCGGCTACCCATTTTTTTTGGGTTTGTGCGGTGGAGCCCGACCACATTGGTTTCTTATTCTTTTACACTAACTTTATAAATTGTTTTATGTTTTTTTAGCTTGAGCATTAAGATTTCATGATTTTCCTAGTTTATTCTTTTTTGATGAATGGCCTGTATGCGAGTAAGCTCTTAGAGAAAAATAAATTTTCTATCCAATTAATCAACTCAAAACTAAAATTAAATAACTCATAACCTCACCTAAAGCTTAGGACATAAATCAAGATAAATAATTTAGCAATCCCTTAGTTGGATGTTGTATGTCTCACATCATGCATAAAAATCATCTTGCTTCACTCTTACTTATGGAGGGCTTCCACCTTTACTAGATAACATGGCTTGACCTTTGAGAGCCATGGTGGAAACAGATCTCTTATTTGTTGATTTTGGCCCATAACTAATTTCTCATGCATTAGGCATACAAATCCCATAGCCTGTGTCAAATAAATTATATAAAAATAAAAAATAAAACTTAACAAAATTTACATTAGATTAAGTCATTACTCATGTCCTACATGATTTATTCTCTTAGGAAGTGTATTTAAGGACTTAGTCTTCATTCTAAATAAATAACAGCTTAGCTATCTTGCAAAATCATATGACTTTCCTATATGTATTTAAAATCATAGGAGGAGTTAGTTGGCAGCCACCCCGAGGCAGTTGTAAGTCCAACAGTCGAGTGGTTTATCCTTTCTTGTGGAGGTAAACCATATACCCATTTTCTCCTTAGATTTAGGTCGTGCTTTGGCCCTCGCCAAAGCTCCCTAGATTTAGAATCTGAAGTTGATTTTTCCCTTTACAGGCTACAAGCATAAATCCTCACCTCTTAGCATTTCCACAACCTTGTATTATGGAATTATAAGCCCTAGATTTCTAATAAAAATTCAACTCGAACAAATAAATCCCCTCAATTTCAAAAATATAAAGCTCAATCATAGGATTATTTAGGATTCTCACTAGGCATTCTAGTATCATGAACATCCTTTACTCATCTCTCTTTGGTTCTGAAAATAACTCCCTCCTCTTGATCAATCCCACTTGATCTTCCAAAAATAACCAATTGATTGATAGTCCTATCTTTGAAATCTTTGGATACAATGATCATTTACATTAATCGAGAGTATTCCTAAGTAAAATCACTCCTTATGATGTAATTAACTATGGGGGCTTGCCTCCATAGAGAACTTAATGAACCCAGTTTAAAATAAGCTCTACTTTACTTTTCCATGTAAAGTAGGGGAAGAATCCCTAGTACATTCGAAGACCTATTGTCTTTAGGAGTCTTTATAAGGTGATTAGGTCCATTATAGGGTGGTTACTTTTATCTTTTGAGGGACAGTACACTATTCCTTAATATCGTACCCAATCATCTTAATAAGAATATCTACGGATCTATGTGGTGTCTTATAAAAAAGTTATTTATTCTTATTTTCATTAAATTCATTTTAGATGAAGATAAAGAATAAAATTCACCACAAGTGCTAAGTTCAAATTATTCATATAATTGCTTGGGTTGTGTGGTATGTTTAGCTATCCTTTATTTTATAGGTTTAGTTAGATTTACCTTTTCCATTTTGATGTAAATTTTGTAATTAAGATTTGGAATGAATGTTATGGGGGGTTAGGATGAACATTGGTTATAAGATCAAGTCTTATGTACCATGTGATGCCTTTAGAGCAACCATATTCCAATCAAGTCAAAAGAAAGAAAGAAAAGAAGCAAATCAAAATGAAGTAATGAAGAATGAAGAATGAAGACTCCCATAACATAAATTTCTTTTAATTATAATTATTCATTTATAACTCGGGTTGTATAAGGGTAGAGCTCAGCTACCTATTTTTCTTTTTCTGGTTGTGCGGTGGAACCCGACCACATTGGCCTCTTATTCTTTTACGCTAATTTTATAAATTGATTGATGTTATGTTTATGATTGTGCAATTAGGATGGCATGATTTTCCTACTTTCTTAATTATTTGATGATTGTTGAATATCTCCTAGGAAAAAATAAATTTTTCTATCCAATTAATCAATTCAAAATTAAACTAAACAATTCATAACCTCACCTATAGCCTAAGATATAAACCAAGATAATAAAAGATTTAACAACCTCTTAGTTGGATGTTGTATGTCTCACATCATGCATAAGTCATATTATCTCACTCTTGCCAATGGAGGGCTTCCACGTTTACTAGAGAAAATATCTTGACCTTTGAGAGCCATGGTAGAATCACACCTCCTTTCTGATTTTGGCCCATAACTGATTTTCTCATGCATTAGTCATAGAAAATCTCATAGCCCAAATATCAAAATAAAACTTGACAAAAGTTGCATTAGATTAAGTCATGAATTCATACCCTTCATGATCTAGTTTCATAGGGAGCGAGTTTAAGGACTTAGTCTCCTCTCTTGTGGAGATAAACCATATACCCAATTTCACCTTAAATTTAGGTCATACTTTGGCCCTTGCCAAAACTCTCTAGATTTAGGATCTGAGGTTGATGTTTCCCTTTATGGGCTACAAGCATAAATTCTCACCTCTTAGGCATTTCTATAATCTTGAATTATAGAATTGTAAGCCCTATATTTCTACTAAAAATTCAACCCAAACATATAATTTTCTTAATTTCAAAAATATAAAGCCCAGCCATAGGATAGTTTGGGATGCTCACTAAGTTTCCTAGTATCATGGGCATCTCCTACTCATTTTTCTCTAGTTTTGATAATAACTCTCTCCTTTTGATCAATCCCATTTAATTTTCTAAAAATAACCAATTTATTGATAGTCCTATCTTTGAAATCGTTGGAGACAATGACTATTTACCTTACTCGAGAGTATTCCTAAGGAATCTCATTCTTTAGGATGTAATTAACTCTGGGGGCTTGCCTCCATAGGGAACTTAATGAACCTGGCTTAAAATAAATCCTACTTTACTTTTCCATGTAAAGTAGGGAAAAGATCCATGGTATATTCAAAGACCCATCATGCTTTAGGAGTCCTTATTAGGTGATTAGGTCCATTATAGGGTAGTGACTTTTATCTCTCAAGATAGCACACTATTACTTAATGTCATACTCGATCACCCTAATAAGTACATATGCGGATCTGTGTGGTGTCCCCTCACATAAAACACACAATACCCCAACTAAAAAAATAAACACTATAGTATCTCTAACTTCAAGATCATTTAGATCATCTGAAATTTCTAAACACACCTCTTCATATGAGTTAGCATGATTTGAAAAGAACCTATCAAATTTCAAATGATTGGTGATAACTAGGAAGTGATTGTCATCATTTGACTCACTATAATCTCCTGATTGAGGATGTTTTACTTGTTGTCCCATAACCTTTCAAAGTAATCCGACCTGTGTTTAGACCAAGTATGTGGGATTAATCCATTCTTTGCTAAATTAAGAACACAAGATGAATACTAATCAAAAGGTAATTATATTAAATCTTTATATGAATCATCCTCAAGTTCTACATCAACTTCCTAACTTGAGGAAGATGCTCCCAAAAAGAACCTCTGAGTTCTCCCATATGTGGATCACTTGGGGCTTCCTTAACTACCAAACCCTCAACTTTTTAGGAACAGAGTGGGGTTAGAGCTAAGGTTTCTAGCTTACTCCTGACTGTCTCATATGTAGACTTGGATACATTTATGTTTTACTTTGGAGCCCAGTATTTATCACTATCATGCTCCAATGTCACCTCGAAAGGGATCTGCTACTAAGAAGAGCTGGCTGGTGTGCTAACTACATAAGACTCATCCTCTCAACTAGGTTCTAAGTCTATATGGATAGCAGGTGTACTCCTGGTGGCTAGGACATACCTTCTATTGGGTGGCCAATAAGAAGGCTTTCCACCTCGAGGGCTGCCTCTGAACTATCCTCTGCCTAGTGGAGGTCAGGTCATCCTACTCATATGTTCGAATGGAATAATGAATTGTGGGTGGAATCTAATGTTAGGCTCTATATCTTCCCCTGAGTCCATGTCTAGCTCTATTTTATTTTCTTTTTCTATTTCTTTTTTATTTTCTTTTTTTAATTCTTTTTCTTATTTTTTTTCTTTCTTTTTGTCCCTCTTGGGGATCTTGAATAGATTTGTGAGAATGGACTTATTAATTTTGGAGAAGAAATAGGCTACATCCTCATATATCCTGACCTTGTGAACTGTGAAGGGCTAGAGATCTCCTTTGACGTAGTACTCAATTCCACCTCTCATGAACTTCATGCACTAATGTAGAGAGGATGGAATTATGTTATTTTCATGTATCATTAGTCTCCCAAGCAAAGCATTGAAAGATGTATCCGAGTCTATGATATGAAACTTGGATTCAGTCTTCTAGTCATCTATCTCTAATTGAAACATTACAAAGCCTAAGGCCCTCTCACCTTGTTCATTGAATCCTCTCAACATCATCCTCTCTTTTGGGTGTTTGGAGATGTCAATCCTCAAGCAGGTAAGGATTCTTAAACTCATAATGTTAACTAATGCACCTTAGTCAACCAGAACTCTTGAAATCTTGTATCAGTCAACGTCCACTATAATGTAAAGAGGGCGGTTATGGAGGTTGTGCTTGGTCGTTTCTAGAAGCAAGTCTTCATCACTGAATATAACTCCTAAGATGTCCTTTGAGCTATGTGTATCCTCTTTAGTAGTGGTCAGGTGAGCTAAGCATATCTCTGGATCAAGGATAGCCTTGACTAGAGATTCCCTCATATCTTTGGATAAGACAAGGGCATCATATATGCTTAACTTAGTTGGCAACCTTCTAAGATATGCTAGACGTTGTAATCAACTTTTACTTGGTCCTCTACAAGAATGTCCATGGATGGAGCATCTTGTGGAGGGGTTATCTGCTCACTGGAACCAATGACTTATTTACCCTTATCGAGAGGTACTACCCTCGGAGGTAGAACTTTGCCACTGCGCAGGTTAGCTTTAGTGACTTCTTGGAATGATGAACTTATGAAAAGTTCTACCTTCTCATCAGGTATTCCTATAGCTTCTCCTATGTGATTCTCAGAGTCAGTTGACTCCAAGTCAATCTCAAGAGGTGAACCCAATTGATTCAGAAAATGAAAATCTAATTCTAAATTAGAAAAGAATAAATCAAAATGACTAGAGCTATCATTATTATTTCCTAAACTTGGAGAAGTTTCAAGAGGAATAAAATCTAAAGTATTAAAAGTGGACAAGATATAAGTGAAAGCTTTATTCATTGATTTCTTTTTAGGTGAAGGTACATGATAGAATCTAACAAAGTAAGCGGGGTAAGGGATTTAATGTCATTGCCGAATACAATGCTCTCACTGGGAGAGGAGAGGAAGTAGTAGCAAGAATTGTCGATGGAGTGGACTTAAGACTCTTGAATTATCTCAAGTAAGGTGGACTACTGATGTTGTTGTTGGGCTGTCACCTTCTTCAAGTTGTCTTTGGCAACTTGCAAACCTTCCTTAGTGTTGGAGGTTTGAGTTACCTCAGGCACCTATAGAGAGAGTTTCTTAATTTTAGAAACTACTTTTTTAGAGGTTCGGGATAAGGCAATATCCCAACCTTCTTTAGTCTTAAGAGGATCGCAGGTTCTCCTAAGAATTACCCTAATAGAACTGAAAGGTTATTCTAATAAGTATTTCTTGGGGATGACTACAGCACCTGACTTATAGCTACACTCAAGCCAGTCCTTAAATATAATATAATCTTTTAAGATATGACTAATCATGCGGTGGTAGGGGAAATAGGTAAGATCATTACTCTTTCCCACATCCTCCAATCTTTTGGGCTCTAGTAACTGAAAGTCAGGTTTTTTAAGAGATTCTTAAAAGCTTTCCTAACTACCTCCCTCTTGAATGAATATGGCTTATTCAATCTATCAGTAAGAGTATGTGGGTAATAGCTACATGGCAGGTGGTAGGAATACCGCTACTGGGTAGGCTGCTGATGCGGTGGGAATGGCTATTATGGCGCCTGATATAACAGCCGAGGTGATGACAGAGGAGGTGGCAAAGGAGGCTGATGAGCTCCGGGTCTCTCATACTATACTCTAGCTGGATACCTCCCTTTACCACAAACATAACTATCCCTGGCTTCTTCTCGAACACTTTGTGGGGCTTAGGCCGATGTGATTGGTCAGGAAAGGGCAACTATTTGGCCTCTTCTTGTAGGCTAACTGCCTTATTAATTAGTTTCTTAAATGTCTGGTTGCTAAAGCCCTTAAGCTTGAAGGTGATCAAGCCATGAATATTCTTAAGAAGAATCTCAATGGCATGCTATTCGAATAATTGCGGCTCACATTTCATACTCAGGTTGCATCAATTAAGAATATAATTAACAAGAGACGCATTAGAAACTTATGTCGCTACAACATGATTTCTTATAACTACTCTTTAATGAGCTCCAGCAAACCTCTTGATGAAGAGGTGTTCCAACTCAGCAAAATTCCCTACCGAACTGTTGGGCAGTTTGGCATACCAATCAAATGTAACCCCTACTAGGTTGTTGATAAAAAGTCTGAAGAATAATGCATCACTATCACCGATGTTGCAACAACTGGCTCTGAAATGTGTAATATGCTGATGCGGGTTCCTACTTCCATCAAAGATTTTGAAGGAAGGTGGTACAAAACTCTTATGGTATTGAACTACTTCAAATTCCTCTAATAATAGTCTACCTTTTGTAATAAATGAGCTTCCCTGGGCTTGCACCATTGCTTTCTTCACCTGCTGCTCTACCATATGCTTGATATCCTTCTCATGCATGGAGGTACCATCTGTAACCTTTTTATGTAAGCTACCACATCATCCTCTATGGGAGTGCACCTAAGATGCTCTAGGGTATGTACCAACTCTGGACGGTCGGTTATCATGGGTGAAAGCTGTGAAACTGGGGCTGAGTTTTGTAGTGCTACAATCACTACCATCAACTCCTCAATCTTCTTCCCCATCTTATCAATATGATCATCTCTATGTCTGAGCTGGTGGAGAGGTGCTGAGTCGAGTGGGAAGTGTCACCCTCTTTGAGCATGGCACCTTCCTAGATGGTCTGATCCCCCTGTAAGGATCCCCGAGTGTCAACCATGTGGACCTCAACTATATCATCCAACATGTCATCTTCATCAGGATCAAAGCTGACTCTATCCTCATCCTGATTGGAGTGATCACTCCTGAGAATTCTCCTCTTCTTGATAAAGTAGTATGTTAATATGTCATCTATCGATCGGTCTACTATGCTTAGTTGGACCAGGATGAATACCTGCTGACTATTAGTTATAAGATTGTGCTCCTCTTCCTAAATGCAATAGACACTGCCTACTATCAAAACTTCCTAGTTGGGATGATCAACTGTCATGTGGACCGTGTCTATGTCTACTCCCCTCTCTATCTCTATCTCAGCGATGCATATTTGGGTCGCCACTCCTTCCTAACCATTAGAGAGGGTAGGGAGCTTGATCTCACCTCAACATGTGGAATGGATGGAGCAGGATCCTTGGGCCATAGCAGGATCACCAAAGGGGAAGGTCTCTCCTCGGATGGGGGATTCTGAATCTTGGCGGGAATGGTGGATGGTGTAAGCTGACCAAGTGATGGTGGATGGTGAGGGGAGCGGTGTGATGGCAACACCCACTACCCCTCAACTAGAGATCTCTACCTATGGAAAACATGAGAACAAGAGATGAATGACCACCTGATGGGTGGCGGGAAAATCCATCAGTGAGCGCCAACTCTAGCATACCTCCGACACTCTCTCCTACCTGCCTGAGCAGATACTCAAGCCTCCACTCTCTCTCTCTCTCTCTCTCTCTCTCTCTCTCTCTATGTGTGGATCTGACCCCTAACACTCCTAGGGATCATAGATCATAAGTTAAACAAGGTACGAGACTCCAAGCGTCCGTATGCTCATGGGCAGTAATAGTCCTAAGTCTGTGGGGCCTCTCTCCTGCATGTCTCATGCTATGCTAGTGGTGGAGGTGAAGCAGCAATCCTCCACTAATCTTCCTCTCCGTCTGAGGCCAAGAGGGGGTGGAACTTGCTACCACTCAGAAGTGGAGAGGCCTCATAGGGAGAACCCTCCTCCTATGGGAAGTGATCATGCTCTGTCTAGCTCATGCTCGCTAATCTTCTAATTTTTTGTTGGGTGGTGAGCAAGGCAAAGAACCGACTACCTCAAAAGTGGAGGAGATTATCTTAAAGGCTAAGATAGTTTTCCCCTTTAGGGTGACCAACAAGGAGGTAGCAGCTCTCACTAGAGCTATGGCAGGGGCAACTAAATAGGTAGGTACTGAAATAGCTAGTATTGACATTGACACTGAACGGGGCATGGAAACCACTGCGGCCTTCCTCTTTAGCGAAGGAAACTTAGAGTCAGATGGGATATCCAAGTGGATGAGTGGCATATGTCCCGCCACCATCCTAAGTTTCACAGTAATAAGGACCCCTCAAATCCACAGCCAAAATGGATCAAGTGTGTGGCATCAATCATGGTGAGATTGGCCTGATCTAAGGCCAGATCTACAGTAGAAGGGAAAGATAAGATGAACTTGCTAGGAGCCATGATCACTGCACTGATTGGAAGCTAGACTGATTGGATATAATGAAATCACTGCATTTTTTGAAACTTTTTTGAGTCAGATCCTTGCCTTAATGTTTACTTTCAATCATTGATTTCTATACATAATTTGGACTTTGAACCCACACTTAACAAATTTAAGTATGCTAAGTGGGGTTCATTGGATTTTGGAGAGATTTTTTATATTTGGAGGGGAGGCTTTGCCATATAATTTTTATTTGAAACCATACTCAACCAATTTAAGTAGGTTGGGCAGGGTTCAAATATTTGGAGAGACTTTTTGAAGATATTTTCATTATGTGTCTTGCTTGAGAATTTTGATTTGGAAAATATTTACTTAGCAAATTTAGGTGTGCTAAGAAGAGGTTTTGATTGTGTGTCTTGAAAATTTTATGAAGGTATATTTGCTTGTGATGATTGGTTATGTGTGTGATATATGTTGATTTGAAAATGGGGCTTCTTACTTAACAAATTTGGTATGTAAAGTAAAGGCCAAATATGTTTGATATGTGTTTGAAAATAAGACTCTCACTTAATAAATTTGGTATGTTAAATGAGAGTCAAATATGATATGATTTGTATTTTGAAAATGAGGCTCTCACTTAATAAATTTGGTATTTTAAGTGGGAGTCAAATGTGATTGTAATTTATGTTTTGAAAATGAGACTCTCACTTAACAAATTTAGTATATTAAGTGAGAGTCAAATGTGATTATGATTTTTGAAAATGAGACTCTTACTTAACAAATTTGGTATATTAAGTAGGAGTCAAATGTGATATGATTTGAAAATGAGATTCTTACTTAACAAATTTGGTATGTTAAGTGAGAATCAAATGTAATTATGATTTGAAAATGAAATCCTCGCTTAACAAATTTGGTATGTTAAGTGTGAATCAAATGTGATTATAATTTGTGAAAATGAGACTCTTACTTAACAAATTTGGTATGTTAAGTAGAAGTCAAATATGATATGATTTGAAAATGAGATTCTCACTTAACAAATTTGGTATGTTAAGTGGGAATCAAATGTGATATGATTTATCCAAATGAGACTCTTATTTAGCAAATTCGGTATGTTAAGTAGAAGTCAAATGTGATATGATTTGAAAATGAGATTCTCACTTAACAAATTTGGTATGTTAAGTGGGAATCAAATGTGAGTATGATTTATGAAAATGAGATTCTTACTTAACAAATTTGGTATGTTAAGTAGAAATCAAATATGATATGATTTGAAAATGAGATTCTCACTTAACAAATTTGGTATGTTAAGTGGGAATCAAATATAATATGTTTTGTGTTTTGAAAATGAGACTCACACTTAACAAATTTGGTATGTTAAGTGGGAGTCAAACGTGTTTTGTGATCTTTGAAAATGAGACTCTTACTTAACAAATCTGGTATGTTAAGTAGGAATCAAGTGTATTATGATTTCTGTTTTGAAAATAAGACTCTCACTAAACAAATTTGGTATGTTAAGTGGAAGTCAAATATGTGATGTGATTGGTATTTTGTTTATTTATTTATTTTTTTAGAAGAGGTTCTTACTTAATAAATTTGGTATGTTAAGTAGGAGACCAAATGTGATTTAATTTGCTTTTGAAAATAAGACTTTCACTTAACAAATTTTGATATGTTAAGTAGAAATCAAATGTGATTATGATTTATGAAAATGAGACTCTCACTTAAATAATTTGGTATGTTAAGTTGGAATTAAATGTGACTATGATTTTCAAGATTTTGGAAAAGAGGAATTTGATTTGACAAATGTAAGTATGTTCAATAGATTTCAATTTATTTTGACTTCCAAAAAAAGAAAGGGGAACTCTCATTTGACAAATTTGGGTATGCCAAATGAGGGTTCAAAATATAACTTGATTTCATCTGTGTGATTTCTTATTTTTGAAAAGAGAGAAACTGCAACTCTAGCATATGCAGATATGTTAAGTGAAGTTTTCATTTCATGCTATGAATTTGTTTGAAGATAGAATCTTCATTCAACAAATTTGAGTATGTTGAATGAAGATGATCATTTTCAAAAAGTTTTCTTTTGAAAAAGAGAGAAACTCCAAGTCTAGCATATGTGGCATATGCTAAGTGAAGTTTCAATGCTATGATTCTTGAAAATAGAATCTTCATTCAACAAATTTGAGTATGTTGAATGGAAATGAGTATTTTCAACAAGATGCTTTTGAAAAAATGATTTTGATTTTGATTTTGAAAAGAATCTCCATGTAACAATTATGGGGATTTTTATATGAGATTTGGTTATATGAGTTTTTTGTGCTTTTTGAAAACTTCTTATAAATTTTGTGCAAGATCTTTTGTTATGTGAGTTTTGAAAAAGTGCCTTTGGAAAGTGGAATTTTTTGCAAAAGAGTTTATTTTCTTGAATATAAGATGAACCTTGCCTCACCAAGCTAGTAGTGAGGAGGTTCTAAATTTGTAGTCATCTCCTTTCATTAGTTATTTTTATTTTTCACCTATTGGGAGACCCAATAGGGGTTTCAAGACCTACAAGGAGTGAGGTACTAAAACCTAAAGGATGTTGGCTAGCTTTGCTAAGAATAAAATAAGCTAAGTGCCAAAGCTAGGAAAGATAGTCTCAGACTTATATACAATCGATGCTTGGAGACAACAATTATCTACTAGAGATGGAGAGAGAAACTATCCCCAGTGGAGTCACCAGAAAAATTTGTGATGTTTATTTTTAAATATAAATATGGGGGACACCATGTAGAATTAAGGGTGTACTTACTGAGGTGATCGAGTACGACATCAAGGAATAGTGTGCTATCTCGAAAGATAGGAATCGCTACCCTATAATGGACCTAATCACCTAATAAGGACTCCTAAGGTATGATGGGTCTTCGAATATACTAGAGATTTTTCTCTTACTTTACATGAATGAATAAAGTAGGGTTTATTTAAATTGGGTTCTAAAGTTTCCTATGGGGGTAAGCCCCCATAGTTAATTACATCCTAAAGAATGTGAGTTCCTTAGGAATACTCTCGATTAACGTAGGCAATTATCTCCAAAGATTTCAAAGATAGGACTATCAATAAATTGCCAATGTTTGAAAAATCAATTGGGATAGATCAAAAAGGAGAGACTTATTATTGAATCCAAAGGGAGATGAGTAGGGAATGCTCATGAAACTAGGAAATCAAGTGGGCATTCCAAACTATCCTATAGTTGGGCTTTACATATTTGAACTTGGAGATAATTATATATTTGAGTTAAAATTTTATTTGAAAATAATAGCTTATAGTCCCAAAATACAAGATTGTGGAAATGCCTAAGAGGTGAGAATTTATGCTTTTAGCCTAAGGGGAACCAGCAACCTCAGATCCTAAATCTAGGGAGCTTTAGCAAGGGAAAAAGCACATCCTAAATCTAAGCGAAGATGAGTATATGGTTTACCTCTATAAGAGAGGGTAAATCACCTGATTGTTGGACTTATAATCGCCTGGAGTGGTAGGCAGCTAACTCCTCCTACATTTTAAAATCAAGTGGTCAAGTCATATGTTTTACAAGATGGTTAGGTTTTTATTATTTAGAAAGAAGCTAAAGTCTTTAAACCCACTCCCTAAGAGACTAGAGCATGAGTAATATGAATAATGACTTAGTCTAATGCAAAATTTATCAAATTTTATTTGATTTTGGACTCTTCATTTTGATAAAGGCTATAGGATTTTATGTATCTAAATGCATGATGAAATAGGGTTATTGGCTACATCAAAGAGAAAGAGGTGTTTTCCACCATAAGGGAGGCCCTCAAAGGTCAAGTCTTCCCCTATCATGCAAGGATGGAAACCCTCTTTTAGCAAAAGAGAAATAATATTATATGCATGATATTAAGCATACAATATTCAGCTAAGAGGTTGTTAAATCTTTTAATTATCTTGATTTAATCCCTATGCTTTAAATGAGGTTATGAGTTATAGTTGGGATAGAAAAATTATTTTTTTCTTAAGAGCCTAATCAAATCTAGGCCATACATTAAATCATCATACATGAAGAAGAAAATACATGTTATTTTTATTACATAATTGTAAATAAAGCATCAAACAATTTATAAACTCAATCTAAAAGAATAATAGTCGCGTCACAACAAAAAGAGAAAATGGGTAGCCGAGCTCTACCCTTATACAACTCGGTATAAAAGAATATTTATAAATTTATAAATGAATAAATTCTAAGGGGGTCTTCTCATCTTCTTTCTTAATATCTTCTCTTCTTACTTCCTTCAGCTTGATTTGAATGTACTTGCTTCACATGCATCACGGGGCCTCCCAAGACAAAGCCTTCTAATCACCACTCATTCTAATCCCCCATAACACTAATTCTAGTTCCTAATGAACAATTACATTAAAGATATAAAAAGTAAATCTAACTACACCTGCAAAATAAGTATTAGCTAAACACTCCATACAACCCAAGCAGTTATATGTATATTTAAACTTAGCACCCTGCACATGGGTAACCAAATCCACCTGTTCTAATTTACATTATGCTTAGGGGTTAAGCAACCTACAAAAGAAAGCATTTATATGTATTTTTAAGCACCCCTTAAGCACAATCTCCTGCATAAAATATAATTAGGTTAATCACAGCCTAACATCCAATCTACATGGCATAAACCCTAACATCTAGTCTACAATAATACATCACAAAATAAACATATATCAAACTATGCACCACCCTAACATAAAGCTAGAAATGATGACGTAATCTAAGGTGTGTGTATTAAGGCTTGTGTGGCATATCCTAACTAGGATTTATTGTAATTTTCTAAGTGTGAAAGACATTTAATTATAAAGGGTAATTTCACTTTAAGTAATTTAATTAATTTGTAAATTTTACTTAGTATTTTCTTTTATTTCACTTGATTTACACTAAACAACTAAGTGTTATAAAGAGATGAAAAGAGAGGATCACTGTCTTTCATCCCTACCTTAAGTCACATCTAAGATAAATTAATTAATCAATCCTTTTAATGAATGGATTATCACATATTTTACTTAGTCCTAAGTTTAGGTTCATTTTAAATAATCTCATTCAATGAGAAAGGCATCTTAGGATTAATTGGAATGAACTACTATCACATAACACATGTTTGTTCATCTCCTTCCATCATATATATAGTATGCATATGATTAAGTCCTAAACATAACTATACATGTATTTTATATCTTGGCACACTTAAATGATGAATGTAATCCAATGCACTTGGAACTGATGTTTCATTTGGTTGAATTATTTTGTCATAATAATTTAAAGATTTATCTAAATTCTTATACAAAAGCATAAGAAAAGAACTCTAAATCATATTACTAATTAATCCAACCACTTGAACAAAGTATAAATGCATGTCTTTTTAATAGGAAGAAGGGGATTTTCATTCATTAGCTAAATACACATTCAAATGTTTGAAAGTCTTAAGCAAGTATGTCGCCATTGTTCTATACCAGGTGAAAGTAGTAGGAACCTCCTTGGGGCTACTTAAAGTCGTGTGTCCTCGAAATTCTCAGACTAATATACCCGCTATTCTTAAATACATATGGATATATAAGCAACTATAAGAATAGAAAATTATGCAAAAGTAGAGGTCAATTTAATTAATTTATTAATGTGAATGAATTAAAGTTCTATCTAAATTCTAATGTCAAGATGCATAAGAATGAAATCAAACGGGTACGTCACCATTGTTCTGCACTAGGGGAGTGAGGTAGGAACCACTTTGGGGCTACTTAAAGCCATGCGTCCCCGGAATGCCCAGACTAATATACCAATTAACATTCAAACTTATGCAAGTCAACATATGAATGTAAGAAAGAAACTTTACTTCATACACTAAGCTTAAATTCACATGCACCTCCTATGTATATATAACTAAAGTCACAATATATATAGTATTATTCATTAATAAGTTTTTGAAAATACATTTGAGATTTAATAGTGATAAAAGTCGCACATATTTTTAATTAAGCCAACACATGCAAATTAACATAAAGGAAACCATTTTATTTATTTATTTATTTATTTATTTATTTATTTTGAAAGATATGAATGCATGACTACAAGTGGCATACAATATTTTAACATGATCGAAAAAAAATAAAGAAACACAAGCATTTAATTTCATTCAATCCAATTAACTCCTTAGGACAATCATATTAAATAAGCTTATTTAAAATAAACCAAAGTTTCTTAAAGCCATTTTTGATTTCATGTTTGATTTAATTTAAGAGATATGAAAGAGGCTTGCTATTCTTAGTCCTATTCCCCATGTGTGAGTCAATTTGATTTAATGAAAAGCAATTAAATTAATTTTATGGCTTAATTAGGTTGAGGTATGAATTAAATCAATTAATTAAACCCTTACCTACATCACCTTAAGTTAATTAACTAAATAATGATGAGCCAACATGAGATGCAACCATATAGAAAAGTAAATTGGCAATGCTCCTAAAGGGCCTAATGCAATTAGCTCATAATAATTAAGCTTAAGGGATTTGCTTAATAACTTTTATGATTTTCTCACACATGTAAACTAATCATAATTTCATTAAATTTATTTATACTATTAAACATCTAAAGGAGTACCCAAGGTTGATTAATTAAAGTTAAGAATGAATTGAATTTTAAATTAATTTAATTAAGCCCTTAATTGGTTGATTTATCCTTTGATTATATTTTAATTAGGATAATGAAGTTAACTTAGAGAAAGAGATTAAGGAAGAGGCCTCAATCCCAATCCCTAAGGCATTTCAAACAATCAATTAGGCTCTGAAATAATTAGACTCCCTTTCTTTTAATTGATTAATTAAGTGGCTAATTAATTACTTAAACTCTAACTAATTTGAAACAAATGAAGAGGCTTATTGAAATGGTCATAAGGAGTAAACCTAAACCATTTTCCTAAGACTTTTCAATGTTAACAGATGGTAATAAGCTTAATTAGTAGATTAATTTATTATTCTTTTGCTTAATTAATCATGAATTGAATGAAGAGGATAATTAAGGCTCAATTAACCAATTTTTCTCATTAAGCATTCAATAAATTCCAAGAAAATAGGGGAGGTAGAAGTCATCCCCCTAAACATGCTCTGAAATTTTGGAGTTAACTAGAAGCTTAATCAAATAGTAATTAGACTCATTACTTTTAATTAAACTTTAATTAAGCTAAAATTAATATTCAAAATTAATTAATAATTATTTCTTGGATTTTCCTCTGAAATACCTTTAAAATGAGCCTCATTTATAATTTTTAGATTTTTCTACAATTAACTATAAATTTTGGAAGTTTCAACATTAAAAATTAATTAAACAGCCCTAATTAAACCTTATTCCCGCAGACGCCATGTGGTGCGCTGAAGCGGTGTGCTTTCCATGTGACATCGGGATTGGTTCTTTAAGTAGTCACATCCGCGTGCCTCGTCAGCTGGCAGTGGACGCACTTTCCCTGTGGATCATCCGATCTAAGATTGGACGGTCATGATTAAATCCTATAGTAAAGGAGAAAATAGAGAGGATTCTATGCGTGATCTAATCAGAGCCATCCATTTTGATCACACAGAGCGAACAACCCATGATCTATCTCCTGCCGAGCAACGAGAGATGGAGACCATCCATCATTTATCGCTCGATCCAAGCTTACTCGAGCTCGAATGGAGATCAAATCAGTCCTACACCTTCGGGGAGGCAAAATAAAGAGATCTAATGGTAGAGATCTCATGACATGGAACTTTCCTTTATAAAAGACCAACTCATTTTCATATAAGGATCAATTTTGAGAAATTACCTCACCAAGCTAATGCCCAGTGGTGGGATTGACCGAGGTAGCTTTTCCTAGTTGAGGCGAAGCCCAGTTGAGGAGCTTGGGCCCTAATTTGGGGTAGATCGCTCGATGGACCAACTCACGTACTTGGGAGCCTCATCTTTTATCAAACTATGGCTTCTAGTGGCTTTGAAACTCAAGGGATGATTTGAGTAGCCTTGAGGGAGTATGGAGATGATGCACGCAGAAGGAATTGGAGTTTTATGGAGTGGAGAAGATGTATGAATCAGAATGGGGATGCCTTATTTCAATTTTACATGTAGAGGGGAAATGTTGATTGAGGGATGTTTGGGGTGCTCTAGGAAGCTCTCGGGGATTTCAAAAACACTCAGGGAACTCACTTAGTGTGAATGGTGATGAATCTCGCTCAAATTGAGGGAGTATACCCCTCAATTATGCGTGATGGATGGAAGGGATTCATCCCTGAATTTTCATAGATTCACCGTCATCAAGGCATTGGAGGGGTCATCATCAGGTCTACATGGCATGCTAGGGTTGGAGGAAGCTATGGCAGGAAGCTCAAGGTCTGATATTGGGAGATTGTGTGTTGATTTCCCTTCCTTGCACTCATTAGGTTCGGCCATGGGTGAGGGAGAGGAAATGTGCTTACTTTGGTCCATGGTAAGTCTTAGGCATGCTTAGGTTGGGCTACGTAGGTTAGGTATGTCATGTTAGGAAGTTTGATGGCTGCCCATGAGAGGAGAAAGTAGACTTTACTTCTTATGGAGATAATCCAATGCAAATGAGGTGTTCCAATGGTTAATTCCCTTGGGTAGGGTCCACTTTGCTTTGGGATGGTTTTGGGCTGACCTAGGGTTAATTTGGGTCGGGTTTGGTCAGCCATTAGGGTCCCATGGGTTGGTTTGGCTTCATTTGGTCAAAATGGGTTCATTTGGGTTCATGTTGGGTTGGGTTGACCAATTAGTCAAATTGGATCAAACCAAGGCTTGGGTTAGGTTCATATGATGATTTGGAATGTTTTGGTTTAATTGATTTGTATTGGTTTGGCTTAGGTTTAATTTTGGCTCATTTGGATTCAAATGAGTCAAATGGTCAAGTTGACCAATTTGACTAAATTGGGTTGGGTTAGGTGTTGGTTCATGTTCAATTGGTTAATTAAAAATTATTGTAGGCTTTGGTTTGATTTGATTTGGATTTAATTTGAATTTTGACCAATCTGACCTTTTAGGTCAATTTAAGCTATGTTGGGTCAAGTTGACCAATTGGTCAAATTAGGCTCAATTATGGCTTTGGTCAAGTTCAATAAATTATTTGGGATGAACTTGAGCCATTGGTTACAATCAATTTAGGTCAAATCATGATTTGATCCATTTTGGATTTTTAGGCCAATTTGGGTCAACTTAGGCCAAATGACCAATTGGACTTGGTTTGGCTCAATTGAGTATTTGATCATGTTCAATCATTGATTATGAGTTGGTTTGAATTAATGGTTTCAATCAATTTAGTATATGGTGGGTTTTGGCTAGTTTAGGTTTCATTCGGGCTAAAGATTGACTTGGTCGAAGGACCAAGTTAACTTGGTTTGACCCAATTCAAGGTAGTTGATCACCCTAAGATGTTTGTTGATTATGATATGAGGTTTGGATGGGATTAGTTCAATTTGGGTTGGATTAGAACTTGGCTCGAAAGGGTCTCATAGGCCACTTTGGATCAAGTGGACCTAAATGAGTCAATTGGTTTGGTTTTGGCTTGATTCAAATTTAGTTGAACTCATATATGAGCCTAAGATTGAAATATAAATTCAACTACAATCAATTTGGGCTATGATAAATTTTGGCTTATTTGAAGTTTTCAAGTCAAAAAAGCTAACTTCAGTTTGACTTGGGTTGACTTGAGTTTGGTTTCATAATTATAGTTTGTATTTATATTTGAGAAAATGATTGAAAGAATGATTGAATCATGAATAAATCCATGGGTTTTGAATTGATTTGGATATCATTTGGCCAAGTTCAAGGAAATAGCTTAAAAAGGCTAAAATTGGAAATTTGATTTGGGTTTCATTTTGACTATTTAAATTTATATTATGTTTATATTTGTGAATATAAATGAATATATAAATGATTCATTAGAAAATCACTTGAGTTTGGAGTGATTTGGAAGCAAATTTGACCAAGTCTAAGGATGTAGGTCAAACGGGCTTAAGCAAGGAATTGATGTAGTTTGATTTATTTTTGATCATTGAATGGTAAGTTTCATTTATATTTATGAATATAAATGAAGGAATAATTGATTTATAAAGAAATCAATTGAATTTGGGTTAATTTGAGTTAATATTTGATTAAGCTTATGGAGATAGGTCCATATGGCTTAAGGAAGGTCTTGATTTGGTTTGATTTAGTTTGATTTAATTTGGCTCATTTGAATTTGGATTTAAATTATATTTATGAATATAAATGAAGGAATAATTGATTTATAAAGAAATCAATTAAGTTTTATTTAGTTCAAAAGGGGTTTTGGCTACGCATATGAAGGTGGTTCATATGGCTTAAGAAGGGATTTTAGAATATGATTTTAAGTTTCAATCATTTGGTTTAGAATTTGGTTAGAATTTGATTTGAGATTGAATTGGTATTTAAGAAAATCAATTGAATTATGGTTTATTTGAATTTGGTTAAGGCTAAGTCCATATGATGAAATCAAAGGGTTTAGGAAAGATTTTGGATTTGATCATGGGATTGATTATAAGTCTTAGAAATTTAGTTTGGTATGTATTTTAGGTTTGGTTTGAAAAGAAAAGCATGGGTTTGGTTTAGGTTATAGGGTAGGCAAGTTTTCCAAAGTTCTTATACACTAGTGTTTGGAGCTGAAGCAGTCTTGTTACTTGAAGTTGAACTACCTTCACTCCGAGTAGTCATTAACACAATCTCACTCAAGATGAAAATGCCCATCTACAGAGATGAAGTTAGGCTCTAAGTTCAGTAAAATTTAGAAGTCTATGGAGCGATGATGTCGAAAGCATTCGATCATGCGTGTGTCCTCAAACTTTTCAAGAAGGGGAATTGGAAATGGTGCTCAGAATACTGATTATTCCTCACCGTCATTATATGTGTAAGTTTTGCTTGAAAATTCTCTTGTAACATAAGAATGTATTTTTAAAATAAAGTAAACATCCCCCTGTCAAAGAGTAAACATTTTTTTAAAATTTTATAACAAAATGTTAGGTTTTCCCATGTAAGATTGGGGGCCTCCTTTTGTATTTGGGTTGCCATCATGCTTAAGACGAGGATCTTCATCAACTTACGTATGCGAATTCACAAGTTTCAAAGTCTTACTGACCAAAAAGAAAATTTTTCAATTATACAACCTTTAATAAATCAAGTTAGAGACACATCTTCTATCCATACATCAAATTTAAAGCTCGAGTTTATGCATAAGGTCAAACTCAGCATGCCCAAATATGATCAAGTTGCTAATAGGTCTACTTACTCAACATACCACAAGAGCCACAATAAGAGATCCCCCATATCATTAGCCTAATGATAAAACCCTCCATCAATTGCTTAAGTCCAAGACTCAAGTGGGTGCATAAGGTCGGACTCAACAAGCCTGAATATGGCCAAGTAGCTGACAGGTCTGCTTACTCAACATGCCACAAAGGCCATAGTAAAGGATCCTCCTACTTCATTAGTTCAAAGACAATAGCATCCAAAAACTCTCAAATCCTTCCAACTTGGTGAGTTCAAGTGGCCCAAACTAGGAGATCATCCTTAATAGTTGTAAGGTCATTTTTCAAAATCTAACAAAAAGATTCTCACTCAAGAAGGCACTAAGGCAAGTTTGGTATCAATATCAAATGAGAAATGTCAACTCCTTCAACAAGTCTATTAAAGCAAAAAGCAAAAAATCGAAGGCAACTCTTCTTCAGTAAGTCCAACCAAATAGAAAGCAAAGGACCAAAGAAGTCATCTCAATGTTCGTACAAAGCTAAAGGCTGAACTAAGGGAGTCATGTCATCAATATGTCCATTACATAAAGCATAGGACTGATGACTCTTCATCATTGACCCAACACAAGCTCTAAGGGCTAGGTCACAAGTAGACATTCTTCTATAATCCCATGAAAGCATAAAGTTGGGACATAAGGTAATTTTGTATCACTTGACAAGTCTTCAAGATAATCCAGGATTTTCCTCCATCATGTCTGTCAAGGCACGAAGCTAAGATAAAAGGAAATACAAGATGCGAATCTCTGAGGTGGAGTCTTCAACAAGTCCATCCAACACCAAGCATATGATTGAAGATGTTCTCATTTCCCCAATAAGTCATCAACTCCAAGTCTATTGAGGCACGAAGCTAGGATAGGAGGAAAATACAAATTTTAATTTTGAGATTGAATCTTCGATAAGTTCGTCCAGCCCCAAGCATAGGATCGAAGATGTTCTCATCTCGCCAATAAATCATTAACTTCATTAGGTCCACTAAGGCGCAAGACCAGGATAGAAAGAAAATACAAATTTCAAACTCTTAGGATAAATTCTTCAACAAGTTTGATGGTACAAAGCATAGGATCAAAGACATTCCAAATTCTCTCAATAGTTTATGTGAAAGCCCCCCTATTATATATTTATTTAAGTCAATATCAAGCTTTAAGCTGAGATCCTTAGATATATACATATTATGATTGAAAAACATATCATGCTGATTTTGCAGTAAAAGAAATCAAAATTTGTAATATATTTCTGAACTAATCTATAATCCTCCTGTTAGACAAGAGCTCTTTAATTTTTATGATCAAAGTTATTCAATCCTCTCCTGTGAAACAGGAGGTATTCTTGTATATATATTCAGGTTGACATCGAGCTTCCGAAATCCATGAATATATTTATAATTATTATTGTTAAAGTTGTAGGCTCTTGTAGTAACAAAAAGAACCCACTTCCATGCTCAAAAATACAGTCATAAATATTAACAATTTCTCCAAGATTTGTCAAATGTCATAGATCAAATTAGAATAACTCTCAATTTGGAAACTTCAATCAACTATGTTGGAAAAACATTAACCTCTACATCTTCAAGTATAGGACACAGACGGGTTCTAAAGGTCAAATTCAATAAACCCATAAATGGTCGAGTTATTGACGTTCTCCTCACTTAACAAGCCGCAAGAAAAGGCCGTAGTGAAATAGCCCATATTCATTAGTCTAATGACCAAACCACCAAGCCATCATAGCTTAAGTTGAAGACTCGAGTAAGTTTTAAAATTCAAACTCAACAAGCCCATAAATGACTGAGTTGTTGACGCTCTCCTCGCTCAACAAGCCATAAGAAAAGGTCGTAGTAAAAGATTTTATGCTCGTTGGTACAATGATGATAGTTGTTTGATCTAAAGTCAAATCTAGCTTAGTGATTATAAGTAACCAAAATCTAAGAGATCTTTCTACTTGATCGATAGACCAAGATAATTTGAGGAAATAATTCTCAACCCAGAGCTGTCTAAAATCAATCTTTGTATTGCCTACAAGGTGATATCCCAATCTATTTTCAAAGACCTGATCAAGCAACGGGCGTAAATCAAAGTTAATTTCTTCATCAAGTCTGTTAAAGCAGAAAGCATGGGACCATGGAAGTAATTTCATAGTTCATACAAAGCCAATGACTGAACTAAGGAAATTATAGACCTAGTATAAGCCATAAGTCTGCAACATCTGTATGCACCCTTCAACGAGCTTGCCAAAACAACAAGCACAGGATTTAAGGCATACATACACTTCCTGATAAGTTAATATGGAAAATTAGGTCAATCCTTCATCAAGTCCATCAAGCTTAAAGTTAGGACAGAAGGAATTTCAATTTTCAAAAACAAACAAATCAATCCCTCCATAAAACCTGATCAAGCATGAAGCCAGGGTCGAAAAAAATCCAAATATACAAAAACACAAAAGCAAAAAAATCTTCAACCAACCCAGCGAGAAGCGGATGGGGAAGAAAGATCTTCAGTGACATTAAGCGAAGTAATTCAAGATTCATGGCTAACCTAAAGGGTCAACCAATTTTCAATAAATGTGACTCATTCCATGCGTGAATTACATTTTTTGGGGGGCATTTGTTGACCTCCATGCATGTGCCATAAGTAGAGTCGAGCTCACGAGCCAAA
Organism: Cymbidium sinense; assembly: GCA_021442155.1. Classification (NCBI taxonomy): domain Eukaryota; kingdom Viridiplantae; phylum Streptophyta; class Magnoliopsida; order Asparagales; family Orchidaceae; genus Cymbidium; species Cymbidium sinense. The sequence goes on from CM038220.1 coordinate 107,813,459, forward strand.
TTTGACGGACTTCAGATACAATAGTGCGCAAATCAAAGCTAAAATATACTCAACATCACTAAAATTAGTCAAAATGACCTTTGATCGATGAACGGACTTCACTGTTACATTTAGAACACCAATGTTGATCAAAATATACATATCACATGGTTCGACAATCAACTGATCAAGAAGGAAATCCGTCTACGCGCATATTAGAATCAGGAGGCTGGGATGATGCCCAAATGAACTCCATTTATGAAATTAATCACACCGTTAGCATCGAAATATTGAAATCTATCAAATGAGACTATTCGCACTCAATTTGGACGAGTCTGCGTGAATGTCAATGGGTTAGAATCGACGACGATCAATCAATTGACCAATTTGACGTCGACTGAACCAAACGGCATATCAAAATGTATCGTGTCGTTGCATCCATAACATCATAATAACTTAAAATCAATATATATATTAATTATATAATGGCATCATCGCAAAATTCAAAATTCAGGTTTATTTTCACTCAAATAAGCATAAGCCCTCTATATACCCCTATTACCCAATCCTAATCCTCATAACACTCTCCCAATAGCCTTCGACTCCCCTACTCCATGCATCGCAACTCCCTCATCTGGCCGGCACTCTCTCGATCAAAGGCCAACTGAGCCGTGCACATGAGCAGCCCCTTCGTCCTCCGCTCCCTTCCATAACCAGACTAACCGAGAGTCTAACCCTTCCCTCCGTTCGACTCTCTCGGTCATCATGCAAGCCAAAATCAGCCGATCAACAAGTAGTCAAGCTATCCCATCGTTCTAAGCCTGATTCTCCCTTCTTGCAACCGATATATCGAGCCTTCTTTCCCGTTCGTCCATATGAATGGCAATCGAGCTGATCGAAGGGTTCTGGCCAAATCCCGTCGACCTCCTCCACAACAAGTCGATGGGTCGACGAGCGACACAAGTTGCACAAGCCCTATCTCGCAGAGTCTCTTTGACAATCGCACCTATCGTCCCACATTCCTGAACAGACGACAGCAGCCATCTGTCCCTCTCGTTTGGACTCCCAATTTATCGAGCCCTATCCGTCGACCTCCCTCCAGCTGCTTACAACAGCTATGATCTTTCCTCTTAGTCAATCGATAAGTGGACAATAAGTGTTTCTTGAATCTCTTATATTCAAAATTGAAGAAGACTACAAGAAAATTATGATATGCAAAATGGATCTAGATTGCATGAAAGCTCTTTCTTTTGATATTGAGGGAGATCATCATTCCTGCTTTGGACGCATTTGTGGAATTCATTGCATCGCTTGGGAGTGTTTCATGTAACTTGGTGGAGGAATCTAGGAGATTGAATGATAAGGGATTTGATTGTGGAAAGAAAACTACTCTTGATTTTATTTCCTTCACTATAAAATATGGTTGTTTAAGTTTTAAGGATGCTGATGCTGGGTGAAGTAACTTGGAGATGCCTTGACTAGTGTTGGTTCTAGATTGACATGGGTTTGGTTGATGCTAAGTACTCCAAGCGTTGGTCACTTGCCATCAACATTGAGTTAATCAATGGTTTTTTTTTATTATTAGAAGCACGGCGAGAAAACCAGAATGCTTTTAATACAGGTTTGAAGGCCTATGCAACGTTTTTCATAAGCGCAGTAGGTGCAAGAAAATCACTCTAGGTAGAAGACACCTATCATGACGCTTCCCATACATTGTGAGAAGGCAAGATTCTAATGCAGACATGATGGCGCTGAGGCTATTTCATTTCAAATGTCTCTTATACAGGTTTAAAGGCCTATGCAATATTTCTCATAAGCATGGTAAGTGCAAAAATTACTCAACCGTGGTGCGCAAGACACCTACCATGCACGCTTCTCATAAGCGTGGTGGAAAGGCCTCAGTACTCCCGATGCAGCCCCCTACACGAGATGATGCCGAGAGGCTATCAAAATTCATTTCAAATGTCTTTTATTCATGTATTAAAGGCTTATGCATGATTTCTTAAGTATAGTAGATTTAAAAGACTCTCTAAGCCGTAGGGTTGCAATACACTGGCTATGCATGCTTTCTTAAGCATGATAGGAAGGCTCTAGCACTCCTGAAGCAGCCCCCTATGTGGGGACGACGTCGAGGTCAAAATTTCATCAAAATAAAGATTGAAAATAAAATAGTTAAAGAATAATATTTGAAGCTTAAATGAGTAATAAGATCAATAATTGAATTAACTATAATGTATTAAGCTGTTGAGATAAGATTGGGCATACAATCGTCTAACTGATAATAGTCTACAACAAATTAAATCTCTATCCAATCATAACAAAATATTTGAATGAGTAATAAATACATTGTGATATAAAAAATTCAAAAGAGTTAAAGCTGGATATGAATGAACTATACAACTTATGCCACCGAATTCATAACACATCATACAAGCGAATGGAATGCGTTAATAAACCATCTTGAAGTGACCTTGCATTTGAATTCATAATAGCATAATGCATGAAAATAAGTATAAATCTTAAAATGGAACAAGCAATGCACACATTATAAGGCAATCACATGCTTAAATTATGGAATTAAAATACATGCATGTGACTTAATGTGATGAGTTTTGCAGATATCATAAAGCATGATTAAAACTAAAATTTAATGTCTTAAAGTTTTGCAATCTACACCGCATGGGCTCAATTAATCAATGCATGAATCTAATGTCAGATGCTACGGGTTGCTTGGGTCTAGGGGTCCGTAACAAAAACCCAAAAAATCAATAATAATATTATAAAAATTTCAACTTATTAAAATATCTAAGAAGTTAATTCTGTCATATGACAATAGATCTAATCCTCTATTATTGAATTAATAGAATTGATAGGATCTTGAACAACAAAATGAAAGATCAACTCCTCAGTTACATTGATTGTAAAATCTAACTAGATGGGGTTATTAATATCTGAATTTTCAAAGTATTTATGTTAAATCACCTCAAATCCATCCTTTGTTAGTAAATGAGAAGAGTCGATAATGTCTTCCCCAATGATAGATGAGTTAATTGAATATATCAACCGGAGGGGTCATCATTATCAAAATATCTAAGATATTTATATCCAATAATCTCAAATCCAAAATTCTCAAAATATAAATCTAGATTTGATCATTTATTATTAAATTAATTGAGACAACAGGATCTGGAATACTAAACTAAATGACCAAACAGATTTATATATCCCGATGATTGTTGTATTGATTAGAGATTTCAACCGGAGGAGATACTACCATCAACATATGTTTAAAATTTTAAATCAAATTAATGTAAATTAAATATCAATCAAAATGAAAAATCTAACATGTCATTAAGTTATAAACATCAAAATGAAATTCAATCATTAAGAACTTAAAGCTAAAACTCAATCCACCTTCCACAATTATTTACTGAATGCGATAAATTAAGAAAATTCTATCTCACTAAGGAGTTAAAGTCAAATCAAGTGTATTTCTATATTCACTCTCAAATAACATCATGTCAGCAAGGATGTGGCCCGTGTTCTCTGACTGTGTGGCTTGACCAGTAGGCTCCACATATGATGCAGTTACGACCAGAGTCCTCTGGCCAGGTGGTTGTGGCCAAATGACACCATTATATTACGATCACGACTATATTCCATATGCTCCTCAATGGCTCTATACATTGAGTTGTGAACCATATGGTATACTTAGTAGAGAAAAAAGCCCTCTATCAACTAAGGTGAACTTAAACTTGTCTCCTTAGACAAACACTACCCCTTTACAAGGTTTCTGACGACAACCCATGGTACGATATGATCATTTGATCGACGGGTCATATCTCCGACCTAAGTAGGACCACAACAAGGAATGATGGAACCATGGGATCTTGTTCTAGCGCATCATCGTTCCTCCATCCATCCGCTTCAAATTAAAGGATGATTAATTTCATAAATCCAAATTCTAAAACTCAACATACTGCTACAATACGTTATACATTTAGCAATCTAACATTTAGCTCGAAAGTTCTCTCTCTCAACATTAACTATAAAGTGCATGCAATAAAAAACTAGATCTAAAATCCTCACAAAATAAGGCCGAAATCTCTGGGTAGTATCTTATCTACTATAGTATCTATCTTCTGAAAATTTCATTAACATAAATCAAACTCTCTTCCTCGAGAGATCGGTGGCAAATTTTTAGAGCCCACGAAATTATCATCATCAATTATTTCTATTTGACAGCTATCAACCTACCATCAACATCATACCACACAGTAAAACCACTAACTCAATATATAATAATATCTCTATATCAATTTTTAAAACACTCGTTGAACCATTTAATAAAATATTTTTAGCATATGTTAATGATGCATGCACATTTGAATTATTAATATTTTGATGATAATTTTAATCACAATATTTTTATGTGTTTGTAATTGTATAAATAAATCATTTATTTTAGTTAGCAAAAAAGAATTATTCTTTGCCACTATAAGCTTTGTTAGTGGTGTGTGGTTATTACCAAGTTAGCGAACAAAGTGTTTAATTGATTAAAAAATCCAAAAAAAAGAGCAAAAAAGTTAAAATTAAACTTCCTTCTAAAAAAAATGCTAAATATATATGAGTTTTTATTATAGAATAGAATGTTAATTTACTTAAGAGTTATTTGAGATCATTTTTTTATTTATTTTATCTATATTTTAATTTAAAGTAAAACTATTTAGTGATGATAGTTATTTTTAAAATATCTAAAAAAATATTTGAGAGTTTTTAAAACTAATGATTTATTAAAAAAATTAAAAAAATTAAATTAAATGAAAATAATATAAAATTATATAAAATAAAATTGATCTCAAGGAGGCTCTTAATTTTCTCTCCATACGTGCTCACGTTTTAATTTAGTTTCCCATAGTGATAGGTGCGTGGAATATATCATAGAAACCAAAAGCCCAATAGGGCTCTAAACGAATAAATAATAATCACAGCCTTTGCTAAAAATAATTATAGAAATATTTATATATATATATATATATATATATATATATATATATATATATATATATATATATATATATATATATATATATATACTCAAATAAATTTTTAAATATTTTAAGAATATCTTAAAATTTTACCATAATAAAAGAAAGTTTATTTTAAATTAAAAACAAAATAAAAGAAAATTGTAAAATAAAAATAAAAAAAAATAAAAGTGAACCAAACAGCCTTTCAGTATTTTCTTGAAAATACATTTTAATTTATTTTCTTCAAATTAGATTAAATTTTGCTCTTTTTTCTATAGAGTTTTATCTAGATCATCAAAATCACGACATTCAAAAATATATCATGATTTTCAAAAAAATTATATACTTGAGACTAGACAAGTCCATCGCACGGATAAACACAACCCTAGTCACAATCATATTTCCTTTCACATTTGTTTGATCCTTCATATAAGAACATTAAGATGTACTAAAATTGTCTCTTTTAGGCATAATTTTTTAACCTCATTTTGCTTAATTAGATTTTTTTTTTATATGAGCTCATATTTGAAGTTTAGTTTTAGAATTTCACATAAAAAAAGATAATTTATATATATATATATATCATATAATTTTTATATATTTAATATATAAATTTTAATTTTTATGTATAATATTTTAATCTTTAATATCATATTAAAAAATTATTATCATTTATTTTTTAAAATTACGTGATATTATATATATATATATATCCAAAATATATAGTATAAATCTCAATAAATTTTTGTTATAATTAAAAAATGTAATATTATTCATAAAAATCTCACAACCCCACACGAAGGCAGAAAGGGACAGGTCATACAGGTCATGTACGCATATTAAATTATGTCTCAGTTCTCGCATGTGAATCATTTTTTTATTAATCATTCTATCTCATGGCGTATATTTAATTAATTTCTCTAACCCACAGTAGCCAGGCTGTTGCCTTCAAAACAATAGTATAGGATAAGACAATTAATAGCCAAATATTATAAATATATATAACATTTATAATTATTGCACTAATTGATTGAACAAATTAAATTTAATTAATAGTGATAAATGGACAAATTTGAATAATTTTGCTTTGATTAATTATATCATAAATAATAATATTTAAAGTTTGTAAATAAGTTGGAAATCAATATAATATAAAATCTATAAATAAGCTATTTTTATATTTGTGACACTCAATTAATAACTCAGTACTCCCAATACTGTTAAAGATGCTATTAAAGGAAATTAAATGTGTTCATTGTGAGAGTATAAAAGTCTATATAAATAATAAATTAATAATAATATTTACTTGGAATTTAGTATATATAATTAAAAATAATAATATTAATACTTATGTTTACTAAGTCACTGAATTTGAAAATAATTATTAGAATAGTAAAAAGAGTATTTTTTAGTTATGGAGTTTGGGAAAATAAATAAAAATATATATAAATATCTAAAACAATTTTATAATGAAATAATACATGTTAGTATATTTTAAATAAAATAATAGCGCACAATTTACATAAATTATATTCAATAAAATAATAAAATAAAAATCATTCAATTAGGTGCTCGCCACCTGCTCCATCTCTAAAAATTCAATTTTTAAACCAAGCAGCGACTTTACCGACGGTGTTTTCTCTACTTCTTCGTACGAGAGCCCACGTGGTATGATTGCACTGAATTAAACAATTTAAAAAAACGAGAATAACGTGCGCAGTTAAATCTGAATCTTCTGGTCCTCACAGTGATCACAGTTCGCTTCCAATTCTTGTATTTATATATGCGAGGATTCAATCGATTAAGCCCCATCGTCGATCCACCTGCACCGATCTCTCAGTCCTCAACTGATCTCCTCCGATCATGAGCATCTCCAAGGTTTATCGATCGGTCTCCAACGCCGAACAAGCCGAGCAGAGCACCCTTCTTCTGCCGGCAAGAGAGATCCCTGGCAGCTACGGCATCCCCTTCATCTCCCCGATCAAAGACCGCCTCGACTACTTCTACTTTAAGGGACAGGACGAGTTCTTCCGATCAAAAATCAAACTTTACTCCTCCACCGTCTTCCGCACCAACATGCCGCCGGGTCCTTTCATGGCCCGTGACCCCCGCGTCATCGCCGTTCTGGACGCGAAGAGCTTCCCGATCCTCTTCGACACTTCCAAAGTCGAGAAGAAGAACGTCTTCACGGAACTTACATGCCTACCACCAGACTCACCGGCGGATACCGCGTCTGCTCCTACCTCGACCCCTCGGAACCCACCCACACCAAAGTCAAGCAGTTCCTCTTCAATCTCCTCGCATCCCGCAAAGACGCCTTCCTCCCCGCCTTCCACACCACCTACGCCGCCAGTCTCTCTTCTCTTCCCTCGAGTCGCAGATCGCCTCCAACGGCCACGCCGACTTCAACTCGCTGAACAACGAACTCTCCTTTGATTTCCTCGGCGAGGCTTATTTCGGCGCTCGACCGTCTAAAGTGGGCTCATCTGGTTTGCCGACAAAGGTGGCTATTTGGCTGGTGCTTCAACTGGTTCCGATCGCCGGCAATGTTCTAACGAAGTATCTCCCGTGGTTTGTGGAGGATCTTCTTCTGCACACTTTCGCCTTGCCATCCATTATTGCCAAGCCAGGGTATAGAAAGATATACGACTACTTCAAATCGGCCGGCGCTACGGCGCTGGACATGGCGGAGAAGCTCGGGCTGTCGCGCGAAGAAGCTTGCCACAACCTTCTTTTCGCGACTTGTTTCAACACGTACGGCGGGCTGAGGGTGCTATTTCCGGGTGTTGTGAAGCGGTTGGCGCAGGCAGAGGGAGACTTGCACGCAAGGCTGGCTGCGGAGGTGCGCGAAGCGGTGGCTCAGCTGGGAGAGAATGGGCGGCTGACGTTAGCGGCGCTGGAGAAGATGGAGCTGACGAACTCGGTTGTGTACGAGGTGCTGAGGATTGATCCGCCGGTCCAGTTTCAGTACGCGCATGCGAAGAAGGATTTCGTGCTGGAGAGCCATGACGCTGCGTTTCAGGTATTTGGGCCTTGATCTGTGCCACAAATTTCTCGATGTGGACGAAGAATTAATCGTAGAAAATATTTTTAACTAACGAGGTTGATCAATTTGACCTGTATTTGAGAGGGTCAATAAACATTTATTAAATTTAATTGAATTGGAGTGAAGCAGACGACTCTCCTCTTCCAGCTCACCTCGTTGACCCGATCGTTCGGACAAGTTGGATCGGATTAAAGAAGATTGCTTAGTTTTGACTTGAGCCCCTTCAACGAGGAAACTAAGAATAAAAATTAAAAATATTTATAAAAAAATCAAATGAAATTTTTTTAAAATAACATAAAAAAAACACAAAATAAAATTAATCTTAACCAGAGTCTTAGATTTTAGATAATTTACAATAAAAAAATTAGATTGGGATGGCTGTAATTTTTTATAAAGATAATTAGAAAATTATAATAAATTTTTTTTAATTATTATGAGTGTTAAAAATTTTAAAAAATAGATATCAATTTTTTCAGATTCAGTTATAAAACTTATATTTTTCATCATAAAACTTTCTTAAAAGTGATAAAAAGCTGGATCCAAATAAAATTGTAATAATAGGCAAAGAAGTAGATATTAAGAGATGATAATAATTTTAGTCAATTTTTTATTTACAAATTATTAAATTTATTTTTAAATGAATTTTATAGATAAAAGATATCTAAAACTTATAATATATTTATTTAATAAATTCAAAAAATATATTTCTAAATATCTTGATAAAAAATAATGAGTATAATATATAAATAATTTTTATTACATTCATTTAAAAATAAATTTAAAAATTTCATACTATTTTAACCCAATTCAAATAACAAATAAAAATTTAGTCACCTACTTGAGCTCGTGGAAAACACGTTAAGGTGAATCTACTGCCTTTAAAGAGTTTATCCATACAAATAGTCTGAGCTTGTGGCGAGCACATTCAGGCGAATCTCCTCAGCCTGTGGCAAACACACTGAGATGAGCCCACCCGCCCCACGCGACTAACTCTGCCCTCTTTTTCCAGGTGCACAAGGGGGAGATGCTCTTCGGCTACCAGCCCTTCGCCACCAGAGACCCCCGCATCTTCGGCGCCACCGCCGAAAAGTTCGTTCCCGACCGCTTCGTCGGCTCCGAGGGCGCCAAGCTGCTGAAGTACGTGTGGTGGTCCAACGGCCCCGAGACCGAAAACCCCACCGTCAACGACAAGCAGTGCGCGGGGAAGAACTTCGTCATCCTGGTCGCCCGCCTCTTCGTCGCCGAGCTCTTTCTCAGCTACGACTCCTTCACGGCTGATGTGAGCCAGTCCTTGATCGGCTCGCAGATTACGTTTACTTCTCTAACTAAAGCTCGGGCCTAGCTCGGTGACGGCGGCCTTGAGTAATTAACTGCTACGCCGGCATGGTAGTTTTTAAGTTAAGGACGTGGTAGACTTTCGTGGTTTTTTTCTCTGAAGGAGTCGAGTGGCGATGCTATGAAATTTGAATTTTGGTACGGGGTATTATTGTGATATTGTACTTTAACCACTTGGTCGTGTTGTGGATGTGTAATAATGCAATAAGAGAAAAGTTTGCGTACTCGGAAGCTTTCATGGAGTAATCTTATAGTAAATATAAAAAAAGTACAGGGTAAAATGAAAATCAAATGATTTTAATTTTAAAAATCGAATTAATTAAATTATTTTTCAAACCGAAATTAATTGAATAATTAATTTGATAATAAATTTAATTATTATAATTTACTTAATATATATAATAAGAAGTATATCACATAATGTTTTGTTGAACGTTATACTGGCATGACGGATGAATAGTGTTTGAATAAATCGTTATGTTATTTATTTATAGTTTCTGAAATTTATTAATTTAAGATTTTAATAAATATAAATTTGTATATTATTTGATTTTTAGTTTAATAGATTTTGTAAAAAGCAAAAGTTTAAATTAATAATAAAAATAATAATAAGTTGAAATTACAATTAATAATCTAAATTGTATTAGATTTTGCGAAAGCAAAAATCAAAATTAATAATAAAAATAAAAAATAATTCAAAACTATAATTCATTATTAATCGATATTTTATCTAAGTAACACACGCTCCTAAATTTGAGGATAATAAAAAAAACTCAAAGAAAAAATATTTATAAATAATAAAGACTCTTAATACCATATTTGACACTTAATAATGACCCAATATACATTAACTATCTATGAGCTATAATCCATCAAGTTAATCATAATTACACAGCCTAATTATTTAAGTTTACTGTATTTTCATTAATATTAACATTAGAGATATATATAATTTGATTTTTATATATCAACCAATTCTTTAACAAAATTCACTATCACTACTAACGTTTTTCTTCTCTCTCTCTCTCTCTCTCTCTATTATTCCTCTAATTCAACGGTCAATATTTTTCCACCTAATTACGACAGGAGGGAATTGAAAACCCTTGCCAATCCATTCAAAACCATATGTATTATATATTTTAAATATTAATAAGGCTTGAATTTAATTTAGATTTATATCTTGAATATATATATATATATATATATATATATATATATATATATATATATATATATATATATATATATATATATATATATATATATATATATATGATGAAGGTTTTTAATTAGCACACATAAAGAGGTGCAGGATTGGTTAAAGTGAACCATGGTTAGGTTAATTAACCAAGGCTATTGCAAGTGAGGCTTTCTTGTCGTTAGTGAGGGAGGCATATTTGGTGAGGTAATGAATGTAGACTTTAATATTATTATGATAAAATTTTGCTATCTGCAACCTAACCCCACATCTTCTTTAATTGTATTTTTTTTAATAACTCAATTTATAAATTAAAATCTATTTTTTGACATGTTACAAAATTTTATAATAATTTTATTAGTATTTTTTTTTCTCGCGCAATTGCTATCATTAATTTGATAAACAGTTAATAGTCAGTATAACTAAATAATTAATGATGTATAAAGCAAAATTAGTGTTAATTAACTTAAAGAGTCGTCCAAAAAAAATTTTGAGTTAGAATAGGCCTTAATTACATAGATAAATAATTAAAATTGTATTATATTTTTCTCAAAAAATATATAATAATTTTAAAATTCATTTATATGAAAATTTTGAATTTCAATCCAGATATTACTTCAGAAAATTATTGAATCAGCTTAAGTCAAGGATGGCAATTGTGCTTAGGATGGTTGAACTTGATAAATAAATAAGCCAAACTTAAATTTGGCATAATACTAACTTGCGAGCCAGCACATTTGAAAAAAATTAATATAAAATACATTTAAAATATTTTAAAATTCAATAAATTAAATACAAATTTTTAAAAATATTCTTAATTTTTTAAAAAATAATTTCTTATTATTTTCATTCTTATTTCCCTTTTTTATTATTTTATTATAAAATCAATTATACGCAAATCATTTATCTCTTTCTATCAAATTTGAGCTTAAATCATTTACACTCATAGTAGTGGCTTATATATGAGAAAATATATGTATAATTTTTTAAAAATAACAATAAATAGTTTTAAACTATATGATAATATATGTGTACAATTTTCGAATATATTTTTTTTCTCAATTACTTAATTGCTCATAAGTCCTTTTATAATATATAGTATAAATGACTGTTTCTTTCGTCATAAGTCCTCGTGCAGCACGCTAGTTTATTTTATAATTTAAAATTAAATAATAGTTAAAAATTCTATTGTTAACTATAAACATAGAAATAAACTAAGCCCGCCTACAACTTGCAATTATTTTAATAAAATTGATCTACAATAATTAAGATTAAATTAATGATAATTACATCAGAGAAGACATTTTATCTTATTACATCAATGACACGGATTTTAATTAACCTCATTAAACGGCGGATACAAATAAAATAAATTACCGATATTTTAAATCAATAGGATTAAAACCATTTTTTTAGTATTTTTTAAAATTAGTAATGACTTTGATTTAATATGATTAATCATTAACCGTCTACTAATTATCCTTTTCAGGCAAATCAAGCTGGTTTAAATCTTAATTTAAACTAAATTTTATCAAGAAAAATAATAATAATCACCCTCTCTACGAATTAGATAACATACTGAATTACAGAGCAAACAGAGCAAGTATAAAAGAGAACTCCTACAGTGCTGATAGCATTACAGAGTAAACAAAGCAATATATATATATATATATATATATATATATATATATAAAAAGGATATTTCAAAGATTAAAAATATTTGTACAAAATCAAAAGAAAATTAAGGTAACCAGGAGACATCTAAATTATTTAAAAAAAACAAAAAAACTTTTATATTGTCCTGTAACTTATTATCAAAGGTCTTCAGATTCTGAGAAACTGTTATATATATATATAGAGAGAGAGAGAGAGAGAGAGAGAGAGATTTCACCTACAGATCTCCTTCTCTTTTATTCAACAAAATAAGCACAATGAAATCACAGAAACCCTCCTCAACCTACAGTCTCATAAGACAATCAAAACATCATTTTAAATTGCAGCAAAATATTCCTTGCTGAGCTTAGGGTCAGGCTTCATGGACTTCTCCCCTGGCTTCCATCCAGCTGGGCAGACCTCATCTGGGTTCTCTTGCACATATTGTAGTGCCTGCAGGGAGAATTTAGGCTAAATTTTGATAAAGAAGTTTTTGAGCAGCATAAATCCGAAGAACTATTTAAATTTCATTTTCCACCTGCTTTAGGGTAAACCTTGGATACGGTAAAACATGGAGGAAGTGAGATATAAGAGATTTACACTTTCCCTCGATATAATTTTTGTTTCTACTTCATTTAAATCCTAAATCTTAAAAGTATCTATCAATCAGTTTAAAGGAATTTAAGCATATTTTACACCTATCATGTCAAATAATTTTTTCATATTTAATGTCTTTTATTATATGCTAAATGTGGATTTATAAGAATTAAATATGGCTTGTAATCAAACAATCCCTACCTCTAGGATTATAAGGTCTTTTTCTTTTCCACCTAAGTCCGTAAGGTCGAGCTCTATTTTTATGTAGGCGTGATTCAAACTCGAAACCTTAGCAACAACTTGCAAGCCTCTTATCAACCAGACTAATTAGTTATACTAATTAGCTTTATAACGTCAAATGTTAGAACGAACTCAAGTCAAGACGGATTTTATAAGAATATCCTAAATGAAATTTGATCAAAAATAAATAATTTTATATTTATTTGAGTTATTTTGAGATATGCAATATCTTGTAATGAAGTTTATCTCAAAGTAAATTCAATGACTATAAAATCTATTTTGATCAAGATGATGATTATTTTCATCTCAAAGATGGCCTATAATTATAGATGTGAAATTAAATTTATAACGTACCTGAAGGGTCCTCATTGTTTCATCAACACTGCGGCCAATGGCCAAGTTATTAATGGTTGAGTGCTGAATCACTCCATCCTTATCGATTATGAACAAGCCCCGCAAAGCAATGCCCTGCCATATTACACCAATCAGACATTTCATGTGAAGCAACTTTAATGAGAAATATATCATTCTGAACATATTGACAAAAAGAAGTAAAATCGCCCGGCTGCTTTATTATTAATTAATAAATAGAGCAATATTAAAGTAGAATATATCAATCTATAGTATTATTAAAAATGGGCTTTACTATTTAACTCAAATAAAATCTCATAACAAAATTTTGGAATGCATGTGTTCAGGAATGGTGACTTCTGCTACTTCTTCCTTCTAAACCTAGTGCTGGCCTTCTATTATTTTCTCCTATTCCCACTTTTTTCTTCATTGTCTATTATTCATTTCTATTTCATACTTCTAACTAAGGGTGTAAGTGTGCCGAGCCAACCCTCCCGCTCTCCCTCCCTCTCACGCCCGCGCTCGCTCGCTCTTGAGTAGGATTTTACCTAAATCCTCTACCTTTTCTACGGTTCTAGCACTCGCTGACCTAACCAGCCAAACTCGAGCCTAATATCAATGAATTGAGCTTGAGCAAATAACTGGAGAGTCAAGTTAAGCTCGTGTTTGACCTAACTCAAGCTCGACTCGACTATTTTGCACTCCTATTTCTAACCAACGAACCTCATGATGAGAATTAGCCAGCACTCTTTTTATTTTTCTTCTTATTTTACCTCCTGGGAAATTAAAGTGTGAAAACTGAGTTTGTCGTTTACTTGATGTTTTCCTTCATGCCCAACGTGCTGTTTTTTTTAAATAATTTCACTTCCCTAAAACTATTTTACTTGATAATTATTCTCAGCTTTCAAATTTTGAATTTTACACTGCCAGTTATTCTTTCCTGAAAATCACTATGCCTATAATCAAGTTATTCATAGTCAGCATTTAAAAAGACAGACAAGCCCTTTTATATGCCAATCAAACCAGCTGGGACCTATCCTTTTCTTAGTATTGAGCTAAAACAGACAAAGCATAAAAGCACCGATTAGATCTTTTTACATTCTTTCTAGGTAATTAATTTCAGATTTTACTGTAATAAAATTCACATTGATTAATTCTTGATCGACGTGGCATTTATAATTTATGCTTTTATATTTTGTGTAGTTTTTAATCAAATTTTTATAACCAATTAATGAAGTGAATTGACATGAAATAATTAAAAAATTTTACTTTATTATACAAATAATGAAAAACACAACTAAAGTTAATATGCTGGCATAATAAAAGTATCCATCTGATGGATAACTAGAATTTAAAAAACTCTTATTTATATTGCCTTGCTTGTAGCATGATAAACCTTGATGAATGCATGTTTTTTTCTATTATCATCTTTCTTAGCGAACAAGGTTTGAAAAATCCTATCAGCTTGTGCTTCGATCCTAAGAATGCTACCATCATAATAATAAAACTAATCAAAATTTGGCCACCAACATCCTCAAGAGTAGGATGATGACAATTTTAGGACAAAGCGCTCTTCAACAAAAGACTAGGTACTATGAACTACAAAATAATTGTAAAAGAGATCAAACAATAACAACAACAACAACAACAACAACAATAAGCCTTAATCACTAGGTGAATTACATGAATCATTCGCCTCCATTGTGTCTATTATTATGTCAAATTCTCATTTAATTCAAGTATACTAAGATCATTTTTTATACATCTTAACCAAGTTTTTTGGTCTACCTCTATTTTCTTAACAGGCAAATCTAATGATCTACTCTCCTAATCGGGTCATGACGGACGCTTTATGTGGCAAACCATCTAAGCATTCTCTCTAATCTTATCTACCACTATTTACTCCAACTTTTCCCAACATACTCATTTTGCATTCTATCTCTAAGAGTAAAGCCACTCATCCACCTGAGCATCCTCATCTCGTAATTAACTTAGTCTTATGCTTCTTTTATACCAACATTCGCACCATAAGTCATTCCGTGTCTTACCACCATCTTATAAAATTTTCCTTAAATTTAAGTGGAACTTTTCTATCACATAGGTCAAATGCATTCCTCCACTTCAACCATCCAACTTGAATTCTACTAATAACATCTCCATCTATTTCACCATCATTTTGAACAATAGAGCCTAAATATCTGCCGCCACTCTTATTAATGACTTGATCACCTAAAGTCACAACACTATCACTAAACTTTCTACAACTAAAATTACACTCCATATATTCAGTTTTAGATCTACTTAAACGAAAACCTTTAGACTCTAAAATTGACCTCTATAATTCAAGTTTCTGTTGGACTCCCTCTCTAGTCTTATCAACAAGAAGAATGTCATCAGCAAAAAGCATACACCAAGCATAAAAGAAAAAAAATCAAAACATTATGTGGTTCGGATTAAGTAAACCTACATTCATAGCTACAAAAAAATCTAATAATAACTAAACTTCAAATAGGGTACATTAGAATTACAGTTCAGACAATCAGAGAAATGGGCAAATATATCAGTTGTCTAGTTGAGAGATTACAGCCACTTACAATGAAGAGAACAGCTATATATGAAAAAAGAGAAACCAGTATTGCTCCAGTTACTCTCTTCCCCCTCTCTACTACAGGAGTCCAAATAAGAACTATTCAGAAGTATGACCAAGAAGAGCTTATTCTCTCACTAAAATAAAGAATAACAACACTCCTTAAAAAAAACCAAAGAATTCCACTTGCAAACACCTAAAAAAACTTCTCTTTCTTCTGTGGATGACATCCCTCTCCTTTTTCTTTCTCTTTTTCTCCTCACTTGTTATTTCTGTGTTTGATGCATGAAATTATTGATTTCTTCCCACTTTCATAATTGCATCATGTGGTGATAGGCTTTAAAGATGAAGTGTGAATATAACTTGGGTTAGGTAACCATCTTTAAAAAATTAGTGTGAATGAACTTTTCAGTTCGTAATCATTAATCTTGAAATATAAGTACGAATGAATTTTAAATTTGGTAGCCACAAATGTTGAAAATCAAAACCAAATTTTATCTAAAAGAGCTGGATCAATGTCCTTGCATTCAGATAAGATGTTGAGGGCATAGACAGTAAAGGAAGGCTTTACTTCCATGATAAGAAGGAATTGTGACGACGCATTTGGGTAGATCCAATCATTTGTATGCTTCTTGATTGTAAGAATCAATAATAAATGATTTCCAAAATTTCGAGTAAGCCTTACAATATTCTGATAAGTTATGTGAAAAAACATTGCAAGGAAAACAAAAGATAGTGTTTTAGATTCAATCTTTTTCCAAAAACTGCACAAGGCAGAACCGATAGAAACTTCCTAATTCAAAAGAATAGTAACATCCATTTCAATTACAACCCTAACAACATGCAGCCTAAAAAGCTTTGTAATAGTAGCAACCACTTGAAATCCCTAAAAATATAACCCAAAAAAATAAGATGGATTGGGTAAAGTAATGTCAAGAAAGCTGGGAAAATGCAACCCAAACCAGAGTGAGAGTGATTCTCACAAATGAGTAAGAGCAACAAGACCATTTTAACATATCAATCATATTGTCATTTATATAGCAGGATCAACATAAACAAGTCTAGAGTAATTTGCTTCTAAAGTTTATAAGTTAATCCCATGAGAATATGATGAAAGCAAGAAGTCTAACAATCAAATGTAATCTAAACTAAATTTACATATAATGAGAATCTAAAAAAACTTGCCCATAATAAACATAAATAAATAAATAAATTGCTAACTTGAAAATCTCAATTTAAATCAAAATATGAAATTGAGCATGAAAAATAAAGGACTAATTATGTTGAGATGGGTTTGATCCTTATTTAAAAAATAAAGGGAAATGGTGAGCTGATGTACATTGAAATCCTAAAGCCTTCATGCCACAGATAACTTCAGCTACAACAGAAATAAAGGCCACTGGAATAGATGGCGGTGAACAATTAACTCCAATGGGGGGCAACCAAGGGCATAACTTTGAGGGTAACTCAATAAGGTGAGCACTGATGATCGAGTATGGAATGGAGATAAGGAGTATGAATATAAGATCGAACAAATAAATCAATAGAAGCAAATATGCTAACTAGAGCGATTTAGAATAAGTAAAGAGAGCAATCAGCAAACAAGAAAAATACCAACAAAATTGATGGGAACACCTTCCTCAATGAAGGTGATGAGGTTGGACCACAGGCTAGGGAAGAGAAATCCCCTACTAAGATTGATAGAATGAAGGGAGTTGCACAAGTAGAAGAAAGGAAGTCCTCTCAACAAAATAGCTTGGTAGTTTATTAAATGAGCCTTATCAAGCCTTTGAGCTAAATAATGAGACCTTAATTGAATGTACTACTAAATAAATAATATATTAGTGAGAATAAATAAATAGCTTGTTTTTATGCATAAAAGATTTCTAACATAGAACAAAGTAAGATTTTCATAGAATCACTTAAATAAATTTGTAAAGTCTTAAATGAGTTGAGACTTAATTGAGCTTTAAATGATATTATTCATGATCATGAATGAATCAAACACCAAGCTGTTTAAGTTTATTCTTTTGTCAATCGAATATTTATAATAGTATTACAACTTGTTTGTTTAGTCATGTGGTGATAGGCTTTAAAGATGAAGTGTGAATATAACTTGGGTTAGGTAACCATCTTTAAAAAATTAGTGTGAATGAACTTTTCAGTTCGTAATCATTAATCTTGAAATATAAGTAATGAATGAATTTTAAATTTGGTAGCCACAAATGTTGAAAATCAAAACCAAATTTTATCTAAAAGAGCTGGATCAATGTCCTTGCATTCAGATAAGATGTTGAGGGCATAGACAGTAAAGGAAGGCTTTACTTCCATGATAAGAAGGAATTGTGACGACCGCATTTCGGGGTAGATCCAATCATTTGTATGCTTCTTGATTGTAAGAATCAATAATAAATGATTTCCAAAATTTCGAGTAAGCCTTACAATATTCTGATAAGTTATGTGAAAAAACATTGCAAGGAAAACAAAAGATAGTGTTTTAGATTCAATCTTTTTCCAAAAACTGCACAAGGCAGAACCGATAGAAACTTCCTAATTCAAAAGAATAGTAACATCCATTTCAATTACAACCCTAACAACATGCAGCCTAAAAAGCTTTGTAATAGTAGCAACCACTTGAATCCCTAAAAATATAACCCAAAAAAATAAGATGGATTTGGTAAAGTAATGTAAAGAAAGCTGGGAAAATGCAACCCAAACCAGAGTGAGAGTGATTCTCACAAATGTATAAGAGCAACAAGACCATTTTAACATATCAATCATATTGTAATTTATATAGCAGGATCAACATAAACAAGTCTTAGAGTAATTTGCTTCTAAAGTTTATAAGTTAATCCCATGAGAATGTGATGAAAGCAAGAAGTCTAACAATCAAATGCAATCTAAACTAAATTTACATAAAATGAGAATCTAAAAAAACTTGCCCATAATAAACAAAAATAAATAAATAAATTGCTAACTTGAAAATCTCAATTTAAATCAAAATATGAAATTGAGCATGAAAAATAAAGGACTAATTATGTTGAGATGGGTTTGATCCTTATTTAAAAAATAAAGGGAAATGGTGAGCTGATGTACATTGAAATCCTAAAGCCTTCATGCCACAGATAACTTCAGCGAATGACTAAGGGGTGAAAGTAGTAAGAGCAATAATAACAACTAATGCTTTAAAAGTAAAAGGATGAGCTACAACAGAAATAAAGGCCACTGGAATAGATGGCGGTGAACAATTAACTCCAATGGGGGGCAACCAAGGGCATAACTTTGAGGGTAACTCAATAAGGTGAGCACTGATGATCGAGTATGGAATGGAGATAAGGAGTATGAATATAAGATCGAACAAATAAATCAATAGAAGCAAATATGCTAACTAGAGCGATTTAGAATAAGTAAAGAGAGCAATCAGCAAACAAGAAAAATACCAACAAAATTGATGGGAACACCTTCCTCAATGAAGGTGATGAGGTTGGACCACAGGCTAGGGAAGAGAAATCCCCTACTAAGATTGATAGAATGAAGGGAGTTGCACAAGTAGAAGAAAGGAAGTCCTCTCAACAAAATAGAGCAAGAAATTAGTGCAAGCGTTTTAAGATATTGAGGCAAGCCTATGGTTTAACCTTTATGGTCTAAGAGAGACTTGCACTTTTGTTAGGCATATTCTTCGAGGTGTTTTAAGTGATGTCTCATATTAATACCTAATATAAATTGTAAAAAATAGTTTATTATATTATATATCTAACATAACATATATCCCAATTTAAAATTTTAAGTTAGAATTGTAAGGGTCGAGAGATAAATAGGAGTAGTGGCTCAATATGTAGTAAGCGAACAAGAGGGTTTGAGAACTACAAGAAGGGGGAAGGTTGTGAATGAGCTGGGTTGTGCCTGTGTGCAAGTGATTGACTACATGTGAGAAGAACTTTAACTGTGACCTGAATCTTGATGCTGATGACATTTTTAAATTTAAAGTGAAAGCATGCCTTGAATCACTTTCCAAACTTTCACTTTATATTAAATTTAAAATTGAGATATATTTTTTCTTCTTATTGTGTGATTTTATAGTTTATGATGATAAACTAAGTTAAATTGTCATAATTTATGATATAATAATGATATTTTAAAATTTTATGATTTCTTCTGGCTCGAGGCTGCTAAGGAAAATGCCCTAAGTACCCAATTTTGCCTTTGTAAACCTTTAGTGAGCTACCACCTACACCTCACAAGCACAATGAGTGTTACAAAAAATAAATTGAGACTCAATAATATGTATTTTATATCTTAGTGATGGAGGACAAATAAGGTTAGAATTTTAGTACAACAATAATAACATAATGTATGTATACCACATAAAAAAATTTAGATACCCCTAGACACACCAAAAACTTGTTTTCTTTTTAAAAAGTCAAAACAAGAAATAAAACCCAAAGGAATATATTGATTGAATAAATTTGAAGAATCAAAAAGAAATTCAATCCACACAAAATTAACGAACAATTATAATGACTTCATGACAATAAGATTCCACTTGTATTAAATTTAAATGAAATAAAAAATTTCCAGCAAGCAAATAGCAAAATATACAAAAGAAATTAGGCCAAGAAAGGAAATAACCAAAGCAAAAAAACTTTAAGCTAAACTAGCACAAAGAGATAACTCCCTTGAACTTAAGTAGTGCATGTATCATGCTAGAAGAAATCACACCCTAGCTCAAGCTAGCTTCTCTGCCTCCTACTAGCCTGCTTGTCATTCATTCCCTTCTCCTATGTGATCTTATGGCTTCATTCATTCATTGATCAATGTGATCCTGATTACCACCACACCAATTCATAACTTTTTCATTATAATTAAATTATATAGCTAAATTTTAACCCCATAAATTTGTATATTTCCTACTAAAGGTTCCCCTAGACTAATATAAATTTAGCACAAATAGTGAAAAAAATCCACTACAAATTCTCTCCAATTCCTATCATCATATCATATAGTATTTTCATAAGCTTCAACCTTCATCGCTGCAACAAATTCTCTCCAATTTTTTCATCTGTCACCTTTATTGCAGTAGTCTTGATTCTATTTTTTCTTGGTCAACTACTACAATAATTTACATTCCCATGGATCACAATAATTCACATGTTCCCTTCATCTTAGGTTCATTTAAAACTAAGATCAGTAAGCTAAATCCAATGGAAGAATTACAAACATTCATTCACTATATCATTTGAATGAAAAGAATTATCTTAAATAGAGTCACAATTTATGGTTATCTTAACTATTCACAACTTGTTCACACCTTATTGAAGGGAAGAAAAGAATTAGGCCATTTACTTGACAAGACCTCAACAAGGTGATCCCGCATTCAATGCTTGAGTTGAGTAAGACTCTTTGGAGATCTCTTAGTTATAAAACTCTAAGATTATTGAAATATGCGCAAACAACATTGTCCTTCATTTAGCAAAGAAAACAAGAAAAAATAGTTAATCAACTGTATTCTAAAGTCATATAACTCGATTTTATGAGATCAAAACCAATAAAACTGATACCTCATCCACAAAACAAGAAGTACAATCTATTATAAAACATTACAACCTACTACAAGGCCTCTAGCAAGAGCTGGATCATCATCAATATGTCTAAATAGAATGTGTCAATGATGCAACTCTCCTTAAAAAGTTTATTTTAAAAAAACAAGTTTATGAATTTTTTGTTAGATTAAATATTGAATTTGATATTGTAAGGGTACAAATTATCCTCAAATAAGTTATTGCTATCATCCGAATGATAGAACATAAAAGGAGTGTTATAATTACCATTAAGCCCATGAAAGGTTCCACTTTAGTAATAAAGGTGATGACATCAAGCACACTAATTCAAATCTCTCCAGAGGAATACAAGCAGCCAAATCTAACAAAAATAGTCAATAATATTTTAATAGCACGCACATTTTAGAAATGCTTAACATTCAAAAGACATGTTAAAAGCTTCATGGCAAAGCATCAAGCAAAAATAGGACGACACAAGGAAGTCAAATAAAACAACAGACACATTCTTACAAAAGAATCACCGATTGAGTTCCAAAGAAATAGAAAAATTGAAATAATTGATGATATCACTATAAAAAACTCTTATAAAAAGTACTTATTTTCTTACATTCTTAGGCATTACCTCAAAAATGTTATAACTCTAGCTCATATACTATTGACTCAAAAACCTCCTACCATATAACCAACTCACACAAATTTATTTCATATACTCTATGCGCTACACAAAAAATTACAAATTATTAATGGGTCCTTAATGACCATTGTCGATCAAAAAGACGTTCTTATAAACAAATCCCTCAAACTTTGAAATATCATCCACATTTGTAAAATATTCACCAACATGTAATCTATCAAAAATCTAACTATAGGTTCAAAATGCAATGTTACATTTTACCCTTCACATTATATATTTTAAGTGCAAAATAGATGGATGATAATTGGATTTTCAACAGAAAAAAATAATCTCTATAACCTTGAGAAATTCAATGATCACAAAAACTCACACAACCTATAGTACTATAATTACTTTTCTGAAACTTTTTAATCCAATAAAAAAAGGATACAGCTCCAACACCTATGTCTTAGCCATCCTTCTTTTGTTATTATGAGAACTCATTTTTTTATCATTCAAAAAAATAATAGTGAAGAATTTTATTATAACATTAGCAAGTTAGCAAAACATAAACATACCAATTTTCCAATATACAACACAAGAAACTAAAATCCTTTCTTCTCTAATTTATAGTGACATCTAGAAACCAGCCTCTACATCTAACACCTCAATTTGTGTCCTTTAGCAATCATTACACTCATGTGTCATGAATCTTTTTAAAAAAAACTAAAAGTGATATAAGTAATATACCTTTTTCACCCTATTCGCTATTATCAAAAATCAATTTGGTGTTGCAATTAAAAGAATCAAACTCAAAAATGCCAAAAAAATTTCAAAATATAATCTCTACTGATACTTCTAAAAAAAATACATGAGCCCTATAGCATGTATATGCGCCAAGAAAAAATGGTAATTGAACAAAAGAATAGATACTTGCTATCACAAGAACTCACCCTTTGTAAAAGAATGTTCCAAAATAATATTCAAAGAAGCTATTTTAGAAACCACTCACATCATAAACTAGTTACATATAAATTTCCTTCGTTTCAAAAGTCTTGCATAAGTTGTAACCAAATTCTTCTCACTTCAACACCTCAACAACCTTATTCTCCAAACATATGAAAGGGTTACCTTAGTTTACACACATCCCCAAAATAAATAAAAATTAATCCAAGAATGATAAAATGTGTTTTTAAATTTTAATAGCAACCCTCACACCCAAAAATAGCACAAATGCCACCATCCCCAAATGAGAAAAGTGCAAGCCCACTAATACCACTTTCAACAAAGATGATTTCTACTCTTGCTCCATATCCTAAGAAAAAAATATCATTCATAAATAATTTTTTTCTTCTACAATGTCCTTCATTTCCCTCATCCTAACCACAAATTTTACTCCAAAACCAACCACTGCTACACAAACTGAGCTTATATCAAAATACCTTCTACTTAGCCATTATAAGATTACTCAATGCAAAAAAGGCAAGCCAATCTACATAAATCCAATCAACCAAATCAATCTCTATCACTAAATTCATCGAGGGATCTTCAAGCCTACAAAAAGAAGTGCAAGAACTTCCACTGAAAATCCCTTGAAGTTATTTTTATCATATAAAAATTTTTATCATGATCACCCATCCTACCTACTAGCATCCAAAAAAAAATATCTAAGATTTTAAATAATATGAATTAAAAAAATTCTATAACGTTAAAATAAAAATGCTTCAACAGAATAAAATATGAGAATTGATGACACTTATCAAAAAGAAAAAACTAGCAAGATATAGATAGGTTGTTAATGTAAAATGCAAATCTAATGGCTCGCTAAGAAAATATAAAGTAGACTAAGGGAGAGAGGCGATACGAAATTTCACTCTCCTCTGTCTCACTCAAGTGAATTGGTTTCGAGAGCATTCCGCCAATTTTTGGCGATTTAACATATAAAATTAGTTATCTTGAAACCTTCGCTCCTATTACTAAAATGAACACTATTCATGTATTCTTATTATTAGCAATTAATATGAATAGGAAAATACAATAATTTGGTGTCAAGAATGAATGGTGAATTAAATAGAAAGATTATATAGTGGTCCCATCAAGATTTGGATCAAATAACAAACAAAGGTATGTAAATTAACAAAAAAAAAGGTATTATATGGTTCAAAGAAATTTGCAATAGCATGATTTAAAATGTTAGCCGAGGTAAAACTTAACACTGGATAAAAACAGAGTTAAAAAATTATACATTATTTATGAAAAAAATAGCTTCAGTAAGACTCTCTGCACAACTAATTTATGTCGACGACATCTAACGACTTGGAAAGAATAAAAACTTCAAAGAAAAAGCTACTCCAAATTGAAGTCAAAGAATTAAATAATCTAAAGTATTCTCTTGACATGGAAACTTTATATTACAAGAAAAATACATAATAAATTTATTTAAAGAAGCCGTTAAGTTGGGATAAAAGGCTATTAAGAGCCCCATAGAATTAAATCATAAGCTTATAGATTTAAAAACAACATAAAAAAAATCATCTACCAAAAAGTTGTGGAAAGACTTATCTACTTGTCACATACTATACCTTGTATTGCTTGTTTTGTTGGTGCAATATATCAATTCATGCAGAACTCTAAAGAATTGCATCTTAGGGCAATGCATCAAATTTTATAATATCTTAAGGGAATACTAACTAAAGAAAATTGATTCAATAAAGGATAGAATCTGACACTTGAAGCCTAGACAAATATTAGTTATACTTCAAGTATAATTAATAGGAGGTCAACTTCAAGTTATCACATATTCTTAGTGGGGCAACATCGTGTCATTATATTATTGTAGCTATCAACATATATTTTGCAATTAATAATTATATTTTCTTGAGTCCCTAAACCATTTATTCTTATTCCTATGTAAATTAGAAAAGCATGAAATAATTTAAAATATTGAATAATTAAAATTTATAAAAAAATAAGCACCTCTATCTAATCATAGAATTATAATGAAGTTAATATAGCCATTGTCGTTGGTCTTCCTAGCAACATGCACTTAGAGCACATGCAATTTAACTAAAATACAAAGAGAGCCCGTAAACTATATTGCATCTAAAAGCAATAACAATCAAATCCCTTTATTAGGTTTTGCAGACAACATTTTGTAGGTTTTGGAGAAAGAAGTAACTAATTAACTGTTTACCAACCTACTTAAGATCCGAAAGTGCAATATAATTTTTTAGAGAACCTTACCTGATCAGGAATCAATACACCATAGGAATGTGATATTGATTTAGTCACATCAGATATCAAGGGATATTTTATATCCCCGAGTCCTCCTGCCTTCCTATCTGTTTGAATCCAAGCAAGGTGGGAGAACTACAAGCACAGAAGTTCATGGCATCAGCGCAGAAATGTGAAAAAATTATGCAAAATGCGAAACTACAAGGTACACCAACAGGACACAAATATGCTTGAAACACAAAAAGTACATTTGTCAAATCTACTACAGTAAAGACCTTGCACAAAACCTCATGACTAAAAGTTTTACCCTATTGTGGTTGTGGCTCGGTAAATGAAGATGGCATTTATAAATATCTTAAACATAATAAATAAAACAAATATAAAAAATTGAACTATTCTGTTTTTAAACATTTTTGTCATATTATTTCATATTTTTTGTGAATCTTATTTTATGTTATTTATTTTCTACAAATTATTATGCAATCAGGACTCATGATTTTTTTGTTAGATTTTATATCTATTTTTCAATGTTATAGCTATGTTATCATCTATAGGTAAAATAAATCAAAATCAATAAAAAGTGATTGAAATCGACTTTAATTGAAACAATGCCTTCTATTGTAACATAAGTTAGTTTTGTTCATGATTTTTGAGAGGGAATATTATTGGTTTGGTTCAAAAAATTAATAAAATCAAACTATTCTCACCTCCTGTAAATTATTCTTACTATCACTGATACTCATCTCTCGAATGCAATCTTGCATGCAAGTGCACGCCCTATGCTCCACTGCTCTGCACCTACTTGATCGCACTTGTGATCACTCCAGCAGCTCATGTACCATACTCACCCTATGAACCTATAAGCTTCATACCCGCTCTATTGTGCCTATGATTGCTCCTTGCTTAAGATCCTGCTCACCACACAACCCCACACTCCCCAATGATCTTGCTTATAGGCATGTTGCTTCACACAGCTTTTCAGGATTAATGTAATGCCTTTGCCCTCAGTTATACTTGGTAAAATTTCACTTGTGTTCTCCTTTCTTTGCGAGGTAGTACGCATTGATGGCTTCCTCTATTACTCTGCCGAAGACAAATTTGTCTTCCACTATTGGTATATCTATCAAACTCAAAGGTGGTAACAATCTTCTATGGTTTCAAAAATTTTATTTTCTCATAGGATCTCATGAGAAACGTAAAACATCTGGACTCTTCACCAACCAAAGAAATGAACACTACCAAAGATACCAAATGAAAATCTTATGATTATGCCCTCACCTCAATACTCGATAGCCTCAAAATGTTTATTACTTCAATTTTTTTCCAACATCCACCAAAGAGATGGATGACTTTCTCCACTCCATCTACTTTCAGAATGATAAAATTTCTCAAATATTCAACATCACTCTCGACAAGGGTGGCAAAACTATATAGAAGTACTTCAACACTTTCAAAGAAAAATGACACGAACCACTTCAATATCACCTTTTTCCAACCAATTCTACTATTTGACAATAATAAAATGGAGAGGTTTTTGTTATCAAATTTCTCTCTCATCTTCATCTATCCTTCCAATCAATTCAAATTTGATTGATGGCAAACTCTACCATCCCCAACATCTCTAATGATCTATCACGTGTTCTTCAAGCCACTAAGTTACATACATCAACTTCATCTAATCTCAATGAGACTACCCTTGTAGTTGGAAAAAGAGGTGGTCGAGATGAGGTGGTCATGGCTTGTGGCCATAGTCTCAACTCTTTTTACCTTACCAACATTATCAAAAGTTCAATTACTCATTTGGCTATTGCTGAAAAAAATGGATTATCCACCTACAACTCAGCATCGTTGCACCATTATTGTAACCAACTTTACTTGTACTCACTCCAATTCAATCTCTCTAAAGAGGAAGATGATCAACTACTCGAGCACTCTCAATAAACAAATTCAGCCTCTCATGTGATATCCTTTTATAGTTCAACTGTCATGCTCATTCTGCTACATCATTACTTTGAAATTTTGGTGCATCTTCACATATAATAGATAACTGATAATTATTTTCCTCGCTATGACATCCCTCCTATCTAACATTATTGATAATGTATGACTCTCTCCTGCCACTAAAAAAAGATATATCTATTCCATCTCCTATACCCTTGATAATTTATTTACATGTTCACATGTTTCTATCAACCTTTTTTATACATTGTCTTACAAAATCTCATAATTATTCATTTAACAAATTTATTCTTCTTATTGCATTTTTTAGAATCTCATCGAGAAAATATAGGTGAAGGCATTTACTATCTCATTGATGCTACCACCACTGCCTTGTCCTACATTTCACTTTATCAGTGACATTGACATTTGGATCATCCTCCTTAAGACTTTTATGGTTTATTAATTTGTGTTCCCTCCTCTCTTTCCAAATTTTATTGTAGGCTTGTGGATATGTTAAACATCATTAGGCTTTCATTCCAGCCTCTACCTGCTCTCATAGTAGTGAAATCTAAGGGCTAAGTATTTGTTGACCCACATAGTTATTAAAAAAATTAGAAAAAAAAAGAAAAGAAAATGTTTCCATGTCTTACACACGACCCTATTTCCGCACACGACATATTCCACATCCTACACAATTGAGCATCCCCACACTCAGTCTGTATAATTGATTATGTTTCTCACTACCTCAATCGAAGGCAAGAATCAAGGTCTCTCTCTCTCTCTCTCTCTCTCTCTAGTTTCATGCGAATGATAATGAAACCATCTTGCTCACTCTCCTCAAAACTACATACCTCACCTACAAGGGTCCTGCAGACATCATATAACCTCACTCACCTCCTCCTACACACAATGCCACTATCACACAACCCCACTCTCCTACTCCCGCATGGCCACAACCCACATCCACCCACGCTCACCACTATTCAAATGCATGCACCTATTTCTCCTTTTTTCCTTCTACCTAATTGAAGTCCTGATAACCTACCTCCCCATTATTCTATCATGATCCCAGTTTGAGCCTACTCCAACTGAAGTCTAGGCCTCTCTTTCTCTCTACTCATGATCATGCTGGCCAGGACCCATCTTACCTCACCTGATCACCTCTCTCTAACATTAGCCCAAGACACCTCCGATAACCTCACCTCCTCTTCTCTCTCTTTAAAATTTCATCTCCTTTCTCTCCATATCTTTTCTCTTATCTCTCTCTAAAACATAAAAAATTTATTCTCCCTACAAAATCACAAACAAAGAAAGAGAAATCTCTCCCCCTCTCTCTACTTTGTGTGTCCTCACTCCACCTTAAACCAACATAATTCATCATTGGTGTGTGCAAAGGTAAAACTGAAAAAAAAAAGAAAAAAAAAACTAAATACCTATGAGTTGTAACACGGTGAAAACAATTGCTATATAGTATTATCATATATATATATATATAATTCAAAAGAAGTACTAATAGAAAGACAATTTATGATTATAATATATCATGATTTTATCCTCTTTATTTAATTCCTTTTTTGTTCTCTTTATTTGTTTATATATAAGCAGCTCTTGCATTTAATCAAAATACATATGAGAAACCTGCTTTAAAATGAATTACTGTTGATTTATCACAATATCTGATGATTCATGTCATATAAGATTGATCTAATTTGCTGCATGAATTATATCTGCTATGAAATAAAATGCATTGCCAATCGTAGCACTTTCTAGATCATATCATACTTTACACCTTTCCATTAAGCTTTTGTTGTTCTGATTAACTATTTTTATATTGGTATTTTTCTTAACATATCCTACTATAATAATGAAATTTTTTCATGAATCTCATATGCTCATTGTTTTATCAAAGACAAAGGTCATGTTCTTATTAATCATGACCCTTGTAATGTTTTATTTGCTCAAAATTGAAAACATAAATGATCAAATATAGTGCCTGAAATCCCACGTAAATGATTTATTATTGCAGTTGACTAAGCTTCTGGTATTTGAGAGGTATCATCTCAGCTAATTTAGTTGAACAATATATTTGTGAGACTGCAATGGAAGATTAATCTTCAAACCACATAAATTTTTTGCATCTTGACCTTCTTCGTGATTTTCAATTGTTTTCATTCTTAGCATTCAGCATAATAACCAATAAGAATTAAACGAAATAAACCTTAGTATGAGGGAAAATATATATAAAGAATTTATTCGATGTAATTATAACAAAAAATGGTAAATGGAGCCATAAATTATAGAAAGAAGAAGAAAATGCACAAAAATAGAAAGGAAAGGATAACTTACTTTACTATCAACTGAAACTCCCAAGATCTGTGTGTTTAATTTTTCAAAGTCAGAGTAGCGATCACTGAAAGCAGTAATCTCTGAAAACAGAAAATTCCAGAATAAAATTTGGTCCATGTTCATGGGCGAGGCTTATTTGGTTAGCTAAAAACAGATTAGTTAGAATTTACCTGTTGGGCAAACAAATGTGAAATCTAGTGGGTAGAAAAAGAGAATGACATATTTTCCAATGTAATCTGAAAGTTTGACCTACACATGCAAATAACTTATTAGAATTACTCATCTGACACCAAGCATTTTTATAATTCAAGACAGCGCCCCTCTAAATTTAAAGATTTAAAATACATAACCTTTTTCTTGTTTAGGACACAGAGAAATAGATGGATGAATGTCAACAAATGATAAAATCTATGCAACCTTTTATTAATTATCAAATGATTTCTTCAATTTTACCGGCATATAATCATTTGACAAAGATAGACAGAAAAGGAGCTTAAATCATTCTGAAATGATGCAATACTGAATAAAAGAATATTAATAATAGTAAGTAAATTTTATAATGAATGTTCAGAAAATAAATTGTGTAGACTTCGTTATATTGTTTAAAATGAGGGCAGAGCTAGAGCAATGATTAGGTTGCCGTAATGCTGGCCTACAAAGCGGGTTTGCTTATGAAATAAAGCTACAACATAGGAAAAAGATGGAGTCCAAAAACCACCTCTAAACCTGCATCTCAGAAAGACTGTATATTATCAATGGTGGTTAAAATAATACCAATATAGTATTACTCTAAATTTACTAATGACCGATTTTATTTCAGCATAATTGTTTGGAAGTGAGATGCAGAATAAAACTTAGTTTTCTCTTTTTTATAAATATTGGAGTTGCTTTATAACCTTTAAATTTCATCAATTAGTTAGAATTATTCTAGTTTATGTCATTAGGTTCGCTAGATAGTTTGTAGTGATTTGTTAGTAATGTTTTAGCAACAACAACAACAACAACAACAACAAGCCTTAATCCCACTATCCTATGAATCCTTCTGCCTCCATTGTGTCTATTATGTGTCAAATTCTCATTTAATTCTATACAAGATCATTTTTATACATCTTAAGTCTTTTTGTCTACCTACCTTTCTTAACATATAAAATCTAAATCTACTCTATGTCATCTGACATCGCTTTATGTGGCCAAACCATCTAAGCACTAATCTTATTTATCAGAGCTACTCTCTTTTTCCCAACATACTATTTTGCATTCTATCTCAAGGGTAAAGCCACTCATCCATGAGCATCCTCATCTTCGTAATACTTAACTTCCTTTATGTTTCTCTTTATAAACATTCTCGCACATAAGTCATTTACCACCATCTTATAAATTTTCCTTATTAACTTATCACATAAAAGAATTTTACTTCAACCATCCAACTTGAATTTACTAATAATATTCCATCTATTTCACCATCATAACAATAGAGCCTAAATATCTAATCGCCACTCTTATTAATGAATCACCTAAAAAAGAACACTACACTAAAATTTCTACAACTAAAATTACACTCCATATATTCAGTTAGATCTGCTTAAACAAAACCTTAGACTCTAAAGTTGACCTCCATAATTCAAGTTTGTTACTTCTAGTCTTATCAACAAGAAGAATGTCATAAGAAAAAGCATACACCAAGGTACATCTTCTTGTAAATGCCTCGTAAAACATCCATAACTAAAGTAAAAGATAAGGGCTTAATGTTGATCCTTGATGTAATAACCAAATAGAATAATGTCAATCCTCCTTGTGTTTGGACACAAGTGATTATTAGTATACATATCAATGACTTAATATAACCAATATTAACTTCTTTTGTTCTAGAACAAAGAACATCTCTTGAGACTTTATCATGTTTTCTCTAAATCAATAAATATCATATGTAGATCCTTTATTTTCTCTATGCTTCCATCAAACCTCTTAACAAATGTATAGCATCCATAAAGATCTACTGCATGAAACCAAATGATGAGAAACTTCAGCACATGAATCATGCTAATTACTCTCCCATAATTTTAATGTATGGCAATTAACTTAATTCCTCTATAATTTGCACAATCTTGTGCATCACCTTTATTCTTAAATATAGGAACCAACAAACTCTTTTCTCCACTCATCTTATCTTTTAGTCTTTAAAATAACATTAAAAGATTTGTAAGCCAAGAAATTCCTTTATCTCCTAAACATTTCCACACTTCTATTGGAATATTATCCTTATCCACATTTCATTTTCTTTAAAGCTTCATTAACTTATTTACTAATAAATAAAATGAAATTTCTAGTATTGTTTTAGCAGTTCAATATAAATCTATTAACAATTTATTAGTAGTTTTTAACTAATTGTTAGCATACTATTATTTCTAAGATCTATAAACGATAGATTCTTAGCCATATAAAATAGTGGACGGCATTCATAAAAGTTTAGTGGTTAAGTGTGAAATATGCAAAATTTATAAAGAGTCACTTTTTGACTTTTAATTTTACTATTTTATCAAGATTATTCTACTGAATGTCATAATATTTGATATTATATATATATATATATATATGGTGGTTTGTTAGCAATGTTTTGTCAATTCATCAATAATTTATTAGCAAATTCTTACCAATTTGTAGTAGTATAACTAGTTATTAGTAGATTATCATTTCTTTCTTTCATAAGCATGAGATTCTTGTCAATTTCACTCTTCAAGTATCGAAATAAGATGGACTAATTTTAAAATATTATCACATTACTATTAATATAAAAGAGCCAACAAAACTATTAGTATAAATTTGTAAGACATCATATCATAGTACACTATATATATTATTTTAAATATTAATTATAATATCTAACTCTACAAGTAAACTTTCTGGCATACGCGTACTCCCATCTTTAATCCATTTATATTATTAGAGATTTTCCTAAAAATGATTATCAACTAAAAAGTGAGTTAAACAACTTAGTGGATAATTATATTTACAAATTACTATTTTTCAAGGCTTCAGAAACAATATATATGCCAATTTCTATCAATAAATCAATATCATTCCTTTTCATGAAATGATAATAAAAATGTATTCGTAGAAGAGTATGATCATTAACTGTTTAGCTTCTCTTCTATTTTAAAATCTTAGCTTTTTCTTATTTTATAAGACACATATCACATTAGTCATCGTCTAAAAGTGTACCTGAAAGGCACATTATCTCATGACATTTCTTAAGTCAACCCCAAAGGAAAACTAACATTTTCCAAACCTAACCTAGAGGATAGCGACCTTTTCCATTTTCGTTTATGTGCACACATACGTTGCATCCACAACCACTATCATAACAAGGTGAACTACATCAATCAATATGAATAACTAATCACTATATAATATATTTATTTTCATGTCTTTCATCATGCATTTAATAGTGTATTTTACTTACCATTAATAAAATCATTGAAGATCATAAACAGATTAAAATAACTTAAAATAACAATTACATCAACATGAAAATTTAATAAGCTCAGAAAGAAAATTATTTTGTGATAAGAGATTAGTGTCAAATAGAAAATTTTCTTATTACACATACAAAAGCATAAAAACAATTGCAATATTAATTTGAGCATTCTTATATAAGCAATACAAAGTAATCATGCATTTTAATCTAAAAAAATAAAAATAATTATTATAAAATAGACAAAATAACTAACCACCATGAATGAGACTCAGTTGTTTCCTTTCTTCTAAGCATATTATACCTTTTAATGCTTTTCATGTTATCATTATTTTTCCTATTCTCGTCATCATTATCATCCTCACCATCATCATTGTCAAATTATTATTATATTATTATATTTTTATTAATAATATACTATATTATTATTATTATTATTATTACTATATTGTTATTATTATTTATCATCATTTCATTAAATTAAAAATTAGTTTGAACTTTAAAATTAATTATTTTTATTTTCATTTAAATTCAAGTTTGATTTATCAATTTAAAATTAATATAATAATTTATATTTGATTTTTTAAATCATTTACAAATATAAAAAATTTAATTATTAAAATTCTGACATTTATTTAAATTAAGTCTAATTTTTTAATTATCATCTATTTTAACTTAATTAATTGAGTAATATATATATATATGTGTGTGTGTGTGTGTGTGTGGGTATATATGTATGCTATCACATCTTTAACCATGTAAATTTGTTTGTAGATATGAAGACTGCTTTGTCTATTTAGGAAATTTGAGCCTCAATCAAGTATGCTTAAGGAATACAAGGAGTGGTTATTACCTTGCAAAAGTTATCGATGGTTTTTTTTTTTTTTTTTGAGGGAGAGAGGATGGGAGAATTTTTTTCTCTTCCCTTTTCTTTCTATATCTTCATGTTGTTTTCTCATTACTAGTTTGATAAAGAGATTGTATTAAACCAATTTACTATGATATGAATTAGGATGGACTACATGCATTTCAATCATTTGCATATTTGCTTGATCCTTACTTTAGTTGTTGATTTCTAGTAAAAGGATATAAAATGTTCAACAACAACAACAACAACAAGCCTTAATCCCACTAGGTGGGGTCGGCTACATGAATCCTTCGTCTCCATTGTGTCCTATTATGTGTCAAATTCTCATTTAATTCAAGTATACTAAGATCATTTTTTATACATCTTAACCAAGTCTTTTTAGGTCTACCTCTACCTTTCTTAACATAAGGCAAATCTAATGCATCTACTCTCCTAATCGTCATCTGACACCGACGCTTTATGTGGCCCAAACCATCTAAGGTGACTCTCCTAATCTTATCTACCACCTGAGCTACTCCAACTTTTTCCCAACATACTCATTTTGCATTCTATCTCTAAGGGTAAAGCCACTCATCCACCTAAGCATCCTCATCTCAGACACTTAACTTAGTCTTATGTTTCTTTCTTTATTGGCCAACATTCTCGCACCATAAGTCATTGCAAGTCTTACCACCATCTTATAAAATTTTCCTTAAGTTTAAGTAAACTTTTCTATCACATAATAAAGCCGATGCATTCCTCCACTTCAACCATCCAACTTGAATTTACTAATAACATCTCCATCTATTTCACCATCATTTTGAACAATAGAGCCTAAATATCAATCGCCACTCTTATTAATGACTTGATCACCTAAAGTCACAACACTACCACTAAAACTTCTACAACTAAAATTACACTCCATATATTCGCTTAGATCTACTTAAACTAAAACCCTTTAGACTCTAAAGTTGATCTCCATAATTTTTTCGTTGGACTCCTCTAGTCTTATCAACAAGAAGAATGTCATCAAGAAAAGCATACACCAAGGTACATCTTAAATGCCTCGTAAGAACATCCATAACTAAAGTAAAAGATAAGGGCTTAATGTTGATCCTTGATGTAATCCAACCAAATAGAAAATATTTTGTCAATCCTCCTTGTGTTTGGACACAAGTAATTAGTATATATATCTTAATGACTTGAATATAACCAATATTAACTTTTTCTCGTTTCTAGAACTCTCCAAAGAACATCTCTTGAGACTTTATCATAAGCTTTCTAAATCAATAAATATCATATGTAGATCCTTCTTATTTTCTATGCTTCTCCATCAAACCTCTTAACAAATGTATAACATCCATAATAGATCTACCTGCATGAAACCAAACTGACAGAGAAACTTCAGATCACATCGTAACCTATGCTCAATTACTCTTTCCCATAATTTTAATGTATGGCACATTAACTTAATTCTCTATAATTTGCACACTTGTGCATCACCTTTATTCTTAAATATAGAACCAACAAACTCTTTCTTCCACTCATCCGACATCTTTTAGTCTTTAAAATAACATTAAAAAGATTTGTAAGCCAAGAAATTCCTTGATCTCCTAAACATTTTCACACTTCTATTGGAATATTATCCCCTATCGCTTTTCCACATTTCATTTTCTTTAAAGCTTTCACTAACTTCGATTTACTAATACTAATGATAAAATGAAATTCTCTATTTGTTTAGTATTAAGGTTGCTAAAATCAATCGATTTCGTGATCCTTCATTGAAAAGTTTATTAAAATACCTCATCCACCTATTTTCAATATCTTTTCTAAGAAAAGCACTTTATTATTTTCATCCTTAATACCCTCACTTGAACTATGTCTTTACTTCTCCTATCTCTTTGCTAACTTATACATACATCTTTCACCTTCTTTGGTATCTAATCTATTGTATAAATCACTAAAAGTAAATTTTCAGATCATATATTGCTTTCTTAGAATCTCTGCAGCCATTTTATATCTTTCCCAATTCTCCGAAGTTTTACATCTAAACCAAGTTTTATAACAATGCTTCTTATTTCTTATCTTTTCGCACACTCGACTCCACCACCAACTATTCTTATTAAAAGAAGCTTTTCCTTTGATTCTCCAAGCACATCTTTAAGAACTTTAATTTCACTTGATATTTTTTCCCACATAACGTTAATTTCCTTATGAACATCCCAAACTCTAATTTCTTGTAGCTTGCTCTTAAAAATATTTTATTTGTGTTCTTTAAGTGTCCCCATCTAATCCTAGACAATAATTTAGTTTATTTTTCTCTTACAACATTTCATCTTAAAATCTAAAACTAATACCGATGTTACTTAAAATTTCACTTGAATGACCTTACAATCTTTACAATCTAAACAATCTATTTTTCTTATCAAAAATAATCAATCTGTTTTACTAGATCCATTTTATAAGTAATAATATGTTCATCTCTTTTCTTAAATAAAGTATTAGCAACTACAAAATCATAAGCTAAAGAAAATCTAATATACCCTACCTTCTTCATTAGTCACTCAAATCCATAACCACCATGAATACTTTT
Organism: Cymbidium sinense; assembly: GCA_021442155.1. Lineage (NCBI taxonomy): Eukaryota > Viridiplantae > Streptophyta > Magnoliopsida > Asparagales > Orchidaceae > Cymbidium > Cymbidium sinense. The sequence continues at coordinate 107,850,079 of CM038220.1, forward strand.
AAAATCTTCTACCACTCTACCAACATGTCCATTTAAATCTCCCCAATAAATACTTTTTTCTTCAAGAGGTATCTTTTGTATTAATCCTCTAATTCATTCCAAAATTTTCTTTTGAGCTACCTCCAAACCTACTTGAGGAAAACACTTATAACATTGATAATCTTAAGATCAACAATAATCTTTAAAGCTATAATTTATCTCCACATCTATTAATACTTATAACATTATCCTTCAAACTTTTATCTATAATCACACCTACACCATTTCTAGTTCGACTTTTACCAATACCAAAGTTTAAAACCTAAACTATCAATCTCCTTGCCTTCTCACCAACCCATTTAGTTTCTTGAACACATAAAATATTTATCTTTCTATGAACCATAATATCTATTAATTCCATTAATTTACCTCGTAAGTACCTATATTCCAAGATCCTAACCTAATTCTAGTTTCATGGACTAACTTTCGTCAAGATCAATCCATATGTGGGAACCTCGCTTATTTAACACCGCACCCGCAATGCGTTAAAGACATTTTTCATCAGATTCGCATACAACAAGGCCGCCTGTGGGACCAAGATAACACAATGATTTAAAGGATTCATGTCATGATTATTTCGACAAATTTTACTGCCGACTACCTAACGCAACCCTCCACTTTTGCATCCCGGGACTTGGGACCTAATGGTAGTGTTTAGTCGTATTCTCAAAGACCTATATCTACGCCGTACAATGGGGCATGGTTTGGTAATATCCCAATTTGTCCACTATTAGTAGATAAAATAATCTCTTTCACTTGAAATTCCAAATCATTCGACAGAAACAAAGATTTAAGGTCATTTTTCAATTTGTTCTCCTCTTCTAAGTTCATAGCTTTTAGCTTTCATCGATGTTACCCACCAAATAAAAGGCTTGTTCTGGGAAGACCGCCTAATTCTCAGGAAAGGATGAATTTAAACCCGAATTGTTTCTGGAGACCAACATATTTCCCTGGAGAACCGGTAAAGACTCGCACAAAGAAGGGTTGTGATAAGAAACGCTCAATTTTGCTTGCTACGCTTAAACGATCTTCTGGATAATTCAACCCAAGGATAAATTTATAATGTCCTAAAGTTCTTTAACGCGTGAAGTTTGCTTAACCCTTGCTAGCCATAATGTTCCTCACCAACGATCCTAGGTTGTAACATAGACGTTGAATCCAAGGGATCTACCGGATAAATACCTTTGGCGCTAATCCTCTTGATAATACGGTAGAAGCATCTAAATGTGCAAATGTCGCAGGAGAGGGTCGGTCAAATCATCCGCAGTACATAAACTATTTGGATCGATGTTATGGATCCTTCTTTAGTAATTCTTTCTTGCAAAGAACCCATTTCCGGGTAGGTTGATAACCCACGCAGAAGGCATTCTACCTAATAAGGCAAGACTGACCGCTTGAACGAAACGAAATATATTGTCGATGAATAGAAGTACATCTTGCTCATTAACATCCCTAAAATATTCCGCCATGGTTAGGCGGTCAAGCCAACTCTCATACGAGCCCCGGTGGTTCATTCATTTGACCATACTAGAGCCACTTTTGATTCTGCAAGATTTTTTCATTAATCACCCGGATTCTTTCATTTCCATGTAAAGATCATTTCCTTCACGAGTACATTCACCTACTCCAAATACAGATATGCCTCCGTGAGCTTTGGCAATGTTGTTGATCAATTCCATGATGAGTACTGTTTTACCCACTCCAGCTCCCCCAAATAGTCCGATTTTTCCTCCACGGCGATAGGGAGCTAAAAGATCTACCACTTTAATCCCTTTTTCAAAGATTGATAATTTAGTATCTAGCGTATGAAGGCGACGCATCTATGAATAGGAGATGTTGTGCAGTATCGACGGACCTAAATTATCAACGGGCTGTCCAAGAACGTTGAAAATTCATCCAAGAGTAGCTCCCCCGACTAAAACACTTAGAGGAGCTCCCGTGTCAATCACTTTCATTCCTCTCATCAGACCATCTGTAGCTATGAGAGGTAGCAAAGGGTATTTTTGGCTTAATAATGTGGCCTACAAATTTTGTATGTTTGATGCATGTTTTGTTGTATAACATGTTAAATTTGCATTAAAAATCCTAGAGTCTAAGATGCCCTGAACCAAAATTGGTATTTATAGCTTATAATTATATCACAATGTCTAACAGACAAGGACATGATATATGGGTAATTATTACAACAAAATTATTAAATTTAAATAACATTAGTTTAATTATTAATCTAAACAATTTAAAAATTATTTTCTAGAGTCACAAATAATATTCCTACATTCTATGAAAGATAAAATCATATAACATTTTTATATTAGATAAACGGTAAAGAAGAATTCTTTGAAAGATATGATATGCTCAAATCCAAATAGATGAATTTACTAGAATAAAATTAATAAAATTTGATAAAATATTTTGAAGTATTGCAAATAACATCAAAACTACAAAAAGATGAAATAAAACATAAACTTAAAGAATAATATGTCATTCTTCTATCATAAATACCAATTTTATGAACAATTTAACAAGCTTTCAATAATGTGACTATAGTGTGTTTAAATATTGTCATAGATTTACAGATTTTTAAGCCAAACATTGTTTATTAAATTTTTTAGGTTATCATAATTCATCAAAAGTCTTAGATAAGAAATTAAAAATGAACAAAGCTAATACAACAAGCCTTTATCCCACTATGTGGGGTCAGCCACATGAATCCTTTATCTCCATTGTGTTCTATTATGTCAAAATCTCATTTAATTCAAGTATACTAAAGTCATTTTTTATATATCTTAACCAAGTTTTTTTAGGTCTACCTCTACCTTTCTTAACATAAGGCAAATCTAATGCATCTACTCTCCTAACCGAGTCATCGGACGGCCGACGCTTTATGTAGCCAAACCAACTAAGGTGGCACTCTAATCTTATCTGCCATTGGAGCTACTCCAACTTTTTTCCGAACATACTCATTTCGCATTTTATCTCTAAGAGTAAAGCCACTCATCTACCTAAGCATCCTCATCTCTGCAACACTTAGTCTTATGCTTCTCTTTTATTGGCCAACATTCTGCACCATAAATCATTGCAGGTCCACCATCTTATAAAATTTTTCTTTAAATTTAAGCGGTACTATCACACAATAGGACAGATGCATTCCTCCACTTCAACCATCCAACATGAATTATACTAATAACATCTTCATCTATTTCACCATCATTTTGAACAATAGAGCCTAGATATCTAAATCACTCGCTCTTTTTAATGACTTGTTCACCCAATGTCACAACACTACCACTAGAATTTCTACAACTAAAATTACACTTCATATATTCAGTTTTAGATCTACTTAAACAAAAACTTTTAGACTCTACGGTTGACCTCTATAATTCAAGTTTCTCTTGGACTCCCTCTCTAGTCTTATCAACAAGAAGAATGTCATCGCAAAAGCATACACCAAGGTACATCTTCTAAATGCCTAAGAACATCCATAACTAAAGCAAAAGGTAAGGGCTTAAAGCTGATCCTTGATGTAATCCAAGGAAAATATTGTCAATCCTCCTAGTGTTTGGACACAACTGAGTATACATATCCTTAATGGCTTGAATATAACCAATATTAACTCCTTTCTAGAACTCTCCAAAGAAGATCTCTTGAAACTTTATCATAAGCTTTCTCTAAATCAACAAATGTCATTTGTAGATCCTCCTTACTTTCTCTATACTTCTCCATCAAACCTCTTAACAAATGTATAACATCCATAGTAGATCTACTTGGCATGAAACCAAGCGATTGTGAAACTTTTGTATCACATCGTAACATATGCTCAAGTACTCCCATAATTTTAATGTATGACACATTAACTTAATTCCTCAATAATTTGCACACTTGTGCATCACCTTTATTCTTAAATACGAAACCAACGAACTCTTTCTTCATCTCGACATCTTTTTAGTCTTTAAAATAACATTAAAAAGATTTGTAACCCAAGAAATTCCTTGATCTCCTAAACATTTCCATACTTCTATTGGAATATTATCACGTCCTACTGTTTTTCCACATTTCATTTTCTTTAAAACTTCTATAACTTCAAATTTACTAATACGACGATAAAAATAAAATTCTTTATTTTTATTTAGGACAAGTTTAATAAATAAAATTCTCCTAAACAAAGCTAATAATCTCCAAAAATAAATAAATAAGATATAATACAAAGATTTAGAGTTTATTGTTTAAGGAAATTATAAGTATCCTCTTATTATAACTATTTCACATCTGCTTAATATTTCTAAGAAACAATCTTCAACATCTCACCTAAAGTTAAGCTAAATACCATAGTATTATGTATGGACAAGTTTGATCATGCTAAAAAAATATTTTTAAGAATACTCTTAAAATAATGAAATAGAACTAAAAAAAATATTGATAGTTATAGAATCATCCTATATCTTATTTTGAACTAAAACCCAAACTATAATATTCATCAAAGTCTACACTAGAACGTATTTATGAATTTGAAATTTTGAATTTATAATTAAGCAAGAGTAAAAAGATAAATATGACGTTGAATATAAGATCATATTTGAATTAAGCCTTAACTAGATTATGAATTGATCCCATATTGTAAATTGGAGTAAATCATGCCTCCTAAAGTTGTTGAATCAATTAAATAATCTGATAATATAATTATTTAGAAATTATCTATTAATATTTGTCTATGAAAAATAACTAAATCGATCACAAGTTTATTTTTTTTATCCTTGGTTTATTGATTTGAAAATTTCAAAGAATATCTTATTGAGGTAATCAAATTATATTAACGTAATGGGGAATTATTAATGATATTGCCATACAGAAAATTTAAATTTAAAAACTTCATTTATCTCGTTGAATCCAAAAGTACATTATTCATTATGATCAATTTTTATTTTCTTTGGATTACTTATCCATAAAGATTTTGTTTATTCATATGATATGCATGTCAACCAAACTATGTGTGGTTTGTCACTTGCAAAAAAAAAAAAAAACAAAAAAAAAAACCCTTGGTGGAGTCAAATACATATAAATTTAAAGTTTTCATCATCTTTTTCCACTTCTAGGGTTTTCTGCAATCAACCATCAGCAAGTATATAATAATTTCTTCATTGTGCTCACTGTGCATATCCTAATATATTCTCCATTATAATGTGCATGACTTCAATGAAAACAATTTTAAATGTTAACTATAACAATTATAATCAATTATAGATGCCAATAGGAGATGAGTGGTATTCAAAAAGGTTATAAGATAATGATTTTCTCTAGGAATTCACAAGAAATTAATTGATAGGAAAATAAGAGTACATAAAATTATGCAAGTGTGATGCCTTATTTGCTGCACTCAATCCTTCCAAGTGGCATACCTAGACCCTTGGAATTTGAAATCTCGCTCAAAAGCTCTCAACTCAACCTCATGCTAGGTTTAATCAAATAATTCAAGGTTGAATAGTCACTCCATCGAACCAATTAGATCCGCCCACAAAATGATCCAAAATAACTTATGGCCCTGCCTTGGCTGAAGATCGCTTGTCTCAATCAGGTTGGCCTATCTCAAATTTCTTTCCAAGCAGCTTGCTTCGGGTAACTACGATTGACCAAGCAAGATAGTGTGTCAGAGTGGCTCGTCTACCCCAAAATGGCATGTTAGAATAGCCACCGGCCCACAATACCACAATGTGACATTTCATATTATAAGGGCAACATCCTCTCCATTATCTCTAACACATGATAGACATACATGGTATGGACTACCCCTTTAATCCAAAATAAATAAAAAAAAACTCACTAGAGATTCTCTTATGTCAACCCAAGCATGCTAATTTGGAGACTCCCTCATTATATTATTTTTGTCCCCTCCTAATACCACAAGCAAAAGCCAATTTGAGCTAGAATCTTGCTCGTGCTCAAATTAACAATTTGTATTCTTTAACGGTGAATTGCAATAAATGATTGCAAGCTTAAAATCTTGAATACTTGTTGTATTAGTCTATTTTTTTAAGTATTAGGATTAACTTTCCAATTTGAACCATCAAAAAGTACCCCAAATTCTTCTCTCTTCATTATCTTACTTCACATCCAACAAATAATCTACATATTTCTTCAAAATTTATAATAATCTCATTCAGAAAATTATTGTTCGTGAAGAAATTATATTAATTACTAATGTTAGCTATCAATGTGATCTCATAAAAAAAATCAGATTTCTACGAAAAATTCAACAGGTATGATCAAATATATTGTAAAACTATTAGCTTAACAATTTGATAGTCAAATTTTTCAAGTTGGGCAGAACTAATGTGGACATAAATTTTAAATTTATTTGTGCACATTCATGTCACTAAAATTTTATTATTTTAGTAGGATTTTTTTTTACTATGCCATCAACAACAATTTGTTAGCAAATTGTTAGTGTTTGCAAGCAGATTGTTAGCAATTTGGTAGCAATTTACTAATTAATTAGTTCATAATTTCTCCCATATATAAATATGAAAATTATAAGTATTGTAAGATAGTATATGGCACAAAAAAGACAAATTCTAATGTCAATATAGAGGCTCTTCTTCTGCATCTATTCCAATTGTGAGGCTTATTTTCTTTTCGTTAATTCTACCTTTCATCTTTCTTTTCTTCCCCTCTTTTCTTCCTCTGATGTTTTTCTTTATTAGTTTGAAAGAGATATTTAATCATATTGGCAAAATCTAAATTTTTGTTAATTATATTAATTTCAATTTGTAAATTGTTCTCTTGTCGCTATTGAGGTCATTAATACAAATAGAAGACTACAAAATTTTTTGTTTAAATTGATTTATATTTTATTTCCATTTTTTTTTTTTTATCAAAGTCAACTTAATAGATTGTGTCCTATCACCTATGAATTGTTCTTATTTGTTGCATGATTTCCACACCGCAACCTTGATCAGTATATAAGGCATCCTGTATCAAAATGGTTGAATCGTAGTTCAAGAATTGAATTCAGGCATTTGTTTGATAGAAAGTTGACGGAAATGAACAATGCTTGAAGCTCTCTTTTAAAGATGTGAAACGCAAGTTCAAATTCTAAGATCTTGTAAGTCATCTTGGCTTCTGTTTTAGCATGCAATAGTAAGAGAATAATAAAAGTAAATGAGTGGATTATAAATATAGAGATTTTTTAACAAATTAAGAAGTATTAAAATCATCATTCTAATAAATCAAGTTAATTAGTTCTGCATAAAAAAAGGAATGATAAGCATAGCTAAGTAGAATCAATGATTAATTATCGAAAGATAATTTCTTAGACTAAGTAGAGATTCTATAAGATGATTATTTAAATAATTAATATTAATTATAGAAATTAATTGGGAAACAAATAATAATAATAAATTAACAATCATATGCATTAAAATTAAGGACCTGGCTAGGAAGTAGTTAAAAATTGATGATTAAGGTAATAAATTAGTCTACCTAATCTAGAAGGATTAGTTAATTGACTAATCCGGATAATAATATTTAGGATAGTAAGTTATTAACAAAATCAATAGAAGAATACATAAAAAAGGCATACAATAGTTAATTTAAAAACTCATTATTCGAACCAAGTAATGATTACTGATAAGGATGTTGTATCATATGATTTAGGCTGATTAGCCATTAATTAATGTTTGAGACAATAAAACAAGTCTAATTAGTCATAGAATGATTAAATGGCATATTTCTAAATTCAAGCAAAATTAATTAAACTAAATGTAATGCTATAATTAAAACCTATCAAAGTATATTTACTTCATGAAAGAATACAAAGTTATCTTATTAATTGGGATAATAATATTGTAATTATTGTTAAAATTTTAATTTAACCTAGCTCTTATATAATTTATAATAGCCAAAACAAACCCAAGAATTGAGTTTGCGAGAAGTGGTGTTAATTCAAATACCACTCGAACTCAATTCAATGAAGCTTGAATCAAACACTCATATCCAACTATTTCAAGATAGGCTTGCGTCAAAACAAGTTAACCTTAAGTGGCATATGATATTGGGTGAAATGTAACATATAAATGAATATTAACGTAAACTATAACAGCATTTAAAAGAATGGCCATTTCAACGCCAATTTTGTCTCTTATTAGCAATGCATTATAAAAGATAAAACGAGGAGCAATCATGAACTGAAGAGAATGATGCATCCATAGTGCATACCTCAGCAAATTCCTGATCAAAAACTGCTTCCGCCACAAAATCTGGTGCAGGATTACCAACCAATGGCAACTTTTCCTATAAAAATTATATTTAGAATCCAAATCAAATTATAACCATAAAGAATAAAAGCAACAACGGAAGGTGAAAAAAAAAACAAAATGCAACAAATTAAAAGTTTTACTTTCTAGAGTAGAAAAGGGCATACTAAGGACAGTTTGGTTGGATGTTATTAAAATGGATGCATTTTAAAAATGCATACTAATTCAAATATATGTATTTTATAAATATATGAGCTGTTTGATTTGATGCAAATCAAATTCTTTTTTGTATGTTATGACACATTTTAAATGCACTGAGATATAGTAGACAATAAAGAGTGGCAACCTAGAGCAATGGTGGACAGTGACAAAATAGCGGTTGCAGCAAGTGACAAGGAGATGCGATGGTAGCAGAAGGCATCAGGCAATAACTAGTAGGTTCTAGTAGCAACGACAACTGAATAAATAACAACAATGCCAACAACAGTCAAATAGGGGGCAAACACTAGCAGATAAAGTATCACTTGACAAGTAGGCAAGTGATGGCTGGTGAGTAAGTAGGTAAATGTTGGTGAGTAAATAGGTAGGGATAGCTGGTAAGCAAAAAAATGGGGGTGTCAAAAATCGACCCAACTTGAAAATTGTGTGGTTGTTGTTAATTTGTTGGTTTCGGGTCCAATAAATTGACTTATTTAATATTTCAGATCGAGTTCAAGTTGACCCGCTAACCTGATTTAGACCTGCCAACTCGAACTTTACTCGATTTTGACCTGCAAACTCAAAACTGACCCAAAATTGACTCAATTTTACCTACATACCCAAATTTGACCTGATTTTTTACCTAAAATTAATGTAGATCATTTAGGTCATGTTCGGATCAATCGGGTTAATGGCAAGTCGGGTTCGAATTGAGATTTTTGACCAATTTGATAAACAAGTTGGGTTAGGATTAAGCCTATTCGAGTCAAGTAAGTTTCAGAACATACCCAAACCTGACCCATCTGTTGACCTCCATGTATATCAAATCAGTCAAGTCAAGTTCACAAGATGAAGTCGATCAACTTCGGATAACGACGCCAATAAAATCGCGAAATACACTAACGCCATTGAAATTTGAAACAACCTCGATCGACAAATGGACTTGTGTATGTTGAATGTCAAAATTAATCAAAAATATATATATTGTATAAGACTCGATTGATCGAAAGAAGTTCGTGACGGCCGACACGATATTGAGGCCGGGAAGCAACAACATTGCCCAAACGACCTCCGTTTGCGAAAATGATCACGTCGTTAGCGTCGAAATATCGAAACCTATCAAATGAGATTGTTCACGCTCAATTCGGATGAGTTTACACGAACGTCAAAGGGTTAGAAGCGATAATGCCCATTTTAAAGTGAAAATTGACCCAACTTAAATCAAATGGCCTCGACAAACGGATCGCTATTGCATCCGAAACATCGAAATTACCTAGAATAAACATCCAATTTAACTAAAGTTATCACACTTAAAATTTCGTCGAAATTAGCACGCATTTCGGGATAAATCCGTCTAATTATCTCCTAATTGTGTCTAATCAACTTCTTAGAACTTGTAGCCGCCCTCACCACAATCAACCACCCATGGCGCCAATAAAAGCGCCATGTGGCCCTCCCATGCGACGATTCTCTTCCCCGCTTCTCCCAAACCCCAACTCTCTTTTCCTCCATTAAACCCTCTTCTTTCTTCCTTTTGGTCCTCTTGCGGTTCCCTCGATTCCGTCTCCAATCTCCACGTTTGTCTTCCTCCTCCTCTTTCGATTATATCAAACCTTATCTCCAATCCAAATGGGAGCCCATCCTTAAGGTATGGATCTACGCCATCTCATTTATTGCCTCTCCACCGTTCTAAGGCGAAGATATCGTCAATCTTGGCGGTTGGATCGAACCGGATGGTCTCCGAGGGCCTTAGCTACTTTAGCCTTTGCTCGATCGTCATGACTTACCTTCAACATGCTTTCCTATGGGAGGTGGCTTTGGGAGCTGTCGGATTAGGGCTACGTCTTTGGCGGTCATCGAGAGAGACACGGGTTTCTTCAAGGGAAGCGCGGGGAGTGGAGGCTGGAGATTTTACCACAAAGCTACTGAGGCATCGGATGCCGCTGATATGATGTATTCTCTCTTGAATACAATGGTACCGAATACTCTGTAGTTGAGTCCACCTCTTGCATTAGTTTCAGCTATGGGAGTTCAATGCTTGTTACTTGTCATTGGCTATCTTGGTGAAAGGCTTCGGACATATCTAGAAGGGCATATAACTGCTGCTAAGCTTTCTTCCTATCTTAATGAGATATTTCCGTTGATGCTTGTTCTGAAAGCAAACATTGGAGAGCTGAAGGAGAACCTACATTTCTATAGGCTTGCCCCTGATGATCTGATAGCTTGTCTAGGAAAGAAGAAGATGAAGGCATTTATACATCAGATTGTGCATGTCGTATACATAGGAGGTCTGATAGTTCTTCGCACTATTTTGAGGATTGCTTCAAGGGGCTTAATTGATGGATCAAGACTTCTTTCATTTACAATGTCATTGGCACTTTTGATAGATCCTATCTAGGCGGCAATTGAAATTTCATCCCGTGGAGATGGAAGAGATACAGATGTCAATCTTTTTGTCCATAGAAGCTTGACCTGGCTGTGTGCTCCATTGGAGAGTGTAATTCATGAGGAATTGAATGCTAAGCAGCCATCGACTTTTGAATAATTTCGGTCACATCAACATCCAATTGTAGTGACTACTTTCATGAACATCTTTGAAGAGGATCCTTGCTTCACAGCAGCTACAACATTATGCTCCATAAGAATGTTGTCTATATCAAGCACTACAAATGATCTCACACTTTTATGTTTGCTCCTTTTATGCAGAAGACCCGATGCTCAGAGCTAACGTAGAAGACCACGATCATAGTGTCGCAAGACACCGCCATTATCTTCAAGAATGACGAAGGTCGATAGACTCTCAGCACCTCTATATGGGAAAGAGCGGAGGCCAAAATTCGGATTGACAGAAGACTTAATTAATTTAATACAAAATAAATTTTAAGCTCAAAATTAAAATATGAATTGAAATTGCAGGTGTTTGAAGACCTCATGCCGTAGAGTTTGAGAAGCCTCTAGCGTAAGAGCGTGGCGGTTTGAAGACAACCGTGATGTCGAACACCGACACACGCTTAAGAGTGTGGCGGGTAGTCAAAGCATGTCACAAGCCGCAAATTTCTAATAGAACAAACGGAATTTTATAAAATAAAAAACTTACATAACAATTATAATCTAAATAAAATCTAATCATACAAACATAAATAAGACAATAATTTGAAATATATAACTAACAAAGCTCATATGAAAAATTTAAAACATAATGAATATAACTAATATATCACTCATCTCAAGTGTTTGTGATAAACATAATCCTTCTATTTATTTGCATGAACCAAAAATTAAACAACTAACATCAATAAAACTCATTATAATTTCATATAATAAACAAAGAAGATGATGAATCAAGGATGAAATATTATTATATGTATGAAGAAATGAAAAATCAAACATATAAGAAGTAGGATACATAAACATTTCAATACTTTTTTTTACATTTATCATTGAATCACCGCCTATTACCAAAGAAAAATACCATTACTCATGGACAAAGAATATTTTTGATTTGCTTTTTCATCATTGAAATCATGTAGATAAGGAAAATAACTTCACTTTCAACATACAATTCAGAAATACATATAAATACGATATTAATTCATAATAAAAGAATGTAACTTTATAAAATGATAATAAATAGATAATATTAGTATTATAAAAAGATAATAGAAACTACATTGTTTATGAAAAAAAGAAATATATCAAACTTGCAGTAAAAAATCATAATCATATAAACAAGATTATCACAAGAAATTAAAGACATTTTATCATGTTTGAAGAACATAATTACCCACTTTAATTTTCAATCTCTTTCCTTTAAGCTTTTTCAATCAAATTCCATAAAATAAAATATGATTGATCAATATTAAATATATTTTATTTTATTTTATTCATACGATACTGATATAAACTTTTATTAATGGCAATTCATCAATATTATTATTTATTTTCTAAATCAAGTTAAATTAACCTAATTTATTTAATATATAATACTGCCAATTTGCCATATAATACATCTAAATCTATTAATTATTATTTTTCTTAATATAAAATATTAAATATTAAAGTGACTTAATATATCTGATTTAATGTTTATCATACTTAAAATGATTTTAAATAAATTAATGATAATATAACTTAACATGATTTAAATGTTTTATTAAATTTCTAATTATATTTCATATGGGTTAATACTTAATTACTAAATTTTGATTCATCCTACATATAAAATATTTAAAATTTATAATAAGTCAAAATTATAAACCATAAGTCAAAATTATAAACTCTAAGTTAAAACTTGAGATAACATTAAAATCAAATTTTAAAAAACATATAACTATATACATTATTTATTTACTTACCTTTATATATTTCCTTCATTCGTTTTGCCCTGTCAACCCGTTTGGGCTTCTTCAATGACGACACACGTTTCTTCCTTCAAGGCATAATCTCTTTGCAATGCACGCATGCTTTCCTCCTTCCTTCTTCTTCCTAGTCACAGCAGTGCTGGCCGCTTCTTCCTCTTCCTCTACTGGCGCAAGACTTAATGGCTTGACGACTGATGTCGACGACGGAGCCACCTCTTCATAAGAACTGACACACTAAAGGTAAGTCTTCCTCTCTCTTCTCCTCTCTCCTCTCAGTTTAGAGTTCTATTGATAAACCGAACTCCCTTTTGGACTTTTCCACCTACAACTAAGTCCAGTTGTATTTTTTTTCTCTTTTTTTTTCGATTATTACAAAGCTCGATGTAGCTCATCTAACAACAAGGAGGTGTCTAATTTTATCGAATTCTTACACTTACGAAAGATTCAAATGAGGACTAAATGAGATCATTTAAATCATCATAATTTATTTAAACAAACTTAAATAAAATTCAATAAAAAGTTAACCTACAAATGATGAATGAAAGGAACTAAAGGACTTTGCTTGAAATATAAGTAAAACCCTCCTCAAACACTTTAAGCTTGCAAGAATTCACAAACATATCCGGACAAGAGATGTTGTGTGTTTGAAAAGAAGGAAATCCCTTCTATTTATAAGCATGAACCAACCCTTATCTGGACTCCACCATAACTCATGATAATTTCAATAAAATAATTGATGAATTATGAAATCAAGAAGCCCATTAATGATATGTTAAGAAGATGATAAAACTCGTTAAGGAAATCATGAATATGGGAGATTTTGAATAAGCTTCCTGTGCATATCATAACATAACATCCAACTCCAACTCAAGTACTTTAAGATTTGGCAATGATGTCTATTTGAAATGAGTGCTCGCATGAAGGAATCATGTGGGACAAAGGTCGAATCGAGACGATGCACCTTCGCAAGAAAATTTTCATAAATTTGGAAAATGTAATTGTCTATAAAATAGAAATCCATTAAATGATTAAGCATAAAAATAGAGACTTCATTAGTTGATCAATGAAAATAAAGAGATATATTATAGTTGGTTACAAAAAATAAAAAATTTCACTAAGTAAAGAACCTTCAAAAAGAAGATGAATCAACTTGAATGTTACATTTAGATTCATAAAGATTTTGAAATAATTTTCAGCGACAAATCAAGCTATTATGTGAATCTATGCTAAAATACATACAAATACTTGAGTATAAGGGTTCTTACATTCATTTTAAATATTATATAAAATTTTGATTTAAATTAATGTTGAATCAAATACACCAAGAATTATTTATAGAACGCTAAATATTTGATTAATGATTTGATTAGATATGTTAACAAAACCTAAAAAAAATAATAATAATTATATTATAATATCTTAATATGTAACATGAAGTCAATTCGATACGACAAAGAGATTCGATCCTCTATTATTAAATTAATGAAATGAGCAAGATTAAATGTTTAAATAATAAACCAGATTTATTATGTTAAATAAATTTTAATCTTGATATTTCCATTAAAATATGATAATTTCAAAATAAATTAATTAGATTATATCAATCTAAATGCATAATTTAATATCATAGTTATAAATGTTGCTAAATTCAATATTAAAAATTTAAAGTAAAAATTCAACTCGACTTAATGATTTTTGATTAAATTAAGAAATAAATCAAAAAAGAGCTAAAGTTAAATCAAATAATAAATGTTACTCTCAAACAATCTCATGTATGACGTATTTTGATAAATGTTTAAAAGTAGATAAAAATGTATAGTAAATAATATCACCAAAACTTATTATATTACTTGCCACGATAGTTGTATGTAATGGCTATTTGATTGTGAACCATAGGATGCACTAATAAGGCAAAAGTCATTAACTATTGGATTTGTTTGTCTCTTTAGACAAATATGTACAAGGATTGCTTTGACGACGAATATCTGACAAGGATCCTTCATCTTCAACTATCTTTGATAAGTAAATAGAAACGATGATCGGAATCATTATAGTGATCATATTAACCATCCGCTTTAAGTTAAATTTAATGAATTTCATAAATCTAAATTTTAAATATTTAAGTATTATGGACTATGTAACGATTAGTCTTAATCGAAAGTTCTCTCTGATTGAGGTAATTATGATTGGATGGAGATTATTCATATGAGGCAAATTATATTTTATTTATATCTCACATCAAAATTTTGCCGACATTTTAAATCAAACTCTCTTAATTGAGAGGTGATGGCGAATTTTCAGAGCCCACACCATCGACCCAAATTGACACCCCAACAATAAAGGTAGGTGGGCAAGCAAGGGACAACAAGCGAGTTAAGGAAACAAGCACCCAAGTGGTGGTGATTAACAGGCTAGTAGAGCAAGGGACGAACAGGAAAAGAAGATGGCACGGGAAGGCATCGGGAACAATAGTGAGATCAAAGGTTGTAAGTTTTCTCTACATTTAGAATCTATTTAATTTGGGTGAATTTCAACTTCATCAAAAGATGGGTATTATAGTGTATTTCAAATCTCTTACATAAATGCTTTGTATTTAGTTCACTTTAAACCAAACACAAGAAAAAAATCAAAACACTTGCATTTACCTCCATTCAAATAACCCCCAAATGATAATAAAGTTATAAATAATAGCACATAATAAAAAATAATACTTCCTTAAATCAATTTGTTATGGAAAGGCATCTTAACATGTGCATTACGTTTCTTCATGGCATCACAAACAATGACCATGGAATCGATGATAAAACTCCATGCAATATCCTTTTCAATATATATTATCAAATCTTGTTTTAGCAATCATCATTACTAAAAATATACACATTTAGTTATTGCTAAAACAAGATGACCTAAGAGTAACACAAATAAGTAATAAGCATGGATCATAATTTATAAAGAGATTATATAATACTTAATTATATTGATCTTCAATTTTAAAAGCTCTGTATGAATTTTCAATGAAGCTATTCATGATGCATAAAATATTTAAGAAAAACTTTATAAGGGTACTTGTATATTCAATTTTTAATGACTAATATTCATCTCAAAGATCCAATATTAAACTAATATTCAGCAATTACTACTATGTTGTTCATTTCTTGCAACTACGTCTAATGTGGCTACTAAAATATCACTTTTCAATGATATCCATTGTAGTTTCATTTTCATAAAGAGAAGAACATCATCAACCCTTGAAGTAAGGGAATAATCATATTTACAATGTGTACATAAATCTCACAAAAAATCACCTTTTGAGCAAAAAATCAAATATATTGTCCTCCTTAACCTAGAACGACAACTGTAACAACACTATGGGTATTATTATCACCACCAAACTTTACCAAAATCGCATTAGACCTTTTAAGATCATTTTTCCAACAATCTCCTCTCTGTACATATAACTTTAAGAACATAGGATTTGCAGTGGTAACTAGATGCCCCATATTGCTCCATCCCAATATGATCAAGTGATCAACAGCATGCCACTAGCTAAGACATCATAGCTTTCAACACACCACGGGTTGACAAGTTGAGAATTAAGACATTAGCACCTGTCCATCGACATACTACTAGTCATGGAATCAACCCCATTAGAAAGAATACACCAGAATTATCCAAAATCACAACAATGGGAACCCCCTCCCCTCATTTTCTTTCAAAACACCATATAAGATAAAGAGTGTTCAAAGTATCTCACACACTCAAAAAAATTAATATGGTCAACTATGACTAATTAGGTAACATGGATCACCAAAAAAGAAAAAAATCCACCTACTTACAACCATTGACCAAAAAAGAAACACAAATGTAACGAATGCAAATGATCAAAAGCTTCTTTTCAATAATAAATAATTTTATTTGCAAGCACGCAGGTTCTAATACCAGTCATCCTAAAGCAAAACCTTCAAAAAATCACATTTAATTTTTTTTAAAAGGATGAAAGAAAAACAAATTTCCAAGCTCCTATGTTCGCATTGATTGTTCTAGCTTCTCCACCTCGATGCAAGCATCAAAGGTGATGGTTTGAAGAATCTCAAAATAAACCAATTGGTTCCTTTCCAAATAACTCCTAGAGATGGTCAAAAGCTAGCCTAACTGAGTTGAGCAATGTCAAACTTCCAACTAAGATTGTATTTATATTAAGCAACAATATCTTCTCTTGATAGCTAAGTCAAGCTATCACCTCCTTCAACTCAGTGACTTCAACCTCAACTACTACTTGTGGTTAATCGTCACCCTCAGTACTATCTTTAGTGTAAAGTGTGCTTCAATTTAGGAGACCATCGGTCCTTTGCCCTTTCTTTCACAATATTTGCCTTGAATTTGTTAGCCACATAATTAGTTGCATGAAGATGAGACCCTACCATTATAACTTATTTATTGCACCCGTTAAATCGACTTTAGGCAAACTGTAATACATTCAAAAAATATAACTGAATCATATTCCAACATATAAATGACATTGGATTGGGCCTATGAATGAGCACAACTTATGCCCACTTCCTAGAACTGGACCCTTAGCCTAAAGATTTGACATTGACTTATCTTCGCTAATCTAACCTCACTCTTTTGACTTGCTCAACTACTAAGAGAACTCCTTGATTGAGTAACAATCAACATATCTAGTCATAAAATGTGATCCTCAATATGTCTTATCAGATACCAAACTATGGGCATCAATAACCAAGCTAATCATATCACAAAAACATACTATGAAGTACGTGATTCACCATTCAATCTCCTTTTGGCCCATGCTTGTTTGCCACCATATAATAAGTGGGATTATAATCACAAGAATAAAGCCTATAAATAGGTCGTTACTAGACCTATTAAGGGATTATGCACCATGTATACAAGAAATATCATGAGGCATTGAACTCTTTTTGATGCTTCTATGCATTACCTCTCTCCTAAAATAGGAACAAATAAACCATTTCTTGATTATACTGAAACTCCCTAACATATGCATAGTGGATATAAGACCAAACCATTTAAAAATTTGTTATCCTTGGATAACCTCCTCACATGGTGGCATAACTCTTCCTATCTCTCGTCCTCCATCCCCCACCTCCCTTTCCTCCATTTATCAAGAAGTATCTTGATTCCAAAATTCTATTTCTCATCCTTGATTATTCTTATGTTAAGCAATGTTAAATCATTGTCAGATGAGAAACATAAATCCATAGTAACCTTGCAAATAAATTTCATCCTAATGATGTTACAGGTCAAAAAACTTGTACTAGAGAATTTAGTTGAAGCATTTTAAAATTTAAACGCATCAAAATCAAATTTTTCATAATCTAACCACAATTTTTAATATGTACCAAAAGTTGGAAAAGACAAGATAACAATTTGTTAATCCACTTGTTGATTGATGAAATTTCCTTATAACTGTATATATTTCAACTACAACAATCAAATATAGATCTTTAACAATAACAATTGCCAAGAAGATTATTTTATTGCAAGTTCATTGATAACATGTATTAAAATGGCATTGCATAAAGTTCTTATATTGATTCAATGGTTAATAAATTTTATGTAGTGAAGACACATCATACATAATTTAAGATGGCTAACTATAATAAATAGCTTAAAAAATATTGGAGGATTTACATACATGCCACACAATTTTTATGCATTTATATATCTAACACCAAAACTTCAAATTTTATATATATAACAATCTTAAATATCACATCAAAAATATCATCATCACTCACTTTTAAAAGTGAAATGCACCTTTTTAAGCATAGGAAAGTGTTAGATAAGTAAATATCTAACTTTAGATGTTAGATACGTAAATACATAAGAATTGTGTGATATGTATGTAAATCTTCCAAAAATATATAGTTTTTTCTAACTCACAAATTTTATTATAATTTAATCTTTTCATAAAGAGCTGCTTTAGAAAGTTAAACTTAAATTTGATACATCTTTGAAAGTAGATTCCACCACCACCAACAACAACAACAAGCCTTTATCTCACTAAGTGGGGTCGGCTGTATGAATCCTTCGTCTCCATTGTGTCCTATTATGTGTCAAATTCTCATTTAATTCAAGTATACTAAGGTCATTTTTTATACATCTTAATCAAGTCTTTTTAGGTCTACTCTACCTTTCTTAGCATAAAGCAAATCTAATCATCTACTCTCATTAATGGACGGTGACTTTATGTGGTCAAACCATCTAAGACTCTCTCTAATCTTATCTGCAAGACTCTCATTTTTCCCGAACATACTCATTTAGCATTTTATCTCTAAGAGTAAAACCACTCATCCACCGAGCATCCTCATCTCTATAACTTAGTCTTATATTTCTCTTTTTATTACGCACCATAAGTCATTACAGTCTTATCACCATCTTATAAAATTTTTTCTTTAAGTTTAAGTGGGACTTTTCTATCACAATAGGCGGATGCATTCCTCCACTTCAACCATCCAACTTGAATTCTACTAATAACATCTCCATCTATTTCACCATCATTTTGAACAATAGAGCCTAAATATCAATCTCACTCTTATTAATGACTTATTCACTAATGTCCCAATACAACTAGAACTTCTACAACTAAAATTACACTCTATATATTGGGTTGTAGATCTACGAAAACCTTCACCAAGGTACATCTTCTGTAAATGCTAGTAAGAACATCCATAACTAAAGCAAAAAAGAAGGGCTTAAAGTTGATCCTTGATGTAATCCAATTGAAATGGGAAAATATTTTGTCAATCCTCCTTATGTTTGGACACAAGTAACAGCTCTAGTATACATATCCTTAATGACTTGTATATAACCAATATTAACTCATTTCTATTCTAGAACTCTCCAAAGAACATCTCTTGAAACTTTATCATAAGCTTTCTCTAAACCAATAAATATCATATGTAAATCCTCCTTACTTTCTCTATACTTCTCCATCAAACCTCTTAACAAATGTATAGCATCCATAGTAGATCTACTTAGCATGAAATCAAACTAATTGTGAAACTTTTGTATCACGTGTAACTATGCTCAATTACTCTCTCCCATAATTTTAATGTATGATACATTAACTTAATTCCTCTATAATTTGCACACTCTTGTGCATCACCTTTATTCTTAAATATAAGAACCAACAAACTCATTCTCCACATCATCTTTTTAGTCTTTAAAATAACATTAAAAGATTTATAAGCCAAGAAATTCCTTGATCTCCTAAACATTTTCACATATTGGAATATTATGTCCTTGCTTTTCACATTTCATTTTCTTTAAAGCTTATCTAACTTCAGTTACTATCTGACGATAAAATAAAATTCTATTTTTGTTTAGTATTAAGGTTCTTAAATTCAATCAATTCGGATCCTTCATTGAAAAGTTTATCAAAATATCACATCCACCTATTTTCAATATCATTTTCTAAGAAAAGCACTTTATATCTGCATCCTTAATACACCTCACTTCTAGGTGTTACTTCTTGTCTTTTGGTTGTAACTTATATACATCTTTCACCTCACGGTATCTGTCAGTATAAATCACTAAATAAATTTTTTACATCATATATTCTTTCTTAGAATCTCTGGTACTTTATATTTTTCCCATTCTCCAAGTTTTACATCTAAACCAAATTTTATAACAATCTTCTTATTTCTTATCTTTTTTTGACATCACCACCAACTATTTTTATTAAGTTTTTTTTCTTCTCCACATTTTTAACAACTGCTTAATTTACTTCTTTTTTCTCGTATAATATTAACTTCTTTATGAACATCCCAAATTTCTTGTAGTTTCTCTTAAAATATTTTTTTTATTTGTGTTCTTTTGTCATCCCAATCTGGGACAATAATTTGATTTATTTTTTCTTTTATAATCTTTGATCATAAAATCTAAAACTAACAATCGATGTTGACTTAAACTTTCACTGAATGACTACAATCTTTTTTCTTCTAAAGCGATCTATTTTTCTCATTAAAAATAATCAATCTGTGTTTTCTTAGATCCATTTTATAAATAACAATATCATCTCTTTTCTTAAATAAAGTATTATATTCTAATCGTAAAAGAAAATCTAATATAGTCACTACCTTCTTCATTAATCAAATCCATAACCCTATTAATCTTTTAAAATCTTCTACCACCTATAATACATTTAAATCTCCTCCAATAAATATTTTTTTCAAGTATCTTTGTATTAATCCCTAATTTATCTAAATTTTCCTTTGAGCTTACATCCAATCTGCGAGGGCATAAACACTTATAGCGTTGATAATCTTAGTATCGATAATAATCTTTAAAGTTATAATTCTATCTCCACATCTATTAATATTTATAACACTATCCTTCAAACTTTATCTATAATCACTACACCATTTCTAGTTCAACTACCAATATTAAAGTTTAAAACCTAAACTATCAATCTCGTTGGCCTTCTCCCCAACCCATTTAGTTTGAACACATAAAATATTGATTTTCTATGAACCATAATATCTATTAATTCCATTAATTTACCTATAAGAGTACCATATTCCAAGATCCTAATTCAGTTTCATGGACTAACGCGCGTCATTATAATGTGAGAACCCGCTTATTTAACACTCGGTAGATCTGAGCTTACATTTTCATTGTATTCAAATACAGTAGCGCTTCAGGGGACAACAGTATTAACACAATGATTTAAAGGATTCATGTCATGATTATTTCGACATGTTTTACGTTGGTTGTTGACTACCTATCGCAACCCTCCACTTTTCGAAAGTAGATTCCACCAATGGATATTAAAAATAATTAATTAATTAATAAAAAAAATTCTACCAATGGATATTGATATATAAATATTCAATCATTAACCTATCAACCATACAATGAACTCAACAGGTCAAAATGTTGTATATATTTGTAATAAAATAATAACCAGAAACATAGAGTTAGGGATTAAATTTCATAAAATATATATAAGAAAAAGTTTATCCAAATCAAAGGAGCGAGGGTGACCCCTAGTCCCATTGATCCACAAAGGAAAAAAAAAATTAGAGCATAAAAAGTATTCATTGATATATAATAGGCAAAATTTTTAGATTAGGCTTAATCCTAATCTTAATTAGCAATTTAGGTATGAAAAAATTTTATTTAACAAAATATAGTCATCTGACGACGGCGGCGGCGACGTGACGTCCGAGCGCCCGGTCGTCCGTCAACAACGGCAGCGTCTATTCAAAAAACCCGTGAGCGAGATCGCGCAATCGCTTTCCTTTCCTCCCATTCGTGGCTCCTCGTTCCACCGTCGGTTCGGCACCCTGCGCGCCGACCAAGGGGAGGTGCGCCGACGAGGGAGGTCGTCGCCGTCCTATTCGAAGCAAACAAATCCGTGAGCGAGATCACGATTTGCTTTGTCTTTTCTCCCAATCCTCGGCTCCTCAGTTCCATGATTTCGACAGCAAACGCGCCAAGCCAAGGAGGCTCAGCGCCGTCAGTCAGTCGCCGAGGGGAGTTATTTCTTCGTTTGTGCGCCGATTAAGGTAATTTTTTTCCTAAATGCTTAATTTGTGATAGATCTTGTTTTTTGTTGTATGATTTGCTTATTTCCTTGTGTTATTTAGCTAGATTTGCCGGACATTTGTGTTGTATGATTTGCTTTTATGTTTTATAGCACTTCATCTTGAATGTTTAACATGTACTGGATGCTTATTTTGAAATTTTTTTTCTTTTTTTTGTTTAATTTAGGTATGCTGAATGGTTAATTGTAGATCTAGGTGGTGTATCAATGTAGATACTTACACATGTTTATTAGAGCTATTAGCTTATTTCCTTTTGTAGTGTTTAGGCATTTTTTAAGGATATAAATATGTCACTTGTTTTTAGTAAATGAGAAGGTGTGCAGAAAGCCAATTATAAACTCATGAGCTTCACATGGGGGCTAAAAAATATTCATGTAGCTATGAAATTATTTGTTTATTGTTTGCAAGTGTTCATTCATCTAGTTATGGATTAATGAGATGCAATTCTTCCTAGTGATTTAGGTGCAATTCCGTTGTACGATATTATTCATCTTTATGAAAGCTACGATTAAAATCTACTCTCCCTCCGTCATTTATGAGTTTGCGAAATATCTCCAAAAATGCTTAATTGTATTATCTTGAAATGTTTTTTCTTACGTGAGGAGAGGAAGGATTCTTCTTTGGTTAGAATTGTTGTTAGTTGAATATGAGTTAATCTACATAGTTTTTTATTATGATGGCTGGCGATATTGTTGATAATTTCTTTCGACCTACATTGGTGAAAAAATGCGATTAGATCCCACGAAGGATTAACTTCTTTGTTACAAAAGTGAATCATGAGATCATTGAAGTTGAACCACAAGTCATGTTAATCTTGTAGGTGTCTCATTGGTTTTGGATTTATCACGACTATTACCAGAACATATATTGCGATGCGACGGATTTAGTTGTGGTGGTACTCTAGAGCGCATTAATCGATACATCGATGATATCTCTTACTTCACTATATATCGAAGGCACATACAATACCCCAGACATTACTCCGCTCCTGAGATCTAATGAATAAACCGGATTTCTCCAAGTAATAATAAATTTTTTACTAATTCCATCATAATTCGAGTTTGTTAATGCACGTGAGCATATTGAATCTAGGGACATATTTGCTATTTAGGGTGGAGGAACCAATTTCAATGAGTATGATTGTCAGGGCTGCGCCAATGTGTATATTTATTCGATAGCGAATGCAAGATTTAAAGATCATTGTCATCTGAGGATGGCTGGTAATGGATATTGGTCCAATCCACCATGGGAATGATACATATCATTCACACACCAATATTAAAATATATATGTGATCAGATGCTTGCAGCTTCCTCTACATATGGGTCTCCCTCATTACATATGACACACCTTTATGGATCATGGTTTCGCTTAGCCTTTAGTCGATACTGATCTTACTACACCTTATGCAACCATGGCGAGCGAAAGGGACCAATTTGAGCATCATTTTGAGATCGACCACGATGACCACTCATTACACCTAGTAATGCAATACGCGCTCCGATCGTCGAGATAGTCGTCTGTCTTTATTATTTTACATTATACGGATTACATTTTTTGTATGTGTACTTATTTTTGATTTAGAGGAAAAAGTTAAGTGGGGGTATTATGATTCAAATTTGATCTTGATCGATTATTATTATCGATTTTTTTGAGATGATGGTGATATAGGAGTTATTGAATGAGAAGAAAATGGTGGTGCGAGGCGAATATACTTTTGATTAAAAATACTCTTACAAGATGTCGTGGTATATGATCGTTAGGGTTTTACTTAATACACTTTAAACAAATAAGATTGTTGCTCAATTTTGCTAGCGCTGCCGTTTCAGCGTGCAATCTGCTGGATTCACAATCATAAATTTCAACCAAAAGTTTGTGATTTTGTTCAATTCCATACAAATTTGCCAATTAGTGTGACTTTGATACATAATGATTGTTACTCGACTTTCAACTCCAGCGCTTTTGTGATTAAATCTACTGCGCAATCATGATAATAAATTTCAAACAACATAAAATTTTAGATAATTTGTTGATTCATACAAGTTTGCTCAATTCGATGCAGATGACTCAGGAAAAAAATATGATTCTTGCTTGAACTTTCAGCTCCAGCATCAGCGTTTAAATCTAGTGTATCGGTTGATCATAAATTTTGACTGAAACTAAGAATTTAAATTCGATTAAATGATTAAAGTTGCAATTAGATCATATGACTCGATGGTAGAAATATAATTGTTCAAACTTTTTAGTTGATTTGATTTGCAAAATCTCTATGTGCAATCGTAAATTTTTGACGAAAACTTGTAGAATTTTGTTACGATTCCAACTTTATAAAGTTAAACAATTCCATATTGTATATCGATGCCAATCAGAACTATACTTTTTTTAAAAAAATAAAATAAAGTCGTCGTCCGGTTATGGACGAGACACGCCACGTAGGTCATTGTCGTCATACGAGGCCTATTGTTAAATAAAATTTTTTATGTCTAAACGCTAATTAAGATTAGATTAAGCTTTAATCTAAAATTTTGCCTATATAATAACCAAAAACATAGAGTTAGATGTTAGATTTCATAATGTATATATAGGAAAAGGAGGATTTATCCGAATCAAAGTGGCGAGGGCATCCCTCAGTCCCACTGATCCACAAAGAAAAAAAAAACTAGAGCACAAAAAGTATTCATTGATATATAATTTCAAATCAGAAGTGAAAAGTACCGTATAATAGTGGTCTTCATCTTTGAAACAGTGAGAATTAAAAATGTAGAACAAAGACGGATGGAGAAAGCCTACCTCGCTGACTGCGTTCGCGACGAAACTCCTCCTACGTACACTGGAATTCCGCCAAGCCCGAATCGACGGGGAAGAGTGAGAATGCTCGAAGCTCCTCCGAAGGCCATGAAGACTTCTGGGAAGAGCTATGGTTTGCGAGAGATTGCCAGTTGTAAAGGGAGAGTTTGCTGGGCGAAACGAGGAAAAGCCGGAGAGAGCCCTGTGGTTCGACGCGATAACTGCAGGACACACTGACGCCATAATTACTGAGATCTGAGCTCTCACTTACGACTCGAAGATCTGAATCGACGATTCAGGAGGTTCTGCAGTGCCGCAGTGGTGACCCGACGACAAACCGCGGCAGCTGAGATTATAGGAAGAAGTTGGCGGTAGGTTGAGTGATGGCTGACTACTGGCTTGACTGCCTTTAGAGATTAATTATATTTTAGGTTCTAACATTTTATTTGATTTTTTATTTATTTAATTTTTAAAAATTTATATGCACATCACACAATTTTTAAATATTTTTATATCTAAAACTTAAATTTAATATTTATATGAATAATATTTTTATATATAAAAAATGTATTTCACGCTAAAAAAAATTTATATCTATATTTTGATGTGATATATATATATATATATATATATATATATAATGTAACTATAAGAATTGTGAGGTATATAGGTAAATATCTCTTATTTTTTTAAATAAATTATTTTATATTTTTGTATTTTTTAATAAATCAACTTATTCTAGTAAATTATAATTTTTACATGATCTTAATATTTAATAATTATGATATGCAGATAAAAAATAATTAAATAAGAATCTATCAATAATTATTAAAAATTTGACGTTTAGAAAGTTTGGAGTACATAAAAAATAATTTATTAGTGTTAAAATAGAATTTATTTATGTAATGAAATTAGGTGAATTGAATTCATTATAGGTGTATAAATAATTGCTTATCTCATGATTTTTTTATAAAGAACTAAACGGATAAAAAAAAGATGATTTACATATATATCATATAATTATTATATATTTATATATTTATTTATTTTAAATTTTAAATTTATATTTTTAATATTTTATTCATCCATAAAAATTTGTATTCACTTTTAAAAATAATAATAGATAATATTTTTATGTTTATTAAATATTTGAGTATTATGCATGTAAATATTAAAATATAAGTATTAGATATGTAAATATATAAAATTATATAATATGTATATAAATATATATATATATATATATATATATATATATATATATATATATATATATATTCAAAATATGAGGACTTATAATCTATATTAGAAATATATGCATATTTTATATTAAAATAATAGGAATAATAGATTATATAATTAAAAAAGTTTATTATAAGATATGTCATTATGTATGGCATGTAAGCACATTTTTTATAGTGTATTATAAAAAATGGAAATACATATATACGTAGCACTTAAAACTTTGGATATTACATATTTCTCATCTAGATTTATGTATTAATACTTGTAGCGCCCTAAACTTATTAATAGAACAAAAATAAAACTCTATGTTTCTTTATCATTGTCTCTCTACCATCTTCGACTTTAAAGAGATGCTTTCACAACCACTATGACAAAAAGCCTAATGGCAGTATTATTGTAATAATCACATAAAATATCCTCCACACCATCCTGATCAGATTCAGCTTCTGTATCTTAATATTTGAGATCGACACCACCTCTCGATTGATAAACATTGAATCTGATCACTTTTTTCATGTTCGACTTCTTAGGCAAAAATCGGTTGACACATTAGATGTCTGACAACTAAGTATGTGTTGTAGAATTTGAAGTTCGTGAGAAAGGGTGTAAACTAGCTAAGCTTGAGTGAGCTAAACCTCTGTTTGTTTTTGGCTTGAATGTTCGGAATGACTTGTATAAACTCAATATTGCTTGAAAACGCTTTCTTGATGAATGTGACCGAGTTGTTGTGAATAATGACTTTTTTTGTGATCTGTGAAGGTTCAATGACACGGTGACTCCGAACACAGAGTCACCGAAAGTGACGTAGCCCATGTTGTCACAAATGATGTAGAACACGTTGGTCATTGTGATATTGATAAAGTTGGCTTTTTTCATGACGTGTTTTAGATGGGGGTGGGGATTTGGTGGTATGGCAGCCTTTCTAAGTGGTTGTGATGGATGAGTTTGACATGTTGAGGTCGAGACTAATGTGATGCAAAAGATTATCATCTATGATGCAGTACTTAATAAAGAAACATGCATATTTACTTCCTCGAGACATGGGAAAAGGTAATATAAAAAATTAAAAGATATCCAGTTAAATATATATAACAGGAATTTGAAGAATGTGATTGCAGTGAAAAAGTGGAGGTTATAATATATATTTATTTTGACTAATTTAATTATGAAAAATTATAATTAAATGTATAAATTTAGAATTTATAACAAATATTATTTATTAAAATTATTAACATATAATTAAAATAAATTAGACATATATGTGTTACCTAAGTAAGTTAAATTTTATAATTAAATGACTTATCTTTTTTATTTTTAAAATCTTTTTATTTATTTAATATATATTTTTTTAAAATAGTTTTCAATATATTTTTAATTATTATTATAATGGCATATCCGACGTGTATTTCTGTCTCATATTTTTGATAATAGAAGTATCTCGTGTTTGTATTCTCGTGTCTGTGTTAATATAATATAGATGATCAAGTAAGGGTTGTTGGACATGTAGTAGGAGTTGTTGCCATGATAGTGTTGACCGTATTTTTAGGATGAGCTCTCAACCATCTTAGACATAGGACTCCTCTTAGACTTTAAAAAATCCTTAGTCTTAAGACACATCTAGTGATTAGGTGGACACTCAACCTAGTCCTAGAGACTTAGAAGAGTTAGCCATAGGAATAGGTCATGCCTTAGGGGTGTTAGAAAAATTTGCCTACCCTATAGCTCGAACCAAATTCCTCACTTCCTTCTTCAAGTCAAACTTAAATCAATTCCAACTTAATTGATTTTCTCCAAACTCAAATCAATTCCACACAATTGAAATCCATGATTGAAACAAATGATTGAAGTTTACAATTGAAATTCCAAGTTCAAAATCTTTCCTAAGTCTTTTGATCCCTTCTCATGGACTTACCTCAAATCAAATCTAAATCAATTCAAATTCAAGAAATTTTCTCACAACTCATTTATATTCTCATTTATATTCACATATATAAATGAAATATAAATTCAAATCAATCAAACCAAATACAAAATTCAAATCCAAATCAAGAAATCTTTCCTAAGTCCCTTGATCCCTCTCATAGACTTAGCCTAAATCAAATCTAAATAAATTCAAATTCAAGAAAGTTTCTCACAACCTATTTATATTCTCATTTATATTTACTAATATAAATGAAATATAAATTCAAATCAATCAAACTAAATCAAAATTGAAATTCCAAATCAAAAAATATTTCCTATGTCCTTTTATTCCCTCTTAAGGACTTAGCCTAAATCAAGTTCAAATCACTTCAAATTCATGAAATTTTCTCATAACCCATTTATATTCTCATTTATATTCACATATATAAATGAATATAAATTCAAACAACCAAAACCAACTCCAAAAATCAAACTCAAATTCAATCAAAATCCAACATAAGCCTTTCAAGAAAAAAATCTTGAACTTAGCCAAATAAATTCCAAATAAAGCCAAAATCTTGATTTTTCTTCATGATTCAATCAATTCTACAATCATTAATCTAAATATAAACATGAACTTCAATCATCAAATCAAAACTCAATTCAAAAATCAAACCTAAGTCAAGCTCATGTTCACCCTTTTGAACTTGAAATTAGCAAATGAATCAAAACCCATTTGACTTCAAACCACTTGGAAATGGATTTATATTTCAATCATAAGTCCATATGTGAGTTCAATCAAACTCAAATCAAACTTTGACCAAACCATTTGACCTACTTAGGCTCACTTGATCCAAAGTGACCTAAAGTACCTTTTTAAGCCAAATTCTAATCCTAACCAAATTAGATTGAACTAAGCCCACCTAAGCCTCTCATTATAATCAACAATCATCATAAGATGATCAATCACTCAAATTGGGTCAAACCAAGTCAAACCTAAGGGTTGACCAAGTCAACACTTAGCCAAAATGAAACCCAACATAGCCAAAATCCACCATAGGCCAAATTGATTGAAACCATTGACCAAAACTCATTCATGACCAATGTTTGAACTTGACCAAGTCAACATTTGAGCCTAACCTAGGACTTGACCCAAGTTGATCCAACCCAACCTAAAAGTCAAAATGTGTCAAAACTTGATCTAAGCCAATTGATTGAAACCAATGGGTCAAGTTCATTCCAAAATGATTGTTGAACTTGACCAAATCTCAATTGGCCACTAGACTAACTAGCCCAATTGACTTTGAACCCAACTTGACTAAAGGTCATATTGAGCCAAAATCAAATTAAACTCAAATTGATTGGAAACAAAGATACCAATCCATTTTATATGAATGAAACCTAAAGCCAACCCATGACCTAACCCAAATAGGTCAAATGGGTCAAATTGATCAACTTGACCCATTTGACCTAAATGAACTCAATTGAACCAAAACCAAATATAAATCAAATTGAACCAAAACAAAATAACCAACACATTTCAAATGATCATATGAACTTGACCCAACCCTTGGTTTGACCCAATTTAACGAATTTGTCAACTTGACCCAAGTTGACCCATTTTGACCTAAATGGGTCAACATGAACCAAATCATATCAAACCAACTCCAAATTCATTGAAACTTGGCCTAACCCATTTTTCAATCATACCAAATATATTCAAATTGAAACTCAAGCCAAATGACCATTTTGCCCCTATGCCATGGGGTAAATTTTTGTGAAATTCACTTAAAATTTGATCAAATCTTCTTCATGACCACTTAGCACCCTCTTAGCGGACCAAGTGGATACTAGTGAGTGTAGTGCACCTAACCCAATGGGTTTGGGTCAGCCAAACCCAACCTAAGGCTAAAATCGACCATCTCACTTGAAATTAAGCACATGGAATCCCTCCTCCATTTGAATTAGCATATGGGAGCTCCACTACTCCACTACTCCACTCTACACTCCAAACCAATGCACCAACTAACTAATGACCATCTCACTTGAATTCATGGAATCCTCCTCCATTTGAATTAGCATATGGGAGCTCCCTTACTCCACTTCTCCACTCTCCAAAGCTGAATACAGGACACTCTTAGGCTAACAAGCCCATGATCAAATTTATCAAAAAATGGCAATCCCTTCTCTCATCTAAAGCACCCTCAAGGATCAATCAAACTCACCTGCTTCATACAAGTTCTCCAAGCAAGGGAGGACTACTCTTAGGGAGCTCAAGTGAAGGTGAAGTTGGTCCATAGAAAGATCCATCTAATTTCAACACCTCAAACCTTCAACAAGGCTTCGTCTCCACTAGACGAAGCTACTTTAAGGAAATTGAGTGCTGGTGATAGCCTCCGGTGAGGTATGCCATTAAACCAAGCTCAATTTAGCCATAGTGTGGTCCTTTGTGAAGTGAAGTTTCATCTCATAAGAAACTAGCCGTTGGATGTGATCTACCTTGCATGATGATGGTGTGGGTAAGTTTTGAGTTCAATCCGAGCTTACTTGAGCTCGGATCTTGTCATGGAAGGTGGACAGATCCCCTTTCCCGCAGGAGAACTCAGGGATGAATCATGGGTCGTCCATTCGTGCATTTTGGATGGACGACCATGATTAAAACATGGATCCAAATTATCCCTTAGAATTAATCTAATCTAGATCCTTGATCGACGGACAAGAAAGCACGCAAGCGACGCTACAATGTGATTAAATAGCCACTCCATCATGGAAAGCGCCACATCGACCTCCGCGTGGCTGGGATTAGCTATATAATTAGATTAAATTATCTAATTAATCAAGAAAACTTCAAATATTCATATCTAAATGTAGAAAAAAAAAAATGAAATAAATTGCATATGAAAGATAATTGATGTAGAATATTATAAAATTGATTTTGATTTTTTGATAGTGTTATCTGAATTTGGGTTTTATTGGGAATGTAATTAGGTTAATTACTCTCTATTCCATTAATTAATCTCAAACTTCTTGTGTGTATTTAGTAGGATGACTTCTGTCTTCCCTAATTTTCTTGGGATTTATTAATAGTTTAATTGGGTAATTGATGGATTCATTCTTAATTACTCTCAATGTAATTAATTAAATTAATTAATAGTGGTTTAAATCCTTGATTGAGTAAATTAAGGTTTGTTTAAGTGAATAGGAGGTTTAGGGAATAATTTTGGGATATTTTTCTTAAGCTATTCTTTAAACCCCCTCTTTCTTCCTTAATCCAAATTCAATTAAGGATTAATCCACTAATTACCTACCTAATTAATTTGATAAAATTCTAAAACCTTCCAGAACTTAACTAATTCACTTTGGGTAGATGTTTAGGTGTTCAATAACCTAAGTACATTAAGAAAATCAACTCACATGTGTGAGAAGGTTATGAAATTACTTAAATCCCTTAGCTTAATTAATCATTAATCATGAGCCAAATACATTAGGCCCTTTTCTTCTTAGGTGCATTGTTGATTTAAATTTCTTGTGTGATTTTATGTCATATCATTGGCTCATAATTATTTGGTTAAATATGCTAAGGTGGTATAGGTAAGGGGTAATTAACACACTTAATTCATACCTTAACCTAATCAAAATATAAAAATCATCTAATAATCTAAAGATTAAACTAAAATGCCAATACACATGAGAGAAATGGGTTAGGATTAGCAAACATTCTTTCACATTTCCTAAATCAAACATAAAGTAAATTCAAAACTAAAATCACATTAAACAAACTTTGATTCACCTTAAACTTTCTTATTTCATAGGATTGTCTTTAGGAATTAATTAGAGTAAATAAATTTATATTGATTTCATCACTTTATTTCTTTTCTAGCATGCTAAATGTGTATGGCATATGAAATTCATGCATTCATATCTTTTGAAAATCAAAATTGAAATATTTTCTTTATGTCAAATTGCATGTTTTGACTAAAGTAGAAATATGAATGACTATTATCACTATTAAATTCAAAAATAATTTTCAAAAATTATAAATCAAATATGAAAACTAAAAGGTATGCTACTTGCACTTTATTTATAAGCTTGCATGTGAATATAAAATGTGTCTTATGTTTGCTTCCTCTCTTTCCTCTTAAACATGGATTTGGATAAGATTTGCAAAGTGCATAATTCTTTTAAAAGAACATAACACTTGTTTAAAATCTACTCTTATCCTCTTCCATGTTATAACTTAAGAAGAATCTTTACATCTACACACATAAATTGCATAAACAAACCAAAAATTAAATAAACATAAACTTTGCATCTTTCTTTTTTTTTCATTTATTTCTTTTGTACATGCATATATATTTAAGGAAAGTGGTATATTAGTCTGGACAACCCCAGGGTTGCGAGGCTTTAAGTAGCCCTAAGTAGGTCTTGTACCTTACACTCCTAGTGCTAACAATGTCACTGTACTCACTTATGTCTTTCATACATACACATGTGCATATGAATAAAGGAAAAAAGAATATCCCTTTTTCTACTTAATGAAAATCATGCATCATAAAACATTCCAATTTTCTTAAGTAATATTTCTTAGCATTCATTATAAAGTGTGCTAAATATTTTCATTTGTATGTATGGATATGCTTAGGATTCATTCATATGCATGCTATACATGTTGGAAAAGAAAATGAAGTGATGTGTGTTTTGTGATATTAGTTCACCTTACTTAATCTTAAAATACATTTCTTTTTGAGTAGGTTTATTTAGAGAAGATTTAAACTTAGGATTAATTAAAATACATAATAGGACATTCACTAAATAAAATCAAATATAAATCCACTTTAGAAATTATTTAAGGTAGGAAAAGAGAAGTTCTCATCTCTTTTCCCTCTCTTTACAACTTAGTAATTAATTGCAAGATTCACTCAAACCTAATCAAAATGCGAAATAAATTTATCCTAAAATAACTAAATAATTAAAATTAAAACTATCCTCTAAGTTGAATATTTTCATACTTAGAGAATATAAACCTTAAAGCCATAGCACCATACACAAACCTTTAAAGCACACACATTAGACTAAGTCATCACTTCTAGCTTTAGGTTAGGCGTGCATGGTGTGATGTTTGCTTTTATTTTGTGATATTATTTCTAGTCTGGATGTTAGGGTGAATGTACATAGAATGAATGGTAGGACAATTTAGTTT
This sequence comes from Cymbidium sinense, assembly GCA_021442155.1. NCBI lineage: Eukaryota > Viridiplantae > Streptophyta > Magnoliopsida > Asparagales > Orchidaceae > Cymbidium > Cymbidium sinense. Next base: position 107,883,650 of record CM038220.1, read on the forward strand.
AACCATTTATTCTGAGGGATTATGCTTAAGGGAGCTATAATAAAATATAAATGCTTTTGTTGTGCGGTGCTTATACCCCAAGCATAATCCAATAGGTCAGGACTTGGTTCACCCATGTGTGGTGCTAAGTCCAATATACATGCTTGATGTATAGTTTGTTTAGCTAATCTCTGTTTTATAAGTGTTAGTTAGATTTACTTTTCCTTTTCATGAACTTTAGTAATTAGGATTTTGGAGTGATTGTTATGGGGATTAAAATCAACATTAGTCATAAGATCTCATCTTATGTACCATGTGAAGCCTTTAGAGCAACCAAATTCCAACCATCCAAAAGAAAAAGAAGAAAGAAGAAGAGAAGAAGAGAAGAAGAGAAGAAAGAAGAAAAGAAGAAATAAAGACCCCCATAACATGAATCCCTTGCTTAATTGTAATTAATTCATTTATAATCCGGGCTGTATAAGGGTAGAGCTCGACTATCCAATTTATTTTTAGATTTGTGCAGTGGTGCTCGACCATAAATGGTCTTTTATTCTTTTGTGTTAGCTTTATAAAATGTTTGATGTTTTATTTAGCTTGTGCATTAAGATGACATCCTTTTCCTAGTTTCTTCCTTGCTTGATGTATGGCCTGGATGATGATTAGGCTCTTAGGAAAAATAAATCTTCTACCAATTTAATCAACTCAAAATTAAAAATAAATAACTCATAATCTCATTTAAAGCCTAAGTTAAAATTAAGATAAAAGAATTAGTATCCCTTAGCTGGATGTGTACTTTATTTTCTAATATCATACATAAAAACATATTATTTCACTCTTGAATTGAAGGGCTTCCACCTTTGCCAGAGAATTTGGCTTGACATATGAGAGTCATGGTGGAAACACACCTCCTTATATCTCTGATTTTGGCACATAATCTTATTTCTCATGCATTAAGCATATGAATCATATAGAATGAGTCAAATGATTCTCAAAAATAAAAATAAAATATGTGCAAATTTTGCATTAGATTTAAGTCATTTGAAGCATGTCCTTACATGATCTAGTCTCTTTAGAGAGTGTGTTTAAGGACTTAGCTTCTTTCTAAAATAAATAACAACAATGATATCTTGCTTAAACATAAGGCTTGCTTACATGAATTTAAAATCGTAGGAGGAGTTAGTTGGCGGCCACCCCTGGGCGGTTGTAAGTCCAATAGTTAGGTGGTTTATCCTCTCTTATGGAGATAAACCAAATACCCATTTTGCCTTAGATTTAGGTCGTGCTTTTGGCCCTCGCCAAAGCTCCCTAGATTTAGGTTCTGAGGTTGCTTCTCCCCTTTGCGGGCTATAAGTATAAATCCTCACCTCTTAGGCATTTCCTACATGAAATGTAAATATAATATTTTAATGAAAATTTAACTCAAACACATTAATTCAAATTCAAAAATATAAAGCCCAATCATAAGATAGTTTGGGGTGTTTATTAGGTTTCCTAGTATCTTAAGCATCCCCTACTTATTTTCATTTGGCTTCGATAAGAACTCCCTCCTCTTGATCAATATCATTTACCTTTATAAAAATAAACCAATCGATTGATAGTCCTACCTTTTCGAAATCTTTGGAGACAACGATCATTTACCTTAATCAAGAGTATTCCTAAGGAATCTCATTCCTTAGGATGTAATTAACTATTGGGGCTTGCCTCCATAGGGAATTTAATGAACTCGGTTTAAAATAAACCCTACTTTACTTTTTCATGTAAAGTAGGGGAAGAATTTCTAGTACATATGCATACCCATTATCCTCAGGAGTCCTCATTCGGTCCATTGTAAGGTAGCAAATTCTATCTTTCGAGATAGTACACCTCTCCTCAATGTCGCACTTGATCACCCTAATAAGAACATCTGTGGATCTACGTGGTGTCCAAATGCAAAGAGTATATTTCTATCTTCATTTTATACATATAGATTGAAGATGGAAGTATACATCTTAAAGTAAAATTTAATTTTTCACCACAGATAGTTATAGTAGTTTGATCTCTATGTTGGAGATGGCACGGGTAATGAAACAGTGGAAATAGAGGTAACTGCAAGGAGATGAAGAGTTCCTATTTATGAGTTTAAGATGAGTGTAATTACAAAACTTAAATTGTGAGATATGTCACATCCAAAATTTGTAGTGTTATGTTTGCAAATCCCCCCAAAAAATTAAAAAAAAATCATGATTGACCAAATACTATTGGTTTTACCTAGAAAGTAGTAGCTGATTCAACCCAACAACTTCATCAGAAAATGATATGTGCCATATGAAAAGTTAAGTGTAGAAAAATTGATTTTATATATTATACTGGTGTTTAAATGAATATTAAATTTTATAATTTATCAAAATTAAATTGTAATATGAATGTATTCATTCAAGTTAATTTACATCATCACCTCACACTTGTTTTTTTTTTGAAGGGTATCCAACAATCTTGTGGGTGGGGATATCATGTGACTAATCCCACAGGGCTAGCTTATTCATCACCTCACACTTGTTCAATATCATTGTCGTTATCCCACACACTCCTCTCCACTCATAGCAATCATCATCACCAGCTCACCCATCATTTTCATCATTATCACACTTCTATTTGCTTACTATAGCTAGTAGCTACCATTGTCCATCACCTCCTATTGTAAGTTACTGCATCTTTCATTCATCAACATTGCAACTATCATTATAATCATTCTACAAGCACCACTGTTCTCTCACAATCACTATTCTCTATCATCACATATTTTTCCTTTCATTATCATGACCAAAATAATTAGTTTATTCATATATTTTGCTTCAATTTAATTTACATTCAACTAAATATTTAACATATTTCTAAAATTATATATATTTGAAACTAAGCTGTAAGAGTAGTTACACATATACATGAAGTCAAACTTGAATTTGGGCAATGAGGGTAGGTGTTAAAATTAACCCAACACCTTTCAAATAGGTGTTGAAAAATTTATATGTGGGACCCTTGAATTTATTTTACTTCAAATATTTATTTGACCATTCATTTTTGTAATTGTGGTTTGAATTTGAGTTTGACCCATTTAATAAATAGGTGTAGTCTAGTAACGAACCCATTTTATATCTCCCTGAGAAAGAGCATAATATTTTATTGTATTTTTATATTTTCAAAGCACACCTATTTTACATTTTTTTTAATATGTTTAGACATCAAGTACATGACATGAGCCTTTTTCCAAATTATCTTTAATACTCCGCATAGCTATTCAACTTATAAAAGCACTCACTCATAGACCTCACCAAAACCAGTCTCATGTTTATGGTAGAAATAAAGGAGGTGCGCTTAAAAACTATCACCACCGCATGCCAGTAGGGTTACTTCCTTTACACTATAAGTAGATTAAATAATACCGAGGCAGTCATAATGCCATTGATCACCTGTCGCTCTTGTCGGTCGGGTAAAGTTTCTAAAATGGACTAATAAATCATGAAGAGGATTGAACTCGGTCAGGGGTTCCTCGCTTCACCTGAGCTAAGAGATGGTGGGTGATAAATGTGGCGCTAGGCCCCCGTGGGATTAGTCACAACGACATCCCCACCCACAAGATGGGTGGGGTGTTGGGTGGATACCCATTCCAAAAAAAAAAAAACCTAATAAAAAATCGGTCAGGTAAAGTTTCTAAAATGGACCTAATAAAAAATTGGTCAGATAAAATCGGTCTAGCGTCACCTCAATAATCGGTCGGGTAAAGTTTTTTTAATATAAATAAAAAATAAATGTCTAAAAAATGAGAGACAAATTAATCATGGGTCCAATTTTCTTTTAAGGCTAAATTTCTAAAATAAGTATGTTTTAAATTGTAATCAATAATTTAAGTATTATTAAAAAAATAATTTAGGTATAATTAATTTAAATCTTATCAGTCATTAAGTATTCACTCATCACAAGCTAGTCGCTTGTAAGTATTTTTTTTAGCTAATTTATTTAATATGGATGATATACATATGTTAAGAGGTTTGATGGAGAAGTATAGAGAAAGTAAGGAGGATCTACATATGATATTTGTTGATTTAGATAAACATGATAAAGTTTCAAGAGATGTTATTTGCAGTGCTCTAGAAAAGAAAGGCGTTAATATTTGTTATATTGAAGTCATTAAGAATATATATGCTAGAGTTATTACTTGTGTCCAAACACAAGGAGGATTGACAAAATACTTTCTTATTTCAGTTGGATTACATCAAGGATTAGCTTTAAGCCATTATCTTTTTTCTTTATGATATGGATGTTCTTACTAGCCATTTACAGGAAGATGTACTTTGGTGTATGCATTTCAAATTAAATGGTTGAACTGGAGGAATGCATCTAGCCTATTGTGTGATAGAAAAGTACTGCTCAAACTTAATAAGACACAATAGTGTGGTGAAATATTTAAGTTTCTAAGATGTATACTTCCATCTTCGCTCTATGCAGAATAAAATGAAGATAGAAATATAATATTTTATGCATTTCTGGACACCACGTAGATCCGCAGATGTTCTTATTGAGGGTGATCAGGTACAACATTAAGGAGAGGTGTACTATCTTAAAAGATAGAAGTCATCATCCTAAAATGGACCTAATCACCTCAATAAGAACTCCTAAGGATAATGGTCATATGTAGATTCTTCCCACTTTACATGGAAAAGTAAAATAGGGTTTATTTTAAATCGTTCATTAAGTTCCCTACAAGCCCTATAGTTAATTACATTCTAAGAAAGGGGATTCCTTAGGAATACTCTTGATTAAGGTAAATGATCATTGTCTCCAATGATTTCACAAAATATCTCGATTATTTTAGCAAATTAGTGGGATTAATCAAGAGGAGTTCTTATAGCCAAATGAAAATGTCTAGGATGTTTAGGATACTAGGAAGCCTAGTAAATATCACAAACTATCTTATGGTTGGGCTTTACATTTTGAAATTGAATTTATTTGAATTTTTATTAGAAGTTTAGGGCTTTTAATTCCATAATACAAGGTTATGGAAATGCCTAAGAGGTGTGGATTTATGCTTATAGCCTATAGAAGGGAGAAATAATCTCAGAACTTAAATCTAGGGAGCTTTAGTGAGGGCCAAAAGCATGACCTAAATCTAAGGAGAAAATGGGTACTTGGTTTACCTCCACAAGAGAGGATAAATCACCCGACTGTTTGGACATATAATCGCCTAGGGGTGGCCGCCAACTAACTCCTTCTATGATTTTAAATTTATGTAGGCAAGTCATATGTTTTATGCAAGATAGTTAGGTTGTTGTTTATTTTAGAAAGAGACTAAGTCTTTAAACTCACTCCCTAAGAGACTAGATTATGTAAGGGCATGAAAAATGACTTAGATCTAATGCAAAATATATTACATTTTACTTTCATTTTTGGACAATCATTTGACTCAGGCTTATAGGATTCATATGCCTAATGCATGAGAAATAAGATTATGGGCTAAAATCAGCGAGAAGTTGAGGTGTGTTTCCACCATGGCTCTTAAAGGTCAAGCTAAGTTCTCTAGCAGATGTGGAAGCCCTCCAATAAAGAGTGAAATAATATTCTTTTATGCATAGTATTTGAAAAGAAATACTCATCTAGCTAAGGGGTTACTAATTCTATTATCTTGATTTTAACTTAGGCTTTAAATGAGGTTATGAGTTGATTATTTTTAATATTGAGTTGTTTAATTTGATAGAAGATTTATTTTTTTCCTAAGAACCTAATCGTCATCCAGGTCATACATCAAGTAAGGAAGATACTAGGAAAAATATGTCATCTTAATGCACAAGCTAAACAAAATATCAAATATTTTATAAAGCTAACGCAAAAGAACAAAAGGTCATTTATGCTCAGGCACCACCGCACAAACCCGAAAATAAATTGGGTAGCCGAGCTCTACCCTTATACAACCCGGATTATAAATGAATTAATTTACAATCAAGTAAGGAAATTCATGTAATGGGGGTTTTCATTTCTCCTCTCTTCTTTCTTCTTTCTTCTTTTGGTTCCTTCTTTTGGCTGGTTGGAAGGTGGTTGCTCCAAAGGTTTCATATGGTACATAAGATGTAATCTTATGACCAATGTTCATCCTAATCCCCCATAACATTCATTCTAAAATCCTATTTCCAAATATTACATAAAAGGAAAAGTAAATCTAAATAACACCTACAAAATAGAGATTAGCTAAATAAATCATACAAATCTCAAGCATGTATATTGGACTTAGCAACCCACCCATGTGTAATAAGTCCACACGGCTATTGGATTATGCTTAGGGGTATAAGCACTTGCACAACAAAAGCATTTATATTTTTATTACGATGCCCCCCTAAGCACAATCCCCTATAGAAGATAATGATTAGACTAAATCATCCTACCATTTATTTTATGCACATACACCCTGACATCCATACTAGAAATAATACATCACAAAATAGAAGTAAACATCAAATCATCACCTAAAATAAAGTGGTGACTTAACCTAATTATTGTAAAGGTTTGTGTGGTATGTAACTATGGCTTTAAGGCTTAGATTTTCTAAGTGTGAAGATGTTCAACTTAGATGGGTTATTTCATTTAAGTGTTTAGTTGATTTGGGAGGTTTTTATTTGGTGATTTATTGTGGTTTAGGTTAACCTACTTAATTAAAGGTTGTAAAGAGGAAAAGAGAGAAGTTCTCTTTCTTCTACCTAAGTAATTTTAAAGCACATTTATGTTTGACTTTGTTTGGTGAAAGTATTATTATATTTTAATAATCATAAGTTTCACTAAAAATAAACCTATTCAAACATTCTAAGATTAAGTAAAGTGAACTAATATCATAAACACACATCACTTCATTTCATTCTCAACATGTACATGCATATGAATTAATCCTAAGCATATCTATACAGAAATGTTTAGCACACATTCTGATGAATTCTAAGAAATATTACTTAAGAAAATTTGAATGATTTATGATTCATGATTTTCATTAAGTAGGAAAGAAGGCGTTTCTTTTTATCCATTATTCACATGCACTTGTATGTATGGAAGGCATATAATTGGCATTATTAGCAGGTGTTAGGTACAAGACCTACTTAGGGATAAAAAACCTCAAGGGTTGTGTTAATACCACTTTCTTAAATACAAACACATGTATAAAAGAAATGGATGGAAAAGAAAGATGCAAAAGTTTGTATTTGTTTGTTTGTTTTATGCAATTTATATGTACAAAGTGTATGTCCTTCTTAGGTAATAGCATAGAATGAATAGAATGTTAGGCAAGTGTTGTGTTCTTTTCAAATGAACTATACACTTTGCCAAATCTATTCAAAACTATGCTAAAAGAAAGGAGAAGAAAAGCTACACTATGGACATCTTCATATTTACATCCACATGAAAGCTTATAAATAATTATAAGTAGCACACTTTTAGTTTTAGGTATTTGATTTATAGATTTTGAAAATAGTTTTGGATTAAATAGTGATAATAGCCATTCATATTTTTTACTTTAGCCAAAACATGCAATTTGACATAAAGAAAATATTTCATTTTGATTTTGTTTTTTTTTAAAGATATGAATACATGAATTTCATATGACATACACATTAACATGCTGAGAAAGAAATAAAGTAATGAAAGCAATGTAAATTCATTCACCCTAATTAATTCCTAAAGACAATCCTATGAAATAAGAAAGTTTAAAGTGAATTAAAATTTATTTAATGTGATTTTTGTTTTGAATTTGTTTTATGTTTGATTTAGGAAATATGAAAGAATGTTTGCTGGTCCTAACCCATCTCTCCCATGTGTATGGAATTTTAGTTTAATCTTTAGATGATTAGATAATTTTTTGTATTAGGTTAAGTATGAATTAAGTGTGTTAATTACCTTCATACTACCTTAGCATATTTAACCAAATAATTATGAGCCAATGATATGACATAAAATCACACAAGGAATTTAAATAAGAAATGCACCTAAGAAGAAAATGCCTAATGCATTTGGCTCATAATTAATGATTAATTAAGCTAAGGGGTTTAAGTTAAGTAATTTCATAACCCCTCTCACACAAGTGAGTTGGATTTTGATTTTATTAATGTACTTCGATTATTGAACACCTAAGCATCTACCCAAGATGGATTAGTTAAGTTCTGGAAGGTTTTAAACTTTTATCAAATTGATTAGGTAGATAATTAGTGAATTAATCCTTAATTAAGTTTAGATTAAAGAAAAAAGAGGGGTTTAAGGAATGGCTTAAGAAAAATATCCCCAAATTATTTCTTAAGCCTTCTATTTACTTAAACAAACTAATTAATAATCAAACATTTAATTAAACTTAATTATATTAAGAGGGTAAAATTAATCTAACTCTAATAAACTATTAATAAATCCCAAGAGAAAATTAGGGAGGCGAGTCATCCACTAATCATACAAAGCTTGGAATTAATCAATGGGGTAATTAGAAAGTAATTAGCAAAATCAAATTCCCAATAAATTCCAAATCCAGAAAATAACATAGTTCAAAATTCATTAAAATCAATTTTATAATATTCTAGGTTTAAATACCTTTCATATGCAATTTATTTCATATTTTTTTATTTTTCTACACTTAGATATGAATTTTTGAAGTTTCCTTGATTAATTAAGTGATTTAAATTTCTAATTATATAGTTAATCCCGTTGGCTTGGTGGCATCTTTCCATGTGGGTATGGGATTTCTTTAAGTTGTCATCAACGGCGGTGCTACGTGCTTTCTCCTCATCCATCCGATGAAGGATCGGATGGCTGAGGTTAAAGTCACAGTTCTAAAGGGATAAAATCTGGAATCTATATGGATTTAATCATGTCCGTCCATCCAAAATGTGTGGATGGACAGCCCATGATTCTCCACTGATCTTCCCTGTGGGAGATGGCCACCGTCCATCTTCCAATGGAAGATCTGAGCTCGATTGAGCTCAGACTAGATCCAAACTCAACCCACACCATCTAAAGGTAAAGAGGGATACATCCAACGGTTATTTTCTCATGGGATGAGACTTTCTTTCACAAAGCTCCCACATGGCTTGAGCTGGTTTTAATGGCATACCTGTGAGGCTATTCACTCTCATTCTCTTGGAGAAGCTTCGTCTAGTGGAGATAAAGCTTTGCTAAAGTTTTGAGGTGTTGAGATTGGGTAGATCCTTCTAGAGGCCAATTCCACCTTCACTTGAGCTCAGTCTTGAACTCCAATCCACACTCAATACCAATCTAATTTACCCTATAGCCTAGGGGTAAAATGGTCATTTGACTTGGGTTTCAATTTGAATATGTTTGGTATGTTTGAAAAATAGGTTAGGCCAAGTTTCATTGAACTTGGAGTTGGTTTGATATGATTTGACTCATATTGACCCACTTAGGTCAAAATGGGTCAACTTAGGTCAAGTTGACCAATCGATCAAATTAGGTCAAACAAAAGGTTGGGTCAAGTTCATATGATCATTTGAAATGTTTTGGTGGCTTTGGTTTGATTCAATTTGGTTTATATTTGGTTTTGGTTCAATTGAGTTCATTTAGGTCAAATGGGTTAGTTGACCAAATTGACCCATTTGACCTATTTGGGTTATTAGGTCATGGGTTGGTTCATGTTTGGTTGGTCATTTGAAATAGATTGGTATATTTGTTTCCAATCACTTTGGTTTAAATTTGAGTTTGGCTCAATATGACCCTTTAGGTCAAGTTGGTTTCATGGTCAATTGGGCTAGGTCAAGTCTATTTGGCCAATTGAGGCTTTGGTCAAGTTCAACAATCATTTTAGAATGAACTTGACCCATTGGTTTCAATCAATTTGACTTATATCAAGTTTTGATACTTTTTGATATTTTAGGTCAAGTTGGGTTAATGCGGGTCAAGTGGCCAATTGGGCTAGGTTAGGCTCAAATGTTGACTTGGTCAAGTTCAAACATTAATCATGAATGAGTTTTGATCAATGGTTTCAATCAATTTGGCCTATGGTGGACTTTGGCTAGTTTAGGTCTCATTTTGGCTAAACGTTGACTTGGTCAACCCTTAGGTTTGACTTGATTTGACCCAATTTGAGTGATTGATCATCTCATGATGATTGTTGATCATGATGAGAGGCTTAGGTGGGCTTAGTTCAATCCAATTTGGTTAGAATTAGAATTTGGTTCATAAGGGTACTTTAGGTCACCTTGGGTCAAGTGGACCTAAGTAGGTCAAATGGCTTGGTCAAAGCTTGATTTGAGTTTGATTGAACTCACATATGGACTTATGATTGAAATATAAATCCATTTGCAAGTGGTTTGAAGTCAAATGAGTTTTGATTCATTTGCCAAATTTAAGTTCAAGGGGTGAACAAGAGTTTGACTTGGGTTTGATTTTTGAATTTAGTTTTGGTTTGATGATTAAAATTTATGTTTATATTTGGATTCATGATTGTAGGATTGATTGAATCATGATGAAAAATCAAGAGTTTGGCTTGATTTGAAATTGATTTGGTTAAGTTTAAGATTTTGACTTGAAAGGCTTAGGTTGGATTTTGATTGAAATTGAGTTTGATTTTTGGAGTTGGTTTTGGTAGTTTGAATTTATATTTCATTTATATATGTGAATATAAATGAGAATATAAATGAGTTATGAGAAAATTTCATGAATTTGAAGTGGTTTGAACTTGATTTAGGCTATGTCCTTAAGAGGGAATCAAAGGACTTGGAAAATATTTTGAACTTGGAATTTCAATCATAAGCTTCAATCATTTGGAATTGATCATGGATTCCAATCATTTGGAATTGATTTGAGTTTGGAGAAAATCAATTGATCTGGAATTGATTTAAGTTTGATGTTGATTTTATTTGAAGTTTGACTTGAAGGAAGGAAGTGAGGAATGTGATTCAAGCTATATGGTAGGCAACTTTTCCTAGCACCCCTAAGGCATGACCTATTCTTATGGCTAACTCTTTTAAGTATATAGGGCTAGGTTGAGTGTCCACCTAATCACTAGATGTATCTTAAGACTAAGAATCTCTTAAAATCTAAGAGGAGTCCTATGTCTAAGATGGAGAGGTTGGGAGCTCTTCCTAAAAATGAGGTCAACAAATAGATAACCAAAATTTCATGTAGCTGACCACACATAGTGGGATTAAAGCTTGTTGTTGTTGTTGTTGTGAGCAAGTTATCAACCATAAATATGAAACAATATGAAAAGTGGTACAAATGAAAAATAGTGAAGCATAAATATTAAACAATCTAATAAGTGTTATAGATGGTAAAAAACACAACTATATTACATTATAAAAAATGAAACATATGTGATAGATAACAAATAAATAAATACATGTACTACAAATACATAAGTAACACTATCATAAATAACAATCACCTCCGTTGTCTGTGTGAAATTGCACCACTCCCAGGTGTATACTATTTAGGCGGTGGACGTCACACAACCGATGTCCACTAATGCGTGTTCTCCATGAATTATGCAATGCCACTCTAGATGTCTAAGTAGGATAGTCCTGTGATGGGATAAAAGGTGGTTGTGACTGAGAACTAGGCTAGTACGTAGATAGACCTGGATCAACATATATAGATGGTCCAACACCCCAGTCATGTAGCTTTGTCACTTGGGCAGAAACCTCTTGATATGAGACACCCAATGCAGGCTCCGATGTATAACGTGTATCGCTGATATAGACCCACAGCCTCAAGTCCTTACAAAGCTTCTCTTATCTATCTACTACTAACTGTAACTCATGCTCATATGCACGATCGAAGTACGCCTGAAAGATGTCCTAAGTAGCTAAGATGTGCTCTAACTGCATGAAAAATAATATGAAATTAGCATCAATTATGTAATCAACATATTGAATTTTGTAGAATACTGATGTAATTTTAGTGTTTATTTTTGGATATGTATATGAGGGACGTCATGCAAATCTGAGGGTGTACTTATTGAAGTAATTGGGTATGATATTCAAGAATGGTGCACTATCTCGAAAGATAGAAATCACCACCATATAATGAACCTAATCACCTAATAAAGACTCTTAAGGCATGATGGATCTTTGAATATACAAGAGATTTTTTCTCTACTTTACATGGATGAATAAAGTAGGGTTTATATTAAATCGGGTTCTAAAGTTCCCTATGGGGGCAAGCTCCCATAGTTAATTACATCTTAAAGAAGGTGAGTTCCTTAGGAATACTCTCAATTAAAGTAGGAAATTATTATCTCCAAAGATTTCAAAGATAAGACTATCAATAAACTAGTTATATTGAAAAATCAAATGGGATAGATCAAAAGGAGAGACTTATTATTGAAGCCAAAAGAAAACGAGTAGGGAATGCTTATGATACTAGAAAACCTAGTGAGGATTCAAACTTACCCTATAGTTGGGCTTTATGTATTTGAAATTGAAGAGAATTGTATGTTCGAGTTGAAATTTTATTAGACTGATAGGACTTATGATCCCATAATACGAGATTGTGAAAAAGCCTAAGAGATGAGAATTTATGCTAGTAGCTCGAAGGAAACATCTATCTCAGATCCTAAATCTAAGGAGCTTTAGTAAGAGCTAAAGCATGACCTAAATCTAACCGAAAGTGGGCATAAGGTTTACCTCCATAAGAGAGGGTAAACCACCCAACTACTGGACATATAACTGCCTGGAGTGGCAGCCAGCTAACTCCTTCTACACTTTAAAATTATGTAGGAAAGTCATAAAATTTTGCAAGATAGTTGGGTTGTTATTATTTAAAAAGAGACTAAAGTCCTTAAACTTACTCCCTAAGAGACTAGAGCATGAGTGGTATGAGCAATGACTTAATCTAATGCAATTCTTTTCAAATATTTTCAAATTTTATTTGATTTTGGACTCTTCATTTTGACAAAGGCCATATAATTTTCATATGTCTAAATGCATGTTGAAATGATTATGTGTTAAATAAGAGAGAAATAGGAGTTTTCCACCATAGGGGAGATCTTCAAAGGTCAAGTCTTCCCCTATCGTGCAAGGAAGGAAACCCTCTCTTAGCAAGAGTGAAGCAATATGAATGCTTGATATTAAATATACAACATTCAGCTAAGAGATTACTAAATCTTTTAATTATCATGATTTAATGTCTAGGCTTTATGCGAGGTTATGAATTATTTAGAAAATTTAGTTATGAGTTGTAGTTGGGGTAGAAATTTTATTTTTTTTCTAGGAGCCTAATTGGATTTAGGCCACACATTAAATCACCATTCATAAAGAAACTATGAAAATGCATGCCATTTATATTTCACAACTTAAACATAACATCGAATAATTTATAAATCTAACATAAAAGAATAAAGCGTCTGTCGTGTATACAACAAAAGAAAGAAATGGGTAGAGAAGCACCTTATATAAACCCTTATATAAAAAAAAAAATTTATGAATTGTAAATGAATAGATGTTATGGGGGTCTTCTTATCTTCATTCTTTATATCTCCTTCATTTCGTCATTTGAGTGTGTTTTTTTAAAGGCATCGTAGGGCCTCTAAGACAAAGCCTTCTAGTCAATGCTCATCCTAATCTCCCATAACACTAATCCTAATTTCTAATGCAAAATTACATTTAAAGTAGAAAAAGTAAATCTAACTATACCTGCACAATAAGTGTTAGCTAAACATACCATACAACCCAAACAGTTATATGAATAATTTAGACTTAGCACTCTGCACATGGATAACCAAGTCCACCTGTCTTAATTTGGATTATGCTTAGGAGTTAAACAACCTACAAAAGAGAGCATTAATATTTATTTTAAGCACCCCTTAAGCACAATACCCTGTAGAAAATATGATTAGGCTAATCACAACCTACCATCCAATCTACGAAGCATACACCCAAACATCTAGTCTACAATAATATATCATAAAATAAAACATACATCACTCCATGCACCGCCCTAACATAAAACTAGAATGGTGACTTAATTCTAAAGTGTGTGTATTAAGGCTTGTGTGGTATGCCTTAACTAGGCTTTATTATGATTTTTTAAGTATGAAAGATTTAATTATAAAGGATGGTATCACTTCAAGAGCTTTAATGGATTTGAGAATTTTTACTTAATGTTTTCTTTCATTCCATTTGGCTTACACCAAAAAACTAAGTGTTATAAAGAGTGGATTACTCTCTTTTATCCCTACCTTAAGTCACTTCTAAAGCAAATTAATTAATTAATTCTTTTTAGTGAATGGATTATTACATATTTTAATTAATCCTAAGTTCATGTTTACTTTAAATACTCTCATTCAATAAGAAAGACGTCTTAAGATTAATTGGATTTAATTACTATCACATGACACATATTCATTTATTTCTTTCCATCATATGTAACATGCACATGATTAAATCCTAAGCATGCATATACATGCAATATACCTCAGTACAAATAAATGATTGAAGTAAACATATACTTTTAGAATTTAGATGTTCCATTTGGTTGAATCATTTTATTATATTAATTTAAAGCTCTATCTAAATTCTTATATAAAAATACATAAGAAGAAAATTAAATAGGTACATGTCATTATTAAATCAGGAAAGTGAGGTAATCAAATGACCTCCTTGGGGCTAGCTAAAGCCTCATGTTCCTGGGATATCCAAACTATATACCCATTACATTCAAACATATGTAAATTCATACACATGAACATGAAAAAGAGACTTTAAACCATATGATTAATCAATTCAATCACTTAAACAAATATGAATGCATGTCTTTCTTAATAAAAAAAGAGAATTTTTATTCATTAACTAACTGCACATACAAGTGTAAAAAAGTTTTAAGTGGATACTTCGCCATTATTAAACCAGGGAAGTGTGGTAATCAAATGACACATTGAGGCTAACTAAAGCCTCGTATTCCCGGGATGTCTAGACTAGATATACCCACTACTCTTAAATACACATGAATGTACAAACAACTACAAGAATGGAAGAATCATGCTAAAGTTATATTTTTAGAATATTTATGCATATGGAATAAAGCCTTATCTAAATTCTAGTATTGAAGTATGTAAAAATAAAATCAAATAGAGTACACGTCGTTGTTAAACCAAGAAAGTGAGGTAATCAAATGACCTCTTTGGGGCTAACTAAAGCCTCGTATTCCCGGGATGTCCATGCTATATACCCATTAATATTCTTACTTACACAAATCAATACATGAATGAAAGAAAAGAAACTTTACTTCATACACTTAAGCTATAATCACATATACCTCCTATGTATTTATGAATAACATTAATAACATATATAATTATTCATTTATAAGATTTAGAAAATAGATTTAGATTTAATAATGATAATAACCATACATATATTAATTTAAATCAACACAAACATGCTTAACATGAAAAAAATCATTTGATTTAATTAATTTTAAAAGAGATGAATGCATGAATCAAGTGACATACAACATTTAAATATGATTGGAGAAAAATAAATAGACATAAGCACATAATTTCATTCAATCCTAATCATATTAAATAAGATCATTTAAAATAAACTAAAATTTCTTAATGTCATTTTTTAATTTCATGTTTGATTTGATTTAAGAAATGTTATAAAGGTTTGTTAATCCTAATCTCATTCCCCAGGTGTGAGTTAGTTTGATTTAATAAAAAGGTAATTAGATTGATTTTATGGATTACTTAGGTTAAGGTTAGAATTAAATCAATTAATTAAACCCTTACCTATGTTACCTTAAGCTAATTAATTAAATGATTATGAGTCAATGTAATATGCAAATGAATTGAAAAGTAAATAGCAATGCTCCTATGAAATGAAAGGGGCCTAATGCAATTAGCTCACAATCACTAATTAATTAAGCTTAAGGAACTCACTTAATTACTTTTATGATTTTCTCACACATGTGAGCTAATCATAATTTCATTAACTCTCTTTAGGTTATTGAACACCTAAAGCTCTACCCATTAATCAATTAAGGGAAATTAGATGTAATTACCCTTTTAATTAGGTTAATCAAGACTAATCCATTCTTTTTTACTTAATTACCAAATTTAATTGATTATCCTTTTAAATGAAATGGGCTTAAGGGGGAAAAGGTTGGATTCCATAAGCACTCTCATTCAATTAAACATAATTTAACATGATTTGAATTTCGATTTAACCAATTAGGCCACTAATTAGTTAATTAATCTTTAATTAGCATTTAGGTTGAAAAAGAGAAGGAAACTTCGGGAAAAGATTAGGAGGGAGGTTCCAATCCAATTCCCCTGTCTCCCATTATTCAATTATTGATTGATTACTTCATATGCTTAATTATCACTTAATTAAGTTAAAAGAGTAATTAAGGCTTAAACAATTAATTTTTCCAATTAATCAACCAATAAATTCCAAAAAAGTAAGAGTGGCAGAGGTCATCCCCCTAAACATCTTCAAAAAGTTTGAAATTGATTGGTTAATTAATTAGGGAGTAATTAAGCTAATTAAAATTTTAATTAAACTCTAATTATGCTAAATTGACTATTCAAAATTATTTAAGAATAATTTAATGGATTCCCCTCTAAAATACCTTTAAAATGAGTCATTATTTTCATTTTTTAGATTTTTCTATAATTATTTATGAATTATGGAAGTTTCAACCATAAAAATATATTAAATAACTAATTAAGTCTAATCTTTACACGCTACGCAAACAATGCGCGCTATGTGGCACATGATTTTCTATTTAAGTTGTCATATCATGTGAGTCACCAGACGACGCATCTCCGCCGTTCGATCTCGGATCAACAGCGTGACAAACTCATGGTGTAAAAGGGGAAAATAAAAGGATCTAGCATGATTTTATCAAAGTCATCTATTCCAATCACATGGAACCACCATGATCTCCGCTTCATGCGAGCGATAACGAAAGCCCATGGATCACTCGAAGCTCACCGAAGTTCGATTCACTCCAAAATCAACCCACACCTTCACGCAAGGGATCCACGAGGATCCAACTACTAGGATGGGCTCACATGCAAACTTTCTTCAAAAGCTCCAACAAAATTTTTTATTTCTACAGTTTTCAGAAATGACCTCGTTAGAGCTCAAGACCGACGGTGGGATTGACGAAGGTAGCTTCATCTAGTAGAGACAAGACCCTATTGAGCAGTACACAAGCCAATTCCTCTTGGTTCGCTTGATGGATCAACTTCCATCACTTTGGAGCTTGGCGATGATCGAAGTCCATCCTTCGGTGGCTTGGGAGCATGGGAGATGACTTGGGTGGCTTCGACGATGTGCGTGGAAGGTGTGTGTAAGAGGAATTGAGGTTTGGTTCAGAAATGAGAAGGCTTGGATTGGGATTGACCTCCCTATTTCGCTTACATGAAGAGGAAATGCAAAGAGGAAGCTTGGGATGCTTAGGGATTGCTAATTTGCACTAAGAAGCTCTCATGGTTTGAATTGATGCATTTCCCATGCGAATTGAGCGGGTATACCCCTTAGTTTGCTAAGGTGGATGGACGGGATGGCTTCCCATTTTTTGGCCAGCTAGCCACCGCTAGAGCGCTGGAGTGGTCGCCATCAAGTCCATGTGGCTCGTTTGGATTGGGAGAAGCCATGGCAGCAAGCTCCATGGTTAATTTGGCAAGATTATTTTTTCTTGATCCCTCAGGTGCTCAGGTTGCATGGGAGGTGAGTTAACTCATCTTCATTTGGTTCATGGTTGACTTAGGATGGGTTAGGGGGCTTAGGTGGCTTAAGTGATGCCTCATTTGGATGAGTGAGGGTTGCCAAGGTGAAATGAAGAGTTGACTTTGCCATATGAGAAAAGAATCAAATGTGGAGAGGATCCATGGGGGATTTGCACTGGAATTAGCTCCAAATGTGTTTGAGTTGATTTTAGGTTGACCAAAGATGGGGTTGGGTCAGGTTTGGTCAGCCTCCAATGGGTCATGGGTTGGTTTCATGGGTTTTGGCTTCATTTGGTCAAATAGGTTAACATTAGGTCATGTTGGGTTGAGTTGACCAATTGGCCAAATTGAGTCAAACCAAGACTTGGGTTAGGTTCAAATGATGATTTGAAGAGTTTTTGTCCAAGTGGTTTTAATTAGTTTGGCCAAAATTTGATTTTGGCTCATTTGGATTCATATACGTCAAATGGCTAAGTTGACTAATTTGACCAAATTTACCAAATTGGGTTAGGTTAGGTGTTCATTCATGTTCAATTAATTGAAAATGATTGTGGTTTTGGTTTGAATCAATTTGGATTTAATAGATTTTGGCCAATTTAACCTTTAGGTCAATTTGGGCTAGGTTGTCAAGTTGACCAATTGGTCAAATGGGCTCAATTATGGCTTTGGTCAAGTTCAATAATCAATTTGAAATGAACTTGAGCCATTGGTAATCAATTTGGGTTAGATTATGATTTGACCCATTTTGGCCTTTTACAATTTGGGTCAACTTGGGTCAAATGCCAATTGGACTTGGTTTGGCTCAATTGAGGGTCAAGTCATGTTCAATCATTGATCATGAGTGTGTGAATCAATGGTTTCAATTAATTTGTATGGTGGGTTTTGGCTAGTTTAGGTTTCATTTGGCCTAAAGGTTGACTTGGTCAAAGGACCAAGTTGACTTGGTTTGACCCAATTCAATGTGATTGATCATCCTAGAGTGATTATTGATCATGATATGGGGCTTGGATGGGCTTGGTTCAATCTAATTTGGGTTAGATTAGAACTTGGCTCAAAATGGTCTTTTAGGCCACTTTGGGTCAAGTGGACTTAAATGGGTCATTTTGGTTTGGCTTGATTCAAATTTAGTTGAACTTATATGAGCCTAGATTGAAATATAAATTCAACCGCAATCAATTTGGAGTACAATGGATGGCTCATTTGAAATTTTCAAGTTTAAAAGGGCTAACTTGACTTCAATTTTGGTAAGATTATATGTTTCATTTATATTTGGATAGATGATTGAAGGAATGACTGATTCAAGAGAAAATCTATTGGTTTTGGGTTAGTTTAGGAAGATTTTGGTTAAGTCCAAGGAATTAGCTTAAAAGGCATAAATTGGATTTGGGTTTAGATTTGTTTTTGGCTATTTGGATTTATATTTTATTTATATTTATGAATATAAATGAAGATATAAATGATTTATGAAAAAATCACCTGAGTTTGGAGTGATTTGGAAGTAAATTTGACCAAGCTTATGGATGTAGGTCAAAAGGGCTAAGAAGGAAATCAATTTAGTTTGATTTATTTTTGGTCATTGGAAGGTGGGTTTTATTTATATTTGTGGATATAAATGAAGGAATAATTGATTTATATAAAAACCAATTGATTTTGGGTTGATTTATTTAAGATTTGGTTAAGCTTATGGAGGTAGGTCCATATGGCTTAAGAAGGGTCTTGGCTTGGTTTGATTTAGTTTGATTTGGTTTTGGTCATTTGAGTATAGATTTCATTTATATTTGTGAATGTAAATTAAGGAATAACTGATTTATAATAAAATCAAGTTTGGGATAACTTAGGTGGATATTTGGCTAAGTTTATGAGAATGGGCCATATGGCTTGGGAAGGAATTTTGAAACTTGGATTTGATTTTGGGATTGAATTATTTGAAGTTGGGTTTCAATTAGAATTTGATAATTTGATTGATGAATTGAATTGATATTTGAAAAAATCAAATGAATTTTGGTTGATTTGGATTTGGTTAAGGTTAAGCCCATAAGATGAAATCAAAGTGCTTAGAAAGGGGTTTAAATTCAATCATAAGGTTCATGGAGAATTTTTGAGCTTAGATTTGATCACGGGATTAATATTGAGTCTTGGAAATTTGGTTTGGATTTGGCATGAATTTGAGGTTTGGTTTGAGAAGGAAAGCATGGATTGGATTTAGGCTATAAGATAGGCAAGTTTCCCTAAGTCCCTAAGGCATGACCTATCCCTATGGCTAACCCTTCTAAGTCTATAGGCTTATATTAAGTGTTCATCTAATCACTAATAGTGCCTTAAGACTAAGGAGCTCTTAATGTCTATAATAGTCATAGATTTATGATGAGGAAGTTGAGAAATTGTCCCAAAAGTGAGGTCAACAAAAAGACCCCCAATAGGTATAGTATAACTGACAAGGCACATCGCACATATTGGCATTGACCGAGATGATCAATAATGTCTAAATGATCGCAAGCACTAACATAAATGATCTATCCCTAAACTCGATAGAAATTATGATCTTAGCAACTCAACTTATGCCATAAGAGAAGGAAGAGGAATCTGTTAAGGGATTGAATATGTGAACCTTCCACTAGGGAAGCAGGTTTAGGTTATCTATAGAGGATAAGGGTTTGAGTTTGATTACAAATATGGTTTGTGGAGAGAAGATCAATTAGGGATTAAGATTTATAATTTTTCGGGGATGGGTGCATGAACCTTCCACTAGGGAAGCAGGTTCAGGTTTTATGAATTTGATTTGATGGATGTATCCTCTGAGAATAAGATTTAGTTAGGTTTGTTGAATTTAGATTTTGGTCTAGGTTGAACTAGGGGAACTAAATCGATTTGTGCCTCACTGGGGAGAAATTTGATTTCATTGGTGGGCATCCACTATGGATGAGAATTTGATTTGATCTGATGTAGGGCTCCACTGGGGAGAAGATATGATTTGGTTTAAAAGAAGTCAAGAGTATATCTACTGGAGATATGAGCTTGTATCCGCTAGGGGGTCAAGTGGATTTGATTTATTGGTTTCTTTAGTTTGCTTTGGGAAGTATCTTCTAGGGATAAGAGTTAGTTTAATATAAGGACCCTATCGGTGTGCGATGAATCTACTAAGAAGGGGCTTTATCAGCCTTGGCCTATCTCAGATTTACAAATCTACCAATGCAGACTTCAACCCAAAGGCAACCATGAGAGTGCCACTATGGGCTTATCTCAACACACAAATAGTCATAAATATCATTTTAATTAAATGGACCCTGTCGGTGTGTGTGATGGATTCACTAAGAAGGGGGCTATATCAGCCTTGACATATTTTAGATTTACAAATCCAAAGGGATTATCTACCGACTGCGGGGTAGAGCTAACCAACATAAGGGGTGCCTTTCGATGTGTAATGGTCGTGCTAGGAAGAAAGTGTGTAGATTTACATCTTCTAAAGAGAGGAGCAACCACTAGG
The DNA here is from genome assembly GCA_021442155.1 of Cymbidium sinense. Lineage (NCBI taxonomy): Eukaryota > Viridiplantae > Streptophyta > Magnoliopsida > Asparagales > Orchidaceae > Cymbidium > Cymbidium sinense. The sequence goes on from CM038220.1 coordinate 107,904,796, forward strand.
GTGATCAATTGATAACACAACAAATTAAACCAGACCTAAGGCTGTCCGTTGGTGTGCAATGATCATGCCGAAAAGAATGCTTAATAAACTTACATCTTTCAAATAAAGGAGACCTATTAGTGGCACAACAAGTCAAACCCGACTTAAGGGAGACTACTGAGAGAGTGATGCTTGGGACTTATCTCAACTCAAAAGTAGTCAAGTGATTCCTATAGGGAGTCGACACCCTAAAGATAGGATGCTTGGGAATAGGTGCTGGTGTCCTCCTAATCCACAAGTAAAAAAATATATATATTTATCTATAAGTTTGCGTGAACTCTGTTGGTATGTGAGGGACCACACTGAGGAGAGGCTTATATTAGCCTAGTCCTATCTCAAACTTATTGGACCAAGGGAGAATCTGCATATCGGCAAGATAAGTTCTCCAACTAAAGAGGTGGCTACTAGGAAATGGGAATTGTCTAATCCAAGAGTAACTCGGGTAGTGTCTAAATGGGATTACTAAGGATGTGATCCAAATAGAGTGCTCATAGAGGAGGTGCTACTAGAAGGCTTTACCCTGGACCCTGTAAAAGAAATCTTATAGGTATACCGTGGCCAACTCTAGGAGAAAGCTTGTAGACTCACATCTGCCATGAGTGGTGTATCCACTGGGTGGGTCGCTATTTGTATAGAGAGAACCAATCAACCTAAGGTGCCTATCGGTGTGTGATGATCAATCTGAGAAGAAGGCTTGTAGACTTACATCTTCACGATAAAAATGATCAACTGATACATCAACGAGATGCTATCTAACCTAGGTGACTAGTAAGCGGGGAATCTGGTATGAATTAGACCCAGACTTAAAGTGGTTAGGAGGAAAGGAGCCGCTGGGAGACTTTTCCTGAGCCTCAAATATACTCGACCCAGACAAGTGCATGATGGATAGCTCAAGAAGAAAGTGTGTAGGCTTATATCCTCTTAAACAAAGTTAACATGAAGTAGCTTACCGGCTATGAAGTAAGCCCTACCAAACTAACAAGGTGCTAGTTGGTTTGCAATGGTCAAGTTAAGTTTAGACTTACATCCTCTAAACAAGAAACCAGGTGACACACTAGTAGGTAGATGTCATGTGACAATGAAGTGTCACCAAGGGCTTTATCCGTAGCTCAAAAGTAGTGAGATATGTTTATATTTATATATGTGATTGTAGGTGTTGTGTTGATAATGAATAGATAAATCTTGGGTTCCTTACACCTACCCTAAACACATCATGGAGGGTTCGCAAGCAAAGATGTTTCTCAACATAGAAGAGATGGAATTTGATATGTAAAGAAATATCATTGATAATTAATTTTAAATGAGATTTATGATAATATTTCTTTAGGTAGAGTCCATTGATTTGAAGCATTGAGCATTATCTTTTATAATTTATAAGCTAATACGATCATCCTTGGTAGGCCTTCTCTATGGAAAAAATGCCTTCCCAAGTGGGTTCAAACTTGCCTCCCATCTTGTGCTGGCAAAAATTAGTCTTCTTAAAACTACAACAAGCTCTCCTACTTGAAAAGCTCTAGGGCAGACAAACTTGTTATGAGCTTGAATTATTTTGGCTTTGTACAACTTGAGATTCTAGCATGCCCGGAGGCATTTCTCCTCCAAACCTTTGAGATTTTCTAATTGCAACTTGTGCATGATCTTGCTACCATCTATCCTTAGTGATGGGAGTTGAACTTAATGGGACCGCTGGACACACCAAGGAGAAAGGGGTAGATCGAGTTGGAGTTCTCAGATACCACCATCGCTATTATCGCCAAGTGTCTCTTCAATATCATGAGAGTTTTGCTGAAGGCTTCTGCCAAGCCATTTTTTCTTGAGTAGTTGATAGTAGAATATCTCCAATCTATGTTGTGTCTCCAGGAAAAGCTGTTGATTTTGGTGCTCTTGAATGTAGTACCATTGTCGGATATAATTCATCGAGGTTCCTTGAATTTATATAGGATATGGTTCCTTAAAAACTAGAGCACATGTTGAGTTGTGACCTCTGGGGGATTGCCTCACCACTTGGAAAAGTAGATAACTAGAATGAACCGATGACCCTTGGAAGAGGAGAATCAATAGACCAATGTCAATACCCCAACACTCAAATGGCCATGAGGCCAATGTAGGTGTAGAATGTTGGTTGGTGTAAGACCACACCTGCCACATTGGTGGCATCTCCTAGTTACCCATGTAGTAGATCATCGAAGGCGGTATCCTAATCTCTTGATCTTGGCTTTCATCTTCGGTCGACCGATGCACTGCATAAACCGAGTGTACTCGCCATCGATCTTATGGGCTTCGTGTTTGTCCAAATAGCGTAACCACATATGATTGAAAGATCGTCGGTACAAGGTGTCATCTATGAGAGGGTAGGAAAGGGCTCTCTGCTTCACCTGATGTGCTAATGACTTCTCCTAAGGTAATTTGACTATATTTAAATAATTTATGAATGGTTGCCTCTGATCTGACTCATCATTCATTTTGACAACGATAACCTTCCTTTCAAGAGAGAGTCTCTCGATGAGTTCAGCATCAACAATGGATTATACTTGTCTATTTTGGACCCTTATTAGTATGGGCTCATCTTCTGGACATGTCAACTCTTTGGCAAGCTTGGCTAAAGTATCTGCTATTATATTTTCTCCTTAAAAAATCTTGTAAATGGTAACTTTTGGGATTTGGGTCAATAACTCCATAGTGTACTTCTGATAATGATGGAGCTTAGGCTTTAGAACTTTATAAGAGCCACCGATTTGGTTGATGACCAATTGAGAACCCCCGAAGATCTTGATATTTTGGATGCATAGCATAATGGCTAACTCTAGATCGCCAATCAAGGCCTCATATTTAGCTTTGTTGTTGGTGCATGGATTGGACAGATAATATGAGAATCTCATCACATCATGGTCCGGAGTTAAGAGAACTATTCCTACCCCTGCCTTCCGGAAGAGTAGAATGTGGTTCTTCTCCCTTTTGAAAGGAAGTCACGCCATCAAAGTATATTCTAACGGTGAATGCTAGTGTACGTAAGTTCATAATTTGTTCATCAGGGAGGTCATCACTAAGCGGGGAGTCAGCAGGAAGTGGGTGTGATGCTAAGAAATTTGCTAGTGCTTGTCCTTTCACTACACAGAGGGGTACAAATGTAATGTCAAACTATGATAAAATCATGGACCAACATGCCAACCATCCGAATAATGTTATTCGTGTCATGAGATATTATTGTGGATTCGTCATAAAGATCAAGTTCACCTTATGAGAAATCATGTAATGTTGTAGATTTTGAGATGCAAAGATTAAAGCTTGGCAGTGATTTTCAATAGGTGGATAGTTTGCCTCAATAGGAATTAGACGATGACTAAAATAGTAGTTAGTTTAGGCCAACAAAGCACCAAGGGAGTCTTCTAATGCAATAGTATAGAGGATGAGCGGCTTGCCCGAAATAGGGGCTGCTAGAATTGGTGGCATCATTAGGTAGTGCTTGATGTCTTTGAAGGCATATTGACACTTGTCATCCCACTTGAACTTGAGATCCTTTTTTACAAGTGGTGAGAATTATTGGCATCTTTTTAATAAGTTGGATATGAAGCGTCTTAGATATGCCATTTGCCCTTGGAATGATCTAAGTTGAGCTACACTTTTAAGTGGTGACATTTCTAATATTGCCTTTATCTTCTCCTGATTTATTTCTATTCCATGATGCCGGATAACAAACCCAAGAAATTTTCTTGAAGATACTTCGAATGTACACTTTAGAGGATTCACTTTAAGGTTAAATTGTCTAAATAATTCAAAAACTACTCTCAATTCAAAGAGATGGTCTTCATTTTCTTTACTTTTGACTACGAGATCATCGACATAGCACTCGACTTGATGATGAATGAGTTCATCAAAGATCTAAGTCATGGCCCACTGGTATGTAGCACTGGCATTTTTAAGGCTGAAAGGCAAGACCCTATACCAAAAGATTCCAATCGGGGTTTAAAACATAGTGTTTCTTTTATCTTCAAGGGCTATCTTTATTTGGTTATATCCAGATTAGCCATCCATGAAAGAGAAGGCTACATGAGATGAGGCAATGTCCACCATCAGCTTCGGGATTGGTAATGAAAATTTATCTTTTGGACATGCCTTATTTAGATCCCTAAAATGACTTATATGCGAATCTGGCCATTCTTTTTCTTAACGGAATGAAGTTGGCCAACTATGTAGGGTATTTTTCTTCCCTGATAAAGCCAACATCGATCAATTTCTTAACATCAGAAATGACCTATTATTTAATGTCTAATCATATGCGTCTAGGAGCTTGCTTGATAGGATTAACACTAGGCTTTATTGCTAGTTTGTGGGCTGCTACATCAGGAGATAAACCAAGCATCTCTTCATAACTTGATGCAAAGCAGTCCTTAAACACAGTCAATAGCCTAACTAAGTCATTAGTTTCAGCATCACTTAGCAAAGAACTAATGTATATCAGACACGGATTGTCTTTAGTTCCTAAGTTGATTTCTTTAAGCTCATCGATGGCTAATCTGATCTTCTCTTTGAACTCTGATGGTGCATCTTTGACTTCAAAGTCATTTGGATCATCTGAAGTTTCTAAACATACCTTATCATGTGAGTCAGCATGATTTGAAAAAAAACCTATCATATTCCAAATGATTGGTGATGACTAGGCAATGATCGTCATCATCGACTAGACCCACTGTACTAAATCCTAGTCTTCTTCTTGATTAAAGATGTCTGCTTTGGTTGTCCCATAACCTTTTAAAGTAGTCAATTCGTGTTTAGTCACATGAGATTAATCCTCTTTTTAAGAATAGATGAGTACCAATCGTACTTTTGTATTAAATCTTTATATGAATCATCCTCAAGTTCTACATCAACTTCTTAAGTTGAGGATGATGCTCCCAAAAAGAACCTCTAGGTCATCCCATCTATGGATGACTTAGGGGCTTCCTTAACTACCAAACCCTGAACATTTTATAGGGAAAGAGAGCTAAAGTTCCCAACTGATGCTTGACTATCTTATATGTAGACTTGGATACATTTATGCTTTGCTTTGGAGCATGGTCTTCATCATTATCCTATTCAAGCATCACCTTGAAAGGGGCCTGCTACTGAGAAGGGATGACTGGAGTGCTAACCACATAGGACTCATCCTCTAAACTAGATTCTAAATCTATGTGGATAACATGTGTAGTTTTGATGGTTGGGACATACCTCTTATTGGGTGGTTAATAGAGAGACTTTCCACCTTGGGGGCTACCTCTGAACTGTTCTCTACCTTTTCCTGGTGAAGGTCGGGTTATTCTACCCATATGTTCGAATGGAGTAACGAATTGTGGGTGGAATCTAATGTCAGACTCTATATCTTCCCCTGAGTTCATGTCTCACTCTTTTTTTTTTCTGTTTTTTATTTTTCTTCTTTTCTTTCTTTTTATCCCTCATGGGGATCTTGAATAAGCTCACGAGAATGGACTTGTTGGTTTTGGGGAAGAAAATAGGTTGCATCCTCATATATCCCAACCTCATGAACTGTGAATGGTTTGAGATCTCCTTTGACATAGTACTCAATTTCACCTCTCATGAACTTCATGTACTGGTGTAGAAAGGATGGAACTGTGTTGTTCACATGTATCCACTATCTCCCAAGCAAAGCATTGAAAGATGTATCTGAGTCTATGATATGAAACTTGGCTTCAGTCTTCCAATCATCTATCTCCAATGGCAACACTATGGAGCATAAGGCCCTCTCGCCTTGTTCATTAAATCCTCATAATATCATCCTCTCTTTTTGGAGTTTGGAAATGTCAATCCTCAGGTAGGAAAGGGTTCTTAGACTCATAATATTGACTGATGCATCTTGGTTAACCAAAACCCTTAATAACATGTATCTGCCAACATCCACTGTAATGTAAAGAGGGTGATTGTGCTTGGTTATTCCTAGAAGAAAATCTTCATCACTGAATGTAACTCCTAGGATGTCCTTTAAGCTATGTGTCTCCTCTTTAGTAGTGGTCAGCTAAGCTAAGCATATCTTTGGATCAAGAAGAGCCTTGATTATAGATTCTCTTATATCTTTGGATAAGACAAGGGAATCATATATGCTTAACTTAGCTGACAACTTTCAAAGATATGTTAGGACATTATAATCAACTTTGACTTGGTCCTCCACAAGCATATCCCTAGGTGGAGTATCTTATGGAGGGACTAACTGCTCACTGGAACCAATGACTTGTTTACCCTTATCTTGAGGTGCTACCCTAGGAGGTAAAACTTTGCCACTGCACAGGTTGACTTTAGTGAGTTCTTGAAATGATAAACTTGTGGAAAGTTCTACCTTCTTATTTGATGTACCTACTGCTTCTTCTATAGGATCCTCGGAGTCAATTAACTCCAAGTCAATCTCAAGAGGTGAACTCGATTGATTCAGAAAATGAAAGTTTAATTTTGAATCAGAAGAGAAGGGATCGAAATGATTAGAGCTACTATTATTTTCTAGATTTTGAGAGTTTTCAACATGAAAAAAATATAGAGTATTAGAAGGGGACAAGATGTAAGTGAAAGCTTTCTTCATTGATTTCCTTTTGGGTGGAGGTACATGATAGAAATCCAATAAAGTAAGCAGATGAAGGGATTTGATGCCTTTATTCACTGATACAACTCTCTGGTAGAAGCTAGTAGAAAGAAGTGGTAAAACTTATGGATGGAGTCTTTGGACTCCGGTGGTTACACTTGGATATCAGGAGCAAGTGTCTGCTACTATTGGGCTATCACCTTCTTAAAGTTGTCCTTGGCAACTTGCAAACCTTCCTTAATGTTGGAGGTTTAAGCTGCCTCAGGCACCTGTAAAAAGAGTCTCTTGATTTTAGAAGCTACTTTTTTAGAGTTTCAAGATATGACAATGTTCCAACCTTCTTTTATCTTAAGAGGATCGCAAGTATCCCCAAGAATTATTCTAATAAAATTGAATGGTTGTTCTAAGAAATATTCTGTGGGGGTAACTACATCGCCTGACTTGTAGCTATGCTCAAGCCTATCCTTAAAAGTAATACAATCCTCTAAGATATGACTAATCATGCGGTGATAAGGCAATAATTAGGATCATTACTCTTGCCCACATCCTCCGGCCTCTTGGGATTTGGTAACTAAAAGTCAGGTTTATTTAAGAGATTCTTAAAGATTTTTCACACTACCTCCTCTTGAATGAATATGGCTTATTCAATCTATTGGCAAGAGTAGGTGGGTAATATACATGGTGGATAGAACCATCTGGGTATATTATTGAGGTGGTGGGAAAGACCATTGTGGTGGCTAAAATGATGGTCGAGGTGGTAGAAAAGGAGTCAGTTGAGCTCAGGATCTCTCATACTAGACTCTGGCTGGCTAGTTCCCTCTATCACTGGCATAACTATCCATGGCTTCTTCTCGAACACCTTCTACGGATTGGGTCGAGATGATTGGTCGGGAAAGGGCAACTATTTACCTTCCTCTTGCAGACTAGCTGCTTTGTTGATTAGTTTATCAAATGTCTAGATGGTAAAGCCCTTAAGCATGAAGGTGACCAGACCATGAATATTCTTGAGAAGAATCTCAATGGCATGTTGTTCAGACAGTTGCGACTCGTATTTCATGCTCAGGTTGCACCACCTGAGAATATAATCAACAAGGGACTTGTTAGGAACTTGCTTCGCAATAACGAGGTTGCCTACAGTCACTCTTTGCTGAACTCTAACAAACCTCTTGATGAAGAGGTGCTCTAACTCAGAAAAAGTCATAACCAAACTATTGGACAGTTTGACATACCAATCAAATGCAACCCTTACTAGGCGGCTGTTGACAAAGAGTCTGAATAAGAATGTGTCACTACCACCAGCATTGCAACAATCGGCTCTAAAATGTGCAATAAGCTAATGGAGGTTCCTACTACCATAAAAGATCTTGAAGGAAGGTGGCATAAAACCCTTGGGGTATTGAACTACATCGAACTCCTCTGGTTATGGTATACCCTTTGGAATGGATGAGCTCTCCCTGGCTTGCACAATCGCTTCTCTCACCTGCTATTCTACCATATGCTTAATATCCTTTTTAAGCATTGAGGTGCCATATGTGACCTTCCTATGCATGCTATCAGCATCATCCTCTACAGGAGTGCATCTAAGATGGTCTAAAGTATGCACCAACTCTGATCTATCATGGGAGAAGGTTGGCGGGGTGATGTACAATGCTAAACCTACCATCAACTCTACTTTCTTCTCCATCTTTTCAATGTGATCATCTCTCTGCCTGAGCTGGTGGAGGAGGTGTTGAGTTGTGTGAGAAGTGTCACCTTCTTCGAGCATAACACCTTCCTTGCTAAGCTGATCCCACTATAATGACCCCCCGTGTATCAACCATGTGGACCTCAGCTATGTCATCCAACATGTCATCCCAAGGATCAAAACTCTTATCCTCCTTCGATCCAATGGCCACTCAGAATTCATCTTTTCTCAAAAAAGTAGTCCTAATATGTCATATTGATTGATCTATTATGCTGCTGACCTATGAACACTCATTAATTGTCCATAAACTATGCATCTCTATGCACCGATCGCCTCAAGACTTCTCATTGGGAGGATCAAATTATCATGGGGACTATGTCAATTCCCTCTTCCTCATCTGGTGGTGATGGATGACACGCTCTTGGGTTTGCCACTCCTTCCGACCATGGTGAGGTAGAGATCGGCAGGGAGCTTGATCTCACCTCAATAGGTGGAGTGGGAGTGGGATCCTTGGTGCGATCACTCAGTGGATGGTATTTCTGATGGGGCAATTTTGGCCGGAATGGTGGATGTTGTAAGTTGATTAAGTGATGATGGACGATGAGTGGAGCAGTGTGATGGAAACACTGACTGACTCTCAACTAGAGTCCTCCACATTCGCATAAGGTAATAAATGATTGGCCCGGCAGATTGAGAAATCCATTAGAGGCGAGGCTAGTAACCTAGCATACCTTCATCTCTCTCTCTTACTCAGCTAGATACTGAGCCTCCACAGCTCTCTCCTTATGGATATGACCCCAAATAATCCTAGGGATCATAGATCTTAGATCAAATAAGGTACTGGACTTCAAGCATCTGTAAGCTCTACCGACCTGACAAAGAATAGTCCTAAGTCTGACATAGGGCCTCCTACGCTCCTTAGCTAGTGTCTCAAAGTATGCTGGTGATGGAGGTGATGCAGTGATCCTTTTGTAATCCTCCTCTCCATCTAAGGCTGAGAGGGGGTGAAACCTACTACCACTCAAAAGTGAAGAGGTTTATTGGGAGAACCCACCTCACTATAGAAGTGGCATCGAGCTCTCTACTCATTCATGGTCCCGCTTGACCTTCCTATTTTCTTTGCAGCATTGGGTGTGGGTGAGCAAAGCAGGGTGAGAACTAGAACTTGCCTCAAAAGTATGGAGACTATCTTAGAAGCCAAAATAGCCTTCCCCTTTGGGGTGACCAAAGAGGTAGTAGCTCTAGAGCTATTAACCTGAAGTCAAATCGACACTAACATGTGTGGGAACCATGACAGCCTTCCTCTTCAGTGTGGGGAACTCGAAGTTAGATGGCATGTCAAAGAAGATGAGTGGAGTTTGTCCTGCCACCTCCTCCCTGCTAACAATTGTGAGGGTTGTTCCCTCACAAGTAATCCGAACTCCCCATGACTAAAGTAAATCAGATGTACGACATCAGTCATGGTGAGATTGGCCTAATCCAAGGCTAGATCTACACCAGAGGGAAAGGAGAAAACAAACTTTTGAGCCATGATCCACTCAAGGTGAAAAGGCTAATGCACGAAATCACTACATTTGTTAAAACATGTAGTGAGGCCCTTCCTTGATATTTATCTTCAATCATTAACTTCTAAACTTGATTTGAATTTGAACCCACAAATTTTAAGTATGCTAAGGTGGTTCATTAAATTTTGGAGAGAGTTTAATTGGAGGAGAGACTTTGCCATATGATTTTGATTTAGAACCCATACTCAACAAATTTAAGTATGTTGAGTGGGGTTCAATTAGGACTTTTAGAGATATATATTTGTTGTATGTGTTGTTTGAAATTTTGATTTGAAAACCTTTACTTATCAAATTTAGGAATGCTAGAAAGGTTTTCACTTATATGTTTGAAAATTTTGTGAGAATGTCTTTGTTTGTGATGATTGGTTAAGTGTGTGATATATGTTGATTTGATTTGAAAGTGGGGCTCCTTACTTAACAAATTTGGTATGTTAAGTAGGGGCCAAATGTGTTATGATGTATGTATTGATTTGAAACTGAGGCTCTTACATAACAAATTTGGTATGTTAGGTAGGAGTCAAGTGTATTTATGATTTAAAAATGAGGCTCTTACTTAACAAATTTGGTATGTTAAGTAGAGTCGAGTGTATTGAATATGTGTTGATTTGTTTTGAAAATGAGGCTCTTACTTAACAAATTTGGTATGTTAAGTAGGAGCCAAGTGTGTTATAATTTGCTTTCTTTTTTGAAAGAGTGGGAACTCTTTATTTGACAAATATGGTATGACAAATAGAGTTCAAAATGTGTTGTGATTATGAAAGAGAGAAATCTATTTAATAAATTTAGATATGTTAAATATAGTTCAATTTGTTTTTTGTGATTTTTGAAAATGGGACTCTTATTTGACAAATTTGGGTATGTCAAATGGAGTCCAAATATGCCTTGATGTTCAAGACTTTGGAAAAGAAGAATTCTATTCAACAAATGTAAGTGTGTTGAATAGAAGTCAATTTGCTTTGATTTTTCAAAATAAAGGGAACTCCCATTTGACAAATTTGGGTATGCCAAACGGGGGTTCAAATATGCCTTAATTTTTGTGTGAGATTTCTTGCTTTTGAAAAGAGAGAAATTTCAACTCTAGCACATATGAAATAAGCTAAGTTGAGTTTCAATTTCATGTCATAATTTTGTTTGAAAATATAATCTTCATTCAACAAATTTGGGTATGTTGAATGGGGATAGCTATTTTTTTTAAAAAATGTGCTTTTGAAAAATGGATTTTAAAAAATTGTTGATTTTGATTTTGAAAAGAACCTCCATGTAACAATTACAATAATTGTTAAATGAGGTTTGTTTAAATGAATTTTGTGCTTTTTGAAAACTTCTTGTAAATTTTGTGCAAAAACCTCTTGTTATGTGAATTTTAAAGAGTTTTGGAAAGAAACTTTTTTGCAAAAGGGATGTATTTTCTTAAATATATGATGAACCTTGCCTCACGAAGCTAGTGGTAAAGAGGCTCTAAAATTTAGTCATCTCCTTTCATCAGTTAATTTATCTTTTACCTATTGGGGGACCTAATAGGGGTTTAAAGACCTACAAGGAGTGAGGTCCTAAAACCTAGAGGATGTTGGCTATCTTTACTTAAGAATGAATTAAGCTAAGTGCCAACGGAAAGAGAGATAGTCTTGGACTCATATGAAATACAAGTCCCATCTTGATTCTTGGAGATAATAATAGTCTACCAGAGATGGAGAGAGGAACCATCCTAGCGAAGTGGGTAGAAAAATCTATGGTGTTTATTTTTGTATATGTATATGGGGGACACCATGCAGATCTGAGGGTGTACTTATTGAAGTGATCGTGTATCACATTAAAGAATCATACGCTATCTCAAAAGATAGAAATCACCACCCTATAATGGACCTAATCACCTAATAAGGACTCTTAAGGCATGACAGATCTTTGAATAAATCAGAGATTTTTTTCTCTACATTACATGGATGAATAAAGTAGGGTTTATATTAAATCAAGTTCTAAAGTTTACTATGGTAATAAACCCCCATAGTTAATTGCATCCTAAGGAAAGTGAGTTCCTTCGAAATTCTCTCGATTAAAGTAGGTAATTGTTGTCTCCAAAGATTTCAAAGATAAGACTATCAATAAATTGGTTATATTGAAAAATCAAATGGGATAGATCAAAAGGAGAGACTTATTCAAGCTAAAGGAAATGAGTAGGGAATGCTTATAATACAAACTAGTGAGCATTCTAATCTACCTTATAGTTGGGATTTATGTATTTGAAATTGAAGATAATTGTATGTTCGAGTTAAAATTTTATTAGATTGATAAGACTTATGATACCATAATACAAGATTGTGGAAAAGCCTAAGAGATGAGGATTTATGCTAGTAATCCAAAAGAAATAACTACCTCAGGTCTAAAGTATGCACCAACTCTAGTCTATCAGCTATCATGGGAGAAGGTTGAACTGATGTCTACATCTACCACTACCATCAACTACTCTCTTTCTTCTCCATCTTTTCATCATCTCTCGTGTGGAGGTGTTGAGTTGTGTGAGAAGTGTCACCTTCTTGAGCATACCTTCCTTGCTAGGGTCCCACTATAATGACCCCCCGTGTATCAACCATGTGGACCTCAGCTATGTCATCCAACATGTCATCCTCATCAGGATCAAAGTTGACTCTATCCTCCTTCTGATCTGAATGGCCACTCCTGAGAATTCATCTTTTCTCGAAAAAGTAGTCCTCTATTATGTCATATATTGATTGATCTATTATGCCTGGCTCGACCGACATGAACACTCATTAATGATTGTCCATAAAACTATGCTCATCTGTCTCTATGCACCAGACTCTGCCTACTGTCAAGACTTCCTCATTGGGAGGATCAATTATCATGGGGACTATGTCAATGTCCCCTCCCCTCTCTTCCTCTGTCTGCAGTGGTGGTGATGCGATGACAACGCTCTTGGTTCGCCACTCCTTCCTGACCATAGTTGAGGTAGAGGATCGAGCAGGGGAGCTTGATCTCACCTCAATAGGTGGAGTGGGAGGAGTGGGATCCTTGTGCCGTAACTGGATCACTAGTGGGGATGGTATTTCCTTGGATGGGGCTTCTGAATTTTGGCCGGAATGGTGGATGTTGTAAGTTGATTAAGTGATGATGGACGATGAGTGGAGCAGTGTGATGGAAACACTGACTGACTCTCAACTAGAGTCCTCCTACATTGGACTGCACCAGTAAGAATAATAATGTCCGAATGATTGGCACTGACAGGGTGACGATTGAGGAAATCCATTAGGGCGAGGGCTACCGATAACCTAGCATACCTTCATCTCTCTCTCTTACTCGCCTAGGCTGATACTCGAGCCTCCACAGCTCTCTCCTTATGGATATGACCCCAAATAATCCTAGGGATCATAGATCTTAGATCAAATAATCTGGACTTCAGCATCATAGCTCTCCACACAAAAGAAAGTCCCAAGTCGACATAGGTCCTCCTACTCCTTAGCTAATGTCTCTCAAAAGTATCAGTGATGGGTGATCTGATCCTTTGTAATCCTCCTCTCCATCTAAGGCTGAGAGGGGGTGAAACCTACTACCACTCAAAAGTGAAGAGGTTTATTGGGGAGAACCCACCTCAGCTATGTGAGAAGTGGCATCGAGCTCTCTGGCTACTCATTCATGGTCCCGCTTGACCTTCCTATTTTCTTTGCAGCATTGGGTGTGGGTGAGCAAAGCAGGGTGAGAACTAGAACTTGCCTCAAAAGTATGGAGACTATCTTAGAAGCCAAAATAGCCTTCCCCTTTGGGGTGACCAAAGAAAAGGTAGTAGCTCTCACTAGAGCTATGGTGGGCAAGGAGCTAAAAATGACACTAACTGCGATGGTGTGGAACCATGACCTTCCTCTTCAGTGTGGGGAACTCGAAGTTAGATGGCATGTCAAAGAAGATGAGTGGAGTTTGTCCTGCCACCTCCTCCCTGCTAACAATTGTGAGGGTTGTTCCCTCACAAGTAATCCAGACTCCCTCAAAGTCATGACTAAAGTAAATCAGATGTACGACATCAGTCATGGTGAGATTGGCCTAATCCAAGGCTAGATCTACACCAGAGGGAAAGGAGAAAACAAACTTGCCAGAAGCCATGATCACTGCACTAACTGAAGGCTGAAAAGACTGAATGCACTGAAATCACTACATTTGTTAAAACATAATTGAGTGAGGCCCTTCCCTTGATATTTATCTTCAATCATTAACTTCTAAACTTGATTTGAAATTTGAACCCACACTGAACAATTTTAAGTATGCTAAGTGTGGTTCATTAAATTTTTGGAGAGAGTTTAATAATTGGAGGAGAGACTTTGCCATATGATTTTGATTTAGAACCCATACTCAACAAATTTAAGTATGTTGAGTGGGGTTCAATTATTTGGAGTGACTTTTAGAGATATATATTTGTTGTATGTGTTGTTTGAAATTTTGATTTAGAAAACCTTTACTTATCAAATTTAGGAATGCTAGAAAGGTTTTCACTTATATGTTTGAAAATTTTGTGAGAATGTCTTTATTTGTGATGATTGGTTGTGTGTTATATATGTTGATTTGATTTGAAAGCGAGGCTCCTTACTTAACAAATTTGGTATGTTAAGTTGAGGCCAAATGTGTTATGATGTATGTGTTGATTTGAAAATGAGGCTCTTACATAAAAAATTTGGTATATTAAGTAGGAGTCAAAGTGTTATGATTTAAAAATGAGGCTCTACTTAACAAATTTGGTATGTTAAGTGAAAATATTGAATATGTGTTGATTTGTTTTGAAAATGAGGCTCTTACTTAACAAATTTGGTATGTTAAGTAGGAGCCAAGTGTGTTATAATTTGCTTTCTTTTTTTGGAAAGAGTGGGGAACTCTTTATTTGACAAATATGGTATGACAAATAGAGTTCAAAATGTGTTGTGATTATGAAAGAGAGAAATCTATTTAATAAATTTAGATATGTTAAATATAGTTCAATTTGTTTTTTGTGATTTTTGAAAATGGGACTCTTATTTGACAAATTTGGGTATGTCAAATGGAGTCCAAATATGCCTTGATGTTCAAGACTTTGGAAAAGAAGAATTCTATTCAACAAATGTAAGTGTGTTGAATAGAAGTCAATTTGATTTTTTCAAAATAAAGGGAACTCCCATTTGACAAATTTGGGTATATAACGGGGTTCAAATATGCCTTAATTTTTTGTGTGAGATTTCTTGCTTTTGAAAAGAGAGAAATTTCAACTCTAGCACATATGAAATAAGCTAAGTTGAGTTTCAATTTCATGTCATAATTTTGTTTGAAAATATAATCTTCACTCAACAAATTTGGGTATGTTGAAAGGGGATAACTAGTTTAAAAAAATGTGCTTATGAAAAATGGATTTTAAAAAATTGTTGATTTTGACTTTGAAAAGAACCTCCATGTAACAATTACAATAATTGTTAAATGAGGTTTGTTTAAATGAATTTTGTGCTTTTTGAAAACTTCTTGTAAATTTTGTGCAAAAACCTCTTGTTATGTGAATTTTAAAAAAGAGTTTTTGGAAAGAAGTGCTATTTTGCAAAAAGGGATGTATTTTCTTAAATATATGATGAACCTTGGCTCACGAAGCTAGTGGTAAAGAGGCTCTAACTTTTAGTCATCTCCTTTCATCAGTTAATTTATCTTTTACCTATTGGGGGACCTAATAGGGGTTTAAAGACCTACAAGGAGTGAGGTCCTAAAACCTAGAGGATGTTGGCTATCTTTACTTAAGAATGAATTAAGCTAAGTTAGAGAAGATAGTCTTGGACTCATATGAAATACAAGTCCCATCTTGATTCTTGGAGATAATAATAGTCTACCAGAGATGGAGAGAGGAACCATCCTAGCGAAGTGGGTAGAAAAATCTATGGTGTTTATTTTTGTATATGTATGGGGACACCATGCGGATCGAGGTGTACTTATTGAAGTGATCGTGTATCATTAAAGAATCATCTATCTCAAAGATAGAAATCACCACCTATAATGGACTAATCACCTAATAAGGACTCTAAGGCATGATCTTTGAATAATAGAGATTTTTCTCTACATTACATGGATGAATAAAGTAGGGTTTATATTAAATCAAGTTCTAAAGTTTACTATGTAAAGCCCCCATAGTTAATTGCATCCTAAGGAAAGTGAGTTCCTTAGGAATACTCTCGATTAAAGTAGGTAATTGTTGTCTCCAAAGATTTCAAAGATAAGACTATCAATAAATTGGTTATATTGAAAAATCAAATGGGATAGATCAAAAGGAGAGACTTATTATCGAAGCTAAAAGGAAATGAGTAGGGAATGCTTATAATACAAGGAAACCTGGTGAGCATTCTAATCTACCTTATAGTTGGGATTTATGTATTTGAAATTGAAGATAATTGTATGTTCGAGTTAAAATTTTATTAGATTGATAAGACTTATGATACCATAATACAAGATTGTGGAAAAGCCTAAGAGATGAGGATTTATGCTAGTAATCCAAAAGAAATAACTACCTCAGATCCTAAATCTAGGAAGCTTTAGTAAGAGCTAAAACATGACCTAAATCTAAGCAAAAGTGGGCATAAGGTTTACCTGTATAAGAGGGGGTAAACCACCCGACTGCTGGACTTATAACCGCTTAGAGTGGCAACCAGCTAGCTCCTCATACATTTTAAAATCATGTAGGCAAGTCATATGATTTTGCAAGATAGTTGGGTTATTATTATTTAGAAAGAGACTAAAATCTTTAAACCCCTCCCTAAGAGATTGGAGCATGAGTGATATGAGCAATGACTTAGTCTAATGCAAATATTTTCAAATTTTATTTGATTTTGGATTCTTCATTTTGATAAAGGCCATATAATTTTCATATGCCTAAATGCATGTTGAAATGAATTATGAGCTAAATCAGAGAGAAAAATGTGTTTTTCATCACAGGGGAGACCCTCAAAGGTCAAGTCTTCCCTTATCATGCAAGGATGGAATCCCTCTCTTAGTAAGAGTGAAGCAATATGAATGCATGATATTAAATATACAACATTCATCTAAGAGGTTACTAAATCTTTTAATTATCTTGATTTAATGCCTAGGCTTTATGTGAGGTTATGAATTTTTAGAAAATTTAATTATGAGATGTAGTTGGGACATAAATTTTATTTTTCCCTAAGAGCCTAATCGGATCCAGGACACACATTAAATCACCATTCTTAAAAAAACTATGAAAAGGCATGCCATTTATATTGCACAATTTAAACATAACATCAAATCATTTATAAATCTAACTTAAAAGAATAAAAGGCTGGTGCGATCGGGTGTCGTCATACAACCAGAAAAAAGAAATGGGTAGCCAAGATCTACCCTTATACAACCCAGTATATGAAAAAATATTTGCAAATTATAAATAAAGAGATTCTATGGGGGTCTTCTTATCTTCATTCTTCATATCTCTTTCATTTCTTCATTTGGGTGTGTTTTCTTCAAAGGTGTCGCAAAGCCTCGCAAGACAGATCCTTCTAGTCACTGCTCATCCTAATCCCATAACACTAATGCTAAATCCTAAGGCAAAATTGCATTAAAAGTAGGAAAAGTAAATCTAACTACACATACAAAATAAGTGTTAGCTAAACATACCATACAACCTAAGCAGTTGTATAAATAATTTGGACTTAGCACCGTGCACATGGATAACCAAGTCCATCTATCCTAATTTGGATTATATTTAGGGGTTAAGAAACCTGTAAAAAAGAGCATTTATATTTATTTTAAACACCCCTTAATCACAATCCCCTGTAGAAAACTTGATTAGGCTAATGACGACTACCATCCAGTCTATGCATACACCCTAACATCCAGTCTCTATAATACATCATAAAATAAAACATACATCCTCCCGTACCCCTAACATAAAGCTAAAATGGTGACTTAATTCTAAAGTGTGTATTAAGGCTTGTGTGGTATGCCTTAACTAGGTTTGTTATGATTTTCTAAGTATGAAAGGATTTAATTATAAAAGATGGTTTCACTTCAAGTGCTTTAATGGATTTGAGAATTTTTACTTAATCTTTTCTTTTGTTCCATTTAGCTTACACCAAACAACTAAGTGTTATAAAGAGAGGATTGCTCTCTTTTATCCCTACCTTAAGTCACTTCTAAAGAAAATTAATTAATTAATTCTCTTTAGTGAATGACTTATTACCTATTTTAATTAATCCTAAGTTCAAGTTTACTTTAAATACTCTCATTTAATAAGAAAAGCATCTTAAGATTAATTAGATTTAATTAGTATCACATGACACATATTCATTCATTTCTTTCCATCATATATAACATGCACTTGATTAATCCTAAGCATACATACATGTAATATACCTTAGCACACTTAAATGATGGATGTAAACATGTACTTTTAGAATTTAGATGTTTCATTTGGTTGAATCATTTTATCTTATTAATTTAAAGCTTATCTAAATTCTTATATAAAAATACATAGAATAAAATTAAATAGGCACGTGTCATTGTTAAACCAGGGAAGTGAGGTAATCAAATGACCTTCTTGGGGCTAGCTAAAGCCTCATGTTTCTAGGATGTCTAAACTATATACCCATGACATTCAAACATATGTAAATTCATACACATGAACATAAAAAAGAGACTTTAAACCATAAGATCAATCAATTCAATCACTTGAACAAATATGAATGGATGTCTTTCTTAATATAAAAATGGGATTTTCATTCATTAGCTAACTCCATAGATAAGTGTATGAAATTTTTAAGTGGATACTTTGCCATTATTAAACCAGGAAAGTGAGGTAATCAAATGACCTCATCAAGGCTAATTAAAGCCTCATATTCCCGGGATATCTAGACAAGATATACCCATTACTCTTAAATACACATGAATGTCCAAACAACTGCAAGAATGGAAGAATCATGATAAAGTTATATTTTTAGAATATTTATGCCATTAACATTCTTACTAACATAAATCAATACATGAATGAAAGAAAAGAAATTTTACTTCATACACTTAAGCTATGATACATACACCTCCCATGTATTTATAAATAGTATTCATAACATATATAATTATTCATTTATAAGATTTGAAAAATAGATTTTGATTTAATAATGATAATAGCCACACATATATTAATTTAAATCAACACATGCAAGCTTGAAATAAAGGAAATCATTTGATTTAATTAATTTTAAAAAAGATTAATGCATGAATCATGTGACATACAACATTTAAATATGATTGGAGAAAAATAAAGAGACATAAGCACATAATTCATTCAATCCAATTAAATCTTAAGGACAATCATATTAAATAAGCTCATTTAAAATAAACCAAAAATTTTGTAATGTCATTTTTTTAATTTCATGTTTGATTTGATTTAAGAAATGAGAAAAGTTTGCTAATCCTAATCTCATTCCCCATGTGTGAGTTAATTTGATTTAATAAAAAGGCAATTAGATTTTTTTATGGATTAATTAGGTTAAGGTGTGAATTAAATTAATTAATTAAGCCCTTACCTATGTTACCTTAAGCTAATTAATTAAATGATTATGAGCCAATGTAATATGAAAATGAATTGAAAAGTAAATAGCAATGCTCCTATGAAATTAAAGAGGCCTAATGTAATTAGCTCACAATCACTAATTCATTAAGCTTAAGGAACTCACTTAATTACTTTTATGATTTTCTCACACATGTGAGCTAACCATAATTTCATTAACTCTCTTTAGGTTGTTGAACACCTAAAGCTCTACCCATGGATCAATTAAGAGAAATCAGATGCAATTACCTTTTAATTAGGTTAGTCAAACATTAAACCATTAATCCATTCTTCTTTACTTAATTACCAAATTTAATTGATTATCCTTTGAAATGAAATGGGCTTAAGGGGAAAAAGGTTGGGAAAGAGGTCCCAACCTAATTCCATAAGCCCTCTCATTCAATTAAACATGATTTGGCATGATTTGAATTTCAATTTTACCAATTAGGCCACTAATTAGTTAATTAATAATTAGAATTTTGGTTGAAAAAGAGAAGGAAACTTAGGGAAAAGATTGGGAGGGAGGTTTCAATCTAATTCCCTAAGTCTCCCCACTATTCAATAGTGATTAAGGGGTCCAATTTGTTGATTAATTATTTTTCACATGCTTAATTATCACTTAATTAAGTTAAAAGAGTAATTAAGGCTTAAATAAAAAATTTTCTCAATTAATCAACAAATAAACTCCTAGAAAAATAGGGTAGGTAGAGGTCATCCCCCTAAACATCTCAAAAGTTTGAAATTAATTGGTTAATTAATTAAGGAGTAATTATGCTAATTAGATTTTTAATTAAACTCTAATTAAGATAAAATTAATGTTCAAAATTAATTAAGAATAATTTTAATGGATTCCCCTCTTAAATACCTTTAATGAGCCATTATTGGTATTTTTTTGGATTTTTCTATAATTAGTTATAAATTATGAAAGTTTTAGCTTAAAAATACATTAAATAAGCTTAATTAAGCCTTATCCCATCGGCACCATGTGGCATGCTAACGCAACACACTTTCTACGCATGATGGATTGGCTATTTAATTGTCATATCTCGGTCACGGCGATGCTGGATTGATCTCCACTGTCCGATCTCAGATAGGACAGTGTAGATCAAAACTGTAATGTAAAGGGAGAAAATAGATGGATCTAGTGATGATCAATCATCCATTCCAATCATGAATGATGACCCGTGATCCTCCTTCCCACTAGTGATGAACAAAGGAAGTTGTCCACCATGGATCGCTTGATCTAAGCTCACCTGAGCTTGAATTCACTCCAAAATCAACCCACACCTTCACGCGCGGGAACCATAAGGATCCAACATCTAGGATGGGCTCACATGTGAATTTCCTTCGAAAGGCTCCAACATAATTTTCCATTTTTTATGGTTTTGAACAATTATCTAAAGTCAAGATTGTTGGTGATCGATGAGCTTGCCTAGTAGAGAGATGAGGCCTGGTGAAGCCAACTCCCCTATTCACAAGTGGATCAACTTCATCACTTTGGAGCTCGCAGATCAAGTTCTTCGCTTGGAGCTTGGAAATGACTTGATTGTCTTGTGGAAAGGTGTGTAAGAGGAATTAAGGTTTTTGAGAAAAGAGAGCTTGATTGGGATTGGCCTCCCTATTTCAATTATGGAAGAGAAATGAAGGAGGAAGCTTGGGATGATGGGATTACAAGGAGGTTCAATTTACCAGGAAGCTCACATTGAATTGATGCATTTTCTGAGAGAATTGAGGGTATACCCTTGTTGAGGTGGATGGATGATGATTTATTTTTGTACCCACTCGGAGTGGTCTCATCAAGTCATGTGGCTCCGAGATTGGGAGAAGCCATGGAAGGAGGCTCCAAGGTTGATTTGGCCAGATTATCTTTCCTTGATCCCTTGGGTGCTCGGGTTGAATGGGAGGTAAGTTAACTCGCCACCCTTTGGTCCATGGCTGACCTAACATGGGTCAGGGGGCTTAGGTGGCTTAGGTGGTGCCTCATTTGGATGAGTGAGGGTCAAGGTGAAATGAAGAGTGGACTTTCCCATATGAGGAAAGAATCCAATGTGGGAGAGGATCCATGGGGGATTTGCATTGGACTTGGCTATAAATGGTTTGGCTAATTTTAACTTGACCCAAGATGGGTTTGGGTCATGTTTGGTCAACCTCCAATGGATCATGGGTTTTGGCTTCATTTGATCAAATGGGTTAACATTGGGTCTTGTTGGGTTGACCAATTTGGTCAAATTGGATCAAACCAAGACTTGGGTTAGGTTCAAATGATGATTTGAAGAGTTTTAGTCCAAGTGATTTCAATTAATTTGGCCTATGTTTGATTTTGGCTCATTTGGATTCATATAGGTCAAATGTGCTAAGTTGACCAATTTGACCAATTTGACTAAATTGGGTTGGGTTAGGTGTTAGTTCATGTTCAATTGGTTAATTGAAAATGATTGTAGGCTATGATTTGAATCAATTTGGATTTTAGCCAATTTAACCCTTTAGGTCAATTTGCGCTATGTTGGGTCAAGTTGACCAATTGGTCAAATTTGGCTCAATTATGACTTTGGTCAAGTTCAATAATCAATTTGAAATGAACTTGAGCCATTGGTTGCAATCAATTTGGTTAGATTATGATTTGACCCATTTTAGCCTTTTAGGCTAATTTAGGTCAACTTGGGCCAAATGACCACTTGGACTTAATTTAGCACAATTGAAGGCCAAGTCATCTTCAATCATTGATCAAGAGTTGGTGTGAATCAATGGTTTCAATTAATTTGGTGTATGGTGAGTTTTGGCTACTTTAGGTTTCATTTGGGCTAAAGTTTGACTTGGTCAAAGGACCAAGTTGACTTGGTTTACCCAATTCAAGGTGATTAATCATCCTAGGGTGATTGTTGATCATGATATGAGGCTTGGATGGCTTAGTTCAATTCAATTTGGGTTGGATTAGAACTTGGCTCAAAAGGTCCTTTAGGCCACTTTGGGTCAAGTGGACCTAAATGGATCAATTGGCTTGGTTTTGGCTTCATTCAAGTTTAGTTGAACTTATATATGAGCATAGGATTGAAATATAAATTCAACTATAATCAATTTGGAGTCCAATGGATTTTGGCACATTTGAAAATTTCAAGTTAAAAGGGCTAACTTGGTCTTGACTTGAGTTTGGTTTGATGATTGTAAGTTTCATTTATAATTGGATAGATGATTGATTCAAGAGAAAATCCATTGGTTTTGGCTTGGTTTAGGTGAATTTTGGTTAAGTCCAAGAAATTGGCTTAAAAGGCATAAATTGGATTTTGGTTTTATTTTGGATTTAGTTTTGGCTATTTGGATGTATATTTCATTTATATTTATAAATATAAATACAGATATAAATGATTCATGAAAAAACACTTGAGTTTGGAGTGATTTGGAAGTAAATTTGACCAAGCTTATGGATGTAGGTCAAAAGGGCTAAGAAAGAAATCAATTTAGTTTAATTTATTTTTTGTCATTGGAAGGTGGGTTTCATTTATATTTGTGGATATAAATGAAGGAACAATTGATTTATATAGAAATTAATTACTTTTGAGTTGATTTGGGTTAAGATTTCGTTAAACTTATGGAGGTAGGTCCATATGGCTTAAGAAGGGTCTTGGCTTGGTTTGATTTAGTTTGATTTGGTTTTGGTCATTTGAATATGGATTTCATTTATATTTGTGAATATAAATGAAGTAATAATTGATTTATAAGGAAATCAATCAAGTTTGGATAACTTAAGTGGAGATTTCTAAGTTTATGAGAATGTGTCATATGCGTAAGAAGGAATTTTAGAACTTGGATTTGATTTTGGATTATTTGAAGTTAGATTTGAATTAGAATTTGATAATTTGATTGAAGGATAGAATTGATATTTGAGAAAATCAAATGAATTAAGATTGATTTGGATTTGGTTAAGGATAAGTCCATAAGTTGAAATGAAAGGGCTTATAAAGGGTTTTGAATTCAATCATAAGGTTCATGGAGAACTTTTGAGCTTGGATTTGATCACGTAATTGATTATAAGTCTTGAAGATTTGGTTTGATTTGGCATGAATTTGAGGTTTGGTTTGAGAAGGAAATCATGGATTGGGTTTAGGCTATAGGGTAGGTGTGGTGAAATTTTCATATGTGTAATTTCTAAAGAATAAAATATATACTTCCATCTTCACTCTATGCGGGATAAAATGAAGATAGAAATATATAGCTCTTCTTTTTATGCAATTTTGACAACACGTAGATCCATATATATTTTTATTGAGGGTGATTGAGTACGACATTGAGGAGAGGTGTACTATCTCAAAATATAGAAGTCATCACCTCAACAACATGTGTACCAAAGATTCTTCCCCTGCTTTACATAAAAAAAGTAAAGTAGGGTTTATTTTAAATTGGGTTCGTGAAGTTCCCTATAGAGGCAAGCCCCCATAGTTAATTATTTCTTAAAAAATGAGATTTCTCAAGAATACTCTCGATTAAGGTAATAATCATTGTCTTGAAAGATTTCAATAGGGTAAGACTATCAATCGATTGGTTTATTTCAGAAGATCAAATGAGATTGATCAAAGAGAGGGAGTTATTATTTAAGCCAAAGTAATATAAGTAGGAGATGCTCATGATGCTAGGAAACCAAACAAGCATCTCAAACTATCCTATGGTTGGGCTTTATATTTTTGAAATTGAATTATTCATTTGAGTTGACTTTTTATTAGAGGTTTAGGAGTTATGATTCCATAACACAAGATTAAGGAAATGCCTAAGAGGTGAGAATTTATGCTTATGGCCCATGAAAGGGAGAAGCAACCTTAGAACCTAAATTTAGGGAGCATGGCGAGGGCCAAAAGCATAACCTAAATCTAAGGCAAAAATAGGTATTTGGTTTGCCTCCATAAGAGAGGATAAATCATTTGACTACTTGGACTTACAACCGCCTGGGGGTGGCCGCTAACTAACTCCTCATACAATTTTAAATTCATGTAGGCACGTCATATGCTTTATGTCAGATAGCTAGACTATTATTTATTTAAAAATAGACTAAGTCCTTAAACTCATTCCCTAAAGAGACTAGATCATGTAAGGGTATGCTTCAAAAAACCTAAATCTAATACAAATCATATTACATTTTATTTTTATTTTTGGACAATCATTTTGACTCGGGTTAATATGATTCATATGCCTAATGATGAGAAGTAAGATTATTGGCCAAAATCAGCGAGAAGGGAG
This sequence comes from Cymbidium sinense, assembly GCA_021442155.1. NCBI lineage: Eukaryota > Viridiplantae > Streptophyta > Magnoliopsida > Asparagales > Orchidaceae > Cymbidium > Cymbidium sinense. Next base: position 107,929,431 of record CM038220.1, read on the forward strand.
GAGGTGTATTTCCACCATGGCTCTCAAAGGTCAAGCCAAGTTTCTCTAGCAAAGGTGGAAGTCCTCCAATCAAGAGTGAAAATAATATGCATTTGTGCATGATGTTATAAAATAAATACTCATCCAAAGGGTTGCTAATTTTTATCTTGATTTTAGCCTAAGCTTTAGGTGAGGTTATGAGTTCATTATTTTAATTTTAAATTTGTAGAAGATTTATTTTTTCCTAAGAGCCTAATCCACATCCAAGCCATACATTAAGCAAGGAAGAAACTAGGAAAAAGATACCATCTTAATGCACAAGCTAAACAAATCATCAATCAATTTATAAAGCTAACATAAAACAATAATAGGTCATTTGTGGTCAGGCACCACCGCACAAACCCAAAAAAAAAAAAAATTGAGCTCTACCCTTATACAACCTGATTACAAATGAATTAAGTATAATTAAGCAAGGAACTCATTGTTATGGGGTCTTCAAGCTTCATTTCTTCATTCTTTCTTCTTTCTTCTTTCTTTGTTCTTTGGTTCCTTCTTTTGGATGGTTGGAAGGTGAGTCTCACATGGTACATAAGATATAATCTTATGACCAATGCTCATCTCAATCCCCATAACAATCATCCCAAAATCATAATTGCAAAAATTACATGAAAAAAAAACTAAATCTAGCTAACACCTACAAAACAAAGATTAGCTAAACAAACCATACAAAATTCCAAGCATGTATATTGGACTTATCACCCCACACATAGGTGACTAAGTCCACCTGGCCAATTGGATTATGCTTAGGGGTATAATCACATACACAACAAAAGCATCCATATATTTTTATTTATTATTGCGCCCCTTAAGCACAATCTCCTACAAAAAATAATGATTAAACTAAATTATCATATCATTCATTCTACGCACATTCACCCTAACATCCACATTAAAATATATATCACAAAATAAAAGCAAATATCAAACCATGCACAGCCCTAACCTAAAGTTAGAAATGGTGGCTTAGTCTAATGTGTGTGCTTTAAAGGTTTGTGTGATATGCTTAGCTATGGCTTTAAGTTAGAATTTTTTAAGTGTGAAGAATGTTCAACTTATAGGAGGGTTTCATTTAAGTGGTTTAGTTGTTTTGGGTTGATTTTATTTTATATTTTTATTGAGTTCAAGTGAATCCTACAATTAATTACTAAGTTGTAAAGAGAGTGAAAGAGAAGAGAATTTCTCTTTCCTTCCCTAACCTAAGTAATTTCTAAAATAGATTCATATTTTAGTTTTGTTTAGTGAATGTTTTATTATGTGTTTTAATTAATTCCAAGTTTAGATGAACTCTAAACAAACCTATTCAAAAAGAAAGGCATTTTAAGATTAAATAAAGTGAGTTGAGATCACAAAACACACATCACTTCATTTCTTTCCCAATATGTATAACATGCATATGAATGAATCCTAAGCATATCTATGCATACCAAATGGGAATGTTTAGCACACTTTATGATGCATGCTAAGTAAGTTACTTAAGAAAATTTGAATGTTTATGATGCATGATTTTCATTAAGTAGCAAAGGTGTTTCTTATCCAATTTTCACATGCACATATGAATGTATGAAAGGCATAAGTGAGTACAACACCATTGTTAACCATGGGTGTAAGGTATAAGACCTAGTTTGGGCTACTTAAAGCCTCGCAACATCGGGGTTGTCCAAACTAAGATACCATTTTCCTTAAATACAAGCATATGTTCAAAAGAAATAAATGGAAAAGAAATAATGCAAATGTTTTATTTTGGTTTGTTTATGCAATTTATATATGTTAGTTTTGTGTCCTTCTTAATTCATAGCATAGGAATGAATATGAAATGGAATTAGGCAAGCATTCTGTTCTTTTCAAATGAACGATATACTTTTCCAAATCCTATTCAAAACTATACCAAAAGAGGGGAGAAGGAAAGCTACACTAAGCACATCCTTATATTTTACTCTCATGGAAGCTTATAAGTAAGATATAAGTAACACACTTTCAGTTTTGATAATTGATTCATATATTTTTTTGAAAGTAATTTGGATTTAATAGTGATAATAGCCACTCATATTCTTACTTTAGCCAAAACGTGCAATTTGACATAAAAGAAATATTTTCATTTTAAATTTGATTTTTGAAAAGCATGGATGTATGAAATCATATGACACACACATTTAGCATGTTAGGAAAGAACTAAAGTAATGAAAGCATGTAAAAACATACAGCTTAATTAATTTTTAAAGACAATCTTATGAATTAAGAAAGATTAAAGCAAATCAAAGTTTATTTAATGTGACTTTTGTTTGACTTTGAGTTTGATTTAATTTGGAAAATGTGAGGTGAGTTTGCTGTTTCTAACCCATTCTTACATGTGTTTGATATTTTTGTTTAATTTTTAGGTGATTAGATCCATTTTATATTTTGATTAGGTTAAGGTATGAATTAAACATGTTAATTACCCCTTACCTACACCACCTTAGCATAGTTAATCAAATAATTATGAGCCAATGAGATGACATAAAATCACACAAGGAATTCAAACTAGCAATGCACCTAGGAGGAAAAGGGCCAATTTGGCTCATGATTAATGATTAATTAAGGGTTTAACTTAAGTAATTTCAAAATACCCCTCACACATATGAGTTGAATTTTGATTTCCTTAATTATACTTAGGCTCTTGAACACTTAAGTATCTACCCAAGATAGATTTATTAAGTTTTAGAAAGTTTTAGAATTTTATGAAATTAATTAAGGGGGTAATTAGTGAATTAACCTTTAATTAAGGTAAGATTAAGAAATAAAGGGGGTTAAGGAATATCTTAAGGAGAGTATCCAAAAATCATTTCCTAATATTCACTTAATAAAAACATAATTGGCTCAATCAAAGGGTCAAATCACTAATTATATCCTTAATTAAGTCTAATTATATTAAGGGAGTAATTAAGGAATGAACTAGCAATTCCCCTAATTAAGCCACCAATAAATCTCAAGAAAATTAGGGAGGTAAATCATCCCCTAATCAAAGAACTTTAGATTAATCAGGATTAATTAGAGTAATTAGCAAATTAACATTTCGAATAAAATCCAAATTCATAGAAGAGAGCTATTCAAATTCAATTAATATCAATTTTAAAATATTATATGTTCAATTATCTATCTAACGCAATTTATTTCATATTTTTTTGATTTTTTCTATATTCAAATATGAATTTTAGAAGCTTAGGTGATTAATTATAATTAAGTAAATCCCTAATTATATCACTAATCCTACTATCTCCATGCACCATGACACACGCTTTACACGTACCGTTGGTCACTTAAACCACATCAGCTCATATGGCAGGCTGCGCGCTTTCTCCTCATGACCATCAAGGATCGGATGACTAAGATTAAATATGTGGATTAGAGGATTAAATATAAAAATATTGTGTATTTTAATCTCAGTCGTCCAACCAAAATGCTTGGATGGATGGCCAGAGATCCGTCCCTATAATTCCCCACGGAGGATCCGCCATCTTCTAGCCATGATCCAAGCTGATTGATTGTTGGAATTTGACCACACCTTCATCATACATCCTAGATCACTTCTAATGGTCTAAATCTTATGCCATGAAAATTTCTTTCACAAAGCTCCACACAACATTGAGTTTAAGCTCGAAAATGGCTAACCTCAAAGGCCGATCTCGAGAAGCTGGTGAGACAAGCTTGAAAATTTGAGGGGTTGAGGTTGAGTAACTTCTCCTATGGACCAACTCCTCCAAGTGAGCTTGGCTTTGGTCAAGGTGACTCCTCCTTTGCTTCAAGAACTTGAAAGAGAGCTTGGGAAAGCTTGATTGGGGTCCCTGAGGGAGTGTGCAAAGAGAATTGGCTTAATTTTAGGTGTGGAGTAAAATAGACTTTTGGTGGAGCTCCCCTATTCTCACCTTGTGAAAATTGAGAAATGGAAATTGGAAAATGCTTGAGAGAGCTTGGGATCACTGAAAAATGACTCCTCTGGCTTCCTAACACTCAATCGACTTGAGAAATCTTGGAATGAGAGTGAATTAGGGGGAGTATATCTCCCCCTTTGGCAATCAAACAATTGAGCATGGGCTTGCCATTTTGATCCAATTACCCTAATTTAGATGGTTTGTTATATTTCAATTGCACATGGTTGCTGTGGGAGGAATGGTGAACTCCCATGTGCTTCAAATTGAAAAGGAAGATTTCCATGTGGCCATTTCGAAGCATGTGCTCGATTTGGCCATTGGGTTGGATTTGGCTGACCCAAAACCATTGGGGTGGGTGCACCACCCTCCCTAGTGTTCACTTGATCCAATAGGAGAGTATCAAATGGGTATGAGGAGGATTTGGGCAAATTCCAAGTGGAATTGGCCACAATTTACTTTATGGCCTAGGGGTAAAATGGCCATTTTTTGATTTTTAAATTTGGGTATGTTTGGTATGTTGAGAAAATAGGTTTGGCCAAGTTTCATTGAATTTGGAGTTCATTTGGTATGGTTTAGCTCATATTGACCCATTTAGGTCAAAATGGGTCAACTTGGGTCAAGTTGACCAATCGATCAAATTGGGTCAAACCAATGATTGGGTCAAGTTCATATGACCATTTGAAATATTTTGGTGGCTTTTTTTTGATTCAATTTGGTTTAGGTTTGAATTGGGTTCATATGACTTCATTTAGGTCAAATGGGTCAAGATGACCAATTTGACCCATTTAACCTATTTGAGCTAGGTCATGGGTAGGATTAGGTTTGGTTAGTCATATGAAGTGGGTTGGTTTCTTTGTTTCTAATAAATTTTGGTAAAGTTTGAATTTGGCTCAATATGACTCTTTAGGTCAAGTCGGGTTCAAGGTCAATTGGGCTAGGTTAGGTCTAGTTGGCCAATTGAGGTTTTGGTCTAGTTCAACAAGTGATTTAGAATGAACTTGACCCATTGGTTTCAATCAATTTGTCTTAGATCAAGTTTTGACACATTCTGAATTTTTAGGTCAAGTTGGGTGAACTTGGGTCAAGTGGCCAATTGGGCTAGGTTAAGCTCAAATGTTGACTTGGTCAAGTTCAAACATTGGTCATGAATGAACTTAGATCAATGGTTTCAATCAATTTGGCCTATGGTGGATTTTGACTAAGTGTTGACTTGGTCAACCCTTAGGTTTGACTTAATTTGACCCAATTTGAGTGTGATTGTTGATCATGATGAGAGGCATAGATGGGCTTAGTTCAATCCAATTTGGTTAGGATTAGAATTTGGCTCATAAGGGTACTTTAGGTCACTTTGGGTCAAGAGCCTAAGTGGGTCAAATGGCTTGGTCAAAGCTTGATTTGAGTTTGATTAAACTTGTATATGAACTTATGATTGAAATATAAATCCATTTGCAAGTGGTTTGAAGTCAAATGGGTTTTGATTCATTTAATAATTTCAAGTTCAAAGGGTGAACATGAAATGAATTTTGGCTTGACTTTTGAATTGAGTTTTGGTTAAGTGATTAAAGTTTGTATTTATATTTGGATTCATGAATGAAGAATTGATTGAATCATGAAGGAAAATCAAGAGTTTGGCTTCATTTGAAATTGATTTGGCTAAGTTCAAGATTTTGACTTGAGAGGCTTAGGTTGGATTTTGAATGAGTTTGAGTTTGATTTTTGGAATTAGTTTTGGTTGTTTGAATTTATATTTCATTTATATTTGTGAATATAAATGAGAATATAAATGATTCATGAGAAAATTTCATGAATTTGGAGTGATTTGATCATGATTTAGGCTAAGTCCTTAAGAGGAAAATTAAGGACGTAGGAAAGATTTGTGGAATGAATTTGAATTTCGAATTTAGCTTGATTGATTTGAATTTATATTTCATTCATATATGTGAATACAAATGAGAATATAAATAAGTTGTAAGAAAATTTCATGAATTTGAATTGATTTGAAGATGATTTTTAGATTAAGTCCTTAAGATGGAAATTAAGGACTTAGAAAAGATTTTGAATTAGGAGTTTGAATTTGGGTTTCATTTGATTGATTTGAATTTATATTTCATTTATATATGTGAATATAAATGAGAATATAAATGAATTATGAGAAAAATTCATGAATTTGAATTGATTTGAAGATGATTTAGGCTAAGTCCTTAAGAGGGAATTTAAGGACTTAGGAAATATTTGGAATTTGGAATTTTCATCATGGGTTTCAATCATATGACATTGATTTGAGTTCAGAGAAAATCAATTAGGCCAAAATTGATTTAGGTTTCATGTTGATTTGATTTGGAGTTTGACTTGAAGGAAGGAAGTGAGGAATGTGGTTCAATCTAAAGGGTAATCAAATTTTCCTAACACCCCTAAGGCATGACCCACTCCTATGGCTAACTCTTCTAAGTCTCTAGGATTAGGTTGAGTGTCCACCTAATCACTAGATGTGTCTTAAGACTAAGGATCTCTTAAAGTCTAAGAGGAGTCCTATGTCTAAGATGAAGGGGTTAAGAGCTCATCCTAAAAATGAGGTCAACAGAAGGCAAGTTTCCTTAAGTCCCTAGTGATGACTATCCATGGCTAACCTTCTAAGTCAGAACTAGGTTAAGTGTTCACTAATCACTATAAGTGTAAGACTAAGGAGCTCTGTGGTGTTTATTTTTGGTTTATTATGTATGAGTGTCTATATGGGCGGGGGGAGACCATGCGGATCTGAGTATGTACTTATTGAGGTGATTTGGTACAACATCAAGGAATAGTGCACTATCCTATGATGAACCTAATCACCTAATAAAGACTCTTAAGGCATGATGGGCGAATGAGATATTTTCCACTTTACATGGATGAATAAAGTAAGGTTTATTTAAACTTCTAAAGTTCCATGAGCAAGCCCCATAGTAATTACATCCTAAGGAAGGTGAGTTCCTTAGGAATACTCTCGATTAAAGTAGATAATTATTGTCTCCAAAGAATTCAAAGATAGAATTATTGTGGTGTTTATTTTTGGAATTTATTTCATTGGGGTGGGGGGGACACCTTGCAGATCTGAGGGTGTACTTATTGAGGTGATCGAGTATGACATTGATGAATAGTATATTATCTCGAAAGATAGAAGTCACTACCCTACAATGAACCTAATCACGTAATAAGGACTCCTAAGGCATGATGGGTCTTCGAATATACCAAATATTTTCCCCTACTTTATATGGATGAATAAAGTAGGTTTATTTAAACTAGGCAATAAAGTTTATTATGGGGGAAGCCCCCATAGTTACTCACATCTTAAGAAAAATGAATCCCTTAAGAATACTCTTGATTAAAGTAGGTGATTGTTATCTCCAAAGAATTCAAATATAAGATTATCAATAAATTGGTTGTATTTTAGAAAATCAAATGGGAGAGAGCAAAAGGGAAAAGTTATTATCAAAACCAAAGGAGATGAGTAGAGAGTGCTCATAATACTAGGAAGCCTAGTGAGCACTCCAATCAATCCTATGGTTAGGCTCTACATTTTTGAAGTTGAAGAGATTTTATATATTTAAGTTGACATTTCATTAGAAAGCTAGGACTTATAATCAACAAGATTGTTGTTAGGATGCCTAGAGTGAGGATTTTTAGATCAAAGGGAAACGATAACCTCAAATCCTAAATCTAGGGAGCTTTAGCGATGGCCAAAGCATGACCTAAATCTAAGGTGAAAATGGGTATATGATTTACCTCCACAAGAGAGGATAAACCATCCGATTGCTAGGACTTATAACCTTGGAGTGCCAGTCAACTAACTCCTCATACGCTTTAAATCCATGTAGGCAAGTCTTATGCTTTACAAAATGGCTAGGATGTTATTATTTATAAAAGAAACTAAATCATTAAACTCACTCCCTAAGAGACTGGAGCATGAGGGGTATGAATAATGACTTAATCTAATGCAAATTTTTATCAAATTTCATTTAATTTGAGACTTTTCATTTTGATACATGCTTTGAAATTTTGTATGCCTAAATGCATAAGAAGTTGATTATGGACCAAATCAAGAGGGAAAGAGGTGTTCTTCCTTTATAGGCTCTCAAAGGTTAAGCTCATTCTATCTGACACAGATGAAAGCCCTCTCTAATCACGAGTGAAATAATATGATATGCATGTTGTTAAACATACAACATCCAACTAAGGGGTTGCTAAATATTTTATTATCTTGATTTAATACCTAAGCTTTAGGTGAGGTTATGAGTTATTTTAAAAGTTTAGTTATGAGTTTGTTAGTGGGATAAAAAATTTATTTTTTTTATCCTAGGAGCCTAATCACATCCAAACCATACAATAATCACCATTCATAAATAAACTATAAAAAAGCTAGCTTTTTCTAATGCATAAGCTAAATAAATCATCAAATAATTCGATAAAGCTATCGCAAAAGAATAAAAAGCCAATGCGATCGGGTACCATCGTACATTCTGAAAAGAAATATTAGTAGCCGAGCTCTACCCTTATACAACCTGGATTACAAAAGAATAATTATAAATGATGAATGTTATGGGGGTCTTCATTCTTCATTTCTTCATTTTGATTTATTCCATTTCTTTCTTTCTTTTGGCTTGTGTGGTGTTTATTTTCAGAGTTCATTTCATTAGGGGGGACACCATGCAGATCTGAGGGTGTACTTATTGAGGTGATCAGATACGACATTAAGGAATAGTGTACTATCTCAAAAGATAAAAGTCACTACCCTACAATGGACTTAATCACTTAATAAGGACTCCTAAGGCATGATGGGTCTTCAAATATACCAGAAAAATTTACCTTACTTTACATGGATGAATAAAGTTGGGTTTATTTAAACTGGGTAATAAAGTTTCCTACGGGGGCAAGCTCTCATAGTTAATTACATCTCAAGGAAAATGAATCCCTTAAGAATACTCTCGATTAAAGTAGACGATTGTTGTCTTCAAAGAATTTAAACATATGACTATCAACAAATTAGTTATATTTTAGAAAATCAAATGGGAGAGATCAAAAGGGAGGAGTAATTATCAAAACCAAAGGAGATGAGTGGGGAGTGCACATGATAATAGGAAGCCTAATGAGCACTCCAATCTATCCTATGATTGGGCTTTATATTTTTGAAATTAAGGAGATTTATTTGTTTGAGTTGAAATTTTATTATAAAGCTAACTTATACTCTAACAATATAAGAATGTTAGGATGCCTAAGAGGTGAGGATTTATGTCTGTAGCCTGAAGAGAAATGACAACCACAAATCCTAAATCTAGGGAGCTTTGGCAAAGGCCAAAGTATGACCTAAATCTAAGGCAAAAATGGGTATATGGTTTACCTCTACAAGAGAGCATAAACCACCCGACTGCTCAACTTATAATCACCTGGAGTGGCTGCCAGCTAACTCCTCCTACACTGTAAATTCATGTAGGCAAGTATTATGCTTTTGCAAGCTGGCTAGGTTGTTATTATTTAGAAAAGAAACTAAGTCCTTAAACCCACTCCCTAAGAGACTAGAGCATGAGGGTATGAATAATGGCTTAAATCTAATGCAAATTTTTATCAATTTTTATTAAATTTTGGACATTTTATTTTTAACATAGACTATTAGATTTTGTAGGCCTAAATGAATGAAAAATTAACTATGGGCCAAACCAAGAGAGAAAGCAATACGTAACTGAACGAAGTACAATGAGGTTAAGCTCATTCTATCTAGCACAGATGGAAGCCCTCTCTAATCACGAGTGAAATAATATGATATGTGTGTTATTAAACATATAAAATCCAACTAAGGGGTTGTTAAATATTTATTGTCTTGATTTAATACCTAAGCTTTAGGTGAGGTTATGAGTTATTTTAAAAGTTTAATTATGAGTTTTTTAGTGGGATTAAAAATTTATTTTTATCCTAAGAGCCTAATCACATCCAGGACATACAAATATCACCAATCATAAACAAACTATGAAAATGCATGCTTTTCCTAATGCACAAGCTAGACAAAATATTGAACAATTTTATAAAGCTATCGTAAAAGAATAAAAGGTCGATGTAGTCAAAATGCTTATAAACCAAATGTGGGTAAAAGCCCACTTTTATTCAACCCGAATTACAAAAGAATTATTATAAATGATGAATGATATAGGGGGTCTTCATTCTTCATTCCTCATTCTTCATTCTTCATTTCTTCACTTTGGTTTACTTCATTTAATTTACTCTATTTCTTTATTTCTTTCAGAATATGGTTGCTCCAAAGGCATCACATGGTACATAAGACTTGGCCTTATAACCAATGCTCATCATAATCTCTCATAACAATCATCCTAATCATAATGCAAAGTTACATTAAAAGAAAGAAAGTAAATCTACCTAGATCTACAAAATAAATGTTAGCTAAACACTCTATACAACCCAAGAAGTTATATGAATAATTTAGACTTAGCACCCCACATATGCATAACCAAGCCCACCTATCCTAACTTAGATTATGCTTTGAGGCTAAGTAACTTGCACAGCAAAAATCATTTATATTTTTATTTAACAGCCCCGTAAGCACAACCCCCTGTAGAAAGCATAATTAGGCTAATATCAATCTAACATCTAGACTACGCACATACATCCTAACATCCAGTCTGCAATAATACATCACAAAATAAGCATATATCAAATGATGCACTCCCTAACATAAATCTAGAAATGGTGACTTAGTCCAATTTGTGTGCATTAAAGCTTGTGTGGTATGTCTTAACTAGGCTTTAGAGTTGTAATTTGCTAAGTGTAAGAGATTCAATTTATAAAGGGTTGATTTCTCTTTAAGTGATTTAATTTATTTGAAGATTTTTACTTAGTGTTTTCTTTTGTTTCATATGACCTACTCGTAACATCTAAGTGTTATAAAGAGAAGAAAGAGATGGAATCTCTATTTCATCCCTACCTTAAGTCATTTCTAAGGCAAGTTAATTAATTAATTTCCTTTAGTGAATGGCTTATTATATGTTTTAATTAATCTTAAGTTTAGGTTCATTCTAAATGATCTTATTCAATAATAAAGACATCTTAAGATTAATTAGAATGAATTACTATCACATAACATATATTCATTTATTTCTTTCCATCATGCATAACATGCATATGAATAAATCTTAAACATACCTATGCATGCAATTTATATTTTAGCACACTTAAATGATGAATGCAAAGAAGTGTATTTGGAATTCAAATATTTCATTTTTTATCGAGTTATGAATGTGTGCCTTTTTGATAGAAAAGAGGGGTTTTTCATCCATTAGCTAAACACACATTCACATGTATAAAAGTTTTAAGTTAGTACGTCACCATTATTTTCTGCACTAGGGGTGTAAGGTATAAGACCTACTTACTGCTACTTAAAGCCTCACAGCCCCGGGATGTCCAGGCTAATATACCACTTTTCTTAGATACATGTAGATGTATGAGCAGCTATAAGGATAAGAAAACCCATGCAAATGTTGTGTTTGATTTACTGGATTTATGATTCTTATTCATTGACCACTTCATACATGCATATGTATAAGAGATTTAAGTGAGTATGATGCCATTATTTTTTTGCACTAGGGGCATAAGGTACAAGACCTACTTGGGGCTACTTAAAGTCTCACAGCCCCGGGATGTCCAGACTAATATACCAATTTTTTCAAATACATATGAATGTACAAAAAGAACCACAAGAATAAGAAGTCATGCAAGAAATTATGTTTGATTTGATTATATGATTGATGATTCTTATTTATTGGCCACATCACACATACACATGTATAAGAGTTTTAAGAGAGTAAGATGCCATTATTTTTTGCACCAGGGGCATAAGGTATAAGAGCTACTTAGGGCTACTTAAAGCCTTGCAGCCCCGAGGTGCCCATACTAATATACTACTTTTCTCAAATACTTATGAATGTACAAAAAGAACCACAAGAATAAGGAATCATGCAAGAAATTATGTTTGATTTGATTATGCAATTTACATATATGATAATAAATTCTTCCTAAGTCTTAACATGGAAATACATAGGGGTAGAACTAGTCAAATGTTGTGTTCTTTTCCAATGAACTATACATTTGTGAATCATATATAAATCCATGTAAGGTAAGAAAAGATAACTTCATATTGCATATCTTATATTATCAACACATGCAAACTTATAGCTATTTGTAGCTAACATCACTTCATTTATTATAATTGATTTATACACTTATAAAAATAATATTTGATTTAGTAGTGATAATAGCCATACCTATTTAATTTAAATCAACATGCAATTTAACATAAAAGATATCATTTCATTTAATTAATTTTAAAAGAAATGAATGCATGATTACATATGGAAAGCAACATTTAACATTAGTGGAAAGAAATAAAACAACACAAGCATGTGATTTTATTCAAATCCCATTAAGTTCTAAGGATAATCATACTAAATAAGGTTTTTAAAACAAACCAAAATTTCTTTAATGTCATTTCATTTTTGAGTTTGATTTGATTTAGAAAATGTGAAAGAGGTTTGTTGGTCCTAATCTCATTCTCCTTGTGTGAGTTAATTTGGTTTAATGAAGAAGTAATTAAGTTGATTTTATGATTTAGTTAGGTTAGGGTATGAATTAAATGGATTAATTAACCCTTACCTACATCCCCTTAAGTTAATTAACTAATTAATAATGATCCAACATGATATGCAACCATATGGAAAGTAAATTTGCAATGCTCCTAAGAAATGAAAGGGTGTAATTGGCTCATGATTAATAGTTAATTAAGCTTAAGGGATCTTACTTAACTACTTTTATGGTTTTCTCACACATATGAGCTAACCATAATTTTATTATCCCTCACTTTGGGTTATTGAACACCCAAAGAGCAACCCAAGATTAAATTAGAGAAATAGAATCAGTTGAATTAATTAAGTTCATTAAATAACTAATTAAACCTTAATTAACCTTAACCAACCAAAATGAAACAGGCTTGGAGAAAGAGGCAAAGAAGAGAGCCTAAGTCTCAATCTTTAAATCCTTTCAATTAGTTGATTAAGGTTTAAGTATGATTTAGATTTTGATTAATTTTGTTGATTGATTAATTAAGGGGTATTAATTAATTAATTACTTAAGAGAGATTGGAGAAGCCTTAAGGAAAAGATTAGGAGAGGGAGTCCCAATCCATTTCCCTATACTTCATCATCATTGACAGAGGTTAATAAGCTTGATTGATTCATTAATTTACTTTTTATTTGCTTAAGTATCACTAATTATATTAAGAAAGTTAAGGCTTAAGCCATTGATTTCCCTAATTAAGCAACCAATAAAATCCCAGAAAAGTAGGTGAGGCAGAAGTCATCCCCCTAAACATGCATAGAAAGCTTTAGATTAATTGGATGGTTAATTAGGGAGTAATTAGACTAATTACATTTCTAATTAAACTTTAATTAGGAAAAATTCACTATTAAAAATTAATTAATGATAATTTTTGTATATTTTACTCTAAAATATCTTTAAAATGAGCTCGAGTTTATATTTTCTAGAATTTCTAGAATAAGTTATGAATTTAGGAAGTTTCAGGATTAAAAATAAATTAATTAACCCTATTTAGAGCCTTAATCCCATCATTGTGCGCGCTTCCATGTGGCATAACGAGATTCACTATTTAAGTTACCACATCCGAAAAGCTAACTTGATGGCGACGGTATCTCCATGGAACGTCCGATCTAAGATCGAACAGCCATGATTACACCCACGATTTTGAAGGATTAATCAGAGATGCTAAGCGTGACCTGATCAGGACCGTCCATCCCAATCACGCAGGATGGATGGTCCAAGATTACATAAAATACATAAAGTATACATAAAAAAATCATCTGATACACAATGAAATTTTGTGCAAGTTTTTGAGAACCATTTGAATAATTCCTCTATCTAAAAGGTTCTCAAAAACTAAAAACTTTAGATGTATCTCATTAAAATTTTAATTTACCCTTCCTTTTTTTTCATTGTAACAACGAAGAATCATTAAAATATGAAAGTCAAAGAATTCTAAGACTTTCTTTTCAATTAATGAAATTCATTTCATTTTATATTTCATATTAAATGAAATGAATTTCATTTAATATGAAATATAAAAAATAATTAGTATCTATAAAAATAATTAGATAATAGAACTTGTGCCTTGTCAATCGATAACGGGAGAATGAAATCAGGCTCCTCACGAGAAATGAAGGATGGCTACCGTCCATCAATGGTCGCTCGATCCAAGCTCACCCGAGCTCGGATGGAGATGAAAATGATCCCACACCTTCGGGGAAGCTTGACAATCAAATCTAATGGTGGAAAAAGTACGAAATAAAAATTTCTTTCACAAAAGACCAACTTATTTTTATTCAAGGATCAGTTTCAATGGCATACCTCATTGGAGCTTATGATCGGTGGTTCTAATGATTGAGGAAGCTTTGTTTAGTATAAATGAAGCTCTGTTGAGCCACACGAGCATTGATTTAGTGTAGTTTGCTCGAAAGACCAATCCACTATATGAAGATGGTTGGGCTTGATCAAACTCTACCCTCCAGCCGTTGGGAAGCTTGGTAGAGGATTTTTTTCTTGCTCAGTTTACTCCAAAGAAGGTGTGTAAAAAGTTTATTGCACTTTGGTACGAAATGGAGAAATGAGAATCACTAGTTTGCTCCCCTATTTTGGTTTCACGTAAAATCAAAAATGGGAATTTTGGGGAGCTTGGAATACCTTGGGAATGGCTCTAGGATTCCTCTCTCTGGCTGTTAGGGTTTAATCGAGTGTGTGGATATGAGTTTGAGTGAGAATGAGGGGTGTATACCCCCTCTTTCCTTGGATCGGACGACCATGGCTGATTAGGATTCTTCTTGATCAATTGGCCATTTTAGAGGGTGGTGGAGGTAGCATGATGTTTAATTTGGTTGTGAGGGGTGTGGAGGTGGTCGCCAAAGGAGGAGTGCTTGTCCTTGGTGGTTTGGAATGCTCATGGGGATGGGAGGTGATTTCATCTCCCATGGATCATGGCCCACCCAACCACCATCGCCATGGTCACCATGGTCAAGGTGCCCTATAATTGAGTGTCAAGTGGCTAGGCGGAGAAAATGACATAATGGGAATATATTTTATCTCATAGGATGCCTTAAACCTTAGGGAAAAATGGTCATTTGGCCATGGGTTTGATTTGGGCAGATTTGAAATGGGTTAAAAGTGGGCTAGCCTAAATTTCAAGTTGTTTGGAGTTTATTTATTTTGATTTAGCCTGATTTGACCTATTTAGGTCAAATTGGTTTAGGTTGGGTCAAGTTGATCAATTGGTCAAATTGAGTCAAACTAAGGGTTGGGTCAAGTTTACATGACCAATTGGAGTGTATTGGTGTCATTAGTTTGGTTTAATTTGCTTTGGATTTGATTATGGTTCATTTGGCTTGATATAGATCAAATGGGTCAAGTTGACCAATTTGACCAATTTGACCAAATTGGGTTGGGTTAGGAGTTGAGACAAGTTCAATTGGCTAATAGAAAATTACTGTAGGATTTAGTTTAGTTTAATTTGGATTCAATTTGGATTTTGGCTAATTTAACCCTTTAGGTCAATTTGATGTTAATAACATAATCAACTTGGGCTCAATTATGGCTTTGGTCAAGTTCAATAACTGATTTGGAATGAACTTGAGCCATTGGTTGCAATTAATTTAGATAAAATCATGATTTGACTCATTTTGGCTTTTTAGGCCAATTTAGGTCAACTTTGGTCAAATCATGACCAAACCTTAAGAATGGCTCTGGGATTCCTCTCTCTGGCTGCTAGGGTTTAATCAAGTGTGTGTGTATGAGTTTGAGTGAGAATGAGGGGGGTATACCCCCTCATTCTTGATTGGACATTTGGATTCTTCTTGATCAATTGGCCATTTGGAGGGTGGTGCATGATGTGGCTCTTTGGTGGGTGAGGGTGGAGTGCCCAAGGGGAGGTGATTGTCCTTGGTGGTTTGGAAAGCTCAATGGGATGGGAGGTGATTTCATCTCCCCATGGATCACCCAACCAGGTTACTTGGTCCAAGTGGACCTATTATTGGATGCCAAGTGGCTAGGGAGAGACAATGACACAATGGGCATGTGTTTTATCTCATAGGATACCCTAAACCCATAGGAAAAATGGTCATTTGGCCATGGGTTTGATTTGGGCAGATTTGAAATGGGTTAAAAGTGGGTTAGCCAAATTTCAAGTGGTTTGGGGTTTATTTTATTTGATTTAGCTTGATTCGACCTATTTAGGTCAAATTGGGTTAGTTGGGTCAAGTTGAACAATTGGTCAAATTATTTCAAACTAAGGGTTGGGTCAAGTTCACATGACCAATTGGATTGTATTGGTGTCATTGGTTTGGTTCAATTTGCTTTAGATTTGATTATGGTTCATTTGAGTTCATATAGGTCAAATGAGTCAAGTTGACCAAATTGGGTTGGGTTAGGTATTGAGTCAAGTTAAATTAGCTAATTTAAAATGATTGTAGGCTTTGGTTTGGTTTAATTTGGATTTAATTTAGATTTTGGCTAATTTGACCCTTTAGATCAATTTGGGCTAGGTTGGGTCAAGTTGACCAATTGGTCAACTTATGCTCAATTATGGCTTTGGTCAAGTTCAATAAGTGATTTGGAATGAACTTGAGCCATTGGTTATAATCAAATTAGATTAAATCATGATTTGACTCATTTTTGCTTTTAAGAAAATTTGGGTCAACTGGGTCAAATGGCAAATTTGGGTTGGTTTGGCTCAAGTGAAGGTTTGTTCATGTTCAATCATTGACTATGAGTTAGTTTGAATCAACGATTTTGATCAATTTGGCTTATAGTGGATTTTGGCTAGTTTGGATTTCATTTGGCCAAGTGTTGACTTGGTCAACAAGCTAGTTGATTTGGTTTGACCAAATTCAAGACATTTGATTAACCTAGGATGATTGTTGATCGTGTTGTGAGGTTTGGATGAGCTTAGTTCAATCTAATTTGGGTTGGATTAGAACTTAGCTTATAAAGATCTTTTAGGTCACTTTGGGTCAAGTAAACCTAAATGGGTTAATTGGCTTGATTATGACTTGATTCAAGTTTAGTTGAACTCATACATGAGCCTAAGATTGAAATATAAATCTAATTGCAAGTGGTTTGAAGCCAGATGGGTTTTGGTTCATATGACAATTTCAAGTCAAAAGGGCTAACTTGGGGTTAATTTGGGTTTGATTTGATTTGGTTAGAGAATGGTGATTTATGTTTATTTTTGGGTCAATGATTGTAGGAATGATTGAATCATGAAGAAATCCATGAGTTTTGAATTGATTTGGGTATTATTTAGTCAAGTTCAAGAATTTGGGTAAAAGGGCTAAAATTAGGAATTTTGATTTGGGTTGCAATCAATTGGAGTTTGGAATTGATTCATGATTTGAAATTTAATTTAAGATTGAATTTAATAATTAAGAAAATCAATTGGATTGGGGTTGATTTTAATTTGGTTAAGGCTAAGTTCATAAGATAACATCAAAGGCTTATGAAGGAATTTGGAATTAGCATTCAATCATGGGTTTCAATCATTTGATAGTTGGATTTGATTTTGGAATTTGGATTTGAGATTGAATTTGAGGTTTGATTTGAAAAAAGGAAGCAAGGATTGGGTTTAGGCTATAGGGTAGGCAAGTCCTCCTAAATCCCTAAGGCACAACATATTCCTATGGCTAACTCTTCTAAGTCTCTAGTCTTAGGTTAAGAATTCACCTAAACACTAGAAGTGTCTTAAGACTAATGAACTCTTAGTGTCTATAGGAGTCCTAGATTTATGGTGAGGAAGTTGAGAGCTCACTCCAAAAGTGAGGTCAACCAAAGGCACAATAGGGTGTGGCCGGCAAGATGATCAATGACATCAGAAGGATGACTCATAAATGATCAATCCCTAAACTCGATATGTAGAAGGAATCAAGATCTTAGTGTAATGCAACTCAACTTATGTCAAGGGCATAAGAGAGGAAGAAATGATCCACTGAGTGATCAAGCATGTGAACCTTCCACTAGGGAAGCAGGTTCAGGTTATCCATTAAGGATAAGGGGTTTGGATTTGAATGCAATATATGATTTAGGTAGAGTATCCACTGGGGATTAGAATATATAACCCATAGGGGATAGAGGTTTGATTTGACTCGCATCTCATTGGGGAAACATTTGATTTGAGTTAATTGGTGGGGCATCCACTAGGGGATGAAAATTTTATTTGATTTGTTAATTTATGATTTGAAGCTTCGCTGGGGAGGGAATGATTTGGCTTTTAAGCACACATCTACTGAAGATATGAGCTCGAATTCGCTAATGATAAGGTGAATGAACCTTCCACTATGGAAGCAGGTTCAGAGTATCCATGGGGAGGATAAGAATTTGGCTTTGAGCATGCACCTACTAGATATGTGGGCTCAGATTCATTGAGGATAAGATAGACTTAATTTAGACTCCACTAGAGGGAGGAAGATGAATTTCATGAGATGGACCCTATCGGTGTGAGATGGATCCTCTAAGAAGGGGAAATATCAACCTAGACCTATCTTAGATTTATAAATCCAAACGGATTATCTACCGGTCGTAGGGTAGAGCAAACCAACTTAAGGGGTGCCTTTTGGTGTGCAATGGTCAAGTTAGGAAGAAAGCACAGGGACTCACATCTTTTTACATAAGAAACCACTGGGGTGATCAGTTGAATGCAACAAATCAAACTCGACCTAGGCGCGAATGAATTTCATTGGGACTTATATCGGCCTTAAGAAATTTTCATCATTGAATTGCATTTGTTTTTTGATGGATCTCATCAATGTGCGATGGATCCACTAAGAAGGGGCTAATATCAGCCTAGACCTATCTTAGATTTACAAATCCAAAAGAATAGTCTACCAGCCATGAGGTAGAGCTAACCAACCTAGGGGGTGCCTTTCGTTGTGCAATGGTCAAGTTAGGAAGAAAGCGCGTGGACTCACATCTTCTTACACAAGGAACCATTGGGGTGATCGATTGCTTATACAAATCCGACCTAAGGATTGAGTGCACCCGAGGACTTATCTCAACTCAAAAGTAGCCAGGTGATTCCTATAGGAAGTTTCTTGTGCCTAAAGATAGGATGCACGCTTGGGAAAGGAGCCCTTGGGGAATTTCTATTCACAAGCAAAAATATATTTTGTTTGTTTTAAATTTTTGTGCACCCTATTGGTTTGTGAGGGACCACACCAAGAAGGAGCTCATATCAGCCTAATCCTATCTTAGACTTACTAGACCAAGGGAGAATCTGCATATCCATAAGATAAATTCTCTAACCACAGGGGTGGCTATTAGGAAAAGGAAACTGTCCAATCCAAGAGTAACCGTGTTAGTGTCTAAAAGGAGTCACTAAGGACATGATCCAAATAGAGTGCCCACTGGGGAGGTGCCGCTATGGCGTCATCCAAAACCCTATAAAAGAAAGCCTATAGGTATACGGTGGCCAACTCAAGGAGAAAGCTTGGGGACTCACATCTACCAAGAGTGGTGTATCCACTGTGGGTCACGCATGATAACCAACCAACCTAAGGTGCTGTCAATTTGCAACAATCGGTCTAGAAAGCATGTAGCTTACATCACTCTAAAGCGAACCATCATTGGGATAGTCTCTTGCCAATAGGGCTATCCGACTAGGGTGACTACTAAGTGAGTCCTAAGGACTAAACCAAGCTTGGTTAAGAGGGAAAGGAGCTAGGGGACTTACCCTAAACCTCAAATATACTTAACCTAGTCAGTGCATGATGGCTAATCCAAGAAGAAAGCATGTAAGCTTACATCATCTTAAACAAAGTCAACATGGGGTAGCTTACCGGCTATGCAGTAAAGCTTACCAAACTAATAAAGTGCTCGTTAGTTTGCAATGTTCAAGTCAAGAAGAAAGCGTGGGGACTCACATCTACCAGATGAGTGACCACTGGGGTGACACATTAACAAGGTAGCATATCAGCCCGACCTAGAGCTGCTAATGAGTAAATATCACAAAGGGCTTACTCCCACATCAAAATAGCTTGAGATAAAATATGTGTTCATTTGTGTTGTGAAAGAGGGAATATGATGCCGCTTGGGTTCTCTTACATCTACCCAAACATGTAGAAATGGATGAAATGGTGCCATAGGGGCAATTATGACTCCACCAAGAAAGGATGTTGCTTGGGTTCTCTTACATCTAACTTAGTTGAATTAGTCAAAATAGGGATAGGATGTCGCTTAGGTTCTCTTACACCTACCCTAAATAAATCATGGTGGATTCGCAAGAAAAAGATATTTCTAACACATAAGAGATGGAATTTGATATGAAAAGAGGATTATTGATGATTATTTGCAAACAAGATTTATGGATAGTATTTTTTAAGTATAGTAAAGTGATTGGAAGCATTAGGCGCTCTCCTTTATAATTTATAAGTTGATAAGATCCTCCTTGGTAGGCCTTCTCTATGGCAAAAGGGTCTTCCTAAGTGCAGTTCAAACATGCCTCCTATTTTTCGACGAGCAATAATTAATCTCTTTAGAACTAAAACAAGCTCTCTTACTTGAAAAACTCTAAGGTGGATCAGCTTATTGTGAGCTTGAATCATTTTGGCTTTGTACAACTTGAGGTTCCAGCTTGCCAGGAGGAATCTCTCCCCCAAACCTTCGAGCTCTTCTAACCACAACTTAGCATTCTGCTCTGTAGTAATCATGCTACCAATAGCTATCCTTAGTGATGGGAGTTGGACTTCTAGTGGTAGAATGGCTTTGAATCATACACTAAGGAGAAAGGGGTAGACTGAGTAGGAGTTCAGTATGTGGTACGGTAAGCCCACAAGGTTTCAATTAACTACTCATGCCATTGTTGCTTATTACCATCAAGTGTCTTGTTTAATATTTGGATGAGAGTTTTGTTGAATGCTTCTGTTAGATCATTTATCCTCGAGTAGTAGATGGTAGAGTATCTCCAATCTATATTGTGTCTCCGGGTAAAGTTAATGATTTTAGTGCTCTTGAATGTAGTGTAATTATCATATATAATTTGTCGAGGCACCCTGAACCTATATATGATATGATTTTTGAAAAATTAGAGCACATCTTTGGTGACCTCTCTAGTGGGGCGCTCCACTTGGAAAAGTAGTGGTGGTAGAATAGAATGAGTGACACTTGGAAGGAGGATCAATCGGACTCACTATGTTTATACCCCAACATTCGAATGGTCATGAGGCCAATGTAGGATGTAGAATGTTGGGTGGTTTATGTAGGACCACACCTTGCACTTGACATTGGTGGCATCTCCTAGCTACGTCCATGTAGTCTGTAATCATCAAAGGCTAGTAGTATCCTAATCTTTTGATCTTGGCTTTCATCTTTGGACATTGATGCGCTCCATAATCACGAGTGTACCTCGATCATAATCTATGAGCTTGTCAGATAAATCATATATGATCAAGGACCTTGGTACAAGGTGCCATCCACGAGCATAAGAAAAGGCTCCCAACTTTACCTGATGTGCTAGTGACTTCTCTTGAGGTAGTTTATCTATATTTAGATAATCCAGGAATGATTGCCTCTAATCTGACTCCTCATCATTTTTGGCAACGACAATCTCCCCTTCAAGAGTGAGTCTCTCGATGAGTTCAACATCAATAAGGGATAAGACTTTTTTATTTTGGACCCTTATTGGAATGGACTCATCTTTCAGACATGCCAACTCTTTGGCAAGCTTGGCCAATACATCTGCTACTACATTATCTCCTTGAGGAACCTTGTAGATAGTGACCTCTAGGATTTGAGTTAACAACTCCATGGTGTACTTGTGGTAATGATGAAGCTTAGGCTTCAGAACCTTGTAGGACCTAACGATTTGGTTGATGAAGAGCTGAGAATCCCCAAAGATGTTGATGCTCTAGACGTATGGTGTAATGACTAACAACCAATGATAGAGCCTCATATTCGTTGTTGGTTCATGGATTGGGATGATATGAGAATCTCATCACATCACGAGTTAGAAGATCTATTCCTACCCCTGCCTTTCTGGGAAGAGTATATCATGATTCTTCTCCTTTTTGAAAGGAAGCCGCACCATCAAAAGACATCTCCCAACGGTGAATGCTAGTGTCCCATAAGTTTATGATTTGTTCATTGGGGAGGTCATCATTGAGTGGAGAATCAGCAGAAAATGAATGTGCTGCTAAGAAATCTGCTAGTGCTTGTCCTTTCACTACATAGAGGGGTACAAAAGCGATGTCAAATTGTGATAAAATCATGGACCAACGTGCCAATCATGCAGATACTATTGGTCATGTCATCAGATATTATAGTGGATTGATCTTGGAGATTAGATTCACCTTAAGAGAAAGCATGTCGTGTCGTAGATTTTGGGATGCAAAGATTAAAGCTAGGCAGTGCTTTTCAATAGGTGAGTAGTTTGCCTCAACAGACATTAGACAATGAATGAGGTAGTAGAGAGCATTTTCTTTCCCTGCATTGTTGATTTGAGCTAACAAAGTGCTAAGGGAGTCATTTAATGCAGCAGTGTACATGATCAATGGCTTTCCAGGGATAGGGGATGTTAGAACTGGTGGCATCATCAGGTAGTGCTTGATGTCTTCAAAGACATACTAACACTTGTCATCCCACTAGAACTTGGCATCCTTTTTGACAAGTGCTAAGAATGGTTGGCATCTTCTTGATAAGTTGGATATAAAGCATCTTAGATACAACAATCACCCTTAGAATGATCTGAGTTGAAATAGACTTTTATGGGGTAGCATTTCTAAGATAGCCTTGATCTTCTCTCTTTGATCTCTATTCCCGGTGTTAGATAGCAAACCAAAGGAATTTTCTTAAAGCTACTCAATGCACACTTGGATTCATTTTGAGGTTAAATTATTTTAACCATTCAAAACTACTCTCAAGTCAAAGAGATGGTCTTCCTTTTCTTTGCTTTTGACTACGATCATCAACATAGCATTCAACTTGATGATGAATGAGTTCATTGAAGATCAGTCATGGCCGGTATGTAGCACCGATATTTTAAGGCTAAAAGGCATGACCTATAACAATAGATTGATCGGGGTTCAAAAGCGTGTTTCTTTCATCCTGGGGCCATCTTGATTTGGTTGTAGCGGATGACCCATCCATAAAAGATATTAGAGATGAGACAATATCCACCATTAATTCTGGTATAAGAAGTGAAAATTCATCCTTAGGACATACCTTGTTTAGATCCCTAAAATCGACGCATATGTGAATTTGTCTACTCTTTTTCTTAACGAGGATGACATTGGCCAACCAGGTAGGATATTTCTCTTCCCAGATAAAACCAGCATCGATCAGTTTCTTGATTTTAGAAGTGACCTATTGCTCAATGTTTAATCACATGCGTCTAGGAGCTTGCTTGATAGGGTTAGCATTAAGTTTTATTGCAAGTTTATGGACTGCTACGTCAGGAGATAAACTGGGCATTTCTTCATAACTTCATGTGAAGAAGTCCTTAAACTAAGCTAATAGCCTAACTAAGTCATTGGTTTTATCTTCATTCAGCTAGGAACTGATGTATGTCAGGCGTGGATCTTCTTTGGTTCTTAAGTTGATTTCTTTGAGTTCGTCAATGGTTGATCTGATCTCTTCTTCAAACTCCAGTAGTGCATTTCTAACTTTAAGTTCATTTTAGTCATCTAAAATTTCTAAACATTCCTCCTCATAATAGTTAGCATGATTTGAGAAGAACCTATCAGACCCAAATGAGTGGTGATGACTGAGAAATGGTTGTCATCATTGACTAAATGAATCCTAGTCCTGGTCTTGATTGAGAATATCTACTTTGGTTGTCCCATAACCTTTCAAAGTAATCCAACCTATGTTTAGACCAAGTATGTGGGATTAATCCCTTCTTTGCTAAGTTAATAACACAAGGCGAATACCAATCAAAAGGTAATTAAATTTTTTATATGAATCATCCTCAAGTTTACATCGACTTCTTGACTTGAGAATGATGCTCCCCAATAAAAATCTTTGGCTTGACATCAGGATGACTTGGGGGCCTCCTTAACTACTAAACCTTAAACTTTCGGGAAGAAAGTGAGGTTAGAATAAGGTTCCAAACTATTGTCGGCTGTCTACATAATAGTGGTTCAGATACATTCATGCTTTTCTTGGAGTCCTAGTCTTCATCACTGTCTAGCTAAAATGTTACCTCCAAAGGGACCCACTGAGAGGGGTTGGTCAGCGTGCTAACCACATGAGACTCATCCTCCAAACTAGATTCTAAGTCTATGTGGATGTGGGAGTACTCCTGTAAGTTGAACATAGCTACTATTAGGTGGCCAATAGGAAGTAGGTCTTCCACCTCACAGGCACTCACGGATGCGCCTCTACCTCTACGCATGGGGGTCGAGTCATCTACCCATGTGTTCATATGGAGGAACAACTGTGGAATCCAATATCGCTCTACTTCTTCCTGTCCGATTCGCCAGCTTTTTTTTTCTTTTCTTTTTTTCTTTTTTTTCTTTTTCTTTTTCCTTTTCTTCTTTTTTCTTTTTTTTTCATTTTCTTTTATTTATTTTTCTTTTATTTTTGAACTTTCACCAATTTCACAAGAATAGACTTTTTGATTTGGGGGAAGATAGTAGGCTACGTATATCTCAACTTCTCTAACTGAGAATGCCTTCAAGTCTCTTTTGATACAATACTCGATTCCACCTCTTCGAAATTTGATGCACTGATGTAAAGAGGATAGAACTGTATTATTTCCATGTATCCAAGGCCTACTGAGCAAAGCAGTGAAAGATGTATATGAATCGATTATGTTGAACTTGGGTTCTATCTTCCAGTCATCTATCTTCAATAGTAACACTATAGATCCTAAAGCCTTCTCACCTTGTTCATTGAATCCTCTTAACATCATCTGATCTCCTCAAAGTTCAGAGATGTCAATCCTTAAATAAGCAAGGGTCTTTAAACTCATAATGTTTCCTGATGTACTTGGATCAACTAACACCCTGGAGAGTTTGAATCTACCCATGTCCACTATGATGTAGAGGGGATGGTTGTTCTTTGTTGTCCCCAAAAGAAGGTCTTCATCAGTGAATGTAACTCCATGGTCTTCTCTTGAATAGCATGCCTCCTCTCTAATAGCAGTCAACTAAGCTAAGCATATTTTTGGATCAAGAAGAGCTTTGATCAATGACTCCCTCATCTCTTTGGATAAGACAAGGGCATCAGATATGCTTAGTTTAGTTGGCAACATTCTTAAGTGAGCAAGGACATTGTAATCAACTCTGGGCTAGTCTTCCATAAGTATATCCATGGGTGGAGCATCCTGTGGAGGGGTTTCT
This sequence comes from Cymbidium sinense, assembly GCA_021442155.1. NCBI lineage: Eukaryota > Viridiplantae > Streptophyta > Magnoliopsida > Asparagales > Orchidaceae > Cymbidium > Cymbidium sinense. The sequence continues at coordinate 107,954,794 of CM038220.1, forward strand.
TGATCACTAGAATCAATGACTTGTATTTGAGATTCTACCCCTGTAGAACTGCCACCATGAGGTTGACCCCATGACTTAATCATTTATTTCTAATCACAAATGATCATGAATTCCTGAACCTAGAAGGAAAGAGTTATTATTATTATTTTGACTTGGAGAGTTTTGAGAGGAAATCAGTATTAGAAGTGGACAAGATGTAAGTGAAAGTTTTCTTCATTAATTTCTTTTTAGGTAGATGTACATGATAGAAATCTAATAAAATAAGAGGGGAAGAGATTTAATCCTGTCATACAACACTCAAGAGAAGAGAGCTAGAAAGAAGAGGTAGATGCAATGGTGGATGGAGGCCGACTCAAGGTGGTTGCTACCATGCTATATCCGCAAGTAAGGTGGATTCCGCTACTATTGGGATGTCACCTTCTTCAAGTTGTCCTTAGCAACTAGCAAATATTTCTTAGAGTTGAAGGTTTGAGCTACTTTAGGTACCTATAAGGGTAATTTTCTGATCTTAGAAATGATTTTCTTTGAGGTTCGAGATATGGAGATATCCCAATATTTCTCTGTCTTAAGAAGATCGTGTGTATCCCCAAGGATTATCCTAACAGAACTAAAGAGTTGTTCTAGTAGATATTCTTAACGGATGACAATGGCACCCGACTTGTAGCTATGCTCAAGCCAGTCCTTAAAGGTAAAACAATATTCTAAGACATGTTCTAGCATGTAGTGGTAAGGCCAATAGTTTAGATCATGACTCTTGCCCACTTCCTCTGGTCTCCTAGGCTCTAGCAATTGGAAATCAGGCTTCTTTAAGAGGTTCTTAAATATCTTCCTGACTATCTCCCTCTTGAATGAATATGGTTTATTCAATTTATCGATAAGAGTAGGTAAATGATAGCTACTTGGTGATGGATTGCTATACTACTACTGGTGATGCTATGAGGATACTGCTGAGGAGGCGGCGGTGGAGGCCGTTGTGGCAATTGAGGTGACCAGTATGACGGCCAAGGTGGTGGCAAAAGAGGGAGACAACGAGCTCGAGGTCATTTGACTAAACCTGGACGCTTCCCCTTATCAAGCTGTATGGCTTCTTCTCAAATGCTTTCGATAGTCTAGGCTTGGTTGACTGATCTTGAAAAAATAACTGTTTGACCTCCTCTTGTAGACTAGCCACCTTATTGATTAATTTCTCAAATGTCTTAATGGTAAACCCTTTAAGCATGAAGGCGACTAGGCCAAGAATATTCTTGAGTAGAATTTCAATGGCATGTTGTTCAGATAGCTATGGTTCGCATTTCATACTTAAATTGCATCATCTAAGAATGTAATCAACAAGGGACTCACCGGGGTGTTGTTGAGCTACAACGAGATTGCTCACAGTTACCCTTTATTGAGCTCCAGCAAATCTCTTAATAAAGAGTTGCTCTAACTCAACAAATGTCTTCATTAAATCATTGGGTAGTTCAGTGCACAAATTAAATATGATGCCTATCAAGCTGCTAACGAAGAGGTAGAATAAGAGTGCATCGCTGGTACCAGCATTGCAATATTTGGTCCTAAAATGTGCTATGTGCTGTCAGGGTTTCCCATAACGATCAAAGATTTTGAAGGAAGGAGGCACAAAACCCTTAGGGTATCGGACAACAACAAATTCCTTCGGGTAGGGTCTACCCTTTGGAATGAATGAGCCAGCTTAGGCTTGCGCCAACACAACTCTTTTTTTGTTGTTCCACTATACTTTTGATGTCTTTCTCTAGCATAGAGGTGATGTCCGCCACTTTCCTATACAATCTACCACTATCTTGATCTACTCGAGAAGTGCTCTAGGGATGATATATAACATGTGCTGACTTGGTATGATCTATTTCTATCGGTATATGATGTGAGACTGAGGTCTGATTTTGAAGTGCATGGAGGACTGCTAACATGTCTTCCCTCCTCTTCTCCATCCGGTTGATCTGATCATCCTTTTATTTAAGCTGCTGACGGAGGTGTTGGGTAGAATGGATGATGTCGTCTTTCTCAACCACAACACCTTCCTAACTATATTGATCTCTCTGAAGGGAGCTCCTAATATCAACCATGTGGACTCCGACCGAATCCTCAAGAAGGTCATCTTCATCGAGATCAAATGCTACCCTCTCATCTTGAATCTGATCACCAAGAGTTCCCTCTTCTTGACAAAGTAATCAACTACGATATCATCCAAGGAATGATCTAAATGTGCTGGCATAAATACTCAAGCCTGACCGGTGGAAGGACTGTGGTCACTGACCGAGTTACATCTAACACTGCCTATCACTAGAGTGCTAGCTCTGTGAGGGTCATGCTCACTGGAAGAGATATGCTAATGACTACTCGTCGATGGAGTGGGGTCCCTGGGAAGATTTACTACCATGGAAATTGTAAAACTATCACCCTCCTCTATAACTGCCACTTCTACTGGCTCTGAAGGTTGTGGTGGTGGTGTGATTATGATATTGTGGGATCACCACTCTTGTTGAACCACAGCTGAGGTAGAGGGTCGAGCTCAATCTCACCTCAACAGGTGGGATGGAGGGAGTGGGATCTCGGGGTCATAATCGGATCACCAAAGGAGAAGGTCTTTCCTCGGATGGGGGCTTCTAAATCTTGGCAGGAATGGTGGATGCTGGGAGTTGTATGGGTGATGGTGGACGATGAGGGGAGTGGAGTGAAGGCAACACTGACAGTCCCATAATGGGAGATCTCACATGCCAGTAGCACCTAAGAATAATCCGAAAGATGGCCCTATGGAGGGATGATCAGAAATCCATCAACGAGGTCGTGAATGTCATATCTCCGCTCTCTCCGCTTGCATGAGTAGATGCTTAAGCCTTCATGGCTCTCTCCCTATAGATTTGAATCCTAACACTCCTAAGGATCAATGATCGCAAATTAAATAAGGTACTGGACTTCGAGCATCCATGTGCTCTGCCAACCTGGCGTAAGAAAGTCTTAAGTTTGGCATGGGGCCTCCTATGGTCCCTATCTGGTGTCTCATAGTATACTGCTAGTAGAAGAGAAGTAACAATCCTTTGGTAATCTTCCTCTTCATCTGAGGCCGAGAGGGGATGAAACTTGTTGCTAGTTGGAAGTGGAGAGATCTCTCGGGGAGAACCCTCCTCGGCTATGTGAGATGCAGCCTCAAGCTCTCTGGCTACTTGCTCGTACTCATGCTTAATCTTTTAATTTTTATTGTGGCATTGAGTACAAGTGAACAAGGCAGAGCAGGAACTAGTACGTACCTCATAAGTAGAGGAGACAATCTTAGAAGCAAAGATAGCCTTCCCCTTAGGGGTAACCAAAGAGGAGGTAGTAGCTCTCGCTAGAGCAATGGTATGGATAGCTGGGTGGAAAGATGCTAAAACTAACTCAGAATGGGGAGTGGGAACAACTACAACCTTCCTTTTCAATGGAGGAAATTCAGAATTAGAGGGCATATCAATAAGGATGTCTAGCTTATGCCCATCCACTTTGTACCGACTAATGGTAGTGAGGGCGCTGCCTCACAAGTAACACATGCTCCTTTGAAACCTCGGCCAAAGAAAACCAGGTGGGTGGAGTCAGTCTCGGAGAGGTTGGCCCGATCCAATGCCAAGTCCATCCTAAAGGGAAAAGTGAAAACAAACTTCTATGAAGCCATGTGAACTAACTGCAAAATCAACCCATCATTTATTTGAATGTATGTTCAAAATGTAATGTGTCGATTTTGCTTTAATATTCATCCTAGAAAGTAATAAAGAAATCTGAACCCACACTCAACAATTCAAATATGTTAAGTGGGGTTCAGTGGAGAGATTTTGATGTTTAGGAGATTTTTTGCCATTTGAATTTGGTTTTAGAACCAATACTCAACCAATTTAGGTAGGTTGGGTGGGGTTTGAAATTTAAGGAGAGATTTTCTTGGAGATATTTGTATTTTGTGTATCTTGTTTGAAAATATTGATGATTTGAAAGAACCTATACTTAGCAAATTTGAGTATGCTAAGAAGAGGTTGTGATTGTGTGTTTCCATATTTTTTGTGTAGAATGTCTTTGCTTGTAATGTGTAAAATGTTGATTTGAAATGGGGTTCTTACTTAACAAATTTGATATGTCAAGTAGAAACCACATGTGTTTGATTTATGTTTGAAAATGGAACTTCCACTTAACAAATTTGGTATGTTAAATGAAAACCAAATATGATTGATGTATATTTTATTTTTTTTTAAATGAGACTCCCACTTAACTAATTTATATGTTAAGTAAAAGTCCAAATGTGATGTGATTTGTGTTTTGTTTTTCTTCGAAATTGGGACTTTCACTTAACAAATTTGGTATGTTAAGTGAAATCCCAAATGTGATTGATGGATGCTTTGATTCTCTTTTGAAAATGGCTGACATGGCATGCTTTCCACGTGGCACAATGGGATTCGCTATTTAAGTTATCACATCTGAGTGTTGACTCGGAGGGCAGTGCATGCGATATCTCAGTGAACTATCTGATCTAAGATTGAACAGCCATGATTGCACCTGTGGTTTCAAAGGATTAATCAAAGGCGCTAAGCGTGATCTGATCAGGACTGTCCATCCCAATCACGTGGGATGGATGGTCCATGATCTATCTCCTCCTGAGTGATGAATGATGACTACCATCCATCAATGACTGCTCAATCCGAGCTCACCCGAGCTCAGATGGAGATGAAATTGATCCCACACCTTTGGGGAAGCATGACAATCAAATCCAATGGTGGAAAATGTAAGAAATGGAAAGTTCTTTCATAAAAGTCCAACCTATTTTCATTTAAGGATCGATTTCAATGGCATACCTAACCGGAGCTTATGAACAATGGTTCCAATGATTGAGTAAGATTTGTTTGGTAGAAATAAAACTCTGTTGAGCTACATGAGCTTTGATATGGTGTAATTTGCTCGGAAGACCAATCCACTAGACGAAGGTGGTTGGGCTTGATCAAACTCTACCCTCCGGTGCTCGAGAAGCTTGAAAAAGATTCGTTCTTGCTTGATTTACTCCAAGAAAGGTGTGTACAAAGTTAAATGCACTTTGGTTACGAAATGGAGAAATGAGAATCATTGGTTTGCTCCCTTGTTTCTATTTTACGTATAATCAAAAATGGGAATTTTGGGGAGCTAGGAAAACCTTAAGAATGGCTCTAGGATTCCTCTCTCTGGGTGCTAGGGTTCAATCAAGTGTGTGTGTGAGTTTGAGTGAGAATGAGGGGGGTATACCCCCTCAGTCCTTGGATCGGATGACCATGGATGATTTAGATTCTTCTTGATCAATTGGCCATTTCAGAGGGTGGTGGTGGCTGGGTGCATGATGTGGCTCAGTTTGGTTGGGTGAGGGTGTGGAGTGGCTGCCAAGGGAGGAGGTGATTGTCCTTGGTGGTTTGGAAAGCTCCAAAGGGGATGGGGAGGCAATTTCATCTCCCCATGGATCATGGCTGGCCCAATCAGGTCAGCCATGATCCAAGGTGCCTAGGTGGACCTATTGGGTGCCAAGTGGCTAGGGGAGAAAATGACACAATGGGCATGTGTTTTATCTTGTAGGATGCCCTAAACCCAAGGGAAAAATAGTCATTTGGCCATGGGTTTGATTTGGGCGGATTTGAAATAGGTTAAAAGTGGGTTAACCCAAATTTCAAATGGTTTGGAGTTTATTTTATTTGATTTAGCTTGATTTGACCTATTTAGGTCAAATTGGGTTAAAGTTGACTAATTGGTCAAATTTGTTCAAACCAAGGTCAATAAGTTCACATGACATTAGAGTGTATTGGTGTCATTGGTTTGGTTCAATTTGCTTTAGATTTAATTATGGTTCATTTGAGTTCATATAGGTCAAATGGGTCAAGTTGACCAAATTGGGTTGGGTTAGGTGTTGAGTCAAGTTCAATTAGCTAATTGAAAATTATTTTAGGCTTTGGTTTGGTTTAATTTGGATTCAATTTAGATTTTGGCTAATTTGACCCTTTAGATCAATTTGGGTTAAAGAATCAAGTTGACTATCAACTTAGGCTCAATTTGGCTTTGGTCAAGTTCAATAAGTGACTTGGAATGAATTTGAGCCATTGATTGTAAACAAATTGGATTAAATCATGATTTGACTCATTTTTACTTTTAGGAAAATTTGTGTCAACTATCAAATGGCCAATTAAGCTTGGTTTAGCTCAAGTGAAGGTTTGTTCATGTTCAATCATTGACTATGAATTAGTTTGAATCAATGATTTTGATCAATTTGGCTTATAGTGGATTTTGGCTAGTTTGGATTTCATTTGGGCTAAGTGTTGACTTGGTCAATAGGTTAGGTTGATTTGGTTTGACCAAATTCAAGACATTTGATTAACCTAGGGTGATTGTTGATCATGTTGTGAGTTTTGGATGAGCTTAGTTCAATCCAATTTGAGTTGGATTAGAACTTAGCTCATAAAGTTCTTTCAGGTCACTTTGAGTCAAGTAAACCTAAATGGGTTAATTGGCTTGATTATGGCTTGATTCAAGTTTAGTTGAATTCACACACGAACCTAGGATTGAAATATAAATCCAAATGCAAGTGGTTTAAAGCCAGATGGGTTTTGGTTCATATGATAATTTTAAGTCAAAAAGGCTAACTTGGGTTTGACTTGGGTTTGGTTTGATTTGGTTTGAGAATGATGGTTTATTTTTATATTTGGGTCAATGATTGTAGGAATGATTGAATCATGAAGAAATTTATGAGTTTTGAATTGATTTCGGTATCATTTAGCCAAGTTCAAGAATTTTGCTAAAATAGCTAAAATTGAGAATTTTGATTTGGGTTTCAATCATTTGGAGTTTTGAATTGATTTATGATTTGAAATTTGATTTAAGATTGAATTTAATAATTAAGAAAATCAATTGGATTTGGGTTGATTTGAATTTAGTTAAGGTTAAGTTCATTAGATAACATCAAAGGACTTATGAATGGATTTGAAATTTTCATTCAATCATGGGTTTCAATCATTTGATAGTTAGATTTGATTTTGGAATTTGGATTTGAGATTGAATTTGAGGTTTGGTTTGAAAGAAGGAAGCAAGGATTGAGTTTATGCTATAAGGTGGTAAAACCCAAATCCAAGGCACAACCTATTCCTATGGCTAACTCTTCTAAGTCTCTAGGGTTAGGTTAAGTGTTCACCTAATCACTAGAAGTGTCTTAAGACTAAGAAACTCTTAGTGTATATAAGCCTCTTAGATCTATGGTGGGAAATTTGAGAGCTCACTCCAAAAGTGAGGTCAACAGCTTGATTTGAATGTGGTTGCTCCAATGGCATCACATGGTACATAAGACTTAGCCTTATGACCAATGATCATCCTAATCCCCCATAATAATCATCCTAATCCTAATGTAAAATTACATTAAAAAAAGAAAAATAAATCTAGATAAACCTACAAAACAAATGTTAGCTAAACACACCATACAACCCAAGCAGTTATATGGATCATTTGGACTTAGCAACCCACACATGGGTAACCAAGTCCACTTATCTTAACTTGAGTTATGCTTAGGGGCTAAGCGACATGCATAATAAAAAGCATTTATATTTTTATTTAACAGCCCCTTAAGCACAACCCCCGATAGCAAGCATAATTAGGCTAATATCGGCCTAACATCCAGACTATGCACATACACCCTAGCATCAAGTCCACAACAATACATCACAAAATAAGCATACATCAAACCATGCACCGCCCTAACATAAAGTTAGAAGTGGTAACTTAGTCTAATGTGTGTACATTAAAGCTTATGTGGTATATCTTAACTAGGCTTTAAAATTGTAATTTGCTAAGTGTAAGGGATTTAATTCATAAAGGGGTTGGTTTTTTCTTTTAGTGATTTAATTGATTTGAAGATTTTACTTAATGTTTTCCTTTTGTTTTATATGGCCTACACTTAACATCTAAGCATTATAAAAAGAAGAAAGAGAGGGAACCTATCTTTCATCCCTACCTTAAGTCACTTCTAAAGCAAGTTAATTAATCAATTTCTTTTAGTGAATGTCTTATTATATGTTTTAATTAATCTTAAGTTTAGGTCACTTTAAATGACTTTATTCAATAAGAAAGACATCTTAAGATTAATTAGGATGAATTACTATCACATAACATATATTCATTCATTTCTTTCCATCATGTATATCATGCATATGAATAAATCCTAAGCATACCTATGCATGCAATTTATATATTTTTAGCATACTTAGATGATGAATGCAAAGAAGTGTATTAAAATCCAAATATTTTATTTTTGACTGAATTATGAATGCATGCATTTTCAATAGAAAAGAGGGATTTTTCATCCATTAGCTAGCATTCACATGTATAAAAGTTATAAGTGAGCATGTCACCATTATTTTATGCATTAGGGGCGTAAGGTACAAGACCTACTTAGGGCTACTTAAAATCTCACAGCCCCGGGGTATCCAGACTAATATACCACTTTTTTTAGATACATGTAGATGTATAAGTAACTATAAGGATAGAAAACCCATGTAAATGTTGTATTTTGATTAGTTTGATTATGATTCTTATTCATTGGCCACATCATGCATATGTATAATAGTTTTAAGTGAGTACAATGCCATTATTTTCTGCACCAGGGAAGTAAGGTACAAGACCTACTCAGAGCTACTTAAAGCCTCGACCACAGTGTCGGTTAATATACCACTTTTCTCAGATACATATGAATGTACAAAAAGAACCACAAGAATAAGAAATCATGCAATAAGTCATATTTTATTTGGTTATGTGATTTACATATGTGATATGAATTTCTTCCTAAGTCTTAACATGGGAATACATAGGAGTAGATTAAGGCAAATGTTGTGTTCTTTTCAAATGAACTATACATTTGTGAATCCTATATGGATCCATGTAAGGTAAGGAAAGAGAACTTCATATTGCATATCTTATATTATCAACACATGCAAACTTATAGATACTTATAATTGGCATCACTTCTTTTATTATAATTAAATTATAGGATTTTAAAAATAACATTTGATTTAGTAGTGATAATAATCACACCTATTTAATTTAAATCAACATGCAATTTAACACAAAAGAAACTATTTCATTTACTTAATTTTAAAAGAAATGAATGCATGATTACATATGGCAAGCAACATTTAATATGATTGGAAATGAATTAAAACAACATAAGCATGTGATTTCATTCAAATCCAATTAAGTTCTAAGGACAATCATACTAAATAAGGCTATTTAAAATAAACCAAGGTTTCTTTAATGTCATTTCATTTTAAGTTTGGTTTGAGTTAAGGGAAGAGAAAGAAGTTTGCTAGTCCTAATCTCATTCCCCATGTGTGAGTTAATTTTGATTCAAGGAAGAAGTAATTAAGTTGATTTTATGATCTAGTTAGGTTAGGGTATGAATTAAGTGGATTAATTAACCCTTATCTACATAACCTTAAGTTAATTAACTATTTAATAATTATCCAATATGATATGCAACCACATGGAAAGTAAATTTGCAATGCTCCTAAGAAATGAAAGGGGCCTAATGCAATTGGCTCATGATTAATAGTTAATTAGGCTTAAGGGATCTCACTTAACTACTTTTATAGTTTTCTCACACATGTGAGCTAACCATAATTTCATCATCTATCACTTTGGGTCATTGGACACCCAAAGAGCTACCCAAGATTAAATTATAGAAATATATTCAATTGAAATAATTAAGTTCATTAGTTAACTAATTAAACCTTAATTAACCTTAACCAACCAAAATGAAATGGGCTCAGAGAAAGAGACAAAGAAGGGAGCCTAAGTCTCAATCCCTAAATCCTATCAATTAGTTATTTAAGGTTTAGGTATAATTTGGACTTTTGATTAATCTTGTTGATTAATTAATTAAAGGGTGTTAATTAATTATTTAAAAGGGATTAGGGAAGAGTTTAAAGAAAAGATTGGAAGAGGGAGACTCAATCCATTTCCCTAGACATCATCATCATTAACAGAGGTTAATAAAACTTAATTGATTGATTAATTTAATGTTCATTTGCTTAATTATCACTAATTATGTGAAGAAAGTAATTAAGGCTTAATCTATTGGTTTTCTTAAATAAGGAACCAATAAAATCCCAGAAAAATAGGGGAGGCAGAGGTCATCCCCCTAAACATGCATAAAAAGTTTGAGATTAATTGAATGATTAATTAAGGAGTAATCAGGTTAATTATATTTCTAATTAAACCTTAATTAAGCCAAATTCACTGCTCATAATCAATTAATAATAATTTTCTTAGATTATACTCTGAAATATATTTAAAATGAGCCTAAGTTTGTATTTTTTTTAGAATTACTTATGAATTTAGGAAGTTTCAGGATTAAAAACCAATTAAATAGCCCTAATTAAAGCCTTAATCTCGTCAAGCCATGTGGCGTGATGAGATTCGCTATTTAAGTTGTCACATCCGAGTGCTGACCAGGATGGCGGTGCACGCAGTAACTCTGTGGACCGCCCGATCTAAGATCGGATGGCCATGATCAAACCCTCAATTTTGATGGATTAATCAAGAGCTCTAAGCATGATCTGATCAGGACCATCCATTTTGATCACATGGGAAGGAAGGTCCATAACCTATCTCCTCCCGAGCATCGAGTAATGGCTACCATCCATCGATCGCCGCTCGATCCGAGTTCACTCGAGCTTGAATGGAGATGAAATTAATCCCACACCTTCGGAGAAGCACAACAATCAAATCCAACAGTGGAAAATGTGTGAAATGGAAATTTCTTTCACAAAAGACAAGCTATTTTCATTCAAGGATTAGCTTCAATGGCATACCTCACCGGAGCTTATGACCGGTGTGGATAAAAATTCCTATAGGGGAGTTGACTTTCTAGTCTATTGGGGAGAAATAAAAGAGGCAAGACCTATAGAAATTCATCTTCTCAGGATGCCATGCAGATTCACAGATGTACTTTTTAGGTGATCGAGTACATCATCAAGAAATAGTATACTATTTTGAAAGATAGAAGTCAGTAGCCTTTAATGGACCTAATCACCTCAATAAGGACTCCTAAGGATGATGGGTCTGCATATGTACCAGAGATTCTTCCCCTACTTTACATGGAAAAGTAAAGCGGGGTTTATTTTAAATCGAGTTCATTAAGTTCCCTACAGGAGCAAGCCCCCATAGTTAATTACATCCTAAGGAATGAGGATTCCTTAGGAAAACTCTCGATTAAGGTAAATGACCATTGTCTTTGAAGGTTTCAATAGGAAGGACTATCAATTGATTGGTTTATTTTTGAAAGATCAAATAAGATTGATCAAAAGAGGGAGTTATTATCGAAGCCAAAATGAAAGATAAGTAGGAGATGCCCATAATGTTAGGAAACCTAACGAGCATCTCAAACTATCTTATGGTTGGGCTTTACATTTTTTAAATTGATTTACTTTATTGAAGTTAACTTTTTCATTAGAAATTTAAGACTTATGATTATTTAACAGAAGATTAAGAAAATACTTAATAGGTGAGGAATTATGCTTATGGCCCACAAAGGGGATAAGCAATCTCAAAATCTAAATCTAGGGAGCTTCGGTGAGGGCCGGAAGCATAACCTAAATCTAAGGTGAAAAATGGGTAATTGGTTTGCCTCTACAAGAGAGGACAAATCACCCAATAGCTTGGACTTACTACCGCCTGGGGGTGGTCTCCAACAAACCACTCCTATGATTTTAAATATATGTAAGCAAGTCTTTATGCTTATGCAAGATAGCTAGACTGTTACGTATTTAGAAAGAGACTAAGTCCTTAAACTCACTTTCTAAAGAGACTAGATCATGTAAAGGGACATGCTTCAAATGACCTAAATCTAATGAAATTTCAAATTTCATTTTTATTTTTATTTTGGATAATTATTTTGACTCGAGCTAATATGATTCATATGACTAATGCATGAGAAAGAAGGTTATTTGCCAAAATCAACGAGAAGGGGGGAGGTCACTTTTCACCATGGCTCTCAAAAGTCAAGCAAAGTTTCTCTGACAAAGGTGGAAGCCCTCCAATCAAGAGTGAAATAAGATACATTTGTGCATGATATTACAAAAGAAATGCTCACCCAGCTAAGGGGTTGCTAATTCTTTTATCTTGATTTTAAACCTAAGCTTTATGTGAGGTTATGAGTTGTTTAGTTTTTATTTGAGTTGTTAAATTGGGTAAAAAATTTATTTTTCCTAAAGAGCCTAATCCACATTCAGGCCATACATAAAGCAAGTAAGAAACTAGGAAAAATATGCCACTTAATGCAAAAGCTAAACAAATCATCAAACATTTTATAAAGCTAATCACAAAAAGAATAAAAGGCCATTGTAGTCGGGCACCACCGCACAAGCCCGAAAATATCAAATATGGGTAGCTAAGCTCTACCCTTATACAACCTGGATTACAAATGAATTAAATTACAATTAAGCAATGAATTCATTGTTATGGGGGGTCTTCAAGCTTTATTTCTTCTTTCTTCTTCTTTTCTTCTTTCTTTTTTTTCTTTCATCGTTGGTTCCTTCTTTTGGATGGTTGGAAGGTAGATGCTCCAAGGCTTCACATGGTGCATAAGATATGATCTTATGACCAATTCTCATCCTAATCCCAATAATAATCATTCCAAATCTTAATTTCATAAATTTACATGAAAAGGAAAAGTGGAAATCTAACTAACACCTGTAAAACAAAGGTTAGCTAAAACAAATCATACAAATTCCAAGAATGTATATTGGACTTATCACTCCACACATGGGTGAATAAGTCCACTTAGGGATTATAGGGAAAGCACCGCAAGCAAGCATTTATCTTTTTATTTATGATAACTCCCCTTAAGCATAATCCCCTATAGAAAAGATTAATTAGACTAAGAACATCCTACCATTCATTCTATGAGCATACACCCTAACATCCAGTCTAAAATATATATCATAAAATAAAACAAATATCAAACCATGCACCGACCTAACCTAAAGCTAGAAGTGGTGACTTAGGCTAATGTAAGTGCTTTGAAGGTTTATGGGGTATACTTAGTTATGGCTTTAGGTTCAAATTATTTTTAAGTGTGAAAACATGTTCAACTTATAGGAAGGTTTCATTTAAGTTTGTTAATTATTTTGGGGTTGATTTCATTTTATGTTTTGATTTGGTTTAAGTGGATCTTACAATTAATTACTAAGTTATGAAGAGATGGAAAGAGAAGAAAACTTTTTTTTCCTTTCCTAACCTAAGTAATTTCTAAAGTAGGTTCATATTTTAGTTTTGTTTAGGTAAATGTTTTGATTAAATCTTTTAATTAATCCTAAGTTTAGATGAACTCTAAACAAACCTATTCAAAAAGAAAGGTATTTTAAGATTAAATAAAATGAACCAAAATTCACATAAACACACGTTACTTCATTTCCTTCCCAACATATATAACATGCATATGGATGGACCCTAAGCATATATATACATACAAATGAGAATATTTAACACACTTTATGCTACATGCTAAGTAATCTATATAAAGAAATTTAGAAGTTGAGATGCATGATTTTTCTTAAGTAGAAAGGGGTTTCCTTATCCAAATTTTCATATACACACATGAAAGTAAGAAAGACATAAGTGAGTACAGTGTGATTGTTAATTAGAGGTGTAAGGCATAAGACTTACTTAGGGCTACTTAAAGTCTCACAACCTTGAGGTTATCTAAACTAATATACCACTTTTCCTTAAATACAAACATGTGTATAAAAGAAATGAAATAAAAAAGAAGAATGCAAAAGTTGTATTAATGGATTCATTTTTGTTTATGCAATTTATGTATGCAAGTATAGGTAGCCCTTCTTAAATGGTAGCACAGGGATGAATAGGATATGAAATTAGGTTAGCATTAGGTTCTTTTCAAATGAACCATACACCTCACCAAATTCCTATTCAAAATTATACCAACATAAGAAAGAAAGGAAACCTATGCTAAGCATACCTTTATATTATTTCACATGTAAGCTTATAATTATAGTATAAGTAGCATACTTTCAGATTTGATATTTGATTCATATGTTTTGAAAATAATTTATATTTTGTAGTGATAATAGCCATTCATATTTCTACTTTGGCCAACACATGCAAATTTGACATAAAGTAAATAGTTTCATTTTAAAATTTGAATTTTAAAATTATGAATGCATGAAATCACATGACATACAACTTTAACATGTTGGGGAAAGATTTAAATCAATAAAATCATATAAACAAGTTCACTTCACTTAAATCCTAAATACATTCTTATAGAATAAAAAAGTTTAAAATAAATCAAACTGAATTCAATGTGATTTTTATTTAGTTTAGAGTTTGATTTAATTTTGAAAAGGTGAGATGAGTTTGCTGTTCCTAACCCATTCCCACATGTGTTTCATATTTTTATTTAATTTTTAGATAATTAGATCCATTTTTATGCATTAATTAGGTTAATGTATGAATTAAGTAACTTAATTAACCCTTACCTTATAATTAGCCAAATAATTATGAGCCAATGAGATGACATAAAAGCTTACAAGGAATTTAAATTTGCAATGCACCTAATAAGAAAAAGGCCTAATACAATTTGGCTCACAATTAAAAATTAATTAAGCTAAGAGGTTTAGCTTAAGTAATTTTAAAACACTCTTTCATACATATGAATTGGGTTTTGATTTCCTTAATTGAACCTAGGCTATTAAACACCTAAGCAATTGAAGTGAAATTATTTTCAAACTCTAAAAATTGAGAAATGGAGTTTTCAAATCCTCTCTAAGAAGCTTGGGAATACTCTCTAAGGCTTGCTCTGAGTTCCTTAACTTGAATCGACAGAGGGGAAGTTAGAATTGAAATGAATTTAGGCAAGTATATCCCCCCTTGAAAAATCGGATGGTCGTCCATCCACTTGCTATTTTTGATCAATGGATCTTAGGCAATGGGTTGTTTGATCAGTTAGGAGTGTGCACATGGTCGGTTTGAGCCAAAGAGTGGATTGTCAACCTCCCATGTGCTTGAATTTTAGTGGGAGAGCGAGTTTGAATTTGGAGTTTTGACCCATGGGCTGGGTTTGGTCTAGGGACCAATTGGGCTAACCCAAACCCATTAGGTTGGGTGCACCACTCTACATTAGGTCCCATTGAGCTATTAGGAAAGCCTCAAGTGGATATGAAGAGGGTATGACCAAATTACCCATAGATTAGGCCAAAATTTATTCCATGCCCCAGGGGTATAATGGTCATTTTGCTAATTTTTCACTTTGGATATGTTTGGTATGGAGAAATTAGGTTTGGCCAAGTTTCATGAGATTTGGAATTCATTTGATATGGTTTGGCTCATGTTGACCCATTTAGGTCAAAATTCAAATGGGTCAAACCAAGTCAAGTTCATATGACCATTTAAAATTTTGGTGGCTTTAGTTTGATTCAATTTGGTATAGTTTTGAATTTGGCTCATATGACTTCATTTAGGTCAAATGGGCCAAGTTTACTTATTTGACCCATTTGACCTATTTGAGGTAATTCAATGGTAGTTTTAGGTTAGGTTAGTCATATGGAGTGGATTGGTATCTTTGTTTCCAATCAATTTTGATTAAGTTCATATTTGGCTCAATATGTAGGTCATGTTGGGTCTGGGTCTAAAATAAGTTGGGTCTGGGTTTGGCCTTGAGGCTTTGGTCAAGTTCAACAAGTGATTTGGGTGAACTTCACCCATTGGTTCCAATCAATTTGGCTTAGATCAAGTTTTTACACATTTTGACCCTTTAGGTCAAAATGGGTCAACTTAGGTCAAGTGGCCAATTGGGCTAGGTTAGGCTCAAATGTTGGCTTGATCAAGTTCAAACATAGGTCATGAGTGAACTTAGATCAATGATTTCAATCAATTTGGCCTATGATGGAATTTGGCTATGTTAAGTTTTATTTTGGGCTAAGTGTTGACTTGGTCAACCCTTAGGTTTGACTTGGTTTGATCCAATTTGATTGATTGATCATCTCATGATGATTGTTGATCATGATGAGAGGGATATATGAGTTTGGTTCAATCCAATTGGGTTAGGATTAAAATTTGTCTCATAAGGATAATTTAGGTCACTTTGGGTCAAGTGAACCTAAGTGGGTCAAATGGCTTGGTCAAAGCTTGATTTGAGCTTAATTGAAATATAAATCCATTTACAAGTGGTTTGAAGTCAAATTGGTTTTGATCCATTTGACAATTTCATATTCAAAGAAAGAATATGAAAGGGTTTTGGCTTTGATTTTTAAACTAAGTTTTGATTGATTGGTTGAGGTTTGGATTTATATTTGGACTCATGATTGTAGGTTTGATTGAATCATGAGAGAAAATCAAGGGTTTGGCTTTATTTGAAATTGATTTGGCTAAGTTCAAGATTTTGACTTGAAAGGCTTAGATTGGATTTTGAGTTGATTTGAGTTTAATTTTTGGAATTGGTTTTGATTGTTTGAATTTATATTTCATTCATATATGTGAATATAAATGAGAATATAAATTGATCATGAAAAAATTTTAAAGATTTGAAGTGCTTTGATCATGATTTAGGCTAAGTCCATTAAGAAGGATTTAAAGACTTATGAAATTTTTGGAGTTTGAAGTTTAAATTTTTATATTTAGTTTGATTGATTTATATTTATATTTCATTTGTATATGTGAATATAAACAATGATATAAATGAATTATGAGAAAATCCCATGACTTTGAGTGGTTTGATCAAGATTTAGGCTAAGTCTATTAATGGAGAATTAATGACTTAAGAAAGATTTTAGATTGGAAATTTAATTTGATGATTTGATTTGAATTATTTATATTTATATTTATATTTCATTTATATATGTGAATATAAATGATGATTTAAAATAATTATGAGAAAATCCCATGACTTTGAGATGGTTTGATCAAGATTTAGGCTAAGTCTATTAATGGAAAATTAAGGAGTAAGAAAAATTTTAAATTGAGAATTTAATTTGAGAGTTTTATTTGATTGATTTATATTTATATTTCATTTATATGTGTGAATATAAATAAGAATATAAATGAGTTTTGAAAAAATTTCATGAGTTTGAATAGGTTTGATCAAGATTTAGGCTAAGTCCATTAGAGGAAAATTAAAGGATTTAAGAAAATTTCATGAACTGATTTGGAATTTTGAGTTTAGTTTGATTGATTTAAATTTATATTTCATTTATATATGTGAATATAAAATGGAAATATAAATGAATTATGAGAAATTCTCAAAGATTTGAATTAGTTTTGATCATGATTTTGGCTAAGTCCTTAAGAGAGGATTAAGGACTTAGGCAAAATTTGGACTTAGAATTTTGATGGATTTTGATCATGGGTTTCAATCATGGATTTCAATCATATAGAGTTGATTTGAGTTTAGAGAAAATCAGTAAGATTGATTTGGAGTTTGACTTGAAAGAAGGAAAGTGATGAATGATTTGAGTTAAGGGTAGGAAATTTTCCCTAACACCCCTGAGGCATGACCTATTCCTATGGCTAACTCTTCTCTAGGTAGAGTGTCCTCCTAATAATTAGATGTGTCTTAAGACTAAGGAACTCCTAAAGTCTAAGAGGAGTCCTATGTCTAAGATGAAAGGTTTGAGAGCTCATTCTAAAAATGAGGTCAACAATCGGCAGTTTCAACGATTGAGAAAGCTTCATTTGGTAGAAATGAAGCTCTATTGAGCCGTACGAGCCTTGATTTGGTGTAGTTTAATCGGAAGACCAATGTGCTAGACGTAGGTTATCGGGCTTGATCAAACCCTACCCTTCGATCATCGGGAAGCTTGGGAAAGGATTCGTTCTTGCTCATTTGGCTCTAAGGAAGGTGTGTGCAAAGTTAATTGCACTTTGGTGAAGATTTGAGAAAATGGGAATCGAAGGTGGCCTCCCCTATTTTGATTTTATGTAAAACTGAGAATGATCATTTTGGGGAGCTTGCGAAAGCTTGGAAATGGCTCTGAGATTCCTCTCCATGGCTGCTAGGGTTGAATCGAGTGTGTCACATGTAGGTTTGAGTGAGAATGAGGGGGGTATACCCCCTCATTCTTTGGATCGAAAGGCCACAGCTTGTTTGGCTTTTCCTTGATCAATTGGTCACACCAGAGGCTAATGGAGATCCTTGGGGGTGTAATGTGGCTCAATTTTGTTGGGTGAGGGTGTGGAGGTGGCTGCCAAGGGAGGAAGTGCTTGTCCTTGGCAGTTTGGAAAGCTCCAATGGGGTGGGGAGGTGATTTCACCTCCCCATGGATCATGGCTGACCCAATCACTATTGGGTCAGGTCAGCCATGGTCCAAGATGCCTAAGTGGGCCTATGATTGGGTGTCAAGTGCCTAGGCGGAGAAAATGACCCAATGAGCATGTGTTTCATCTCATGAGATGCCCTAAACCCAAGGGTAAAATGGTCATTTGGTCATGGGTTTGATTTGTGCATATTTGAAATGGGTCAAAAATGTGTTAGCCCAAATTTCAAGTGGTTTGGAGTTTATTTGATTTGATTTGCCTTGATTTGACCTATTTAGGTCAAATTGGGTTAGGTTGGGTCAAGTTGACCAATTGGTCAAATTAGGTCAAACCAAGGGTTGGGTCAAGTTCACATGACCAATTGGAGTGTATTGGCATCATTAGTTCGTTTCAATTTTCTTTGGATTGGATTATGGTTCATTTGGGTTTATTTTGGGGTTCATATAGGTCAAATGGGTCAAGTTGACCAATTTGACCAATTAGACCAAATTGGGTTGGGTAAGGTGTTGAGCCAAGTATAATTGGCTAATTGAAAATGATTGTAGGCTTTGGTTTGGTTTAATTTGGATTCAATTTGGATTTTGGCTAATATGACCCTTTAGGTCAATTTTGGCTAGGTTGGGTCAAGTTGACCAATTGATCAACTGGAGCTCAATTATGGCTTTGATCAAGTTCAATAATCAATTTATAATGAACTTGAGCCATTGGTTGCAATCAATTTGGATCAAATCATGATTTGACCCATTTTAGCTTTTTAGGCCAATTTGGGTCAACTTGAGTTAAATGACCAATTAGGCTTGGTTTGGCTCAAGTGAAGGTTTGGTCATGTTCAATCATTGATTATGAGTTGGTTTGAATCAACGGTTTTAATCAATTTGGCATATAGTGGATTTTGGCTAGTTTGGATTTCATTTGGGCTAAGTGTTGACTTGATCAACGGGCTAGGCTGACTAGGTTTGACCCAATTCAAGGCAATTGATTAACCTAGGATGATTGTTGATTATGTTGTGAGATTTGGATAGGCTTAGTTCAATCCAATTTGGGTTGAATTAGAACTTGGCTAAAAAAGATTTTTTAGGTCACTTTGGGTCATGTGAGCCAAAATGGATTAATTTGCTTGATCATGGCTTAATTCAAGTTTAGTTGAACTCACACATGAGCCTATGATTGAAATATAAATCCAATTGCAAGTGATTTGGAGCCAAATGGGTTTTGGTTCATATGACCATTTCAAGTCAAAAGGGCTAACTTGGGTTTGACTTGGGTTGGCTTGGATTTGGTTTGGTGATTTTGGTTTATGTTTATATTTGGGTCAATAATTATAGGAATGATTGAATCATGAAAAAATTCATGCTTTTTTAATTGGTTTGGGTATCATTTAGCCAAGTTCAAGAATTTGGCTAAAAGGGCTAAAATTAGGAATTTGAATTTATTTGGGTTTCAATCATTTGGAGTTTGGAATTGATATATGATTTGGAATTGATTTGAGATTGAAATTGATAATTAAGAAAATCAATTGGATTGGGGTTGATTTGAATTTTTTTAAGGCTAAATCCATAGGATAAAATCAAAGGCCTTAGGAAGGGATTTGGAGTTTGAATTTAATTATGGGTTTCAATCATTTGATAGTTGGATTTGATTTTGAAAATTGGATTTGAATTTAATATTTGGTTTGGAAGAAGTAAACGAGGATTAGGTTTAGGCTATAGGGTAGGCAAGTCCTCCTAAATACCTAAGGCACAAACTATTCTTGGCTAACTCTTCTAAGTCTTCAGGGCTAGGTTAAGTGTTCACTTAATCACTAGAAGTGTCTTAAGACTAAGGAACTCTTAGTGTATATAAGAGTCCTAGATCTCTGATGAGAAAGTTGAGAGCTCACTCCAAAAGTGAGGTCAACAACTATCAATAAATTGGTTATATTTAGAAGATCAAATGGGATAGATCGAAAGGAGAGATTTATTATCAAAGCCAAATGGAGATGAGTAGAGGATGCTCATAACATTAGTAAGCCTAGTAAGCAACCTAAATTATCATATGGTTGAGCTTTATATGTTTGAAATTGAGAAGAATTATATATTTGAGTTAAAATTTATTAGAAATTTAGGACTTATAATTCCACAATACAAGATTATGAAAATGCCTAAGAGGTGAGGATTTATGCTTGTAGCCCCAAAGGGAAACAATAACCTCAGATCTAAATCTAGGGAGCTTTAGCAAAAGCCAAAGCACTACCTATATATATGGAGAAAATGAGTATATTGGTTACCTCCGCAAGAGAGGGTAAATCACCCAACTTGTGGACTTATAACCACCTGGAGTTGCAGCCAGCTAACTCCTCCTATATTTTAAAATCATGTGATCAAGTCATATGTTTTGCAAGATGGCTATGTTTTTATTATTTAGAAAAAAACTAAAGTTCTTAAACGCACTCCCTAAGAGATTAGAGCCTGAGTGGTATAAAAAATGACTTAGTCTAACACAAATTTTATCAATTTTCATTTGATTTTGGACTCTTTATTTTGACACAAACTCTAGGATTTTATATGCCTAAATGCATGGTGAAGTTGATTATGGGCCAAATCAAAAGAGAAAGAGGTATTTTTTTATCATAGGCTCTCAAAGGTCAAGCCTTTTTCCTATTTGGCGAAGATGGAAATCCTCTCTTAGCAAGAGTGAAACAAAATAGCATGCATGATATTAAGCATACAACATCCAGCTAAGGGGTTGCTAAATATTTTATTATCTTGATTTAATATCTAGGCTTTTAGGTGAGGTTATGAGTTATTTTTAAAAAAAATATTTTTTTCTAAGAGCCTAAACGGATCCAGGCCACACATTAAATCATCATATAAGAAGAAACTAGAAAAATACATGCCATTTTTATTGCACAATGTAAACAAATCATCAAACAATTTATAAACTCGTGAAATAATAATAAGTGCGGTCAGTAAACCCAAAAAAAATGGGTAATTGAGCTACCCTTATACAACCCGGTATATGAAAGAGTAATTATAAGTTATAAAATGACAAGTATAATGGGGGATCTTCAAGTCTTCATGCTCCCTCCATTTCTTCATTTGATTTGCTCCATTTGATTTGGTAGGCTTCTAGGCATCACATAGCACCCCAGGATTAAACTTCTAGCCAATGTTCATCCTTAACCACCATAACACTCAACCAAATTCCTAATGCACAATTACATTAAAAGAATGGAAAAATAAATCTAACTACACCTGTAAAATAAGTGTTAGCTAAATACACCATACAACTCAATCAGTTATATGAATAATTAGGACTTATCACCCTGCACATGAGTAACCAAGCCCACCTATCCTAATGTAGATTATACTTAGGAGTTAAGCAACCTACAAAAGAGAGCATTTATATTTATTTTAAGCACCCCTTAAGCATAATCTCTTACATAAAATATGATTAGGCTAATTATGGCCTAACATCCAGTCTATGAAACATACACCCTAACATCCAGCTCATAATATTACATCATGAAACAAAACATACATCAAACCGTACACTGCCCTAACATAAAGCTAGAAGTAGTGACTTAATCTAATATGTACGTTAGGGCTTATGTGATATGTCCTAGCTAGTTTTTAGAGTTAAGATTTTCTAAGTATGAAGGACATTTAATTATGAAGTGTGATTTCACTTTAAATGATTACTTAATTTGCAAATTTTACTTAATATTTTATTTTGTTTCATTTGACCTACACTCAATAACTAAGTGTTATAAAGAGAAGAAAAGAGAGGATCACTCTCTTTTATCCCTACCTTAAGTCACATCTAAAGTAAATTAGTTAATCAATTTCATTTAGTGAATGACTTATTACATGTTTTAATTAGTCTTAAGTTTAGGTCACTTTAAATAAACTCATTAAATAAGAAAGACATCTTAAGATTAGTCAAAATGAATTACTATCACATAACACTTATTTGTTCATTTCTTTCCATCATGTATATCATGCATATGATTAAATCTCAAGCATAGCTATACATGCTATTTGTATCTTAGCATACTTAAATGATAAATATGAGTAAATGTATTCAGAATTAATATTTCATTTGGTTGAATGATTTTGTCATATTAATTTAAAGCTCTATATAAATTCTTATGCAAAAGCATAAGGAAAGAACCTTAAATCACATGACAAATCAACTTAACCAATTAAACAAAACATGAATGCATGTATTTTTAATAGAAAAAAAGGGGGTTTTCATTCATTAGCTAAGTACACATTCATATGTATAAAAGTTTTAAGCAAGTACGTCGCCATTGTTCTAGAACAAGGGAACGAGGTAGGAACCTCCTTAGGACTACTTAAAGTCGTGCATCCCTGGGATGTCCAAACTAGTATACCCGCTATCCTTAGATACATATGGGTGTATACACAACTACAAAAATAGAAAGCCATGCAAAAATTGTACTTTTTATTTGGTTAATTTATTTTGTGAAAATGAATTAATGCTCTATCAAAATTTTGATGTCCAAATGCATAAGAATGAAATCAAGCAGGTACGTCGCCATTGTTTCGCACCAAGGGAATGAGGTAGGAACCTCTTTATGGCTACTTAATGCCGTGAGTCCCTGGGATGTCTAGACTAATATACCTGCTAACATTCTTACTTATACAAATCAACACATGAATGTAAGGAAGAGACTTTATTTCATACACTAAATTTATATTCACTTGCATTTCCTATGTATATATAACTAAAGTCACAATATATATGTATAATCATTCATTAATAAACTTTTGAAAATATATTTGAGATTTAATAGTGATACCAACTACACATATTTTCAATTAAGCCAACACATGTAAATTAACATAAAGGAAATCATTTTTATTTGATTAATTTGAAAGGTATGAATGCATGAATACAAGTGGCATACAATA
Source organism: Cymbidium sinense (assembly GCA_021442155.1). Lineage (NCBI taxonomy): Eukaryota > Viridiplantae > Streptophyta > Magnoliopsida > Asparagales > Orchidaceae > Cymbidium > Cymbidium sinense. The sequence continues at coordinate 107,978,007 of CM038220.1, forward strand.
TTTTAGTATGATTGAAAAGAAATAAAGAAACCAAAGTTTGTGATTTCATTCAATTCCAACTAAGTCCTAAGAACAATCATATTAAACAAACTCATTTAAGATGAACCAAAGTTTCTTAAAGCCATTTTTTTATCTTTATGTTTGGTTTAAGTTAAGGAATGTGAAAGAGGTTTGATAATCATAATCCCATCCCCCATGTGTGAGTTAATTTGGTTTAATGAAGAGAAATTAGATTGATTTTATATTTTAATTAGAATGAGGTATGAATTAAGTTCATTAATTAGCCCTTACCTACATCATCTTAAGCTAATTAACTAAATAATGATGAGCCAATATGAGATACAACCACATAAAAAGTAAATTGACAATGCTCCTAAGAAGTGAAAGGGGCCTAATGCAATTAACTCATAATTAATAGTTAATTAAGCTTAAAAAGCTCACTTAACTACTTTTACAATTTTCTCACACATGTGAGCTAACCATAATTTCATTTATTCTCTCTTTAGGTTATTGAACACCCAAAGAGCTACCCAAGATTGATTAAACAAAGTTAGATTGTAAATGAATGGATTTTAAATTAATTTCATTAAGCCTTTGATTATTTGATTAAATTCTTTGATTATGTTTTAATTAGAATGGTGAAACTAACTTAGGGAAAGGGATTAAGGAAGAGGCCTCAATCTTAATCCCTAAGTCATTTCAAACACTCAATTAAGCTCTGAAATAATTAGGTTCTCTCTTGTTTTAATTGGTTAATTGAATGGCTAATTAATTATTTAAGCTTTTTTTAATTAAATTGAAACAAATGAAATGGTTATAAGGAATGAACTCAGACCACTTCCTTAAGACTTCCCACTATTAACAGAAAATAATGAGATTATTAATTAATTAAAGTACTATTAATTTGCTTAATTATCATTAATTAAGGTTAAGGAGTAATTAAGGCTTAATCCATTGATTTCCCTAATTAACTATCCAATAAATTTCAAGAAAAATAGGGGAGGCAGAGGTCATCCCCAAATATCTCTGAAAATTTGAAATTGGACAACTAATCGAGTAATTAGGCTAATTGAGTTTTTAACTAAACTTTAATTAAGAAGAAATTACTATTCCAAATTAATTAATCATAATTTTAATGAATTCTACTCTGAAATATCTTCAAAATGAGCCTTTATTTGTATATTTTGGATTTTCTAGGATTAGTTATGATTTTAGGAATATTTAGCATTAAAAATAGATTAATTATGCCTAATTAAAGCCTTAATCTCGTCGAACCACATGGAAACAGACACAGCGCACTTTTCACGTGATGCGACAGGATTGGATATTTAAGTTGTCATATCTATTGCTAACTCGGATTACGGCGGACACGCTATCTCCATGGACCGTCCGATCTAAGATCGGACGGCCATGATTTGATCTGCAGTTTAGAGGGAAAATCAGAGGATCTAACGTGTGATTTGATCACGGCTGTCCATTCTGATCACATGGAACGGATGACCCGTGATCTTTCTCCTTTGTGAGAGGCGAAAGATGGATGTCATCCATCTTTCCCCATTTGATTCAAGCTCACCCGAGCTCGGATTGCCTCCAAAATCATCCCACACCTTTAGGGAAGGGAGACACACACATCCAGCGGCTAAAATTCGCTAAAATGCACATTCACTTCACAAAGGACCAACCTATTTTCACTAGGGAGATTGGTTTTGCAAAATTATCTCATCGAGCTAATGTTCGACAGTGGAATCGACGGAGGTAGCTTCGTCTAGTGGAGACGAAGCCATGTTGAGAAGATTCAGGTTTGATTTGGTGTAGAATGCTCGATCGACCAAGCCACTCACGTAGGAGCCTCGACTTTGATCGAACTCCGGTCTTTGGTGATCGGGAAGGCTCGGGGATGATTCAGTTAGCTAGGATGAAGTATGATAATGGTGTGGGTGCGAGGAATTGGTATTTGATTAAGTGGAGGTATTTGCAGAAGTGTCTAGAACACTTTGCTGGGAGGAGGAAAGGTCGATCGAGGAAGCTTCGAGGAGAACTTGGGAGCGCTCTGAAGAATTTCAAAATCACTTAGAGAAGTCTCACAATGAGAATTGTGATGTTTTTCGCTCAAATTGGAGGAGTATACCCTGAGATTGCATGTGTGGATGAGAATTGCTAGAAATTTGGTAAATTCTCCGTCATCATGGGGTCATCCATGGGTGCCCATGGCTCCTGTGGTGGTTGAAGCCATGTTAGGCCGCCTAAGGGAGGATTTGTGCAGATGATGGGTGATTTCCTCCTCCTTATGTCCATGGTGGGTTCAACCATGAGAGGGAGAAAGGGAAGAGATTGCCTTTAGTCCATGGTAAGTGCTAGGTGTGTAGAGTGGGTAAGGTATCTTATGAATGCCTCATTTGGCAAGTGGAGGACTGCTATGGGAAAGGCAAAGTGGACTTTACCACTTATGGCAAGAGTCCTATGCAAAGAGCTTTGCACATTGGTCAACTCCCTTGGGTTGGGTACTAAGTGGATTTTGAGAGATTTATATTTGATGTGGTTGTTAGGTCGGTTTTGGGTTTAGGTGGCTTTTTGGCTTCATGGTCAAAATAGGCTCATTTGGGTTGGGTTGGGTTGGGTTGACCAATTTATCAAATTGGGTAAAACACTTGGGTTAGGTTCAAATGATGATTTGGGATATTTTGGTTCAATTGGTTTTGATTAATTTGCTTAGGTTTGAATTTTGGCTCATTTATTCAAATAGGTCAAATGCAGTTGATTAATTTGACCAAATTGGGTTGGTTAGTGTTGGTTCAATTGGTTGTAGAAAGTAATTGTGGTTTGGTTTAATTTGATTTAATTTGAATTTTTGGCCAATTTGACCTTTTGTCAATTTGGGCTAGGTTGGTCAAGTTGACCAATTGGTCAAATTGGGCTCAATCATGGCTTTGGTCAAGTTCAATAAGTGATTTGGAATGAACTTGAGCAATTGGTTGCAATCAATTTGGATCAAATCATGATTTCATCCATTTTTGGCTTTTTAGGCCAATTTGGGTCAACTTAGGTCAAATGACCAGCTAAACTTGGTTTGGCTCAATTAATGATTTGGTCATGTTCAATCATTAATCATGAGTGGGTTTGATTCAATGGTTTCAATCAATTTGGTATATGGTGGATTTTGGCTAGTTTAAGTTTTATTTGGGCTAAAGGTTGACTTGGTTTGACCCAATTCAATGCAGTTAATCATTCTAGGGTGATGTATATGAAGTTTGAAAGGGCTTAGTTCAATCTAATTTGGGTTGGATTAGAACTTGGATCAAAAAGGTCTTTTAGGTCACTTTGGGTCAAGTGGACCTAAATGGGTCAATTAGCTTGATCATGGCTTGATTCAAGTTTAATTAAACTCATATATGAGCCTAAGATGAAGATATAAATCCATTTGCAATTGGTTTGGAGTCAAATGAATTTTGATTAATATGACAATTTCAAGTCAAAAGGGATCAACATGGGTTTGACTTGGGTTTGGTTTGATAATTATAGTTTATGTTTATATTTGGGACAATGATTGAAGAAATGATTGAATCATGAGAAAATTCATGGGTTTTGAGTTGATTTGGGTATCATTTAGCCAAGTTCAATAATTTGGCTAAAAAGGCTAAAATTAAGAATTTGATTTGATTTGGGTTTGGTTTTGGCCACTTGGATTTATATTTCATTTATATTTGTAAATATAAATAAAGATATAAATGGTTCATGAGCTAATCACTTAGGTTTTGAATAATTTGGAAGCAAATTTGACCAAGTTGAGGGATGTAGGTCAAAAGGACTTAAGTAAGGAATTAATTTGGTTTGATTTAGTTTTGGTCATTGAAGGGTAGGCTTCATTTATATTTGTGAATATAAATGAAGGAATGATTGATTTATAAGGAAATCAATTAAGTTTGGATTGATTTAAAGGGAGTTTTGGCTTAAGAAAGGTCTTGATTTTGTTTGATTTAGTTTGATTTGAATGGTTTGAATTAGATTTCATCTATATTTGTGAATATAAATGAAAGAATGATTAATTTATGAAGAAATCAATCAAATTTGATTTTGTTTGAAGGAGATTTTGGCTAAGCATATGAAGGTGGTTCATATGGCTTAGGAAGGGATTTTGGAGTTTGAATTTAGTCATGGGTTTCAATCATTTGGAGTTGGATTTGATTTGGAATTTTTGAGATTTGATTTGATATTGAATTTGATATTTGATAAAATCAATTGAATTGAGGTTGATTTGAATTTTTTTAAGGCTAAGTCCATAGGATAAAATCAAAGGGCTTAGGAAGGGATTTGGAATTTGAATTTAATCATGTGTTTCAATCATTTGATTTGGGATTGGATTTATGATCTTGGATTTGAATTTGAGGTTTGGTTTGGAAGAAGGAAGCAAGGATTGGGTTTAAGGCTATAGGGTAGGCAAGTTTTCCTAAATCCCTAAGGCATAACCTCTTTTTATAGTTAACCCTTCTAAGTCTCTAGGCTTAGGTTAAATATTTGCTTAATCACTAGAAGTGTCTTAAGATTGAGGAGCTCTTAGTGGCTACAAGAGTCCTAGATCTATGATGAGGAAGTTGAGAGCTCACTCCCAAAAGTGAGGTCAACATGTCTATAAGAGTCTTAGATCTATGATGAGGAAGTTGAGAACTCACCCCAAAAGTGAGGTCAATAGTAATTACTTACATATACGCGCCCACAGGTGCTATGTGATAATATGTGGTGGGAAGATCTTTCAATGCCTTCAGTAGATAAAGCGAAGCCCATGATTTGAACCATGACATGTATTGATTAATAGTAGTTTGTCTGTCCTCGTCCCCGTCCAAGCCATCAATTATATGCTCTCTTCTCCTCTCTCATGCAACTATGTGTACCTAATGATAATCAACATAATCTACATCAACTTTTCCATGACCATCGACCCTTTTGAAGGTAGGGTCTACAGGTGCCACATCAATCTGGGGTAGAAGTCCAAACTATCTCAACTCGATCTGGTAGGTGTCATTCTACACTCTTCCAGCTGATGAATGGGGCATGTGCTAACTAAATATCAGAACATGCTGAGCATATACCTAATAGGTGCTGCCTGATCTTCTCAGTATAGAGCTCCCAAATCACTTGTGCATGTTACAAGGTATACTCAAATAAGCATATCGATTATGAAAATTAATCTTAATGACTACTCTGAAGGTCAAACATGAGTATGTAGTAGACTATCCAACTCATTCATGTATATTACCATGTTCCCTACTGACATTTGGCGCAAAATTGCTTTTTCCATCTATTTAAACAACATATTTATAACATGCATATAAACATCAACTTAAATTAGCAATAAGAATTTCTTACCTTAGCCCAATGCTCAGCCCATCCAAATCTCTTGGATATGGTACATACAGAGTCAGCCTACCAACATAAAGGTGCTCCCAAGACTATATCTGAAGTAGATGTAAGCATCCAGCCATATTGGCCCTAGTGGGCCTAGTCGACTCATATAGCTCCCTATACAAATGTGCCAGAACTACTGCCCAATGGACATTGTGCTGAAAGTATCTAAGTCTTTAATAAGTAAAAGATATTGCAAATGGACCTCAAATCCTGAAGTGTCTGGTAATAGGAAGCTTCCAATAATAAATAAAATATAGGCACGTACGTATCCGCTAAATTCCTCTACACTTAAATACACATATGACTCCCTATAGAAAGATCATCTGAGCCACCTCAAAGGCGTGCAAGTCTGCGCCTGAGCTTGACCCATCTAAAATGTAGATGTGATGTGTGGATTGGCCGGGTTATGGTACACCATATCTGGAAAATACTTGACTTTCACTTTAAATATTCCAAAATGAATGGTTCTTTAATATATCATGAATGTTAACATAATCAACCATAATTTCTAACCTAGGTGAACAATCAACATCTTTGTTATTGTGCTCGGAGTTACTATTGAGCCACTATTCATAGTCTCGTACTCATCATCAACTGAATGACAAATAACATCACCTATGGATATGTAATTCCATTACACACATAATTATTGCATATTATTGAAAATTAACTACAAATGTAGGATAAGTTATACAAGATATTATTGGAGAATCAATTTCTCAAAGCTGCTCTGCGTCATTAAAGGGGCAGGTGAAATGAAATCCTGTGTAATATTTGACGGAATATCTACTGACCTTAAGATAGGATGAGCTGATGTGGATGCAATATTAGCATCTTCAAGTTCCACATAGAGCACCAATGTCTGACAACAAGCTTCATCCAGTATAACACCACAAACTTCATCATCAGAAATAACTTACACTATAAATCTGTTCCCCATCGAATAATGACACGTCAGACTAGCTGTGTGATGCTCAGAATCAATGTGCAATGATCTCATAATTTTTTGTTTCAAATCCAATAAGGTGATGTGTTGTAGAACCTTTAATCGGAAGATTTCGACCACCAACATAAGTTGCAATAAACTGATCATCAACACTTAGTTCACTCCGTAGAATAAGATCAACAAGACCAACTCTCTACTCATTATTGACAAAGATGAGTCAAGACAAAATAAATATCTAAAATACAATCAATCGCATTAGGATTAAATAAATTTGGATATAACTTGCACAAGTGACTTTAAATGTAGTACAGAAAGCAATAACTTAACTTAGCCAAACATACCATCCCATTGGTTTTAAATTAAGTCTGGATGAAATCTTACAATAATCCTTTAAACTCATCTGACAAGAATTAGTGAATTCCTATTTAAGCATGTGATATCAGTTGCACTAGATTACACAAGACAAATAATAATTAACTCAACCGACACTCCGATTACATTGCATTTAAGTTAAATCCAACTCAAATCGTAGTCCCACTCAGGCAACCACGTAATTACTTTTCTAAATCCTACAGACCGATCAGACAATAGGATTTTCCCAGGCTAATCTAACAATACGTAAGCTCCTTTAGTGGATTACATAAACCAGCTAACTAAACATTCTTAATAATACCGTTTGATTGGCACTAAATTAAATTTAGCTCAGTTTTCAAATGAAATCCAAGCTTAATTCTATCAATCAAGACAACCTAAACAACTACACATGAAAACATCAGAGATTTATCGTGCATGTAGGAAGATTGGCATCAATGTGCGCTGCTAACAAGGAATGTAGTTGCCAAAAATTTTGACAAAAGGAAGGGAGCCATCGGAAGCCACTGTTTGGCTTCGCACAGGCTGTTGGATGAAGGGGGAGGCTGTCGGACAAGGGGATGTCGCTGTCGGCCAACGAGGTTGCGCTGTTAGACGCGTGTGGAGTGGCTACCGGCCAAGGGAAACACGTTTGGACGCTTGGGGAGCCACTGTCCGCCAATGGGGTCACGGTCGGAGCGTGGGGGAGCGGTTGTCGACCGGAGGGAAGGTTGTCGGGGTTAGGAGATGTGTTTGGTCGCTCACGGACGGACGAAAACTCGTTTGGGTCGCTCACTGGGGCCGCTGTCGGGGTTAGGAGGGATCGAGCAAAATGAAAATGGATCATTCAACCCCATTTTGTTAACCTAATCTCCGTCTAACGACACTCTGACTTATAGAGTTTGTCGCCCCTTAAACGATCGACTAGCTCTGCCTCAAATCGGCAGTGAAGGCCACGACTTCTGACGTTAGCTATTTAAAAGCGACTATACCTAAATTGATTTTTTTAAAAAAAATACTTAAATTATTAATTACTATTTAAAACATGCTTATTTTAAAAATTTTGCTTCTTTTAATTTCAAAACTCTCTCACTTCTTCCCTCCTTTCTATCCGAACTATATAGTTCCCTCTTTCCCTCCATTTCCCCGCTCTGTTTTCGCTTTTCTAACCTCCACATCTCGCTTCTTCTGCCCTCTGTCGTCGTCTCAACCTCACCCTAGTCTGGCATTCGATTCCGCCGGCGAGTGCCGGCTATCGAGATGTCATCTATATCGGTGTTTTGCTTGAGAATCTGAGTTTCCATTAGGATTTTCGGGAAATAAGGGTTTTGGCTTGGATTCCGCGTCTGCGGTTATCTACTGTTATTCTTCGATGATACTGTTTTTTTGCACTTGATTTCGCCGTGGATCTCTTCTAGCTCCATGTCTGGCGACCGAGAAGCTGAAAATCACCACCGGATGACGCCTGCGGGTCAAAATCTCCACCCGCCGAACCGTGAACTGCCGGTATCGTCGGCCTTTCAACCGTCAGTTTCTTCAGAAGAGTACCATAGGTTCTCTCCGGCGAGTAACCAAATGGTAGCCGCTGACGAGGCTGTGGAGGCTATGGCCATTACGACTCCGGTGAGTTTCATGTGGAGGATTGTTGGTGATGAATGAGTTGTGTTGCGCTGATCGCCTGCCTGTATTTATTTATTTTAAATATTTCCAGCTATTTCCATTCGCTTATTCCATTTAGGCTGGAGTTTCAAGAATTATGAAGGTCTTTGATGTTGAATTCACGAAGCAAACTCCAGCACTTTTGTTTGCAGGTTTTTCTTGAAATAGCATGCATTTGGAACTTACGCACAAACTGAATGACTTTATCTACAGAGTAATCTGTCTAATCTGACCTGTTTCATGCGGTTCATTTGATCTTTCTTGGTGGAAGTTCTAAGTTATTAGGGAATGAAATTGGAGACAAGTTTAATCTCTCATAATGATGCGTTTGATCTTCTTATCTCTGTCCTGGCTTTCATATTCAAACACTGCATGGTTTAATCGATACGATTCTACTATGACACTGTTGTGTTATTAACGTAATTAATGTCACTTATAAAAATAAGTAATTAAAGACAATTACCATCCATAACGATGGCTAGAAACCTCATTGATCCATGTATTTATGGATGGTTTCTCGTTAATCCACAAGCGCTACTTAATTAATTATATGGAATCAGATGCGATGTATTTACTGATCACCCAAAAAGTTAAATCTATGATAAAGGCGGTGCCTAAAAGTTATCAAATATTATAATCTAGATATATAATATCATCCCAGAAAAAGAAATGCAGTTGCAGATGCCATGATCTAAGCTGAAAAATGCAATAGTGCGAACTAGTTAATTACTTAACAATAAGAGCTGATTAGAAAAAAAATTGACTGGAAATATCAAGATTCAAACTTATTGAAGAAAAATATATGTTGATGAATTGATGCTAATACAATCTAAACCAAAGGACAAAATATTTGATGCACTATCACTAGATGAGTGATAGAAAATCTCAAGTTGGTGAGAACATGTCAAATTTAGGCTAATTTTTTAAAATAGGCTCAATTTAGTTAATTAGGCATTTAAAAAATTAAAATTAGACTTACGTTCAAGGCGTTGGGCGACATGACAGATGAGCACCCGCCGTTGAAAATTAGCTCTAATTCATATTTTCAGCCGAAATCGAGTCCTCTAAAATCGCCACGACTTTTCCTTCTCCGCACGCGCGAATCGATTTCGCACTTCACCGGCCGCCGCCACATGGAGAAGCTTGCCGCCACCGCCATCATCTTGTAGAGACCGCTTCGTCTACATTCATTTTTTGGCCGTCGATTTATGTATTTTGAAACCTAAATATATTTTTTGTTAAATATGCTTATATACGATTTTATTTTGTTTGATATGCTTGTTTTTTTTAGTTTTAGGGTATATTGTTATTTTGTATCTCTATTTCATTAGATCTGTTTATTTTGGATATGCATATTAGATGTGAGTAAATTTGAAACATTATTATTTAGAGGTTATAATTATTCTTATTAGATATGTAACTTTAACTTAGTATAAATATTAATATGAGATTTGCAAGATCAATTTATTCAATTTACGGTATTCATATTGGGAAGCCATATAGAATCAATTCCAGCAATGGCATACACTAGTCTCTCCTAGATATGATCCTCCATCATTCCATATGACACCCCCATATGGAGTGTATCATGATTTCTCTCTCCCTACATAGGCTTCATCTGAGGTACCCGACGCACATCTGGGTTACTCACAATAGCTTGCCGAGCAGGTTGAGGAGGAGGAGCAACATCGAGAACATCATCTACAAGACTGGTCGCGATGACCACCAGCCCATTACACTTCTGGGAGTAATGCGATTTCGTCATGTAGGCCTTTCGATGATAGTCGCCTCTACTATTATGTTTTGTAGACAGTTGACACCATTTAGTTATAATATTACTTTGTATTAGGCTTATTTACTTTGATTCACTGCTGTATGTGTATTATTTATTTCTCCTTCGATGTTGGTTATTATTATAGCTTTAGTGAACTTTGATGAAAAATATATATTTTTATTTTGTTTTATTTGGAAATGATGAGAGAAAGTATAATATGCACCACATAGAATACTTTTATATTAAAAAATTTAGCAATATCACTGCTTTCAGCAATAACCTCCCGATCATCATGTGTATTATTTTCAGAATTTTACGTGGACCGATTAAGCATTCGTTCTCTTTAAACCTAAAAATGTGATGCCAAAATCTTGATTTGGGAGCCATCATGTAAAAGAGATCACACATAATATGTATGTAAATATGCAATACAAATTCAATGTAAAGGAACTTCATATACAACTTCATTTAGGAATGAACTCAACAAAAAAAACTCTTCCCATTAGTTTTCTGACTGAAGAAGTTTGTTTTTAGAATATAAACCTATCTTATCTAGGCAGGGACTCTTTAAGGTTTCTTGTGCAAAAGCCAACAACCATCCAAAGCCCTTCTCTCACTTTGTTTTATATATAAAGAATGTTGATTACAAAACATGAGTCGCAATTCATTCAAAATAGCATATAATCCACTCCATATATTTATGAAATAAAATTATAACTCTATAAGAGGAAGCTATGAGGGAAGATGAGTGTAATTGTTAGGATTTCAACCATGGTTCAGATATAGATGTATTTTATTAATTTTTATATCATTGAAATCATCAAAAGAAACCTAAATCATTTAAGCCCTTAACTAATTTAGTTAATAGAAACCACTTTCACTCTATCAAGGTTTGCATGCATTAGTTTGCAATGAATGGAATCATCTCTTGATTTATAAATGTTCGGAACAGTACGGTAGCATCATTACAAAACTGCTTGAGCAAGATTCTAAGGTTGTCAACATGAAAGTCGTAGATAATTATGTTAGATTTTTAACGATACCAAGCTTGTTCAATTCCGACACCGGTTGACTCCGATACGGCAAAAAGTGGGGCTGTATATGTATTTTCAGTTTGACACCATGAAAAACCGAGCATATGGAAAAACTACAGCTTACCGAGTGAGATTCGTCGAAGGTTGTCAACATGAAAGTCAGATAATTGCGTTAGCTTTCCAATGATGCCAAGCTCGCTCAATTCCGACACCGGTTGAGTCCTATACGGCCAAAAATGTGAGGCTGTGTATGTATTTTCAGTTTTGCACAGTGAAAACCGAGCATACGCAAAAACTGCAGTTTATTGAGTGAAATTCGTTGAGGGTTGTCAACATGAAAGTCGTAGATAATTGCGTTAGCTTTCCAAAATATCAAGCTCGCTCAATTCCGACACCGGATGAGTCTGCTACGACCAAAAATGTGGGGCTGTGTATGTGCTTTCAGTTTTGCACGTGAAAAATCGAGCACTCAAAACTGCTACTGCGAGATTCGTGGTTGTCATGAAAGGTTGTATAAAATTTCGTTAGCTTTCCAACGATACCAGGATAGCTCAATTTTGACAACAGATGAGTCCAATATGACAGTGTCAATATTTTCTGTTTCTCACCTTAAAATACTGAGCATATGCAAAAACTGCGGCTTATCGAACGGATTCGTCGAGGGTTGTCAACATGAAACAACAACAACAACAACAACAACAAGCCTTAATCCCACTAGGTGGGGTCGGCTACATGGTTGTCAACATGAAAGCCGTAGATAATTTCGTTACCTTTTCAACCATACCAAGTTCGCTCAATTCCGATATCGGATGAGTCCTATATGGCCAAAACTATGGGGTTGTGCCAAATTTTTTTTAAAAGAAAATGACCCAGAGCCAGTCGCCCGTTGAACGGACGACTAGTCCTAATTTTAATTTTTTCAATAATGCATAATTAATTAAATTAAATGTTAATTAAGTCTATTTTAAAAAATTAGCCTCAAATTTATGAGTATGAGAGTGGCTGGAATGAATTATTAAGATATAAGTGCAAAGTTTGTGCTTCAATTTTTGTTGAATTAAAAATAAAAATTTACACAAAGTATATTATTTAGGTTATTCTACCTATTCAGAAAGTAATATGATGTATCAAAAACTTAAATAATGAATAAAAGTATTTCAAATTTTATTACTAAATGTTTTGTCACATGGTTAAAACTGATCATTAAAAGTCAAACTAACTGCTGCAACATTTGCAATACTAAAATGGAAGTGTAATGAAATTTTCATAGATTTTGTAGCCGTATTTCTAAGGTCAATGCGAAGACATAATGTTATTTGACAAACTTGTCTTGTTGAAAAATTGACAAACAATTATATGGATAATATTATAAGATCACATGAAATATCAAAGTCTACAGTCTCAGGCGAGATGACATATTTACATCCATATTATGGTGAAAATGCAAAAAGTTTTGGATACAAAATTAATTTTTAATACCCCATTTCATCCACATGAAAAAATAAATATAGGACACTATTATGTTGGGTATAGACAGGAGAAACAAAACAATTAGTGCTGACAGAGTATATGAAGTTACTAATAAAATCGGACTAATTTGAGATTGGTTGATGTCTGCACAAGGCAAACAAATGAAATATTTGATGCAAAGCACTGGCCAGTAGAATCAAAGTGAGAGAATTTGTATTTTTGAAAGTTAGTCATATCAAAGGTGCGAAACATTCTAATTATATTGGAAAACTAAGGGGTGTTTGGGATTAACTTTATTTTTTGTTTTTGTTTTTATGTTGTTTTTAGAAATATATTTATTTAATATGTTTTTAAGTATTTTAATTTTTTATTTTTAAAACAAATAACATTATTTTTAAAAACAGTCAAAACAGCTTTTAGATGTTTTGAGTTTTTTTAAAAATAATCATTATCATCAAACATATTTTACTTTGAAACAAAACATAAACAAAATAAAGTAAAAATAAGAAACAATAAACAAAAAATAAAAATAATCCCAAATAGCTCCTAAGTCCAAGATGCGTTGCACTTATGACATTCTAAAAAAAATAGAAAAAGTGGCTTATAAACTAGCTTTGACGAACATATACATGAAGTATATAATGTGTTCTACATCTCTTCACTATGGAAATGTATAACAAATGAATCCACTTGAGTTATTCAAGATCACACATAAGTTCAACTTGATCTTATATATATAGAAGAACCATAAAGGATATTGAATTATGCTATAAAGCTAACACAAAATAGAGATATTTCTTTTGTATGAGTTTGTGGAAGCAAGTTAAAAATGAGATGCTACATGGGAGAAAGAAGCAGAGATGAAAGAATATGTGAGAGAGAGAAACCAAGAGGAGGGAGCACCTTGTGTATATGGGAGCCTGGTGTAGGAGCCCAAGCCTCGATGTACCAAAGTTGAGCGATGCTGAGTATGAGCAATTACATGCATTGTCAAAGTTAAAGTTATACATGTACATATATATATGTCTATATTAATAAAACAATAATCCTAAACTCTAAATTCTAAATACTAATAATATAATATTAAATATAATAATAACGATAACAATCATTAATATTATAATATATTGATAGTAATATCATAATTATAATGATAATGATAATAATAATAATAATAATAATTAATATAGAATAAAATAATGATAATAAGTGATAATAGTTTAATAGTAAAATAATAGTATAAAATTTAATATAAATAATAATATTATCAGTTGTAATAATAATGTTAATTCAAAGAGTAATGTAATAATTATAACTACTAATATTAATAATTAAAAATAATAATGAAGAATAATAAAATCCTAATAATATCTTATTGATAATAATAATAATTAATATAATCTTAGTATTAATATAAATATTAATTAGTGATTACAATAAAATATAATTAAATATTAATAAGATTGATAATAATAATAATAATAATAATAATGTATTGAGAATAATAATAGTGTAATAATAGTAATAATAACAAATATTAATTAATGTTAATTAAAATAATTATATATAAGTATAATCTTATATTAAGAATAATAATTTGATACTAATCATATAACACTAATATGTTATTTATAATCTAATAATAATATTATTACAATAATTAATAATATATAGGTTTGTTGTTGTATAAATAATGATATAATAGTATAAAATAAATTTATTATATTATTAGTGATAATATTGATACAATCATAGTAATATAATTGTAATAATAATAATAATAGTCATGAGGATTATAATAAGAAGAAATTTTTAAAATGAGTATTAAATAATAATTTATTAATATATTAAGTATAAATTTTTTTAAATAGTACAGTGAGCTTAATCGGTCGACCACCTCACCATCGAGGTGGCGTTGGTCCAGTCGCCCGATAATCGATCGACTGGCCTTACTATGCCGTTGTTAGATTGACGACCGCGGATATCTCCATCGCCCGATAAGTCGGTGACTTGCTTGTTTTTTTTTTTTTTAAAACAAGTTATCTTTTTTTACCACCTACAGGAAATGCAATCAAGTAGTAAAGGAATAATCTGAAATGTAAATTGGTAGCGTCAAACAAATACATATGTACTACTAATTAGATGATACAAAAAAATGTCATTCATAAGCAAAAATAAACTCTGATTCACATAGAAGTGCACAATAAAAAATATCCACAACAAAATAGATACCTCTATACATTTATCGACGACGCCTATAAGCACCGGAGTATAGGTCGTGTGGTGCGAATGACGACGTGATGGGAATCATGTGATCCCTGAGTCTGGCTTGCAACATCTTACCCCATCTCTGGCTGCGAGTCTCGTAGATATACCCAATCCTTTGATAGTGCAATGTTCGTTATTCGTATCAATACCAATAGCCGAGCAACGTACCTCGATACTTGCTTAGTAGGAACGCCCTGTCCATGCTGAGAATAGGGTGACAATATCTCCAACCAGAAATCGATGGTCCAAAGGCCTAGAACAACCTCTGAAACATGCATGTATCTGATGACATAATTCTGTAAACAGTGCCGGGCTGCACAGAGCATAATGAAACCATAAATAAGACTAGAGAGCTATATGACTCATCCCAACTACCAAATATTACTCTGATACTCATACGCCTCGCATCCCAGGCTTTCATATAAGAGACTTTTATATTAAATTTCGATTCATCTTTCTTATGATCTCTAGGTTTCAAGTCTATTTGAAAGATAATCGACATTATGAAATAAGATGAACTTAGACCAGTCGATGTCTTGAATCACCGATAAGTAACGATCGGTGCACCTAAAGTTGATATTCTCCGGCACCTCCCAACCTCTTGTTTCTCTGCATGTGCATGTGGCAAGATCTGCTAGATTAGTATGTTGCACATATAACGAAAATTTTTGATTCGTGATGAGGAACGAACATTGTTTAGAATTGACCAACCGGTTCCTGCGAATTGAAGTTCCTTCTTATTTGAGAAACACACATCTTCATATAATTCTACTGGAACTTCGATGTCATTACAAAGTTGAACTATCAGGTGGACCATCAAACACAATATCTGCATCCCAATTCGGACATATTCATTATTGCAAATCATAACATCGTTATCTGATGAATTCCGGATTGAATGACTCCGAAGAAGCTCGCGACCAACACTGTTGTCACATAAATTTGCATTACCCAGTAAAGAATCATCGTTAACATCGCTATCATCAGATGCATTGCTTGATTCACTATTCATTATTTCGTACTCATCATCGGGTACTAGTCTAGATGAACTAGGTTGCTCATGCAGTTGTGCTTGAACAGGCAGCTCGGTTTTGCATTAAAAAGCTATAATCTTTTGAAAAACAGAAGATACCCTACACAAAAAAAGCAAAAACACTAACACTGATGTTGAGGTAAATGCTTACATTATTTCTGGGTCGTGATAGTGCTGTTGCGATTCAGCAGCTGTTGGCCAAGTGAACTCATGAGCGTAATCGGAGTGTATATTTTACTGCATTACATCAAGACGGGCCGAAAAGCATTGTGGTTTTATTTTCACATAAAGAATTAATGTCGACGGACGCCGTCCAATATACATCTGATTCATCATCATCATACATATGTTATCCCGCTCTGAAAACGCACACGTAATCTCCACTGTGAAGTTATCAACGTCATAACGCAGAGATCTGAGCACTTTCTATTTTAAATCTCCTAAGCTTGCATGACGCGACACTCGCATGGGGCGATTTTTGCCACCGACATAACTTGGAATGAACTGATCATCAACGATCAGTTGACCTTCGTAGAAGAGAATTAAGGAAACGAGCTCCTGACTCATTCTACTATATGCTCAGCAACCAAAGTTCTAACAAAATCTAAAAATTCACTCATAATTCATAAAAAAAAATATCAATCGGAGCGTACATATTTGCTCATCTATTTATACGGCTAACAATTCAAGAAAGAAAAATAAGAGCTAACAAACTAACTAATCCAAACATTTTGCAGACCCTAAACACGCAAATTTTAGAAGGAAAACTATGAAAATCAGGAAAAAGCCAATCATATCACTTAAGGAGTAAATTAAAGTTCTTCCCCACCTAAGGAGTAGAATAAACTTCCCTTTACATTATTGCCAATTGGAATGAGAAAGGAAAAAATAAATAAAAAGTCTTTACCTTGCAATTAGTGGATGGAGCTTGTGGTGGAGCCGACGACACAAAAATGTCGGTGGAGCCGATGACACTGACGGATCGTGAGAGTGTGTGGGGGTGAATACTAACCTAAAGCGAGAGAGATCGGATGTTGTCGGGATGCCGAAAAGCCGGAGCTTGCGGGGTCGAGGGATGTCGGGTTGTCAAAATAATCGAACAACGGGATAATGCCGCTCGGGGCCGGATATAGAGGGAAGCCGATAATCGGTCGACCGCTCACGCCGGGCCGGTCGACATTATCGGCGGTGGTATACCGTCGATAAGTAGATCGGCCCCACCCCTCGGTGAGGTGGTCACGCCCACTTATTTTAATTATATATATTTAAATTTTTTTTTATCGTACTTAATTAGTTAATTAATACTTATTTTAAAATTTTCATCTTATAATAATGATGATGGTGATATTTTTGCACAATTATAAGTTTTCATGATGAGAAGAAGTTCTTTCAACGTAAAAGAATAATCAAGTCTAATTAAAAATGGGTAATTATGTTTTTTATTTTATAGTAATTATTTATTGGTGATTGGTGATGCAATATATTCGTGCACATAAATGACAATGAAAAAGATTGCTTGACCTTTTATGGTTTGGTTTAAAAAGATTCCCTTTCATTTGGAGTTGGTTTGAAAAGGATTATGAGATGGTGTATCTTTCAAGTACACATTTAGATGATAACTACTGTGATGATATATTATAAAGTAATAAAAGTTATGATATGAAAATGAATTGAAAAGGTAAACAATTCTTGATCCTACTCTTTTATGAATGTATTTTTTTATTATCTCATGAGAAATATATGATATAGATTCACTGGTAGCAATTGACATAATTAATGTCTTACTTCTTGAATTAATGTAATTTAGAGATCTAATTATCCACTGAGCCGTTTAACACACTTTTTAGTTGATCATTTTATAGAAAAATCTCTAATATTGTAAAAGGATGAAAGATGAGATTATGTGCATAGTAGAAGGTTTACTTTTGGAATTAGATATTGTAAATAATATTGAAAGTAATATGCATGATGTATTACTATTTGAATTTTATCTTATCAATTAATAATATATCATTTAGTTGGCTCTTTTTTATTTATGAAAATGCGAGAATGTTTTAAACATCTATTTGACTGTATGTTCTTGCCTCAGCACTCCCAGCTCTCAAGCTGAATTATAACATCTTTTAAGTAATAATTCTTATTATAATATTGTCTATGATAACTTATCCAAAATAGACACATAAGATGTGTCTTGTGCTTCTGGAAGTGTTTGTGCTTCCTAGGTTTATTTCCTTAGGTCTTGGGGATATGTTGTATTTTAAGGATGCATTGTAATATACAGATGAATTGTATTTTACATGATTTTACTGTGTTGATGGCATGCATCAACTTCTTTCTTGTCCTATCATTAGTTACTAGTCACTATGGTGAAATGGACAAAGGTTGGCCATACTTTTGATCAAATATCATCATCTTCATCAAGTTGATACAAAATTAGTTGGTTTTGATTGTCGTGAAACCCTTCTTCATTCATTCCTTTTGGCATTTGATATTATTTCACTGTTTGATCAATTTCCTTGGAGAACTTGCATCCGTGTGAGCATTGGCCTTCTCCATTTTCTTTCTTCTCATTCTCAAACTTTATGTCCCCAACTTTTTGTAATTGGCTGACCTTTGAACTACAAACATCAGACATTTGTCAATCATCTAAGTGGAGTTGGTTATATTATAAGACTAGTGGTAAGATTTTTAAAAATATCTCCTAAGAGAAATATGGTGCAACAATCTTATATTTTTTCTCTACTTTTTGAGATGCATTTTTTTAATTATTGTATTTGTATTTAGTGTCTACAAAGGATTGTCTGATAAAGATTTTGAAAGCAAGATCTGTAGTTCTATATGAGGTGGTTGATTCACCTTGATATCGGGAGCTTTATAAGATTGGATCTAGACTCGTTATCATGGTTTTAAAAATTGAATTGGATTGGTTGGTCCAACGAGTTAGCCGCTAGCCAGTTTGGTCCAGGCTGCCAAATCGCTGCTGCATAGAATCAATCAAAATTGGGGTTGAACTGGTGAGCCGATATATTGGATCAATCTTTTAAAAAATTGATCAGTTATAAAGTCAATCAAAATTTTTGCTTTTTGATTATTATGGGATGGCTAAATATAAAAGATTTAAATTAAAAATAGATAAAATAATTAAAATATCATATTTCAGAAATTTAAATCAAATTATATTCAAAATATTTGAGAGTGAAGAATCCTAAATTTGAATATTATTTATTAAAATAGTAAAAATTTCATTATTATATTATTATCACATCATTTAAATCATATTATAATAATTTCAATATTTATTATGTCATCCAATTAAATTCTAGATGAATCATTAGGCTTGGATCTCTCTCTTTTGATTCAATGTCTAGTTTCATTTTTAAAATCTCGCTCATAACATTAACAGTGGCTTGCATGGTTTTGCAATCACAATATTTTCACACAAATTTAATTATTCTTTAAGGAAATTTGTTAATTGAAGCAAAAATGTAACTTTCAGGTAGCTCAAAATGTGTAACTTCATATACATGACTACTATTTTTGTTATAGTATTTGTCATAGAAATTTTTTCAAATAACAATAATGTTTATCCCCGACTCAATCCTTCAAGATGCTTTAGAATATCTCAGCTATTGTGAACTCTCGCATTTTTATGGCTTTTCATTTTCAGTTAAAGCTAAAGACTGACAACGAAGATACTGATGCTGCTGAATCAAATCAATTGGCAAATCTTCCTGGATGTGCTCAAGTTGCCAGCTGTTCCCCACTTATTCCAGTATCATGCATTAAGGGAAGGAATAAGGGTAAATCCAAAGTTGTGAAGTACAATAAATCTGAACCTCAGACTCCTTTGTCAAATGCAGGTGAGGAAGTGCTTCGTTGACTTGACCATTATGTTTATTGCTTGGCTTTATCTAGGGGTCCAAACGAGTCAAGCTTGAGTGAGTTGGTTGTTTGTTCAACTTGTTTAAAAATTTATTTTTTCGAAATTGGCTCTTGTTTGGAATTCTTCAAAAATCAATTGTTTGTATTCAACTCCTTTTGCTCAAAATGAGCTTGTTTGGCTCATTAGCTCGAATTGGCTCAAATTCATAAAATTTTAAAAAAAAAACAACATACAGGATTTAAATCTAGGCTTGCTGAGAGCATGCCATGCCTAATAATCACTTTATCATATCTATATTAAACTGATGTAATAACTTCATATATAAATAATATATATATATATATATATTTTATTTTGAGCTAAAATAAGCCGAACACGTTCGAATGATGGTTTGTTTGTAGCTCACTTATAACTTTAGCTTAAAATATTTGTTCGTATTTGACTCACTTAATGAATAAGTCGAATACAAACTACTTAACGAGTCGAATATGAGTTGTTCGTAAATGACAAACTTTTTTGATTGCCCTAACTTTATCTTATCTTTTCATCCACTATCGATCTAAATTGAATTTACTTTTGACGTTGATGGAGGTTTAGCAATTGCTCAGTCATTTGATATTCAAATCTAAACCCTTTTGTAGGTTCCTCTTCTTGCAATCCTATAACTCCAGTTGCAACTAGCCGATATAACACCTCATTAGGTAATTGTTGTGATTGATTAATCTTGAAGCATTTGTTGGATAAGATTTCTTTATGTGCATGCTTTATTAAACTGATGTATCTAGTCTTAGTATTTGGGGCTAGAGCAAAATGGGTTTCTCTGTCTTTTTACTACAATGCTATGTACCTGTTAGGGCTGTTGACTAAGAATTTCATCAATTTGCTTAAGCATGCTCAGGATGGCATTCTTGATCTTAACGAAGCTGCTGAAACTTTGAAGGTTAGACCTACATATTTCTTTCTTTTTTTGTATTTGAGTAAATTGATGGAAATTATGTAGAAAAGAAATGCGAGGCATTAAAGGATATTTTGTTATGTAGGTTCAAAAGAGGCGGATATACGACATCACAAATGTTTTAGAGGGAATTGGACTGATAAAGAAGTTGCTCAAAAGCAAAATCCACTGGAAGTAAAATCATCTCTACTTTTCTGCAATGTTCCTTCAAGATCTTTAATGTTGTAATTCAAAATAAATTAAAGATCAGACGCTTAACAGGGTGCTTGATGAATCAAGGCCTGGTGAAGATGACGACGCTTCAATTTTACAGGCATGTTGAAAAATATCAGGGAAAATTGCATTTTAAATATCCAAATTATATGAAACTATTACTCAACCAAAAAAAAAGAAGCAAATTCATGTATTCACACTCGCAACTATTAAGTCATTGAGAATTTGACAAAACATTGAATGAAAGTTGATATTGTGCTATTTAAGATTTGGGTAATATTTTTTGTAAATTAGTTGGGGTGAAATTGATTGTTTCAATTTTTTTGTGAAATCGAACAAATCGAACTAAATAACTTTAAATAACCGAACCATCCAAATAAACCGAACTAACCAAACCGAACTATAATTCGGTTTATTTAGTTCGATTTTCGGTTAAACCGAATAACATATAAAAATTTAAAATAAAATTTATTTTTAATGAACTAGTTAATTAAAATAATCTAATAAATTTTATACATTAAAAATTATTTAATTAATTTGAAATCTATAAATCTATATAAATAATTAAGTATTTACAAACAAAATTACATATTTATATTTGATTTTTTAATTAATTTTGGTTTATTCGGTTTAACCAATCTTTTTTTTTTTAAATCGAACCAAAACCGAACATTCTGAAAATCCTGAGATTTAAAACCGAACCAAACCGACCAAATAACGTAAGTTCGGTTCAATTTTTCGGTTTGAACCAACTAGTGCACACCCCTAATGGTAGTTGGATGTTTTTTTTGTAAATTGGCAAGATTTGATTGTTGCAATTCTTTTATTAGATTCATATGCAATGCCAATTTTTTTCGATGATTTTGTTCTAGAGATGCGGCTTTAACTTCATTATCTGTGAGTTAGAAAGCTATAGACTGTCTATCCTTTTTAAAAGTGAAATGCATCTTTTTAAGCATAGAAAAGTGCTAGATACGTAAATATCTAACTTTAGGTGTTAGATATGTAAATGCATAAGAATTGTGTGGTATGTATGTAAATCCCCCTTTTACTTTCTTTATTCACATATATTCTTCTCTTCAGGCTGAGGTTGAGAACCTTGCGTTGCAGGAGCGTAATCTGGATAGTCGTATCGAGTATGTTATTCATTATATCATGAATATCCAAAGATGTTTTTCGTTTAGCCTGATTGAGGTCTTTACAGTGAAATGAAAGAACGGATAAGGGAGCTAAGTGAAGATGAAAATAGTTCGAAGTAAGTTAATCCAATATATGCCCTATATCATGCAATTGCTTGTACAATGTGTGACTTATTCTTTGTATGTGAAGTACGTCACTTGAACGTATATTTTTATACTACATTTTATTTCCTTTCAACTGTTACAGATGGCTTTATGTGACTGAAGAGGATATCAAGAAACTACCATGCTTTCAGGTTTGCGATGTCGTATGAAGAATGGTTATTATTTGTCTGGTAATATGCGTAACAAATCTCACATAAATAATTTTTAAATTTTGTCCATGCCAAGTCTTCCAGACTATATTTCGTCTTTCTCAAGTATGGTTATTACTTGACTGCTAATATGCCTAACAATGTTTGACATTAGTAATTCTAAAATTTTGTCCAAGTCAAGCCTTCCAGACTAATTTTTTTTCCTCTTTCTCTTATAGAATCAAACACTAATTGCAATAAAAGCACCACAAGGCACTACCTTGGAAGTCCCAGATCCCGATGAGGTAGGCGTGAAGCCATGGTGTTACTTCGGTTCTGCTCTTTGTAAGTTTTAGGTCATGTTTTATAAACTTCAAGCATATACAGGCTGGGGAATATTCCCAGAGGAGATATAGAATGGTACTTAGAAGTACCATGGGTCAAATAGATGCTTACTTAGTCAGGTAACACTTGCCTTTCCATTCAGCTTGTAAATTTAACTTCTCTAACTTCAACTAGAAATTTGGATGGTGATATCTTTGATTTATCCTTATGTTACTAACGCACTCTGGTCCTTTTTTGACTTACGTTCTCAGCCAATTTGAGGAAAATTTTGAGGAGATGATTGGTGTTGATACGCCATCAAATCTCCCTTCTACATCAAAATGCAATGAGCATTCAGATGCTCCAACATTGACTGACCATAGCAAAGACAAGGAATTCGAACTTCAGGCCCATGGCTCCTGCAGAATGAACATAGATTCAAACGCTCCACAGGATTACATGGGTGGCATGATGAAGGTTGTTCCTCCTGATGAAGATGTAAGTACAGTGGTTTATCCCTCCTTTTTAAGTGGAAGCTATCAGCTTAATGAAATATTCGTTTCTCACGTAATGCACTTTTTGACTTTCCAGACCTGTTTTTTGTCTACATTTACTTGAAAGCATCCACATATAGTTTCTCACGACAGCCAAGCTTCAAACATATTCATGTCTACTAATGCATGTGCACCAAACCTGAATATTTTGGTTTTCTGTATTCGTCTTCTATTCATAGGAGTTTAAGAGGATGAATTTTAAGTCTAAAGAAGGCTTAAATTTTGACTTGAAGTAATCCAAAATTACAAATTTTGCAGCAAATCTCAGCCTAACAAAGTTGTAAGGGCTAAGCGCTACACAACTTCAACAAGCCCATATAATACTTCAACTTAACACTTATGATAGACCTTTTAAGAACTATATTGCATACTAAAATGCATCTATTGATACCGACAGTACATTGACCACTAAAACTTTGTACCCTAAAGGTGATTGTCTTGTCACTCTAAATGTTGTTCATTGGGATAGACTGTGTAGTATGAGATCAATTCACTTTAACATCTATGTTGAAAAGTTGTTGGATGAAAAAGAATAGTTGAAAGTGCTAGATAAGAAAAATTATAGGCCATGGATTCATTAATTAAAAGGAAATACCCATCCTACAAATTCATATATGACAGAAAAAAGAGCTCACAAATTGCTCCTTTGGCATCAATTTACAATCCCTAAAAAAATTAATGGCAATGATAGCTAGAGCTGAATTCTTCTTCTTTTTTTTTCTTTTTTCTTTTTGTAGTTTTGTTTATAAATACCCATTTAAAAAGTGAACAATTCAAACTTTCCTAGCAACTTTTTTTTCTACGTGATATAAAAAAAGTTTAGGGCCCTATTAATTTTCAAGCTTTGTTATTTCTCTCTTTCTTCTTTTTGTTTTGTTTATTTTTTTTTTAACTTCTCTTCCATGTTGTCAACCATAATGAATGGCAAAATCAAACTAAAGAACTTCCAAGTGTTTTAAGGCTCATATGTCTTGAACGAGAGGAAATATTTGAAGTGGTCTCCAATCATAAAGGGCATTTCTAAAAGAAAAGGAAAACAACCAAAATCTTGTGGATTTGGCTTCCAAAGTTCAAAGATACGAAGTTTATATTTTAGGAAGAAACGGGTTCCATGATCATGACATGGTTGTGAAATAATATGACGCTAGAAGATAGTGGGCTATATATGTTCCTATCTACTATAAAAGAAGTTCGGACGTTGTCAAACAAATCTACTTAAAAATCAAGATTGTTGCACTCATCACTAGGATCAAAACAAAACTCTCCAATATTAAGCAAGGTAATCTTCTTGTTATTGAAAATTTTAATTCTCTAAAGATTTATTGGCTTGAATTGGATTATTATGAAGATCTCAAGATGACATATTGTGAGAATGACATAATTCTCAAGTAATTTGTGGAAAAAGAAAAAGTATTTGAACATGACTTTGACCAACTTTGAGTCAAAATCTTCAATACATAAAACATCCCTTCTCTAAATAAGATTTTCTCTCTTATATGAGCTAAAGAAGGATGCATAATCGTGATGTTCAATAATCTGGTCTTCAAAACATCTGCCATGAGCCCTATGGTAAAGGATTTGCTGCCACAAATTTTGCTCCTATAGAACAAAAGCCTCCTTTTAAAGGCAATATTTGATGCACTATTCTCAGAAGAAATGATATATCAAAGAGAAATAATGGAAACTCCACAGACACGATAGAAATAAAAAAGGGAGTAAAAAAGGATAGACTCTCTTTATTAAATTAGAAGGGGTCAACTCAGAAAAAATCAATGAACTTAAGAACATTCTCAACTCCCTAGAAAAACTCTCTCGGTTATGCTCTCTTGCTCAAAATGATATAAATTTAACTCTTGCTTAAAATGGTATAAATAGTTCTCTCAAATATGAATCCTAGATTTTGGAGCCATCGATTAGATGACAAACTGTGGTAATCTCATTTAAACTTATAATCCATGTCCTAGTAATAGGAAATTAAAGTTGTCAATGTTTCGATAACAACTATTATAGGTTAAGAGGGTATTCCTATTTCTCTTGTATTTAACCTCAATAATGTTCTACATGTCTATTACCTTGCTGTAATTTTTCTATCAATTCATAAAATCAATAAATGACATAACTGTAAGATGATTTTTCACTAATCATTATGTATTTCAAAACTTACTATGGGGAAGATGATTGAGCGAGTTAGAAAAAGGATGGGCTAGATTTTCTTAAAGATAAAAGCCACTTGTCATATTCCTTCATCTTTACGTTTAATATAGAAATTATTTGAGACCCTCATTATAGACTTGGGCATCTATCTTTTAAAAATATTACAATATATGTTTCCTTCTCTTTTCCTGAATTTAATATTTAAGGCTTTTATTGTGAGACTTATAAAATTACAAAGCATTATCATGTTTTTTTTTAAGTGATTCAAGATTCTTTACTCGTATGTTAATTCATTCTAATGTTTGAGGACTTCTCAAAAATTTATAATATTTTTAGAGTAATAGGATTTGTCATTGTTATTGATGATTGCACTTGAATGACGCATATATTTTATTAAATAGAAATCCGATGTTAACTTTATTCTTCCTACTTTTGTTGCACTTATAAAAAATCAATTTAATGTTGACATTAAAATATTCATCACATATATAATGCTCGTAATTATTCTAATAAATTTTTATCTTCTTTTTTCAATAAATAAGATATCATCATCAATCCTCCTATTCTACACCCTTAACAAAATGGGATGGCAAAAAAAATCAACACCTTGAAGTTTCTGAGATTCGTCTTTTCCAAAATCAAATTCCTAAAAGATATTGGGGTGAAGTGATTCTAATTGCCACATACCAATCAATATAATTCTATTGACCTCCATGCATCGCGTCGTCGAGCTCAGGTGGTGAGAAAGGAAATCGGGAAATGCACTCGACAATAAAATAAGTCGAAATGACCTCTGATCGACAAACGGACTCTGTCATCGCGTTTAGAATGTTGAAATTGATCGGTATATATTATATAATTTGACGGGAAGAAGGAGAGCCCCGATATCGAGGTCGGCAGGCATGTCCCAAACAACCTCCGTTTTGTGAAATTGATTCGCCGTTTGTCAAAACACCAAAACTATTAAATAAGGAGCTCAGACTCAATTGGACAAGTCGCACGAATATTGAAGCGAGAAGTGATGATCAAATTTGACTGAATGACCCTTTGGCCGACTTGAAACGGTCTCCTTGAGCATCTATGCGTCAGAACATCAAAGTAACATACAATCAACATATATATATGTAATGATGTCGACGCAAAATTCAAATTAAGACAAATAAAATAATAAAAAAAATATAAATCCTATAAATACCCTCCTTAAAACTCTAAACCTAGTTTTTTTCATTTTCCTCCCAAACCCTCACCCTTCCTCCCAGCTCTCTCTCTCTCTCTCTCTCTCTCTCTCTCTCTCGCTTTATTCAGTTATGGTGCTGAGATTTCTCTCGAAACATCCCGTGACACTATAGCGGATGCATTCACGATTGTTCAATGTCGGCGCTTTCAGGTAAGCCGTCTTCTCGCAGCGGCTTCGTACACACGCCCACTTATGGCCTGCTTGCCTGCGCTCTGCCTTTGCTGCTCGCCCGGCCTGTGTTGACCAGTACCGTGCATGTTTTCTTGGCGTAGCAGAGAAATCTGTATCTGTTTGTTGGTGTATAAGTACGTACTTGCGTGGTGGGAAATCTGCTTGCATGTATAAGTACCCGTTCTTGGCGTGCGGAAAATCTGTTCGGCACTTTGCTTTTTTTTTCTTGGCATGGTGGGAAGGGATTCAGCCGTGATTATATATCCATACATGCATTTCTTGGCGTAATGGGGGCCAGATACCACACCCTATACTGGAGACGTCGGGATCTTTGTCGAAATCTTGTCAAACTTCACATGGGATGACCTACACAACGACATAAAAATCGATATAAATTTGTTATTTAAACTAACGTTGTAGGTGTATAAGTACTCATTCTTCTTTGGTATGAGAAATCTGTTTCGCAGGTACTTTAGAATATATCTTTTTTTGGCATGGTGAGAGAGACATTCAGTATGGTTTATCACCCATGCACGCGCGTAGTGGGTGACATAGTCCCATTACACGGGGACGACATCGGGATGTTGTCGAAATGCTGTCAAACTTTTACACTAATATGAGGCATAAATTGCTTAATAAAAATTCAACAATAAAACTAAAATTAATATTTTAACTTGACATTGCAAGTATATAAGTACATGTACACATATTTCTTAGCGTAGCAGGGAAATATGTGCTTCATACAGGTACTTTAGAGACTTATACATGTCTTTCTTGACATGATGGGATGACGCATTCGGTCGTGGTGTTTATACCACCCATACGTGTCTCTCTTGATCGCTACATTAACCCCTTATGTGGGGATGACAGGAGGTTCTTAAATCTTTGTAATTTTATCTAAAATTGCAATAAAATTTAGTTAAAATAAGTAATATTATACAAATCTCTTAAGTTTAAATTAATGTTGAATCAAATACATCCGCATGGGCCCCGACACTATGCTGAATGCTTAAACTTAGTGTCTGAGGATGTTGTGTGGATTGATTTCCGGTTGGGTCTTAGGACAGGATCCGGGTTAATAAAATTTAAAAATTTAATGATGTTATTATAATATTTTCAACTTAATAAAATATTTGAAGCTAATTACATACGAGAAGATTTGATCATTATTAATAGATTCAAGGATCGAAATAAGAAACAATAAACCACCAGATGATGGTTGTGTTAAATAAAATTTTAATGGAGGATACTTATCAAAATATGATTACAATTTCAAAACAAATTAACTTAGATTGAATATCAATCTAAATGCATTTAAAATATCATTAGCTATAAATGTCAAGTGAAATTCAATATTAAAAACTTAAAGTTAAAATTCAACGCGATTGTTTGTCGAGTGATAAATTAAAAAAACCAAAGCAAGTCAAATCAAGTCCAATATGTTTACTCTCAAATAATCTCAAGAAGAGAATGGCTGGTATCTCATTGCATTGCGCGATGCTCATGCGTCTGAGTGCGCGGGGTTTTCGATTGGGTTGTGTGATGAACCTTATATCGGTCCACTTGGTGTGCTCCACATTTAGTTGTGAATCATATGGTATACTTGATAGTGCGAAAAACCCTATGTTAGCTAAGGTAGATTTAAGCACTCCTTGACAAACATCACTGATTTCTTGGCAACCCATGATTGATAAGGATCATTGAATTGGTATTCCTCTTAACTAAGTAGGGCCGCTACTGGGATGAATCATGAGATCTAGATCGGGCATGTCATCGTTCCCCCAAACATCCGCTTTAAGTTAAATATAATGAATTTCATAAATCTAAATTTCAAAATTTCACATCTTCTTATATCTTTATGTGTTTAGCGATTAGCTTAATCGAAAGTTCTCTCATCATTGAGAGTAATTGCTAGGTGCTTGCTTTATGTAGAATCTAAAATCCTCACAAAAGCAGTGAAATCTCAGGTAGTATCTTATCTACTATTTCATCTATCTTCTGAAAATTTCATTGACACTTTAAATCACTCTCTTCATCAAGAGGTCGGTTGTGAATTTTCGGAGCTCACAAATTCTCTCGAGAATAATCGGTTTCAAAAGTCCCCAAAACTACCTTATAAAGTTTTTTCTACGAGTAACTTCTCAAAATTTCCTTCAAAAATATTAGGTGCATTACTTGTGTGCATATCCACAAACAATACTGGGATAATCTTGAGACACTCAAATGTGTTTTTATAGGATATTCCTCTACTAAAAAAAGGTACACGTATTATCATCTAATCACCAAAAATATTTCACTTTACAAGTTGTCTCCTTTGATAGAAAGCAAAGTTTTTTAATCAAATTTATCCTTAGGGGAGAAACAATTAACTGGAAGATAAGTTTAATGAAACCACTTTCTTCCATCTTGACATTCTAATTATGTGTAAACTCTAAAAGTCTGTACAAGGAGAAATAAGCCCAATTAACCAACATACTCAAGACTTGGAACTGTCAAAGTAACAATGATCAATCTATCAATACACATTCTCCTCTGTATCTCATCTCCTAATGTACATTTCTTAAAAAAATTCTTTTATATTTAAAGCCTTCCTTCCGAACATCAATTCTAACTCCATTAAATACATCAATCTCTTTTTGAGGCATTAAAAAATAATAATTGAAAAATGTCATGAGAGCGGAGATGAATGCCTCATATAAAAAATTATACTTAAGAAATCAATAAACTACCAAAAGAAAAAAATTATAGGGTATAGCCATGTTAACGTCTCTTACAGCTAACCTTAGATAGTGTTTGCATCAATATAATGTGAAGATACTTTGTTATATAGAGATATTGAATAAGTTCAGATGGATTCTCAACTAAGATTTGATAACTCTTTCATAAAAAATAAGGTGTGCATATTGAGAAAAGGCACTTTATGGTCTCACACAATCTCCAATAGCATGGTTTGATAGATTTACAAAAGTTATGAATGGAATGGGGTACAAAGTCAAAGAGATCATGACCTCTTTATAAAATATTTCATTGATGGAAAGTTACAATTCTCATTGTATATGTAATGAAGGTAAGAAATCACTTAAAAAAAAATTTACTAAAGAATTTGAAATAAAAACTTTGGCAAACTCAAACACTCCTTGGGTATAGAAGTTGCTCAATCTTAACAAAAGATTTATCTCTCAACAAAATATGTCATGGACTGAATAAAAGAGACATTGCCTTTACAATAAGTCTTATAATTCAATTTATGCTCAAATTCAAAGAATTTCAACTTCAAGCTGCTTACTGATTACTTAGGTACAGATCAAATCTAGGAAAGAAAATTTTTTACAAAAACTTGATATCCCACAATTTAAAAGTTATATTAATGCTAATTATGCAAAGTCACTAGTGGATAAGAGATCCACTTCAAGATACTGCACACGTTTAGGAGAAAACCTTTTAACATGGAGAAGCAAGAAATCATATGTTATTTTAAGATCTAATGCTGAATTTGAATTTAGAGTAATTGCTCAAGGTATCTACACCTATGTGGATTAAAATCATTTTGGATGATTTAAAAATCAAGTTAGAGTATATGCTGCAATAATAAATCTGTCATTAGCATTGC
This sequence comes from Cymbidium sinense, assembly GCA_021442155.1. Classification (NCBI taxonomy): domain Eukaryota; kingdom Viridiplantae; phylum Streptophyta; class Magnoliopsida; order Asparagales; family Orchidaceae; genus Cymbidium; species Cymbidium sinense. Next base: position 108,008,475 of record CM038220.1, read on the forward strand.
TTGTAATCCTATATAATATGATCGCACCAAACATATTTCTTAAAATAAAAATTAGATAGTGAATTGATTTGCACTCCATATATCCCAATAGTAGGACAACTTACTAACATATTCACTAAATGACCTAGTAACCCTACATTCAAGAATATTGTAAGCAAACTTAGAATGATATAGATCTCCGCCATCCAGTTTGAGGGGGAGTGTTGAAAAGTCGATTAATTAAAGATAATTAAAGATATTCTAGAGTGCTAGATAAGAAAAATAGGTGCCACATATACATTACTTTCAAAAAAAAAAAAAAAAATACTCCCATGGATTCATATACAAGAAAGTAAAGAAAGAGTCCACATACTATTCCATTAACATCAATCGACATTCTTTAAATGAATTAAATGATGGCGATAGTTAGAGATGATTTTTTTATTATTTATTTCATTTTATATCTCTATGTAGTTTAGTGTATAAATACTCATTGAAAAAATGAACAGTTCAAGCTTTTCTAGCCACTTCTTTTCTATGATCCCCAATGTTGTATCCTTTGCTTTAGAGCATAACTTGCAATCAACTAGCTGATTATTTTTATTTTTCAAATCATGGTTCCAATATTGATAATGAAACATAGGCAGTGCTATTTAAAGTTGCATCTTGTAACACATATAATCCATCAATTCTCTTTGCTTTCATGATTAGTAATGCATACTTGCAAATTTTAAGTGCTTCAATATCTCTTGAGTATTTGAATCTGTTTTATTAAGAGCATTGACATATATCAAACTGTTTTTTAGGTTTAGTGTATGCTTGACTCTTTTCAATGTTTTAGTTCTACAAATTATGTAGCTAACTTGATAACTTCAAACTTTCTTACACACTAAATTGTTTCTCATGTAAACATAACTACTGGAACATGATGTGAAAGTGAAAAATAATTTTTTTGTGAGAAGTCTTTCTATCACTCAAAAAATAGCATGAACTAATTCTTTGCCCAGTTATGATTTTTATATTTGTCATTGACATGATGCTCCTACCTTTTTGAAAACTTGATAATTTCTCTTAATTTTTCCTTTCTCTTTAAATATAAGCCATGCTTTTTTATCCATCATGAGATTATATTCTCCCATGATTAGATTAGACGGATAGTGAAAAAAAGTCTCACTCAAGTTAGGAATTTCATCTGACTACTTTTGATCTACAATACCCTTAAAACTTAGAAATCATTTATTTATCTTTAAAAAGAAATGAATTCTAAACATAATCTCTAAGTTGATGCCTTCTCTAACAAATGATATAGTGTCAAAAAATGTTTGTAAAAGGAAATTAGAGAATACAAGAATAAAAAAGTTTTGTCTTCATCATTAACTATTACATCAATATTAAATATGATTTAATGGGCGTATAGTATTACATGTATAGTAAATACAAGCTTTGCATTTGATACAGTTTGTTAGAGATATTTTTAATCAAGCTCAAAAAGTAATATGAGCTATATTCCTTCATGGTTGTTTTCTTTAAACCTTTGTTAGGAGCTCATCCAATAAATAAAGATAGATTGTCGAGAATGATTTTTTATCAATATCTTTTTTATTTTCTTTACTGATAGTCCTTGATATATTTGAATGCCCCATGAGTGCCTTTATAAATCATCGGATTAAAATATCTTGCATTTTGGTTCTTTAAAGTTTAGAATTCTTTAAGACATCAAACTTATTTATCTCAGACTACATGTATTCTAGTTAAGGAAAACCTTAATTTTAATTTGGAAGTGCTTACAATGAGTGAATATGTGAATAAATAAAGTAATAATAAAGGGATAAAGAACCGCAAGAAAATACCAAGATTTATGATTTAGCCAAAACAATATCTTATTTTCATGGAAGAGGATTTGATCAATTATAGAAAAGCTACTAGATGTGTAAATAAATAAGATGCAAAGATACTTTTCTTGAATCAATGGACAAAAATCTCACTATAAAAGAAAAGCCTTAAATCAATTAATCCATATGTGAAGATGAAAGTTGATAAAAATAGTATTTAAATCATGCCTTAAAATTTTCACTTGGAATGCTTCTCAAAACAGTACCTTGATCCATGTATATGGAACCATGCTATTCTCAACATCATATTTGGACTGCATCATGATCATAAATGAATGAATGGAGCAAAACTTTATCTTTTTCTATCCTCTTTTTTACTCTCTCTCTCTCTCTCTCTCTCTCTCTATTTATTTATTTATATTCCTTAAGACTTCTATCCTCTACTTTTCTTTGTTTACTTAAGTTTTCCTCATCTTTGACTTATCAAGTTTGCGCCTCTTTCTATATAGTTACTCTAAATCTTTCACAAAAAATTTCTCATAAGAACCAATCCTCAAACACATGCATGCTTTCCAATGCACATTCCTTAAGCCTATAATCACAAAATTCAATCATCGTTAGTTGCATAGGTACCTTGATTATCTTTGATTGTTTTTGATCTATAGGATTTTAAAATGATAAATTCTAAATCTTAAATAAATTTAAATATTGATTTGGTGCTAATCCAAAACAACAAAATTTGGCAATCTTTTAATGCTAATTTTATTAAAAAAATAAAGAATAATTTATATTATTCTAAGACTGTCTATTTAAAATTTGTGCTTTTTTTAATAAAATTGTTTAGGCAAGATCCTGATAATTCATTGTTAATATTGTGCTTGTGGTTTTCAATTTTAATTTGTGTTAAATAGTGAGAATTATCAAATGTGATTATTAGTTGGTTAAGTGAAATTTTGATTGTTTCATGTTCCCAGGGTTTATTGGCAGAGAAGTCAACAAAAAATAATTAAATGAATAAAATTTAGAAGAGAAATAAAAGTGTTAAGGCATGCACATGTATTGGATTTAGTCATATATATCAAACAAATTAAAAATATGCTGAAGTAGAATTAACAAATTGTTGGCTCTCTCCTATAGGCTATAGTGATATATCAACCCTAATTTTGGTCTCCAATAAATGACATCAGAGCTTAAAGTTTATTTGATACGTAGTGATTCATCTAGTTTTAGGTTCTTCTAAATCTTTGATATCTTTTATCATGATTTATGAAGATTCAATAACATGTAACTCCTATGATGACTCTATGTAGTTGAATCAGCTTTTTGTGCATGATGTTTGATGCGTGTGGTAAAAGAAAATGTCATTTAAGTGGAAATATGAGAGCTCTTTCATATGAGAGAGATTGCAAGAGCACATGAGAGTTTTGAGTTTAGTCTAACATTAAATAGGTGAAAAATATGTTATTGTAGCAATATGAAGTAACTTAAGTTTCTGAGTTGAAAATGAATTTAATCATTAGTATATTAAATCCTTTCATATGTTTAAATTTTTTAGTTGAAAATAGATTTAATCTTTAGTACATTATTCTCAAATTTGATTTCACTTAGATCCATACCCCCTAAAGAAGAGATATTAAAATTATGCTTAAAAAACAATCCCCCCACCTCTCTCTATATAACCTCAAGAATCCAATGATAGGTGACAACTAACCCCACCGACATGGCAAAAGCTATAAGTTTCGCTATACTATACTATGGACAAATTTAATGTCCTATAACTAGAAAAAATAGCATAATTCAACTATAGTCAACATACCTATAGCTCTTTTGTTTTTATTTTTATTTTTATTTTATTTTTTTGATAAAATAAAGAATGTTTTTGAAGAAGCGACAATCATTGTTACTATCTAGAGCAAACATATTGAATTTCTTCTCTTCAAACATATATTGTCTTTTGCAGACTTCTTCAGACTACTGGTTATTTTCAGATACAGAGTTCAAATCTCAGATCTGTGGAACTCACCATGTATCCTTCCCATGTATTCTTTAAATTGATTTTTTTTAAGTGTCAGGCACTTTTACCCGATAGTTGAGAGCTTAGCCTTTCAACTAAGAGATCTTACATTCAAGTTTTAGCACATGCATTTTATGTGCTTAAATATCTCATAAAAAGAATTTACTTTTTACCATTTCTTGTTCTCTTATATCAATATCTCTTTTGTTATATTTCTTATCAAGTTCTAATCTAAATGGATTTTGAATTTAGTTTGATCTGAGAAAACTGATTGATTATTCATGTTGCACACGTAAATTCTAGAATTTTGAAACTCATCCTGATTAAATTTTGTTCAAGATATCTTAACTCAATTTTTGGTTCTATGCTTATTTAACCATGTATTTTGGCCCTTTTAACTCCTCAAAGCTGAACAATGGTACACCAATCCAGATGATTTTTTGAATGCTGAGCCTGAGACATCCAATGCCACTGAATCACCCAACTCAAAAGACAATACCCAAAGATGAGTTGTAGCAGCCGAAGAAACGCCGGCCTCAATTTTGAGGGAGTCATTCGTGTCAATAAAACCCACAAATATTATGAATCCATACATAGATGCTTCTAGAAGCTCCTTAATTAGATGAAGGTGACTACAATACAGAAACTTCAGGCTATCAGAATAACCAAGTGAGATGTGTACAGCTGATGAACTCACCATTTTTTGACTAGTATAGTTCAACCAAAAGGTTTCTTCTTTCTGATCTGCAAATCGGCTAATAACGCCCTTAAAACACACAGCGTTGTAAATAGCCATATTCATCCGCTTTGATGGTAAGATGCAGAACGATTTAGATGATAAAGATCACATGGGATTGGTTGTGAATTTCGATCTCTTCTTCTTCCTTTGCCAGATATATGATATTTTGTTTTGATATGTTAGCTAGATGCCATCAAATGTAAAAAAAAAAACATTTTTGATCCATTGTAAAACTTCATTCATGGCGGCACAATGATAAGCATCAAAGATACATATTTCGTTGTATGATTTTTCACTTGGTATAAAATCTACAGGAATTGGTCCTTTTTTCAAGCTTTACACAACTCACAATCCATTCAAGTGGCCAGAACAGAAGTGAGAGACGCAGACCCTATCTGTGAGCAGTCATCACTTATCATCAACTTTCTCCGACGACTTTTTCCCTATCCAAGCGGCGACAATGGGCGTGAGCGCGACGGTGGGAGGAAATCTGATGGGCGACGCCGCCTTGTGGGCGGCGTAGGCGAGCGCGAAGGTTCCCACCTTCTCCCCGGTCTCATCCACCGCCATGCCAACCTGCAACATCTCAAGCAAGCCATGAATATTTTATTTCTCTCTGATTCGAATTTGAGAGGAAGACGAACCTTGCTGAGCAGAGCTTGGACGTCGATGCCGGCACTGACAAGGAGATAGCAGAAGGAGAAGGAGATGAGCGATAGAGTAATGGACGTCGCCAGGTACGCTCCTCCATACTTTGCTAGTAGCTCCTTTGCCTGATCCGCCTTGGATTTCTCCATTACTGCTCCATCTGCCCCCTTTTCTCCCTTCCTAGAGCTAAATATCTACAGCAAGAAAGTAAAATGAAGCAAGCTCTAATGGAGCTTATGCTTGAAGAATATAGCAAAATTAGCCTTTAGGGAATAGAAATTGTTTGCGTACCTTCCATAGGCCGAACTCGAGGCCGTACTTCTGTGTGATCTCTTCAGCCGGAGAAGTCTCGGTTTCGGTCTCCTTCTCGGTGGTTTCTTGGATGGCGCGGATTCGAAGAAGCCGACCGGTGCGTTGATGGAGGGAGGAGGTTTCTCGTCTTCTAGACGGCGGCCAGCTGAGCGTGGCGAGGAATTGGCGGGGGGGATGTGGGGATAGTAGCAGAGTCGCGGCCATGGCTGCGACGAACTCTTGAGCTTGTAGGTGGGTTGGGGGGAGATGCGGAGGGGAAAGAAAGAGAGAGGATTGGGTTCGGGTCGGGCTAGCTGGCCGCGTTCTCCGCTGAGTCGGCCGTCCGATGCGATTTAGCTCCTATGGTAAGAAGTTTAGACACTTGGCTTCTATGGCAAGACGGTAGACACTTGGATAAGAAAATTTATAAAATTATTGCTTTGATAATATAAAATAGGGTCTTTTACATGCAATCTTAATTTTTTAAATTAATTTTAAAATATTAAAATTCATAATAAAATTACAACTCATATTTTTTATTTTTATAATATTTTCAAATATTTGATCTTGATATATGCAAATATATGAGATTGTTAGTTAAAAAAATAAATAAAAAGAGTAAATAAATTGTAAAATATATATATATTAAGTGATTAATTTGTAATTTTTTCAAAATAGGAGTTTTTATATATACATTCATCCTATTCTTCTATATTTATAAAATATTATATCTTATATAATAATTTTAATTTTTGAATTTATTTTTGTTGTTTGGATTTTTTTTTGCAATATTATTTTTTGTGTAATTTGAAAGAATATAGTTGATGAATTAAAGTTTATATAATTAACGGTGAATAAGATTGATTATAGAAATTGTGTTTAATCAGTATTTGATTAAATTTTATTAAATATTATAATTTTTAAAATCAATTAATATTAAAATATTTTAAATAAAATGGATAATTAAAGTCAATTTTTCTTCAAATGAGAATATTGAAATTTGAATATAATGTAGAATTTTTAAAAATTATCTGTGGGCATATCTATTAGGAGAAAGGAACTTGGGGAAACATATTAGAGGAGATTTTGAGTGTTGGGCTTTCATCTTATTCTTCTATTCTTAGTCGTCATCTAGTTTCAGGATTTGGTGAATGACAGTAGTATATATTGAATTTTCGAATATTGGTTTACTATTGTTGATATTATTTTGTGAATATTGTGTCGATCAATCGAGATGCATTGAATGCTAAACCTTCAATTTTAGGTATATGGTGTCTTAGCGGTAGAATGCTGTCCTTAATTTTAGAGAGAAAATAACGTCTTGATGCTAGAAAATCAATGCCATGATGTTAGGAGAGAGATTGAGAGGCCAGTGTTTTAGAGTTGTAATTGGTAGTGTATATTTGATCAAATGATGATATTTTGATATTGAAGATTGAAAATGTATATAAAATTAAAATTTATATATATATATATAAATAATATATTGTGTGGTATATATATAAATTACCCTAGTTTTATGTATATAGAATTGATAGCATTTTAATGGTATAGTTTAATGGAATGAGGAATAGCTACCTCGACAACTCCTAAACAACATGAAGTTTTATTTTAATTCTCAATTTTAAAAAGATGTTTCCTAAAAAAATTAATAACAAGTCCTATTAATAAAAATATAAGCTCCGCATATTATAACTATATATATATCTATTGTTCAAAATTCATTTTAAAATTTATAATTCTCAATTGAACGGTTTATGTTGACATTGAGAGCATTGAAGTTTTCTTTGTGACGTGGTTATTAGAGTCTAAACATACAAGATATAGAGATTGTTAGATCAAGGATGTAAGAGTAAATTATTAATACAAATCAAGATTTCTACATATCTTACGTGGAAAATTTTAAATGAAAAAAAATCACAAATAGAGGTTGAGAATTTACAATATCAAAACATAAAAAGTTATAATTGCAAGTTATGATTCACAACACAAACTGATATTAGGCCAATCGGCCATTATAGATCACCAAAAATTTTTTTTTCAAAATTTTGATTATACAACATATCATATTGTAAAAATTTTTTATTCGAGTTCAACAAAATTTGAGTTTCAATATAGATGCTTTGATTTCTCAAATAGTGTCATGAATTTTTTAAATATACTTTCAAGTTTCATTTAAACTCAAATAAAGATAATTTATTTATTTATTTATTCATATAATTTAAATATTTAGTTCGAAAATGAAATTCAAATAATTTCAAAGTCAGATCGTAAAATTTCTTATTAAAGATGAATTTTGATTATGGCATATCAACAATAATTTAATTCATTATGAGCTAATACAGAATTTGATGTAAAAAAGCCGAATGCAGGAAAGTGACAGTGATGTCCAATGCTTATCACATTTTTTTTTATTATGCAATGAGTTCTGAAGAAATCTCTTTCTTGAAAATATGCGTAGATTTACACGTCTCTCTTCACATTATTATTGTGCATATATATATATATATATATATATACACTTTTTTAATCGTTCGCATAGCGCGTGGGTTTATAGTATGTGAAAGTTGGAAATAGTTTTAAATTTTAAATAAAGAAAAGTTAAATTCTTAATTTTATTATGGTGGCTTTTATCCATTAGTTTAAATCTTTGAATTAAACAAGTCCTATTCCTGCCCACTAATACACTCTTATGTTACGTGGCCTAGTCAAGAGTTCAGTACGATTTGAACTAAAATGTATTTAGTCATGATAGTTGTCTTCAAAATCATTCAAAATATGTAAAATTTATTTTGAGTATTTTTTTAAGAAAATATAATTTATTTTAAAAATTAAAAATAAAATACTTTTAAAAATAGATTAAATAAAAATATTAAAAAATATTTTTAAAAATAAAAAAAAGGAATGAAATTGATCCCAAATAAATCCTAAGTTTGTTCTCTTAATTTCTTTCTTAAACCTTTTAAGCTCCCAAGTACAAAATATGGTCCAATTATTTGTTCAACTACCTTTGCTGAAAGGGTGACTATTAGTTCTGATTGTAGTTTTGTTTTTATGTAATTATTTTTTGTTAGAGTAAAATATTTATTTTTGATTTTATTTTTAACATTGAAGTGACAAATAGTTTAAGTATTATTATTTTTTAGAAGAAAAAATAATTTGTTAGGAATCGCTCATGCATTCCTCAGAGTAGAGAGTCTTGATTTTATTATCATTTAATTTTTTTAAAATTAATATAATTTTATTAATTTGAGCAAATCCTAATTTGCTCAAATACAAAAATAGGAAGCGAAACTATCTGTTTAAAAATTTTCACATGATATAATCATCTTCTTAATCAACAATGAATTGGATGCCAATTGATTTTTTTCCAGCTTTTTCCCAATCATTTCAAGAGAAATTTTATTTATTTATTTTGAATTTGACTGTATTGAATCTATTTTAATATACCATATTTATTGATATATCACACATAAAATTTAAAATTATACATACATATATATATATATATATATATATATATATATATATATATATATATATATATATATATATATATATATATATATATATATATATATGTATATGTTATTTTACATAATAATTAAATATCTCAATAAGATAAGTTCAATGTCACTAAAATTAGGTGAAGTACCCTAAATAAGCTTGAATTAAGCTTAAAGATTACACCTGAAAATTTCGATACACTAATTGGATGATCAAATGACTTTCAAATTTGACATACTTATAGTCGAATCGAGCAGCTCGGCGAGACAAAATTCAACGAGCTTAGGATCATTCAAATCGAAGGTCATTTGAATAGTCAAATCACTAAAAAATTATCTATGAACAAATAAATATAAGTCGATGAGCTTTTGAGATTTTGATGATCAAATGCCTCCCAAAATTCTATAAATAATTTATTTTATGAGAGGAGGCTAGAAGTGAACTTGGAAGAAGTTTTGGAGAAGAAGTCAAGTATCACCATCATTGTTGTCACTATCATCGCCGACCTCACAACAACCGTTACATCAACTACCACGAAATACTATAATCGATCGAATTCCCATTATCAATTTCTCACATACAACCTTATAATCAGTCGGAAGACTTAAACTTCCAAAGCAGAGAGAAAATATTTTCTGGGCAAGCCGATTTTTTCCCTCTTTCGGGTTTTGTAAAATTTTGGAGTTTCTTATTCTTTTTTCAACTATCTGTGTGCGTGTTGGATTTCCATACAAAGCTAAGGTGTGAAGATTTATTCTACCGCTACAAGTTTTTTAGCATGCAACAGTTTGGCGCCGTCGGTGGGAAACTGATTTCCATTACTTCATCATATTAGACAACCAAGTTTTCCGACAATATCAAAACCACCAACCAGGCGAAACACTTCGTACCTTTGAGGAGCGTTATTGACCTCACTTTTGGAGTGAGGTCTCAACCCCATCCTCTTAGACTTAAGAATCTTTTAGACACTAAGATTTTCTTAGTTATAAGACATCCCAGTGATTGGTGAACACTTAACATAATCCAGAGACTTAGATTCATTATTAGATTTGCTTTAGGGCTTAAGAAAATTACCTATCATATAGCCTAAACCCAATCTAGATACACTTTCTCAAATCAAACCCAGATTCTAATCTCAAACCAAATCTCAAATTCAAATTCAAATTCCATATCTAATTTCAAATTTGTCTTAAAATGATTGAAACCCAAAATCAAATTCAAATCCTAAGACCCTTCCTAAGCCATATGAACCATATTCACAAGCTAGCCAAAACTCCCTTTAGATCAAATCAAACTCAATTGATCTCTTTATAAATCAATTATTCCTTCATTTATATTCACAAATATAAATGAAATTCAAATTCAAATGACCAAAACTATATCGAAAATCAAATCCAAACTCAATCTAAGCCCTTTGAGCCAATTCTTTGGATTTAACCAAATTCCATTTAAATCAAGTCAAAACCAATGGATTTTCTCTCGAATCAATTATTCATTCAATCATTTATCCAAATATAAATAAAACCTACAATCATCAAACCAAATTTATGCCAAGTCATGCCTAACTTAGCACTTTTGACTTAAAACTTTCAATTGAGCCAAAACCTATTGGACTCCAAATTTATTGATGTTGAATTTATATTTCAATCCAGGGCTCTATATATGTTCTATTAAATTCAAATCAAAACAAAAAATCAAACCAATTGACCCACTTAGGTCCACTTGACCCAAAGTGACCTAAATGACTTATTTGAGCCAACTTCCAATCCAACCCAAATTGGATTGAACCAAGCTCACCATAACCTTCCACCATGATTGTTGATCACCATAGGATGATAAATTTCAATCAATTGGGTCAAACCAAGTCAACTTAGTCATTTGACCAAGTCAACCTTAAGCCCAAATGAACCAAAACTAGCTAAAACTCATCCTACACCAAATTGATTGAAACCAATGATTTGAATAAATCCAAAGTCAATATTTAAATATGACTTGACCACCAATTGAGCCAAATCAAGTCCCAATTGATCATTCGATTTAAGTTGACCTAAATTGGCCTAAAGGACCAAATTTGGTCAAATCATGATCTAACCAAAGTTGATTGCAATCAATGGCTCAAGTTCATTCCAATTGATTATTGGACTTGACCAAAGCCATAATTGAGTCTAATTTGACCAATTGGTCAACTTGACCCGACCTAGCCCAAATTGACCTAAAGGGTCAAATTAGCCAAAATTCAAATTAAATCCAAATTTATTCAAACCAAAGACCACATTCATCTTTAATTAGCCAATTGAAGATGAGTCAACCCATAACCAAGCTAATTTGGCCAATTTTGGTCAAATTGGTCAACTTGACCCATTTGATTCCAAATGAGCCAAAATCAATTTTAAGCCAAATTAAATCAAATTAATCATACCAAAACTCTTCAAATTATCATTTGAACTAACCTAAGCCTTGGTTTGACCTAATTTGACCAATTAGGCAATCTAACCCGATATGACCTAATATGATTCATGACCCAAATTGAGTCAAATCCCTTGAAACCAAGCCATGACCCATTGGAGGCTGATCAAACTCAACCCAAACACATTTGGGATGAGCCCAAAATCAACCCAACCCAATTAAATCCCTCATGGATCCTCCCCCACATAAGATTCCACCCAACCTCATTTAATTCTCCCCATCACATACATTTAACTCCTCCCCAACATTTGCATTCAATGGGGCTGATCATATGGCAGCAAGAGAGACTTTGGAGAAAAAAATCTAAAGTCTTCAATCAATCCATCATCCATCCCAACCACTTTAAGCAAGATGACAATATTTTGGAGCCAAAAAATTCAAAAAAGAATGGATTTTCGGCCACTATTAAAGGAGGGGAAAATGAGACTTCATTCATCTTCCTCCTACCACTCTTTAGCCCTCAAGAGCTCCCCAAAGCAAAAAAATTAACCCATCCCCACCTCTTTGAGCCCTTTCTGAGCTCAAAAATACAAATAGAAGCTTTTCCGGTGAGACGACGGTGAACATTGGAGAAGACGACGTTCCAAAGGGAGGCAAAGGTTAAATCATTCCAAAACTTCCTCACATACCTTGGATCTTCACTGCCGCTGGAAACCATCCCCGGCTAGGTAAATTTCGTAAAATCGTAGCCGGCATTGGGATCTTCATTTGTGACGATTGTCTGTGCGATTTTAGAAATTTATTCTAGATAATCCTACATTTTATATTTTATATCATCCCAATTAAAAAATAGAAATTTTTCGATGCGAATCAACACGAAAACGAGTCCATTTGGACAAGTTTTCACTTAAAATTTCTCATTTTTCCCAAACACCATGTTTTACTTCACTTCGGATAGAGATATCCGCGGTTCGGATCGGATGGCTCGATCGCGATGCGAGGGCCTTCGACGCCGCGTGACCGTCGATCCGCGGTCGCGCTATCAGATGGCTTATATCCCGCGTCGATCGCACAATCCTAACCGATCACGCGGATGATCGATTGTCCGACCGGATCGATGTCGGATCAATCACGCGCTCCGCTCTTCGCATTTTCCGTCAGAGCTACGCGATGCGCAATCGCATCGCGCGTGTGGCGCCGCGCGTGCGCGGCATCGCATCCAATCACACGCTACATGGCGCCGCTACGCCAACGCGTGGCGTTTTAACTGTTAAATAGAAAAAGCGGATTTTTTGAGTTTAAAAATTATTTAAATCACCTGAAACTTTAAAAATTCATAAAAAATAAAATACTTAGCAAAAAATTACAAACAAGGGCTTGTTGGATTCGTCTTTTCAAGAGAAATTCAATAAACCCAAAACCCTCAAATTTTACTAAATGGTTTGAGCTTAATTTAGGTTTTAGTACAAATAGAGTTTAATTAATTACTCTAAAAATATAAGTCGGATTAAGTTGAAATTTTCAGAGATTGAAATTATAGTTAAAACACACTTAATATAAAAATCTCAAGTGAAAATGACTTTTGGATTAAGAGAAATTAAATTAAATTTTGAAGTTCAGATTATCCATTTTAATAAAATAAATCAAATAAAAATCATAAATTTAAAAAAATCTTCAAAATGGCTTAAATCGCTCCAGTTGACATCTAGGAATCTTAAGGAAATAATGTGCTTTTTTGAATCCTAATGAACCCCAAACAAACACTTAAGATAAAATTTAATCAATTAAGGAATTAATTAAAACATAATCTAAAAATAATTTAAATGTCAAATCAAAATCAAAAATGAAATAATACTTAAGCAATCATTAATCAAACCTCAAATCAAAAAAATATCATCCTCATAGGAAATTAAATTAAATATGATTCAACCTATTTAAATTAATAAAATTCAATTAAATGATTAAATCTTAAATCAAACTTAAAATTAAACAAATCTAAGAAACTTTAATATGGGTCAAACCTGTATAACTAAACTTATACTAAGCATGAAATCTTAATCATATGAAATTCCTTAATGAATATAAATAAATTGAAACTAATTAATCATTAAATAAACTAAAAATCAAATTGATTAATAAACCAATTCAACATAATCATTTAATATTAATCAAATTAAACCAAATAAAGCTAAAGTAAACTTAATTAAGATGTGATTAAATCACATTTAAAAATCAATCCATCTAGAATAAGATGATTAATTAGCCATTAATACATAAACCTAACAACTAAATTAAACATGAATGAAATCTAATATATATAATAAATGAAGAAAATCAAACCTAACTATGATTATGAATAATCAAGTTTAATTGAAATAAAAATAAATAATAAATTCACTTAATCTAATCAAATGATAATAACAATGATAATCCCTTAATCAACAAAATTAATGTAAATGCTTAACTAAAACTATCAAATCAAATAAGTCATATGTAGGCAATTAAGTCATTAATCTCTAATTAAACAAATCTTTAATTAATCAAATGATTTAAAAATCTATTTACCCTTAATCAAACTTAATTAATTAAACATCTAATTAATGCAAACTTAATGAATTAATCCATCACCTTAATGAATCAAATTAATTTAAATAGATTACATTAAAGCTAACTCTTAAATTAAGCCTAAATTAAATCCCTATTTAAATTTAATAATTAATCACACCATCAAGTAAACTAATTAAGTTAATCAAATTAATCGTATTAAACTTAAGCTTAGTCAAACATAAATGCAATTAAATACTGATCAAATTTGAAATTAAACATAAATCATTAAGTCATTAATTACATCATTAATCTAAATAAATATAAAACCAAATTAAAATTTAAATAAATCTTTATTTAATTTAATAATTAACTTAAACACACTTCTTAATTAAACTAATCCTTAAGCCAAATTGAATAAACACCTAATTAATGCAAATCTAATGAATTAATCCATCATCTTAATGAACCAAATTAACTTTTTAAATCAAATTCAAATCAAACACTTAATTAATCTACTAATTAATTTGATCACACATCTTAAATAAGATAATTAAGTCAATCAAATTAATCATATTAAACTTAAACTTAATCAAATATCAATACAATTAAATACAATCAAAACCTAAATTAGACATAAATCATTAAGTCATTAATTACATCATTAATATAAACAAATATGAAATCAAATTGAAAAGTAAACAAATCTTTATAATTAACTTAAATATTGTTGACCTATAACTATGCATCATTTAAACTTAAATAAGTGACATAGAGTTTAACACCCCCCTAATCGCGATCGAAATCGATTAAATTTGCTTCAATTTGGAAATTCGACTTTGTAATGCGTCGAAAATATTAAAATTAATTAAATAACAAATATCAAATCAATTAATAATCGATCAAATAATTAAAATCAATTTTTAATGAAATTACGCGCATATCGAAGTCGGGAAGCCCCGACAACATCCGAACGACCTCCGTTCGTGAAATTGATCGCGTCGTTGTTGCCGAAATGTTGAAACCTATCGAATGACACCTTTCGCGATCGATTCGGCAAAGTGTGCGTAAATGTCGATCAATTCGAATGCGATGCCGCACAAATTGTAAACCTAATTTCATCCCGATCGTCGTCGACATTGTCAAAACGACCTCCGATCGCGAAATCGATTGCGCCGTTGTGTTCGGCACAACAGAAATATCTAAGATTGATACCCATATTGTTAGGGTTTATTGCATAAATTAATGTCACATAAAATAATATTAAATTATAATTAAAGGGATTAATAGCTACTTAAATCTCTTAATCCCTATTAAGCCTACTCCCCCACTCAGATTTTATTCTGGCCAATGAAAAGAGCGGTTTCTAAAGGCGAAGGGGATACGTTGACTCTCATTCGACCATTCCCTCCTCGGCTGAAGCTCACGATTTTCCTCCCCTCCTCGGTTCTCTGCGGCCTCTCAAGCTCTCTCGTCGACCGGCTTCCTTTCTTGTTCATGTTTGTTGGGCGACGATCCTCCCTCTCACGAAAGCTCCTTCTTGTTCTGAAACTCTCTAAGTCTCTGTTGTGAAACACTCCTCCTTGACGACGCTCTCCTTCGACTCTCCCTTCTCTTCTCCCTCGGTCAAGACTCCGATTTTCTCCCTCTCGCGACTCGAGTCCTTGAGCCTCGAGCCAGTGTGGATCGACCAAGCTTCAGCCAACCAACTTTCTCTTCCTTTCCTGCAATCGGAAGTTCGTGTTGTTTATTCAACCTCTTCCTTTTCTTTTTTTGGGTTATCTAAGTTTTACCTAAAGGAAGTGATGAGTATATAATGATTTCATCGATTTCAAATTGATTTTGTTGCTGAAATCTATTGCTTTGGTTGTATGCTTTGAAGATCTCTTTGTTGCCCATCTGAAAAGTCGGTCTTTTGAGAAGGAATGCGTTATACTCATGTTGTATTGCTATAGCTATTTTCTTCCTAACTGGTTTGCACCGACATTGAGTTGGAAGGAGATGTGAAAATGGCTATACTTGTTGATGACATAAACACAAATCCTTCTGTTTCCATTTGTATTCTATGAATTTTGCTGTTTTCTCCTAAGGTTGAGTCGAGGAGCTCATTCTCTTTGCTTGGTTCCTCCTTTCCTCTCGTCCTTCCTCTTCCTTGTTAGGACGCACGAACCGAGGGATAGAGCTATGCATGCTTGTCGCTTTGCTATCCTGTTCTCCTTCATTTTGCCTTTCCTAGAGGAGAGGTTCTATGAGCTTTCCTAGTAAAGCTAGGAGCTGAAAATCTCAAAGGAGCTATCACACTTACAAATCCCATGTTTTGTAAAATGAAACTCTTTTTATATGATATCAAAGTTAATATGTTTGTCCATGAGTATTTTGAGGTTGGAATCATGCAAGATACATTGTTTTATGCCTTTTCTTGCTCTTGAATTATAAAAGCATGTTGTGATATTGAAATCCTAATCTCATTAGCTTATATGATGACATCTTTGAAAGCTTACTTTGGTCATTGATATGTAATGTTGTTTTCTTTCTCTTGATTTGGGAAGAAGGAAAAGAGAGCAAGGATATTTGTATTACTCATGGGTTTAATCCTATGTTGATGTTGGCAAAGCGATAAAGTGGGGTTGTGATTCCCATGAGATTTTTCTCATTTGTATTTGGCTTTTCTATCATTTGGCAATGTCTAGGGAATGTAGTAGCTAAATCATGTTATCAGGTAAGCAAATATTTTTGTTCAGATCTATATCTACTAAATGGAGTTAGTTGTTTCATCCTATGATTTGAAAATCAAATATTACTTTAAAACAACTATCATGAGGCAAAACATGATTTGTATTTGTCTCCTTTGGATTGCTAAGCAAAAGAGAATGAAATACCTAAAGATTGTTGCACATTTCTTAGTATTAGTTGCTAATGGTATTTCATCTTTTATATTCAAAATGAGAAGAATGGAAATGTGCTTACATGTGATTAAAAGTTTATGTTACAGCTTGCTATTTGAATGTTTCAAATGCAAAATTCAGGTGCAATAGTGATGAAAATGATGCTATAGCAGATGCTATGTCTTGTTTAAGTATGTATGCAAATATATACATATGCAAACGCAAGTTTCTAAATATACTTTTGTGATAAGTATCCGTTCACATTGTTAACGTGGGGAAACTTGGAAGACTGCTCACGTTGTTCCAACGCGTGGCGAAATATGCTTTATAAGTACCGTTCACATTGTTCCAATGCGAGAAACTTGTGATAAGTACTGTTCACATTGTTCCAACGCGGCGGGAAATACTTGCTAAGTAGCTTCAAATTGTTCCAATGCGGAAAACTTGTGATAAGTACCCGTTTCATGTTGTTCCAACGCAGGAAATATGCTTGCTAAGTACCGTTCACAAATCGGCGGGAAACTTGTGATAAGTACTGCTCCGCGTTCCAACGCGGATATACTATAAGACGTCACATTGTTCCAATGGCGGAAACTTATGATAGTACTGTTCACGTTGTTCCAACGCGTGGAAATATATAACACCGTTCACATTGTTCCAACGCGGCGAAAACTTGAAGCACTGTCACATTGTTCCAAGCGTGAGAAATATGCTTGCTATACCGCTTCACATTGTTCCAATGCGGCGGGGAAACATAAGTACCACGTTGTTCCAGCGGAAAGCGATATAAGTACTTGCTCACGCGTTGTTTCAATGGCAAGGAAATGCAATCTATGCAACCCATGCACGCCTTTCGATGGTGGGCAAAATAAATCTTCACGAGGTGTCTCACACACCATGCACGCCTTTCTTGGCATGGGCTAGTCTCCTCAAACTATGTGGATGATCGAGGTCACGAAATTTTCAAAAAAAAGGAGGTAAAAATATGTCATATATAAATGCTTATACTTTAATTTCATATACATGTGAATGCAAATTTATTTATATATAAGTTCGCTCACATTGTTCCAATGCGGGAAACTTGTGATAAGTACTGCTCACGTTGTTCCAACGCGAAATCTGCTATATTGCCACGTTGTTCCAAGACAAAGAAAATCGTGTTATGAACCCATGCATGCCTTTCTTGGGTGCAAATAAATCTTTGGCGGGTGTCTCATGACACCACGCATGCGGGAAGGCAGTCTCCAAGTAGCCATGCGGGATGACGGAGGTTCAAATTTTCTTTAAAAAAAGGAGATAAAAAAATGATGAAATGTTTAGTTAACATATTGGCTTA
This sequence comes from Cymbidium sinense, assembly GCA_021442155.1. NCBI lineage: Eukaryota > Viridiplantae > Streptophyta > Magnoliopsida > Asparagales > Orchidaceae > Cymbidium > Cymbidium sinense. The sequence goes on from CM038220.1 coordinate 108,026,656, forward strand.
AAATGCTTTTAGGTCATATGAAATACTTATGCTTCAATCTCTATATAATGAAAGCTATCCTATTTGTAGCAAGTATGACATAAAGTGGTTAATATAAATGCTTATGTGTTGAATTTCTATATCATGCAAGCTATTTTCTTGTTTGACCATTATGACATGTATTGTGTGATGCTCACCTTAGGATTCTATTTAGCTTGACTTGTAATGAAATACACATTAGATATATGTTCAAACATAGTTACCTCTCCTACTTTACTTGTCATTCCCATCATGATTTTATACATCCATGAGACATAGTAAAAAAAATAGGAGACACATGGAAATTACAAGTGTAATATATATTATATAAAAAAAAATAAATAAAAAAGAGTCAAGCTAAAAGAAACTCACAGTCTATGTGGCACAACCCTTTATAAGATTGAAAGAACTTAAACTTGTGGTATAAGGAGAAAGGAGAATAGAAGTAGGTATTTTGTGAAGGAAATCCTCTTATTTAGCCTCCATTTCTCCTCTTATCATCATTCATATTGTGGCTCGTCATATGCATAAATTAAATCATCACTAATTTAATTAATCATTTGTCATATCACATTACATGCATGGACATGTGGCATGCCCTGTGCATTCACTTCCTTTGAAAGGAAAATAAACTCTTTTATATCTTAATAAATTTAATGAGTATTTGTCCACTTGCCATGAGCTTGCATGTGAAGGATGTGGATTTTAATTAATCCACTTTCTTAAATGGCATATGACATCTACTCTTATATTTGTCTTCTTCTTCCTTATCTAAAAAATGGGCTATGGGTGATTGATCATATGGGCCTTCAAAAAATGATTTATTTGACTTTATGTTTGATTTAATAAAGAAAGGGTTTTTAAGAAATCAAATTCTAAATTTAGGCCCATCACTTTATATTTGATCATATGGGCCTTCAAAATGATTTATTTATTTATATTTCTGATTTTACATAAAAGAGTTTTTATCAAATTCTAAATTCATTATCTTTATATTTGATCATATATCAAAATGATTTATTTATCTTTATGTTTGTTGATTTGCTAAAGAAAGGGTTTTAAAAATCAAATTCCTAAATTCATTCTAGGCCATTACTTTATATTTGATCATATGGGCCCAAAAAAATAATTTTTTACTTTATGTTCTTTACATAAAGAAAGGGTTTTAGTAAAATCAAATTCTAAATTCATTACATTCTTGTATTTGTTTTAAGCTTCAAATAATTTATTTTTATATTTATGAGACAAAGGTTTAAAAATAAGATCTTATCTTTCGGTTTGGTCTTGGATAGGGTCAAGTTAAAAACTCAAAATGCCATATTAAAAGCTAAACTTGTAAATTGACATCATTTACTAGACATTTAATGTCATTTTAATATTTTAAGAACATATACTTGTATATTGAAGTGTTCAAACCAGGGACATGCAGTTAGGTATAAAAAAAGACATATGCTACACTTCGGTTTGGTCTTGGAGGGTCAGTTAACAAAACTCAAAATCAAAATTTGACATATAAACTCAACTTAGACATTCTAATGTCCATACAATTAGAGCAGATATGTCATGTTGGAGTAATTACTAAGTCAATACAAAGAATAGATATCTTGGTTTGGTCTTGATGGTTAACAAAACCTAAAATTTGATATTATAAAATTTCAAATTAATAATATAAGAAATTTAATTACGTAATATATGAGATATGAATCAAAATTAAAATCCTCGAAGAAAAGTCCCAAACTCCTCATGTTCAAACTAGAGTGGACAAGGTTTTGAAGGATTATACTTCTTGAGATAATGAATCCGATTGATCTTCATAGAAATAAGGCGAGTAGACAGTCTATCAATTGATATTAACCTTGATCGAGAAGGGTAATTATAATTAAAATTTCAATGATAAATGATCATATATATTCAAATCTAAATCAATCATAAAATGATCAAAATTCAAAGAAAATAACAAAATATAAATAAAAATTAAAAAATGAAATTAATTATTTAAATTAAAACTAAAAATAAATAAATAAAATAAATCCACCCTCCATTGTTTTATCTTGGTGACAAATTAAGAAAACTTTTGCTCACAAAAGCGATGTCAAATTAAATACATAACTACCTCACATATTCCTAAAGCCGTGGGGCGTGGCGTGTCCTCTGGTGGTTTTCTGATATGGCACCACATAAATGGCGGTTATGACTGAGCCCTCGGGTGGTTCGGTGATATGACACTAATCATTGGGACCGGTATGTTCCCAACGCTTTGCTCTTTGAACGTGAAATAGAATGTATTTGGTTGGGCAAAAAGATGTTATAGCTAGGTTGACTTATATTTGTCCCACAGAAAAACTCCACCAGTCTATAAGGACACGGGCGTAACGTATCTTCTTGACAAGGATCCTTGGTCGGGTTAATTCGACCTCTCTCATTCGGACCGGACCATGTGACGGGGATGAGGAACCATGGGATCTAGATGCGGCGTCATCGTTCCCCACAAAAGTTTTAGTTAAAATAATAAATTTCATAAGTTCTAAACTCCACTTTATGATTATATACTCATTTTTTTTATTGGTAGCCTTGTCGAAAGTGCTCTCTGATTGGGAGGGTAATTAACTATAGGGGCTTGTATAGGAAACGAATATATAAAAGTTCTCACCAAATGAGAATGAAATCTAGGTAGTGTCTTATCTACTATTCATCTACCTTAAATTATCACACTTAAACAACTCTTTTCTTTTAGAAGAGGTGTGGCGAATTTTGGATCCCAGATTCTGGCGACTCCTGGGAAAGGTTTCTCTTTCCATCTTTTAGTCAAATCTAAGTTATAATTGCGGTGGAGTTTAAAAAAATGAAATGAAAATGGAATGAAATGATAAGTTAAACTTGACAACTTAAAACTTCTTAAGTCATTTGAGATTTTATTTAGCATATTATATCTTTAAATGGCACTCAGAATATAATACATATTTTGTTACTCGGCATTGAACAACTCAATTTGTAGCGTTGTCATCAATCTTTGGAAGCCGGGCCATCCAGTTTGGTAGCGTGGATTTCCAAACTATTGAATGAAGCAAGTTCTGTTCTCGACTTAGAAAACTTCGTCTCGCGACATGCGACAATCCTCAAGGCGCTGAAGTTGTGCTACTGCTGTAGGGTCACTTCAAAAAAGCCGGTCTTTGAGAGGCTCGGCCCTTGGAGACACCAATCAAGAGGGTTGTCTTGGCGGGTCTCTTTAGTCCCTCGAATGCAATCCCATGAACCCCGCAGGGAGAGCGATCTTTGAAGCTTCTTCATCGGAAGCAAGCCGCGAAGAAGAAATCTTGAGCTCATGCTCAACATTTATGTGCGGCCATGACAATCAATGTGGAACCGGTGAGTGTTCCAACCCATGTCGGTTTGACAACCTTAAGTGGGTAAAATAAGCGACTCTTGGTGGATTAAGCGGTCCGGACCCGAGCGTCGGGTTCCAGCTCCTCTGAGGAAGCACTATATCTCTGTGAGTGCATCGGGTTCTCAAGTTGCTAAGGAGAGGCGATGAAAAGAAAATACCAGGTCTGCTCGGGATGTCGGGGCTCCTCAGGAGACCTCATCCGTAACTCAAATGGCGGGATGACATCCATGTCCCACGGTGAGCATCGGGGTGTGACACTTGGACAGCGTGTCGAGAATCCGTCGAAGGTCCCGGTGGAAAGGTAGCGAATGGAGGCAGGCCTCAAAAGTACTTTGAAGCAAAGGCATGGCGTGACATCGGTGTGAATTCCAGGAGATCAACTCAAATCTACCGATGAGAGCCTAAAGAGAATGATAAGGATATGATGGTAGACACCTTGGAGAATCCTCAGGGATCCGTCATCAATCAACTCCCATCAAGAGAGGTTAACTTCGAAGTCCTCTAGCGAAGAAATTTGATTCCACACTTGGAATGAAGTCCATTGACGTCGATGAAAATCCAGAGGGGCGAAGAAGAAGAGGAGGATGCAACGGCTGAAGTTGTGTATATGGGTACAATGGGTGAGCCATGGTTTATGATACCAACATAGGCGATACCTCCCCTCAACGAAGAACAACAAAATGTTCAAATAGAGGAAGCATCCTCGAGTCTTGAGAGAGAACAAGAAGAGGAAGAAGAAGAAAGGAAGAAAATCCCACCTTCGTCTTAACGGCGTGAGACAAATTGACACCGGATGAAAGCCAAAGATAAAGAAATCAGTTGAATATGAAAATGGCGAAATGATGATGAATGGCTAATGATGCGATTAATGCGAGAAATATTGCGCAGGTCAACACACGTCCCCAAATAATCATCAAGCCTCCCGTGATACCCTGATCCTCCAATAAATTTGATCTCACATGCTTCAAGGGTCCAAATTGAGCACGGCGAGGATTGAAATAAATGAGTCATTCGACGCTTCTCGAATATACAAACTATATCGGCGTGGACCTCTCAACTTGATATTATCTTGAATGAGAAGATTAAAATTAGTTACGGTGCGAGAAAAATTGGTGAGCAAAGGTGCCCATATCCTGAGTATGATCAAATTCCATACCCAAAGGATATTCAATGCCAAAATTTAATCTATTTGATGAAAATGGTAATCCTAAGCAACATCAGCCCTTCAAAGCATCACTGTAACAGGGTAATGATGCATTATTCCATTTGTTTGTAGTCTAAACTTGCTTTGAATGGTATCTTTGAGTTGTCAAATGACTCGGTCAAGACTTTTTTGAACTTGAAAATATGTTAGTTAAAAGGTTATAGCCAGTCAAAAGACAATTCGATCGCCTTGAAGAGGAAGAAAGACGAGTCGTTAATATATATCGCGTTGGCGAAATATGAGTATGAAATGTGAACAACAATTAAAGAAGAGCATGCGATCCAATTGATGGGCAACATTGATGATAAGATCTTTGCATGGCTTCAATTACCACATTTCAAGAGCTACTTGATAGGGTGGCTAAATTTGAGAAATTAAATTTATCCGTTCAGATGGCAAGATAAATCCAAAGAGCAAAAGCTCGGACCAAAGAAAGGTGAAACATATTTCACCTCATTCAAGAAGGATCTGGTGGTTAATTACATAGCGTAGACAAAGAAAGGCTACTATCAAGAAAAACCAAGGCGGTCAATCCATCCAGACAACTTGGGTAATGTAATGATGCCCGGTCAGTGAAAGGTGGCAAAACAAACAAAAGAGGCGAATGACTGTAAAAGAAAAGTTGAACAAGAGTATTCTTTTAAGAGGAAAGTGTGGTTATTTAAACATGCACTCAAAGTAGGTCTCCAACTACGAGTGTAAAAGACTGAAAGAGGACAAGCGATAATCCTTATTGTCCATATCATGGTGCTTTCGACCATCTGTTGAAGATTGTTACATATTCAAAGATTGGCTAGAGCGAAAATATAGAAATGGAGAATTCACATTATCGGACAGTGTATTGATGCGTCCGAAGAAAGAATCCACAAAAGTAATCACCTCATCTCAGTCTTATCAGCAAAGCGATAAAGGCAAAGAAGGCGGTCGATGATGAAGGATGGCAGCGATCTCTAAAAGCTATAAAATGTTGGAAACAATTGGAAGGCGTTCAGTGATTAAAATCACTTGAGACACTTGAGTTGACAAAACTAAGCTATGGGAAGGCTAGTTCATCTCACGAAGCAGCCAAAATACCATGAGGAAAACCAAAAGCAAGCGAAAAATAAACTAAATAAAAGAAGAAGATAAGCAAAATACTTACTATTGATGGTGTGCGTAACAAAGGATCATCAATAATATGGAAGATTATGTACAATGAGAGACCTATCACAGAATTCATTACAAATCTTGGATCAATGAAGAAAACAGGGGAAGATTGAAGAACTTCTTGAGTCTTGCTTGATGATGCATGAAGGCGAAGAACTGTTTCCCAAATGAAGATGAATCGAGCTCACCATATCAAACAAAAATATAAAATTGAGCGTGATTGAATCTTCTAGTCTATCATTATGAGGCGAAGCGGAATCGGTCTGGAATCATGAGATTGGATGCAAATGAAGTAGCTTCAATGCAGTTGAGAAGTGGTGAGTACATCCCAACAGAGGAAAGAGCAATGAATAAAGATAAAGGAAAGAAATTGAAGTCAATGAAAGAGTTATCCAGGATTCAAATAAGAAGCCTTCATCAAAGGGATCGACTACAATATTCTATCCCATCTAAGGAAAATTCGACTTAGTGTATCTGAAGCACTTTTAATGGAAGATCTCAGTAACACCTTAATTGAAGCTCTCGAGAGAGGAAAGTTCAAGCATATTTTTTCTTTGAGCTCTTGGAGACCTTGAGAGCCTCCAACGTCACATTTTGAAGATGATCTAATGCCTGCGAGCACTGATAGCCCTCTGTATGTTACGGTGAAAGTGATGAAATTATATCTGGGATCTTAATTGATCCGGTTCCTCTGTGAATCTTATGAACTTGAGAACTCTTAGATGGCTATCTCTAGATGTACAACATCAGGATGAGATAAAGTCATGGTTCAAGGTTTCAATGAGAAGGGAAGAAAACTATGGGTCATTCGTCCTCCCTCTTAAATTTGGAGACCTCTACACGGAAGCCAAATTTCATGTGATCATCTGAGATACTTCATTGAGCTCTTACGGGTGACCATGGCTTCATAAGTATGGCATTGTCTACATTGCATCAATGTATGAAATATACAAAGGATGGAGAAGAATGTCAAATTATGGGCGACATGCAACCTTTTGCGGTGCATGAAATGAAGATTTATCAAGATGCCAGTTATTTCCTTTCGAAGGAATCAAAATTAAAGCTAACAAAACAACTAGCAAATACTGCATCTACTTCAAAACCCATAAAAGAACAAGTAAAAAGAAGGGAGAAGATTAAATGAATAAAGGAAAGGAGATTGTTCCAAATATCCCTAAGGATATAAAGAAATGTCAAAATCAATAACTGTCCCTCATCAGGCGGTGATCTTGAAGAAGAAGATGAATGTGTTCCTTCTAAATCCAAAGGTCCATGACGAATCTTTGAAAAACGATTGAGGAAAATCGGTTTGACTCGATTATGAGTTTGAATGCGCTTTTGAAGGTGCAATGCACACTTTAAAATAATCATAGATCCATCGTAGCGAGACACTCGTAGTCACTCATTCCTCGACATTTTAAAGAAATCACCCTCAGAAACTCACAAAGTCGAGGCGGTGACCTTCTATGTACCTCCTCTCCACGGAAAACACGGGCGGAAGCTTTTATTTTATAAATCAGGGGTGTCGAGAAGAGGATCTGATTGGGTAATGCAACTATCAGAAGAAGAAGCTATGCCCATAAGGATGCCAAAATATTACTCTCAAAGATGCAAAATCGATGTGTGAAACATGGGGTCAGTGGAGCAAGTAAGCAAGGACTAAGCTCTTTGAAATGATGTGGTACCCAAAGGTTCTCAAACCATTGGTAAGAGAAATAAACACACCAAAGGCCTTGGTTTTATCAAGACGGTCCTGAGAATATCATTCTGTATAAGAATAGAAGTAGAGAGTGATGCGAAGATGAGAATGTCATTCTTAATGTTAGTCACAAATAATGAAGAAGTAGAAGCAGGCACGAAGAGCTTGAAGATGGTGGGGAGGCATTCTATGGATGAACTTAAAGAAATTAATTTGGGAGGAGGATCCTCTACGTTCATCAGTGCTCTACTTCATGAAGATAAAGTGGAAGAATTAAAAACTTTACTCTGTGAATTCAGGGATTGCTTTGCTGGACATATCTTGAAATGCGCTTATCTCGATATAGCGGTTCCTAGTGCTTAAGCGGATCGACACCAGTCAAGCAAGCCTCAGGCGAATGAGATTGGAGGTTGAAGAGCGGTAATTGCGAAACCAAGAAGCTCATTGAAATGGTTTTATTCGAGAAGAAAATAAATTTTGGATAGCTAATGTCCCGTGAAGAAGAAGAATTGATTATATGTATCGACTTGATTTAAACAAAGCATGTCAAGGATGACTTTCGCTTCTCGTAAGCTTAGTGGATAACACTTCAAACCGACATGTTCTCATTTATGGATGGATCATTGAGTTACAATCAAATCAAGATGGCTCACGAAGATGAAAGCATACCTCATTCGGATGCCAATTGGCATATATTGCTACGGTCATGCCCTTGAAGAATCTTTGGAGCTACAAAATACCACGAATCTTGATGAGTTGATTCATCAAAAAGTAGAGTCTTATGTTGATGACCTCGTTGTCAGTATAGATGCAAAGATCATCTCGATGATTTAAGGATAGTCTTTGAAAGAATCGAGAAAATATGATCTCAAGATGAATCCTCTCAAGTGCTTTGAGTCTCTTGGAAAGTTCCTTGGATATGTTGTGCGTGGAGGATTGAAATCGATCCCAACAAAATCAAAGCGATTGTCGAAATGCCTCCTCAAGGAGTCTTAGTCAACTTAAACTCCATCAGGACATCGCATTCATTAGAAGATTTATATCAAATCTGGCGGTCTCGACCCACAAAATTAATGAAGAAAGATACTCCTTTCAAGTGGGATGAAGAATGTCGAGGCCGGTATATTAAAATATTGAACCCACCCATTCTTGCGGCTCCAATCCCAGAAAGCCTCTCATCTTGTACAGCGCTTGGAGGAATCTCTAGGTGCTTTGTTGGCGACATAATGAGGAAGGAAGAATGCTCTATTATATTAGTGAGACTAATAGAGTGCATTATTCTCAATTGAAGCATTGTTTGGCGTTAATTTTTTGCCCAAAACGTCATTACATCTATCTCATAAAATTACCCTTATCTCAAGGATCGATCCGTTGAAGTTCTTGATGACAAGACCAGCGTTGTGGTCACTTGGCACGATGTGTCCCTGCTATAATTTGATATTACATACCCAGCGGTGAAGGGGCAAATTCGATTTTCTTCTCATCCCATCTGGACTCGTCTTAATGATGATCTTCGATGAGCAAATCATGCACATATATGAAAAGAAAAGCAACAAATGTGGGAATTGTATTTTGATGGAGCTTGTCCATTACACTCAACCCTCAAATCTCCCAAAGGCTCAAGGTATCGGTCTCATCTTGATCACACAGGTGGCATCTGAGACATTCTTATAAATTAACTCAGAACCAACAGCGAGAATATGAAGCGTTGGTGGCGAGGTTTAGAAGCCATTTCCATGGGAGTCGAAAAATTTATGGCGATTCTCAACTCGTCATCAATCAAGTGTTGGGCCTTTACAAAATCAACAAGTTTGAATTAGCCTACTATCACAAGCAAGTTCTCAAGCTTATGAAGAAATTCCAAATGTCATTATGACTCGAGTCTCGAGCTAGGAATAGCGGTGCTTAGCTAAATTAGCTAAAGAAATGGCAAGTATGGATGACAACGACATATTAATTAGTGTTGCACTCGTCTCCAGATAAATTTAAAATCCCCTGGAAGAGGGGTCATCAAACACATAAATCAGCGAGTGCTCATGTTGCTCCTTACACTCCCTTACAAATTACTTCTCAAAGTCAAGACAAGTTTACCATTCAGATGAAAGACCAACTGAGGAAGTCTAAAACCACACAATGAAATTCTTAGTAGAGAGAGAAGGAAGGCGGAGCGACCCTTCGATACTTGAGGCAAATTGCCAAGTAATAAGTCGATAGCTACACAACTTGAGAAAAGGCTTATTATATGCTTATGTTGAATACTTATGTAGATCCTTCGAGCAGATGTGGCTGCGATGTTTGAGAATAGAAGAAGCCAACAAAGTAATTGTTGAAATCCATCAAGGACTTTGTGGTGCACAATCAGTCTAAAATGGCTTTCAAAATTAAAAGAATTGGATACTATTGGCGTCTATGGTAAAGATTGTATCAATCATGCAGATGCCATGAATGTAGGTCCATGGTAACATAATTCATCACCTCAAATCCATTGCATCCAACATAGCATCTTGGTTTGAGTCTTTGGGGGACAGTAATTGGACCAATTGATCCACCATCATCGGTGGTCAGCTTCATCTTATTTGATTACTTCTCAAATTTAAAAAGTTCAATTGACTGAAAACTTCTTTACCCAATATTGTCTATAGATTTGGTGTACCATTGAATCATTTGGATAAGTTCGACCTTCAAAAGTACTAAAGTTTATAAATTTCTTGATCGATAAGATTGATTGGCGATATTATCAATTTATAATCAGAAAAATGCTTGGCGAGGCATTTAATAAAACACTAGTCAAATTGCTTAGAAAAATTCTCACAAGAAATAAAGGGAGTGGCATACCAAACTTGTGGGCGTTATGGGCTTCAGGTACCACTTACAAACTCCTACAAAGTCACCCTATGCTTGGTGAGAGCGGTTTGCCACTCAGTTGAACTACCCCGGAGTAGCCATTCAACAAAATCTCTCCAAGATGAGAATGCTCATCGGATGGAAGAGCTTGATAAACGAGGTAGGCTCCAAGCTCGACAAAATCTAGAAGTATCAGGGGGATGTCGAGCATTCGATCATCTGATGCGATCTCGAGCTTTTAGGAAGGAGAATTGGTCTGAAGAAGACCAATCATCCCTCATCATGAGAATTGGCGGTAAATTTGAACCTAATTGGGAAGGACCTTTTGTTATTGAAAAGGTATATCGAGGGAACTATCATCGTTGACTTCAAGGTGAAAGACCAATGCGTGATGGTGGTATTTAAAGAAATATTACACATGAAAGTGTGATTGGACAAATCACGCATTTGAAAATCTTTATTGTCAACACTTATGAAAATTTTCATTGGAAATTCTCTTGTAACACAAGAATGCATTTCCAAAATAAAATAAAATCCCCTGTTAGGGGGGCATTTTAAAGTTTTATAGTAAAAGTATCACGGTAAGACGGGGCCTTTCTTTCTCTTTGGGTTGACATCGTACTTTGCGAGATCCCATATCAAAATTATGTATTTAAATTCTCAAATTTAAAAGTCTTGACCAAAGAAAAAAAATTTTCAAGTCTAAACTTCAAAAGTTGGAAGGATATTTTCATCCACATCAAATCTAGGCTTCGGTTAAGATTGGGACTCACCAGTAAATAAAATCCGTGAGGATCCTTCCATGCATCCTGAAGGTGGTAAGGGATCCCTCCTACGTTAGTTCAAAGAGAGCATCCAAATCCCAAATCTCTCCAACTTGGTGAGTTCAAGTGACCCAGGCGGGATTATCCCTTGGTGGTAGGTCATTTCTCAAAATTCTACAACAAACAAAGATATCCTTACTCGAGAGGCACTGAGTTTGGAATCAAATACAAATGAAATCAACTCCTTCTGGTCTATCAAAGAAAAAAAGAAGGAAATTCTTCTTGATAAGTCGATCAAGCAAAAGCGGAGGAGAAGAAGCTATCCCAATGTTAGGTATAAAATTTAAATCTTGAACTAAGGAGTTTTCATCTGTCATTACATGCAAACAGATGACTCTTTGCCATTGATGATCCAACTCACGAGGCTGGTGTCGGCATGTATCCTTACAAGAAAGGCGGAAGGTAATTTCGTATCGACAAACTAAGATGATTGGGACTTTTCTCAAATCCATCCGAGGCATGAATAAGGGAGGCACGATAAATCCTCGAGATGAAATCTTCAACAAGTCCGTCAAAACACAGACATTTATCTCATTCCATCAAGTCCAGGTCAGGAAGCCGGAGGAAAATACAAATCCCAAAATTTGAGATGAAATCTTCAAATAGTCCAGCAAGCCCAGGGGGTTCTCATCTCGACTCCATCAAGTCAGAGCACAAAGCGGGAGGAAAATACAAATTCAAATCTCAAGGCTCTTCAAGTCAGTCAAAGCACAAGCAGGACGAAGATGTTCTCATCTTAACTCATCAACTCCATTAAGCAAGGCACAAAGCGAGCAGGAGAAATATAAATTTCAAACTCTGGAGGAAGTCTTCAACAAGTCAAGAGAACATAGGGTTGAAGATGCACCAAATTCTCTTGACAAGTTGATGATGACAAGTCAAATCATCTCCTTCATCAATCCATTCATTGCATGACAAATAGGTTCGGCTATTACAATTGAGCGATGAGGGTTAAATGCCACGAGATTATACTCACTTCTATCGAGAACGCGATGTATCAAGTTGTTGAAATTACAAGTTGACGTGACATCAGCAAATCTCTTGGAGATCCAAGGTCAACTATTACAACAAACACGGTTGGCTCCATGCGCACCATGTTTGTTGGGTTGACCTATAACTATCATTTAAACTTAAATAAATGAGAGTTTAACATAATCGATCAAATCGATTAGATTTGCAATTTTTTCGACAATGCAGCATCAAATTAATTAAATAAAAATATCAAATCAATTAATAATCGATCAAATAATTAAAATCAATTTTTAATGAAATTACATGCATATCGAAGTTGAAGCCTGAGCGTCCAAGCGACCTCCGTTGCGAAATTGATCCGTCGTCATGCGAAAACGAAACCTATCAAGCGGCGCCTTTTCGGTTGATTGACAAAGTGTGTGTAAATGTCGTCAATTCGAATCGGCGTCATACTAATTTCATCGATCGCCCATTCGACATTGTGAAAATGACTTATCGAAATTGATGTTGTTGTGTTAGCTGAAATATCTAAAATTGATACATTGTTAGGGTTTATTATAAATTAATATCACATAAAATAATATTAAAGATAATTAAAGGGATTAATAGTTGTAATCTCTTAATCCTATTAACTAACCCTACTTTCCACTCTTATTCAATCAAATGACCATGAAAGCGTTGGCAAAAGGCGAAGGATCGTTGACTCTCATTCTCGACCATTTCTCCTCACTCCGTTTCCCCCTCTGATCCCTCCCTGGTTCTCTGCGGCTGAAGCTCTCTGATCGGCTTCTCTCTCGTTCTGTTTGGGCGCCGATCCTCCCTCTCATTAAGCTCCTTCTTGTTCACAGCTCTCTGAGTCTCTGGCTCCAGCGCTCCTCCCTGCGACGCTCTCTCCTTGACTCTCCCTTCTCTGTTCACGAGCTCCTAAGACTTCTGTGATTTTCTCCTCTCATTGACTCATCCATCCTTATTGAGCCCAGGGCAGTGTGGATCGACCAAGCTTGATAGCTAACTCTTCCTCTTCCTTTCTGTGCATTAGTTCCGGGTTGTTTCTATTCAACCTCTTCCTTTTCTTTTCTTTGCGGTTATCTAAGTTTTACCTAAAGGAAGTGATGATATAACAATTTCATGCTAATTTGCTTTGGTTAAATCTCATTGCTTTGGTATGCTTTGAAGATCTCTTTGTTGCTGAAAATGGTCTTTTGAAGATCATTATACTTTGTTGTATTCTATAGCTATTTTCTTCCCAACTAGTTTTATGGTGACATTGAAATTTGGGCGGAGATGTGAAAATGGCTCACTTATTGATGACATAAACAAAATCCCTTTGTTTCCATTTGTATTCATGAATTTTGTTTGTTTTCTCCTCTAAGGTTGGTGAGCTCATTCTTTGCCGGTTCCTCCTCCTCGTCAGTCCTCTTCCTTGTTACTTGAGAGGATAGGATCAGCTTTTGTTTTGCTTATTTATCTGTTTCTCCTTCATTTTGCCTTTCCTAGGAGAGAGGTTATTGGCGATCTTTCTAGTAAAGAGGGTGAAAATCTCAAAGGGCTATCAACTTACAAATCCCATGTTTTGCAAAATCTGAAACTCTTTTATATGATATCAAAGTTAATATGTTTTTTCTATCATGAGTATTTTGAGGTTGGAATCATGCAAGATACATTGTTATGCCTTTTCTTGCTCTTGAATTATAAGCATGTTGTGATATTGAAATCCTCATTAGCTTATATGATGACATCTTTGAAAGCTTACTTTGGTCATTGATATGTAATGCTTGTTTCTTTCTCTTGATTTGGGAAGAAGGAAAAGAAGCAAGGATATTTGTATTACTCATGGGTTTAATCCTATGTTGATGTTGGCTTTGAAATGATAAAGTGGGGTTGTGATTCCCATGAGATTTTCTCATTTGTATTTGGCTTTTTCTATCATTTGGCAATGTCTAGAATGTATTAGCTAAATCATATTATCATACAAGCAAATATTTTTGTTGAGATATATATCTAAATGGAGTTAGTTGTTTCATCTATGATTTGCAAATCAAATATTACTTTCAAACAACTATCATGAGGCAAAACATGATTTGTATTTGTCTCCTTTGGATTCTTAAGCAAAAGAGAATGAAATAAAGATTGTTGCACATTTCTTAGTACTAGTTGCTAATGGTATTTCCTCTTTTATATTCAAAATGAGAAGAATGGAAATGTGCTTTGTGATTAAAGCTTATACGACTTATTTATTTGAATGTTTCAAATGCAAAATTCTTATGAGTAATGAAAATGATGCTATAGCGGATCTATGTCTTGTTTAAGTATGTATGCAAATATATACATATGCAACGCAAGTTTCTAAATATACTTTTGTGATAAGTATCCATTCACATTGTTCATCGGCGGGGGCTTGTGATAAGTACTGTTCATGTTGTTCCATTGGTGAAATATCTTGCTATAAGTGCGTTCACATTATTCCAATGCGTGGAAACTTGTGATAAATCTTCGTTGTTTCCATGGCGAAATATCTTATATATAAGTACGTTCACATTATTCCAATGCGGAAAACTTATGATAATGTTCACGTTGTTCCAGCGTGGCGGAAATATGCTTTATAAGTACCGTTCACATTGTTCCAATCGGGAAAACTTGTGATAAGTACGTTCACGTTGTTCCAGCGTGGTAGGCTTGCTATAAATTACGTTCGTTATGCGTCGTGAAACTTTAATGATAAGTACTCGTTGTTCGGCGTGGCGATATATAAGTACCCGTTCACATTGTTCCAATGCGGTGAAAACTTGTAATAAGTACGTTCACGTTATTCCAGCGTGGGCGAAATATCTTTCTATAAATGCCGTTCACATTATTCCAATGCGGGGAAACTTGTGATAAACTGCGTTGTTCCAGCGTGGTAGGAAGCTATGATAAGTACTTGCTCGTTGTTTTGGCGTAGGAAATCACAATCTTGTGTTATCAACCCATGCCCGCCTTTCTTGGCGTGGTGGGAAAATAAATCGTAGGTGTCTCCGCACTTCTCTGCGCTCTTGGCGTGGTGGGAAGGCTGTCTCCGGCGACTATCGGGGATGGCCAGGGAGGGCAGAAATTTTCTAAAAAAAAGAGGTAAATATGTCATATATAAATGCTTATACTTTATATTCATATGCAAATTTATTGCTCTATGTTATAAGTACCGTTCACATTATTCAATCAGTGGAAAACTGTGATAAGTACACATTCCGTTGTTCCAATGTGGCGGAAATCTGATGCTATAAACTTGCTCATGTTGTTCCAGCGTGTGAGAAATCTTTGTTATGCAACCATGCATGCCTTTCTTGGCGTGGTGGAAAATAAAATCTTCCGTGAGGTTGTCTCCACGACACCTACCCATCTGGCAGCTTTTCTTGGAGGCCTTCCTCAAGCTACGCACGACGCCGAGGTCAAAAATTCTTTAAAAAAAGGAGATAAAAGAAATGATGAAATGTTAGGTTAACATATTGTTAAAATGCTTCTTTAGGTCATATATGAATACTTATGCTTCAATCTATATAATGAAAGATCATTTGTATATGACATAAAGTGATTAATATAAATGCTTATGTGTTGAATTCTATATCATGCTTTATTTTCTTGTTTGACCATTATGACATGTATTGTGTGATGCTCGCCAGGATTCATTTAGCTTGACTATGTGAAATACACATTAGACATATGTTCAAACATAATTATCTCCCTACTTTACTTGTCATTCCCATCATGATTTACATACATCCAGAGACATAGTAAAAAAAAATAGAGACATGAAATTAAACTTGCAAGTGTAATATGCCATCTATTATATAAAAAAAAAGACATCAAATAAAAAAAAAGAGTCAAGCTAAAAAGAAACTTACAAGTATATGTGACACAACTTAACCCTTTATGCAAGATTGAAAGAACTTAAACTTGTGGTATAAGGGAGAAAAGGAGAGGAGGTGTGTATTTTGTGAAAGGAAAATCCCTCTTATTTATAGCCTCCTACTCTCCTCTTATCATCTATTCTTATGGCATCGACACGCCTCATCATAAATCATGCAAGAAAATCACCTAATTTAATGCCATTTGTCATATCACATGACATGCATGGACATGGCATGCTCGTGCATCCTTATCACTTCCTTTGAAAGGAAAATAAACTCTTACCATATCTTCTTAATAAATTTAATGAGTATTTGTCCCCCACTTGCCATGAGCTTGAAGGATGTGGATTTTATTAACCCACTTACTTCTCTCTTAAATGACATATGACATCTACTCATATATTTGTCTTCTCCTCCCTTATCAAAAAATGGGCTATGGGTGATTGATCATATGGCCTTCAAAATGATTTATTTAGCCACGGGATTGCCACATAAAGAAAGGTTTTATCCTAAATCAAATTCTAAATTCATTCTAGGCCCATCACTTTATATTTGATCATATGGGCCTTAAAATGATTTATTTCAGCCTTTATGTTTGTGATTCACATAAAGAAAAGTTTTACAAATCAAATTCAATTTCCCATCACTTTATATTTGATCATATGAGCCTTCAAAAATTTATTTCACCCATTTATGTTTGCTGATTTGCCACATAAAGAAAGGGTTTTAGCCCAAATCAAATTCCTAAATTCATTCTAGCCCACTTTATATTTGATCATATGCCTTCAAAAAATTTATTTCAAATTTTACGCCACATAAAGAAAGTTTTAAATCAAATCAAATTCTAAATTCATTCTATTGCCTTTGTATTTGTTCAACAGACTTCCAATATAATTTATTTCACCTATACCCTCTTGATGGACATAAAGGGAGGTTTTGGCTCAAATAAGATCTTATCTTCCGTTGGTCTTGACGTCCGTTAACAAAACCAAAAATGTCATATTGAAACCTAAACTTGCAAATTGAACCTACATTTCAACTAGACATTTAATGTCCGTACAACATTTTAAAAGAACAGATACTTGTATGTATGTTGAAGTGTTCAAACCACAGGGACATGTGCAAGTTAGGTATAAAACAAAAGGACATATGCTAAACTTCTCGATTTGGTCTTCTGTCAAGTTAACAAAACTAAAAATCAAAATTCGACATATAAATTCCAACTTAGACATTTAATGTCCATACAATTCCCAAAGAACAGATATCTGTATGCATGTTAGAGTAATTACTAAGTCAATACAACAGAATATATGTTACATATCTTTGGTCTTCTAGTCCGATAACAAAACCTAAAAATTTGATATTATAAAAAATTTCAAATTAATATCTCGAGAAGCTAATTAATCCATATAATACAAGATATGAATCAACCGACATAGCTTCTAAAATTAAAATCTGAAGAAAAGTCCCAAACCCGATCCTCTATGTTCAAATTAGAGAGGTTTGAAGGATTATACTTCGAGATAATGAATTGATCCCATCCTCGTAGAATGACAGAGTAGAGGTCTATCAATTGATATTAACCCTGGATCGAAGATAATTATAATTAAAATTTCAATGATAAATGATCATATATTCAAATCTAAATCAATCATAAAATTATCAAAATTCAAAGAAAATAACAAAATATAAATAAATAGAATTAAAAAAATGAAATTAATTATTTAAATTAAAACTAAAAAATAAATAAAATAAATCCACCCTCCAATTTGTCTTGGACAAATTAAGAAAACTTTGCTCACAAAGAGATGTCAAATTAAATACATAACTACCTTCACACTCAAATATTCCTAAAGCGAAGGACGCGTCTGTCCGTCTCGTGGTTTTCTGTGAGCATTACCACATAAATGGCATGACTGAGCCCTCCGACCGGGTGGTTCGCGATATGGCACCACTAAATTACACACGCACAGATGTTCCCAACGGCTTTGTTCGAAATGGAAATGTAGAATATATTTGTCAAAAATACTATGTTAGGTTGACTTATATTTGTCCCTTAGACAAACTCCACCCTGTGTTACAAGGACACTGATGACGTAACCCATGTTTCGACAAGGATCCTTCGTGGGTCGACTACCTCCTCTCGACTAAGGACGGGACCACGACGGACGACTAACCATGGGATCTAGATGCGTGTCATCCCCCACAAAAGTTTTAAAATAATAAATTTCTAAGTTTTAAACTCCACTCACAAATTATATACTCTTTTTAACGATTCATCGACTAAATTTTAATCGAAAGTGCTCTCTATTAGGGAGGTAATTAACTATGGGCTTGCTATAGGAAACCCGAACAGATATAAAAGTTCTCACCAAATGAGAACGAAATCTGGTAGTGTCTTATCTACTATTCATCTGCTCAAATTATCACCGACACTTAAACAACTCTTTTCGAAAGAGGTCGGTGGCGAATTTTCGGATCCCACAAATACACTTCTTAATTATATTAATTACATAACCATATTGAACTTAAGTAAACTCATAGACTAATAAAACTAATCAAATCAAATTAAATTAAGAAAGACTCTCATCAATTTAATATGCAATTAAATCAAATCTCATTCAACCAACTTAAATGAGATAAACTAATTAACTATCCAATGTATGAAATCAAAATACAAACTAAACTTTGATAAACATAACAAAAGGATGAGATTAAAAATAAAATCTTAATTACAAGGAATCAAACTCAATTAAAATCAAAATAAAATCTCAATTAATCTAATCTGAATAAATTACAAATAAATAAACCATAATCAAATCAAATAAATATAAAGTTAAGTCACAACCATAATCGAAGGAAAGAATTAGATATTAATTTAAAAGTATGTTGAATTACCAAGATTTAATTAAACCAAAACATATAATCTAAAATTAATCAATAAAAAACACATGGATTTAAACAAACTTAAACTTCATTAGATATTAAAGATATTGAATTATCATGATTTAATTAAACTAAAACATCAAATCTAAAATTAATTAATCAAAAACACATGAATTTAAACAAACTTAAACTTCATTAGATATTAAAGATATTGAATTATCAAGATTTAATTAAATCGAAACATCAAATCTAAAATTAATTAATTAAAAACACATGGATTTAAACAAACATAAACTTCATTAAATATTAAGGATATTGAATTGTCAACATTTAATTATACCAAAACATCTAATCCAAAATCAATCAATCAAATACTTAAGCAAACTCAAATTCTAAACTCTAAATCAAATCAAATGAATTACATAAATTCAAATGGGCTAATTAAGATATTTAAGGACCTTTAGATTCGGTGGATGTAATGGGGTGAGTTTTGTATACAAATGAAATTCATTATACTCTTCATTCTTGAAAACCTAAACATCATTTTAACCAAATAAAAGTGAAATAAAAATGAAAATAAATTATTTAAATTGAAATCACCCAAAGGTAAAATTTAAACAAATTCAAACTCCAAATTGAAACTTAAACTAAAGAAGCCTAGTAAAGTCTTGCCACACAAGCCTTAAGCACACACATTAGAATACTAAGTCATCACTTCTATGCTGTTGTGTATCATTGTATGTATGATATTATGTTTTGTTTTGTGATGTAATATTTTAGACGAATGTTAGATGTATTCAGATTATCTTGGATGGTAGGTCAAATTTAATCATATTTTCTAGGGGTTATGCTTAAAGGGCAGTAATAAAAATATAAATGCTATGTAGGTTGCTTTTCAAGCATAACTCACATTAGGATAGGTGGGCTTGGTTACCCATTTGTAGAGTACTAAGTCCAAATTATTCATATAACTGCTTGAGTTATATGATGTGTTTAGCTAACATTTGTTTTATAAGTGTAGCTAGATTTACTTTTCCTATTTTTAATATAATTTTGCATTAGAAATTAGGATTAGTGTTATGGGGATTAGGATGAGCAGTGGCCAGAAGGCTTAGTCCTTGAGGTGTCCTGTGATGCCTTTGGAGCAAATCAAATCAAAAAGAAGTGAAGGAAGGAATGAAGAAAAGAAGACCTCATAGCATGTATTATTTTTATAATCTGGGTTGTATAAGGGTAGAGCTCGGCTACCTATCTTTTTTTTTTCTTTTTAGGGTGTATGGCAGAACCTGATCGCAGTGGTCTTTTATTCTTTTATGGTAGTTTATAAAATTATTTGATGTTGTGTTTAAATTGTGCACTAGAATTGCATACTTTTTCTAGTTTCTTCATGTTTGATGTTTGAATGTGTGGCCTGGATGCGGTAGGCTCTTAGGATGAAATTAATTTTTCTACCCTAATTAACAAATCATAACTAAAATTTCAAAATAACTCATAACCTCACATAAAATAAGAATTAAATCAAGATAATAAAATTTTTAGCAATCCCTTAGCTGGATGATTGAATGTATAATATCATGCATGTCATATTCTCCACTCTTGTTAAGAGGTGGCTTCCATCTATGACAGAGAATAAATGTTTAACCTGTGAGAGCCTTTGAGGGAAGAACAACCCTTTCTCTCTTGATTTGGCCCATAATCAAGTTCTCATGCATTTAGGCATACAAAATCTCATAGCATGTGTCAAAACAAAGAGTCCAAAAAAATCAAATAAATTTGATAAAATTTACATTAGATTAAGTCATGAATTCATACCACTCATGCTCTAGTCTCTCAGGAAATGAATTTAAGGATTTAGTCTCCTCTCTAAATAAATAACATCCTAACCATCTTGCAAAGCATAAGACTTGCCTATATGGATTTAAAGTGTTGGAGAAGTTAGATGGATGCTACTCAGCAATTATAAGTCTAGTGGTGGTTTATTCTCTCTTGTGGAGGTGAACCATATACTCATTTTTCTCTTTAGATTTAGGTCGTGCTTTGGCCCTCACCAAAGCTCCATAGATTATGATCTGAGGTAGCTATTCCCTTCAGGTTACAAGCATAAATCCTCACCTCTTAGACATTTTCACAATCGTTTGGTGTGGAATTATAAGCCTTATCAATTTAATAAAAAGTAAATTCAAATAATTAACTCTCTTTAATTTTAAAAATATAAAGCCCAATTATAGGGTGGATTGGAATGCTCACTAGGCTTCCTAGTATCATGAGCATTTCCTACTTTCTCCCTTTGGATTCCAAAAAAAGTCTTCTCCTTGATCTATCCCATTTGATTTTCTAAAATAGCCAATCCTTTGATAGTCTTAGGCTTGAAATTTTTAGAGACCTAATTATCTACTTTAATCGAGAGTATTTTTAAGAAATTCTCATTCCTTAAGATATAATTAACTATGAGAGCTTGCCTCCATAGGGAACTTAACGAACCCAGCTTAAAATAAACCTTAATTTACCTTTTCATGTAAAATAGGAGAAAGATCTCTGGTACATTCGAAGACCCATCATGCCTTAGGAGTCCTTATTAGGTGATTAGGTCCATTATAGGGTGGTGATTTCTATCTTTCAAAATAGTATATCATTTCTTAATGTCCTACTCGATTACTTCAATAAGTACCCACTAAGATCTGCATGGTATCCCACATCTCAAAAATAAACACCACTAGTGTATGAGAAGAATGGAGGAACAACAGGCTCAAATCCTTCAGCATTTACTAGGAGTTGGACAACCGAGAAGGGCACCACAACTTGATGTAAATCAATGATATCGATAACAAGATAGAGTTAATTTTGTTGAAGAAAGTAATGAAGAACCCCCTCATGATCATGTGAAAACTCCCTATGAACATCATTCTAATATGGATATTGATGATACTTCTAGTTCAACTCACCATTCTTATGCCGTCCGACCAACCTTCAGTCCCCCTACCTCTTTGCTGGGGTTGAATCGATCCCATTTTATGAGAACATCTCGTGAAGCCATTAGAAATGAGTTGCGGCATCTAGTCCGAGAAGAATTTCCTCAAAGAGGTAGATAATTCATTTCTCGTTGGAGCATTCAAGAATCTTCTCCTTTGTATGATTCAGTTCTTCAGCAACCCATCCCGATGGGGTTTAAAGTACCTAACATGGAGCCTTACGATGAGACTTCTGCTCCTTATGAGCATATCGATCATTATAGGACTATTATGCACATCCAACAAGCCTCCGATGTTGTCAAGTTTTTTCGGTTACTCTCAAAGGATAAGCTTGTACGTGGTTTTATTCCCTCCCTCGGGGGAGCATTCTTAACTTCTCTCATTTGACCAAACTCTTTGTCAAACAATTCATTTCAAATCGACGAGCCATTAAAGATCCATCTCACCTTTTAGGAATATGTCAAAATGAAGGAGAAACACTAAAAGAGTATTTTCAAAGATTTGCGAGTGAAGCTCGACAAATTCCAGGAGTAGACCC
This sequence comes from Cymbidium sinense, assembly GCA_021442155.1. Lineage (NCBI taxonomy): Eukaryota > Viridiplantae > Streptophyta > Magnoliopsida > Asparagales > Orchidaceae > Cymbidium > Cymbidium sinense. Next base: position 108,049,025 of record CM038220.1, read on the forward strand.
TAAATTATTACGAGGTATTTTTCTGGGAGGCCTAAGGCGTGGACCTTTCTACTCATCATTGATGAGAGAAACATTTCCTTCTTATGGAGACCTCATACGGAGAGTACAAATCATGGCAGATAAGGCCATCAATGCCCATAAGAAGCAATTTGAACATCCTTTTAAGAAGCATAACGGAGACACAAATGATAATCTTCATGCATCTTAACAAAAAAAGCATGATCGCTGGAAGTTTCAGAACCTACCTCCTAAGCCTGCCCAATTATCGCATGAGCTTTGCCCGCAAAAAGAATATACACCCTTAAATGCCTCTCTCATGAACATTTTAATGGCTATTCAAAATGAAAATAATATCAAATGGCCTAATCCCCTAAGGCCGAACACCGGAAATCAGGATCAATATTATTATTTTCATCGAGGATACGAACATACCACTGAGGCCTGTAGACATCTAAAGGAAGAAATCGAAAGGTTGTTACAGCATGGCTACCTTCGACAGTTTATTCAAAATCAATAAAGAAATAATAATAATCATATGAGAGGGCAAAACTAACCCCATCCAAGACATCAACCAAGACAACCGCAAGAAGATCGACAAATAGTCATTGAAATCGAAACTATCACTGGCAGACCATAATTTTCTTATCAAGTTCTACTCACTACACCGGAAGAGCCTAGAATGAAGAGGTCACAAATTGATAAGTTTATCGTATTTGATGATTCTGACTTCGAAGTGATACAAACTCCACATCAAGATCCTTTAGGTATCAACACAGGGATTGAAGATCCTTGCTATAATGTTAAGAGAATTTTGGTTGACAATGGTAGCTCTGTCGATGTATATTCTACTTAACATTCTTAAAGCTAGGTCTTGTAAAAGAAAAACTCTAACCAGCTGTGGGGCCGTTATATGGCTTTGACAATCGACCGGTAAGGGTAGAAGGAACAATAACACTCCCGGTTACTCTTGGGAATTCCTAACAAGCACACATTTGATTCAATTTATGGTAGTTAAATCAGAATCATCCTATAATGCTATCTTTGGAAGATCCTTGCAATCAATTTTTGGCACTATCGCTTCCAAACCTCATATGAAAATAAAATTTTCAACCTCTAATTAAATAGGAGAGGTTCGTGGCAACCAACAGACATCATAAACCTATTACTTGAGGCAGAACCGACCACAACCCTCAATAACATTAAGCATCAGAAATTCTGATTTAAGAGATGAAGAAACACTCCAGAGAATGTCACCAGTCGAAGAGTTGATCAGCATCCCTTTATCAGAAGAATATCTCTAAAAAATAGTGCAAGTAGGCTTGTTTCTCTCTGAGGACGAAAGAAAGGAGTACATCAATTTTTTATGCCAAAACTAGGATATTTTTGTGTGGAGTCCAAGAGATATGCCAGGAATTGATCCTGGGGCAATAGCTTATTCCCTCAAAATTAACTCAGCATCCAAGCCCATCATTCAGAAGAAAAGAAACTTCGCTCCATATCGTCTACAAGCAATTGAATGGAATCTCTTAGACACAGGATTCATACGAGAAGTGCATTATCCTATTTGGTTAGCAAACGTTGTCTTGGTGAAAAAAACTAGTAGGGCATGGAGAATGTGCATCGACTACACCGATCTTAATAAAGCTTGCCCAAAGGACAATTTTCATTTTCACGCATAGACCAGTTGGCCGACGCCACTTCAGGTCATCAAATGCTTTGTTTTATGGATGCTTACTCTGGATATAATCAAATAAAGATGAATCCAGATGATGAAGAAGCCAATGCTTTTCAGACTGATAAAGGGTTATATTGTTATCGAGTAATGTCATTTGGATTGAAAAATGCAGGAACCACATATTAACGCCTAACGAATAAAGTTTACAAAACTATTCTTGGTCATTCTATGGAAGTGTATGTGGATGATATGTTGGTTAAAAGTACTGAAAGGATAAAACACCTCGATGATCTTGAGCAATGTTTCAAGCTTCTTCGACGGTATAATATACATTTAAATCTCTTTAAATGTGCTTTCGGAGTTACATTTGGAAAATTTTTAGGATTTATAATCACTCATCGAGAAATCGAGGCTAACCTAGAAAAGATTAAGGCTATACAAGATATGGGGCCCCCAAAGAGCATAAAGGAGGTGCAACACTTGAACGGCAGGATGGTGGCCTTATCATGATTTCTGGCCTGAATGGGAGATAAATACTTACCATTCTTTAGAATACTCAAGAGTTCTTGAAATAATGGTTTTCAATGGACTGATGAATGTCAAAATGCATTCGAGCAGCTCAAAAAATAGTTGGCATCACCACCGTTGTTATCAAAGCCAATCCCGGGAGAAATGCTTTATTTATATCTCGCTATCTCGCATCATGCAATAAGCTCAGTATTGGTTCATGAGGAGGCCGGGGGGCAATGACCAATTTATTACATTAGTAAAATTCTATCTAACATAGAAGGATGTTATCCTTTATTAGATAAAATTGCTTTATCATTAGTGTTCTCGGCAAGAAAGCTATGCCCATATTTTCAAGCTCACTCTATCAACATTTATACACAACTTCCACTCAAAACTATCCTCCAAAAACCAGAAGCTTCAAGTAGATTAGTTAAATGGTCAGTTGAATTGGGAGAATTTGATATTCACTTTTTGCCTAGGCCTGATATCAAATCTCAGATATTAGCAAATTTTGTTGTTGAATGCACCATCCCAGATTCTATTGAAATAAATTCTTCTCATTCAATATCGCAACATTGGACTTTATTTGTTGATGGAGCATTTGGAAACTTTGGTGCTAGAGCAGGAATTCTACTCATTTCTCCTCAATAGAATGTCCTTGAATATGGACTACATTTAAAGTTTTCGACTACTGATAATGTTGCAAAATACGAAGCCTTAGTAGCAGGGCTAAAATTGGCTATTGATTGTGAAGTTCAAAGTCTTATAATTTGCACTAATTCGTAACTTGTAGTTTCCCAAGTTGAAGGAGATTTCAACACTCATAATCATCATCTGACACAATACCTTCATATAGTTAAATCTCTTCTATTTCGAATAAGTAAATATCAGATCATTCACATTCCGAGAAATCAAAATGCTAGAGCTGATGCTCTTTTAAAGCTTGCTACTTCAACATCTTCTGACATTTACAATAGAAAGTATGTAGAAGACATTCATTTTCCTAGCATACAAGGACCTTGGGAAATACAATCCATTGATGAATCAAGACAAGTTTCTTGGATAGATCTGATATTCACTTTTTTAGGTGATGGAGCTCTACCAAAAGATCCAGTTGTTGTCCCGTATTCGATGACAAATCACAAACTTCAACATTATCGGTGATGAATTATACAAAAAATCATTCACAGGACCATATCTCAAATGTCTGCCACCATCCGAAGTAGAGTATGCATTTCGAGAAGTCCATTCAGGAATTTATGGAGAACACTTGGGGGTAGAGCACTCGTCCACAAAATCCAGAGACAAGGGTCTTACTGGCCTACAATAAAAGGTGATGCACTAGATTTTGTACAAAAGTGTAGCAACTATCAGATGCATTCTAATCTCAACCACATTCCACCGACCGAGCTTTCATCTTTCTAGATCCCTTGGCCTTTCACTCAATGGGGAATAGATATTATGGGACCACTCCCTATTGCAACTGGGCAACGAAAATTTATCATTATGCGATATATTATTTCACTAAATGGGTTGGGGCAGAACAATTAATAAAAATCACAGAAGCCAATGTTAAATAATTTGTTTGGAAAAATATTATTTATCGTTTGGAATTCCAGCTAAAATTATAACAGATAACGAGACTCAATTCACGGGAAAATAATTCACATCCTTCTGCAAAGATTTACTTATTCAATTGGTTCATATAATTGTAGCACACCCCAAACAAATGGTCAAATTGAGGTCATGAATCGAATAATTCTAAAAGGCTTGAAGGTACTTTTGGATAAGGCTGGGGGGCAATGGGTGGACCTATTCTCTAATTTATTATGGGCTTACCGAACAACTACAAGAATACCAACTAGTGAGACACCTTATAATTTGTGTTTTGGGATGGAGGCGATTATTTTAGTTGACATCAGTATCCCTAGTCCTAAGGTCCTGATTTTTGATGCAACAAATAATGAAGAAAAACTCCAATACCATTTGGATTTATTGCCTGAAATAAGGGAAGTAGCTTCAATCAAAAATGCTGTCTATCATAAATGGATCACACGTCACTTCAATCAGAGAGTGAATCCTAGACCCATCAACGTTGGAGATCTAGTTCTACGAAGTCTAGTATATGCGGGAAAAGAACCACAATGTAACAAACTTTCACCCATTTGGGAAGTACCTTATGTGGTGGTTGCTGTGGTTAAACCAGAAACTTTCAAGCTCAAAGATTCAGAGGGAAAAACTCTTCCGCGCACTTGAAATGTTGAGAACCTACGAATATATTATCAATAAATTTACTATGTAACATTCGAATTGATCCATATATTTTGATGTTTCAAATTTTTGTTTGAAAAAAATGATAAATCAAAATAATAGTAACAAGAAGAAAGAAAAATTGATCCTAAGTGGTTTCGATTAAACCTACTCCACACAGGTTAACGTCATCGAGCGAAGACTCTGACAAACAACCTCGGATAGGTCAAAATTTTGCACTTACTCCACACAGGTTAACGTCATCGAGCGAAAACTCTGACAAACAATCTCAGATAGGTCAAAACTTCACACATACTCCACACAGGTTAACGTCATCAAGCGAAGACTCTGACAAATAACCTCGAGATAAGTCAAAACTTTGCACATACTCCACACAGATTAACGTTATTGAGTGAAGACTCTGACAAACAACCTCGGATGGGTCAAAATCTTCGGATTGATTGACTCTTTCATAGTTAATGTCGTAGTAACACTTTGACAAACAACCTCGGATGTGTCAAAAATCCTCAGCGGATTCGATTCGACCCCTTCCATACAGGTTAATGTTATTAAGTAATACCTTGACAAACAACCTTAGATGGGTCAAAAATCTCCAGCGGATTCGATTCAACCACTTCCATACAGGTTAATGTCATCAAGTAACACTTTGACAAACAACCTCGGATGGGTTAAAAATTCCCAGTGGATTCGATTCGACCTTTTTCATACAAGTTAATGTCATCAAGTAACACCTTGACAAATAAACTGGATGGGTCAAAAATTCTCGGATTCAATTCAATCTCTTCCATACAGGTTAATGTTATCAAATAATACTTTGAAAAATAACCTCGGATGGGTCAAAATTCTCAGCGGATTCGATTATACCCCTTCCATACAAGTTAATATCATCAAGTGACATTTTGACAAACAACCTCGGATAAGTAAAAAATATTTCACAGATTCTTTCAACTTCTTCCATACAAGTCAACATCATCAAGTAACACTATAAAAAATGACACTATGAAATTATCTGTCGAACTTTTTGAGTTTTTGGAAGAATGGTTCATAATCAAGGCTCCCCCACCACCTTGGTAGTTATCAACTGTTGAACCAACTATTGGAGTTTCAAGAAAATCAATTTTCTATAAACTAAGGGCCTTGATCGCCTCCAAACCTGGTTGGTCTGATGAGGACAGTTGATGTCTCTCTCGAGGGAAACCGAGCTTAATATGAATTACTTGATCACCCCAGATTGGTCGGCGAGACAATTCCTCTCGAGGGAAAATGAGCCTAGTGAGTATGGGCCTTGATCGCCTCAAACCTCGGTCCGGAGTACAGTTGACACCTCTCTTGAGAAAACGAGCCTGCTATGAACTAGGACCTTGATTGCCTCAACCGGTCCGGACGCGATTAACACCTCTTTCGAGGGAAAATCGGAGTCTCGTTGTATGAACTATAGGCCTTGATCGCATACAAACCCGATCGGTCCAATGAGGACAGTTGATACCTCTTTTGAGGGAAAACTGGAGCCTCACCGTATGAACTACAGGTCTTGATCGCCTCGAGCTCGATCGATGGGTCATTGGAAACCCCAAGATTGGGAGGGCCCGGAGAATGCAAGATTATTATCTGATTAGTGAAACTACCAAAGAAGCGGCGAGAGGGTCGACATGTTATCTGGTCAAGGTGCCAAAAGAAGAAAAATCTAGAGTTTTTTATCCTTTTAACGATATTTATACTAGAAAAATGACTTTTTAAATTCTTTTAATAAAATAAATGAAGAAAATTCTTCATATACCTCATTAAAAAAAATTCATCTTCCTAAAAAAAAGAAAAAAGTTATTTTAAATAAAAACTCTTGACATTCCTCATTAAAAATAAATAAATAAATAAAACTTTTCATCTTTTTAAGAGAGAGAGAAGAAAAAATAATTGATATTTTAAAGAAATTTTTTTTTTCATATTCCTCATATAAAAAAAACACTCTTCATATACCTCATTAAAAAAAAAAGAAAAAGAAGAAAAAAATTTTCTTTATATTCTTCATAAAAAAAATCTCTACGTCTTTTCTCTCCCTCTCCTGATAAAATGAGAAAAAAAAAAAAAAAAAAAAAAAAAGCCCACTACCGCTCATCTTTCAATCTCTCTCTTTTCTCACGCCAAAATTAAAAATAAAAATAAAAAAATAATATGGAGGAGCCGCAACCCTTCTCTTTCAAATGAAACAGCCATAAAAATATATATATAATAATATAAAATGATAAAATAATTTATATATTTATAAAAACTATTATTTTATACATATAAAATAAAATAAGATAATAATTATAATATCTAATTAGTAAATAAAGAAATGAATTTAATACAGATATATATATATATATATATATATAATTTTTTCTAAAGTGATTTTATTTTTAAAAAAATTAATATATTTTTGAATGAAATTAATTTTATTATCTAAAAATAGGGGATAAATAATTTATTACACATAAAATTTTTAAATAATATATATATTATTTTTTATAATAATTAAATATCTCAGTAAGATAAGTTCAATATTACCAAAATTGGGTGAATCATGGCCTAAATGAACTCAAATTGCTTAAAATACACAAAACTTGATACACTAATTGGATGATCGATGACTTTCAATTTGGCGTTCTAGTCGAATGATCGATGAGGCGATCCAAGCCAAGATCTTTCAAATCAAAGGTCATTTAATAATCAAATCACCAAAAAACTATCTATGATCAAATGAATCAATATGAACCGTTTGATTGAGTGTTTTGGGATTTTTGACTACAATGACCAAAATGCCTTCCCAGAATCCTATAAATAGGACATCATTATTGTCATGAGAAGGGAGAAGGAGCTAGAAGTGAACTTGAAAGAAAATGGGAGATAATAAGTTCAGTTTATCATCACAATTATTCGCGTCGTGCTTTATTGTCGCCCATCGCCAACAACCTCCATTCATTTACGACTCGAACGATTACGATTTTATCGATTCTCACATCTGGCCTTGTAATCTTATCGGAATCTTAAACTCTGTCTCCAGAAATATATAGTGAAATATTTTCTTTGGGTAGGTCGCGTGATTTTTTCCCTCTTTGGTTTTGTAAAAATTAGTTTCTTTATTCTCTTTCAATTATCATGTCATTTGGATTTTCATACGAAGTTAAGACGTGAAGGTTTATTCTATCGTTATAAATTTTCTGTCACTCAACATTTATAATCTTATAAATTAATTTATTCGAACAGAATGCTTTGGTGGTGTGATAAATGATATTTCATATTATTATTTTAATTAGAAGGTAATGATAAAAATTAATAAATTTAGGATTTAAATAAAAGAGAACGAAAATTTTATTTCCATTATCATTGTCGTTATAAATAATAAATATTCGAATATATATATATATATATATATATATATATATATATATATATATATATATATATCACTGTTAATTATAATCAATCTAAAAAATGTCTAATGCCAAATTATTTGAAAATTAGAATGATTTTTTAAATAAAAAAAATTAGCAAAGGTAGGAATCTTCGGCTCTGTGCTCTCCAAGAGAGGATATTGATTTTTATAAATGGATCCTTTACCTATTTTTATAGGTGGGGCTCATCAGAGCAATTCTCGAATTAAAAATAAAAATTTCTCCTTTTGAAAAAGAAGTGGGTGAGGGCCTGCCTGGAAGAGTTTTTTTTGAAGTGCCTTAGAAAGAATGCATACATCTTAAAAAGATTTATTTCTTTAAATTGCTTTTTGATCAGATTGAGTCTGTGGTTCAACTAATGATGGCTTTGTCTCCTATTATGAATGGGAGAGTTTGAACATAATAACTTTTAACAATTTTAATTTAATATGATAAGCTCCTTTTATAAAAAATATTATTTTTTTAATATTTATCATACTCTAATATTATCAAACTAAAATAACATATTTTGATCAGATATATATATATATATATATATATATATATATATATATCTAACATTTGAGCTATTTTTATAATAAATTCACATACTCGAATATTTTATAAAATTTAAATTCAAGAAAACTGAAAATGAAATAGAACTTCAATCAAGAACGAGACAGAAAAATATTGAAAATAAATAAATAAACATATATATATATATATATATAGAGAAAAAACAATCTATAAAACGAAACGGTAAAAAGGGATTACGAGCGAATCCAAAGCCTCAAGTTTCGAAGCAAGTGAGCATTTCATTGAATTTGTCACGACGCCGAACACCCCTGAAGATGCAATAATTACAAAAAAAAAAGAAAAAAGAAAAAGAGATCAAAATCCACGTCACCATAAAATCAGAACCTTAGAACCTTAGCTAGAAGGTTGATGGTTATTTATTTATTATATTTTTTTCGATTACAGGATTAATTAATTAATTATTTATTATGTTTTATTTTTTCATTTTTTTATTTTTAAATAAAAAAAATTTCTCATGAATTCTTATTTAGTCTATATCATAATTAATACACTTAAAATCCTACCATTTTTACTAAGATTATTTAATATGGAAAATTTTATATTAAATTATTCTTAAAAAAGGATAAATCTCAAAGTACAAAAATTTATTTAAAGATAATTATATTATTAAGTATTTTTATCATAAAATAAATTTATGATGATTCAAATTTGTATCAAAATATTCTGATTCAATTTTTTTTTTTTAATTTTAACAAATTTTAAAATTAAGGCACTCATAACTCTATTCATTAAATTTCGATCTGAAATTTTAAAATTCATCATAAAATCTTAATTTCCATCGCTCCCTTTAATCAAAATTCCATAAAAAAAATTCAATCATACATAATTTTCTAGGAGGATTTACATACATACCTGACAATTTTTATGCATTTACATATTTCACACTCAAATTTTAATTTTTTACTTAAATAGCATATAAATCTTTATTATTATATTAAAAATATCACTTTTGTTACTTTTTCTAAGTAAAATATACTTAGAAAAAGTATTAATTTTTATAAATATTTAAATTTGAGTATAAAATATGTAAATACATACATTGCGTAATATATATATATATATATATATATATATATATATATATAAATTGCCTAATTTTCTAACGAAATAGTGAATTCATGAAAACACATAATTTCAAGATACGTACGTAATTAGTATATCCCTACCCCCACAAATTTAGCATTTGACTCCTTACACAAACGGTCGATCTCTATCCACTTTCACAACCGTCGGTTTTCATACAGGACGGTCTTGATCTAAAATAGCTCCTCCCCGCACTACTAATAGCAGCCATGGTAGGTACGAAGAAACTTAAGCAAACGATCGACGGTCCAATCATCAAGGACCCCCAAACTCTCGGCGGCAAGAGATCGCCGGTCTCCGTCGCCGGAATTTCTCCCGACTTCCGATTCCCCTTCTCTTCTTTAAACAAATCTCAGATGTCAGCCCCCGTCAACTTCCTCGCATCCGCTCCCAACGGCGATTTCAAGCTTCGCCACTGGCGATCGCCGGCCTTCCTCCGGGAAAGAGATCCCGCCGCTCCCGCCGCGATCGATGTCCTTCCGCCGGCGAATAGCGATCTCGAGTTCAGCAATTGGAGCCCCGACTCGAACATCCGGGAAGGGTACACGAGCATCCGAGACCTGATAGACTCCTCCCCGCGAAGCTGCGTCGCCTCTCCGACCTCTGTCGGATCCGAGATCCAGATCCGAAACCCGCTCGTGAAGCAAGCGGTCTACGCGTATCTCCAGCTAACTCCATCCTGCACCGAGTCGACCTCCTCCTCCTCCTCCAGATGGAGTTTGCCTCTCCGACGGCTCCTGGCAGCGATCTCCGCCGCGTTCCGGCCACTCCGCCGCTGCTTCAGGATCATCGCGCGGCTGCTCTGCTGTGCAAGCTCCGGCGACCTGCGGTGATCCGCTTCTAACCTTCTAGCCCCCTCAATGTTTTTTTTTGGCTGTTTTGGTTATCTATTTGTAAATGTGAATCCTCCCTCCTTAGATAAAATAGTAAAAATAAATGAATTCAATTAAAAAAATGAAAAGGTCTTCGATCGTCATTGCTACTGCCACAACAATTGTAAAATAATACTGGCGGTGGAAAAATACTCTTCTTTCATACCATTACAATTATATTTATGCACACAGCACAATAGTAAGGAAAAAAAAAAAAACTGAGTTTTGAAGTTCTAGTGATGAGGCTTGGACCGGCGGTAGTTTCCCTGGGCGGCGCGCAAGGCCTCTTCGACTTCTGGGCTGTAAGTGAAATCCTCCTTCCCCTTCTCAGACCGTCGGATCGCGAGGGGGTCATCTTCTGGCCGTTTATTTTTCTGCATAATTGAATGTGATGGAATTATATGCTAAACAATCATAGCCGGTGAAAGGCAGGAAGATAAATATATGAAAATTTTATATCACGATATTATTTATATTAACTTTAAATTTATGAAAATTTTAAATAAAAGCATTTATACATACCACACAATTATTATTTATTTATAAATCTCACACATTAACTTTTATATTTATAATATACATAAGACATAACGATTCAATTAACATATCACTATTATTATCTTATATTATTTAACATATATAGCCACTTGAAATTATAATATTTACATATTTAAATACTAAAGTTTCAATTTTTATAATTTAACACCCCCTAGTGATGATAGTGCTATTTTCTTTTATATTTAGATGTTTTGATGCTAAAGTTATAAAATTTAAAATTTAGATGTTAAATGTGTAAATAATATAATTTGTGTTATGTATGTAAAAACCTCTATTATTTTTTAAAAAGTGAAAAGCATAAAGCACAGTAAATGTTAGAAATATAAATATAAAATATTAGGTGTTAGATATATATAACTATATAGGAATTGTATGCAATGTATCATATAAATTTTGTTATATTCTTATATATATATATATATATAATATTAATATTATACCTTGGAGTTGGAGTTGGAGTTGGACTTGGAGGAGCCGGCGGTAATGTAGTGGAGCATTTCGAGGAAGAGGGACTGGCCCTGTTCGGTGAAGTTCTTGATGTAGAAGAGGAGGAGATCGGCGGCTCTGGCCCTGTAACTCTGTAGCTTCTGTTCGATATCAGGCTCGTGCTGAGTAACCAGAGGCCGGAGGAACGCCTCGTACACCCATCTCGTGCCCTGAGATCGAACCACCACCACATCGTATGGAACCCGAACGAGTGAGGAAGATGAAGTTGGAATTTACTTCAAAAAAGTGGGATAAGTTTGTGCTTTACCTTCGTCTTTGGGTGCCATAAGTAGATGAAAAATGCCAGCTTGGTCTCGCCGTATAAGGGCAGCCTGTTATCCATATAGTGTAAAAAGTATATAAATTAAAGAGTTAGGAGGTGATCTTGATTAAAAGTAATTTATCTCAAACTATATTGATATTTAGAATAGAATATTTGCATGGAATGATTTTCATTATAATTGGAGGTGGTCTTGGATCTCTAATTAACTAACATGCATCTTATTGAAAAATAAATAAAAAGGCACGCATACTAAGTTTAGATAGAGGTAGATAAGATAAAAGGATTTATGAACTATCTTAATCAAATTATGATCAAGATGCTTCACCCAATTTTGTTCCCAAGTTGGAATGATTAGGGTGAAAATTATAGATTGAAGATCACTTGAAGATTATTTTTTTTCCCTTGAATCATGTTTAGGTTAAACTAAATGAGTCAAGCAACAAGCAAATTCTTTTGGTTCAGTTGATCTTTGAGTTTATTTCGAGCTTAGCATAAATCTAATCAAGGCAACTAAAATCTCCTTATTATATATATATATCGGGAAATTTACATACATCTGTGTGTGTGTACATATTTGTTTCGAATATTTACAAAATAGCTTTCCTATGCCAAAGTCTCACTCAGTCAAGATATTTTGATGTAATAATAAAGATTTGATCTTTTAAGTAAAAAAAATTAAAGTTTGGGTGTGATTAAATACATAAAATTGTATTGTATGTAAATCCCCCTATATATATATATATATATATATATATATATATATATATATATATATATATATATAGTGTGTGTGTGTCTGTGTTTGTAGTCTATAATGCTAGAAATAATTAAGATAGCATTGATTCTCAACTCAAATTGGATGAGTCTATAATGCTAGATTAAAAGAAAATTTTGTTTGACCCAAATTTTAATAAGATTTGATTCGACTTAAAATCAAATTGAATATTTTGAATCTATTTTAAATAGATATCAAATTGACTTTAATTCGAATCATAAAACGGCTTAGATCTTGTAGACACATAAGCACCAATATTCCATGACTATATTAGTGGAATGGTATGGGATAAGAATAGCTTCAAAGGATAACCAAAATGTCTTAAATTAAAATAATTTAATTGCCTTGCCATTTCATTTATCTCAAATTTTCATTTTGGTTTTAATGCTAGTCATAATTATTTAGAAATAATTTAGATTCATATGATATAAGATATGACAAGCATTAATAAATGTGCATTCAACAGATGAGTTAATATATCAATTGTATATTAATAAATACATATTATACCCATCTAGGATGTCACAATTAACATTGAAAATAATTGTGGCAACCATTTTTTTTATTTTTTATTTTTGTTTTATAATATGGATATTAGGAATATGATAATGGGAGATGAGTACATACCATGAAATGAAGATATCAAAGAACCTCTCAAAGATAGTGATAATTGCAACTATTACCCTGCATTTTTAATGAATCAAATCAAACCCATTTTAATTAGTCCACAAAATATGTAAAGTACGGGAAGGTGTAGCTCACATATAACAAAATTATGGATCATCAAGAAATTAGACCCAAGAAGTATACAGTCAATTTGCACAAATTTCATTAGACAGATATTAAAAAAAATTTTAAACATTCTGGCATTCAATCAATATTAAGTGCTACATCTATCAAGACAAATATTAAAAAAAATTGCAGCATGTCTCATAAGATGCATTAATTTATCATTGATATATTGTTGTAGCACTACATCTTATAAAAATTCACTATGGTTAACTGATGCTAATTAAAAGATGCAGTCTATTACAAAACAATTCTAAGAATGGTTTGCAATTTAGAGTTAAGGGGTGTGAACTCTCGGATACAATTAATGTCTAGAAATGAAAACTAATCAAGAGGAATAACAATAGAAAATTGGATTATGGTGGTAAGAAAAGCACTATTAAATTTTAAGTCAATAAATTAACATATTTAATAGCGGCAATGTTTTCTTGAAAGAATATACTTCAATTATTGATGCAACATGATTCTTCTGACTTTACAATTTTTTAACTTTGGTTTCACGTGGATTTGGTGACCAATAAACAATGCGATCAAGGTTCCAAAGTTAAGCTGAATTGACATGAACCTTATACAATGATAAATAAACTAATTTATTCATTTATTTTAATGTTTTAAATATTTTTGAAAACAATTATCACTATTAAACATATTTTATTTCAAATCAATTTAAAAATAAAATAAAATAAAAATAAAAAATGAAAAATGAAAAAGATCCCAAGCGACCCCTTAATTAATACTTCTCGTGTTGGGCTTAAAATGACATCTAAATTGGGATGAATAAGCACGAATTTGTAAGCTATGCTTCAATTGACTTAATCAAATATTCAAGTCCGACCTTATTATTATAAAAACAAAGCTCCACATCTTGATAGCAACCTGGTTAGTTGTTTACTTTGAATTAAATGGTGGAAATTGACAAACTAAGAAAGCTTCCTGCACTTCAAAGCAAAGAACCACCAACTTTGACTGGATCAAAAGTCACAATTTTTGCAATGGAAGTCATACAAACCAAAGACTAAATTTTATGATTTAGAATTCTAAGTACCAAATTCTAGAAATATGGTCTTCCAAAACTCTGCTACCTATTCTAAATTGTCCTTCTAATCTTATTTAATGCATATAGGTAAGAAGTGATAAAAAGTTTCTTTGGTTTTGTATCAAAGTCTAACTATATACCAATAAAATTATGATTAATCACTCCATGTGGCGATAAGATCACCTCTGTATTATACTAAGCCTAATAGCACGACATATCTAACACATAAATTTTAAATTTTATATATATAACAGCTCATCTTCAATATCACATCAGAAATATCATCATCATTTACTTTTTAAAAGTGAAATGCACTTTTTTAAGCATAAAAGTATTAGATAAATAAATATCTAACTTTTAGAGTTATATATGTAAATGCATAAAAATTGTGTCTTATGTATGTAAATCTTCCAAAAAAATAATATAAGGTCATCAACCCAATACTTATAAGGGGTGAAAGGGCTTCCCCAAATTTAGAGATGATAAATTTTCTATAATGCAAATACTTATGAGAAAACTGTAGACAAAAATTATCCATATTATTTATAGTTATATAGGATCTTAAATCTAGGGCTGTCATAATCACCCCAGCCCATCACTATTCTACCATTGGTTGATGAGGATAAAATTATATGTACAAGAAATTATACGAACCTCTGTCCCCAATATAATTGATTCCAGCATTGATCATTGTAATTCAGTAATTCAAATAAAAATTTCGACTCATTTTGGACAAAAATTTGATCAAGTTATCTTGACCCAATATATATTTTGTTAATTTGAATTACAATAAAGTCTTTACTTCACAATCTCTGGATGTTTGTTAAATTCAACTATATTTAAACATCAAACATCTAAAGAAAAAATAAATGAGGAAAAAAATATAATCATTATTGATTTCATAACATTATTCTATTCAAATAGGACAGCGTTGGAACAAATATGCTCATTCCATTTGATCAATTTCATTACTATTTGAATAACATTATTATCTGCAGCTAGCTCTAATCCTGTTTCTCCAAAAAGCAGGATCCCGAAAAAGTGGAAAATATTCCTAACGTCAATTCTAGGTGAGAAGGATCAATTACCAGTATTGACACCAAAACAAGAGCTGTTCAACATCGATCCTGCTCTTCTCCATAAGCTTGAAGCATTCAAATCCAGGGTAGGCATATCCAAGTACCAATCTACAAGAACATAATCCAAATAATTTTCAATTACTACCATTCTTCTCAAACCAATTTGACAAAATCAGATCAAACAAACTATCATTTCCTCAAGTAACAAGAAGTAAGAGATCAATAAACTCACACTAGAGCTCTGGTTACAAACTCCCCTAACATAGATCAAATCTCACAAATCCCCAAATCTGCCAGCAACAAAAAGACGGAAAATAGCATTAAAGCTCAATTTGAATAACAAATAAGTACGAAGCTAGAAGAACAGGATATACCTTCAAGATTTCTTGAAATCCCTTAGGGTTTTTAATCCGCCTTCGCAGGATTCGAATCGCCTGCTGCCACTGAGAAGAATAAGAGTAAGAAGAAGAAGAATGGAATGGGGAGAAACTTGAGATTCAAGAAATGCCCTGATGATTCTATAAATTATATCTAGTCATACCCCGCTTTCTCCCTTTATATATAAATTCCGTAAAGTCTGAGGAAGAGAAGTTTGGGAATGGCGTCAAGACTGAGAGAAGCGAGGCAGTTGCTTTCCAGGGACGCCTGCGGAGATAAAGAAAAGTACACGTCGGCCCTTTTTTATGCGAAGTAAAGTGAAGTTACGAAAATGATCCGATTTCAGAGTTCAAGGACCTTAGATGAGAGGGTAGTTTGGTCAATTCATTCATATACCGTTATGGGTCGGGCAACCTAATCGACCCAATCTGGAATCTGGCGTGCTGGGTTGGGAAAGTTGGACCGGTACGTTGTGGGCCCGGGCCGTTAGTCGAAGGTTTGAACCGGTCGGAAGGTTCGGTTGGTTCAACGCGATCCAAATGTCAATTCTTATGCTGGTTCAAGAAGCGTTGGAATTCCCGGTTGGTTTAATTTTGTTTACTTTGTTTAGGCAAGAGTATCTTTGACTATTTAGATATTTTGAATATTTTTATAGAAAGTTCTATGTCATTAGATCATTTTATGATTAAAAACAATTAAAATTATGTTAACTTATTATAAATATATTATTATCTTATTTGTTTTTATATCATCTTGATTTTGGTGTTGTTCTACAAATATTAATGGATTTAATATTTTGAAAGATAATATTTTGAAAGGTGTGATGACAATGGATAGATGCCTAAAATAAAAATTATATTTAGAATTATTGTATTAGCTCTTAATGTCGAGTCATATCTCTTAAATGAGATTACTAAAGAAATCATTATCACTTACTATCGTGATTGTGAATACTAAATCATACCAAATGGTTATAGAAAGTGGATCATGAATTGGTCCTCAATCTTATTTGGTTTGATTAAAAAATTAGATTTATAAGAAACATAATGATTAACTCATGAAAATTGGTAGTTAAATTGTTCAGATTTATCTTACTATGATTGATTAAGGTTTTGTTTGCTAAATTCACGAAAACTGGTTTAAAATATTTATTGAAAAGATTTGTCTTTTCTTTTTGAAAAGCTAAAATGGAGCTTTTAGTGAGATGGAGGCTAACGCAGCTTTAGCACTATTCAAACAGGTATCAAAATTAAAAATTCAAACTCTCAAAAGCAAAACGCACTAAAAAAGTCCTCCCAAATGAAGCCTAAGTCATTAAGAGAGCTTGAATAGAGTTTAGCAAGTCACCAGCCATGAATGAGCTCGATAATCACCAAATTTGAAGTCTCTTCGAATCTAAACAAGCCATAAAGGACTCTTGAATTCCTTTATCGTCAATGATTAAGTATAAGTTTCGCAAAATCATGAATTAGTGCTAAGACTCAATCTCTCTAAACATTGATATTTATGTAAGATTCTCTCTAAATTTTTCTTTTTTCTAGTCTTTCCTCTTCTAGCTTGACCTTATCGTTATTCATGAATAAAATGTGATCTAAAAAATTCATTTTTAAATGATTTTCAACTATGTGTCAAGTAACTAATACACTATCATTTATTTAAAAAAAAATGTAAGTTGTGTTATCATTTTTTTTCTAATTATGGGGTTCTTTGATTGTTATGAATGAACAATAAAATTTTATTATTATATAAATAAATTAAAACTTCTATATTAATGAAATGTTATGCTTTTTGTTTTCTTGCGTTATTTATATATTCTACCAAACAATATGATTGCTAATTATATCTAAGGAGCAGCAAAGAATATGCCAAAAGTCATTATGTTTACGGCCACTTTAAGGTCGCATAATTTATTATGGCCCGAATCACATGTGATATAATTATAGTGTGTAAATATGATTGTATATATATAGTGTTAATGGGCGGGTCTTTCCCTATTACTTCGGGCCTTCGGCTTTTTTAGACAGACACGGGATACTTACTTACCAAGACTTAAAAGGCAGTTCTTTGGCCGAATGGAAAGAAAAATGATTACGTGTTAAATTAGAATATAAAAAAATTATATTTATATTTAGATTTTAATAATATAATATTATATAGTACTCAATTAATATATATATTATTAATTATAAAAACGGTTACGTGCAGAAAAAATTTGGGTCGATAGAGTAGGAGAATTCAATCTCTTAGTATTGCACAAAAGTTTCGTATACACAACAAAAAAGTTTGAGAGACCTCAAGAATTTTACATGAAAAACCAAAAAAAGGGGAAAAAATCATGCCTAGCTCTCTTAGAAATAATTTTACTATATTAGCTCATTTTACAATTGTTACACTTTTTCCATAGTAGGAGAAGGATAGCTTTTTGTGACAAGTTTCATTGGATTAACAGCGAAGACATTGTTTGAGGTGACAATCTGAAGATCCGAGGAAAACTACGGAAAGATGGTTCGATTATGCGTGATTAGTGGTGGTGGCCGGTGGCGGCAACCAGCCACGTTACCGTGGTGATCCGGTGATTGTCGGCGATAGCCGTGGCGGTAGCGAAAACGATGTGATAGGAGAGTGGTGATGGTGTCCGACGGTGGTGGCCGACGGTGGAGGTCAGCGGCGATGAGGACCGGCGGTGGTGGCTGATGGCGGTGGTGGCTGATGGCGGTGGTTGGCAGCGGCGAAAATCAGCGGTGGTGGTCGATGGTGGCGGCTGGCGGTGGTCGGTGATGTTTTGAGATTATTAGAGTCTCAAAGCTCTCTCATCTCTTTAACTTGGGTCTCCCTTATGTGAAGAATGATGGACTATTTATATATTATGAGAGTGACATCTCTGTAAATACGGTAAAATCCAAATCACTCCATCAGACGACTCAAAATGAATCCTTCGATCATCTGATGTATTTTAAGTATTTGAATGCTCAAATGAAGTCAAAATTACGAGATCTTAGGCTTGATCGGCTCGTCAAGACTCTCGATTTGACTATAAACACTCCATATTTAAAACCTGTTTAGGGATTTGATTGATATCCCAAAGTTTCAATAATATTTTAGGTGCTTAATCTGAGCTAGTCTCGATTTAGGATCAGATTGTTTTTGATATTAAGATTCATGCTTCAACTAGTAGAGTTTTTAGTGGCATATCAAAAACTATATATTATCGTATATATAAATATTGTATATTATGATATGGTTAATATAACGTTAATATATAACACTTTATAGTTTTGTGTATTGACTAAGTATCATATAATATTATAATATTGGAGTCAGATGTAGAGCTATGTACAAAGTTCACGTAAAAATCTCTCATACTTTAATGCTCATTTATATTAACTTATTATATTTATTTATTTAAATAATTAATATTTTTTTAAGTTTAATGTATGTATAAATAATTTTAAATATTGGCACACTTATTTATCGATGTTCTTGAATGCTCATTTATTATTTAATAAGAAATAGGTTAAGAGTTTAATAAATTTCTCATTTAATGATAATTTAATTATTCTATATTCTTATATAATTATGTTGTGTATTATATGCTTTAAAATCATGTACTTTATGCTAAAGATATTGATACGAATATCGATTAAACTAATAAATATATACATTAAAATTTTTTTATAAGTATTTGGATTTCACTAAATATTATAACTAATAATTATGAAATTATGTCAATTTATAGTTCATTTATGTACATACATACATACATACATGCATATATATACCTTTAATAATATCAATATAATTTATTAATTTAATGAAATTAAATCTTGATTATTTTGTATTTTGATAAAAATAATAAAGAAATTTAGATATTCTATTAAAATATATATTAAATTTAAGAGAATTTACATAAATACCATATAATTCTTATATATATAATATCCAAACTTTAATATATATATATAATACTTTAATTTTTAATATTATATTAAAAATATTATCATCATTTTTTTAAAATGAAATGAACGTTTTAAAACATAAATTAGTATTTGATAAGTGAAGATCTAATTTTTTGGGTTAGGTATATAGATGTATAAGAATTGTGTGATATGTATGTAAATCATACTAAATTTAAAATTTAATAAAACTCAATTAAAATAAATAAATAATAAATTTAAACAATATAATTGATAAATCTCCGCACCGGCAACGCTTGCCTCAACTTTAAGGTAAGGCTTAGGTGGGAAACATTTTCTGATAAAAAAATTTTTTTTTTTCAAAAGGATAGAATTATACATAGGAAAACATGTTAAAATTGAACAAAACTCATAGTATAATTTATTTTAAGTTAGACCTCTATTTATGACAAATTATTAAATGATGTTGTTGAAAAATGGGCATATATATATATATATATATATATATATATATATATATATATATATATATATATATATATATATATATATATATATATATATATATATATATATATGGCTCTCAAAATATGTAGTCAAGCACAAATCTTGATGTCAGCGATATGATTTTGAGTCATCGAGATCAAGCACTTAAAATATCATTGGAATCTTTGGGACATCAATTAAATCCCAAAACAACTCTCAAATATGGAGTGTTTATAGTCAAATCGAGCGTCTCGACGAGCCGGATCTAACGAGCCTAAGATCTCATAATTCCAACTTCATTTGGGCATCCAAATGCTCAAAATACATCAAATGATCGAAGGAATCATCATGAGCCGTCCGATCGAGGGGAGTGGTACGGGCTTTACATGAATTTACAAGAGTGCCCCTCCTCCCATCTATAAATAGGCCTTCATTCCTCACATGAGAGGGAGGCCAAGTAAAGTGAAGTGAGGTGAAGAAGAAGAGGCTGACAGGAAGAAGAGGAGGGCTTCGAGGAAGAAACCATAGGCCGAGCAGGTGATCAGAGTCAATCGCCCGAGCAAGGAAGAAGAGGAAGAGTCAAGGAAGAAAGGAAGAGTCAAACAAGGAAGAAAAGGAAGGAAGCGAGGGAAGAGGAAAAGCAGTGAGGAAGAGAGCTCACGAGCTTGAAGATCCTCAAGATCGCACTAAACAAGATTGCATTCCCATCGGCGACCATCAACCACATACCCAGTCATCACTAATTGTACCATGTATTCCACGAGGAGTTACCAGCATCTCATCATATTACAACGATCGTTGTTATATGGTTTTTCCTCTCATATACAGTAATCTTGTGCTCGGAAGACTTTGTACTCTGAAGCAGGATACATAGTGGAAGCTTTTCTTGGGCTAGGCCGTGGTTTTCCCCTCTTTTGAGGTTTTCCGTTAAAAGTGCAGGTGTCTCTTGTTGCTCTTTAATTACACAGTAGTATTGTCTTTGGACTTCCCTACTGACCGGTTTTCTAGCACGCATCTTACCGCCTCGTGGGATGCTGATTCCCATTATTTCATCTTGTATGACAACCAAGTTTCCCAACAAGATCAAAGCCACCATTGAGATGGAGCAATTCATGCTTTTAAGAAAGTTTAAGAATGAAGATTCATCAAACTCCATTCCTTGATTTTGTCAAACCTAAATCTTAATCTCAAGACTATCCAAATCAATATTTTGGATATCTAATTGATTATGAGAAGCAAGGCCAAGGTTAAGGAGCAACTTTTATAACCACAAACGGATGTTTTAATCGACCTCTTCCAGGTTAACGCCATGGTAACACCGACAACAACCTCTGGATAGGTCAAAATCGGATATAGACCTCTTCCATATAACGCCGTTGCAACACCCCGACAAACAACCTCAGTCAAAATCACCCAATTCAACCCAAAGTTAACGCATCTAACACCCGACAACAACCTGATAGGTCAAAATCCGTGGATACAATTCGACCTCTTCCATAGTGTTAACGCCGGGTAACACTCGACAAACAACCTCCTGATAGGTCAAAAGGTCCTTGGTGGACTTCCCATGACCTCTTCCTGCAGTTAACGCCATCGGGTAACACCGACAACAACCTCCTGATAGGTCAAAATTCTTAGCGGATATAATTCGACCTCTTCCATTAGCGCGTAACACCTCGACAAACAACCTGATAGAAATCCTCGATTCATATCAACCTCTTCCATACGTTAACGCATCGAGAACACACAACCTTGGATAGGTCAAAATCCTTAATGGATACAATTCACCTCTTCCATAGCGCCATCGTAACACCGACAAACAACCTCGATAAAAGGTCAGGACTTCATGACCTCTTCCAGGTTAACGCCATTGGTAACACACTCGACAAACAACCTTGATAAGTCAAAATCACGCCGCCGCCGCCGACTAGCCGCGGTAACATCGCTGACTCGTCGGCCGCAACCTCCAGCTAACATCGCTGTCAGCTGCATTATCGCCGTCACTCCGCTGAATTATCAGGCATTTTCGCCGGCTACTCACTAACGTCCGGCCATCCGCCGCTTTTACCGTTGTCGCTGGACGATTCCGCTGCCTTGGCTGCCCACTACCCTGGAACACCATCGCCGCTGGCTCGCTGAATTATCGCCGGCATCTTCGCTGGTACCACCATTGCCGGCTATCGCCGCTAATCATCATTGCCGGCTACCGCTGCGACAATCGCTCACTGAATATCGCTGGTCTACCGCTCTGGTTAATATCGCTCATCGGCGACCATCGACGGTATTTTTTTTGCTTGGTTATCACCGCCATCGCTGCAACCATCGGCCGCGAATCATTGCCTTCGGCTGACATTGGCAATTGCCGCTGACGCTTCTCGCCAACCATCCCGCATTACTCCACTGCCGGCTATCGCTGCATATTGGTTATTTGCCATCATGCATTACTGCGCCACGCTGAATTATCGCTGACATCTTCATGGTTATCTCAATCACGGTACCACCATCGCCGATTACCTCGCTGACTATATGCCGTGCCACTGTCGACATTGTTGCTAGTTAATCATAACCCCGCGCCACCCTTAGCCGGTCATCGCTGCTGACCACGCCGCCGGCCATCGCTCGAATTATCGCGGCATCATGCGGTTATCACATCACGTGATCATCAAGATGCGCCATCACTACCGTCGCCATTCGCTGCTGACGCTGGGGACTTTCATGACCTCTTCCATGGTTAACGCCATCGGTAAAACTCGACAAACAACCCGTGATAGTCAAACGCCCCAGGTGGACTCCACACCTCTTCCATGGCATCACGCAAAAGCTCGACAAACAACCCAGATAGGTCAAAACGCCCTTGTGGACTTCCGGCCTCTTCCATACGGTTAATGTCATCAAGCAAAAACTCGACAAATAACCCGTGAAAGGTCAAAAGGTCCTTGGTGGACTTCACGGCCTCTTCCATACAGTACCGCCGAATAATATTCAGAACAATAATCGGGAAAGGTCAAAACTTTAACTCTCCACGGGTTAACGCCATCGCAACACTCGACAAACAACCTATAAAATCCTCAACGATTCACCTCTTCCATACAGTAACGCCATCGACAAATAACCTGACAGTCAATCTCGGAATTCAATTCTTCCATATAACACGCCATCGAGTCACACTGGCAAACAACCTCGGATGGTCAAAGATCCCCGTCCGCCAACCACTGCATTCACGCCACTACCCGCCGAACGCCATCGCTGTCCATGGACTACCGCCGTCCATCGCTGCCAATCTGGAACCGCATCACCATCTTCGTTTCATTTCGCCGACATCGCCATATCGCTGCCATCTTGTTTTGCCGCCACGTCGCCAGCAGAACCGGATCACTGTTGGTCATTACTGCCGAATTCTCGTGATCCATACCAATCCATTATCCGGTGATTACCGACATCCATCGAACAATAGGGCTGTTGACTTCGCCCTTCCGGCCGCCAACTACTATAGCGCCATCGCTGAATTCCGCTGGTATCGCTCCTTCATTGCTGTCGCCCACTGCGCTGATAATCCCGGTCACCACCATGATCCCGGCCACTATGATAATTCGAACCCGCTTCCGGTGATCGCTACCCGGACGGTCAGGGTAAACCGGAACCACGACGATAACCGTTTTGATTGCCTCAACTCAACCACGGCCGGTAAATCGGAACCACGATGCGTGGCCTTGCCGTTCCCGGCCAAACCGGAACCACGACTACCGCGGGCTTGATCGCCTTCTTAACCCGGACGGTCCGACGTCGGAACCGAACCACGACGATACCGTGGGCCTTGATCGCCTCAACTAAGGTCCGACGAGGTCGAACCGGAACCACGACGTATACCGTGGGCCTTGATCGCCCCGGACGCCGGTGAGGCGGAAAAACGAACCACGACGTATACCGCGGCCTTGATCGCTTCCTAACCGGACGGTCCGACGTGGGTAAACCGGAACCACGACGATGTACCGTGGGCCTTGATCGCCTCCTAACCCGGACGGTCCGACGAGGTCGGTAAACCGGAACCACGACGTATACCGTGGGCCTTGATCGCCTCCTAACCCGGACGGTCCGACGAGGCCGGTAAACCGGAACCACGATGTAGGCCTTGATCGCCTCCTAACCCGGACGGTCCGACGGGGCCGGTAAACCGGAACCACGACGTATACCGTGGGCCTTGATCGCCTCCTAACCCGGACGGTCCGAGGTCGGTAAACCGGAACCACGACGTATACCGTGGGCCTTGATCGCCTTCTAACCCGGACGGTCCGACGCGGCCGGTAAACCGAACCACGACGATACCGCCTTGATCTCTAACCCGGACGGTCCGACGAGGCCGGTAAACCGGAACCACGACGATACCGTGGGCCTTGATCGCCTCCTAACCCGGACGGTCCGACGAGGTCGGTAAACCGGAACCACGACGATACCGCGGCCTTGATCGCCTCCTAACCCGGACGATCCGACGAGGCCGGTAAACCGGAACCACGACGTATACCGCAGGCCTTGATCGCTTCTAACTGACGGTCCGACGAGGTCGGTAAACCGGAACCACGACGATACCGGGGCCTTGATCGCCTCTAACCCGGATCCGATGGCCGGTAAACCGAACCACGACGATACCGGGCCTTGATCGCCTCCTAACCCGGACGGTCCGACGAGGCCGGTAAACCGGAACCACGACGGGCCTTGATCGCCTCCTAACCCGGACGGTCCGACGAGGCCGGTAAACCGGAACCACGACGTATACGCCTTGATCGCCTCTAACGACGATCGACGTAGAACCGGAACCACGACGATACCATGGGCCTTGATCTCTCCCTAACCCGGACGGTCCGACGAGGTCGGCAGAACTGAATCCACGACGATACCGGGGCCTTGATCGCCTCTAACCGGACGGTCCGACGTCGAAACCGAACCACGACGACTGGCCTTGATCGCCTCTAACCCGGACGGTCCGACGAGGCCGGGAACCGAACCACGACGATACCGTGGCCTTGATCGCCTAACCGGACGGTCCGACGGGTCGGTAAACCGAACCACGACGATACCGTGGCCTTGATCGCTTCCTAACCCGGACGGTCCGCCGGTAAACGGAACCACGACGATACCGTCCTTGATCGCCTTCCTAACCCGGAGTCCGACGCGAACCTAACCACGACGTATACCTCCTTCTAACCCGACGGTCGACGAGGTGAAACCGAACCACGACGATACCGGCCTTGATCGCCTCCTAGATCGCCTCAACGCTTCGATCGCTTCTTGATTGCCTCCAAAGGACCCTCACTCAAGAAGAAAGGGAGAGGGGAAAGGTGTGCCTCTCCCTCTTACCCTAGGGGGGTATTTATAGCCCCCCATAGGGACAAAAGGGTAAAAACCTCTCACAAAACGGCTCAAAAAATGGCTCAAAAATGGCACAAAACGGCTCAAAAAACGGCTCAAAAAATGGCTCAAAACGTCAAAACGGCTCTGCAAATCTCATGCCGTTCATGCAAGGACATGTGCTTCGCAAGGCCAAGCCACGGGCGCTACGCGGGCTCCTCCGCCCGCCTGCACACCGGAGGTGTCGGCGACACCGGCCGGGCACACTGACCGACCAATCGAACCGACTCACACCAACTAATCGACACGCGACCACTTCGCGAATCGACCATCGGAACTGACTGACCGCTGGACGCGGCAGACAGCGGCTCAAGGCGAAAGCTGGCGCTGACGTGGCGCCCGCACCAAACCGCCAGGTCCCCTGGTCCCGAAAACTTGTTTCCAAATAGATCCGTAACCTCAAAATCTCATGCCTACGCTACATCTACTTCATAATCATAATATTGTATTTTATGATGATTTATTCTCTCAAAATGTAGATTCATGGGCGCACGCTTCGTTGAAGAATTCGTTATTTTCGATATTTGACATATTTTTTTGGATGATTAAGCTAATGTCATCCAAAAATAGGGGGGCAACTGATATGGCTCTCAAAATATGACTAGTCAAAGCACAAATCTTGATGTCGAAAGCAATATGATTTTGAGTCAAAACCGATCGAGATCAAGCACTTAAAATATCATTGGAATCTTTGGGACATCAATTAAATCCCAAACAACTCTCAAATATAGTGTTATAGTCAAATCGAAGGCTCTCGACGGTGGATCTAACGAGCCTAAGATCTCATAATACTTCATTTGGGCAGCATCCAAATGCTCAAAATACATCAAATGATCAAGGAATCATCCCCCCGACCGAGGGAGTGGTACAGGCTTTACATGAATTTACAAGAGTGCCCCTCCTCCCATCTATAAATAGACCTTCATTCCTCACATGAGGGAGGGGAGGCCAAGCCAAGTGAAGAAGAAGAGGAGCTGAAGCAAGGAAGAAGAGGAGGAGCCACCGCGAGAAGTCATCACAAGGCCACCACAGCCGATCCGACCAAGCCACCAAGCAAGGAAGAAGAGGAAGAGTCCGAGCAAGGAAGCAAAGGAAGAGTCCAAGCAAGGAAGAAAAGGAAGAGTCCGAACGAGGAAGAAGAGGAAAAGCCCAAGTGAAGAGAGAGCTCTGGAGTCAAGATCCTCCAAGAAGATCGCACCCCAAGATCAAGATCACCCGGGCCATCAACCACCGCCACCGCCACCGCCACTAATTGTACCATGAAGTATTCCCCCAAGATCTCCATCATCAAGAATTACAACCATCATCGTTGTTATATACTGCTTTTCCTCTCTCATATGCTCTCAGAACTTGTATCGAAGACTTTGTACTCAAAGATACATGGAAGCTTTATCGCAGCCCCGGTTTTTTCCCCCCTTTTCGAGTTTCCACGTTAAAATGAGATCTCTTGTTCGCTCTTTAATTATCTGTGTGTCTTTGACCACAACAAGGCTAAGTAAGAACTTTCACTCTCTGACTAGTTTTCTAGCACGCAACATATATATATATATATATAATATACTCACAGTTTTATGTCTATTATAAATAAAAAAATTATAAATAAAATCCAAATTGATAAAAAATATAATAGATTTTCAAAGCTTTCCTAATAAAATAACCTTGGGCAAAAAAGTAAGCCCCATAATTTAAAGCACAAATCTTCTAATTCTTTAGGGTGTTTTTGGAATCAATTTTTTTTTATAAATATAATATAATATAATAAAAAATAAAAATATTAAAATAAGCTTGATCCCAATCAGCCCTTTTATATTCCTCTAAATCTTTTATGCTTTTTCTTAAATTGAAATAAATAAAATACCATTGAAACTTGATATTTAATATCTTATTTCAAGGCAACCACTTAATTCAAATGAAAAAAAATATCAAGCTCTTTTGCAGAATTTACAAAAAAAATCTATTATGCATGTTAAGGCTTTTATGAATCCAACTGCCAACTGCCAACTAATCTTCATCAATACGTTATTTGAAATCTTTTATTTATTTATTTCTTGTTAAAGACTGCTTTCACAAATTGAATATTTTTTGAACACAAACTTGATGACGTAGAGTTCGTTGCACCAAATATTTCGCGTTCTTAAGCAGCAAACTATTCTTAATTAATTAAAATTTAGGCGGTAGTGGTGGTATGATTCACAGTTTCTGATATGACACTTAAAATATTAGTAGTCGAAGTACGAATCTTGATGTTAAAAGCAAGTTGATCCGAAGTTGAAACTGGTAGATCAAGCTCTCAGAATATCTTTTGGCTTTAGAATATCGGTTAAATCCCTAAATAGCTCTCAAATATGAAGTGTTTATAGTCGTCGGCGTCTGTGAGCGGTTCCAAGCTAAAGATCTTACAATTCCGACTTCATTTGAGCATTCAAATGCACGAAATACATCATATGATCAAGGGGATCATTTTGAGCCGTCCGATGAAGTGGAGTGCGGGTTTTTACATGTATTCTGAGAGGCCACTCCTCCATAAAAGCCCTCATTATGTAGAGGAGGTCAGTGAAGGAGAAGGGGGGCAAGAGAGGAGAGAGCTAAAGATCCTCCAAACACAATTGTCCGCCACTCGGCGGTCGTCACCATTCGATCGGCCATACATCTGATCGTCGACCACTGTTGCCGATCATCATCACCGACCACTATCGTTGACATCATCGTCAACATCGTAGTCAACATTATCGTCAACATCGCATCGTCATTGACATATTTATTACTGCTTGTTGTCCTTTCTCATATACAATTATAATCCCGTTATGGAAGATCTTGTATCTCAAAGCAGATACATAGTGGAAGCTTTGTTGGTTGGGCCGTGGTTTCCCTCTTTTGAGGTTTTCACGTAAAATTCGGAGTTTTCTTGTTCCTCTTTATATGCCTGTGTGTCTTTGGACTCCCAAAGAAGCTAAGTAAACTTTTACTCTCTACCTGGCGGTTCTCTAGCACTTTGGCCGTCTGTGGGAATAATGATTCCCATTATTTCATCTTGTATGACAAGTTTCAACAAGATCAAACCACCTATCGAGGTGGAGCATTTCAAGCTTTTAAAAAGGCGAAGAATGAAGATTCATCAAACTTTGTTCCTTGATTTTGTGACTGGGGGCAACTCTTAATCTCGAGAAGATGCATGTTAAGCATCTAATTGATTACTATCCCAAGAAACAAGTTAAAGTTGGAGGACATTTCAACATTGAGAAGAGATATAGCTTTGTAAATTATGATTTTCCAATCATACTCATGGAAAAACAAGGCCAAGGTTAAGGAGAAACTTTGGCTATAACCACAAATGGATGTTTTAATCGACCTCTTCCATACAGTTAGCGTGAGACTCGACAAACAACCTAGGATGGGTCAAAGGTCCTTGGTGGACTTCCTCCTCTTCCATACAGGTTAACGTCATCGAGCAAAGACTTTGACAAACAATCTAGGATGGGTCAAAAGGTCCGGTGGACTTCCTACGACCTCTTTAGTTGCGTCATCGAGACTCGACAAACAACCTGGATAGGTCAAAATCCTCGGATTCGATTCAACCTCTTCCGAGTTAACGTCATGGGTAACACTCGACAAACAACTGGGATAGGTAAAGGTCTTGGTGGACTTCCATGACCTCTTCCATCAGGTTGCGTCGCCGGGTAACACCACGACAAACAACCTGGATAGGTCAAAATCCTCGGATTCAATTCGACCTCTTCCATACAGTTAACGTCGGGTATCACTCGACAAACAACCTGGATAGGTCAAAATTCTCGGTGGATTCAATTCAACCTCTTCCACAGTTAACGTCGTAACACTCGACAAACAACTGGGATAGGTCAAAGGTCGCGGTGGACTTCCACAACCTCTTCCATACGTTAACGTCATCGTAACACGACAACAACCTCGGATAGGTCAAAATTCTCAGTGATTCGATTCAACCTCTTCCACGAAGGTTAAACATCATCGAGTAAAGACTCTGACAAACAACCTCGGATAAGTCAAAATTCTCGTGATTGATTCAACCTCTTCCACACGGGTTAAGCGTCGCCGGTAAAGACTCGACAAACAACCTCGGATAAGTCAAAATTCTCAGTTTCATTCACCTCTTCCACGTAGGTTAGCGTCAGAGCGACTTCGACGACACAACCGGATAGGTTAAAATCCCAGTTCAATTCAACCTCTTCCCGCAGTTAGCGTCGCCGAGCAAATACCGACAAACAACCGGATAGGTCAAAATCCTCAGTTCAATTCAACCTCTTCCACAGTTAGCGTCGCCGGGTAACACTCGACAATAACCCGGATGGGTCAAAATCCTCGGATTGATTCAACCTCTTCCATAGTTAGCGTCGCCGAGCAAATACTCGACGAACAACCACCGGATAGGTCAAAATCCAGATTCAATTCCTCTTCGAGTTAGCGTCGCCGGGTAACACTCTGACAAACAACCTCGGATGGGTCAAAATCCTTAGCGGATTCAATTCAACCTCTTCCATACAGGTTAACGTCATCGAGTCACACTCTGACAAACAACCTCAGATAGTTCAAAAATTCTTAGCGGATTCAATTCAACCTCTTTCATACAGGCTAACATCATCGGGTAACACTCGGAAAGCTCCGTATGAATACGGTTGATAGTCGCCGCGAGCCGGTGTGACAAGGGCGGTCAGCGCTTCTTTGAGGAAAGCGGAGCCTCGGCATGAATTCTGGTCTTGATAGCCTCAAGCTTCCAAACGGGGCCGGTCCCCTCTTTCGAGAAAAGCGGAGCCTCGCCATATGAACTACAGTCTTGATCGCCTCACCGATCAGGCAAGGGCAGTTAGGCCTCTTTGAGGAAAATGAACAACGATGTATAGGTCTTGATCGCCTCAAACCCGGACGGTCCAAGGCGGTTGGCGCCTCTTTCGAGGAAAGGGAACAACAACGTAAATCTCTGGGTCTTGATCGCCTCAAACCCGGGGCCACAGGCCGGTTGGCGCCTTTCGAGGGAAAATCGAACAACGACGTAAGTACCATGGGTCTTGATATCAAACCGGGGAGTCCGGCCAGCCGGTTAGCGCCTCTTTGAGGAAAAGCGGAACAACGACGTATACCGTGGGTCTTGATCGCCTCGACCGGGCAGTCATGAGCCGGTTGGCGCCTCTTTCGAGGGAAACGGCGGCGTAAATCTGCTGACTCAAAGCGAACCACACTTAAGAAGAAGAAAGCAGGGCATTGAAGAAGTGTGCCTTCTCCATTGGACTGGGGTTTTATGACCTTCCAGAGAGGGTAAAATCACCAAAACCTGGAAACCGCCCGCAGATCAAAAGCGTCATTTGGGCTGGTACTGCCGTGCCGGGCATCATGAGGGTTAACAGCCGCCATGGCCAACCGTGGCCCGGTCAAACCATGTATGGGTGCCATTCGCCGTAGCCGCCATTGCCGTCATTAACCGCCTCGGGTCGCGTCGGCTCCGGTCCGACGTGCCATAGGCGCGTAGCCTCCGCCTGCCCGTGGGCGCCGCCAGATCGGCAGCTCTCAGCTGGCCCCAGCAGCCGCCGCAACCGACGGTGCGCCCGCTCCGCTTTCGTGCACGTGGCCTTCCATAACCGTAGGCCCGAGTCGCCGGGCACCGACGGCGCGTGGCCCGCGACCATGAAGCCGTGGCGCCATTCGCGACCGCGACCCGTAGCTCCAGGATTCCGTAGATCCAATATTCCGGCCGTGACTCGCGCCTCAGGCCGTTCAACCCATCCGTTCAGCGACCAGAGCCTGGCACCCAGCGAGGCGTTGTGGCGCCATGCGACGCCATATCTTGTAGCAGCTGCAGCGCAGCTCCGCGCATGCGTGCCCTGACTCCGTCGCGCGGATGGTCGTAACCTCGAAATCTCGCACCCGCGCATACATTTCGCGACGCATACTTCGTAGTCATAATCTTGTGCTCACATGAAGATCGTTCTCTCAAAATGTGTAGTTAATGGACCTCAAATTTCATTGAAGAATTTGTTATTTTCAGTATTTGACAAATATTTTTGGACGATTGAGATAATGTCATCCAAAAAAGGGGCAATTGATGACACTTAAAATATTAGTAAGCCGAATCTTGATGTTAAAAGCAAGCGATCCAGTTGAAACCTGGTCAAGCTCTCAAAATATCATTGGAAACATTGGGATATCGCTTAAATCCCTAAATAGCTCTCAAATATAAAGTGTTTATAATCAATCGAAGCGTCTCGACGAGGTTCCAACAAGCCAAAGATCTTACAATTCTGACTTCATTTGAGCATTCAAATGCATGAAATACATCATATGATCAAGGGGATCATTTTGAGCCGTCCGATGAAGTGGAGTGGTTCGGATTTTGCATGTATTTACAGAGACGCCACTCCTCCAATCTATAAAAGCCCTTCATCATGAGAGGAGGCCAGTGAAGGAGAAGGGGGGCAAAGAGAGGAGAGAATCTAAAGATCCTCCAAGCGCAATCGTCGCTTCGATGGTGGTCGCCATTGCGCCGGCCGCCATCACCGCCATCGCCGCGTCGTCGACCATTCAGGTCATCATCACGACCATTATCGTCGCATCGTCACGTCATTAGTCAACATTAAGTCGACATCATCGTCAACATTCGTCACAATGCATTCTTACATTGTTGTCCGCTCTCATATCTGATTCGTAATCCGGTATCGGAAGATCTTGTACTCAAAACGGATACATAGTGGAAGCTTTTTTTTGGTGCCATGGTTTTACCTCTTTTTGAGATTTTTCATAAAAATTCTAGAGTTTCTTGTTCCTCTTTAAATACTTTGTCTAGACTCTCAAAGAAAAGAACGTAAACTCTTCATGCTGGTTTAACAGATCTTGTACTTCTGTTATTTGAGACACTAAGTTTTAGCTATATTTTAACTATATTTTGAGAAATCTTCGACTAAAAAATTATGTTTTTCAACTTCACTTGATTACTTACGATAGGAGTGAGAAAATTGTTGTTATACTTCTGTAAAATAAAATAAATTTGTATACCCATTATAGCTTCTTCAAATAATAATTTTATCTGCAACATCTCTATCATTATTTTTTTATATAACTATAATTATTCCGAACAGACTTACGAGATGCATAGGAGACATTTATAAAGGCAATGATATGCTTGAATGGTAGATGCCATAGAAAAAAATTTTTCTTTTCTGAAATTCTTCAATGAAAAAAAAAAGTAAAATTGTGTTAGAAAATTTTTAATAAAAAAGATAAATGACTTCATTTAAGATGTGGGTGCCAGTTGGTGAGGGCTATGCCTTAAGAACTTGGCGAAAAAATGACAAAAGACTTCATTTAAGATATATGACATTTGATGTTTAAAATGTTTTTTTTAGAGAAATTTACATACATACCACGCAATTCTTTATTTATATATTTCATCCAAACTGAATATTTACAAACAAGACTTTTCTATGCTAAAAAAAGTCGTTTCACTGAAAAAAAAAGTAGAGTGGTATTTTTGATGTAATAATAAAGATTTAGGTCTTATTTAAAATAAAAATTAAAGTTTGAAATCATTAAATTCATAAAAATTGCGTGGTATGTATGTAAATCTCCTTTTTTTTATTTGAAAAAATCTATAATTTTTTTTTGTTATATTTGCAATTTAAATGTAATTTTATATTCATATGTGGGGCATATCAGGAATAAAAATACAATGATATACCTTTTTAAGATTCTATTGGAGATTATAACATTACTTTTATACATTTCAAAGATCAAGGTGCGCCTTAGTATTAATAAGAAATATTTATATATATATTATTTAATATATATATATATAATTAGATATTTAGTTATTTAATATTTTTTATATTTAAAAATATATATTTTATTTTTAAAAGTGAATGATAATGTTAGTTTTAATATGATATTGAATATTAAAATATTATATATATATTGACCTCGATTTATCTTTCGGAAAAAACGAGCAACTGTTTCCTTCAGTTTCCTCAACCGCAAGCCAAAAAACTGCTCCCGTTCATGATCCCCTCTTTTCTCCCTAAAATCGCAAGGAACCGTAAAGAACTCTTGGATTCTCCCATTCGCTCTCCTTCAACCGCAACATACGAAGGAAACCGCAAGCCTCCTCGGTGCTCCCAGACGAACGAACGAGCCTTCCTCGTTCTTTTCCATTTTCTCTCCACTCCCCACGCATGGCCATTCGTTCTCTCTGCCGTGACTCAAGAGGTAAACGCAAGCTTAGCCGATCCATTCCGTTCTCTCTGCCGTGACTCTAGTGGCAAATGCAAGCTTAACCGATCCATTCCGTTCCTTCCCTCGTTGTTACAGGAAGAAGGGTCGTCCGAGTGTTTTTTTTAAACTAAGTATTATTAGAAGCTAAATTAGGTAATTAAATATTATTAAAAAAAATTTAAGAATAGGTATAATCATCCGATTAGTGGCGGAATGCACGTCGTTCCGATATATGATTGTCTTGCGAATTGGCCAGTCGCTAGGCGATTGACTTTAATTACAGCCAGTGCCACTAGAGGTGAACGGGTGACTAAGCGACATATTATTAGGGCCGATCGGCTCCGATCGACCCTATCTCCTTTGACCGAACTCCGACCGAACTTGACCGCTTCATTTCGTCAGAACGCAGTCCTCCCCTCTGGAACTTCCGTCGTCGTGGGTCCACCGCATGCATTGGCGTCTTGTCCAGTAATCGATAGAACTTCCTTTTTTCCCATGCTTTTATGGTTTGACGACTCCCTCTCTATCTAGCTAGTTAAGTCAACATTAGCTTGACTGACGCGACTCCATGTCTTTCGAGGAAAATTCCCTTTGGCGGAATCTACATTTTTTTGCATCCGTCGTTCTTAACACCGGTAAATCACTTTCTTTATCAATTTATAAATTAATAGAGTACGTGTGTTAGGGGTTAGAGTTGTATGATTAGACTTTTATTTGGGATTTGATTTTTAGGTTTGTGTTGGCGTTGCGGTTTAGGTGTTAAGTAGCCAAATGTAATATTAATTAGGGTGTCGATTAATATAAATTTTTGATTATTCATATAGCTTGTTTTGCAAGAATGAATAGAGAATTTGTTTCGCTGATTCTTTTCTATGGAGAGTATCGATGAGCAATTCAGTCAAGTTATGTGAGGTCGAGATCGGAGTAAGGTTAAGTTACGTGTACTACTTAGTGAAACCTTATGAGAACCATATTGATTCAAAGGGCCACAATCACTCTTACAGGTCGTTATCCGGTGGGTAATGGATTTATAGCGTCTGTAATATCTGACGATTTATAATATTTACCACTATTAGATGACCTGGATACCTTCGATGGGGTGTAGCGGTTCTAGCCCCATATACAGAAGGCATGCAATTCATTAGGCCCAGTGCATACATGGCGCTACATCTCCTTCAGATATGGGCTTGGGAGCATATTCATGTTGGGAGGCCGACTCTACATGTGTCATATCCTGCTGAGCTTGATGATCTCAGTGTTGGGTTGAGATATATTTTGGTAAGTGTACTTTCAAAGTTTGTTGCTTTAATATGTGTTTAAACTATTTTTTGTGTACAGATAGAATGAGAAGTATGTTCGTCAGCAGCCAATGGAGAACATTGCAGTATACATAAATGAGCTGGATGATTTACGGCATTCACAGGTTGGATTTGCAGATAACACTTTAGTTCAAAGTTCAACTTCTAATTTGACATAATTTCTAATATGTGTAGGTGACATGGGAGCCGTACAGTGAGCAGATCATGACACGTCTATCAGATACATGCTCAGTAGGCTCTAAGATATGATTATGATGAGTTCCTCTTATCAGCTGGAAGAGGGTTGAGTGACATTTACCAGATAGAGTGTTGTCATTTTGCCTCATTCCAGGAAATGTAGCCAGTTGACCCTAGTTTCAAAAGTCGATGGTGAGAGTATGCGGATGTCGAGTTGATTACCAGTCACACATTGTTGCTTGGGAGAGGTGGAGGGATTGCCTCATCGAGGGCTTAGATGAGGATATAGACACTATCGGCCGGACATGTGTTGGTTGAGATCATGGGCTTCTCTGTATTTCTTGGCCATGATCTTGACCACTTACTACGCTTGCACCGGTGGAGCGTATTTATGTAATTGATATAAGTATTCATCTAAATTCAATATTTATGTAGTCTAATTTTACATATTATTTTTTCATGTAGGCATATCGCGACTTCGGGATATCTTTCACCATACCGGTCTTGTGGATGATCACCTCTTACAAGGATGTGTTGATAGGTATCGATATAGAGACACGGATGGCGTGTACATATCGGTGACATATTATGGATGTTTAGAGGGTGTCACACACCATGACAAACCATCTACTTGCTAGTCCATCTGTATCTCGATGCGGTCCACATATCGGTATATCATGTCATTCCAACCTTCATAGGGCGATCCACGGCGCCGAAGATCTTCTTTTCTGGAGGGTGACCATCATCGTCATCCGACGACCATTACACACACACAGGTGGTGCGATTCCACATAACGCATTAGATGTTTAGGGTAGTATTTGTCTTTTATGTTTATTTTATCTATTTCATTCATTGATATCGCCTATACTTACTCATACTACCTTGTTATATTTCATGTGCACTTTCTTTGAACTACTTGAATCCCAATTTTGGGAGGATCTAATTCTCACATAAGTTGTATATTCTTGTGCATCATTTTTTATTAAGAATATATGAGGGAAATGAAGATGATTTGACAAGACAACCATTATGTGCACCTGACAACAAGTTTACACTAGTAAATCAAAAGAATCCTTCATATGTTGGGGTGTGCATTTGGTCGTATGGATAGTTTTTATTTTTTGAATCGATTAGACCAAATCAAATAACATAACTATTTTGATTTATTCAGTCAAATCTGTTCTTTTTTTCTTTTTGATGTAGTACAATTAGTTAGGGATTGATATACTACAATTAGTTAGGTTTGATATCCATGATCATTTGTCAATTAATTATTATAGAATGCTAATTGACTATTAATTACATATCCTATATTACGGGGCGGTCGCCCGGTGACTAGCTCGTAATGCGTCGCCCACTTAGTGGCGATTGGCCTCAATTTCACGTGTAAACCACGCCATCAATCGCATGGCTGGTCCCATTAATTGAACGACTATACCTATTTTTAAATTTTTTTTAATAATATTTAATTACCTAATTAAACTTCTAATGATACTTAGGGGCTGTTTGATTGCCTGCATTTAGAATGCAGTATAAAATGAATGCAGTGTAAAAGGAATTCAGTGTAAAAGGATTACTTTATAGTTATTTGGTTGAGCTTTATTACTTTGAAATTTTTTTGTTTGGTTGACAAAAGGTAATGTAAAAGAATTGGAGGTTTGGGACGTGTCAGCGTGAGTGCGGTGACCGGCGACCGACATGGCGACGGGGGCAAGCGGTGCCACGGACAGCGGCGGCGGCGGCGGTGGCGGCGCCACCCGCCACATCGATATTGCTGTGTATTTGGAATTCGCCCAGATTTAAGTGAATTTCAAACACACGCAAACTGATCTTTCTGATGTATTTAAAATGCACTGAAATTTTACTTTATTTGAAACCAAATATTTAAAATATTCAAAAGTATATATTTGAAATATAATATATTCTCAATACATATTACCAAACAGCCTCTTAGTTTAAAAAAATTATCGTCGTCCGACCCCTCCCTCTCTCTTTCTCCAGCTCCGTTTGTCCTTTCCTCCATAAGCCGACGAAGACCACTTAAATTTGTTTGCGCGAGAAAAAAATCCTCATCAGCCAATCCACGGGTAGCACCGAGTACTATAACAATTGCGAGATCGAAAAATATATATATATATATATATAATATATATATATATATATATATATATATATATATATATATATATATATATATATATATATATATATATATATATATATACTTTTTTCGGTCTCTGTCCGCTACTCGCAACAATATTCTTAAACAACACGCAGCTCTGCTCTATCCCATCAACAGTTGACCGATGACTTCTATTCCTATCTCTCATCCTATGCTGTCCAATATCATTCTCCCTCTCTTTGTTTTAACTAGTAAAGGCAACAATCACCTTGCTTTTAAGTATAACACAATAAGATTTGAATATATAGAAAATTTTATATATTTGCTTCATTTCTATGCAGGTGATCAAAGATTTTACTAAGCTCAATATGGCATAATAGGTTTGAAGACCATTGTACTCATAATGACATAAAACTTAGTTGTGGTGTGTGATATACTTAATAGAATAATAGGATAAAAAAATAGTTCCGATACTATATGTGGATGATGCCAGAATGCTCCTGAAATTCTGCCGAATTTTAGATTAAATTTTGGACTTAAAAAAAAAAGAAGAAGAGAAAATAATCAAAATTTAGCTAAAAGACCAAAATATAATAATTCAAAATGATATTTAAATATATTAAATTGTAAATTCTAATAAGACAAACATAAAGATGAATATCAAATTAAAATAAAAAGGGGGAAGAGATTACAATGAACTTCAAAAGGACTTGAACCAAAAGATTTTAATTTAACATTAAGTTAAATATAAGATATCAAGTTCTAAAAAAATTTATAAAATCACAATTGAATGGGCATAACAAGTATTATTATCATATGAGAATATACTAAGTAAAGAAATTAATTAATTCACTTAGTTAATAGCCAAATGAATGTTTGAGTCTATTGCTTTAATGTTGATCTCATTTTTAGAATTAGCTCTCAACACCTCCATCTTAGACATAGGATTCCTCTTAGACTTTAAGAGTTCCTTAGTCTTAAGACACATCTATTAATTAGGTGAGCACTCTCCTAGCCCTAGAAGACTCAGAAGGCTTAGCCATAGGATTAAGTCATGCCTTAGGGGTGTTAGGAAAATCTCCTACCCTTTTTTTTTTTTAATTTTTTTTTAAAAATTTTTTAGGGAAACCCCATTATACGGGGGTATTTTATTGCCACAAAAAAAGGTTACAAGGTCCTTAAAGGGGATAAACTCAGCTACTTGCTCAAAGAGCTACAATCGACCTAAGGAGTAAATCCCCAACTAAGTACATCCAGAGCAAAAGAAAACCATAATGCAAACAAAAGATACAAGATGATTAACATAATAAGCTAAAGAAAAGATAAGTCCAAAGCTCGATGGTTGTGAGAGTGCTTGGTAATATGGAGCAAACCAAGATAAAAGGGAGAAACACCACGCAAAGTGATAGTGAGAGATTAGAGCAGTTAATGTACTGAGACAAAAGGTAGAAGGAAACAATGTAATAAGAGTATGATAATAAGGAAATGTGATAGAAGGCTCAGCTCAATCACACCATGTTGGCGGTGCAAGTATGAGCATCCAAACTTGAGAAGGGTTACATCACAAGAGCTACTACCAAACCAAGAAGGTGTGAGAACATCACGACCATCATAACAAACCGTGAGAAGGAGTACCCAATTGTTGATAATCATGTGAGCTTTATTACACGCAAACATAAACAAAATCATATATATGCATATGCAATAGATCGCAAAGAAACCATCCGGAAAAGCAAGAAAATTAGCTCGAAATCACGTGAAGCAAGTCAATGGGTC
The DNA here is from genome assembly GCA_021442155.1 of Cymbidium sinense. Taxonomy (NCBI): domain Eukaryota; kingdom Viridiplantae; phylum Streptophyta; class Magnoliopsida; order Asparagales; family Orchidaceae; genus Cymbidium; species Cymbidium sinense. The sequence continues at coordinate 108,088,254 of CM038220.1, forward strand.
CTTAAAAGACACCATCCGATTATAAGGTAAATAAATGAATCGGGCGAAGTATAGCTTAGGGGTAGATGTAAGGTCCGAAAAAGTGCCCCATCAATATAATGCATTGATTGTGCGGACCCAGATCCAATTCAATAGTTTGCGAAACAATAGTAAGGGAAGGCAAAAAACCGAAACCCAAGAAATAGCCAATAAACATGTCAAAAATCCGTGGAATTAAACCATAAACGAAAAAAGACAGACAGTTCATAATACCACACTTTGATAGAGATCATATTCCAAGGTATGCACTAAGCTGACGGTCCCAGATTAGAAAACCGGGAGGCCAAATAATTTCCATATGAGAATCCAGAAATACAAGAGTACATATAACCAAGAGTAAAGGACAACCAGTAATAGCAGCCAAGACATAAAACCAAGACATGATCGTGTCGCATAAAGAATGCATTCCAGGATAAATTCTGAAGACAAAAAGATAGTAGCAGAGCACAAGCCATTCAGGTCCCAGTTGGCAATAGAAAACACAAGGGTACAAAAGATCGCAGTTATCAGATAATGAGCAATACCCCAGATAGAAATAGGAAGGGCACTCGAGAAAGCCAAAAAACAAAATAGCTAATTAAAAATGATTAGGATCCACATTAGAATCCAACGCTCGACAATCAATCCAAAAGAACAAGACGAAAGGCAAAATCTCATTTGAGAAGAAAACCAGTTAATTCGCCAAGTTGCCACTCATCCAGAATAACCAAAAGTTTGTCAAAAGGATGAACTAAACAATAGCAGAAAAGGTAGATCAATGTATTCCAATGATAAGCATAAAACAGACCGGGAAGGTGATTCAAAGCAAAAACAACCAAGCAATCAGTAACATCAATATAGACTTGTTGAACCAAATAATCCAAAGCCACGGGAGTAAGGTGGGGATTGATCGAGGCAACCAACCAACAAGGAAAACCAACAAGGCGGCCAAGATTCCACCCATAACATATATAGGATAATGCATAACTCCCCACCATAAGCCTATCCAGTAGGTGACATTCAGAGAAATCGGTCGTGGGAACCATAATCCAATTACGCGGGGTAATAACAATAATAACCATTGGGTTTGTTAATGACCCAATTATGCATATAAGATAAATCATTGATTAATTCCAAGCATAATAAAGAAATGTGCTTCAATTTGAGCGTATTCCAATCATAGCATAGGATGGGAGAACAAGCAACAAGGAAAAGCAACAACATCCCAGCCAGCATGGACAGTTAACACTCCCATAAAGAAAAGGAAATATTACTAAGATGGGTATAAAGAAGAAATTGTATAAGTTCAAGGATTTTCCATCAGAGTAAGCAGTGCCCACAATCCCAACAGATGCATAATGATAATCCCTTGAAAAACTCCAAACCTGCTGATCATGGGAACCAAAACCAGAAACAGCTAGACTAATATTGAAAAGAATAACACCATTCCATTCACGAAAGAGATATTAGTGTAGAGATGGGATCTAATCAGAAAAATAAGCGCAATAAAAGCGCAACCAATAGGTTATAGTAGTCTAAGAGCAAGCGGTTTAGTCCTCATGCATTCGAATAAGAAACCGGTACAAAGAAAGTCCCACTAAATTACCACGTAACTTATAAAGGACAGCAGTGATTAAGAGATAAAGGATAATGTCACACCCCAACAGACAAATAAGGAAAATCGTAAAAGTTACCACATAAGGAACATTCAAAAACAAGGTAAAACACTATCCCAATTCAGCCACAATCCTTGGAGAAATACCACACGCCATAATAACAATCATTGAGAGTATACAAACCATAGGTTAATCAAGAGAGCAGTTGAGTAGGCACAGTGATCTGCCAATATTAGAAGCAAAAGGGATACTATAAGTTAAACATTAGCCCGTAGGCAACAAATCGATAAACCAAATCCACAAACATCCAAATCTTAAGACATCAACAGTAAACATCGACTATAATACCGCTTAAAAAATGACACGCCAAACCAAGAAGGTAACAAGACAAGCCCATTAGATGTGAATACAATATAAACAAAGGATGTAATATGATTCACGCCCACCAATAAGCGACGTAAAAAATCAGTAAACGGCAAGTCACTCCCATACGAAAGCAACTAATGCAACATTGTAAGTCACTAGAATATAAAATAAGAAGATGATTCCAAGTAGAGACATCATTACCAATGTGAATTTTAATAAATAAAAGTCCAAAACCGAACTTGCTAAGACAAGAGAAGTAGATTGCAAAAAGACAAAAGAAGTGGGAGAGAGCAAAGAAAAAAAATCTGCACAAAACCCACAAGGATGAAAACCAAATCAACAAACAAATCAACAAACAACCATGAGCAAACCTCCAAAACCCAAAAGCCTTTAGACCCAATCCATTCCATAAGGATTTCGACCAAAATAACCATTAAAGGAGCCCGTGGTATTACTTTCCCTTGTGGAAATCATGTCAGGTTAGATTATATAAGAAAGCATTTAAAATTCTGAAGCCCAACAACCAACCAAAATCCTTTCAAAGATAAGTGTGAACCTTGTGTATAAGGCCTTTAAGGATTAAAGAGTCCCAAGGAATGTAAGCATTAGTCAAAAAAATACTATAATCATCAAAATAAAACGAACCAAAGATAATGCACATGCCTAGAGTCAACATAGTAGTAGCAATGCTCCAAGCCATATTGTCGTGAGAAAAAGTCGGTTAAAGAGTTAGTATAAAAGCCCATCAAAATAGATAACTTCCTCCAAAGAATGATTAATTCTGTTTAGAAATAATTGTATCAATGAAATTAAGTCCCAAGTGGGATTGAGGTTATAAAACCAAGAATAACCCAATGGGCAGGTTCCAATTCAGAATTAATGTGCATATGGTTCAACATCGCCCAATAGTATTGAAATGCCAAAATAAAATCTTCAAACTAAAGGAGAAGGGGTAAAGGCGCAAGTCATAACAAGACAAAGAATGATATCCATGAGGAGTATCCATAAAGAACACAAGGAAACAAAAAACCAAAGAAAAAAAAGGGGAGATTAAATTGAGGTAAGGAAGCGAGTTGTCCAAGTTAACTGCACATGCAAATATTTGGGTAATGTAAATTGATCAAAGAAGATGATACTGTCTAATCTGCACTGATTTGCAAGGTAATCAAGACGGCACCTTCACGCCAAACATGAGTGATGGTAAAATTTAGTTGAGAGAGAAGAACCCTAGTTTGCTTGAGGAGATACAAACAAGCGTGCTCATATTGGTAGAAGTCAAAAGATCAATCAAGAAGAGCGCCCACCTCTAACCAAATATTGAGCCCATTTTGAATACAAATTTCTAAAGCTTTGTGGACGCCATAAGCTCAAGATAAGGACAAGTGGAAATAAGGGGATAAGCAAATGCACATAGGACTATACCCTTAGAATCAAAAATGCCTCCACAACCGTGAGCCATTATTAGAGAGAGCCGCCAAGATTAATTTTAATAATATGATCAAGAGGTTTTTCCAAAAAACCATTCATCATTTGATAGAAGGTTTGGTCCGGAAGGTTGAGGCCCGCTTTATTGGCTACTGATTTACCTTTAAAATGTTTGATGAATTAAGTTGGCTTTAAACAATTCACAAATTTTGTTTTAGTTCTAGCAATAATCCTCATGTGATTCATATGAATCTCACGATGTTTAGCATCATTTCGGTCCATCCATATGAACCAAATAAGAGTAATGGCGATTATGATTTTAATATGACCTTTAATTGCATTGTCAAAGTAAACTTCAAGAAGTTGATATAAATTAAAAGAACAATTAAAATTGACAATGTTGAATAGATCGTCATACCAAATCCAAATTTTAGAGGCAATAACCCCATTAACAAAAACATGGTTAACATTCTCAATATGAGAACAACATTGACATTTAGAGGGTAAATAAAACCCTTTGCCCCACAACAAAGAGTCAACAGAATAAAGTTTTTAAGATACCAAGTAAGAGTAAGAAGAGGGATATTGTTATTCCAAATTTTGGAGAACACAATAGAAGAATCTGAGTGTCTTTAGTGTGAAGCCACACATTTTAAGGTTGAAATCCCCATTATATAAATAAAGATAATGATCATGATTGTTAGAGTGATAGGAATATTAGTAATCATATTTAAGAAAGTGGAAGGAATAGAATCAGTAATCTTACTAGTATTCCATTTATGGTTTTGCCAGAATGAATTAACTCTAAGAGCAGAAGTAGAGTGAGTGTAGAGTAAGTCATCAATGGATCCACAACCGCTCCAGTTGTCTTGCCAAAAGAAGGAATTGGAGTTTATGCCCCAAAAATTAAGGATTCTGCATCCCATTTGACGTAACAAAGTCTTCTCCATACGGAGAATCACCATTTAAAGGGACAAATGAGAGGATGTTTACCGGCAATATTTGGAAGTCATGAATTTGCCCAAAGACTATTATTGCTCCTAAAATTCCACCAAAGTTTGTAGAGAAGGCATTGATTACTTCTTTGGATTTACAACCCGGACCTCCCTCTTCAAGAGTACCACAATTTTTGGACCAAGATGCATTCTTTTAGAGGAGGTATTGGTTCCCAAGAATTTGTTTAAGAGCTCAATTCTATTGATGGTAGAGTTGGTAGGCACAATGGTTTGGAGAAGGTATATAGGCATGGAATTTAGAGTGCTCTTGATCAAGGTAAGCCTTCCACCGAAAGAGAGTAAATGAAATTCCCAAACCGATATTTTGTTGGAAATTTTTTGAATTAGATCATCAAAAGGTGTGATCTTTTGGCCTTTAAAGAGGAGCCCCAAGGTAATTAAGAGGAGTTGATTTTGAAATTAGTAATTTGGATATTTGGTTAAGTCTATTAGGTGAATCTTAGTTGAAGGAATAAACTACATTTTCCTTCATTAAGAAAAAGGCCACTAACTTTACCAAAATCATTTAGAAGGTTCTTAATGGTTTTAACATGTTGAAGGGAGCCATCAGAAGATAAAAAATCATCAAAAGCTAAGATGAGAGGGAAACCTCCATGAGTTTTAAAAGACATATTAGGATTATTAGCGAAAAGATCGTTAAGGCTTAGACAGTATTCAATAGCGATGATAAAAGAGAAGGTGATAGTGGGTCACCTTGCCTCAAACCATGGCTAGAAGGAAGAAACCTATGGACTCACCATTCAAGATAACCAAAACCGGACATTCGTGATACACCTTTTATAATCAAAACTATCGAAAACCAAACAAATTCAGATTTGAAAGAAAATCCAGAGATTGTCAAAGCTTTAGCGATGTCCAATTTGAATAAGATGTTGCCACCTCTAGAAGGGACATTAATGTCATGAACCGCTTTGTGCAAGAAGAATATTATCCGATATTACTCTATTTTTTAACAAAACCAGTTTGATTTGGGGAGATGATTTTAGGAAGCAAAGAGCAGTATTGTTAATTAATTTAGCAATGAGTTTTTGAAAAAGGTGCAAAGACTAATCGGTCTAAAATCGCCCCAAGATTGAGATTGTTAGTTTTGGAAATAAGGACAATAGAAGTGAAAAGTATTTGGGTATAGGATTGCCATCAAAGAAATCAATAACAGCATCAACTAAGTCGGATTTAATAAATGACCAACAATGCTGAAAGAAGTGGGTCGTATAGCCGTCAGGGCCAGCAATAGAATTAGTGTTCATGTTCTTAAGAGTATTACTAATCTCCTCTTCGGAAGGACACATGAGTAAATGATTATCCTCACCTAATCATAGGGGATAAGATGAGTGTTTGATAAAGTTCACAACGGATTAGAATTTAATAAAGTTTGGAAATGATGAATGAATCCTTAATATCATTGATTATATCCATTCACCATTAGAGTTCTTAATTTTCTTAATCGAAGTTTAAGGCTCCATTTATTACAAATGGCATGAAAATACGGTGTTTCCACCATCGCAATATGTTTTGCCTTTTGACGCCAATAGGTTTCTTCCATGTTTTGATAATTAGCCAAGGTATTCTTGGCAATGTTCAACTCCTCAAGTTTATGGGATGGAGACTCTTCAAGAGAACAAACCTCTTGTTCCATAGCTTTAAGATTTGTGAAAAGATTTTGAAAATGTGTTTGTTCCACCAATTGAGATTTTGTTTAAGTCTTTTGAGCTTAAGCCAAAGGCGAGTCATACCTTTAACAATTATCCGGAAAACATATCCACTAGTGAGAGTGACATTGGTAAAGTCACTATGTTGGGTCCACATATTTTGAAATCAAAGGAGAGGGAGTAGACGGGTGGGGATTTTTGAAGGAAATCAAAAGAGGAGCATGGTAAAGACAAGCTCAAATGCTCAACATGGTAGTGGGCCACTGATTGATCCAGAGAGAATTAAAGAGGGTTCTATCTAAACGCTGCCAAAGTCTAGAGTTATGCCACTTGTAATTAGACCCAAGGAAACCAATGTCATCGATTGCAATCGGATCATGTTTGAGAAGTCCTCCATGGAATGAAGGTTAGAGAACATCCTCCCTTCTTTAAGCTATGATAGTATTGAAATCACCTCCAACCAACATGGAAGGTTAGCCGAGGAAGCAAGGTGAAGTGATTCCAAAGGATGTTCCTACCGCTCTATTACAAGAAGCATAGATAAGAGAGCCAAAAGTCGAAATCACCTAAGGAGATTTTGACATTAACCAATTGGTCAAGATCATCAATGATGGAAATGGTGATGGAGTTGTGCCAAAAGCACCAAATTTTATTATTAAGATTGAAGAAGAAATTATGAAACCAAGGGATCTAGAACAAAAGCAATCTTAGAAGAATTAATGAGGTTCAATAAGAACAAGTAACTTAATATTATGAACTCCTAACACGACATGGAGGAAGAGTCCCACAACCCCGGATATTCCAAATAAGAAAATTAATCATAAGGAGACAACCAAAAGGAAAAGGAAGAAAGAAAGGAAAGAGAGGAAGAAGTGATGACACATTTTTTTGGGGTGGATGAAGCGAGTGGTTCTAGTGAAGTTATTATTAGAAATTTTTTAGGGTTTCTTGTATTAACCATTTGAAAAGGTCTATCAATCCAAATTATCTCCATCAAAGAGATTGATTTTGAGTTCAATAGTAGGATCTATTAATGTTGTAGAAGAGGGATTTCACCTTCTTCCCTATCGGATAGAGTGTGAGAAGTTGGGTTCAATTGATTATCACTCAAGGAAATAGATGGGGAAGTCCTATGTTCTCAAGCCATAGGTCATCATTGTTTGGTCCATTATATGATTCTCATTCAAATTGTTTAGTTGGGTGTCCAATATAAGGCTACCATTGATTTTCAGGATTTAATTGAAAAGAGCTATTGTGGGAAACCGATTAATGGGGTGGATGAGGTTAGGTAAATTGTCAATGGGATCGTCACACCCTTCAATGTGCAAGTACCAGTCGAGTGTTTTCCACTAGACAAATCGAGGAGGTGTGGAAGGAGGTTCTTTTGAGTATCTTTATGCACATATGCTAGAATAGTATTTTCCGCCCATTAATGGTAGTCATTCTGCGGATAAATTTTTTTGAGATTAGGATGAAGCACAAAGCATTCGAGTGCGTGAATCTTGCGGAGTGCAAAAGACGAAAAATTTTCAATTCAACTTTTGACTATATCCAAATTTTTTGGAGCCAATCCAAACCTCTTTAGGATATTTTTTTGTGATATCTATCTCAACAAGAATACGAAATGATAGATCTGTGGTCGTTGCTTGGTCAATTTGGAGAGGCCTACCAAAAAGGCCGCCAACAGCAAACAATACTTGATGAGTGACATAATGTATGCGCATGTTAGGAAAAGCAATCCAAAGAGGGACAATGGGAGATTCCTCTTTGACATCAAAGAGAGACCATTTCAATAGCATGAGAATTATGCACAAAATAAGAACGACGAAAAACACGAATAATCTAAATCATTTGAGAGTTGAATAAGAATGTGACGGGATCGACGCCGATAGTGAAAGTACCATAATTTTAAACTATGAAAGAAAGAGCAATATATTATCAAGAGTCAGCGTCAAGGGAGAATTTACCCACCAAAGCAAACTCAAAGGGCTTAGCAAGCTCAACATCCTGACCAACACATAACGCTCCCAGATATAAGATGTCAAATGAGATTAACCAAGCATTCGAAGGGAAGATAAGCGCCTTTGAATGATTTAACAACAGAGCATAGCAAGTGAGTCTAGAAACCTCGGGAGTCGAGCGCAGTCTTGCCAGAAGACGGTCGGGATTCGAGACTAAAGCCTCGCCATTTCTCAATTCCGAGGACACACACCATAGGGAGAGCAAATGCTCGGCCGGAGAGAAGCACGCAAGCGGCCCAAAACCCGAGAACGACCAATCCACCGAGGGGAAATCAAATTCGCCAGAGAGGGAGCGCAGCCGAGAGGGAGCGGTAGGTGATCTCCTACCCTTAGCATAAACCATTCCTCACCTCTCATTCTTTCAAGTCAAACTCCAAATCAATTCTATTTGATTTTCTCAAAACTCTAAATCAATTCCATGATTCATTTCTATGATTGAAATCCATGATTGAAACTGATTGAAACTCATGATCAAAATTCATCAAAATCCTTAAGTCCAAATTTTACCTAAGTCCTTAACCCTTCATTAAGGACTTAACCAAAATCATGATCTAAACCCATTCAAATCTTTAAAATTTTCTCATGATCGATTTATATTCTCATTTATATTCGTATTTCTAAATGAAATATAAATTCAAATCAATCATTCAAATCCAAAATCCAATATGAAGTCATTAAATTTTCTTAAGTTCCTTTAATTTTTCATTAAAGGACTTAGCCAAACTCAACCAATTGATCAAACCCATTCAAAACCTTAGGATTTTCTCATTTCTCATTTATATCCTCATTTATATTCTAATATATAAATGAAATATAAACATATCAATTCAATCAAATCCAAAAATCAAATTCCATACTAAAAATGCTTCAAAATCCCTTAAATTCATTAATTTCTCATTAATGGGTTCACCCTAAACTTTGATCAAACCACTTCAAACTCATGGAATTTTCTCAAAATATATTTGTATTCTCATTTATGTTCTCATATATAAATGAAAGATAAATATAAATCAATCAAATCCAACTAAAAAAAAATTCAAATTAAATATTCCATTAAATCCTTTAAATTCTCTTTAATGGATTGATCCCAAATCATGGCTAAACTCTTTCAAATTCTTGAAATTTTCTCATGATCAATTTATATTATCATTTATATTCACATATATAAATGAAATATAAATTCAAACAATCAAAACCACTTCCAAAAAATCAAACTCAAATCAAATCAAAATCAAATCTAAGTCTTTCAAGTCAAAATTTTGAACTTAGCCAAAATCATTTCAAATCAAGTCAAACTCTTGATTTTCTCTCATGGTTCAATCAATCCTACAATCATGAGCTCATATATAAATCCAAACCCCAATCCTTCAATCAAAACCCAAATCAAAAATCAAACCCAAGACTCCTTCATATTCTTCCTTTGAATATGAAATCTTCAAATGGATCAAATCCATTTGACTTCAAACCTCTTGTAAATGGATTTATATTTCAATCATAAGTCCATATACAAGATCAATCAACTTCAAATCAAGCTTTGACCAAGTCATTTGACTCACTTAGGCTCACTTGACCCAAAGTAACCTAAAGTACCCTTATGAGCCAACTTTTGATCCTAACCAAATTGGATTGAACTAAACTCATATATCCATCTCATCATGATCAACAATCATCATGGGATGATCAATCAATCAAATTGGATCAAATTAAGTCAAACCTAAGGGTTGACCAAGTCAACACTTAACCTAAAATGAAACCTATCATAGGCAAAATCCATCATAGGCCAAATTGATTGAAACCATTGATCCAAGTTCACTCATGACCTATGTTTGAACTTGACCAAGTCAACCTTGAGCCAACCCATTTGGCCCACTTGATCCAAGTTGACCCGTTTTAACCTAAAGGGCCAAAATGTGTCAAAACTTGATCTAAGCCAAATTAATTAGAACCAATAGGTCAAGTCCATTCCAAATCACTTGTGGAACCTGACCAAAGCCTCCATTGGCCAACTAGACCCAACCTAGCCCAATTGACCTTAGACCCAACATGACCTAAAGGGGTCATGTTGAGCCAAATTTGAACTTAACCCAAATTGATTGCAAACAAAGATACCAATCCACTTCATATGACCAACCAAACCTAAACCCACCTTTGACTTAACCCAAATAGGTCAAATCGGTCAAATAGGTCAATTTGATCCATTTGACCTAAATGGGTCATATGAGCCAAAACCAAATCTAATCCAAATTGAACCAAACCAAAGGCACCAAAACATTTCAAATGGTCATATGAACTTGACCCAACCCTTGGTTTGACCCAATTTGACCTATTGGTCATCTTGACCCAAGTTGACCCATTTTGATGTAAATGAGTCAACATGAGCCAAACCCTATCAAATGGATTCCAAATCTGTTGAAACTTGGCTCAACCTATTTTCTCCACATACCCAACATATCCAAATTGAAAAATTAAAAAATGACCATTACCCTAGTCCATAGAACAAATTTTGGCTTAGCCCATGGGTATTTTGGTCATACACTCGTCATAAACACTTGAGGCTCTCCTAAAACCTTTAGAGGACCTAATGATGAGTGGTGCACCCAACCCAATAGATTTGGGTTAGCCTAATTGGCCCCAAGACCAAACCCGACCCATAGGCATGAAATTGAAATTCTAAATTCCTCTCTTAAGCTCAAACTAAGCACATGGGGAGCTAGGGATCCACTCCTCTGGCCAAACCGACCATGTGCCAACTCCTAACCATCAAAATAAACTCTCCATTATGATCAATTGGATCAAAATGGCAACACAAGTGTCGGCCGTCCGATCCTTCATGGGGGAGATATACTCCCCTAATTCAGTACTGTTTTCACTCACTCACACTTGATTGGAACCGGGGAAGCTTTAGCAAACATCAGAGAGCCTTCCCAAGGTCCCTAGAGAGATTTTGAATCTTATTTTTCTTAGTTTTGCATAATGCAAAATAGGGTAGCTTGATCCAACACTGAACTTCTTCCACACTAAACCTCCTTCCAATTCCTCTTGCACATTTGATCTATCGTCGCCCCAAGCTTAAGTCCCAAAAGTCAAGGGGAGTTCAATTAAAATCAAAGCCGCAAAGGAGTGAAGAGAGTTGGTCCATAGAGCTATCACTCCAACCTCAAGTGCTCATCAACAAAGTTGCTCAACATCAAGCTCCAAGGAATTGAGTGTCTGATCATGTGAGGTTAGTTATTTTTGACCAATTCTGATGTGGGTCTTGTGAAGAGAATTCAATCTCATGATCTTAGCCATTGGATTTGTTGGTTTCTAGATGGTGGTAAGTAATCCAAATCGAAGCTCAATCAAGGCTTGGATGGATCCCATTCTTCCTAAGCTTCAGTAGGGATGAATCTATCACCATCCATTCATGCTATTTGGATGGACGGCTGAGATTATTCACATGTTTTATAAGCTGTTATCCATTTTATAAACCACGAGGAGATCCTCATTTGATCGACCATAGAGATCAAAGTGCACCGCCATACACCACCAGAGTGACATTTATGGGATGCTCAGCACATGTGTAAAGCACATTGACCGCCGCCACTTCGTGAGAAGAAGGATTAGTTAGGGATTTAATTAAATGCTAATTAATCCCTAGATCTTCTAAAATTCATAACTCTCTCTAGAAAATCAAAAAATATAAAATAAAATCCTACGAATAGATAATTCAACTTAGATTATTTTAAAATTAATTTCAATGAGTTTTGAATTATGATTTTCTTTAAATTTGGGTTTGATTGGAAGTGTATTTTGCTAATTACTCTTTAATTAGGCCTATGATTAATCCCAAATTTCTGGGTTTTAGGGATGACTTCCTCCCTTTTTTTTGGCTTGATTAGAATAATTGCATATAATTTCCTTAATTACCCTTCATATTAAGCATAATTAGGTATGATAAGGGTTTTAACCTATTAAGTTGGACAAAGTTAGATCCAGTGAGTAAGGGTTTTATGGAATGATTTTGGGGCATTTCCCCTAAGCTATTCTCCTAAACCCCTTTTCTTTCCTTAATCCCCTTCTTAATTAAGGGTTAATTCATTAATTGTCCCTTTAAACAATTTTTAAAAAGTTTAAAAACCTCTAGAACATAAATAATCTACCTTGGATAGATACTTAGGTGTTTAATAGCCTAAGTCTAATTAAGGAAATTAAACCCTCTTTCATAAGTGTGAAAGGGGTGTTTTAAAAGTACTTAAGTAAAACCCCTTAGCTTAATTAACTCTTAATTGTGAGCCAAATTGCATCAAGCCTTTTCATTATTAGGTGCATTGCAAATTTAAATATCTTGTGGGTTTTATGTCATCTCATTGGCTCATAATTACTTAGTTAATTTTCTAAGGTGGTGTGTAAGTTAATTGCCATTTAATTCATACCTTAACCTAATAAATGCTTAAAATGGATCTAATTAACTAAAAAATTAAACAAAATGCAAAAAACATGTGGAATGGGTTAGGACAGCAAACTTATCTCACCTTTTAAAATTAAATCAAACTTCAACTAAACAAAAAAATCATTTTTAAATTCACTTTGATTTATTCTAAGTTTTCTTATTCTTTAAGAATGTCTTTAGAATTTAAGTAAAGTGAGTTTGTTCATGTGATTTTATTGCATTATATCTTTCCCAACATGTTAAATTGTATGCCATGTGACTCATGCATCCATAATTTCATGTTTTCAGAATTTTAAAAATAAAATTGTTTACTTTATGTCAAATGTGCATGTGTTGGCTAAAGTAGAATATGAGTGGCTATTATCATTACTAAATCCAAAATATTTTCAAAACTTATAAATAAAACATCAAATCTAAAAGTGTGCTATTCATATTTTAATTATTAGCTTGCATGTGATGAATTGTAAAGCATGCTTAGTGTAGCATTTTCCTTCTTTCTTATGTTAACATAGTTTGAATATGGGTTAAGATGGTTCATTTGAAAAGAACCCAACACTTACTTAATCCATACCCTATTCATCTCTATGCTATCATCTAAGAAGGATTACACTTGCATGAATAAATTACATAAAAAAATAAAACAAAAAATTTTTTGCATATCCTTTTCCTTTCATTTTATACATATGAATTTAAGGAAAGTGGTATATTAGTCTGACAACCTGGTTAGGCTTTAAGTAGCCCTAAGTAGGTCTTGTACCTTACACCCTGGTTAACAATGATGCGCACTCACTTATGCCTTTCTTATTTCATATATGTATGTGAAAATTGAAGAAAGAATTATTCTTCTACTTAAGAAAATCATACATGCTTAAACTTCTAAATTTTCTTAAATGGATTACTTAGCATGCATCATAAAGTGTGTTAACTACTCTCATTTGCATGTATAGGTATGCTTAGGGTCTATCCATATGCATGTTATATATGTTGGGAAAGAAAAGATGTATATATGTGAATTTTGATTCATTTTATTTAATCTTAAAATGCCTTTCTTTTTTGAATAGGTTTGTTTAGATTTATCTAAACTTAGGATTAATTAAAAGATAATTAAAATATTCACCTAAATGAAACTAAAATGTGAACTACCTTAGAAATTACTTAGGAAGGAAAGAGAAGTCTTCTTCTCTTTCTCTTATAACTTAAATTAAGTTTCACTCAAACCAAAATAAAATATGAAATAAAAATGATCAAAAATATTTAAACAACTTAAATGAAACCCTTATCTAAGTTGAATATGCCTTTCATACTTAGAAAACTTGAACCCAAAATCTTAAGCTAAGCATACCACACATACCTTCAAAGCATATACATTAGCCTAAGTCACCACTTCTAGCCTTAGGTTAGGTCGGCATGGTTTGATGTTATTTTATTGAATATTTTAGACTGATGTGGTGTATGCTCATAGAATGAATGGTAGGACATGCTTAGTCTAACTATTCTTTTATCTGAGATTGTGCTAAGGGCTATCATAAATAAAAATATAAATGCTTCTTGCTTGGCTTATACCCTAGCATAATCCATATAGGTGGACTCACCCATGTGTGGGGTGATAAGTCCAATATACATTTGGATTTGTAAAACCTTTATTTTGGTATTAGTTAGATTTATGCTTTTCCTTTCATGTAAAATTTATATATTTAGATTTTGGAATGATTTGTTATGGGGATTAGGTGAGGTCATAAGATTCCATCTTATGCACCATGTGAAGCCTTGGAGCACCTATCACAACCTCCAAAGGAAGATCAAAGAAGAAAGAAAGAAAAGAAGAAAGAAAAAAGAAGAATAAAGCTTGAAGACCCCCATAACAATGAATTCCTTTGATTAATTTAATTCATTTGTAATCGGTTGTATAAGGGTAGAGCTCGCTACCCAATTTGATATTTTTTTTGGTTTGGTGGACAATAAACGACCTTTTATTCTTTTTTTGTGTTATTTTATAAATTGATTGATGTTTGTTAATTTGCATTAAGTGGCATGCTTTTCCTAGTTTCTTCCTTGCTTTATGTATGTGGATTAGGCTCTTTAGGGAAAAATAAATTTTTACCCAACTTAAAAAACTTAAATTAAAACTAAATAACTCATAACCTCTAAAGCTAGGTTTAAAATCAAGATAAAAGAATTAGCAACCCTAGCTAGGATGAGTTCTTTTTTTTTATAACATCAAAATGCATTATTTCACTCTTGATTGAGGGCTTCCATCTTTGCTGAGAACTGCTTGACCTTTGAGGCCGGTGGAAACTCTCTCCTTTTCTCTGATTTTGGCCAATTATTTTCTCATGCATTAGTCATAAAATCCTATTAGTTGAGTCAAAATAATTGTCCAAAATGAAAATAAAATAAAATTTGAAATGCACTAGATGTAGGTCATTTGAAGCATGCCCCTTTACATGATCTAGTCTCTTTAGGAAGTGAGTTTAAGGACTTAGTTTTTTTTCTAAATAAAAATAGCCTTGCTATCTTGCATAAGCATAAAGACTTGCCTACATGTATTTAAAATCGTAGGAGGAGTTAGTTGGCCACCCCTGTGATTGTAAGTCCAAGCATGGGGTGGTTTGTCCTCTCTGTGGAGGCAAACCAATTACCCATTTTTTCTTAGATTTAGGTTTTGCTGCCTCCCCCTAGATTTAGGTCGCTTTCTCCCTTGTGCCATAAGCATAATTCTCACCTCTTAGCATTTTCTTAATCTTGTGTTAAGGAATCTTAAGTCCTAAAATTCTAATGAAAAATATAACTCAAATAAACTAAATCAATTTCTAAAATGTAAAGCCCAATTTTAGGATAGTTTGAGATGCTCGCTAGATTTCCTAGCATCATGAGCATCTCCTACTTATTCCATTTTGGCTCGATAATAACTCTTTGATCAATCCCATTTGATCTTCAAATACAAACCAATCGATTGATAGTCCTTCCTATTGAAATCTTCAGACATGATCATTTACCTTAATCAAGAGTTTTCTAAAGGATCCCATCCTTAGATGTAATTAACTATGGGGATTTGCCCTGTAGGAACTTAATGAACTTAGTTTAAAATAAACCTACTTTACTTTTCCATGTAGGGAAGAATCTCGTACATATGCACCCATCATCCTTAGAGTCCTTATTGAGGTGATTGGTTCCATTAAAGGGTAGACTTCTATCTTTCGATAGTACACTATACCTTGATGATCCCATCACTTGAATAAGTAAGATCTGCATCTTACCAAGATGAATACATATATCTCTTGCCTTTCTCCAACATTTGAAGGTGACTTTATAGAAATTTTTTTCATCATAGATTTCTCTGGTGACTCTGCTGGGGATGGTTCCTCTCTCCATCTTTGATAAATGATCATTGTATTTGAGTATCAATAGTAGGCTTGTACTTTGGTATGAATCCAAGACTATCCTTCTTCCGTTGGCACTTGGCTCATTTCACTCTTGAGTTGAGTTAGCCAACATCTTTAGGTTTTAGGACCGCATTCCTTGTTGGTCTTAAAACCCCCATTTGGTCCTCCAATGGGTAAAATGAAAAGATCTAAATAAAAAGAGAACATCTTTAAAACTTCCTCCTTATCATTTTCATGATAAGGAAATGTTCATCCTAAAATAAATAAAATCTTCCATAAAGAACTTTGCATTTCAAAAGCACCTTTTTTTTAAAAAAATGCACTTAATAAAATATTTTCCACAAATTTTTTCACCTTCATTTAACAATTCCCATAATGATTACATGTAGGGATTTTTCAAAAAAATAATATAAAATAAATAAAACTAATATTTTTTTTTCAAAACCATAAATGCACACCTTCTTTCAAATCCAGTCTGATGAAGATGTCATTTTCAAAATAAAATGAATAATCATCCTTTCCAAAAATGACAATCATAATCATAAAATTTTCAAAAAAGCACACATTAATTTTTCTATTCAATACACTCATACTTATTGACTGAAAAGTTCATTTGTAAACAAAATTAAACTTTTCAAAAAAAAAAAAAAAACACATGAACATCTTCATTTAATATACTTAAATTTATTAAATGAGATTTCATCCAAATAAAATAAAAATTATTTAGAAATCCCACTTAAACATACCTCACATATGTTTTAAATTTGTATTCCTCCCTTTCAAAAAAGCAACAATCACACACAAAAAAATTTCATTTTTCAAAAATAAAAAAATTGATTTCCATTCTACATACTTAAATTTGTTGAATGAAGGTCCTCTTTTCAAAACATTAAATCAACAATCAATCTTCAAAATTTTCAAACACATTTGGAATTTCATAGCATAATCAAATTTGTTAAGTGAAGTTTCAAATCCAAAATCATCAACAATCATAATTCAAAATTTTCAAACATTTTTGAACTTCATTTAACATACAAATTTGTTAAGTAAAGTTTCCAAATCCAAAATCAAAATTTTCAAAATTTCAAACACATTTTGGAACTTCATTTAACATACACAAATTTGTTAAGTAAAGTTTAAACCAAAATCAAAAAATTTTCAAAATTCTAAACACATTTTGGAACTTCACTTAACATTCAAATTTGTTAAGTGAAGTCTCAACCAAAATTTCAAAATTTCAAACACATTTGGAACTTCATTTAACATACCCAAATTTGTTAAGTAAAGTTTCCAAATCAAAATTCAAAACTTTTCAAAATATTTTGGAACTTCACCTAGCACTCACTAAGTAAAGTTTCCAAACCAAATAAAAATTCAACACCTTTGAACTTCTTCCAGCATACCAAATTTGCTAAGGAGAAGTTTCCATTTTCAAAATCAAAATGAAATCAAAATTTTAAACACACATTTGAATTTCATTTAGCATTCCAAATTTGCTAAGTGAAATTTCCATTTCATAAAACCAAGTGGGATTCCATCTTTAGCATACCAAATTTGCTAGAGTTGAAACTCCATTTTCAAAATTTTTCAAAATAAAACAAAACACTTAGGATTCTCTTATCATACCAAATTTGCTAAGGGATCCTACCCTTTTTCAAAAATCAAGATTTTTCCAAACAAATGAAGCACTTAAGATTTTTCCTAGCATACCTAAATTTGCTAAGGTTCCTATTTTCAAAATTAACAAAACCCACTTGGATTCTTCACTTAGTATACCTAAATTTGCTAAGTAAGAATTCTAAATTCTTCAAAAAAAAAAAAAAATCAAAACAAAACAAAATCAATCACTTTACTTCACTTAGCATACCTAAATTTGTAAGTAAAATTCCAAAATAATTCAAACAACACAAAATCATTTGACCTTACTTTAACATACCCAAATTTGTTAAAGGAAAGGGTCCTCAAAATCACAAAAAATTCAAAAAAAAAAATGAACCTATGGAAGCATCTTAAAAATTTTGAATCCATATTTCAACATACTAAATTTGTTGAAGTTTGATTCATATTCAAATTCCTCTTTCAATCAATCTTTCAAATTCATTTGAACCCCACTTAACACTTCCAAGTTGTTGGATGTGGGTTCAAATTTTAAAATTCAAAATTCAAAAATATATGGAGATAGAAACGATGCAAGTTCATTTCTCATTGATTCTTTCCAAGATGCTTTTAGTGTTTACTAGCTGTAATGCTGTTCTAAGTTCTTTACCTTCCCTCATGACATGGATCGCCAGGATCAGACTCCTCCATTTGGACCATACCCATTTGATCCACTTTGGCCATGGATTTGAGGGAGATCACTTGTGAGGGCATTCCCCACCACTCAGTGGGATGAAGGTGGTGAAGTCCATCGTGGTAGACTTACCCTCATTTGAGATTCCTCAGAAAAGAGGAAAGCTGGTAGTACCACCTTTGATGGTTTCGGCTATAATACCCAGTCATAATTGAGCGCCCAACCCAGTTGCTCAGCCCCTTGAGAGTTAGCACCACCACCCATCTCCAAGGGTAAGGCTCCTGATCTCGTGGATTTCCTCCCTACATTTGAGTATGGGTCTAGCTCCTCTTTTATTCAGACAACATGAAAACAAGAATGTATGATCAAACGGTTCCACCGTGATAGCTAGAGAGCTAGGTCGCCATGGATGAGTCTCCATGATCACATCACCACCGGTTATGAAACTAATTTCATCCTCTCTCAGATCACAGAGAGGATGCCGTGAGGATTCGCTTCACCTCCTCCTGGGTGTAGTTCCAAACAGTTTAGTAGGAGTTGTATGCCAACCCGCTCGTTTCTTCGCATAGTGGAGCATACATTTGAGTCCGTGGTTTAATGATGATCATTATCCTCGCAGTGGGGAGATAGATCACAGAGAGGGCCCGAGGCCCATACATCACATATCACTGCAGAGAGCAAAGGTTCAAATCTAGCTTCACTTTGTCAATTTTTCTATTTCGGCTACCCGATCGACCATACCGATAGTATCCTCCTCATGCCATCATAGGGTAGCTTATATACTGAGAGGTGGTGTCTCCCCACTCTCACCCATCCGCCATCTCCAGTATAGTTTCTAGCATCACCCATCCCATCCAAGGCCATGAAGGCCGCATCCGGGAGAAACGTACCCTGTTGGTGATCCAGCTATGGCCAAGGGATCCCACTCATCCTACACCACCCATTATGGTAGGTCGAGCTCCCCGCTTCAACCTGCTCCAATGGTGCGGAAGGAGTGTGACCCCTGAGCATCGTGGTTCCTTCACCAACTCCCCATTCAAATGCGAGATGGATGACTACTTGGATATCTAGATGACAATAAGTGGGTGAGGATCATTAGATCATTGCCTATTATAGCTAATCAGGATTATCATTCTTCCAACGAGTACCCGATAGATTGACTCCCAAACAAATGGTCGTGCCTCTCGCCACGAGCAATGATAATCCACGCCCCAAACTTTTGTACGAGTTAGATCGATCCTTAGATGAGATAGTTGCACACTATTTTATGGAGAAAAAGGAGATCTTAGGGTATGCATGGTCGATGAAGAAGAGTCGATCCCAAGATGACTTGATGGGGATTCAACAAGCATGGTCGATACTAGGTTCTCTGGGAGCAACAGGCCATGGAAGGTGATGAGGTTGATCAAGAAGACACCACGGAATCAACCCATCACCTCCGATAGAAGTTAAGGCAGAAAGATGAATAGATTGATGGGATGGCACAAAGCTGGACTTGTTAGCAGTGGTCGTGCTTCGTAAGCAAGCCCTTCTAGTTCATCCTAGTATAGTGATCCAACTGAACCAAGTGCATGTCTTAGACCCAATTAAGACTCTACCTCCATTGAGCAAGGTAGCACTAATAGGAAGGTAGTGGATAAGTACATACATGAAAAAGATTTAAATCCATGGTTGAAAGTGAAGGAAGCTTTGGCTCAAGCCCTGGGAGGATCATCGGTAGACCCTAGAGGAATTTGATGCATATCCCAAGGGTTTCATCCTCCTTCCTTCAAAAGCTTCAATGATAGTGGGAACAAGCACATATAGCTCATTTAGGAGTTATTGTAATGGTGGCAAGTGATGCTTTACTCTTTAGACTCTTTGTTAGCCTGTATCACTTTTGATTGGTATGAACACCAATGGTTCAAGACATTTGAAGTTAGAGCAACTCTTCATCAAGAGGTTTTGAGGAATCAAAAGGGTTATGTAGGTGATCTCATTATAGTACAACAACATCGTAGTGAGTCTCTTATTGATTATATTCTCTGATGGCATAACCTGAGTATGAAGTGTGAACCGCAGCTGTCTGAACAGCATGCCATTGAGATTCTCTTGAAGAATATCCATATCCCGATTGCCTTCATGCTTAAGGGCTTCACCATAAAGACATTTGAGAAGCTAATCAACAAGGAGTCTAGTCTACAAGGAGAGGCCAAACAGTTGCCTTTCAAGATTAGTTCCCAAAACAAAAGTCCTAAAAGGTCTATGAAAAGAAAAAAGTGAGTATAAGTGGTTGACAAGGCCTAGAGATCCCCCGAGACCACAACCTCAGACTCCACCTCTCACCACCATGCAACCCTACCCTCCACTAGCCTCCATGGCCAAGATACCACCTCATATACCACCACCAAAGAAGTGGCATGCATATCCAAGTATGGTCCACCTACTCTTTAGATAAGTTAAACAAACCTTATTCTTTAAGAGGAGGTAATTAGAAAAAAATCTTTAAGAATCTCTTAAAGAAACTTGATTTTAGCTACCCGAGCCTAGAGACCGAGAAGTAGGTAAAAAAGTCATGATCCAAACTTTTGCCCTTACCACCATATGCTAGGCCACATTTTGGAGGATTGCTTTACATTCAAGGCTTGAACAGTTTCAAGACCGTGTAGTTATCCCAAAGAATACCTTGTGAACAACCTTCTAGTTCCATTAGGTAATCCTTGGGATACAAGTGATCCTACCAAAACCAAAGAAGGTTGGGACATTTCATCCCCCTAAGATAATTCAAGATCAAGAAGCTTTCCTGGTGCTGAGTCACTCAAACCCAACTCCCAAGGAAGGTTTGCAAGTTTCCAATGCCAACTCTAGAAAGTGGGAGCTCAAGAGCAGCAACATGTGTCGCAGATAGCCTTAGCATAGCCACCATATGTCTAGTCTCCATTGTAGTTTTCACACCGGTGACTTCTTCCATTTCAGCAAGTTCTTCTGTTTCTTCTACTAGTAAAACTCTTGTATCAGCGGATAAGGTCATCAAACCCCTTACCCCGCTCACTCTACTTGACTTCTACTTTGTACCTCCAAAAACTTCTAAGAAATTAAGGAATAAAGATGATTTGAATTACATCTATGTCTCCTCTGATGAGTTATCTTCTTCTATTCTTAACGATAACTCTTCAAGTCTAATTATATCTTATCTTCCTCTTTCAAGTTAGATTTTCCAACTCTAAATACTACAGGTTCACCTCTTGAGATAGACTTGGAATCATTTGATTTTGAGAGTCCCATAGGATAAGCTGTAGGTGAGCCTGAAGTGCAGGTAGAACTTGCCACCACTTTACCTCCAAAGATAATCGAAGTCAACCTCCATAGTGGCAATGTCCTACCTCCTAGGGTAGCACCTCAAGAAAGAGGAAAAGAAGTCATTGGTACAGAAGATCAAGAAACCCCTCCACAGGATGCTCCACCCATGGATATGCTTGTGGAAGACAAGCTGAAGGTGGATTACAATGTCCTTTCTCATCCAAGAAACTTTCCATCTAAGCTAAGCATATATGATGCTCTTGTCTTATCCAAAGAAATGAGGGAATCACTAATCAAGGCCCTCCTTGATCCTGAGATATGCTTACCTCAATTGACTGCTAGAGGTGAGGAAGCACACTATGCAAAAGAAGCTCAGGGGATCACCTTCACAGATGAGGACCTTCTACTGGGGGACTTAGAGCACAACCGCCCTCTACAGTGACATGGATAGTTCAGACTCGTGGTTCTCATGGATTCAGTGTGCATTGGTGAACATTATGAGTCTAAAGACCCTTGCCTATTTGAAGATCGACATCCTCTCCAAGGAGATAGATGATGTTGAGAGGATTCAATGATCAAGTGGGAGGCTTTAGGTTCTACCTTGGAGATCGGTGACCGGAAGACCAAGCCAAGTTCTACATCATTGATTTGAATACTTCATTCACTACTTGCTTGGTAGGCCTTGGATACATCGTAACAAGATCATCCTCCCTTCATCAAGTTCAAAAAAAGATGGAATTGAATATGTCAATGGGATGAAAAGCCATTTTAGTTGAGAGGTTGAGATTTATGAGGACCTACTATCTTCCTCAAAACACCCTTTCTCAACTTGGACAAAATTCAAATGCAAAATAAAAGAAAAGAAAATGAAGAAAAAGAAAAGATAAAAGAAAATGAAAAAAAAAATAAAAGTCCAAGTGAATAAGAAAGGGAAATTGAAGAAAAAATAGAACTGCATATCACATTCCACCCACAGTTCATTCCATCATATGGACATGTGGGTATGGCTCAACCTCCACAGAGGTGAGGTAAATAGAGGCACTAGAGGTGGGAGACTTGGTTTTCCAAGAGGTCATGTTCCAGCTCATGAGTACCCCTACTATTCACATAGACTTGGAATCCACCGGAGGATGAGTCCATAATGTGATTAGTATACAACCAACCCCTTAGGTTCCATTGAGGTGACTTTGATCTGCAGAGATGAAGACTGCCTCCAAGCAAAGCAAAGTATTCAAATGGTTTATGTGAAACTATCGGAAGAGTTGGGAACCTTAGCTCTTACCTCACTTACATCTCTAAAGTTGAAGGTTTAGTAGTTAAGGAAGTCCCTAAGTCTTCCAAAGGACATAAAGGTAAGAGGTTCTTTTAGGTTCATCATCCTCAAGTCCTAAAGTTGATGTAGACTTGAGGAAGATACTTTAAAGAATTAATGGAATTACCTTTTTACTCACCTTGTGTTCAAAATCTGCAAAAAGGTTTAGTTCCTGTCCAAGGTCGAATAATAAAAAAGCTTATGGAACAATGTGGAAGCACAATCAAGAGGGACTAGGATTCAATAGTGGGTCCAAATGATGATGAAGATTATTGCCTAATTGTTACCAACCATTTGAGTCTCGATAGTTTTCTCACACATCCCAACTCATATGAGAATGTGTGTTTAGAAACTTCAGATGATCCAGATGATCTTCAAGTCAATAATGCACCTCCAAAATTTGAAGTGTAGATTCATTCAACAATAAACAAGCTCAAAGAAGTCAATCTCGAGATAGAAGAAAATCCTCGCCCGACGTACATCAGTTCATTGCTAAATGAAGAAAAAATTAACGACTTAGTTAGGCTATTGATAGAGTTTAAATACTTCTTTGCATGGACTTATGAAGAAATGCTCAAATTATCTCCTGATGTTGTAGTCCACAAGCTAGCAATAGATCCTAACGTTACAACTATTAAGCAAGCTCCTAGACACATGCGATTAGAAATTGAGAAAGGTCATTTCAAGTAAAAGCGATCGATGTTGGTTTCATCGGAAGAAAAATATCTACGTTAGCTAGTGTCATTAAGAAGAAGAATGGCCAAATTCACATTTGCTTGATTTTAGGGACTTAAATAAGGCATGTCCTAAGGATGAGTTTCCTCTTCCTATACTAGAATTAATGATGGACATTGCCTCATCTCATGCTGTGTTCTCTTTCATGGATGGATCATTTGACTATAACCAAATCAAGATGTCTCCTGAAGATGAAATAAATATTGCTTTTCGAACTCCGATCAGAATCTTCTATTATAAAGTCATGCCTTTCAACCTTAAAAATGCTGGTGCTACAAACCACCGGGCCATGACACAGATCTTCAATGAACTCATCCATCATCAAGTTGAGTGCTACATTAATGATCTCATAGTCAAGAGTAAAGAAAAAGGAAGATCACATCTTTTATTTGAGAGTAATTTTTGAATGATTAAGATAATAAAACCTCAAAATGAATCCCCTGAAGTGTGCATTCGAAGTCGCTTTAGAGAAATTCCTTGGGTTTGTTGTTCGACACTGGGGAATAGACATAGATCCTAAAAAAATCAAAGCTATCTTAGAAATGCCACCTTTTAAGAGTTTAACTCAACTCAAATCCTTTCAAGGATGTGGTGTATCTAAGATGCTTTATCTCAAACCTATCGGGGAGATGCAAGCCTTTCTCAGCACTTATCAAAAGGACTCCAAGTTTAAGTGGGACGATAAGTGCCAGCATGTATTTGAAGACATCAAAGAATACTTGGTGAAGCCACCAGTTCTAGCAGCCCTATCCGGTGATCCTTTACAATGCATTGGATGACTCTATCGTGCCCAAGCCAATGATGATGAAGGAAAGTGCACCTCTACGTCGTCATCCTCTTCTCTATCCACCTATTGAAAAAATATTGCTTAGCTTTGATCTTTGTTCTATGACATTATATGCTTCTCATAAGGTGAACTTGATCTCTAGATAAATCCATCGGTACCTCGCATGACACATCGTTTGGCTCATTGGTCCATGATACTCTCGCAGTTTGACATCACTTTCGTATCCCTCCATGTGATTAAAGGATAGACACTAGTGGATTTCTTGGCAACACACCCACTTCTGATTCTACTTTGATGATCTCCGATGATCAAATCATGAACTTGAACTTAGGAAACCACCGATGGGAGATGTATTTTGATGGTGCTTTGCTTCTTTTCTTAAAGGTGAAGCATCTATTCTCCAGGAAAGGTAGGGGTAGGAATAGTTCTTCTAACTCCAAACTGATGTGATGAGATTCTCATATTATCTTTCCAACCCTAACAAAGCGAGTATGAGCTTTGATTGCGATGAGTTAGCCATCACTCGGTCAAGAGCATCAACATCTTTGGGGATTCTCGGTTGGTGATCAACCATTATCGGGTCTTACGGTCCTCAAAGCTTAGTCATTACTAGTATCATGAAGCTTTGAGACTGTCCTATTTACATTATTCCCCAAGCAGAGAACACAATAGCAGATTCCTTGGCCAAACTTTGAATTGGCATGTCCAAGATGAGTCCATTTTAATAAGGGTCCAAAATAGAGTCCTTTCCTTATTGATTGAACTCATCGAGACTTTCTCTTGAAGGGGAGGTTATTTGCCAAAGGATGAGGAACTAGATTGGAGGCAACCATTCATAGATTATTTGAACACCAAAACTACCTCGGGAAATCTCCATCGGTGAAACAAAGATGGCACCACCTGCGGTCTTTTTCCATATGGTTACGTTATTTAGAAAATGAAGCCCTGGCATTATGTCGAGGTACATTCAGGTCTATGTGGAGCACATTAGTCTGGTCCAAAGATGAAGTCAAAAATCAAAAGACTTGGATATTACTGGCCTTCTATGATCACAGATTGCATGGACATAGCTAGGATATGCCATCAGTGTCAAGTGCACGGTGTGGTCCTCCACCAGCCACCTAACATTCTATACCCTATATTGGCTTCATGGCCATTTGAGTGTTGCTTCGTAGGTCCGATCGATCCTCCTTCCAAAGGGCATCGATTCATCTTCATCTTAGCTGCTACTTTTCAGTGGCGGCCATCCCAGAGGTAGCTCACCATGTGCTTCAATATAGGTGCCTCAACAAATTATATCGATAATGGTGCATTCAAAATGAAGAGCTTCACCGAAGACATGGTATAGGAGATACTACCATCTACTAGAGCTAATGGCTTAGCGAAGCATTCAACAAAACTCTCATCTAGATCCTAAAAAGAGATGATAATAAATGGCAAGCGGTTAGTTTGAAGCCTTGTGGCCTACCACACCACCACACACTCCTACTCCATTTTCTTAGTGTATGGTTTGAAGTCTTCCTTTAAGTTCAACTCCATCACTAAGGATAGCATTGGGTAACAAGATCACTTCAAAACAAAATGCAAAGTTGAGGTTAGAAGAACTTAGAGGTTTAGAGGAGAAGTGCCTACGGGCATCCCAGAACCCTGAGTTATATAAAGCCAAAATGATTCAAGCTTTCAAGAAGCTTATCTGCCCTAGGTCTTTCCAAGTAGGAGAACTTGTGTTAGTCATAAGGAGACCAATTGTTGCCCGTCAAAAGATGAGAGGCAAGTTTGAACCCACTTGGGAATGCCCCTATGTCATAAAGAAGGTCTACCAAGGAGGATCTTATTAATTTATTGATTGTAAAGGGGAACACCCGATGCTTCCAATTAATGGACTCTATCTAAAAAAATATTACCCATGAAATAAAATTTGTTTTAAAATGATCATTAATAAATAGAACAAAATCTGATTCCATTCATCAAATCTTCTCTTATTTCGAAGCGTTGTTTTGTTTATCTTGCGAATCTACTGTGATGTGTTTAGGGAAAGTATAAGTGTCCCCAAGTGGCATACTATCACTTTTTCACAACACAAACACAATCTCCTGATGCTTTTAGAGTAGGTGTAAGAGTCCCCAGAGGCATCTTATTTCTTTTAACACATGCATAAAACAAACACAAATCTTTTATCCCTGGCTATTTTGATGTGGGAGCAAGCCCGTTGTGGTACTCACTCATTATTTTCTGAGGGTTGACATACTACCTATTAGGTGTCACATAGGTCATTTGTTAGGTGGATGTGAGTCCCCACACTTTCTTCTTGACTTGATCATTGCAAACCAATGGTGCCTTGTCAGTTTAGTAGGCTTCACTGCGCAGCCAGTAAGCTACCCCATATTTATTTTGTTTAAGAAGATGTGATTCCTTGAGCTTTCTTCTTAAATTAGCCATCATGTTCTAACTAGGTTGAGTAAATTTGAGGTTTAGGATAAGTCCTCCAGAGGCTCCTTAACTCTTGACTATGTTTGAGTCGATATAAGTCCCCCAATGGCATTCACTCAGTAGCCACCCTTGGTCGGATATCACCTGTCGAGTCGAAGATAGACTATCCCGATAATCAGTTTCACTATAGGAGGATGTGAGTCCCTAAGCTTTCTTCCTAGGTTGATTGTTTGCGGAGCACCTTAGGTTGGTTGATGTTTTACATGACTCACCCGGTGAGTACACCACTCTTGGCGAATATGAGTCAGTGCTTTCTCCTTGAGTTGGACATTAAATACCTTAAATTTATGACTAGTCATGTCATTTTTCCAAGTGTTGGATTAAGCCTTTACGCCCATCCCCTGGGCACTCAATTTGGATCAAGTCCTTTGCACCATTTAGACACTTGCGTTACTTTTGGATTGGATAGTCCCCTTTCCTAGTAACCCACCCTGTATTGGAAAATTTGTGGATGCATTCTCCCGTTCAATAAATCTGAGATTGGTCTAGGCTGATATAAGCTCCTTCTCAATTTGATCCCTCACAAACCAACAGGGTTCATGTTAAAATAAACTAAACAAACAAACAAAATTAATTCTCTTATGGATTAGGAATTTAAGCCCCCAAAGGGCCCCTTCTCCCAAGCAGGCATCCTATCTTAAGGGCAAGTGCAATAGAGCTCCTTATAGGAATTGCTTGACTACCTGAGTTGATCTAAGTCCCCCAATGGCATTCATTTAATAGTCAGCCCTAGGTTGGGTTTGATTTATTGTCCAAAGCAACCGATCACCCCAGTGGTCTTTTCTAGTGGAAGATGTGATTCCCTGAGCTTTATTCCCTTAAATTGATCATTGCAAATCGAAAGGCACTCCTTTGGTCGGATAGTTCTCCCATTGGCCGGTAAGATGCTCCCTTTGGTTCAGTAAATCTGAGGTAGGTCTAGGCTTCTATAAGCTTCTTCTCAGTTTGTTCCATCACAAACCAATAGAATCCATCAAAATAAACTAAAAAAAATGAAATATATTCTTGACTATCTTTGAGTTGATCTAAGTCCTCCAACGACATTCACTTAATAGTCAGCCCTAAGTCGGGTTTGATTTGTTGCCCAAAGCAACCGGTCACCCCAGTGGTCTTTTCTAGTGGAAGATGTGAGTCCCCGAGCTTTCTTCCCTTAAATTGATCATTGTAAATTGAAAGACATTCCTTTGGTTGGATAGTTCTCCCATTGGCCGGCAAGCTACTCCCTTTGGTTCAGTAAATTTGAGGTAGGCCTAGGCTTCTATAAGCTCTTCTCAGTTTAATCCATCTAAACCAACAAAATCTATCAAAATAAACTAAAAAAAAGAAATCTATTCTTGACTATCTTTGAGTTTATCTAAGTCCCCCAACAACATTCACTCAATAGTCATCCCTAAGTCAAGTTCGACTTATTGCCCAAATAAACTGATCACCCTAGTGGTTCCGTGTTGTGGAAGATGTGAGTCCTCACACTTTCTTTCTAACTTGACCATGGTATATTGAAGGCATTCCCCCTTGGTTGGATAGCTCTACCTTGTGGTTGGTAGACTACTCCCTTTGAATTAGTAAATCTGAGCTAGATCAAGGCTGCCATGGTCCCTACTCAGTGTAGTTTATCGCAAACCAATTGGGTTCATCAAAACAAACAAATATAAAAATGAAATCCATCCTTGACTATCTTTGAGTTGTTCTAAGTCCCCCAGTGGCATTCACTTTGTCTAGGTTGGATGGACATGTTCCTTTAATATCCCTGGTCTGTAGTGGAAGATGTGAGTCCTCGAGCTTTGTTCTCTAAATTGATGGTTGTATACCGAAAGACATTATTTTGGTTGGACAACCCTACTTTAGACTATCCTTTTGGATTGATAAATATGAACTAAATTAAGGCCACCATGGTCCCTACTCTGGCATCTGAAACCAGATTTAGAATCTAAGAATTTTTAAATAGAAAAAATAATTACCAACCTCCTGGTGGTTCAAATGAAACAAATTCATTTACCTTCCCCAGTGGAATCAAACAAACAAACAAACAAACAAACAAATAACAACAATAACAATAATAACAACAAGCCTTTATCCCACTAAGTGGGGTCAGCTATATGAATCCTTTGTCTCCATTGTGTCCTATTATGTGTCAAATTCTCATTTAATTCAAGTATACTAAAGTCATTTTTTATACATCTTAACCAAGTCTTCTCCCTCAGTGGAGATATCTCCCTACTGAGATTCAAATCAAACCAACCTCTCATCCCCTTGTGGATGACTTGAGCCTACTTCCCTAGTGGAAGACTCACACTCTATCCCTTACTGGATTCTTCATTCTTTCTTATGTCTTGGACATAAGTAGAGCCACAGTGCATTAGGCTTTAGATTCTTTCTACTCTTTAGGTTAAGGATAGACTATTTCTGCTAATGCTTGTGATCTTTCATGTTATTGATCATTTTGGTCAACATCAATACATGCGGTGTACCTGGTTAGTCACACCGCACCTATTAAGCGCCCTTTGTTGACCTCATTTTTAGAATGAGCTCTTAACAACTCCATCTTAGACAAAGGATTCCTCTTAGACTTTAAGAGTTCCTTAGTCTTAAGACACATCTAGTGATTAGGTGAACACTCTCCTAGCCATAAAAGACTTAGATGATTTAGTCATAAGATTAGGTCATGCCTTAGGGGTGTTAGGAAAATCTCCTACCCTTAGCCTAAACCATTCCTCGCCTCTCCTTCTTTCAATCAAACTCCAAATCAATTCTATTTGATTTTCAAAACTCCAAATCAATTCCATGATTCAATTCTATGATTGAAATCTATGATTAAAACTTTTGATTGAAACTCATGATCAAAATTCATCAAAATCCGTAAGTCCAAATTTTGCCTAAGTCCTTAACCCTTAATTAAGGACTTAACCAGAATCATGATCTAAACCATTCAAATCTTTGAGATGTTCTCATGATCCATTTATATTCTCATTTATATTCATATTTATAAATGAAATATAAATTCAAATCAATCATATCAAATCCAAAATCCAATATCAAGTCATGAAATTTTCTTAAGTCCCTTTAATTTTCCATTAAAGGACTTAGCCAAACTCAACCAAAATCTTGATCAAACCCTTTCGAAACCTTGGGATTTTCTCATTTATCATTTATATCCTCATTTATATTCTCATATATAAATGAAATATAAATATATCTCAATTTATTCAAACCCAAAAATCAAATTCCATACTAAAATGCTTAAAAATCCCTTAAATTCATTATTTTTTCATTAATGGGTTCACCCTGAACTTTGATCAAACCACTTCAAACTCATGGGATTTTCTCAAAATATATTTGTATTCTCATTTATATTCTCATATATAAATGAAATATAAATATATATCAATCAAATCCAACTAAAAAAAAATTTGAAATTAAAAATTCCATTTAAATCCTTTAAATTCTCTTTAATGGATTTATCCCAAATCATGACTAAACTCTTTCAAATTCTTAAAATTTTCTCATGATCAATTTATATTCTCATTTATATTCACATATATAAAAGAAATATAAATTCATACAATCAAAACCCCTTCCAAAAAATCAAATTCAAATCAAATCAAAATTAAATCTAAGCCTTTCAAGTCAAAATCTTAAACTTAGCCAAAATCATTTCTAATCAAGCTTCGATTTTCTCTCATGGTTCAATCAATCCTACAATCATGAGCTTATATATAAATTCAAACCCCAATCCTTCAGTCAAACCCAAATCAAAAATCAAACCCAAGACTCCTTCATATTCTTCCTTTGAATATGAAATCTTCAAATGGATCAAACTCATTTGACTTCAAACCTCTTGTAAATGGATTTATATTTCAATCATAAGTCCATATACAAGATCAATCAACTTCAAATCAAGCTTTGACCAAGCAATTTGACCCACTTAGGTTCACTTGACCCAAAGTGACCTAAAGTACCCTTATGAGCTAACTTCTAACCAAATTGGATTGAACTAAACTCATATATCCCTCTCATCATGATCAACAATCATCATGGGATGATCAATCAATCAAATTGGATCAAACCAAGTCAAACCTAAGGGTTGACCAAGTCAACACTTAACCTAAAATGAAACCTAACATAGCCAAAATCCACCATAGGCCAAATTGATTGAAACCATTGATCCAAGTTCACTCATGACCTATGTTGAACTTGACCAAGTCAACCTAACCTAACCATTTTATTGACCCAGTTGACCCATTTTGACCTAAAGGGCCAAAATGTCAAAACTTGATCTCAAATCAATTGAAACCAATGGGTCAAGTCCATTCCAAATCACTTGTGGAATGACCAAAGCCTCAATTGTTGACCCAACTAGCTGATTGAAGACCAACATGACCTAAAGGGGTCATGTTGAGCCAAAATTAAACTTAACCCAAATTGATTGGAAACAAAGATACCAATCCACTTCATATGACCAACCAAACCTAAACCCACCCTTGAATTAACCAAAATAAGTTAAATGGGTCAAATAGGTTAACTAAATGGGTCATATGAGCCAAAACCAAATCTAATCCAAATTGAACCAAACCAAAGCACCAAAAAATTTCAAATGGTCATATGAACTTGACCCAACCCTTAGTTTGACCCAATTTGACCTATTGGTCAACTTGACATAAGTTGACCCATTTTGACATAAATGGGTCAACATGAGCCAAACCCTATCAAATGGATTCCAAATCCATTGAAACTTGGCCCAACCTATTTTCTCCACATACCAAACATATCCAAATTTAAAAATCAATAAAATGATCATTATACCTCTAGGCCATAGAACAAATTTTGGCTTGGCCCATAGGTATTTTGGTCATGCACTCATCATAAACATTTGAGGCTCTCCTAAAACCTCAAGGGGACCTAATGATGAGTGATGCACCCAACCTAATGGGTTCGGGTCAGGCCAATTGGACCCAAGACCAAACCTGACCCATAAGCATGAAATTGAAATTCTAAATTCCATCTTAAGCTCAAACTAAGCACATGGGGAGCCAGAGATCCACTCCTCTGGTCAAACCGACCATGTGCCAACTCATCAAAACTCTCCATTATGATCAATTGGATCAAAATGACAAGTGTGTTTGTGATCCTTCATGGGGAGATATACTCCCCCAATTCAATGTTTTCTTCACTCACTTGATTGGAACCAAGGAAGCTTTGAAACATCGGAGCCTTCCCAAGGTCCCTAAAGAGATTTTGAATTTTCTCGTTTGCAGTGCAAAATAGGGGAGCTCGGTCCAACAATGAACTTCTTCCACACTAAACCTCCTTCCAATTCCTCTTGCACATTTGATCTAGGATTCAAGTTGGGCCTGCCCAAGCTTTCCCTGAAGTCCTAAAGGCAAGGGGGAGTTCAATTCAATCAAGGCAAAGGGAGTAAAGAGGAGTTGGTCCATAGATCCTCTCAAGTGCTCAAGCAAAACTTCCTCTCCAAATGAAGCTCTTCGAGAATCTCGATGATCATCCGCAAGGTTGCTGATTTTTTTGAGCTTATTTTGTGTTGGTCCTTTGTGAAGTGAACTTCAATCTGTGATCATAACCATTGGATTTCTTTATTGCATGATGAAGGTGTGGGTTTTGCTTTCAGCTCAATCAGCTTGATCTCCCTTAGAAGGTGGACAGATCCCATTCCTCCTAAGCCTCAGCATGGATGAATCTCTGGCCATCCATCCATGTTGTTTGGATGGACGACCGAGATTATCCACTGTTTTATAAGCCATTATCCATTTTATAAACTATGAAGAGATCCCTAGCCATCCGATCTTTGATCAGATAAGATCAAAGCATCCCGCCGCCACCCTAAGGTGATGTTTAAGTGGGATGCTCGCATGTGCGCATGTAAATCGCCACCACCTCACATGTCACTGAGCAGCGGATTAATTAAATGCAAATTAATCTCTAGATCTTCTAAAATTCATAACTCTCTAGAAAAATCCAAAAAATATAAAATAAAATCTTGTGGATAGATAATTCAACTTTGATTATTTTAAAATTAATTTCACTGAGTTTGGAATTAGGACTTTCTCTGAATATGGGTTTTTTTGGAAAGTGTATTTTGCTAATTACTCTTTAATTAGGCCTATGATTAATCCTAAAATTCTTGGGTAAGTTTTAGGGGATGACTTCTCCCTCCCCTAATTTTCTTGGGACTTATTGAAGGCTTGATTAGAATAATTGCATATGGTTTCTTTAATTACCCTTCTTATGTAATTAAGCATAATTAGGGTATGATCAAGGGTTTTAACCTATGATTAAGTTGGATTAAGGTTAGATCCAGTGAGCAAGGGTTTTATGGAATGATTTTAGGCATTTCCCCTAAGCTATTCCCTAAACCCCCTTTTCTTTCCTTAATCCCTTTCTTAATTAAGGGTTAATTCATTAATTATCCCTTTAAACTATTTTCAAAAATTCTAAAATCCTCCAGAACATAGTTAATCTACCTTGGGTAGATACTTAGGTGTTTAATAGCCTAACTCTAATTAAGGAAATTAAACCCCCTTTCATAAGTGTGAAAGGGGTGTTTTAAAAGTACTTAAGCTAAACCCCTTAGCTTAATTAACTCTTAATTATGAGCCAAATTGCATTAGGCCTTTTTCATTATTAGGTGCATTACAAATTTAAATACATTGTGAGTTTTATGTTATCTCATTGGCTCATAATTACTTAGTTAATTTTTCTAAGGTGGTGTAGGTAAGGATTAATTAAGCCATTTAATTCATACCTTAATCTAATCAATGCTTAAAATGGATCTAATGAACTAAAAAAATTAAACTAAAATATAAAATATATATGGGAATGGGTTAAAGACAACAAATGTATCTCACCTTTTTAAAATTAAATCAAACTTCAACCAAACAAAAATCATTTTTAAAATTCACTTTGATTTATTCTAACTTTGCTTATTATTTAAGAATGTCTTTAGGAATTAAGTAAAATGAGTTTGTTCATGTGATTTTATTGCTTTATATCTTTCCCAACATGTTAAATTGTATGCCATGTGACTCATGCATCCATAATTTCATGTTTTCAAAACTTTAAAAAAATAAAATTATTTACTTTATGTCAAATGTGCATGTGTTGGCTAAAGTAGAATATGAGTGGCTATTATCACTACTAAATCCAAATTATTTTCAAAACCTATAAATAAAACATCAAATATGAAAGTGTGCTATTCATATTTTAATTATTAGCTTGCATGTGATGAATTAT
Source organism: Cymbidium sinense (assembly GCA_021442155.1). Lineage (NCBI taxonomy): Eukaryota > Viridiplantae > Streptophyta > Magnoliopsida > Asparagales > Orchidaceae > Cymbidium > Cymbidium sinense. Next base: position 108,122,318 of record CM038220.1, read on the forward strand.
AAAGCATGTTTAGTGTGGCATTTTCTTCTTTCTTTATGTTAACATAGTTTTGGATTTGGGTTAGTAAGATGTAGGGTTCATTTGAAAAGAACCCAACACTTACTTAAGTCCACAACCAATTCATCCCTATGTTATCATCTAAGAAGAATTACCTACACTTGCATGAATAAATTACATAAGGAAAACAAATTCATCAAATAATTTTTGCATACTCCTTTTCCTTTCATTTCTTTTATCACATGTTTTAATTTAAGAAAAGTGGTATATTAGTCTGGACAATCCCGAGGTTGCGAGGCTTTAAGTATCTCCAAGTAGGTCTTGTACCTTACACCCTTGGTGCTAACAATGGTGCCGTACTCACTTATGCCTTTTCTTCATTCATATGTGTATGTAAAAATTGGAGAAAGAATTACTCTACTACTTAAGAAAATCATACATGCCTAAACTTCTAAATTTTCTTAAATGGATTAATTAGAATGCATCATAAAGTGTGTTAACTATTCTCATTTGCATGTATAGATATGCTTAGGGTCTATCCATATGCTTGTTATATATGTTGGGAAAGAGTTAAAGTGATGTATATGATGTGAATTTTGATTCATTTTATTTAATCTTAAAATGCCTTTATTTTGAATAGGTTTGTTTATGATTTATCTAAACTTAGGATTGATTAAAAGATATAATTAAAATATTAACCTAAATGAAACTAAAATGTGAACTTACCTTAGAAATTACTTAAATGAAACCTTCATCTCTCAGTTAGAATTAATGCCTTCATACTTAAAAACTTAAACGAAATCACTAAGCTAAGCATACCACACATACCTTCAAAGCACACATATTTGCCTGAGTCACCACTTCTAGCCTTAGGTTAGGTCGATGCATGGCTTAATTTTATGTTTTATTTTATGATGAATATTTTAGACTGAATGTTAGTGTGTATTCTCATAGAATGAATGATAGGACGTGCTTAGTCTAACTATTCTTTTCTGTAGGAGATTGCTAAAGGGGCACTCATAAATAAAAATATAAATATTTCTTGCTTGCAGGTGCTCATTCCCCTTAGCATAATCTATAGGCCACGTGGACTTAGTCACCCATGTGTGAGATGATAAGTCTAATATACATTCTTGGGATTTGTGTGGTGTGATTTGGCTAATCTTTGTGTTGTAGGTATTAGTTAGATTTATGCTTTTCCATTTCATGTAAGGAAATTTGTATATTTAGGATTTTGGAATGATTTGTTATGGGGGATTAGGGTGAGCATTGGTCATAAGATTCCCATCTTATGCACCATGTGAAGCCTTGAAGCACCTACCATGCAACTCTCCAAAGGAAAATCCAAAGAAGAAAGAAAAAAAGAAGAAAGAAGAAGAATAAAGCTTAAAGACCCCCCATAGCAATGAATTCCTTTTGCTTAAATGTTATTTAGTTCATTTGTAATCCGGGTTGTATAAGGTAGAGCTTGGCTACCTAATTTGATATTTTTTCAAGTTTGTGCGGTGGTGCCCGACCATAATGACCTTTTATTCTTTTTGCGCTGATTTTATAAATTGGTTGATGTTTATTTTATTTGCGCATTGAGTGACATGCTTTTCCTAGTTTCTTTCTTGCTTTATATATGGCCTAGATGAGGATTAGGATCTTTAGGGAAAAATCAATTTTCTACCCAACTTAAAAACTTAAATTAAAACTAAATAACTCATAGCCTCACTTAAAGCCTAGATTTAAAAATTATGATAAAAGATTTAGTAACCCCTTAACTGGATGAGTTCTTGTGGTTACTTTATAACATCATGCAAATATGCATATTGTCTCGCTCTTGATTAGAGGGCTTCCATCTTTATTAGAGAACTTCAGCTTGACCTTTGAGAGCTGTGGTGGAAACTCACCTCCTAAATTTTGCTCTGATTTTGGCTAATAATCTATTTTCTCATGCATTAGTCATAAACATCCTATTAGCTAGAGTCAAAATAATTGTCCAAAATGAACAATAAAATGAAACTAAAATGCATTATATTTAGGTCATTTAAAGCATTCCCTTTAGATTATCTAGTCTCTTTGGGGAGCGAGTTTAAGGACTTAGTCTCTTTTTTTTTAAAAATAAAAATAGCCTAGCTATCTTGCATTAAGCATAAAGACTTGCCTACATGTATTTGAAATCATAGGAGGAGTTAGTTGGCGGCCACCCCTAGGCGGCCACCCCTAGGTAGTTGCAAGTCCAAGTAGTTGGGTGGTTTGTCCTCTCTTGTGGAGGCAAATCAATTATCCATTTTTGCCTTAGATTTAGGTTGTGCTTCCAGCCCTCACTGAAGCTCTCTAGATTTAAGTTTTAAGATTTCTTCTCCCCTTTGCGAGCCACAAGCTTAATTCTTCTCCTCTTAGGCATTTTCTTAATTTTGTGCTAAGGAATCTTAAGTCCAAAAATTCTAATGAAAAATACAACTCAAATAAACTAAATCAATTTCTAAAATGTAAAGCCCAATTTTAGGATAATTTGAGATGCTTGCTAGGTTTCCTAGCATCATGAGCATTTCCTACTTATTTTCCATTTTGGCCTCAATAATAACTCCCTCTTTTGATCAACCCCATTTGATCTTCAAATACAAACTAATTGATTGATAGTCCTTCCTTATTAAAATCTTCAGAGACAATGATCATTTATCTTAATTGAGAGTTTTCCTAAAGGATCCCGTCCCTTAGGCTGTAATTAATTATTGGGACTTACCCCTATAGGGAACTTAATGAACCTAATTTAAAATAAATCTTGCTTTACTTTTCCATGTAAAGTAAGGGAAGAATCTCTGGTACATATTCAGACCCATCATCCTTAGGAATCCTTATTGAGGTGATTGGTTCCATTAAGGGGTAGTGACTTTATCTTTCGGGATAGCACACTATACCTTGATGATGTATCCGATCACTTGAATAATTAAATCTGCAGATCTGCGTGGCATCTTACTAAGATGAATTTCCTACATATATAATTTTGCCTCTTCTTTCTACCAACAGATTTGAAGGCGACTTTCTATATGTGTGTGGAAATTTTTTCACCACATTTTTATATTGAAATAAAGGGGAGTGTTCAAATAGAATACAAGTGAGGCTTGAAGCTAACTCCAATTGCATAAGAGACTTGCAATAAATTTGAAATTTAGTTATATGTGTTGGTCTTGATGTGGAATTTAAAATAAAGTCAAATAAAGTTTGATCGCTCCTACATAAGGGAGATGATGAACAGACTTATGTATTCACCAATGAATGATCTTTCCAATGAATATTGTGATTATCATAACTTATTTTAGGTGAATTAAAAGTGGTTTAAATTGAACACAATCAAGCTTGGAGAATGAAGATGAAGCTTGATAACTCATTTACATTCTATTGCAAACTATAAGGGTTAATTGTTAATTAGTTAAGAAGAATTAATTGAACTTTATGGCTTATGTTCTATCACGTGTGAAAATGATTGAAAGAGAGTAAGGCAAATGCAAATATATCTTTGAATTCATGTTATACTTATGGGGAGGTAGCATGAAGCTAGAAGGCTAATTTTCAAATGAGATAGAGCCCAAATCAAGCTCTAGAGTGGGATTCACAATGAACATGCCTTTTACATTGTAAAGTCTATTTTAAAATGAATTGAAGAAGGCTCTAAATGGACACAAAATTAAAGCACATATGATTTGTTGAGTGCTATTTTCAAACTAAAGTGAAAATCAAGTTAAATTCATAAGAGATTTTCATTATAACTAAATAGCCTATTAGCAAACATGAGTGAGACTTCTTACTGAATAATCAACTTGTATTCAAAAGAAGCTTGAATTCAAATAAGCTCGCTCAAAGGAAGTATAGTAGCTCGTATGAGCGAATATCAAACTTAAATGTTGAATTTACAAAGATCTAACAGGTCTTTAATGTTCATAAGCTAACCATTGAAATTTATAAATTCTATGAATAAGTTTAATGCAAGTAAGAATATAATATTTTAAGTGTAAATACAACCTAATTCTGTGATACAATATGCCACCAGATTTGTAATTCTTTGTATAAGCAGATAGAAGGAGACACTAAATTAAATTCTTCATAAATTATGAAGTTCTCTTCAATCCAAAAATTAGAAATTTTATTCTAATTATGATTTTCAAAATCAATGACTTGATTAATTAGATGAAATTATCTAAGCTATAAATACCTGCATGTGCTCAGAAATGAAAATTCATAGTGCAAATTTTAATGTCTGAAAAGGCTGCATAGGCAAAGTTGGAATTAAATGAAACTATAAAATTAATCTCACAATTTAGAAATAAAATTACATGAATTATTAAATACCCGCATGGGCCCCAAAACTATGCTTAATGCTTAAAATTAGTGTGTGAGGATGTTGCGGATTGCTTCCCGGTTTGGTCTTAGGAACGGGTCCAGGTTAACAAAATCTAAAAATTAAATAATAATATTATAAGAATTCCAACTCAATAAGACATCTGAGAAGCTAATTCTATCATATGATAGTAGATCTAATCATCTATTATTAAACTAATAGATTCCACAGGATATGAAATAATAAATTAAATGATCAAGCAAATTCATAAACCCTGATGAGGGCTGTGTTGAATGAAGATTTCAACTGTAGGGGATATTTATCATCAAAATATGCTTGCAAGCTCAAATTGAATTAATCAAAATCAAGTATCAATACAAATATAAAATCAAATAAATTACTAGTTGTTAAATGATTAAATCAAATTCAATCCTTAAATACTTAAAGCAAACTCCATTCAATCCGCCTTCCATAACTGTTTATTAAAGGTGATAAATTAAGAAAACTCTGGCTCATAAAGGAGCCAATATCAAATCAAATGTATTTCTATATTCACTATCAATCAATCTCATGCTAGTAAGGGCGGCATGCCTCTATGTATGGTTTGGCATAGGCCACATATGATATTTACTAGAGTCCTCTCGAGTCCGCCACCAAATGACAATGTGGTGTTTATTTTTGGTTTATGCATTTTATGTGTATACATGAAGGGACTTCACGCATATCCAATGATGTACTTATTAGGGTGATCAGATACTACATTAAGGAATAGTGTACTATCTCAAGATATAGAAGTCACTACCCTATAATGGACCTAATCATCTAATAAGGACCTAAGGCATGATGGGTCTTCGAATATACCTGAGATTTTTTCCTACTTTACAGGAAAAAGTAAAGCAGAGTTTATTTAAACCAGGTTCATTAAGTTTCCTATGGAGGCAAGCCTTCATAGTTAATTACATCTTAAGAAAAATGAATCCCTTAAGAATACTCTCAATTAAAGTAGGCGATTGTTGTCTCCAAAGAATTCAAAGATAGGACTATCAATGGATTGGTTGTATTTTAGAAAATCAAATGGGAGAGATCAAAAGGGGAGAGTTATTATCAACCAAGGAGATGAGTAGGGAGTGCTCATGATACTAGGAAACCTAGTGAGCACTCCAATCTATCATATGGTTGGGCTTTATGTATTTGAATTTTGAAGAGATTTATTTATTTGAGTTAAATTTTTTTAGAAATTTAAGAATTATAATTCCATAATATAAGATTGTGGAAATGCTTGAGAGGTGAGGATTTATGCTTGTAGTCTACAAGGAAAAATAACAACCTCAGATCCTAAATCTTGGGAGCTTTGGCGAGGACCAAAGCACAACCTGAATCTAAGGCAAGAGTGGGTATATGGTTTACCTCCATAAGAGAGGGTAAGCCACCCAACTGCTGGACTTATTACTGCCTAGATTAGTAGTCAACTAACTCCTTATATGCTTTAAATACACTTGGGCAAGTCTTTAAACCCACTCCCTAAGAGACTAGATCATGAAGGGCATGAATAATGACTTAAATCTAATAAAAATTTTGTCAAATTTTATTTGATTTTTAGACTTTTTATTTTGACACAGGCTATAGGATTTTGTATGCCTAAATGCATGAGAAATTGATTATGGGTTAAATCAAAAGAGAAAGAGCTATCTTTCCATCAAAGGCTCTTATAGGTTAAGCTTTTATTCTTTGGCACAGATGGAATCCCTCTCTTAATAAGAGTAGAAGAATATGACATGCATGATATTATACATACAATCATCTAGCTAAGGGGTTACTAAATATTTTTATTATCTTGATTTAATTCCTAGGCTTTTATGTGAGATTATGAGTTATTTTAAAATTTTAGTTATGAGTTGTTAGTGGGATAGAAAATTTATTTTTATCCTAAGAGCCTAATCGCATCCAGGCCACACAGTAATTACCAATCATAAAGAAACTATGAAAAGACATGTTATTTCTAATGCACAAGCTAAATAAAATATCAAACAATTCTATAAAACTTTTACAAAAGAATAAGAGGTCAATGCAACCACCCACAAAAAAAAGAAATATGGTAAGAAGCTCATCATCATCGATATGATGAAAGAATAATTAAAATTATAAAATGATAAGTGTTATGGGGTGTCTTCTTTCTTCATCCTCCATTCTTCACTCTTCATCTTTCATTTCTTCATTTTGATTTGTTCCATTTCTTTCTTTCTCTTAATTTGATTGGGATGTTGTTTGCTCCAAAGACATCACATGGTGTATAAGACTTGATATTATAACCAATGTTCATCTTAATTTCTATAATACTTATCCTAATCCTAATGCAAAATTACATTAAAAGAGAAGGAAAGTAAATCTAGCTGCACCTGCAAAACATGTGTTAGCTAAACACATCATACAACCCAAGCAGTTATATAAATAATTTAGACTTAACACCTCACACATGGGTAACCAAGCACACCTGTTCTAAATTGGGGTATGCTTAAGGGCTAAGCAACCTGCACAATAAAAAATATTTATATTTTTATTACAAACGCCCTGACCCCTTAACAAAAATTAGGCTAATATCTACTCAACTACTCACATACACCCTAACATCCAATCTAAAATAATACATCACAAAATCAAACATACACCAAACCATGTACCATATTAACATAAAGCTAAAAATGGTGACTTATCTAATGTGTATGTGATAAGGCTTGTGTGGTATGTCCTAACTAGGCTTTAGGGTTATGATTTGCTAAGTGTGGGGGATTTATTTTATAAATGGTTAATTTTTCTTTATGTAGTTTGATTGATTTGAAGATTTCACTTAGTGTTTTCTTTTATTTCATATAGCCTACTGTTGACCTCATTTTTAGGATGAGTTCTCAACCCCTCCATCTTAGACATAGGACTTCTCTTAGAATTTTAGAGATCTTTAGCCTTAAGAAATATCTAGTGATTAGGTGGACACTCAACCAAGTGCTAGAGACTTAGAAGAGTTAGCCATAAGAATAGGTCATGCCTTAGGGGTGTTAGGAAAATTTTTCTACCCGATGGATTGAACCCCATTCCTCATTTTCTTCTCTTCAAGTCAATCTCAAATCAATTCCAATTTGATTGATTTTCTCCAAAAACTCAAATCAATTCTGCATGATTGAAACCCATGATTGAAATCTATGATGAAATCCATGATTGAAATTCTAAGCATAAAATATTTCCCAAGTCCTTTGATTCCTTCACATGGACTTAGCCAAAATCAATTCAAACTCATGAAATTTTCTCACAACCCATTTATATTCTCATTTATATTCATATATATAAACGAAATATAAATTTAAATCAATCAAACTAAACCCAATAATCAAATCCAAATTCTAAAAATCAAAATATTTTCTAAGTCCTTTGATTCCCTCATATGGACTTAGCCTAAATCAAATTCAAATCACTTCAAATTCATAAAATTTTTTCACAACTCATTTATATTCTCATTTATATTCACATATATAAATAAAATATAAATTCAAATCAACCAAACTAACTCCAAAAATCAAATCTAAATTCTCAAAATCCTTCATAAATCCCTTTGATCCAGAATCCTTCTCAAATCAAGTTCAAATCACCTCAAATTCATGAAATTTTCTCATAACCCATTTATATTCACAAATATATGAAATATAAATTCAAATATTAAAAACCAAATCCAAAAATCAAACTCAAACTCATTCAAAATTCAACCCAACCCTTTCAAGTCAAAATCTTAAACTTAGCCAAATCAAATTCAATTCAAGCCAAACTCTTGATTTTTCTTCATGATTCAATCAATCCTTCAATCATGAATCTAAACATAAATACAAACTTCAACCATCAATCCAAAACTCAATTCAAAAATCAAACCCAAGTCAATCTCATGTTCACCCTTTGAACTTGAATTTGTCAAATGAATCAAAATCCATTTGACTTCAAATCACTTGCAAATGGATTTATATTTCAATCATAAGTTCATATGTGAGTTTAATCAAACTCAAATCAAGCTTTGACCAAGCCATTTGACCTATTTAAGCTCACTTGACCAAAAGTGACCTAAAGTACCCTTTATGAGCCAAATTCTAATCCTAACTAAATTGGATTGAACTAAGCCCAGCTAGGCCTCTCATCAAGATCAATAATCATCATGAGATGATCAATCACTCAAACTGGGTCAAACCAAGTCAAACTTAAGGGTTGACCAAGTCAACACTTAGACAAAATGAAACCCAACATAGCCAAAATCTACCATAGGCTAAATTGATTGAAACCATTGATCTAAGTTCTTTCATGATCAATTTTTGAACTTGACCAAGTCAACATTTGAGCCTAACCTAACCAAATTTACCACTTGACCCAAGTTGACCCAACTTGACCTAAAAAGTCAAAATGTGTCAAAACTTGATCTAAGCTAAATTGATTAAAGCCAATGGGTCAAGTTCATTCTAAAATGATTGTTGAACTTGACCAAAGCCCCAATTGGCCAACTAGACCCAACCTAGCCTAGTTGACCATGAACCCAACTTGACTTAAAAGGTCAAAAATGAGCCAAACTCAAATATAAACCAAATTGATTTGAAAAGAAGATACCAGTCCATTTCACATGACCAATGAAACCTAAGTCAACCATGACCTAACCCAAATAGGTTAAATGGGTCAAATTGGTCAACTTGATGCATTTGACCTAAATAAACTCAATTGAACCAAAATCAAATATAAACCAAATTGAATCAAACCAAAGCCACCAAAACATTTTGATTGGTCATATGAACTTGACCCAACCCATGGTTTGGAATTTGACCAATTGGTCAACTTGACTCAAGTTGACCCATTTCGACTTAAATGGGTCAACATGAGCCAAATCACATCAAACAAACTCTAAATTCAATGAAACTTGGCCTAACTTATTTTTCAATCATATCAAACATATCCAAATTGAAATCCAAGCAAAATGACTTTTTTACCCCTAATTTAAAGGGTAAATTTTGGTCAAATCCACTTAGAATTTGGTCAAATCCTCTCCATAACCACTTAACACCCTCTTAGTGGATCAAGTGAACATTAGGGAGTGTGGTGCACCCAACCCAATGGGTTTGGGTCAGCCCAACCTAGCCTAAGTCTAAAACCAACCACTTACATGAAATTAAGCACATGAAATCCCTCCTCCACTTGATTTAAGCACATGCAAGCTCCACTACTCCACTCCTCTGACAAAACCGATTGCAAGGACATCCTAAATGGCCTAACGAACCCACTCAAGGTGGTTAATTGGATCAAAATGGAAGGGAGAAGCTCAACCATCCGATGGCTCAAGGGGGAGATATACTCCCCCTAATTTGAATTCATTCCATCAGTCCCTAATTCGATTGAGCAAGAGGAAGCCAGAGAAGTGATTTCTCAACCTCCCCAAGCTCTCTCAAGCAATCCCCATTTTCCATTTTCTCAGTTTTCATAGCTTGAAAATAGGGGAGCTATACTCAAAATCAAACTTACTCCACACTTCAAATTAACCCAATTCCTCTTACAAGCTTCATTAGGGAGCTCGATTGAACTCACCCAAGCCTTCACACAAGTTCTTAAAGTAAGGGAGGAGTAACCTTGATCAAGACCAAGCTCAAGTCAAGGAGGAGTTGGCCCATAAGAGGATCTACCCAATCTTAGAGCCTCCAAACTTCAACAAAGTTTTGTCTCCACTAGACGAAGCTTATCTAAGGGAATCGAGTGCCGGTGATCACCTCCGATGAGGTATGCCATTAAATTGAGCTTAATCTAGATGTGGTCTAGTCTTTTGTGAAGTGAAGTATCACCCCATGAGATTCTAACCATTAGATGTGATCCCCTTTCCCTTAGATGGTGTGGGTTGAGTTTCAATCCAATCCGAGCTCAATCAAGCTCGGATCTTCTCCTAGAAGATGGACGGTGTCCATTTATTACAGAGAAGAACAGGGAAGGATCATAGGCCATCCATCCACATGTTTGCATGGACGACCATGATTAAGACGCGTAAGATCCCATGTTTCATCCTTTAGAACCATGACTTTAACCTCATCCGTCTGATCCTTGATCAGATGGGTGAGGAGAAAGCGCGTAGCACCACCACTGATGCAATGCTTTAATGTGACAACTTTAATATCAAATCCCATCATGTCACATGGAAAGCGCATGCTGTGTTAGTGGCCCACATGGCGCTGACGGGATTAAACATTAATTAGGCTATTAAATCACATAATTAATTATGGAAACTTCCTAAATTCATATATAAGCCTTGAAAAATTAGAAAAGTATGAAATAAATTACATTAGATAGATAATTAAACATAGAATATTTAAAAAATGATTTCCATGGATTTTGAAAAGTGCTTTTCTTTGAATTTGGGTTTTATTAGGAATTTTATTTTGCTAATTACCTTCTAATTACTCTACCGATAAAGCCCAAACTTCTAGTGCATAATTTGTGGGATGATTCCTGGCTCCCCTAATTTTCTTGGGATTTATTGGTGGCTTAATTAGAGGAATTGTTAGTTCATTCTTTAATAACTCCCTTAATGTAATTAAGCTTAATTAAGGGTATAATTAGTGGTCTAACCCTTTGACTGAGTTAATTAAGTTTTGATTAAGTGAATATGAGGTTTAGAGAATAATTTTGGGATACATTCCTTAAGATATTCCTTGAACCCCCTTTCTTCCTTAATCCAACCTTAATTAAGGGTTAATTCACTAATTATCCCCTTAATTAATTTCATAAAATTTTAAAACTTTCCAAAACTTAATTAATCCATCTTGGGCAGATGCTTAGGTGTTCAAGAGCATAAGTACAATTAAGAAAATCAAAATCCAACTCACATGTGTGAGAGGGGTTATGAAAGTACTTAAACTAAACCCCTTAGTTTAATCAATCATTAATCATGAGCCAATTGTATTATGTACCTTTCTTTCCTAGGTGCATTACTAATTTAAATTCCTTGTGTGATTTTATGTCATCTCATTAGCTCATAATTATTTGATTAAGTATGCTAAGGTAGTATTGGTAAGGGATAGTTAATATACTTAATTCATACCTTAACCTAAGCAACATATAAAATTGATCTAATCACCTAAAAATTAAACTAAAATAATAAACATATGTGGGAATGGGTTAGGAACAACAAACTCATTTCACATTTCTCAAATTAAATCAAACTCAAGATAAAATCAAACCTTCTTTAAAAAAAACTTGATTTGCTTTAAGCTTTCTTATTTCATAGGATTGTCTCTAGTAATTAATTAGGGTGAATGTGTGTACATCCTTTCATCACTTTAGTTCTTTCCTAACATGCTAATTGTGCATGTCATACGAATTCCATGCATTCATGCTTTTCCAAAGTCAAAATTAAAATAAAATATTTTCTTTATGTCAAGTTGCATGTTCTGGCTAAAGTAGAATATGAATGTCTATTATCACTACTAAATTGAAAAGTATTTTCAAAAATCTATAAATCAAACACCCAAAATTGAAAGTGTGCTACTTGTAATTATTTATATGCTTGCATGTGGATATAAATATGAAGGTGTGCATAGTGTGGCTTTTCTTTCTCCTTTCCTTTTAGCATAGTTTTGAATAGGATTTGATAAAGTGTATAGTTCATTTGAAAAGAACACAACACTTGTCTAACCCACTTCTTTTTTATTCCTATACTATTAATTAAGAAGGACATCCACACTTGTACATATAAATTGCATAAACAAAATAAACAAATAAATACACACTTTTTTGCATCTTTCTTTCTTCATTTATTTTTTTGTACATGTGTTTGTATTTAAGAAATGTGGTATATTATTCTGAACAACTCCGAGATTGAGAGCTTTAAGTAGCCCTAAGTAGGTCTTGTATCTTATACCCCTAGTGCTAATAATGGCGATGTACTCACTTATGCCTTTCATACATACATGTGTGCATGTGAAGAATGAATAAGAAAACCTCTTTTCTACTTAATGAAAATCATGCATCATAAAGTATTCCAATTTCCTTAAGTAACTCACTTAGCATTTATCATAAAGTGTGTTAAAAATTCTCATTTGTATGCATATATATGCTTAAGGTCCATCCATATGCATGTTATACATGTTGGGAATGAAATAAAGTGATGTGTGTTTTATGATGTTAAGTCACTTTACTTAATCTTAAAATGCCATTCATTTTGAATGGGTTTATTTAGAGTTAATCTAAACTTAGGATTAATTAAAATACATAATAAGACATTCTTTAAACAAAACTAAACATGAATCTACTTTATAAATTACTTAAGGTAGAGAAACAAAGAGAAGTTCTCTTCTCTTTTTCCTCTCTTTACAACACTTAGCAATTAATTGTAGGATTCATTCAAACCTAAATAAAGCATTAAATAAAATTAACCCAAATCAACTAAACACTTAAATGAAACCACCCATCTATGTTGAACAACTTCACACTTGAAAATCCAAACCTTAAAGCCGTAACTAAGCATACCACACAAACCTTCTAAAGCACTCACACATTAGGCTAAGTCACCACTTCTAGCTTTAGGTTAGGGCAGTGCATGGTTTGATATTTACTTTTATTTTATGATGTGTTATTTCTAGTCTAAATGTTATGTTGAATGTGCATAGAATAAATGGTATGACGATTTAGTCTAATCATTATTTTCTGTAGGGGAATGTGCTTAAGGGGCACTGTAATAAAAATATAATTGCTTTTGCTATGCATGTGCATATACCCCTAAGCATAATTCAATAGGCCAGGTAGACTTGGTTACCTATGTATGGGGTGCTAAGTCCAATATACATGCTTGGGATTTGTATGGTTTATTTAGCTAATCTCTATTTTACAGGTGTCAGTTAGATTTACTTTTTTTCTTTTCATGTAATTTTTACAACTAGAATTTTAGAATGATTGTTATGGGAGATTAGGATGAGCATTGGTCATAAGATCTCATCTAATGTACCATGGGAAGCCTTTGGAGCATCCACATTCCAACCATCCAAAGGAAGGAACTAAAGAAGAAAGAAGGAACCAAAAGAAGAAGAAGAAATAAGTAAAGAAGAAAGAAGAAATGAAGAATGAAGACCCCCATAACATGAATTTCCTTACTTGATTGTAAATTAATTCATTTGTATTTTGAATTATATAAGGGTAGAGCTCGACTACCCAATTTATTTTTCAGGTTTGTGCGGTGGAGCTCGACCACAAATGGCATTTTATTCTTTTGCGTTAGCTTTATAAAATGTGTGATGTTTTATTTAGCTTGTGCATTAAGATGACATCCTTTTCCTAGTTTCTTACTTGCTTGATGTATGGCCTGTTGACCTTATTTTTAGAAAGAACTCTCAACCCCTCCATCTTAGACATTGGGATCCTCTTAGACTTTAAGAGATCCTTAGTCTTAAGACACATCTAGTGATTAGGTGGACACTCAACCTAGCCCTAGAGACATAGAAGAGTTAGCCATAGGAATAGGTCATGCCTAAAGGATGTTAGGAAAATGCACCTGCACTATAGCTCGAACCACATTCCTCACCTTCCTTCCTTCAAGTCAAGCTCCAAATCAATCCTAATTGATTTTCTCATACTCCAAATCAATCTTATTTGATTTTCTCCACATTCAAATCAATATCACATGATTGTAACCCATGATTGAGATCCATGATTGAAATTTCAAATTCCAAAATTTTCTTAAGTCCTTAATCCTCTCTTAAGGACTTTGCCAAAATCATCTTCAAATCAAATCAAATCCTTGAAACTTTCTTATAACTAATTTATATTCTCATTTATATTCACACATATAGATGAGATATAAATTCAACTCAATCAAATCTAAATTCAAAATTCCAAACTCTAAAATTTCCTAAGTCCTTTTTAAATTCCCCCTTAAAGGACTTAGCCTAAATCATGATCAAACCAATTAAAACTCATGAGATTCTCTCATAACTCATTTAGATTCTCATTTATATTCTCATATATAAATGAAATATAAATTTAAATTGATGAAATCTAAATCCAAAATTCAAATCCTTACTCCAAAATTTCCTAAGTCCTTTAAAATTCTTTTTAAAAGACTTAGCCTAGATCATGATCAAATCACTTCAAATCCTTGAAATTTTCTCATAACCCATTTATATTCTCTTTTATATTCACAAATATAAATTAAATATAAATTTAAACAATAAAACCAATTCCAAAAACCAAACTCAAATTCAATCAAAATCTAACCTAAGCCTTTCAAGTTAAAATTTAGAACTTAGCCAAATTAACTTCAAATCAAACCAAACTCTTGATTTTCTCTCACGATTCAATCAATCCTATAATCATGAACTCAAACACAAATATAAACATCAATCACTTAACCAAAATCCAATTCAAAAATCAAACCTCAAATCCATTCATGTTCTACCTTTGAACATGAAATTGTCACATGGATCAAAATCCATTTAACTTCAAACCACTTGCAAATGGATTTATATTTCAATTATAAGTCCATATACAAGTTCAATCAAACTCAAGTCAAGCTTTGACCTAGCCATTTGACCAACTTAGGCTCACTTGATCCAAAGTGACCTAAAGTATCCTTATGAGCCAAATTCTAATCCTGACCAAATTTGATTGAATCAAACTCACATATGCCTCTCATCATGTTCAACAATCATCATGAGATGATCAACCACTCAAATTGGGTCAAACCAAGTCAAACCTAAGGGTTGACCAAGTCAACACTTAGCCTAAATGAAACCTAACATAACCAAAATCCACCATAAGCCAAATTGATTGAAACCATTGATCTAAGTTCATTCATGACCAATGTTTGAACTTGACTAAGTCAACATTTGAGCCTAACCTAGCCCAATTGGCCAATTGACCCAAGTTGACCCAACTTGACCTAAAAACTCAAAATCTGTTAAAACTTGATCTAAGCTAAATTGATTGAAACTAATGGGTCAAGTTCATTCCAAATCACTTGTTGAACTCGACCAAAGCCTCAATTTGCCAACTAACCTAACTACAATTGAACCCAACTTGACCTAAAGGGTCATGTTGAGCCAAATTCAAATTTAAGCAAAATTGACTGGAAAAAAAGATACTAATCCACTTCATATGACTAACCAAACATAAACCTACCCATGACCTAACTCAAACAGGTCAAATGGGCCAAATTGGTCAACTTGACCCTTTTGACCTAAATGAAGTCATATGAACCAAATTCAAACCTAAGCCAACCTGAATCAAACCAAAGCCACCAAAATATTTCAAATAGTCATATGAACTTGACCCAACCCTTAGTTTGACCCAATTTGACCAATTGGTCAACTTGACCCAAGTTGACCCATTTTTGACTAAATGGGTCAACATGAGCCAAACCATACCAAATGAACTCAAAATCCAATGAAACTTTGCCAAACCTATTTTCTCAACATACCCAACATATCCAAATTCAAAAATCAGCCAAATGACCATTCTGCCCCTAGGTCATAGAATAAATTTTGGTCAAATCCATGGCGAATTTGGTCAAGTCCTCTTCATATCTACTTGATACCGTCCTAATAGGTCAAGTAGACCCTATGGAGGGTGGTGCACCCAACCCAATGGGTTTGGGTCAGCCCAAGTGGACCCAAGGCCAAAACTGACCACATAACTCAAATTGGCCATTTGGAAAACTTCCCTCCACTCAATTTAAAGCTCATGGGATGTTACCACTCCACTCCCTAGCACAAACCTACCATGTGCCAACTTCTAAAAACTCAAACAGCCCTTCCAATCTTAGCAATTGAATCAAAATGGTGAACATAGCTTCAACTGCCCGATTTTGGGGAGATATACTCCCCTAATTCACTTCCTTCACCGTGATTGAGTGTTGAGAGTACCGACCTCATTTTAGGATGAGCTCTCAACCCCTCCATCTTAGGCTTAGGATTTCTCTAGACTTTAAGAGTCTCTAGTCTTAAGACACATCTTGGACACACACCTAGCCTGACTGAAGAGTTAGCCATAAGAATAGGTCGTGCCTTAGTGGTGTTAGGAAAATTACTTACCTTTAGCCTAAACCATTCCTCACCTTCCTTCTTTCAAGTCATACTCCAAATCATTCTGATTTGATTTTTTTAAAAAACTCAAATCAACTCCATATGATTGAAATCCATGATTGAAATATATGATTGAAATCTATGATTAAAATCCATTAAAAAATTTCTAAGTCCAAATTTTTTCCTAAGTCCTTAATTTTCCTTTAAGGACTTAACCAAAATCATGATTCGAACCAATTCAAATCTTTGATATTTTCTCATAATTCATTTATATTCACATATATAAATGAAATATAAATTCAAATCAATCAAGCTAAACTCAAAATTCCAAGTAAATTCATGAAAATTTTCTAAGTCCCTTAATTTTCTATTAATGGACTTAGCCTAAACCATGATCAAACCTATTCAAATCCTTAGGATTTTCTCAAAAATTATTTATATCCTCATTTATATTCTCATTTATAAATGAAATATAAATATAAATCAATCAAATTTGATCCAAAAATTAAAATCCAATTTAAAATCACCTTAAATCCTTTAAATTCCCTTTAATGGATTTAACCTAAATCATGAACCAAACCTACTCAAACTCATGGGATTTTCTCAAAACTTATTTATATCCTCATTTATAATCTCATATATAAATGAAATATAAATATAAATCAATCAAATCCAATTCAAAAATTAAATTTCAAATTAAAAATTCTCCTAATCCTTTAAATTCTTAATGGACTTAGCCCAAATCATGATTAAACCACTCCAAATCCTTGAAATTTTCTCATGATCCATTTATATTCTCATTTATATTCACATATATAAATAAAATAAAAATTTAAACAATCAAAACCAATTCCAAAAATCAAACTCAAATCAACTCAAAATCCAATCTAAGCCATTCAAGTCAAAATCTTGAACTTGGCCAAATCATTTTCAAATCAAGCCAAACTCTTGATTTTCCCTCATGGTTCAATCAACCCTACAATCATGAGCTCATATATGAATCCAAACTCCAATCAAACAATCAAAACCTAGCTCAAAAATCAAACCCAAAACCCTTTCATATTCTTCCATTGAAAATAAAATTTTCAAATGGATCAAAATCCATTCGACTTCAAACCATTTGTAAATGGATTTATGTTTAAATCATGAGTCCATATAGAAGATCACTCAAGCTCAAACTAAGCTTTGAACAAACCATTTGACCCACTTAGGCTCACTTGACCCAAAGTGACCTAAAGTACTCTTATGAGCCAAATTTTGATCCTAACCAAATTAGATTGAACCAAACTCATATATCCCTCTCATCATGATCAACAATCATCATTGGATGATCAATCAATCAAAGTGTCAAACCAAGTCAAACCTAAGAGCTGACCAAGTCAACACTTAACCCAAAATGAAACCTAACATGGCCAAATTCTACCTAGGCCAAATTGATTGAAACCATTAATCTAAGTTCACTCATGACCTCTGTTTGAACTTCACCAAGTCAACCTTTGAGCCTAACCTAGCCCAATTGGCCACTTGACCCAAGTTGACCCATTTTGACCTAAAGGGTCAAAATGTGTCAAAACTTGATCTAAGCCAAATTGATTGAAACTAGTGGAATAGGTCCATTCAAAATCACTTGTGTGACTTGACCAAAGCCTCAATTGGTCAACTAGACTGAACCAAGCTCAATTGACCTTAGACCCAACATGACCTAAAGGGGCCATATTGAGCCAAAATTGAACCTAACCCAAATTGATTGAAAATAAAGATACTAATCCACTCCATATGACTAACCTAACCTAAATCTACCCTTGACCTACCTCAAATAGGTCAAATGGATAAAATAGGTTAACTTGACCCATTTGACTCAAGTGAAGTCATATGAGCCAAAACTAAATATATACCAAATTGAATCAAACCAAAGCACCAAAACATTTCTAATGGTCATATGAACTTGACCCAACCCTTGGTTTGACCCAATTTGTCCTATTGGTCAACTTGACCCAAGTTGACTCATATTGACCTAAATGGGTCAACATGAGCCAAACCCTATCAAATGAATTTCAAATCTTATGAAACTTGGCCAAACCTAGTTTCTTTACATACCCAACATATCCAAAGTGAAAAAACAACAAAATAACCATCCTACCCCTAGGCCATAGAACACATTTAGGCTTAATCCATGGGTAATTTGGTCATACCCTCTTCACATTCACTTGAGGCTTTCCTAAAAGCTCAAGGAACCTAGGGGAGAGTGGTGCACCCAACCCAATGGGTGTGGGTCAACTCATTTGGTCCCTAGACTAAACCCGACCCCATGGGCCAAATTGGCTCATTCCAAATCCTTCTTCCACTCACTTTGATGTACATGGGAGGTTGGAAATCCACTGAAGGCCTCAAATTCACCATGTACACACTCTAAACAGCCACAACAAACTCCCCAATCTGATCAATTGGATCAAAATGGCAAGAGCATTGCTGGTCATCCGATACTTCAAGGTGGAGATATACTCAATTCAATTCACTCTGCCCACTTGCCCATTGAGTAAGGGAGAGAGGAGAGAGTTGAGAGCCACCCTAGGCTTCCTGAGGAGATGAAGCATTCCTCAATTTTCCTTAAGAAAAAATAGGGGAGGCCGATTGAATCTTCAACTTCCTCCGCACTTCATTTCCTTCCAATTGCTCTTACACACTTCATCTAGGAGCTAAGTCGAGTGCACCTAAGCTTCTATTATAGTTCCCACATCAAGGAAGAGTCCAATTTGATCAAAGCTGCAAGCAAGCTCAAGTGGTGTTGGTCCATAGAGCAAGCCACTCAATCCCAAGGCCTAGGAATTTCAACAGGGCTTCGTCTCCACTAGACGAAATTACTTCATCGATCTCGAGCGTCCGTGATCACCTTTAGCGAGGTATGAAATTTTTTGATCACTTAGGATAGGTGGTGTTGGTCCTTTGTGAAGAAATTTTCAATTCAAGTGAATCCCACAGTTGGATTTATCGCTCTCTGTCTTTAGATGGTGTATGTTGAATTTGGTTTGATTCCATGCTAGATTGAGATTGAATCTTTCTCTTGATCATGGATGGTCTCTGTTGATCAAGGGGAAGAACTTGGATCATCTCAGCTGTCCATCCACACATTTTAGATGGATGGTTGAGATTATTCAGCACGTTTAGATATCTGTTTATCCGTTTTAAAATGCGGGAGAATTCTTAGTCATTCGATCTTTGATCGGACAGCAGAAGATTAAAGTGCATGCACCGCCACCGCCGTTTGGGATGTGACAAGTTAAGTTTTCCACTCACTGACGTGTAAAAGCACACGCCACCGCGCATGAGTCGGGGAATAATTAGGATTAGTTAAAAATGCTTAATTAATTTTTGATTAATCCAAGGATCCTTTAAAGTGCATAACTCATTAGAATATTCAAAAAAAAATGAAATAAAATCCTATGGATAGATAATTAAACCTAGAACATTTTAAAATTAATTTTGATGAATTTTGAATTATGCTTTTCTTTGAGTTTGGGTTTTATTAGAAGGTGTATTTTGCTAATTACTTTTTAATTAAGCCTGTGATTAATCCCAAACTTCTTGGGTAAGTTTTAAGGGATGACTTCTACCTCCCTTAAATTTCTTGGGATTTATTGAAGACTTGATTAGAATAATTGCATATGGTTTCCTTAATTACCCTTCTCATGTAATTAAGCATTATTAGGATATGATTAGTAGTTTTAACCTATGATTAGGGTTGATTAAGGTCAGATCTAGTAAGTAGAAGGTTCATGAAATATTTTTGGGGCATATTCCTGCTGGTATTCCCAAACCCCCACTTCTCTCCTTAATCCTCCTTAATTAAGGGTTAATTCATTAATATCCTTAATCAAATATTTTAAAATTCTAAAAAAGTTCCGAACTTAATTAATCTACCTTGGGTAGATGCTTAGGTGTTTAATAGCCTAAGTTCAAATAAGGAAATCAAAACCCCATTCATAAGTGTGAAAGGGTGTTTTTTTAAATTAATTAAGAAAAACCTCTTAACTTAATTAACTTTTAATTATGAGCCAAGTTGCATTAGGCCTTTTCATTATTAGGTGCATTGAAAATTTAAATTCCTTATGGGTTTTATGTCATCTCATTGGCTCATAATTATTTAGTTAATTCTTCTAAGGTGGTGTAGGTAAGGGCTAATTAAGTTACGTAATTCATACCTTAACCTAATTAATGCATAAAAGTGGATCTAATTACCTAAAAATTAAAAAACAATATCAAACACATGTGGGAATGGGTTAGAAACATCAAACTCATCTCATCTTTTCAAAATTAAATCAAACTTCAAACTAAATAAAAATCACTTTGAATTCACTTTGATTTATTCTAAATTTTCTTATTCTAAGAGAATGTCTTTAGGATTTAAGTGAAGTGAATTTGTTTACATGCTTTCATTACTTTGAATATTTCCATAACATGATAAGTTGTATGCCATGTGATTTCATGAATTCATAATTTTAAAATTCAAAATTTAAAATGAAATTGTTTACTTTATGTCAAATTTGCATGTGTTGGCTAAAGTAGAAATATGAGTTACTATTATGGCTACTAAATCCAAATTATTTTTAAAACATATAAATCAAATACCAAATCTAAAAGTGTGCTACTTATACTTTAATTATG
The DNA here is from genome assembly GCA_021442155.1 of Cymbidium sinense. NCBI lineage: Eukaryota > Viridiplantae > Streptophyta > Magnoliopsida > Asparagales > Orchidaceae > Cymbidium > Cymbidium sinense. The sequence continues at coordinate 108,143,372 of CM038220.1, forward strand.
AGTTTGCATGTGATAGATTATGAAGGTATGCTTAGCACAGGTTTCGTTTATTTCCTATGTTAGCATAGTTTTGAATAGGAGTAGGTAAGATATAGGGTTCATTTGAAAGGAACCCAACACTTACTTCATTACATATCCTATTCATCCCTATGCTATCACCTAAGAGGGGTTTCCTATATTTGCATATATAAATTGCATAAAATAAAATAAAAAGAATCCATTAAACAACTTTTACATTCTCTCTTTTGCATTTATTTCTTTTGCACATATGCTTGCATCTAAGGAAAGTAGTATATTAGTCTGGGAAACCCGGGGTTGTGAGGCTTTAAGTATCCCCAAATAGGTCTTGTATCTTACACCCCTGGTGCTAACAATGGTGTCGTACTCACTTATGCCTTTTATGCATTTATGTGTGCATATAAAAAATTGGATAAAGAAACCCTTTTTCTACTTAAAGAAAATCATGCATATTAAAGTTCTAAATTTTCTTAAATGGATTACTTAAAATGCATCATAAAGTGTGTTAAATATTCTCATTTATGTGTATAGATATGCTTGGGATTCATTCATATGCATGTTATATATGTTAGGAAAGAAATGAAGTAATGTGTGTTATGTGAATTTCAATTCATTTTATTTAATCTTAAAATACCTTTCTTTTTGAATAGGTTTGTTTAGAGTTTATCTAAACTTAGGATTAAGTGAAAAATTTAGTCAAAACATTCACCTAAACAAAACTAAAATATGAACCTACTTTAGAAATTACTTAGGTTAGGGAAGGAAAGAGAAGTTCACTTCTCTTTCCCTCTCTTCATAACTTAGTAATTAATTGTAGGATCCAGTTGAAACAAATCAAAACATAAAATAAAATCAACCCAAAAATCATTAAATCATTTAAATGAAACCTCCCTCTAAGTTGAACATGTTCTTCATACTTAGAAAATTTAAACCTAAAGCCATAGCTAAGCATACAACACAAACCTTCAAAGCACACACATTAGCCTAAGTCACCACTTCTAGCCTTAGGTTAGGTCGGTGCATGATTTGATGTCTATTTTTTTTTGTGATATATATTTTAGACTGGATGTTAGGGTCTATGCTCATAGAATGAATGATAGGACATTCTTAGTCTAACTGTTCTTTTTCTGTTAGGGATTGTGCTTAAGGGGCGCTATCATAAATAAAAAAAATATAAATGATTTTGCTTGCAGGTGCTTTATACCTTAAGCATAATCCATAGGCTAGGTGGACTTGAGTACCCATGTGTGGGGTACTAAGTCCAATATACATGCTTGGAATTTGGGTGGTTTGTTTTAGCCAACCTTTATTTTGTAGGTGTTAGTTAGATTTCCACTTTTCCTTTTCATGTAAATTTATTCAATTAGATTTTGGAATGATTTTTATGGGGATTAGGATAAGCATTAGTCATAAGATACTATCTTATGCACCATGTGAAGCTTTGGAGCATCTACCATCTAACTATCCAAAAGGAAAGAAGAAAGGAAATAAAGAAGAAAGAATAAGTGAAGCTTGAAGACCCCCATATCAATGAATTCTTTTACTTAAATTATAATTTAATTCATTTGTAATTCGGGTTGTATAAAGGTAGAGCTCGGCTACCCACATTTGATATTTTCAGATTTGTGCGGTGGTGCCCGACCATAATAGCCATTTATTCTTTTTGCGCTAGCTTTATAAATTTGATTGATGATTTATTTAGCTTGTGCAATTAAGTGGCATGCTTTTTCTAGTTCTTCCTTGCTTTATGTATGGCCTGGATGTGGATTAGGCTCTTTAGGAAAAATAAAATCTTTTACCCAACTTAACAACTCAAGCTGAAATAAAGAAACTCATCAAACTGAAATAAAGAAACTCATAACTTCATCTAAAGTTTAGGTTTAAAATCAAGTTAAAAGAATTAGTAACCCCCTTAGTTGGATGAGTACTTATCTTTATAACATCATGCACAAATGCATCTTGTTTCACTCTTGATTGGAGGGCTTCCACCTTTGCTAAAGAAACTTGGTTTGACCTTTGAGAGCCATGGTGGAAACTCATCTCCTCCCTTCCCGCTGATTTTGGCCAATAACTTGATTTCTCATGCATTAGGCATATAAATCCTATTAGCTTGAGTCAAATAATTGTCAAAAAATAAAAATAAAATAAAATTTGAATTGCATTAGATTTAGGTCATTTGAAGCATGTCCCTTTACATGATCTAGTATCTTTAGGGAGTGAGTTTAAGGACTTAGTATCTTTCTAATAAATAATAACCTAGCCATCTTGCATAAGCATAAAGACTTGCCTACATGTGTTTAAAATCATAGGAAGAGTTAGTTGGCAGCCATCCCCAGGCGGTTGTAAGTCCAAGTTGTCAGGTGGTTTATCCTCTCTTGTGGAGGCAAACCAATTACCCCATTTTTTTGCCTTAAGATTTAGGTTGTGCTTTCGGCCCCTACCAAAGCTCCCTAGATTTAGGTTCTGAGATTGTTTCTCCCCTTTGTGGGCCATAAGAATAATTTCTCACCTCTTAGTCATTTTCTTAATCTTGTGTTAAATAATCTTAAGTCCTAAATTTCTAATGAAAAATGTAACTCAAATAAAATAAATCAATTACAAAAATCATAGGCTAGTTTGAGATGCTTGCTAGGTTTCCTAGCATCATTAGCATCTCCTACTTATCTTTCATTTTGGCTTTGATAATAACTCATCTTTTGATCAATCCTATTTGTTCTTTCAAAAGTGAACTAATCGATTGATAGTGCATTCCTATTGAAATATTGAATGATAATGATCATTTACCTTAATTGAGAGTTTTCCTAAGGGATCCTATCCCTTAGGATGTAATTAATTATGGCTTGCCTATGGAAACTTAATGAACCCATTTAAAATAAACCCACTTTTTTTTTCTATGTAAAGTGGGAAGAATCTCTGCACATATGCACATCATCCTGGATTCCTTATTGAGGTGATTAGATCCATTAAAGGGTAGTGACTTCTATCTTTTGAGATAGTACACTATTCCTTGATGACGTACTCGATCACCTGAATAAGTACATCTATGGATTTTCATGGCATCCTAAAAAGATGAATTTTTATATGTTTGTCTCTTTCATTTCTCCAGACAGATTTGAAGGCGACTCCTCTGCATATAAAAATTTTTTACCCACAGAGTAATAGGAAGCATTCTAGAGTGATCCTAAGCTCTCCATATGGGATTTGAAATTAACCATTCTCAATTTTCTTCAAGAGAAAATAGGGGAGCTCCATTGATTTCCAAACTTCCTCCACACTACAATTCGACTCAATTGCCTTTGCATACTCCACCAGAGGATCAAATCGAGCTTCTAAGCTCTCTCTCAAGTTCCAAAGGCAAGGAAAGGCTCACCTAGATCAAAATCACAAAGGAGCTAAGGAGGGGTTGGTCCATAGAGCCAGCTACTCAACCTCAGGAGCTAATTCTTTCACCACACCTTCATCTCAACTTGACATGCTCCTCCAAGGGAATCGAGTGTTGGTGATCACCTTTGGTGAGGTTTGGCATTTTGATCATTAAACTCTGGGTGTTTGTCCTTTGTGAAAAAAAGTTTAATGGCATGAAGTTTTAACCGTCAGATGTGATCTACATTGCTTGATGATGGTGTGTGTGCAAGATTTTAGCCTAATCCGAGCTCAATCTAACTCGTATCTTGCTTTAAAACATGAATGACCTCCATGGTTCATAGAGCTTGGTAAATGTGAATCTATGGCCATCCATCCATGCATTTTGGATGGATAGCCAATATTAAACACATGTTTTAAATCTTATTTATCCTTTTTAAACTGTGGGTTAATTCCTGGCCGTTCGATCCTTGATCAAATGCAAGATATAAAACCAAGTACTGCTGCGTACTGCCGCCGCCACACATGTCGTGACGTGATATTTAAGTAGCCACTCGTTGGGTGATGCATGGAAAGCGCACTTGACTCAGTCACCGCGTGTCATGCCATTAGATTACTGGATTAATTAGGTTATATATAATTCTAATTAATCCTCTAAACTTCAAAAATTCATATCTCTTTTAAGAAAAATCAAAAAAATATGAAATAAATTGCATTAAAAAGATAATTCAACCTAAAATATCCTAAAATTGATTTCAAGGGATTTTCAAATGTATCTTTCTTTGATTTTGGGTTTCTTTGGGAATGTTATTTCATTATTTATATTTTAATTGAGCCATTAATTAATCTTAAATTTCTAGAGTATATTTTAGGGGATGACTTCTGCCTCCCTTAATTTTCTTATGATTTATTGGTAACTTAATTGAGGAAATTATTATTTTATTCCCTAATCACTCCCTTAATCTAATTAAGGAAAATTAAGGGTTTAATTGGTGTTTTAATACCTTATTGAAGTTGATTAGGGAATAATTTTGGGGGCATTTTCCCTGAGCTATTCCCTAAATCCTCTTGCTCTTTCTTAATCCTCTTTTAATTAAGGGTTAATTCATTAATTACCCTCTTAATTATTTTCTTTAAATTTTTAAAGCTTTCCAAAACTTAATTAATCTACTTTGGATAGATACTTAGGTGTTCAAGAGCCTAAGTTCAATTAAGAAAATCAAAACTCAACTCATATGGGTGAGGGATGTTTTGAAATTACTTAAGTTAAACCCTTTAGCTTAATTAACCATTAATCATGAGCCAAATTGCATTAGGCCCTTTACTTCCTAGGTGCATTATAAATTTAAATTCATTGTAAGGTTTTTTGTCATCTCATTGGCTCATAATTATTTGGTTGAGTATGCTAAGGTGGTGTAGGTAAGGGTTAATTAACATGCTTAATTCATACCTTAACCTAATCAAAATCTAAAATGAATCTAATCATCTAAAAATTAAACAAAAATATCAAACACGTGTGGGAATGGGTTAGAAATAGCAAACACAACTCACATTTTTAAAATTAAATCAAATTCAAAATCAAACAAAAATCATACTAAACAAACTTTGATTTACTTTAAGCTTTCTTATTTCATAAGATTGTCTTTAGAATTTAATTAAAGTGAATGTGTTTACATGCTTTCATTACTTTAGTTCTTCCCAACATGCTAAATATGCATGTCATATGATTTCATACATTCATTCTTTTCAAAAATTAAATTTAAAAATAAAAATGTTTCCTTTATGTCAAAATGCATGATTTGGCTTAAGTTAGAAACATGAATGGCTATTATCACTACTAAATCCAAATTATTTTCAAAAATATATGAATCAACTATCATAACTAAAAGTGTGTCATTTATAGTTTACTTATAAGCTTGCATGTGAGGAGAATATAAAGATATGTATAGTGTGTTTTTTCCTTTCCTTCATGTTTAGCATAGTTTTGAATAAAGATTTGGTAAAGTGTATAGCTCATTTGAAAAGAGTATACCACTTGTTTGAATCCATTCTTATTCATCTCTATGTTATCAAATCAGGAAGGACATCCACACTTACATATATAAACTAAACAAATAAACCAAACAAATAGAAAATGAACTTTGCATCTTTCTTTTTCCATTTACTTCTTTTATACATATGTTTGTATTTAAGGAAAGTGGTATATTAGTATGGACAACCCCAAGGTTACGAGGCTTTAAGTAGCCCCAAGTAGGTCTTGTACCTTACACCTCTGGTGCTAATAATGGCATCGTACTCACTTATGCCTTTCATACATTCATGTGTGCATATGAAAATTGGAAAAGAAATTCCCTTTCTACTTAATGAAAATCATGCACCATAAAAATCCAAATTTCCTTAAATGAATAACTTAGCATGCATCATAAAGTGTGTTAAACATTCCCATTTGTATGTATAAATATGTTTAGGACTCATTCATATGCATGTTATACATGTTGGGAAGGAAATGAAGTGATGTGTGTTTTATGAATTTGGTTCACTTTATTAAATCTTAAAATGCCTTTCTTTTGAATAAGTTAGTTTAGAGTTCATCTAAACTTAGGATTAATTAAAATACTAAATTAAAATATTCCGTAAATGAAACAACAAAACTTGAATCCACTTTAGAAATTACATAGCTTAGGGAAGGAAAGAGAAGTTCTCTTCTCTTTCCTTCTCTTTATAACTTAGTAATTAATTGTAGGATTCACTTGAACCTACTCAAAACATGAAATAAAATCAACCAAAAATAATTAAATCACTTAAATGAAACCCTCCTCTAAGTTGAACATGCTTCACACTTAGAAAACTCTAACTTAAAGCCATAACTAAGCATATCACACAATCCTCTAAAGCACAACATTAGGCTAAGTCACCACTTCTAGCTTTAGGTTAGGGTAGTGCATGGTTTGATATTTTCTTTTATTTTGTGATATATGTTTTATACTCAATTTTGTTGTGTATTCTCATAGAATGAATGGTAGGGCGCTCTTAGTCTAACCATTATTTTCTAAGGGGATTGTGATTTAGGGGCTCTATCATAAATAAAAATATAAATGCTTTTGCTATGCAGGTGCTTTTACCCCTAAGAATAATCCATTAGGCCGTGGACTTATCAGTGTGGGTGCTAAGTCCAATATACATGCTTGGGATTTGTATGGTTTGTTTTAGCTAATCTCTATTTTGCAAGTGTTAGCTAGATTTCCATTCTTTTCCTTTTCATGTAATTTTTGCAATTAGGATTTTGGAATGATTGTCATGGGGATTAGGATGAACATTGGTCATAAGATCTCATTTTATGCACCATGTGAAGCCTTTGGAGCATCCACCTTCCAACCATCCAATTGAAGGAACCAAAGAAGAAAGAAGAAAAGAAGAAGAAAGAAGAATGGAAAAAAAAGAAACCTTGAAGACCCCCATAACAATGAATTCCTTGCTTAATTATATTTAATTCATTTTTAATCCAGGTTGTATAAGGGTAGAGCTCGGCTACCCAATTTATTTTTGGGTTTGTGCGATGGTGCTCAACCACAACAACCTCTTATTCTTTTACGATTAGCTTTATAAATTGAGTGATGATTTGTTTAGCTTGTTCATTAAGTGGCATCCTTTTCCTAGTTTATTCCTTGCTTTATGTATGGCTTGGATGATAATTAGGCTTTTAGGGTAAAATAAATATTTTACCAAACTTAACAATTGAAAATTAAAAAAATAAAGAATTCATAACCTCACCTAAAACTTAGGTTTAAAATCAAGGTAAAAGAATTAGCAACCCTATAGTTGGATGAGTACTTCTTTTATAACATCATGCACAAATGCATATTATTTTACTCTTAATTGGAGGGCTTCCACCTTTGCCAGAGAAACTTGGCTTGACCTATGAGAGCCATGGTGGAAACACACCTCCTCCCTTCTCACTGATTTTGGCCAATAATCCTATTTTTCATGCATTAGGCATAAAAATCCTATTAGCCTGAGTTAAAGTGATTGTCTTAAAATAAAAATAAAATTAAATTTAAATTGCATTAGATTTAGGTCATTTGAAGCATACCCTTACATGATCTAGTCTCTGTAGAGAGTGAGTTTAAGGACTTAGTCTCTCTTTATAAATAAATAACAACCCAACTATCTTGTATAAATCATATGACTTGCTTACATATATTTAAAATCATACGAGGAGTTAGTTGGCAGTCACCCCCAGGCGGTTGTAAGTCCAAGCAGTTGGGTGGTTTGTCCTATCTTGTGGAGGCAAACCAAATACACATTTTTTACCTTAGATTTAGGTCATGCTTTTGGCACTTGCCAAAGCTCCTAGATTTAGTTTTGAGGTTACTTTTTCCCTTATGGGCCATAAGCATAAATCCTCACCTCTTAGGCAATTTCATAATCTTGTGTTATGGAATTGTAAGCCCTAACATTCTAATAAAAATTTCACCCATACAAACTAATTTAATTTCTAAAATATAAAACCCAATCATAGGATAATTTGGGATGTTTACTAGGCTTCCTAGTATCTTAAACATCCCCTACTTATTTCTATTTGCCTTCGATAAGAACTCCCTCTCCTTGATCAATCCCATTTCATCTTCTAAAATAAGCTAATTGATTGATAGTCCTACCTATTAAAATATTTAGAGACAATGATCATTTACCTTAATCGAGAGTTTTCCAAAGGAATCCCCATTTCTGAGGATGTAATTAACTATGTGGGCTTGCCGCTATAGGCCCGATTTAAAATAAACCTTACTTCACTTTTCCATATAAAGTAGGGGAAGAATCTCTAGTACACTTTGAAGTCCCAACATCCTTAGGAGTCCTTATTGAGGTGATTAGGTCCATTAAAGGGTAGTGACTTCTATCTCCTGAGATAGTACACTATTCCTTGATGACATACCCGATCACCTGAATAAGCACATCTTTGGACCTGCGTGGCATCCCAAAAAGATGAATTTTTATATTCTTGCCTCTTTCAATCCAACAGATGGAAGGCGACCATATAGAAAAATTTCACCACAAGCCTGGATGATGATTAGGCTCTTAGGAAAAAATAAATATTCTACCAAATTAAATAACTCAAAATTAAAAATAAATAACTCATAACCTCATTTAAAGCCTAAGTTAAATATCAAGTTTAAAGAATTAGCAACCTCTTAGTTGGATGAGTATTTTTTTATAACATCATGCATAAAAGCATATTATTTTCACTCTTGATTGGAGGGCTTCCACCTTTGTTAGAGAACTTGGCTTGACCTATGAGCTATGGTGGAAACACACCTCCCCTTTTTGATGATTTTGGCCCATAATTTCTCATGCATTAGGCATATGATTCCTATAAGCCTGAGTCAAATTGATTGTCCAAAAATAAGAATAAAATGTAATGTGATTTACATTAGATTTATATCATTGCTCATGCCCGTACATGATCTAGTCTCTTAGGGAGTGAGTTTAAGGACTTATTCTCTTTCTAAATAAATAATAGCCTAGCTATCTTGCATAAACATAGAACTTGCCTACATATTTTTTAAACCGTAGGAGGAGTTAGTTGGCAACCACCCCAGGCAGTTGTAAGTCCAAGCAGTTGGGTGGTTTGTACTCTCTTGTGGATGAAAACCAAATTCCCATTTTTCTTTAGATTTAGGTCATGCCTTTGTCCCTCGCCAAAGCTCCCTAGATTTAGGTTCAGAGATTGCTACTTCCCTTTGTGGTCATGAGCGTAAATCCTCAGCTTTTAGGCATTTTCATAACCTTGCATTATAGAATTGTAAGCCCTAGTATTCTAATAAAAATTCAACTCAAATAAATAATTCAATTTCAAAAACATAAAGCCCAACCATAGGATAATTTGAGATGCTCGCTAGGTTTCCTAGTATCGTGAGCATCTCTTACTTATCTTCCTTTGGCTCCAATAATAACTCTCTCTCTTTGATCAATCCTATTTGATCTTTCAAAATAAACTAATCGATTGATAGTCCTACCTATTGTAATCTTTGAAGATAATGATCATTTTCCTTAATCAAGAGTATTCTTAAGGGATCTCATCCCTTAAGTTGTAATTAACTATTGGGGCTTGCCTCCATAGGGAACTTAACGAACCCAATTTAAAGTAGGGGAAGAATCTCTAGTATATATGCAGGCACATTGTCCTTAGGAGTTCTTATTTAGGTGATTAGGTCCATTGTAGGGTGGTAACTTCTATCTTTCAAGATAGTAATCTTCTCCTCAATGCCATACCCGATCACCCTAATAAGAACATCTGCAGATCTTCGTGGTGTCTAAATGTGAAGAGTATACCCATATCTTCATTCTTATCCACATAGATTGAAGATGAGAGTATACATCTTAGAAAATTGAATAGAAAATTTTCACCACAGATTTTTCTAGCGACTCTGCTGGGGGTGGTTCCTCTCTCCATCTTTGGCAAATGATCATTGTCTTCAAATATCGATAGTGGGTTTGTACTTTTGTATAAATCTAAGACTATCTTTCTTTTCCATTGGCACTTAGCTTATTTTATTATTAAGTTAAGCTAGCCAACATCTTTAGGTTTTAGGACCTCATTCCATGGAGGTCTTAAAACCCCTTTTGGGTTTTCCCAATAGGTGAAAATGAAAATTTTATTGAAAAGAAATAACTAAAGATTTCCACCTTATCATTTTTATGGTAAGGTAAGGTTCATTCCAAAATATAAAAAAAATTAAATCCTTTATAAAAAAAATCAACAATTCCTAAAAAGCACTTTTCCAAAAATGCAAATTTTTTTTTTAAAATCACTCTCATCTAATAATCTTCATGGTTATTATATGTAGGATCATTTCTACAAAAATAGAATTCTAGCAATCATGTTTTTAAAAAGCACCAAAATTTGAAGATGGGCCATTCCATTCAGTACACCCAAATGTGTTGGATGGATGTTACATCTTCTTTAAAATCAACTTTTCCAAATTAAGTTGGAATTCTCACCATTTCAAAAAGCACATATGAAACCTCCCCATTCAATATACCTGCATTTATTGAATGGATGTTTCATTTTCAAACAAAATCAAAATCAATTTCCTAAAAACAACTGCTCATTCCACTACCATTTATTGTCATCAAGAGTGTTTTTTAGTATTTGGATGAGAGTTTTGTTGAATGTTTCTACTAAGCCATTTGCTCTTGGATAGTAGATGGTGTAGTATCTCCAATCTATACTGTGTCTTCTGGTGAAGCTGTTGGATCTTGGCATTTTTGAATGTAGTACCATTATTGAACATAATTTATCGAGGCACCCCGAACCTATATACGATATGGTTCTTAAAAAATTGAAGCACATGCTGAACTGTGATCTCTTTGAGTGGGATTGCCTTTGCCCACTTGGAAATGTAGTTGATGACAACTAAGATGAAATGATGACCCTTGGAAAGAGGATCGATCAGACCCATAATGTCGGTCCACACATATGAAACCTCTCTATTCAATATACCCACATTTATTGAATAGATGTTTCATTTTCAAACAAAATCAAAATCAATTTTCCAAAAGCACATATGAAACCTCTCCATTCAATATACCCACAATTTATTGAATGGAGGTTTCATTTTCAATCAAAATCAAAAATAAATTTTTCCAAATGCACATATGAAACCACTCCATTCAATATACCCAAATTTATAGAATGAATATTTCATTTCCAAATAAAATGACATCATTTTGAAATCCCACTTAACATATTCCATATATGTTTAATTTGAAATTTCCTCTTTTAAAAAGTAATAATCAGACATAAAGATACATCTTTGAAAAATGAAACATAATTGATTTACATCTTACATACCCAACTTTGTTAAATGGAAATCCCTCTTTTCAAAATCAACAAAACACAAAATTTTTCAAAACACTTGGAACTTCATTTTGGCATACCCCATTGGCTAAAGTGAAGTCTCTCTTTCAAAAAAACAAAATTTCAAAACACATTGGAATTTCACTTAGCATACTCAAATTTGCTAAGTAAAATCTCCATTCCACAAAATTTCAAAATACATTGGAATTTCATTTTGCATACTCAAATTTGCTAAGTGAAATCTCCATTTCACAAAATTCCAAAACACATTGGAATTTTACTTAGCATACTCAAATTTGCTAAGTAAAATCTCCATTTCACAAAATTTTAAAACACAATTGGAACTCCATTTTGGCATACCCCATCTGCTAAAGTGAAGTCTCTCCTTTCAAAATACAAAAAATCCAAAACACATTGGAATTTTACTTAACATGCTCAAATTTTCTAAGTAAAATCTCCATCTTATAAAATTTCAAAAAAAAAAAAAACACATTTGGAACTTCATTCTAGCATACCCCATTTGCTAAAGTGAAGTCTCCATTTAATTTTTTTTTTAAACATGGATTGGAACCTCATTTTAGCATACCACATTTGTTAAAGTGAAGTCTCCATTTCCAAAAAAAATCCAAAACAAAAGGAAACACAATAGGCTTTCCTTAGCATACCCAAATTTGCTAAAGATCCTAATTTTAAAAATCAAAATCTCCAAAACAAAAGAAACACATTAGGATCTCCTTAGCATACTCAAATTTACTAAGGATCCTATTTTTAAAAAAAATTTCAAAATAAAACACACTTGGATCCTTCATTTTAGCATACCCAAATTTGCTAAATGAGGATTCCATTTTCAAAATCATAAATGATTCAGAAAATAAAGCAAACAAAGATAAAGAAATTGTTTTCAAACACACCACTTAGCATACCCAAATTTGCTAAGTGAATTTCAAAAATCAAAATCCTCAAATCAAAATCAAATTGACCCTTCACTTTAACATACTCAAATTTGTTAGATGAATGGTCCTCAAAATCACAAGAATAAAAAAAATCAAATATGAACCTATGGAAGCATCTCTCTAAAAATACTAGAACCCATTTTCAACATACTTAAATTTGTTGGAAATGGAGTCTACATTCTAAAATCCCCTCTTCAATCAATTTCAAAATCTCTTCCAAATCTATTTGAATCCGACTTAACACTCTCAAAGATGTTGAGTATGGGTACAACTTCCAAATTCATACTCAAAATCAACATAAATCTGATTCAAATTTATTTTCAACATTGCAGACTCTTGTTTAGCAATTTTCAGTTTCAGCGCAGTTTCAATTTTCAGTTGATTGAAATGGTAGTGCCTAAGTATGTGTTTACCTTTTCCCATGGGATGGACTTGCCTTTCGCGATCATGCACCTCACTCTTTTTGGATGAGGTGTTGAGGGGGTGATATTACCTATGAGGGCACTCACCTCACCACTATTAGCTGAGACATAGTGGTGGCGTCATCCATTACATGCCATTGATTCTAATTCCCTCACAAGAGGAAGGTGGTTCCTGCACGTGATAGTACTAGTGTCTGAAAGCGTGCATGGTTTCTCATGTTGCCTCAGTGAGGGCTAGCACCCACTCATTAACATCCTCAAAGGGTAAGACTCCCCTGATCCCAGAGATTGTCTCCCCAGCTTTTGAAGTCGGGTCTAGCTCTTACTCTGCTCGCCCTACCAAGACCTAGAGGAGGAACAAGAATCACATGATAAAGTGGTACCATACTCGCATCGCTAGGGAGATGGAGGCAGCTACACGATCAGTTGTTGAGGAATTGCCCACTTTGGTTTCCCCGCTGGTTATAATGAACCCATTCCATCCTCTCACTGGGTCTGACAGAGAGGATACGAGAGGATCTCTACTTCACCTCCACCAGCAGTTTAGTATCAATCACCAGTCAGTCAGGGTAGGAGGTCATATGTCAGCCTCCGTTCAGTTCTACGCTAGGTTGGCTTAGGAACAATCTGAGTCTGGAGCTATGTTTGATTTGAGGCTTGTTATCCAGCAGTGTGGAGAAGCATATTTGGCAGGAGAGGGCCATGGAGGCCGACACTTCAATTCACATTACCAGTTGAGAGAGGCGGAGGTTTAGCTGGCAGTCAATGGCTTTTGCACTCATTGATTTTTCTGATCGGCGTGCTACCCGTGTCGATCATACCGATAGTACTCTACTTACAGGGACTACACATCATAAGAGGACATCTCCTATCCCGAGAGAGACGGTGGTGTCTCCACCACATAGCTCTACACCCATCCACCATCACCTGTTCATGTGCCAGCATCTCCAGTTCCATCAAAGGCCATGAAGGCCACATCAGGGGAGAAGAGGACCCCATTGGTGATACGGCTATGGACAAAAGATCTTTTCTATCCACACCTTCTACTATGGCGAGGCTGAGCTCTCCTGTTCGACCTTCGCCATAGTCATGGTGAGGAAGGAGTGGCAACCTCGATGCATCATAGTCATCCTATCACCACCACCACCAGTACAACATGTGATCACAATTATTGAGGGAGAGGGTGAAAGTTTAGCTGTACCCATGATGATAGATCCTCCTAGGAGTGTCACTCCATGAAGACATAGTGACATCCAGGATTATATTTCTTCTAGTGAGTATAGCCCTCATAGGGTTGACTCTCCAGCAGTAGGGGAGGTCCGATGCCTCTCAGTACGTGATAGTGATCACATCGATTGACTAAAGTTAATTATTCCTGTTCCAATTAATTATTTCTAGATGAGATTGTAGCTAATTATCTCATGGAGAAGAAGGAGATATTAGGGTATGACTGGTCTAATGAGGAGAAGATCAACTTTGATCCCAATGAAGATGATTTGTTGGGAGACTTAGCAAGGGTTTACATGGTAGATACCAGAGGGTTCCTCCTTAGAGAGTAGTAGACTATGGAAGGTGTTGAGGCCTAGCAAGAAGACACAACCTACTTGACCCAACACCTCCTATTATAAATCAGGTAGAAGAATGAAAAGATAGATAGGATGGAGAAGAGGCTCGAAGATCTATTAGCAGCTATCTTAGCATTGTAGAATCATGCCCCGACAGTTCATCCTACCATAGCTGGGACTAGTCAGCCTGAGTTGGTGCATGTCTTGGACGCAGCCAAGGCCTTACCTCTAGTATAGCAGAATGACTCCAGTATGTATAGGAAGGTAGTGGATAGTACCTCTACAAGAAAAGATATCAAGAATGTGGTTGAGCAGCAGGTGAAGGAAGCGTTGGCTCAAGCCCGAGGGGGATCTTCAATTCCAAAAGGTAGACCATACCCATAGGAATTTGATACAATCCAATACCCTAAGGATTTTGTGTCACCTTCCTTCAAGAGTTTTGATGGCAGTGGGAACCCGAGGCAGGATATTGTACACTTCAGGGCTAATTATTGCAATGCTGGTGGTAGTGATGCTTTACTTTTCCATCTCTTCATTAGTAGCCTAGCGAGTATAACATTTGACTGGTACGTTGGACTTCCCAACAGTTCAGTGAAGACATTTGCTAAGTTGGAGCAACTCTTTATCAAGAGGTTTACTGGAGGTCAGCAAAGGGTCACTGTGGGTGATCTCATTGTAGCACAACAACACCTAGGTAAGTCCCTCGTTGACTACATTCTTAGATGGTGTAACCTGAGTATGAAATGTGAGCTGTAGCTATCTAAAAAACATGCCATTGAAATTATTTTAAAGAATATTCATGGCTTATTACTTGCTTCACCATCAAAACTTTTGAGAAGTTAATCTATAATAATCTACAAAATACCCAAGACCAGTTGTCCAAGCCAAAGTCGTAGAAGGTGTATGAGAAGAAGCCAGGTATAGTGACAGTGATAAATAAGGGAAAGCAACTAGTTAGAGATCAGTCTGAGAGACCACAACCTCAGCAGCCTTCACATCCTCTACCACCACCTACCTATGACACCCACATGCATGTCCTCCCATATCATCGTGACAGACACATACCCCCAGTAGCTATGGTCCACTTACTCTTTTGGATAAACTTAATAAGCCTTATTCATTTAAGAGGGAGGTAATCAGGAAGATCTTTAAGAACCTCTTAAAGAAGTCTAATTTTTAGCTACCCGAACATAGGAGACCGGAGGAAGTGGGCAAAAGCTATGATCCTAAGTTTTGGCCCTACCACCATATGCTAGGTCATGTTTTGAAAGATTGCTTCACATTTAAGGACTGGCTTGAACATAGCTTCAAGACTGGAGCTATAGTCATCCCAAAGGAATACCTTATGGAACAACCATCTAGTTCCATCAGGGTAATCCTTGGAGAGACTTGCAATCCATCCAAAACTAAAGAAGGTTGGGATATCCATTTATCTCGTACCTCTAAGAAAATTGTTTAGAAAATCAAGAAACTTTCCTTGCAGGTGCCTGAGCTAGCTTAAACCTTCAACATCAAGGAAGGTTTGCAAGTTGCTAGTGCCAACTCAAGGAAGGTGGAGTTGGAATAAGAGTGAAATGTGCCTGGGATAGCCATGTAGTGCAACCACCAACCAAGTCCAATCTCCAATCTACCATTGCAGCTACTACATCAGCGAGCATCTCTTCTATGTTAGCTAGCTTTTCTTCAACTAGTAAAACTCTTGTATCGGTGGATAAGGACACCAAATCCCTTACCCCAGTTACTTTACTTGATTCTACTTTGTACCACCTATCAAATTCAAGAAATTGAAGAATAAAGCTAGTTTGAATAACTTTTCAAGTCAAAATAACTATAACAATTTTGATCTTCCTCTTTCTGATTCAGAGTTGAATTTTCGTACTCTGAATATTATGGGTTCACCTCTTGAGATAGATTTGGAATCATCTGATTCTGAGGGTCCCATAGGAGAAGCTGTAGGTGAGCCTGATGTGCAGGTAGAACCTTCCGTTACCCTACCATAAGAGATCAAGTCAACCTCTATAGTGGCAAGGTTCTACCTCCTAGGCGCACTTCAAGATAGGGAAATAAGTCATTGGTATAGAGGATCAGCCCTTCCACAGATGCTCCACCCTTGGATATGTTTGTGGAGGATTACAAGGTGGACCAATATCCTCTCTCAGAAAGTTTCCATCTAAGCTAAGTATATGTGATGCCCTTATTTTATCCAAAGAGATGAGGGAGTCATTAATCATGGCTCTTCTTGATTCTGAAATATGCTTAGCTCAATTGATCACTATTGGAGAGGAGGCACATTATACAAAAGAATCCTAGGATATCACTTTCATAGATGAAGACCTTCTTCTGGGGGACATGGAGCACAACCGTCCCCTCTACATTACAGTGGACATGGGCAGATTCAGACTTGCCAGAGTTCTCATCGATCCAAGTGCATCGGTGAACATTATGAGTCTAAAGACCCTTGCCTATTTGAGGATCAACATCTCCACACTCCGAGGAGATTGGATGATATTGAGAGGATTCAATGAACAAGGTGAGAGGGCTTTAGGTTCCATAGTGTTACATTTGGAGATATGTGACTAGAAGATTGAAGCCAAGTTTTACATAATTTATTCGAATACTTCATTCACCACTTTGCTCGGTAGGCCTTGAATACATCAGAACAAGATGATTCCATCCTTTCTCCATCAATGCATCAAGTTCAGAAAGGATGTGATTGAATACCATGTCAAGGGTGATGAAAAGCCATTTTCAGTTAAAGAGGTTGAAATTTATGGGGATGCGACCTACTATCTTCATCAAAACACCCTTTTTGATGAACTTGGACAAAATCCGAATGTAAATGTAAAAGAAAATAAAGAAAAATAAAAAAGTAAAAGAAAAAGAAAAGAAAAATAAAAATTCAAGTGAATAAGAAAGGGAAATTGAGGAAGAAGTGGAGCCGCATATCACATTCCACCCACAGTCCATTCCATCATATGGACATGTGGGTAGGATAACTTGACTCCACCAGGCAGAGGCAGAGGTAGAAATAGAGACCATTTCAGAGGTGGAAGACCCCCTGGTTGGCCTCACCAGGGTTATGTTCATAAAGCCTACTATTCACATAAACTTGGAATCAAACTCGGAGGATGAGTCTCATGTGATTAGTATACCAACTAACCCCTCTCAGTGAGTTCCATTGGAGGTGACTTTCGAGATAGATGAAGACCAGGTCTCCAGACAAAGCAAAGTATTCAAATAAGGTTTATGTGATACTATTAGGAAACAGTTGGGAACCTTAGCTCTAACCTCACTTTCATCTCAAAAAGCTGAAGGTATAGTAGTTAAGGAAGCCCCTAAGTCTTTCATGGATGTGAAGCTGAAGGGATTCTTTTTGGGATCATCATCCTCAAGTCCAAAAGTTGATGCAGAAGTTGAGGAGGATTTATTTAAAGAATTAATGGAATTACCATTTGACTTTTACTCGCCTTGTGTTCAAAATCTTATACAGAAAGGTTTGATTCTTCATATATGGTCCAGGCATAGGTCAGAGTTTTTTGAAAAGCTGTGGAACAATACAAGCAGAGAGGCACAATCAAGATTAGGACTAGGATTTGGTACAGTGGGTCTAGTTGATGATGATAATTACTGTCTAGTTATTACCAATCATTTAGAGTCAGGCAGGTTCTTTCCACAAAACACCAACTCATGATAATTTGTGTTTAAAAACTTTAGATGATTCAAATGATCTCCAAATCAAGGGTGCACTATCAGAATTTGAAGAGGAGATCCATTCAACAATTGACAAACTTAAAGAAATCAACCTCGGGATGGAAGAAAATCCATGCCCGATGTATATCAGTTTGTTGCTGAATGAAGAAGAAACCAATGACTTAGTTAGAAATTGATTGAGTTTAAGGACTTCTTTGCATGGAGTTATAAAGAAATATCTGGATTATCTCCTGACATAGCAGTCCACAAGCTAGCAATAGATCCTAGAGCTAACCCTATCAAGTAAGCTCTTAGATGCATGCGATTAGACATTGAACAACATGTCATTTTTGAAATTAAGAAACTGATCAATGTTGGTTTCATCAGGGAAGAAAAATATCCTACCTGGTTAGCTAATGTCATCCCAGTTAACAAAAAGAATGGCTAAATTTGCATTTGCATCAGGGATTTACACAAGGCATGTACTAAGGATGAGTTTCCTCTTCCTATACCAGAATAAATGGTGGACATCGCCTCATCTCATGCAGTGTTCTCTTTCATGGATGGGTCATCTGACTACAACCAAATCAAGTTGTCCCCTAAAGATGAAAGGAATAGTGCTTTTTGAACCCCGATTAAAATCTTTTGTTATAAGGTCATACCTTTTAGTCTTAAAAATGTTGGTGCTAGATACCAATGAGCCATGACTCAGATCTTCAACAAAACTCATCCATCATTAGGTTGAGTGCTATGTTGAAGATCTAGTAGTCAAAAGCAGAGAAAATGAAGACTACCTCTTTGACTTGAGAGTAGTTTTCGAACGGTTAAGACAATAAAACCTCAAAATGAATCCTCTGAAGTGTGCTTTCAGAGTAGCTTCAGGGAAATTTCTTGGGTTTGTTCGACATCAAGGAATAGAGATAGATCCAAAAAAGATCAAAGCCATCTTAGAAATGCCACCACCTAAAAGTCTAACATAACTCAGATCATTCCAAAGATAGTTAGCATATTTGAGATGCTTTATCTCCAACGTATCTGGGAGATGCAAGTCATTTTCAACACTTATTAAAAATAATGCCAAGTTCAAGTGGTATGACAAGTGCCAACATACCTTTAAAGATATCAAGTAGTATTTGGTGAAGCAGCCAATTCTTGTAGCCCCAATCCCTGGCAGGCCACTCATCCTCTATAATGTTGCATTGATGGTTCTCTTGGTGCTTTATTGGCCCAAGCCAATGATGAAGGAAAGGAGAATGCTCTCTACTACCTCAGCCATTGTCTGATCGCTGCTGAAGTGAACTACCCATCTATTGAGAAACATTGCTTAGATTTAATTTTTGCATCCCAAAGGCTATGAAACTACATGCTTGCTCATAAAGTAAACTTGATTTTAAGAACCAATCCACTGCAGTATCTCATGACGTGACCAACACTATTCAAACGATGGTTGGTGGTCCATGATGCTCTCACAGTTTGATATCATATTCATACCCCTCCGTGCAGTAAAAGGACAAGCACTAGCAAATTTCTTAGCAGAACACCCACTCCATGTTGATTCCCCGCTTAGTGATGATCTCCCTGACGAACAAATCATGAACTTAGGGGAGGTTGACAATCACCATTGGGAGATGTATTTTGATGGTGTTGCTTCTTCCATAAAGGAGAAACACCACAATTTACTCTTCCAGGAAAGGCAAGGGTAGGAATAATTCTTCTAACTCCAGACCACAATGTGATGAGATTCTCATACTATCTATCCAATCCCTGCACCAACAATGAAGCTGAGTATGAGGCTTTGATTACCAGTCTGAAGTTAGCCATTATAGTGTGTGTTAAGGGCATCAAGATTTACGGTGATTCTCAATTAGTTATCAACCAAATTTCTAGATCCAATAAGGTTCTCAAACCCAAACTTCGTCATTACTATGAGTACACCATGAAGCTATTAGCTTAGATCCCTGAAGTCACCATCTAAAAGGTTCTCTGTAGATAGAACACAGTAGCAGATGCCTTGCCAAAGAATTGCCATGACTGGAAGATGAGTCCATTTAAATAAGAGTCCAAAATAGACAAGTCTTATCCTTTATTAATGCTGAATGCATCGAGAGACTTTCTCTTAAAGGGGAGGTTGTCATTGCCAAACAGGATGAGGAGCTAGATTGGAGGCAACCATTCATAGACTATTTGAACACTGACAAACTACCTCAAGGGAAGTCACAAGCCCATCAGGTGAAACAAAGAGCTCTTTCCTATGCTCTCGTGGATGGCACCCTGTACCGACGGTCCTTTGACCAATTGTGACTACATTATTTAGATAAGCATGGCATTATAATCGAGGTACATTCAAGTCTATGTGAAGCACATCAATCCTGTCCAAAGATGAAAGAAAGATCAAAAGACTAGGATATTACTAGCCTTCAATGATTAGAGATAGCATGAACATGGCAAGGAGATGCCACCAATGTCAGGTACACGGTGTTGTCTTACATCAACCACCCAACATTCTACACTCTACCTTGGCTTTATGGCTATTTGAGTATTAGGGTATCAACATTCTGGGTCCGATTGATCCTCCTTCTTTAAGGGTCACCGATTTATCTTAGCTATCATCAATTACTTTTCCAAGTGGGCAAAAAAAATCTGAGTCAGAGAGGTCACACCTTAGCATGTGCTTTAGTTCTTTAGGAACCATATCATATATAGGTTTGGGGTGCCTCGATGAATTATATCTGATAATGGTACGCATTCAAAAGCATAAAGATCAACAGCTTTACTAGAAGATATGGTATAGATTGGAGGTACTCCACCATCTACTACCCCAGAGTAAATGGCTTAGAGGAAGCATTCAACAAAACTCTCATCCAGATACTAAAGAAGACTCTCGATGATAACAAGCGGTAGTGGAATGAGCAGTTGGTTGAAGCCTTGTATACTGCACCACATACCAAACTCCAACTCAATCTACCTCATTTTCCTTAGTTTATGGATCCGAAGTTGTTCTACCTTTAGAAGTTCAACTCCCATCACTAAGGATAGCATTGGGTAGCAGAATCACTATAGAACAGAATGCAAAGTTACGGTTAGAAGAGCTCGAGGGTTTGGAGGAGAGACGCTTACGAGCGTACTAGAATCTCGAGTTGTACAAGGCAAAAATGATTCAAGCTCACAACAAGCTAGTCCACCCTAGGTTTTTCCAAGTAGAATAACTTGTGTTAGTCCTAAGGAGACTAATTGTTGCCCATCAAAAGATGGGAGGCAGGTTTGAACCCACTTGGGAAGGTCCCTATGCCATAAAGAAGACCTACCAAGGAGGATCATATTAGCTTATTGATTGTAAGGGGGAACACCCGATGCTTCCAATTAATGGGCTCTATTTGAAGAAATATTATCCATTAAAAAATCATGTTCCAAAATAATTCTATAAATTAGCAAAGATTTCATTCCAATCCATTCAAATTTGCTCTTCATTTTGAAGTGTTATTTGTTTATCTTTCGAATCCATCACAAAGTAATTAGGTTAGGTGTAAGAGTCCCCAAAAGGCATCTTATCCCTCTTTCATGACATAAACACAATCAAACATAATCTCCCGGTGCTATTAGAATAGGTGTGAGAGAACCCAAGAGGCATCTTATTTTGATTAGCATAACTGAATTAGGTGTAAAAGAACTCAAGCGACATCCTGTCTTAGTGGGGATTCCTAGTTGGCATCTGAGGTACAACTTCATCAAACTCCCCAACGTGTTCAGGATAGGAGTAAGAGAACTCAAGAGGCATCATATTCCTTTTAACACATTCACACAAATAAACACAAATCTCTTCTCTTAGGCTATTTTGATGTGGGAGCAAGCCTCTTTGTGCACTCACTCATTAGCTGGTCTTGTTAGGGTATACATGCTACCTCATTAGCCTGTCACCCAGTGGTCATTTATTTAGAAGATGCGAGTCCCCGTGCTTTCTTCCTAAACTTAATCATTACAAACCAATGAGTACCTTATTAGTTTGGTAAGCTTCACAACCCAGCTAATAAGCTACCTCATGTTAATTTTGTTTAAGAAGATGTGAGTCCCTGAGCTTTCTTCTTGAACTAGCCATCACACACTAACTAGTTGAGCATATTTGAGGTTTAGGATAAGTCCCCCAGAGGCTCCTTTTCCTCTTGGCAACATTTGAGTTGATATAAGTCTCCAAGTGGCATTCATTTAGTAGTCACCCTAGGTCGGATGATACCTATCAAGTCGAAGACAGACTATCTCGATAATCAGTTTCATAATTGGAAGATGTGAGTCCTCGAGCTTTCTTCCTAGGCTGATTGTCGCAAACTGACGGGCACCTTAGGTTGGTTAATATTCGCTATGCTGATAGCGATTTACCTAGTGGATACACCACTCTTGGCAGATATGAGTCCTCGAGCTTTCTCTTTGAGTTGGCCACTGAATACCTATTGATATATGATTAGCCATGTCATCTTCTCTAGGGTTTTGGATCAAGCCTTTAGTGGCCCCATTCCATGCGGGCACTCTATTTGGATCTCATCCTTTGCAACCCCATTTTGACACTACTTGAGTTACTTTTGGATTGGGAAGTCCCCCTTTCCTAGTAGCCACCCCTGTTGGAGAACTTGTTCAGCGGATGCGTAAATTCTCCCTTAGTTTAGTAAATCTGAGAAAGATCTAGGTTGATATAAGATCCTTCTCAGTTTGATCTCTCATAAACTAATAAGGTCCACAATAAATAATTAAACCAAACAAATAAATTAATTCGCTTATGGATTAAGAATTCAAGCCTCCAAAGCGCCCCTTTTCCCAAGCAGGGATCTTATCTTTAGGGAAACACTATCAGAACTCCCTATAGGATTTGCCTGACTACTTGAGTAGAAATAAGTCCTCGGGTCGGCACTCACTTCATAGTCACCCTTAGATTGGGTTCAATCTGCTTTGCCACAAGCAGGTTACCCCGACAGTCATTCCATTTTGGAAGATGTAAGTCTACTATGCATTCTTTCTAACATGAATCTAGCAAATCGATGGGCAGCCCTAAGTCAGGTTTGATTTGTTGCCTAAAGCAATCGATCACCCTTTTGGTCTTTTTGTAGTGGAAGATGTGAGTCCCTGAGCTTTCTTCCCTTAAATTGATCATTGCAAGCCGAAAGGCACTCCTTTGGTTAGATAGTTCTCTCATCGGCCGGGAAGCTACTCCCTTTGGTTCAATAAATCTGAGATAGGTCTAGGCTGATATAAGCTCCTTCTCAGTGCGATCCATTGCAAATTGATAGAATCCATTAAAATAAATCTAAAAATGAAATTAATCTTTGACTATCTTTGAGCTGATTTAAGTCCCCTAGCGGCATTCACTCAATAGTCAGCCCTAGGTCGGGTTTGATTTGTTGCTCAAGGAAATCGATCACCCCAGTGGTTTCTTATTTCTAGAAGATGTGAGTCCACACACTTTCTTCTTAAGACTTGACCATTGCAAATCGAAAGGCACCCCCTTTGGTTGGATAGTCCTACCCTGTGGTTGGTAGACTACTCAGTTTGGATTGGTATACCTACAGTAGTTCAAGGCCACCGCGGTCCCTACTCAGTGCAGTCCATCACAAACCTATGGGATCCATCATAATCAAAACAGATCTAAAAATAAAATTAATCTTGATTATCCTTGAGTTGATTTAAGTCCCCTAGTGGTATTCACTCAATAGCCAGCCCTAGGTTGGGTTCAATTTGTTGCCTTGCCAATGGATTACCCTAGCAAGTGGTCCCTACTTTGGAGGATGTAAGTCTACTATAAATTATTCCTAACACAACTGCATATCAAAAGGCATCCCTTTGGTTGGCTAGTCTTACTATGTGTTTAGTAGACTACCCATTTGGATTAGTAAATCTGAGTTAGGTCTAAGACTTCGTGGCTCCTACTCAGTGTGATCCATTGCAAACCAATAGGGCCCATCTGAAAATTTGAAAAATATCTAATGAAATAAAACAAAATAAAGTTAAACAAATAATCTAAATCAAAACCTTTTACTTCTCCTCAGTGAGATACAAGTATTTCTAGTTCCCCAACAGATCTAGAATTCTAATCCCTCAGTAGATTTCATAACCCCTCCATTGTGGATGACCTGAACCTGCTTCCCTAGTGGAAAGTTCACTTCTCTATCCTCGGTGGAGTCAAAGCAAACACAACTAAACAAATAACAAATTGAAATAAACTCAACCCTCTTTCCCAATAAAACTTAATTAAATAAATCAAATGTCTCCCTAGTGAGACTCAAATCAAACCTATCATCTTTTTGTGGTGACTTAAACTTGCTTGCCTAGTGGAAGGTTCACTCACTCTATCCCTAGTGGATTTCTCCTTCTCTCTTATGTCTTCGACATAAGCAGAGTCACATTGCACAAAGCTCTGGATTTGTTCTGCACCTTGGGTTAGGAGCAGATCATTTCTGTTAGTGCTTGTGATTATTTGATGTTGTTGATCATTTTGATCAACACCAATACGTGCAGTGTTCCTTATCAATCACACCACACTTACTAGGCACCCTTTGATGACCTCATTTTAGGATGAGCTCTCAACCCCTCCATTTTTGACATAGGACTTCTCTTACACTTTAAGAGATCCTTAGTCTTAAGACACATCTAGTGATTTGGTGGACACTTAACCTAGCCCTAGAGACTTAGAAGAGTTAGCCATAGGAATAGGTCATGCCTTAGGGGTGTTAGGAAAAATTGTCTACCCTATGGACTGAACCACATTCCTCACTTCCTTCTGTTCAAGTCAAACTCAAATCAATTCCAACTTGTTTGATTTTCTCCAAAAACTCAAATCAATTCTACATGATTGAAACCCATAAATCAATTATTATAAATAAAGTGATGTTAATTTTAAATATCTATAAGCTTGCATGTGATAATAATATAAGATATGCTATATGATGTTCTCTTTCCTTATCTACGTGGATTCACATAGGATTTGCAAGTGTATAGTTCATTTGAAAAGAACACAACATTTGCCTAAAATCTATTCCTGTGCATCTTCATGTCAAAACTTAAGAAGAATTTCATCTCACATATGTAAATCACATAATCAAATCAAACATAATTTTTTGCATGATTCCCTGTTCATGTGGTTCTTTTTGTACATTCATATGTATTTAAGAAAAGTGGTATATTAGTCTTGACATCTCGAGGCTGCGAGACTTTAAGTAGCCTTATGTAGTTCTTGTACCTTATGCCCCTGGTTTAGAAAACAATGATGTCGTACTCACTTAAAACTCTTATACATATGCATGTATGATATGGCTAATGAATTAAGAATCATAAATCAAATAAATCAAGTATAACATTTTGCATTGATTTTTCTATCCTTATAGTTATTCATACATTTACATGTATCTAAGAAAGTGGTATATTAGTCTGGACAACCCAGGGTTGCGACACTTTAAGTAGCCCTAAGTAGGTCTTGTACCTTATGTCCCTAGTGTAGAAAATAATGGTGCCATATTCACTTAAAACTTTTATACATATGAATGTGTATTTAGCTAATGGATAAAAAATCTCTCCTTTCTATATAATAAAGACATGCATTCATATTTTAATAAAAAAAATGAAATATTTAAATTCTAAATACACTTCTTTGCATTCATCATCAAAGTGTGCTAAGATTTACATTACATGTATAGGTATGCTTTGGATTATTCATATGCATGATATACATGATAGAAAGAAATGAATGAATGTTTGTTATGTAATAGTAATACATTCTAATTAATCATAAGATACCTTTCTTATTGAATAGGGTTATTTAGAGTGAACCTAAACTTAGGATTAATTAAAATACATAATAAGCTATTCATTAAAAAACTAAGCAAATTAATTTACCTTAGAAATGACTTAAGGTAGGGATAATAGAGAGATTCCCTCTCATTCTTCTCTTTATAACACTTAGTTGCTAAGTGTAGGTGTGGTGAAAAATTTCTATTCAAATTTCTAAGGTGTATACTCCCATCTTCAATCTATGTGGATAAGAATGAAGATAGAGTTGCATTTGGACACCACGTAGATCCATAGATGTTCTTATTAGCGTGATCAGCTATGACATTGAGGAGAAGTGTACTATCTCAAAAGATAGAAGTTACCACCCTACAATGGACCTAATCACCCAAATAAGACTCCTAAGGACAATGAGTCTGCATATGTACCAGAGATTTCTTCCTCTACTTTACATAGAAAAGTAAAGCAGGGTTTATTTTAAACCAAGTTCATTAAGTTCTCTATGGAGGCAAGCCCCCATAGTTAATTACAACCTAAGGGATGAGATCCCTTGGGAATACTCTCGACTAAGATAAATGATCATTATCTTCAAAGATTTCAATAAGTGGGACTATCAATCGATTAGTTTATTTTGAAAAATCAAATGAGATTGATCAAAGAGAGAGAGAGAGAGAGTTATTATTGGAGCCAAAGGAAGATAAGTAAGAGATGCTCACGATGATAAGAAATATAGCAAGCATCTTAGACTATCCTATGGTTGGGCTTTATGTTTTTGAAATTGAATTATTTATTTGAGTTGAATTTTTATTAGAATGTTAGGGCTTACAATTCCATAATGCAAGGTTATGGAAATGCCTAAGAGGTGAGGATTTATGCTCATGGCCCACAAAGGGAAGTAGTGACCTCAAAACTTAAATCTAGGGAGCTTTGATGAGTGTCAAAAGCGTGACCTAAATCTAAGATAAAAATGAGAATTTAATTTGCCTCCATACGAGAGGACAAACTACCCGACTGCTTAGAGTTACAACCGCCTGGGGGTGGTAGCCAACTAACTCCTCCTATGATTTTAAATTCATGTAGGCAAGCTTATACTTTATGCAAGATAGCTAGGCTGTTATTTATTTAGAAAGAGACTAAGTCCTCAAACTCACTCCCTAAGAGACTAGATCATGTAAGTGCATGAAAAATATCCTAGATGTAATGCAAACATGTTATATTTTACTTTAATTTTTGAACAATCATTTGACTCAAGCTTATAGGATTCATATGCCTAATGCATGAGAGGTAAGATTATTGGCTAAAATTAGCAAGAAGGGAGGAGGTGTGTTTCCATTATGGCTCTCAAAGGTCAAGCCAAGTTTCTCTAGCGAAGGTGGAAGCCCTCCAATCAATAGTGAATCAATATACTTTTTATGCATGATGTTATAAAATAAATACTCATCCAGCTAAGGGGTTGCTAATTCTTTTATGTTAATTTTAAGCTTAAGCTTTAGGTGAGGTTATGAGTTCTTTATTTTTAATTTTGAGTTGATTAATTTGGTAAAAGATTTATTTTTTCTAAGAGCCTAATCGTCATCCATGCCATACATAAAGTAAGAAGAAACCAAGAAAATATGTCATCTTAATGCACAAGGTATACAAATCATCAATCAATTTATAAAGCTAACACAAAAGAATAAAAGGCCATTTGTAGTTGGGCACCATCGGACAAACCTAAAAATAAATTGGGTAGCCGAGCTCTACCCTTATACAACCTGGATTACAAATGAATTAAATACAATCAAGCAAAGAATTCATTGTTATGGGGGTCTTCATTTCTTCTTTTTCTTCTTTCTTCTTTCTTCTTCTTCTTTCTTCTTTTGTTTCCTTCTTTGGATGATTGGAATGTGGTTGCTTCAAAGGCTTCACATGGTACATAAGATGAGATCTTATAACCAATGCTCAAACTAATCTTCTATAACAATCATTATAAAATCCTAATTGCAAAATTTACATGAAAAGGAAAAGTAAAGCTAAGTAATACCTGTAAAATAGAGATTAGCTAAACAAACCATACAAATCTTAAGGATGCATATTAGACTTAGCACCCCACACATGGGTACTTAAGTCCACCTGGCCTATTGGATTATGCTTAGGGGTATAAGCACCTGCACAGGAAAAGCATTTATATTTTTATTACAGCGCCCCTTAAGCATAATCCCCAACAAAAAATAATGATTAGACTAAATCATCCTACCATTTATTCTATGATCATACACCCTAACATCCAGACTAGAAATAATACATCACAAAATAAAAGAAAACATCAAGCCATGCACCACCCTAACCTAAAGCTAAAAGTGGTGACTTAGCCTAATGTGTGTGTTTTAAAAGGTTTGTGTGGTTGCTTAGCTATGGCTTTAAGGTTTAAGTTTTCTAAATGTGAGGATGTTCAAATTAGAGGAGGGTTTCATTTAAGTTGTTTAGTTGCTTCGGATTGATTTTCATTTTGTATTTTGATTAAGTTCAAGTGAGTCCTACAATTATTTAATAAGTTGTAAAGAGAGGGAAAGAGAAGAAAACTTCTCTTTCCTTCCCTACCTTAAGTAATTTCTAAAGTGGATTCATGTTTTAGTTTTGTTTAGTGAATGTCTTATTATGTGTTTTAATTAATCCTAAGTTTAGATTTTCCCTAAACAAACCTATTAAAAAAGAAAGGCATTTTAAGATTAAGTAAAGTGAAATAAAATTACAAAACACACATCACTTCATTTCTTTCCCAACATGTATAACATGCATATGAATGAATCCTAATCATATCTATACATACAAATGGAAATGTTTAGCACACTTCATGATGAATGCTAAGTGAGTTACTTAAGCAAATTTGAATACTTATGATGCATGGTTTTCATTAAGTAGAAAAGGAGTTTCTTATCTAATTTTCACATGCATACATGAATGTGTGAAAGGCATAAGTGAGTACGGCATAATTGTTAGCACCAGGGGTGCAAGATACAAGACCTACTTAGGGCTACTTAAAGCCTCGCAACCTCGAGGTTGTCCATATACCACTTTCTTTAAATACAAGCATATGTACAAAAGAAATAAATGGAAAGGAAAGAATGCAAAAAGTTTGTATTTGTATTTTGGATTTACTTATGCAATTTATATGTGAAAATGTAAGGATCCTTTTAATATTACAACATGGGAGAGGATAAGAGTAGATTTTAAGAAAGTGTTATTTTCTTTTAAAATAATTATACACTTTGCACATCTGATCCAAATCCATGTTAAGAGAAATAAAAGTAAACAAACATAAGACACATTTTAATATTCACATGCAAACCTATGAATAAAGTATAAGTAACACTTTCAATTTTGGGTAATTGATTCATATATTTGAAAATAATTTGGATTTAATAGTCATAATAGCCATTCATATTTCTATTTTAGGCCAAAACATGCAATTTGACGTAAAAGAAACATTTCATTTTCATTTTGATTTTGAAAAGCATGAATGCATGAAATTCATATGACATACACATTTAGCATATTAGGAAAGAACTAAAATGATGAAAGCATGTAAACACATTCACCCTAATTAATTCCTAAAGACAATCTTATGAAATAGTAAAGCTTAAAGCAGATCAAATTATTTTTAATGTGATTTTTATTTTGTGTTGAGTTTGATTTAATTTGAGAAAATTGAGGTGAGTTTGTTGTTCCTAACCTATTCCCACATGTGTATGATATTTAAGTTCAATCTTTAGATGATTTGATCCATTTTATATTTTAATTTGGTTAGGGTATGAATTAAGCATGTTAATTACCCCTTACCTATACCACCTTAGCATACTTAATCAAATAATTATGAGCCAATGAGATGACATAAAATCTCACAAGAAATTTAAGTTTGCAATGCACCTAAGAAGAAAAAAGCCTAATGCAATTTGGCTCATGATTAATGATTAATTAAACTAAGGGGTTTAACTTAAGTACTTTCCTAACCTCTCTCACTATGTGAGTTGGGTTTTGATTTCCTTAATAGACTTAGGCTTTTGAACACCTAAGCATCTACCCAAGATAGATTAATTTAATTCTAAAAAGTTTTAGGATTTTATGAAATTAATCAAGGGGATAATTAGTGAATTAACCCTAAATTAAGTATGAATTAAGAAAGAAAGGGGTTTAGGAATATCTTAGGGGAAATGCCAAACTTATTCCCTAAGCCTCTATTCATTTAAACAGACCTTAATCAACTCAATCACGTGTTAAACCACTAATTATAATATTAATTAACTTTAATTACATTGAGGGAGTGATTAAGGAATGAACTAGCAATTCCCCTAATTAAACCACCAATAAATCCTAAGCAAATTAGGGGAGGCGGAAGTCATCCCACAAAATGTACTCAAGAAGTTTGAAAATAATTAGTGAATTAATTAAAGGGTAATTAGCAAAATAACATTCCTAATAAAACCCAAAATTAGAGAAAGACACTACTTAAAATTCATTAAAATCTATTTTAGAATATTCTCCATTCAATTATCTATCCAATGCATTTTATTTCACATTTTTTTTGAGTTTTCTATACTTAAATATGAATTTAGGAAGATTTGGTGATTGATTATAAATTAAATAATCCCTAATTATATTATTATCATTATTGCCGGGACGCACATGCTTTCCACATGGTGTAATGGGATTGGGTACTTAACTCATCACATTATAGCGCTGGTAAGACTACACGCTTTCTCCGGATCGAGGATCTGACCGAGATTAAAGCCGCAGATCAAAGAGATTAATCATGGGATACTACATGTTTTAATCTCGGCCATCCATACAAAATGTGTAGATGGATGGCCAGAGATCCGTCCCTGCCAATCTCAATGGGAAAGGGGATCCGTCCATGTTCTAAGCCATGATTCGAGCTCGATTGAGCTCGAATTGGGCTAGAATTTGGCCCAAACCTACATCATGCAACCTAGATCAAATCTAACATCCAAAATCTTATGAGATTAACATTCACTTCTCAAAGCTCCAAACCATAGCTAGATTAAGCTCAAAAATGGCTAACCTCACCGGTGCTCAATTCACTTAGAGAAGCTTCATCTACTAGAGACAAAACTTTGCTGAAGGTTTGAGCTCTTGAGACTGAGTGCATTCTTCTATGGACTAACTCCCTTTGCCTTGAGCTCAGCCTTGATTTAGGGCACTCCTCCTCTACCTTAGGAACTTAGGAAAGAGCTTGGGTGAGTTCTATTGAGCTCACTTAGGAAGTACGCAAAGGGAACTATACTGGTTTTAAGTGTGGAGTTAGTTGGCTTTTCAATCGGGCTCCCTTATTTTCACACTATGAAAATCAAGAAATGGAGATTTCAAAACCTATCTAAGAAGCTTGGGAAGACTCTTTAAGGCTTGCTTTGAGTTCTTATGCTTCAATCAATTGAAGGAGGCTGAAAATTTTATTGAATTTGGGGGAGTATATCTCCCCCTTTGGCAATCGGATGGTCGAGCTTGGGCTTGCCATTTTTGATCAATTACCTTAATTTAGTAAGTTTTTAGGCTGTTTAGGATGTTCTTGAATTCGATTTTGGCCAGGGAGTGGAATGGTGAACTCCCCATGTGTTCAATTGAGTGGGAGGAGGTTTGCCATGTGGCCATTTCCATACACATGGTCAATTTCGCCATTGGGCTAGGTTGGGCTGACCCAAACCCATTGAGTTGGGTGCACCACACTCCCTAATGTTCATTTGATCCACTAAGAGAGTGTCAAGTGGTTATGAAGAGAAATTGACCAAATTCTAAGTGGTTTTGATTTTGGGTTACCCTATGGCCTAGGAGTAAAATGGTCATTTAGCTAATTTTTGAATTTGGATATGTTTGGTATGTTGAGAAATAGGTTTGGCCAAGTTTCATTGGATTTGGAGTTTATTTGGTATGGTTTGACTCATGTTGACCCATTTAGGTCAACATGGGTCAAGTTGACCAATTGGTCAAATTGGGTCAAACCAAGGGTTAGGTCAAGTTCATATGACCATTTGAAAATATTTTGGTGGCTTTGGTTTGATTCAATTTGGTTTATATTTGGTTTTGGTTCAATTGAGTTCATTTAGGTCAAATAGATCAAGTTGATCAAATTGACCCATTTGACCTATTTGGGTTAGGTCTTGGGGTTCATGTTTGGTTGATCATATGAAATAGATTGGTATCTTTGTTTCTAATCAATTCCAGTTAAGTTTGAATTTGACTCAATTTTTTCAAGGTCAATTGGGCTAGGTTGGGTCTAGTTGGCCAATTGAGACTTTGGTCAAGTTCAACAAGTGATTTGGAATGAACGTGACCCATTAGTTTCAATTAATTTGACTTAGATCAAGTTTGGACACATTTTGACTTTTTAGGTCAAGTAACCCATTGGGCTAGGTTAGGCTCAAATGTTGACTTGGTGAAGTTCAAATATTGATCATGAATGAGTCTTGATCAATGGTTTCAATCAATTTGGCCTATAGTGAATTTTGGCTATGTTGGATTCCATTTTGGCTAAGTGTTGACTTGGTCAACCCATAGGCTTGACTTGGTTTGACCCAATTTGACTGATTGATCATCTCATGATGAATGTTGATCATGGTGAGAGGCTTAGATGGGCTTAGTTCAATTCAATTTGGTTAGGATTAGAATTTGGCTTATAAGGGGTGCTTTAGGTCACTTTGGGTCAAGTGAGCATAAGTGGGTCAAATGGCTTGGTCAAAGCTTGATTTGAGTTTGATTGAACTTGTATATGGACTTATGATTGAAATATAAATCTATTTGCAAGTGGTTTTAAGTCAAATGGGTTTTGATCCATTTGATAATTTCGTATTCAAAGGAAGAACATGAATGGATTTGGATTTGATTTTTGATTTGGGTTTTGGTTAAGTGATTGAAATTTGTATTTATATTTGAGTTCATGATTGTAGGATTAATTGAATCATGAATAAAAATTAAGCGTTTGGCTTGATTTGAATTGGATTTGGCTAAATTTAAGAGTTTAGCTTGAAAGACTTAGGTTGGATTTTGATTGAAATTGAGTTTGATTTTTGGATTTGGTCTAATTGATTTGAATTTATATCACATTTATATTTGTGAATATAAGTGATAATATAAATGGGTTATGGAAAAATTTCATGAATTTGAGGTGATTTGAACTTGATTTAGGCTATGTCCTTAAGAGAGGATCAAAAGACTTAAGAAAAATTTGGAATTTGGAATTTCAATTTGGAATTTGATTAGATTGATTTGAATTTATATATCATTTATATATGTGAATATAAACGAGAATATAAATGATAATATAAATGAGTTGTGAGAAAATTTCATGAGTTTGAATTGATTTGAATTTGATTTGGGCTAAGTCCTTAGGAGAGAACTAAAAGACTTAGGAGAGATTTTTGATTTGGAATTTCAATCATGAGCTTCAATCATGAGAATTGATCATAGATTTCAATAATATGGGGTTGGTTTGAGTTTAGAGAAAATCAATTAAGCTAGAATTAATTTAGGTTTGATGTTGATTTGATTTAGAGTTTGACTTGAAGGAAGTGAGGAATGTGGTTCAAGCTATAGGGTAAGTGAATTTTCCTAACACCCCTAAGGCATGACCTATTCCTATGGCTAACACTTATAAGTTTCTAGGGCTAGGTTGAGTGTTCACCTAATCATTAGATGTGTCTTAAGACTAAGGATCTCTTAAAATCTAAGAGGAGTCCTATGTCTAAGATAGAGGGGTTGAGAACTCATCCGAAAAATGAGGTCAATAAATAGCAAGCACAAATTATTAATCCCCATCTTTTATTTGTGCCGATGGATCTTCAGAACACACCATTCACCGTGCAACTAAGTCATGGAGCCAACAACCTTTTGGTTAATGCTATAATAAATACTTGAGATGTTGGAGCTACCTTCCAATTTGGTAGCATAAACTTCCAACTATTACCACTGTAAACAACCCTCCACTTGAAGCACCTGTATATTATGCACACCAACCTAAGTAGGGGAGGAGAACAACTGGAATGGTCATTACTATTATCAAGGTTCCTCGAAAGAGAGCCTCTATATTCAAAAGATTGGGTCATTCTGAGGTGCCAGTCATGAAAAGAATCGTCACTAGGCAAAAAGTTTTAGTCATGCCTGTGAATGCGTCATCAGTGGTCAGAAATTTTTAGTCATGTATGTGAATGCGACCACTCTGCCAGTTGAACCTTTTGATGTTGATGCTTTCTCATATAGATGAAAACTAACTCAAAAGCCAAGAAGGAGAAGAAATGCTAAACTGTGAGCTTAGCAATTGCTGTCTGAATCGTTAGCCATGCGAGACTTGATGCCAGAAGCAAGTGTTCCCACTCACAAATTTGAAATCTGAAATTGGTAAAAAGGAATAGCTTTATTGGTGATGTTAAATAGTCTTTTTGGGCTCAACAATAATCAGGCCAAACCTTGTAGAAGAAACAACCTGAAATTTTATTTGCTTGAGTGCATAAAGCTCTAAAGGTTGTCAAAATAAAAGGATCTTATAAAGAAGAAATATCAAACGCCAATTATCAAAGAAGCCAAAAATGCTCCACTACAAAAGCTACCATCAGTGGTAGTAAGAACTGAAGAGCATTACAAACAAGTCCTATATGGTGAACATTGGGGTGTGGACACTTGAACTGCGTGTTCGAGAATCCGCTACCGAAAGGTCTCGGTAAAAAGGAAAACAAATATGAAGGCCAAAGCCTTGAGAAGAAGTAGTGAATCAGAAGCTTCTTAATTTGGAAGCAAGTTAACCTAGAAATAGTAGAGAAAGAGAAATGCTAAATTACATGATCAACAACCATTATTCAAGCATAAAATTATACAATTAGCTGTGGAACCAGAAGCGAGTGTTCCAACCCATAACAGGCTTGGCAACTTACGATGAGTAAAGCTCTACTGGTTAAATAAATAATCTTTCTGGACTTGATAACATCAGGTTCTAACTTATCCAGTAGGGAAACCCTATCTGTATATGCGAGAGTGCATCAGGTCCTCAAAGTTATTAAGGAGAAATGACTGATAAAAAGAAAATATCAAGGTCATCATTAGGAAATCTAGAGTTGCTCCTTCAAGGAGACCTCTTCCTATAACTCCAAAAAAATGTCAACCAATTCAAGTCCCTCACAGTGAGTATTGAGGTATGACACTTGGAACACAGGTCCAAGATAGAAATCACTACCCTATGATGGACCTAATCACCTAATAAGGACTCCTAAGGCATGATGGGTCTTCGAATATACCAGAGATTTTTCCTTACTTTACATGGATGAATAAAGTAAGGTTTCTTTAAATCGGGTTCTAAAGTTCTCTATGGGGGCAAGCACCCATAGTTAATTACATCCTATGGAAGGTGAATTTCTTAGAATACTCTCGATTAAAGTAGGTAATTTTTGTCTCCAAAAAATTCAAAGATAGGACTATAAATTGGTTATATTTGGAAGATCAAATGGGATAGATTGAAAGAAAAGACTTATTATGGATGCCAAAGAGAGATAAGTAGGGGATCCTCATAATACTAGGAAGCCTAGCGAGTATCCTAAACTATTCTATGGTTGAGCTTTATATATTTCAAATTGAGGAGAACTATATATATTTGAGTTAAAATTTTATTAGAAATCTAAGATTTATAATCCCATAATACAATATTGTAAAATGCCTAAGAGGTGATGATTTATGCCTATAGCCCCAAAGGAAAATAACAACCTTAGATCCTAAGTTTAGGGAGCTTTAGCAAGGGCCAAAGCAAGACCTAAATCTAAGGCAAAAGTGGGTATATTGTTTACCTCCATAAGAGAGAGTAAACCACCTAACTATTGGGCTTATAATTACTTGGAGTGGCAGCCAGCTAACTCCTCCTATGATTTAAAACCATGTGGCCAAGTCATATTCTTTTGCAAGGTGGCTAGGTTGTTGTTATTTAAAAAAGAAACTAAGTCCTTAAAGCCACTCCCTAAGATACTAGAGCATGGTGGTATGAAAATGGCTTAATCTAATAAAAATCTTATAATATTTTATTTAATTTTAGACTCTTTATTTTGACACGGGCTATATGATTTTATATGCCTAAATGCATGATGAAATTTATTATGGGATAAATTAAAAGAGAAAGAGGTGTTTTTCCATCATAGGCTCTCAATGGTTAAGCCCTAACTATCTAGCAAAGATGGAAGCCCTCTCTTTGTAAAGTGAAATATCATGATATGCATGATATTAAATATACAATCATCCAGCTAAGTAGTTGTTAAATATTTTATTATCTTGATTAAATGCCTAGGATTTTGTGTGAGGTTATGAGTTATCTTAAGCAATTTAGTTATGAGTTGTTAGTTTGGATAGAAAAAATTATTTTTTATCCTAGGAGCCTAATCACATCTAGGCCACACAATAATAACCAATCATAAATAAACTATAAAAAGGCATGCTTTTTCTAATGCACAAGCTAAACAAAACATAAAATAATTTTATAAAGCTATCACAAAAGAATAAGATGCTGGTGCGGCCGAGTACTCCCATACAAATCGAAAAGAAATGTGGGTAGCCGAGCTCTACCCTTATATAACCCGGATTATAAAAGAATAATTATAATTAAAATGATAACTGCTATGGTGTTCTTCATTCTTCATTCTTCATTCTTTTGATTTGGCTTAGAGGTGCTTACTCTAAAGGCTTCACAAGGTACATAAGACTTGGTCTTTTAACCAATGCTCATCCTAATCACCCATAACACTTATCCTAATCCTAATGCAAAATTACATTAAAAGAAGGCAAGATCTAAAAATATAAAAATAAAACCCCATACAAGATATGAATAAATTGGACTTAGTACTCCACACATGGGTAACCAAGCCCACCTGTCCTAACGTGAGTTATGCATAGGGGTTAAGCGACCCGCGCAGTAAAAGTATTTATATTTTTATTACAGTGGCCCCTTAAGCACAACCCCCTACAAAAACATGATTAGGCTAATATCGGACTAACATCTAGACTACGCATGTACACCCTAACATCCAGTCTAAAATAATACATCACAAAACAAAATATACATCAAACCATGCACCACCCTAACATAAAGCTAGAAGTGGTGACTTAATTCTAATGTGTGTGTTAAGGCTTGTGTGGTATGTCCTAACTAGGCTTTAGAGTTAGAATTTTCTATGTGTAGAAAGATTCAATTTAAAGAGTAGTTTCACTTTAAGTTGGTTAGTTAATTTGAAAGTTTTAATTAATGTTTTCTTTTATTTCATTTGGCTTACACGTAACAACTAACTGTTATAAAGAGAAGAAAGAGAGGAGACCCCTCTTTCATCCCTACAAGTCACTTCTAAGGAAAAATAATTAGCTTTATTCTCTTTGGTGAATAGCTTATTACATGTTTCAATTAACCCTAAGTTTAGGTTCACTCTAAATGGCCTTATTTAATAAGAAATGCATCTTAAGATTAATTAGAATGGATTACTATCACATAACACATGTTTATTCATTTATTTCCATCATGTATGTCATATATATGATTAAATCCTAAGCATACCTATACATACAATGTATGTCTTAGCGCACTTAAATGATGAATGCAAAGAAGTGTGTTTGGCATTTAAATATTTCATTTGATTAAATTATGAATGCATGTATTTTTAATAAAAAAAGGATATTTTATCCATTAGCTAAGTACACATTCACATGTATAAGAGTTTAAGTGAGTACGACGCCATTGTTCTACACTAGGGGCATAAGGTACAAAATCTACTTAGGGCTACTTAATGCCTTGCAGTCCCGGGATATCGAGACTAATTTACCACTTTTCTTATATACATATAGATGTATAAAAAACTATAATAATAGGAAAACTCATGCAAAAGTTATATTTAATTTATTTGATTCATGCTTCTTATTCATTGGTTATATCATACATATATGTATAAGAGTTTTAAGTGAGTATGACCATTGTTCTACACCAGGGGCGTAAGGTACAAGACTTACTTAGGGATATTTAAAGCCTCACAACCTCGAGATGTCAGACTAATATACCACTTTTCTTATATACATATGAATGTACAAAAAGAATCACAAGATTGAAAAGTCATGCAAAAAGTCATATTTGATTTGATTATATGATTTACATATGTGATATGAAATTCTTCTTAAGTCTTAGCATGGAGATGCGTAGGAGTGGATTTAGATAAATGTTGTGTTCTTTTCAAATGAACTATACATTTGTAAATCCCATGAAAATCCATATAAGGCAAGGAAAGAGAGCTTCATATTGCATATCTTATATTATCAACACATGCAAACTTATAGATATTTGTAATTAACATCACTCCATCTATTATAATTGATTTATGGGCTTTTGAAAATAACTTTTGGTTTAATAGAAATAATAACCATACCCATTTTTAATTTAAATCAACACATGCAATTTGACATAAAAGAAACCATTTTATTTAGTTAATTTTAAAAGAAATGAATGCATGATTATACATGGCCAGTAACAGTTAACATGATTGGAAAGAAATAAAGGAACATAAGCACATGATCTCATTCATTCTAATTAATTCTTAAGGACAATCATACTAAATAAAGCTATTTAAAATAAACCAAAGTTCTTTAATGTTATCTTTAATCTTAGGTTTGATTTGAGTTAGAAAATGAAAGAGATTTGCTAATTTTAATCTTATTCCCCATGAGTGAGTTAATTTGATTTAATTAAAAGTAATTAGATTGATTTTATGGTTTAATTAAGTTAAGGTATGAATTAAACCAACTAATTAAACCCTTACCTACATCACCATAAGCTAATTAACTAAATAATGATGAGTCAGTATAAGATGCAACCATATGAAAGGGGCTTAAGGCAATTGGCTCATGATTAATAGTTAATTAGGCTCAAAGGATTTAATTGATTACTTTTATGGTTTTCTTACAAATGTAAGCTAACCATGATTTTATTAAATTCCTTTAGACTATTAAACATCTAAAGGGCTACCCAAATTTATTAGATTAATTAAATGTGATTTTGATTTTAAAATAATTTAATTTAATTAAGACATTAATTGATTAATTAAAAACTTTGAATATCTTTAATTAAGAGAGTGAAATTAACTTATAGAGAGAGATCAAGAGAGAGGTATCAATCCCAATAACTAATTCCTTCTAATTAATCAAGCTATGAAATAGTTCACATCCTAATTAAGTTAGTTAATCAAAAGATTAATTAATTACTTAATCCTTAATTAATTGAAATTAAATGAAGAGGCTTAATGAAATGGTCCCAAGAAATGAACCCAAACCATTTCCCTAAGGCTCTTCATTATCAATAGAGGACACTAAGCTTAATTAGTGAATTAAGTTACTGTTCATTTGCTTAATTATTGCTAATTAAGATAAGAGAGTAATTAATACTTAATCAATCAATTTTCCCAATTAACTATCCAATAAATTCCAAGAAAAATAGGGGAGGTAGAGGTTATCCCCCTAAACATCTTTATAATTTTTGAGATTAATAGAATAACTAACCAGAGAGTAATTAAGCTAATTAGGTTTTTTATTAAACCTAAATTAAGTAAAAATTACTATTTCAAATTAGTTAATAAAAATTTTATTGGATTCTCCTCTGAAATGCCTTTAAAATGAGCCTTCATTTGTATTTTTTAGATTTTTCTAGGGTTAGTTATGAATTTCCAAAGTTTTAG
Source organism: Cymbidium sinense (assembly GCA_021442155.1). NCBI lineage: Eukaryota > Viridiplantae > Streptophyta > Magnoliopsida > Asparagales > Orchidaceae > Cymbidium > Cymbidium sinense. The sequence goes on from CM038220.1 coordinate 108,182,729, forward strand.
CTGATTTAACCCAATTTTATAGGGTATATTGATTTGTTTAATTAAAATAGACCATTTGAACTTCTAAATTCAATATCTTTCAATCTAGCCATCATTTTGTCTTGAAATTTTAATGGTAAGTAGATTTTATTTTGTAGAGTAATTAATTCAATATCTTTCAATATCTTTCACCTGAATCTGATTTATATTTTGTAGAGTAATTAATGAAATTTGGTTTTCACTAAAACCTACATTAAGCTCACAATACTTAGCCAAAATTAGAGATTTTTGGTTCATTGGATTCCTCTCGGTAAAATGAATCCAACAAGCCCTTATTTCCAATTTTTGATGGGTATTTTAGTTTCTATAAATTTTTGAAGTTTCAGGCAGTTTAAATAATTTTTAAAATCCAAAAATCCTGAATTTCCACTTAACACATTCAGCACTCTGCGCGGCACTGATGTGGCAATGCGACACCACGCGGCACCACACAATTGGCTGTGGTGTGGCGTATGGTTGCACAAGACCAGCTAGCCCGCATGTTGCCCAATTACCCCGCAGAAAATGAGGAACATCATGTAACACGTGGATGTGAGATATGACCATCCGATCGAGTGATGGTCCAGATCACACCGAATAATTTAGGGCTAAAATCACATGATTTTGATGCAAAATCTGGACCATCTGATCCCCTGGGATCGGATGGTGGCTGCTCTTCTTCTTTGAAATTGGTGAACTAGAGTGTGAAAATAGTAAAAAAAAGCTATAAACTACCCGATTTGGGCTATTTGGGCTCTATTTTCCGACGATCTTTGTCAAAAAATGTCCCAAAATGTGTGTGGATGTTGTAAGATGAAAAATACATGGGGAATCTAAGGATAATTTCTTAAATCATGCACACATTTTGTCAAACAAAAGATCCTACTACCAGCAAAAGTTTGAAGAAATTACCTCATCAGGGATGGTTTTCGGTGGCTGTAAAGGTCTGAGTGAATCCCTAGGTGTGAGAGGAAGTTTTGGAATGAGTTTGAACCCTTGCCTCCCTTTGAAACATCATCCTCACCAATAGTTGCCACCTCCTCATCGGAAAAGCTTCAATCTTATGTTTTTTAGCTCAAAACTCACTTAAAGTAGGTGGGGAAGGGATGCTCTTTGTTTGGGAAAGCTCTTGGGAGCTGAATGAACTGAGGATAGCATGAAATGAGGCTTCTTTCTCTCATTTCAAGGGGATGGCTGAATTTTCCAAAATCAATGATGGGATTGGTCAGCCCTAGCCTCCAAAGAGTGGGCTAAGAAGCAGGTAGTTTCTTATTGAGGTGATAGATGGATACCAAAGGTGATGGGAGAGTGGATTTGGCTCTCTTTTGTGTAAGATCACATGTGTGATGGCATTTCCAAGAGGGGTCATCTTGGGTTTGGCTCCAAATGAGTTTGGGTTGATTTTGGGCTGATCTCAAGTGGGTTTAGGATGGGTTGGGTCAGGTTGCAATGGGCATTGGCTTGATTCAAATGGGTTTGACTCAACTTGACCTATGTAGGTCAAATTGGGCTATGTCATTGAGTTGACCAATTAGTCAAATTAGGTCAAACCAAGGCTTGGATTAGGTTCAAATGATGATTTGAAGTGTTTTGGCTCAATTTATTTTGATTAATTTGACTTAGGTTTGAATTTGACTCATTTGGATTCAAAAGGGTCAAATGGGTCAAGTTGACCAATTTGACCATTTTGATCAAATTGAGTTGGGTTAGGTGTTGAGTCAAGTTCAATTAGTTGATTAAAAATGATTGTAGGCTTTGGTTTAATTTGAATTTAATTTGAATTTTGGCCAATTTGATCGTTTAGGTCAATTTGGGATAGGTTGGGTCAAGTTGACCAATTGGTTAAATTGGGCTCAATCATGGCTTTGGCCAAGTTCAATAAGTGATTGGAAATGAACTTGAGCAATTAGTTGCAATCAATTTGGATCATATCATGATTTGACATATTTTAGCTTTTTAGGACAATTTGGGTCAACTTGGGTCAAATGATCAATTGGACTTGGTTTGGCTCAATTGATAGTTTGGTTATGTTTAATCATTGATCATGAGTGGGTTGAGTCAATGGTTTCAATCAATTTTGCATATGTTGGTTTTGGCTAGTTTGGGTTTCATTTGGGCTAAGGGTTAATCGGGTCAAAGGATCAAATTGACTTGATTTGACCTAATTCAAAGTAGTTGATCACCCTGGGATGATTGTTGATCAAGATATGAGGTTTAGATGGGCTTAGTTCAATCCAATTTGGGTTGAACTAGAACTTGGCTCAAAAAGGTCTTTTACATCACTTTAAGTCAAGTAGACCTAAATGGGTTAATTGGCTTGATCATGGCTTGATTCAAGTTTAGATATATTGACAAATTAGTTTGAGATGGAGATATAGATTCAATTATAAATGGTTTGAAGCCATATGGATTTTGGTTCATATGACAATTTCAAGTCAAAAGGGCTAACTTGGGTTTGACTAATTTGGTTTTGATATAATTATAGTTTATATTTATATTTGGAACAATGATTGAAGGGGTGATTGAATCATGAAGAAATCCATGGGTTTTGAATTGATTTGGATATGATTTGACCAAGTTCAAGGAATTAGTTCAAAGGGTATAAATTGGATTTTGGTTTGATTTTGGATTTAGTTTTGGCCATTTGAATTTATATTTCATTTATATTTGAGAATACAAATGAAGATATAAATGATTCATGAGAAAATCACTTGAGTTTGGAGTGATTTGAAAGCAAATTTGACCAAGCTCGTGGAGGTATGTCAAATGGGCTTAAGTAGGATACTTGGTTGAGTTTGGATTTGATCATGGGATTGAATCATTTGAAGTTGGATTTGAATTGAATTTTGATAGTTTGATTGAAAGATTGAATTGATATTTGAGAAAATCAATTGAATTGGGATTGATTTAAATTTGGTTAAGGCTTAGTCCATAAGATGAAATCAAAGGATTTCTTCATGATTCAATCATTCCTACAATCATTAACCCAAATATAAACATAAACTATAATTATCAAACCAAATCCAAGCTAACCTAAATCAAACCCAAAGTTAGCCCTTTTGACTAGAAATTATCACATGAACCAAAACTATTGGCTCCAAATTACTTGTAATTGGATTTATATTTCAATTATAGGCTCATGTGTGAGTTCAACTAAAATTGAATCAAGCCATGATCAAGCAATTACCCTTTTAGGCACACTTGACCCAAAGTGGCCTAAAGGACCTTTTTGAGCCAAGTTCTAATTCAAACCATATTGAATTAAACTAAGTCCATCCAAACCTCACAACATGATCAACAATCATCCTAAGTTAATCAAATGTCTTGAATTGGGTCAAATCAAGTCAACCCAGCCTTTGACCAAGTCAACACTTAGCCCAAATGAAACCTAAACTAACCAAAATCCACCATATGCCAAATTGATTAAAACCATTGATTCAAACTCATTCATAATCAATGATTGAACATGACCAAACCCCCAATTGAGCCAAACCGAGCCTAATTGGCCATTTGACCCAAGTTGACCCAAATTGGCTTAAAAAGCTAAAATGGGTCAAACCATGATTTGATTTAAATTGATTGTAACAAATGGATCGAGTTCATTCCAAATCACTTATTGAACTTGACAAAGCCATGATTGAGCCCAAGTTGATTAATTAGTCAACTTGACCTAACTTAGCCCAAATTGACCTAAAGGCCAAATTAGCCAAAATCCAAATTAATCCTAAATTAAACCAAACAAAAGCATACAATCATTTTCAATTATCCAATTGAACTTGACTCAACACCTAACCTAATCCAATTTGGTCAAATTGGTCAAATTGGTCAACTTGACCCATTTGACCTATATGAATCCAAATAAGCCATATCAAAATCCAAAATAAATTAAATCAAACCAATGACACCAATACACTACAATTGGCCATGTGAACTTGACTCAACCCTTGGTTTGACCCAATTTGACCAATTGGTCAACTTGACCCAACCTAACCTAATTTGACCTAAGTAGGTCAAGTCAAGTCAAATCAAATCAAACAAACTTCTAACCACTTGAAATTTGGGCTAACCCACTTTTGACCCATCCCAAATCTGTCCAAATCAAACCCATAATTAAATGACCATTTTGCCTTAGGGTTTAGGGCATCCCATTAGATAAGACACATGCTCATTGAGTCATTTTCTCCCCTAGCCACTTGGCACCCTTTCATAGCTCCACATGGGCACCTAGGACCATGGCTGACCTGACCCAAAGGTGGTTGGGTCGGCCATGATCCATGGGGAGGTGAAATCACCTCCCCATCCCCATTAGAGTTTTCTAAACAACCATATGGCACCCACTACTCCCTTAACAACCACCTCACACCCTCACCCAACCAAACCGAGCCACATCATGCACCCAAGGACCTCCATTAACCTCTGATGTGACCAATTAATCAAGGAGAAGCCAAACAAGTCGTGACCGCCTGATCCAAGAAATGAGGGAGTATGCCCCACTCATTCTCACTCAAACTCACAGACTCACACTCGATTCAACCCTAGCAGGTAAGGAGAGAGTTCCCAGAGCAACTTCCAAGCTTTCCAAGCTCCCCAAAATCATCATTCTCGATTTTATGCAAAACCAAAATAGAAGAGGCAACCTTTGATTCCATTCACTCAAACCTCCACTAAAGTGCAATTAACTTTGCACACACCTTCCTTGGAGCCAATCGAGCAAGAATAAATCCTTTCCCAAGCTTCCCGATGGCCAAAAGGTAGAGTTTGTTCATGCCTGACCGCCTACATCTAGTGGATTGGTCTTTCGAGCAAACTACACCAAATCAAGGCTCGAGTGGCTCAATAGAGCTTCGTTTCTACCGAATGAAGCTTCCTTAATCATTGGAACTGCCAGTCATAAGCTATGGTGAGGTATGCCATTGAAACTGATCCTTAAATGAAAATAGGTTGGTCATTTGTGAAAGAAATTTTCATGTCATGCGATTTCCACCATTGGATTTGATTATTGTGCTTCCCCCAAGGTGTGGGATCTTTTTCATCTCCATCTGAGCTCGGGAAAGCTCAGATCGAGTGGCGATCGATGGACGGTAGCCATTGTTCGACGCTCGGGAGGAGATAGATCATGGACCATCCATCCCGTGTGATCGGGATGGACGATCTTGATCAAATCACGCTTAGAGCCTCTGATTAATCCCTTAAAATTATGGGTTTAATCGTGGCCATCCAATCTTAGATCGAATGGTCCACAGAGTTATTGCATGCACCGCCATCCAAGTCAGCACTTGGATGTGATAACTTAAATAGTGAATCTTGTCGTGCCACATGGAAAGCGCACCATGTCAGCCGCCATGTGGCCCGACGGGATTAAGGCTTTAATTTGGGCTAATTAATTAGTTTTTAATCCTAAAACTTTCTAAATTCATAACTAATTGTAGAAAAATTTAAAAAAAATACAAACTTAGGCTCACTTTAAAAATATTTCAAAGTAGAATTAAGGAAAATTATTATTTATTGATTTTGAACAGTGGATTTGGCTTAATTAAAGTTTAATTGGAAATATAATTAGCCTAATTACTCCTTAATTAATCATCCAATTAATCTCAAACTTTTTGTATATGTTCAAGGGGATGACTTCTGGCTCCTCTATTTTTTTGGGATTTTATTGGTTGCTTAAATAGAGAAACTAATGGATTAGGCCTTAATTACTTTCTTAATATGTTTAGTGATAATTAAGCAAACAAATAATAGATTAATAAATCAATTAAGCTTATTAATCTCTGTTAATGATGAGGATTGAGACCCCTCTTCCAATCTTTTATTGAAGTCTTCTCTAATCCCTCTTGAATAATTAATTAATTAACACCCCTTAATTAATTAATCAATAAGATTAATCAAAATCTAAATCATACCTAAACTTTAATCAACTAATTAAAAGGATTTAGGGATTGAGACTTAGGCTCCCTCCTTTGTCTCTTTCTCTAAGCCCATCTCATTTTGATTTGTTAAGGTTACTTAAGGTTTAATTAGCTAACTAATGAACTTAATTAATTCAATTGATTCTTTTTTTTCTAATTTAATCTTGGGGTAGCTCTTTAGGTGTTCAATAACCCAAAGGGGGAGATAATGAAATTATGGTTAGCTCACATGTGTGAGAAAATCATAAAAGTAGTTAAGTGAGATCCCTTAAGCTTAATTAACTATTAATCATGAGCTAATTGCATTAGGCCCATTTTATTTCTTAGAGCATTGCAAATTTACTTTCCATGTGGTTGCATATCATGTTGGCTCATTATTAATTAGCTAATTAACTTAAGGTGATGTAGGTAAGGGTTAATTAATTCACTTAATTCATACCTTAACCTAATTAAACCATAAAATCAACCTAATAACTTCTTCATTAAACTAAATTAAACTCACACACGTGGAATGGGATTAGGATCAGCAAACCTCTTTCATTTCCTAAATCAAATCAAACTCAAAATTAAAAAATCTCATTAAAGAACTTTGTTTATTTTTAAGTAGTTTTATTTAGTATGATTGTCCTTAGAAATTAATTGAAATGAATGAGATTATGTGCTAATGTTCCTTTATTTCTTTCCAATTATGTTAAATGTTGCTTACCATATGTAATCATGCATCATTTCTTTTGAAATTAACTAAATGAAATGGTTTCTTTTATGTCAAATTGCATGTGTTGATCTAAACTAAAAATTAGTGTGGCTATTATTACTATTAAATCAAAAGTTATTTTCAAAAGCTCATAAATCAATTATAATAAATGGAGTGATGTTAATTACAAATAGCTATAAGTTTGCATGTGTTAATAATATAAGATATGCAATATGAAGTTATCTTTCCTTATCTTACATGGATTCATATAGGATTTATAAATATATAGTTCATTTGAAAAGAACACAACATTTGTCTAAATCTATTCCTATGCATTTTCATGTTAAGACTTAGGAAGAATTTCATATCACATATGTAAATCATATAATCAAATCAAATAGGACTTCTTGCATGACTTCTTCTCCTTATTGTGGTTCTGTTTATACATTCATCTATATCTAAGAAAAGTGGTATATTAGTATGGACACCCTGGGGATACGAGGCTTTAAGTAACCCTAAGTAGGTCATGTACCTTATGCACCTAGTGCAGAACAATGGCACCGTACTCACTTAAAACTCTTATACATGTGTATGTGTGATGTGGCCAATGAATAAGAATCAAAAGTCAAATAAATTAAATATACTTTTTGCATGGGTTTTTACTATCCTTATAGTTGTTTATACATTTATATGTATCTAAGAAAAGTAGTATATTAGTCTGGACACCCTAGGGCTGTTAAGCTTTAAGTAGCTCTAAGTAGGTCTTATTCCTTACACCCCTGGTGCAGAACAATGGCGACGTACTCACTTAAAAATTTTATACATGTGAATGTGTATTTAGCTAATGGATGAAAAATCCCTCTCTTCTATTAAAAAAGACATGCATTCATAATTTAATCAAATGAAATATCTAAATTCCAAACATACTTCTTTACATTCATCATTTTAGAGTGCTGAAATATAAATTGCATGTATATGTATGCTTAGGATTTACTCATATGTATGATATACATGACTGAAAGAAATGAATGAATATGCACTATATGATAGTAATCCATTCTATTTAATCTTAAGATGTCTTTCTTATTGAATAAGGCCATTTAGAGTGAACCTAAACTTAGGACTAATCAAAACACATAATAAGGCATTCACTAAAAGAAATTAATTAATTAACTTACTTTAGAAGTAACTTATGGTAGGCATGAAAGAGAGATTCCCTCTCTTTCTTCTCTTTATAACACTTAGTTGTTAAGTGTAGGCCATATGAAACACAAGAAAATACAAAATAAAATCTTCAAATCAATTAAATCACTTAAAGAGAAATCAATACCTTTATAAATTAAATCCCTCACACTTAGCAAATTACAACTCTAAAGCCTAGTTAGGACATACCACACAAGCTTTAATTCATACACATTAGACTAAGTCACCATCTCTTGTTTTATGTTAGGGCGGTGTATGGTTTGATGTACACTTGTGTCGACCTCACTTTTGGAGTGAGCTCTTAACTACTCCGTCTTAGACATAAGACTCCTCTAGACACTAAGAGTCCCTTAGTCTTAAGACACTTCTAGTGATTAGGTGAACACTTAACCTAACCCTAGAGACTTAGAAGAGTTAGCCATAGGAATAAGTTATTCCTTAGGGGTTTATGAGGACTTGCCTACCTTATAGCTTGAACCCAATCGTTGTTTTCTTCATTCAAACCAAACTTCAAATTCAAATCCAAATTCCAAAATCTAAATCATGATCAATTCAAAATCCAATTATTAACACCCATGATCAACTCCAAATCCAAAACCTTCCTAAGCCTCATGAATCACATCCATAAGCTTAGCCAAACCCTTCAAATCAACCTAAAGCCAAGTGATTTCCATATAAATCACTTATTCCATCATTTGTAGTCACAACTATAAATGAAATTGGCATCTAAATCATCCAAATCAAATGAATGTAAATCAAACTAAATTAAAACCCCTATTTCAAAATTTTGACCTACCTTAGCCAAATTCACAATCAAATCACTCCTAATTCACATGATTCTCTCATGGATCATTTATATTCTCATTTATATTCACAAATATAAATGAAATATAAATTCAAATAGCCAAAATCAAATCAATATAATTTCAAAACTCAAATCCTAACCCAATTTATACCCTTTCAAACCAAATCCTTGGACCTAGCCAAATCATTCTCAAATCAATCCAAGCCTTTGGATATTCTCTTCAAACAATCACTCCTTCAATCACATGCCCAAATATAAACATAAACTATAATCACCAAGCCAAAATCAAACTAACCCAAGTCAAACACGTGTTCATCCTCTTGACTTGAAATTATCAAATGAACCAAAATCTATTTGACTCCAAACCACTTGCAATTGTATTTATATTTCCATCATAAGTCCATATGTGACCCAAACCAAAATTGAATCAAGACTTGATCAAACCAATTGATCCACTTAGCCTCACTTGACCCAAAGTGATCTAAAGGACCTTTTTGAGCCAAATTCTAATCCAACCTAAATTGGATTGAACTAAGCCCATCTAAGCCTCACATTGTGATCAACAATCATCCTAGAATGATCAATCACTCAAATTGGGTCAAACCAAGTCAAACCTAGCTTTTGACCAAGTCAACACTTAGCCCAAATAAGACATAAACAAGCCAAAATCCACTATAAGCCAAATTGATTGAAATCATTGATCTAATCAATTCATAATCAATTATCAAACATAACCAAGCCCTCACTTGAGCTAGACCTAACCCAATTGACCCTCCTAACCAAGTTGGCCTAAATTTACCTAAAAGCCAAAATTGGTCAAATCTTGATCTAAGCCAAATTGTTTTGCAAACCAATGGTCCCATTCCAAATTGATTGTTGAACTTGAAAAGCTTCAATTGACCAATTAGACCCAACCAGCACCGACCATGAACTTAACTTGACCTAAAAGGTCAAATCAACTTGAAATCAAACCAAATCAAAATTGATTGAAACCAAAGCTTGCAATACATTACAAATGATCAACCAAGCCTAGACCATCCCATGACCTAACCTAATTGGGTCAAATTGGTCAACTTGACCATTTGACCCAAATGAACCTAAATGAACCAAAACTAAATATAAACCAAATTAAACCAAAACCAATGATACCCATAGGCTCCAAATGATCATTTGAACTTGACCTAACACATGGTTTGGCCTAATTTGACCAATTGGTCAACTTAATGCAATTTGACCCAACTTGACCTAAATGGGTCAAATTGAGCCAAATCAAATCAAATGAACTCCAAATCACTTGAAATTTGGCCCAACCCATTTTTAAATCATTTCAAATCTGCCCAAGTCAAACTCATAGCCAAATGTACACTTTGCCCTTAGGTAAAAGGGTATCATATGACCAAATTCACTTGGAATTTAGCCATTTCTTTCTCAAGGCCACTTGGCATCCTTCTATTGGTCCACATGGGCACCAAGGAGGGAGGTGAGCATGACCCAATGAGCTTGCTGTCCATGACCCAAGGCAAGGCCAAACTGACCTCCCCAATCACATTTGAACACTTAGATCACCAAATTTGCTCACCACTCACATGGACCACTCTCCCCTCACCTCCTTGATGAATGGGATGTTTTGAAACTCAAACTGATCAACCAATCCAACCCATTGAGCCAAAATGATAAATCAGCCACCCACCATCCAATCCAAGGAGGGGGGAGAAATACCCCCTCTCATTCTCACTCAAGCTAGAAGCAATCTATTCCTCAGATTTTGAGAGGTTGAAACGAAGCCTCCCCAAGCTTTTCCATGCCATTCCCAAGCTCCCTTGATTTCTAATTCTCAATTTTACTCAAAGTTGAAACATGGGAGATCAATCTCGAGCTCAACTCATCCAATTCTCAACAAATGTCAAATTAACCTTGCACACACTATCCTTGGACCATGTTGAGCTTGATCAAACCATTTCCTAAATCTCCAAACAATGGCAAGTGCCACTTCGATCAAGGCCGATCACCATTGAAGAGGAGCTTGGTCACGCGCAAACCACTTCAAATCAAGATCGGATTCCTTCAAAAGAGCTTTGTCTCTACTAGACAAAGCTACCTCCTCCTTTGGAAGTGCCTGTGATAGCCTCCGATGAGGTAATTTCTTGAAACAAGAATAGGAAATTGTCCTTTTGAAGGGAATCATCATCCCATTGAATTATCGGATATGTATCCCCTCTTGAGAGTGTAATCATTTTAAGCAATACGTACCGAACGCTCGTGAGCTCGAATTGAATGAGGAAAGATGAACAGTGTTCATCTCTCATTGCTCGCGAAGGAGAGGGATCATATGCCATCCATCCCGTGTGATTGGAACAGACAGTTGTGATCATATCATGCTTTAGAGCCCTCTATTCTTAGCCTAAATTGCGGGATTAATCTCAACCATCTGATCTTAGATCGGACTCCCCTCAGAGAAGACTCACCCGCCACCAGCTGACTCAGCCGACATATGTGACAACTTAAATAACCAATCTAATCACGCCATGTGGAAAGTGTACTGCATCAGCCACCACATGGAATGATAGGATTAAGGGTTTAGTTAGGCTTAATTAATCCAATTTTAATGGTGAAACTTTCAAAATTCATAACTAATTTTAGAAAAATCTAAAAATACAAATAAACACTCATTTTAAAGATAATTCAGAGGAGAATAACATAAAATTAAAATTAATTAATTTTGCATAGTGATTCTAACTCAATTTGAGTTTTATTAAAAAATGTAATTAAGCGAATTACTATTTAAATACTTCAGTAATTAATTCCAAATTTTTTGAGATTGATTAGTGGGATGACCTCTGCCTCCCATGATTTTCTTGGAATTTATGGCTTGATTAATTAGGAAAATTGCTTGTTTCATTCTTAATCATTCTCTTAATTAAATAAATGATTAATTACTATATTAAATAGTGATAAATTCATTAATTGAACTTGCTAATCATTATGAAACAATCAATGGACATAGGGAATGAGATTATGACCTCTTTTATAATCTTTTCCCCTAAGTTTATTTCATTTGGATGACACTTAATCAATTGTAAATTAATAGCTTAATCACTTCATTAAATAGTTTAATTAATCAAATTCAAAACCAATTCATTCAAGAACTTAATCATCCAATTCTTGGGTAGATTTTTAGGTGTTTAATAACCTAAGAGAATTCCAAAAGAAATTATAATCAGATTACATGTGTAGGAGGGTTATAAAAGTACTTAATCAAATCCTTTAGCTTAATTAATGACCCCCTTTATTTCTTAGGGTGCATTGCTGATTTAATTTCTATGTGATTGCATATCATATGTTAGCTCATAATTACTTGGATAATTATGTTAAAGTGATATAGGTGATGAGTAATTAATGGATTTAATTCATACCTAAACCTAATCAAAATATTAAATCAACCTAATTGTTCAAAATTAAACCAAACCAATTCACACATAAGGGGAATGGGTTAGGACAAGCAAACCTTTCTCATATTTCCTAAGTCAAATCAAATTCAAAGACAAAAATCTCCTTAAAGAATTTTGATTCATTTTAAATGATCCTATTTTATATGATTATCCTTAGGAGTTAATTAGAGTGATGAAGTCATGTGCTTACATTAATTTATTTATGTCCAATCATGCTAAATATAGTTTTCCATATGAAATCATGCATTCATTTATTTTTAAAAATTAATTTAATAAAATGTTTCCTTTTATGTCAAATTGCATGTGTCAGCTAAAATTAAGAATATCAGTGGCTATTATCACTATTAAACCAAAAAGTGTTTCTAAAACTTATAAATTAAAAATTATAAATGAAGTGATGGTAGTTATAAATATTTATAAGCTTGCATTTGATGATAGCATAAGATGTGTATTATGAAGTTCTCTTTCCTTCTCTTAACATGGATTCACATAGATTTAAAGTGTATAGTTCATTTGAAAAGAACACAACACTTGCTTAAATCTATTCACATTTCTATGTTATGACTTAAGAAGGATCTTCATATTACACATGTAAATTATACAACCAAATAAAAACATAATCTTTTGCATGATTCTTCATCCATTTGTCTTCTAGTACATCTACATGTATCTAAGAAAAGTGGTATATTAGTGACATCCGGTGAGGCTTTAAATAACCCTAAGTAGGTCTTGTACCTTACACCTCTGGTATACAAAATAATGGCGTCGTACTCACTTATAACTTTTATACATGTGGATGTGCATTCAACTAATGGATGAATAATTCCTCTTTTCTATATAATAAAGACATGCATTAATGATCTAATTAACAAATGGAATATCCAAATTTTCAAATCACATCTCTTTGCATTCATCATCAAACTGTGCTAAGATTTGCATTGCATGTATAAGTATGCTTAGAATTATTCATATGCATGATATATAGTGGAAAAAAATGAATGAGTGTGTATTATGTGATAGTAATCCACCCTATCTAATCCTAAGATGCATTTCTTATTGAATAGAGCTATTTAAAATAAAGCTAAACTTAGGGCTAATTAAAACACATAATAAACCATTCACTAAAGAAGATTCATTAATGAATCTACCTTAGAAATGCTTTAAGGTAGGGTTGAAAGAGAGCTCTCCTCTCTTTTCTTCTTTTCACAACATTTAGTCACAAAGTGTAGGTTCATTCAAACCAAATCAAATCACCGACTAAAATTAATAAGTCAACTAAATCACTTAAAATGAAACCACCATCTAAATTGAATCTTTCACACTTAGAATATTTCAACCTTAAATCTTAGCTAGGACATGCCACACAAACCTTAAATAGCACACACATTAGGCTAAGTCACCACTTCTAGCTCTATTTTAGGGTGGTGCATGGTTTAATACATGATTTTGTTTTGTGTATAGAGTAGAGGTGTATGGTAGATTGAATGATAGGGCGATCTTTGCCTAATCTTATCTTCTGTAGGGGTTATGCTTAAGGGGCACTATAATAAGAATATAAATACTTTTTATTGTGTAGGTTGCTTATACCCCTAAGCATAATTTAAACTAGGACAAGTGGGCTTGTTCACCCATGTGTAGGGTACTAAGTCAAAATTATTCCTCTAACTGCTTGGGTGGTATGGTGTGTTTAGCTAACATTTATTTTACAGGTGTTGCTAGATTTACTTTCCTTCCCTTTAATGTAGTTTTTTGCATTAAGATTAGGATAAGTGTTATGGGGACTAAGGTGAACATTGGTTATAAGAGTATGTATTATATACCATGTGAGGCTTTGGAGCAAACTACATCCTATGTAAAACCCAAAAGAAAGAAAGAAATGGAGCAAATCAAGATGAAGGAACGAAGGACAAGGAGTGAAGAGTGGACGATGAAGAATGAAGACCCCCATAACACTCGTTATTTCATAATTATAATTTATTCATGTTGGTGTTTTCTATGGAATAGAGAAAAGAAATGACACCACATAGAGTTTAGGAATATTTTATTTAGATGATCAAATATGACATTAAGGAATAAATATATTATCTTGAAAGATAAACATGCTCTCCTATAATGGATTTGAGCATTTAAATAAAAGACTCCTAAGGCTAATGGGTCTTTCATGTATCAAAGTATTTTCCCCTAAACTACATGAAAAAGCAGAACAGGGTTTATTTTATCCTGGGATCATGGTTCCCTATAAAGGCAAGCCTCTATAGTTAATTATATCTTAGGAAGAGTCTCTTCCTAAGAATACTCTCGATTAAAAAAATAAGTAGTTTTTTCTAAAGACTGCTAAGGTAGCTTTCAAAGGATTAATTTTTAGGAAATTCAATTGGGAGAGGTCCAAATTGGAGAGAGTTATTTTCAAGAGTCAAATGGGAAAGAGTAGGAAATGTCTATTGATATTGAGATGCCCAATAGACATTTCAACTATCTTATGATTGAGTTTCAAATTTGAGATTTAATTTTAGATATCAAGTTATCATTTTCTTAGAAATCTAGGGCTTAGAGCAGCACAAACTATAGAAATGCCTAGGATTAAAGATATATTCTTAAAAAAGGATGCTCCAGAACCTAGTCTATAGGTGCTTCTGACATATGCCAGATGCTCAACCTAATTATATCTTTGGGAATCCTTGACCATTCTCCTCACTTGAGGGAACAAACCTATCTCTAACTCTTATGGACTTACAACCTACCTAGAGAAGGCTGCCAACTAACACCACCTATGCACATTTTAAATTCATGAAGTTAAGTCACATGAATGCAAGATGGCTGGGCTGTTGCATTTTTAGAAAAGGAATCTATGAATCTAGACACACTCCCTAATCCCTAAAATCATGTAAGGTATGAAGATGCATCTAATTAATACACATTTTTTAGATTTTTATAATTTTTGACTCAAGATTCATTTTAGGGCATATGTATGCAATATATGCCTAATGAATGCAATTAGAAAAAAGTTATGGGCCAAATCAGAATAGAAGAAGGTGTTCTTCCATCATAGGCTCTCAAAGGTCAAGCCCAAGTTCTCTAGAAAATATGGAAGCCCTTCCTTAATCAAGAGTGAAACAAGATGATTTATGCATGATGTTAAAACATCCAGCTAAGGTGTTGCTAAAATTTTATTATCTTGATTTAATGCCTAGGCTTTTATATGAGGTTATGAATTATTTTTATTTTTATGTTTCAATTGATTTAGTTGGGTAGAAAATTTAGTTTATCCTACGAGCATACATCCACGCATTCATTACAACACAAACATAGCATAGAAAGAAACCTAGAAAAAGCATGATATTTCTATTGTGCACCCAAAATAAATCAAGCCAAATTAAATTATTGAAGAAACAGGCCAATGCGGCCGGGTACTGTTGTACACTCCAGATGAAAAAAAATGGATAACAGAGTTATGTCCTTATACAACCTGACCTAGAACTATAAGTTTAGATCTATGGGTCTTCTTTCTAGGAAAGTCTCCTTCTCCAGGGACATCCAACAGGCTCCACAGGGGACCACCGCACCATCTTCTGGTTGGGTCAGCTCCTCCTAATCCTAGACCCCATAGATCCTAACCTAATTCTAAGCTCAAATTTACATTTAAAATTCAAAAGAAATCCTAAGCCCTGTAAAATAGATGTTAGAAAATAGACACAGCATACAAAGCAGTTTATATTTTAAACATACGGGCTTAGCATTAGTTTCTTGCCAAGCCCACCTATCGTATGGAATATATTAAGAGATTTTCATCACCTGCAAGCTAATAATAATTTTATGATTTATTTATTATAGCAATCCCTTTAACATAGTCCCCTATAGAAAATAATGTTAAATTTAAAAAGAATGCCTACCATCCAGTCTAACAAGCAAACAAGCCTAGGCATCTTGTCTAAAGCAACACACCACACAGACTTGTGAAGCACAACACAACATATCACATGAGATTAAAAGAAAATCATAGAATGATCTAACCTAGATCTAGAGTCCATGACCTAAATGATCTAGTGTGTACAAAAGAGGGGTTTGTGTGGCAAGGCTTTGCTAGGCTCCTTTAAATTCAAGTTTCAATTTGGAGTTTGAATTTGTTTAATTTTTACCTTTGGGTAGTTTCAATTCAAATGGTTTAGTGAGTTAATTCCCATTTTTATTGCATTTTATTTTATTAAAGTTGTATAGGTTTTCAAGAATGAGAAATAGAATGAATTTCATTTTTAGGTGAAACTCGCTTTATTTCACATCCTAAATCCTAATGAAATTTCCAAAAGTCTAACTAAGATCCTTAAGTTTCTTAATTAATCCTTTTGATGTTGTTTATGTTTGGATTGGTTTTATGTTTCTTTTCTTTTTAGATTTGATTTAAATTATTTCATTTGTTTGAATTACATTGTTTGATTTAATTTGTTTGATTTACTTCATTTTGAATTAAGTTATATGGGTTTCATTTGATTTGGCTTATGTTAATTTAAAGAGTTTAGATTAAAGTTTGATTTCATTCAATTTAACTTAAGTTGTTTAAATCATGGATTTGTAAGCTTAAGGTTTAAGTTCATTAATATGAATTAGAACCTTAAGTTTGTTAATGGATTAGGCTTAACCTAAAGTACTTGGGTTAATTATTTGATCTCATTTAATTGACCTAAGTTTGAGATTCATTCTTAAATTTATTAGAGATGAATGATTTAGCAATACGTAACTGGAACGAAGCAATAAGGTTTAAGTTAATTGTTAGTTTTATTAACCTAAGGTTTTATTTTATTAACCTAAGATTGAATTTTATCACTTTAATTGACTTAGGATATTTAGAAAAGTTCCTTAATAGTTTTAAGATGTTTAATTGAAATTGATTTGAATTAGCATTTAATTCAATAGATTAATTAATTTCTTAACCTAATATTTGATTAACATTGACCTAAGGATTTAGAAATCTAACAACTCCTAATCCAAAGATCAATTAGGATTGAAAATTTTCTGGCAAGTGGGGTTACATGCCAGTTTCAAGTGTTCAAAGTTTCACCTTGATTAGATTTGTAATTAGGGAGTAATTAGGATTTACATTATTTTATTAAAACCTAAATTAGGCCTAATTCAATGTAATTCAGTTAAAGGTTTTATTTTTCATAAATTTCTTACTGCAATATCTTTCTAATGAGGGTTTATTCCTAATTTTTGGATTATTGGTTGATTTATTATAATTTAATTAAGTTTAGGTTATTTAATTAAATTATTTAATTCATTTAATTATTTAATTAGGTCCATTTAAGGGTTATTGGGTTTAATTTAGTTTAAGTATTGTTTTAATGTTCATTGAAGTTCATTAGGGTGATTTAAGGTTATTAGATTAAAATTACCTAATTATTTCATTAAGGATTAATTAATTTAATTAATTTAAGGGTTAGGCATGTGAAATTTTAATTTCCTTTGAATTCAGAGAATTAAATCCCCAAAAATTCATCAAAGGTGTGTTTTATGCTTAATTTCATTTCCGCAACATTTCAAATTAATTGGATTATTAATCTGAGAGTAAAGGGTTAATATTTTTTAATTAAACTCAAATTAAGGGGAAAATACCTAATAGAAATTAGGGATTTTAATTTCTATGGATTCCTCTCATCAAGATGAATCCATAGAGCTTTCATTTGTATTTTTTTGATTTATATTTATTTTTCTTTGAATTTTATAAGTTTTTGTCAATTTTTTAAATTAATTTAAAGTGTTAAATAATGATATTTAACGGTTTTAAGAGAAGGCCGGCGAGATCCATTCAGCATGACATGGCGGGTTGGTACGAGCCACATGGCGTCCGCGTTAACTGCTATTACGAGATGATCCTGTCGATTGAAGATGGGATGGTCTGGATCGATCCTGCGGTTCCTAAAGGGCAAAATTCGATTTGATTTGCCTAGATCTGGACCGTTTGATCCAAATACATGGATCGGACGACAGAGAGCTCATCTCCTTCATTTCCTGTGGAACCCAAGAGCCGTTCATAGTGTTTTGCTAATTGTGAACGATTTAGAGCATGAAATCAAGTGATTTCAATTGCTACATGATCGTTGAAGGATATCCTACAATCATATGCGTTTGATCTTATTGAAGATCACGTTTTCTTTGAAAATGACCATAACCAAATTCTTAAGGAAATAACTCAAGCTTGTTAATGGAGTACCTCAATTCGTTGGATGATTGGCTTCAATTGATCCTAGAGCTTCAAAACCTTGAATCGAAGTTGCTTGTCAAAGGAATTGGGTAAATTTTTTACGAAGTGTTCCCTAAACCAACTAGGATTTTAGTTTTGATGCTTTAGAGGTTTGTAATGGTAAAGGACACTTGGGAGGGGGAAGAGCTTTCGTTTGGCTTTGGTTTGGATGTATGAAGGTAAAGGGTACTTCAATTCTCCTTGAGGAAGAGTGTGTGTGTGTTTTGCTATGTGGCGAGAGCTTTAAAGCTCTTTTTTGGCTAATCCTTGGTCGACTAGGGGGAATGAAGATTGCTCGGAAGCTTGCTAGGATCCTCCTCTCTGTCTTACAGGTGTATTGGCTATAGAGGTGGGGAGATAGGGAAGGGAAAATGGATTTTACCTTCCCTTAGTGAATTTTTTTAATTCATTTTGGGTTTTGTCATTTAGTTCCTTAAGTGGCTTAGTTAGGGAGGTTAATTAGCACTTAATTCTCTCATTAGCAAGGATTAAGAGGATTAGTCTCCATCCCATATGCATTGGTTGAAAGTGATTTGAATTTTCCTTGGGTTTGAGTTCAATGTAGCCTATTTAGCTTATTTTGTTTTAAGGAGTTTAACATATCTAATATAGGCTCACTCAAATTGCTTTGTTGACCTCACTTTTGGAGTGAGCTCTCAACTACTCCATCTTAGACATAGGACTCCTCTAAACACTAATAGTTTCTTAATCTTAAGACACTTCTAGTGATTATGTGAACACTTAACCTAACCCTAGAGACTAGAAGTGTTAGCCACAGGAATAAGGTATGCCTTAGGGGTTTAGGAGGACTTGCCTACCCTATAGCTTGAACCCAATCCTTACATCCTTCTTTCAAACCAAACCTCAAATTCAAATCCAAATTCAATCCCAAATTCCAAAATCTAAATCATGATCAATTCTAAATCCAATGATTGAAACCCATGATCAATTCCAAATCCAAAACCTTCCTAAGCCTTATGAATCACATCCATAAACTTAGCTAAACCCTTCAAATCAACCCAAAGCCAAGTGATTTCTTTATAAATCACTTATTTCATCATTTGTAGTCACAACTATAAATGAAATTAGCATCCAAATCATCCAAATCAAATGAATGTAAATCAAACCAAATCAAATTCCTTTTTCAAACTTTTGACCTACCTTAGCCAAATTCACAATCAAATCACTCATAATTCACATGATTCTCTCATGGATCATTTATATTCTCATTTATATTCACAAATATAAATGAAATAAAAATTCAAATGGCCAAAATCAAATCAATATAAATTCAAACTCAATTCCAAACCCAATTTATACCCTTCCAAGGAAAATCCTTGGACCTAGCCAAATCATTCTCAAATCAATCCAATCCAATCCCTTGGATTTTCTCTTCAAACAATCACTCCTTTAATCACATGCCAAATATAAACATAAACTACAATCACCATGCCAAAATCAAACTAATCCAAGTCAAACCCATGTTCATCCTTTTGACTTGAAATTGCCAAATGAACCAAAATCCATTTGACTCCAAACCACTTACAATTAGATTTATATTTTCATCATAAGTCCATATGTGAGTTCAACCAAACTTGAATCAAGTCTTGATCAAGCCAATTGATCCATTTAGGCTCACATCACCCAAAGTGACCTAAAGGACCTTTTTGAGCCAAATTCTAACCCAACCCAACTTGGATTGAACTAAGCCCATTCAAGCCTCACATTGTGAGCAACAATCATCCTAGAATGATCAATCACTCAAATTGGATCAAACTAAGTCAAACATAGCTTTTGACCAAGCCAACACTTAGCCCAAATGAGACCTAAATAAGCAAAATCCATTATAAGACAAATTGATTGAAACTATTGATCTAAATCAATCCATAATCAATTATCAAACATAACCAAGCCCTCACTTGAGCTAGACCTAACCCAATTGACCCTCCTAGCCCAAGTTGACCAAATTGACCTAAAAGCCAAAATGGGTCAAATATTGATCTAAGCCAAATTGATGGCAACCAATTGGTCAAATTCATTCTAAATTGATTTATGAACTTGACTAAAGCTTCAATTGACCAATTAGACCCAACCTTGCCCAATTGACCATGAACCCAACTTGACTTAAAAGGTCAAATCAACTTGAAATCAAACCAAATCAAAATTAATTGAAACCAAAGCTTGAAATACATTTGAAATGATCAAACAAGCTTAAACTATCCCATGACCTAACCTAATTGGGTCAAATTGATCAAATTGGTTAACTTGACCCATTTGACCCAAATGAACCTAAATGAACCAAAACCAAATCTAAATCAAATTAAGCCAAATCAATGATACCCATAGGCTCCAAATGATAATTTGAACTTGACCTAAACCATGGTTTGACCCAATTTGACAAATTGGTCAATCTAACCCAATTTGATCCAACTTGACCTAAATGGGTCAAATTGAGTCAAATCAATTCAAATGAACTTCAAATCACTTGAAATTTGGCCCAACCCATTTTTAAATCATTTCAAATTTGTTCAAATCAAACTCATAGCCAAATTACCACTTTGCCCTTAGGTCAAAGGGTATCCTATGACCAAATTCATTTAGAATATGGCCATTTCATTTTCAAGGCCACTTGGCTTCCTTCTTTTGGTCCACATGGGCACCAAGGAGGGTGGTGAACATGACCCAATAAGCTTGGGTCGGCCATGACCCAAGGCAAGGCCAAACTGACCTCCCCAATCACATTTAAACACTTAGATCACCAAATCCACTCACCACTCACATGGACAGCCACTCTCCCTCACTCCTCTGCCCAAAATGACCCATGTGGGATCTTTTGCAACTCAAACCGATCAACCAATCCAACCCATTGAGCCAAAATAGCAAATCAGCCACCCACCATCCGATCCAAGGAGGGGGAGATATACCCCCTCTCATTCTCACTTAAACTAGAAGAAATCCATTCTTCAGAGCTTGAGAGGTTGAAACGAAACTTCCCCAAGCTTTTCCAAGCCATTCCCAAGCTCCTTTGATTTCCATTTCTCAGTTTTACTCAAAGCCAAAATAGGGGAGATCAATCCCGAGCTCAACTCATCCATTTCTCAACCAAAGTCAAATTAACCTTCCACACACCATCCTTGGACCTCATCATGCTCGATTAAACCATTTCCCAAGTCTTCAAGCAATGGGAAGTTCCACTTTGATCAAGGCCGATCACCATTGGAGAGGAGCTTGGTCGACCAAGCAAACCACTTCAAATCAAGATTGGATTCCTTCAACAGGGCTTCCTCTCTACTAAACAAAGCTACCTCTACCATTGGAAGTGCTGGTGATAGCCTCCAGTGAGGTAATTGCTTGAAATCATAACTATAGGAAATTTCAATTGAATCTTTTTGAAGGGAATTATCATCCCATGTAATCTTAACTATTGGCTATGCATCCCCCCTCTTTTTGAAGGTGGGAGATCATTTTGATCCCAATCTAAGCTCAGGTGAGCTTGAATTGAATGTGGAAAGATGAACGATGTTCATCTCTCATTTCTTGCAAAGGAGAAGGATCATATGCTATCCATCCCATGTGATTGGAACCAATGGCTTTGATCAGATCACGCTTTAGAACCCTCTATTCTTAGCCAAAAATTGTGGGATAAATCTCGGCCATCCGATCTTAGATCGGACAGCCCATAAAAAAGATGCATCTGTCGCCAGCTGACTCAACCGATGGATGTGACAACTTAAATAGCCAATCCCATCACACCATGTGGAAAGTGTGAAACATCAGCCGCCACGTGACTCGATGGGATTTGGGGTTTAATTAGGCTTAATTAATCCAATTTTAATGGTGAAACTTCTAAAATTCATAACTAATTATATAAAAAACCAAAAAATATAAATAAATACTCATTTTAAAGATAATTTAGAGGAGAACAATATAAAATTAAAATCAATTAATTTTGAACATTAATTTTGAACATTAATTTTAACTCAATTTAGGTTTTATTAAAAATGTAATTAAGCTAATTACTCTTTATGGTGAATTTTTATCTTCATCTATCCTTGAAAAATAAATGAAAATGAAAATTACACTTGTTGGACACCATGTAGATCTGCAGATGTTCTTATTAAGGTGATCAAGTATGACATTGAGGAATGGTGTACTATCTCAAGAGATAGGAGTCACCATCCTACAATGGACCTAATTACCTAATAAGGACTCCTAAGGATGATGGGTCTTCGAATGTGCCAGAGATTCTTCCCCTACTTTACATGAAAAATTAAAGTAGAGTTTATTTTAAATTAGGTTCATTAAGTTCCTTATGGAGTAAGCCTCCATAGTTAATTACATCTTAAGGAATGAGATTCCTTAATAATACTCTTGATTAAGATAAATGATCATTGTCTCAAAAGATTTCAAAGATAGAACTATCAATTAATTGGTTATTTTTGAAAGATCAAAAGGGATTGATCAAGAGGAGGGAGTTATTATCAAAATTGAAGAGAGATAAGTCGGGGATGCTCATGATGCTAGGAAACCTAGCGAACATCCCAAGCTATCCTATGGATGGGCTTTATATTTTTGAATTTTGAGATGAATCATATGTTTGAGTTGAATTTTTGTTAGAAATCTAAGACCTACAATTCCATGATACAAGATCATAGAAATGCATAAGAGGTGGGGATTTATTCTTATAGTCTGCAAAGGAAAACATCAACTTCGCATCCTAAATCTAGGGAGCTTTGGCAAAGGTCAAAGCATGACCTAAATCTAAGGCAAATGGGCATATGGTTTACCTCCATAAGAGAGGACAAACCATCTAACTATTGGACTTACAATCACCTGGGGGTGGTCGCCAACTAACTCCTCCTATAATTTTAAATACATATAGACAAGTCTTATGCTTTTGCAAGATAGTTAGGATGTTATTTATTTAGAAAGAAGACTAAGTCCTTAAACTCACTCTCTAAGAGACTAGATCATGTAGGGCATGAACTCATGACTTAATCTAATGCAAATTTTGTTAAGTTTATTTTTATTTTTGGATAATTAATTTGACACAAGCTGTGGGATTCATATGCCTAATACATGAGAAGTAGGTTATGGGCAAAAATTAGCAAGAAGGAGGTGTCTTTTCACCATGGCTTTCAAAGGTCAAGCCATATTCTCTAGCTAAGGTGGAAGCCCTTCATAAGCAAGAGTGAAGCAAGGTGATTTTATGCATGATGTGAAACATACAATATCTAGCTAAGGGGTTACTAAATCTTTTATTATCTTGATTTATATCCTAGTCTTTAGGTGAGGTTATGAGTTATTAATTTTTAATTTTGAGTTAATTAATTGGATAGAAAATTTATTTTTTCCTAGGAGCCTAATCGCATCCAGGCCATTCATAAAATAATGAAGAAACTAGGAAAAATATACTATCTTAATGCACAAGCTAAACAAACATCAAATAATTTTATAAAGCTAGCATAAAAGAATAAAAGGCCTTTATGGTTGGGCTCCACCGCACAAACCTGAAAAGAGATGGGTAGCCGAGCTCTACCCTTATACAACCTAGATTATAAATGAATAATTATAATTTAGATGGAAGTATGTTATAGGGGTCTTCATTCTTCATTTCTTCATTTGTTGATTTGCTTTTTTCCTTCCTTCCTTTTGACTTGGTTCAAATGTGGTTGCTCCAAAGGCTTCACATGGTACATAAGACATGGTCTTATGACCAATGTTCACCTCCACTTCCCCATAATATTCATTCCAAATCCTAATTGCAAGAATTATATGAAAATGAGAAAAGTAAATCTAACTAAAACCTGTAAAATAGAGATTACACATTTGTAACCAAGTCCACTGACCTATTTTGGATTATGTTTAGGGCTATAAGCAACCTACATAGCAAAAGTATTTATATTTTTATTACAGCGCCCCTTAAGCACAATCTCTGCAGAAGATAATAATTAGACTAAGATTATTCTATCATCCAAGTCTATGCACATACACCCTAACACCCAATCCAAAATATTTCATTACAAAATAAAATCAGGCACCAAACCATACACCGCTCTAACATAGGACTAGAAATAGTGAGTTAGCTTAATGTGTGTGCCATTTAATGCTTGTTTGGCATGTCTTAGCTAGGCCTTAAGATTGAATTTTTTCTGAGTGTGAAAGGATTCAACTTAGGGGATTCATTTTAAATGATTTAGTTCATTTATCAATTTTTGTTTGATGATTTAATTTGGTTTGAATGAACCTACATTTAATTACTAAGTGTTATAAAGAGAAGAAAAGATAAGAGAACTTCTCTTTCATCCCTACCTTAAGTAATTTCTAAGGTAGATTCATTAATGATTTTCCTTTAATGAATATTTTATTATGTGTTTTAATTAACCCTAAGTTTAGATTTACTCTAAATAAATCTATTTAATAAGAAAGGCATCTTAGTACTAATTAAAGTGAATTTCTATCACATAACACACAACCATTTATTTCTTTCCAACATGTATACCATGCATATGAATGGTCCTAAGCATATCTATACATGTAATGCAAATACTTTAGCACACTTTGATGATGAATGCTAACGAATGTTGTTTAAGAAAATTTTGGATATTTCATGAATGCATGATTTTGTTTATTTAGAAAAGAGGGACTCTTTTATTCATTAATCAAATGCACATTTCCATGTATGAAAGAAATAAGTGAAGCAAGGTGTCTTTTCTTCCATTCATTTCTAGGGATGTAAGTACAAGACCTTACTTAAGCTAAACCCTGACCAGGGATGTCGGACTAATATACCACTTTTCTTAAATACATGTGCATGTACAAAAAGAAATGAATGGAAGAAAAGTCATGCAAAATATTTTTATTTTTGTTTGGTTTAGTCATGCAATTTACATATGTACATGTGAAGATCCTTCTTAAGCCATAAATGGAAATGCATAGAATAGATTTAAGCAAGTGTTATGTTCTTTTCAAATGAACTATACACTTTGCAAATCCTATTTAAATCCATGTTAAGCAAAGAGAAAAAAGTCACATAATCCATTTTATGTTATAATCACATGCATGCTTATAAGTATTTATAAGTAGCATACTTTCATTTTTGATCTTTGAATTTATAAATTTTGAAAATAATTTTTGATTTAGTAGTGATAATAGCCATTCATATTCTTAGTTTAGCCAAAGCATGCAATATGACATAAAGAAAACATTTCATTTAATTTGAATTTTCAAAAGAGAATGAATGCATGACGTCACATGAAAAAATATTTAACATGCTTGGAAAGAGATAAAGTGATGTAAGCATAAGATTTTATTCATACAAATTAATTCCTAAGGACAATCCTATAAGATAAGATTATTCAAAGTGAATCAAAATTTCTTAAAGAGAGTTTTATTTTTGTTTTGAATTTGATTTGCAAATGATTTATGAGAAAGGGTTTGATTGTTATAACCCATTTATCTCATATGTGAATTGATTTAGTATAATTTTTGAATGATTAGATTGATTTTATATTTTATTTAGGTTAAGGTGTAAATTAAATTTATTAATTATCCCTTACATATACCACTTTAACATAATTATTCAAATAATTATGAGCCAGCATATGATATGCAACCACATGGAATTTAAATCAGTAATGTACCTAAGAAAGAAAGGGGCCTAATGCAATTGGCTCACAATTATTGATTAATTAAACTAAAGGATTTAATTAAGTACTTTCATAACCATCCCACACATGTGAGTTGGATATAATTTCCATAAGCTTACCTTAGGATTTTGAACACCTAAAGATCTACCCAGAAAGAGATTGATTAATTTTAGATTGGTTTCAAAAATTTAATTAGATTAATTAAGTAGATCATTAGTGGATTAGTCCTTAATTATGTTTGGATTAAGGAAGAAAGGGGGGTTTAGGGAATAGCTTATGGAAAATATCCCAAAATCATTCCATAAATCTCCTATTCACTTAAACCATGTTTATTTATCTCAATTAAGGGATTAATTTACTATTCATGTGCTTAATTATCCTTAATTACACTAAGAGGATGATTAAGGGTTCATCAATTAATTTCACTAATTAACTCATTGATAAATTCCAAGAAAATTAGGGGAGGTAGAAGTCATCCCACTAAACATGTTTGAGAAGTTTGGAATTAATTAATGAAATCATTAAAGAGTAATTAAGGTTATTAAGTTTTTAATTAAACCCTAATTAAGTAAAATCCACTATTCAAAATTAAATAGAAATAAGTTAATTAGATTCCCCTCTGAATTATCTTTAAAATGGACCTTTATTTATATTTTTTTTGATTTGTTTACATTTAATTATGAATTTATGAAGTTTTTATGTGATTAAGGGATAATTAAATAGCTTAATTATATAACTAATCACGTTGGTGCTACGTGGACTGCTGACGCGACATGCACTTTCCACGTGGCATGATGGGATTGGTTATTTAAGTTGTCAAATTAATTGGCTGGTGGCGTGCTACCTTCCTAGACCCCATCAAAGATCAAATGGTTAGAATTAAACTCACAGTTATAAAGGGATAAATCAAAGGATCTATCATGTTTTAATTTGAACTATCCATCAAAAACACGTGGGATGGATGGTCTATGATTCATCCCTACCCTCGCTGCGGAGGCGGGCTGTCCTCCGATCAGCTCACTTGAGCTCAGAAGAAGGATTCAACCCACGCCATCAAGAAGCATAGAGAAGATTATCCAACAGTGGATTTTCAATGGGATTACAATTTCCTTCACAAAAGACCAAATAATTTTCAACCTAAGCTCGATTTTGATTCATTCCTCACTAGAGGCTATCACCTGTGCTTCCAACAGTGGAGGTAGCTTCATCTAGTGGAGAAGAAGCCCTGTTGAAGGTTTCAAGTTTTGAGATGAAGTGGATCTTCCAATTAGCCTAGGCTTGCTTCAATGGCTTTTGACTTTAGTCTAGGTAAGGCTTCCGTGGCTTGGATGCTTGGGATTTGCTTTGGACGAACTCGACTTAGTCCCTTGATGGTGCTTGCAAGAGCAATTGGAGTTTGATTAAGAATTTAGCAATGTGGAAATCTCTCTCACCTCCCTTATTTTGGCTTTAGAGAAATTCGAGAAGGGGAAATTGGAATGAGCTTAGGAATTCCTAGGGAAGCTTGTGGATACTTGCCTTTAATCCTCTGAGCTCTATCAATGCAAGGGACCTAAATTGAGTGGAAATGAGGGGGTGTATATCTCCCCTACTTGAATCGGATGGCTGAGAGCCTTCTTGCCATTTTGATCAAATTGCCCTGATTGAATAGCTTATTTTGGTTATTATGAGCTCCATGTGGTTTGATTTTGGCAGAGGAGTGGGAGTGTGGAGGTGTACATGTGTTAAATGAGTGTGGGAGGTGATCCATGTGGAGAATTTTTAGTGAAGTGGTCAGTTTTGGCCTTGGGTTTGGTTTGGCTAACCCAAACCCATTGGATCAAGTGCACCACCCTCCTTGATGTCCAAATGGTCCACTAGGAGGATGCCAAATGGTCTTGAGTTGGAATAGGATCATATTCCAAGTGAATTTGATCATAGGTTACCCTTTGACCTAGGGGAAAAATAGTCATTTGGCTTTAATTTTGATTTGGGCATATTTTGAATGATTCAAAAATGGGTTGTGCCAATTTTCAATGAATTTCGTGTTTATTTGATATGATTTGGCTCAAGTTGACCCATTTAGGTCAAAAATGGGTCAACTTAGTCTGGTTGACCAATTGGTCAAATTGGGTCGAACCATGGGTTAGGTCAAGTTCAAATGATCATTTGTATCCTATGGGTGACATTGGCTTGGTTCAATTTGAGTTATATTTGGTTTTGGTTAATTTGAGTTCACTTAGGTCAAATGAGTCTAGTTGACCAATTTGACCCATTTGACCCAATTGGGTTAGGTCATGGGTTGGTTCAAGCTTGGTTGATCATTTAAAATATATTGCAATCTTTGGCTTCAATCAATTTTGGTTTGGTTTGATCTCAAGTTGATTTGACCTTTTAGGTCAAGTTGGGTTCATGGTCAATTGGGCTAGGTTGGGGGTAGTTGGTCAATTAAGGCTTTGGTCAAGTTCAACAAGTAATTTAGAATGTATTTGACCTATTGGTTGCAATCAATTTGGCTTAGATCAAGATTTGACACTTTGACTTTTTAGGTCAACTTGGGTCAACTTGGTTCAAGTGGCCAATTAGGTTAGGTTTGTCTCAAATGATGACTTTGTCATGTTTAATCATTGATTTTGGATTGGTCTAGATTAATGGTTTCAATCAATTTGGCATATGGTGGATTTTGGCTAGTTTAGGTTTCATTTGGGTTAAGTGTTGACTTGTTCAAAGGCAAGGTTTGACTTAGTTTGACCCAATTTGGGTGATTGATCATCTTAGGGTGATTGTTTCTCATAATGTGAGGCTTAGATGGGCTTAGTTCAATCCAATTTTGGTTGGATTAGAATTTAGCTCAAGAGGGTGCTTTAGGTCACTTTGGTTTAAGTGAATCTAAATAGGTCAATTGACTTTATCAAAGCTTGATTCAAGTTTGGTAGAACTCACATATGGACTTATGATTGAAATATAAATCCAATTGCAAGTGATTTAGAGCCAAATGGGTTTTGATTCATTTGACAATTTCAAGTCAAAAGGGTGAGTATGGGTTTGACTTGGTCAGTTTGATTTTGGTTTGATGATTGAAGTTTATTTTTATATTTGGGTTTATGATTGAAGGATTGATTGTTTGAAGAGAAAATCCAAAGGTTTGGATTGATTTGAGACTGATTTGGCTAAGTTCAAAACTTTTACTTGAAAGGGTATAGGTTGAATTTAGGTTAGATTTGGACTTGAGTTTTGAATTTAGTTTTGGTTATTTGAATTTATATTCCATTTATATTTGTGAATATAAATGGAGATATAAATAGGTTGTGAGAAAATTGTTTGAGTTTGAATTGATTTGTATTTGATTTGAGCTAAGTCCATAAGATGAAATCAAAGTGACTTAGGAAAGATTTTTTTTTTTTGGATTTGACATTGAGTTTTGGATTTAGTTTTGGTTATTTGAATTTATATTTCATTTATATTTGTGAATATAAATGAGAATATAAATGAGTTGTGAGAAAATCTTTTGAGTTTGAAGTGATTTGAATTTTTGGAATTAATTTGAATGATTTGAGAAGAATCATTTAAGTTGGAAACTGATTTGAATTTTGTTTTGGAATTGATTTGAATTTGAAGTTGATTTGAATTTGAACTTGGTTTGGATTTGAAGTTTGACTTGAAAGAAGAAAGTAAGGATTTGGTTTAAGCTATAGGGTAGGCAAGTTTTCTTAACACCCCTAAGGCATAACCTATTCCTATGGCTAACTCTTCTAAGTCTCTAGGGTTAGGTTAAGTGTTCACCTAATCACTAGAAGTGTCTTAAGACTAAGAAACTCTTAATGTCTAGAGGAGTCCTATGTCTAAGGTGGAGAAGTTGAGAGCTCACTCCAAAAGTGAGGTCAACAAAGGGCACCCAATAGGTATGGTGTGACTGACAAGGTACACTGCACGTACTGGTGTTGACCGAGACGATCGACAATGCCAAATGACCACAAGCACTAACAAAAATGATCTACTCCCAAACCAGAGGTGTAGAAGGAATCAAGAGCTTAGTGCAATGCAACTCTACCTATGCCTAAAACATAAGAGAGTGAAGTAGGAATCCACTAGGGATTGAGAATGTGAGCCTTCCTCTACGGGAAAAGGTTCAAGTCATCCACTAGGGGATGAGAGGTTTTGATTTCATTTGTGTCTCACTGGGGAGAAATTTAATTTGATTTGTTGATTTATGATTCAGTGTTCCATTGGGGATGAAAAAGTGAACTCTCCACTATGGGGCAAGTTCAAGTCATCCACAGGGGAAAAGAGGTTGTGAAATCTGTTGAGGGATTAGATTTCGATCCATTGGGGAACTAAAAAGACTTGCATCTTACTGGGGAGAAGCTGATTAATTTGATTTATTTGATTGGTTTGACTCTACTAGGGAGGTTGATTGGATTTTTTTTTGTTTATTTTGACTCTACTGGGAGGAAGGTTGAATTTGTTTCAAATTTTAAATTTTGAGATGGATCCTGTTGGTTTGCAATGGATCGTACTGAGTAGGGACCATGTCGGCCTTGATTTAACTTAGATTTACCAATCCAAAGGGGTAGTCTACCAACCACATAGTAAGACTATCCAACCAAAGGGATTTTCTTTTGATGTACATCAACTGTACTATGAAGAAAGCGTGGTATATTTACATCTTCCAAAGTAGGGATCACTTGCTGTGGTTTTCAATTGATAACACGGCGAATCGAACCCAACCTAAGGCTGATTACTAAGTAAATACCACTAGGGGACTTAGATCAGCTCAAAGATAGTCAAAATTAGTTTCAATTTTAATTATATTTGATGGATCCCATCAGTTTGTGATGGACTGCACTGAGTAGGGGCCATGTTGGCCTTGATCTAACACAAATTTACCAATCCAAAGGGAGTAGCTTCCTGGCCGAGGGGAGAACTATCCAACCAAAGGGGTTGCATTTCAATTTACAATGATTAATTCAGGGAAGAAAGCATGGGGACTCACATCTTCCTGAATAGGAGATTATTGGGGCAACATATTAGTCGAGGTAACATGTTAAGCCAACCTAGGCTGCATCAGTTTGCGATAGTCATGCTAGAAAGAATGCATAGTAGACTTACATCTTTCAAAGCAAAATGAATGCCAGGGTAACCTGTTTATGGCAAAACAGATTGAACCCAACCTAAGGGCAACTGCTAAGAGAGTTCTGACCTGGGAATTTATTTCTACTCAAGAGTAGTCAGGCAATTTCTATAGGGAGTTCTGCTAAGACTATCCTAAAGATAGGATGTCTGCTTGAAAAAGGGGCCACTGGGGCTTCAATTCCTAATCCACAAGCAAATTAATTTATTTATTTGTTATTTATTGTGGACCCTGTTGGTTTATAGGGATCATATTGAGAGAGAGCTTATATCAACCTTCTCAGATTTACTAAAATAAGGGAGAATCTATGCATCCATTGAACAGATTCTCCAACCACAGGGGTGGCTACTAGGAAAGGGGGACTGTCCAATCCAAAAGTAACCTAGGTAGTGTCTATGTTGGGTCGTAAAGGACGTGATCCAAGTAGAGTGCCCGCAGGGAAAGGGGCCACTAAGGGCTTTATCCAAAACCCTGGAGATGATAATTTGCATAGGTATTCTATGGCCAACTCAAGGAGGAAGTGCGGGGACTCACATCTACCAAGAGTGGTGTATCCACCAAGTGAGTTGCTGTCAGCATAGCGAACATCAACCAACCTAAGGTGCCCATCATTTTGTGACAATCAGCCTAGGAAGAAAGCATCGGGGACTCACATCCTCCGATAGTAGAACTGATTGTCGAGATAGTAGTCTTATCGGCAGTGCGATCCGTAGGGGAGACTATTGAATGAATGCCACTGGGGGACTTATGTCAACTCAAAAATAGTCAAGAGAAAAGGAGCCTCTGGGGGGACTTATCCTAAACCTCTAGTATACTCAACCTAATTAGTGCATGATGGCTTGTTCAAGAGGAAAGCA
Source organism: Cymbidium sinense (assembly GCA_021442155.1). NCBI lineage: Eukaryota > Viridiplantae > Streptophyta > Magnoliopsida > Asparagales > Orchidaceae > Cymbidium > Cymbidium sinense. The sequence goes on from CM038220.1 coordinate 108,214,658, forward strand.
TGTAGGCTTACATCTTCTTAAACGAACTCAACATAATGTATCTTAGTGGATGTGTAGTGAAGTCTACCAAACTAACAAGGCCCTCGTCAGTTTGTAATGGTCAAGTCAGGATGAAAGCATGGGGACTCACATCCATTAGACAAGTGACCACTGGGGTGATGTACTATCAAGGTAGTATGTCAGCCCGACCTAGAGCAGCTAATGAGTGAGTGCCATAGGGGCTTGCTCTCACATCAAAATAGACTAAGACAAAAGATATGTGTTTGTTTTTATGCTTGTGTTAAAGGGAATAGGATGCCGCTTGGGTTATCTCACACCTACCTTAAACACGTTAGAGGATTTTGATGAAATGGTGCCACGGATGGCAGTTGTGATTCCACCAAGAAAGGATGCTGCTTGGGTTCCCTCTCACCTAACTTCATTATGCTAGTCAAAATAGGATGCCTCTGGGGTTCTCTCACACTTATTCTAGTAGTGCTTGGGGAATTGTGTTTAATTTGTGTTTGTGTTAATGAAAGAAGGATAGGATGCCTCTTAGGCTCTCTTACACCTATCCTAGATATGTCGTGGAGGATTCGCAAATAAGAAAACAATGTTTCAAAAGAAGAGAATATTTTGATGAAATGGAATAGAATTTTTAATGATAATTATTTTCAAACATGATTTTATGGGTAATATTTCTTCAAATAGAGCCCATTAATTGGAAGCATCGGGTGTTCCCCATTACAATATCAATAAGCTGATAAGATCCTCCTTAGTAGGCCTTCTCTATGGAAAAAGGGCCTTCCCAAGTTGATTGAAACTTGCCTCCCATCTTTCGATGAGCAATAATTGGTCTCCATAGAACTAGAATAAGTTCTCCTACTTGAAAAGCTCTAGGACGGATCAGCTTGTTGTGAGCTTGAATCATCTTGGCTTTGTATAACTCAAGGTTCTGGCACGCCCGTAGGCATCTCTCCTCCAAGCCTTCGAGCTCTTCTAACTCTAACTTGGCATTCTGCTCTGTAGTGATTTTACTACCCATTGCTATCCTTAGTGATAGGAGTTAAACTTCTAATGGCAGAATAGCTTCAGACCCATACACTAAGGAGAATGGGGTAGACCTAGTTAGAGTTTTGTATGTGGTGCGGTATGCCCATAATGCTTCAACTAACTACTCATGCCACTATAATTTGTTGTCATCCAGAGTCTTCTTTAGTATATAAATAAGAGTTTTATTGAATGCTTCTACTAGGCCATTAGCCCTGGGGTAGTAGATGGGAGTATCTCCAATCTATATCGTGTTTTCTAGAAAAGCTGTTGATCTTGGTGCTTTTGAATGCAGTACCATTATCAGATATAATTCATCAAGGCACCCCGAACCTATATATGATATGGTTCCTGAAAAATTGGAGCACATACTGAGCTATGACCTCTCTGAGTGGAATTGCCTCCACCCATTTGGAAAAGTAGTCGGTGGCAGCTAAGATGAGCCGATGGCCCTTGGAAGAAGGAGGATCAATTGGACCCACAATATCAATACCCCAACACTCAAATGGACATGAGGCCAAGGTAGGGTGTAGAATGTTGGCTGATTGATGTAGAACCACAACGTGTACATGACACTGATGGCATCTCCTAGCCATGTTCATGAAATTTATAATCATCAAATGTTAGTAGTATCCTAGTCTCTTAATCTTTGCTTTCATCATCGCACTGGATTGATGTGCTCAGCATAGACTGAATGTACCTCATCATGATCCAACAGTCTTCATGTTTGTCTAAACAACATAATCACATTTGATCAAAAGATCATCAATACAAGGTGCCACCCACGAGAGCATAGGAGAGTGCTCTCTTCTTCATCTGATGGACTTATGACTTCTCTTGAGGTAGTTTGCCTAAAGTAATCCATAAAATTTCTCTAATCCAATTCCTTATCCTTTTCGCAATGCAACCTCCCCTTCAAGAGAAAGTCTCGATGAGTTCAACATCAAAAAGGGATAGGACTTGTCTATTTTGGACCCTTATTGGAATGGACTCATCTTCCGGACATGCCAATGCTTTGGTAAGTTTGGCCAAAGCATCTACTACTATGTTCTCTCCTCGAGGGACCTTGTAAATGGTGACTTTAGGGATTTGGGCCAACATCTTCATGGTGTACTCATGGTAATGATGAAGCTTGGGTTTCAGAACCTTGTAGGACCCAATAATTTGGTTGATGACTAGCTGAGATTCCCCATAGATGTTGATGCTTTTGACACATACTGTAATGGATAACTCTAGACTGACAATCAAAGCCTCATACTCAACTCCGTTGTTGGTACATGGATTGGAGAGATAGTATGAGAGTCTCATCACATCACAGTCTGGAGTTAAGAGAACTATTCCTACCCCTGACTTTCTTGGAAGAGTAGTTCATGGTTCTTCTCCTTTATGAAAGGAAGTCGCACAATCAAAATACATCTCCCAATGGTGATTGTCAACCTCCCCTAAGTTCATGATTTGTTCATCAGGGAGATCGTCACTAAGCGGAGAGTCAGCAGGAAGTGAGTGTGCTTGTAAGAAATCCATTAGTGCTTGTCCTTTCACTGCATGGAGGGGTAGAATATGATATTGAACTACGAGAGAATCATGGACCAATGTGCCAATCTAGATAACGTCGGCCGTGTCATGAGATACTGTAGTGGATTGATTCTCTAAATCAAGTTCACCTTATGAGAAAGCATATAATGTCGTAGCTTTTGGGATGGAAAGATTAAAGCTAAGCAATATTTCTCGATAGATGGGAAGTTCGCTTCAGTAGGGATCATACAATGGCTAAGGAAGTAGAGAGTGTTCTCCTTCCCTTCATCATTAGTTTGAGCCAACAAAGCACAAGGAGTCATCCAATGTAGTAGTGTAGATGATGAGTGGCTTGCCCGGGATAGGGGCTGCTAGAACTGGCAGCTTCACCAAATACTGCTTGATATCTTCAAAGGCATGTTGGCACTTATCATCACACTTGAACTTGGCATCCTTTTTAATAAGTGCTGAGAATGGCTTGCATCTCCCCGATAGATTGGAGATAAAGCATCTTAGATACACCAACCTCCCTTGGAAAGATCTGAGTTGAGTTAGACTTTTAGGGGGTGTCATTTCTAAGATAGCTTTGATCTTTTCATGATCTATTTCTATTCCTCGTGTCGCAATAAAACCCAAGGAACTTAAAAGCTTCTCAATGCACACTGAGGTTCATTTTGAGGTTAAATTATCTTAACTGTTCAAAAATTACTCTTAAGTCAAGGAGGTGGTCTTCCTTTTCTTTGCTTTTGACTATTAGATCATCAACATAGCATTCAACTTGATGATGAATGAGTTCATTGAAGATCTGAGTCATGGCCTATTGGTATGTAGCACTGGCATTTTAAGGCCGAAAGGCATGACCTTATAATAATAGATTCTGATTAGGGTTTGAAAAGCAGTGTTTCTTTCATCCTTGGGGGCCATCTTGATTTGGTTGTAGCTAGATGACCCATCCATGAAGGAGAATATTACATTAGATGAGGCGATGCCCACCATTAATTCTAGTATAGGAAGTTGAAATTCATCCTTAGGATATGCCTTGTTTAAGTCCTTGAAATCAACGCATATGCAAATTTGGCCATTATTTTCTTAATTGGCACGACACTGGCTAACTAGGTAGGGTATTTTTCTTCCCTGATGAAACTAGCATCAATCAGTTTCTTGACTTCAGAAATGACTTGTTATTCGATTTCTAATCGCACGCGTCTAGGAGCTTGCTTGATAGGGTTTAGTGCTATTGCTAGTTTGTGGACTGCTATATCAAGAGATAATTTGAGCATCTCTTTATAGCTCCATGCAAACCCCTTAAACTCAATCAGCCTAACTAAGTCATTAATTTTCTTCATTTCAAGAGAATTAATGTAGGGTGTGGATCTTCTTCATCAGGTTGATTTCTTAAGCTTGTCAATTATTGAATGGATTTTTCTTCAAATTTTGGTGGTGCATCTTTGATTTGAAGATCATCTAGATCATTTAAGTTTTTAAACACACTTCCTCATAAGATAGTGGTTTAAGAAGAACCTATCAGACTCCAGATGATTGGTGACAACTAAGCAGTAATCATCATCGTCGACTAGACCCACTGTACCGAATCCTAGTCCTGATCTTGATTGTGCATCTCTGCCTCTGTTGTTCCATAGCTTCTTGAAATACTTGATATGTGCTTAGACTATGTATAAGGAATCAAACCTTTCTTTGCTATATTAAGAACACAAGATGAGTACCAATCAAAAGGAAATTCCATTTAATCTTTATATGAATTATCATCAAGTTTTACATCAGCTTCTGGACTTGTGCATGATGATCCCAATAGGAATCTCTTCAGCTTAACATTCATGGAAGACTTAGGGGCTTCCTTAACTACTAAACCTTCAACTTTTTGAGAAGAAAGGCTAAAGTTTTCAACTACTGCCTGATAGTCTTGCATAAACTTGATTCGAATACATTTGTGCTTTGCTTTGGAGGCCTGATCTTCATTACTGTCTGACTCAAGTGTCACCTCTAATGAAACCCACTGAGAAGGGTTGGCTGGTATGCTAATCATATGAGACTCATCCTCCGAGCTGGATTCCATTTCTATGTGAATAAAGGGTACTCGTGAACTGAACATAACCTTGTTGGTGGCCAACAGGGTCTTCCACCTCTGAACCGCCTCTATCCGCCTCTACCGGTGGAGGTTGAGTCATCTACCCATATGTCCTGATGGAATGAACTATGGGTGGAATGTACGCACTCTACTTCTTTTTGATGTCCTTTCTTTCACTCACTTGTATTTTTTTTCTTCTTTTCTTTCTTTTTTCTTTTTCTTCTTTTCTTTTCTTTGAATTTGAATTTTGACCAAGTTCATGAGAAAAGGTGTTTTGAGGAAGATAGTAGGTCATCTTCATATATCTCAACCTCTAATTGAAAATGGCTTTTCATCTCCTTTGACAGATTCATTCCATCCTTTGAACTTGATGCATGAGGGAGGATGGAATCATCTTTTTATATCCAAGGCCTAAGCAAAATAGTGAATGAAGTATTTGAATCAATTATAGAAACTGCTTCTTTCTAGTCATTTATTTCCAAAGGTAACACTATGGAGCCTAAAGCCCTCTCCCTATTCATTGAATCCTCTCAACATCATCCGATCTCCTCGAGTGTGAGATGTCAATTTTCAAATAGGCAAGGGTCTTTAGACTCATAATGTTCCAATGCACCTGATCAACCAAAACCTAGAAAACTAAATCTTCCCATATCCACTATGATGTAGAGGGAGTTGTCCATGTCCCCGAAGAAGGTCTTCAAATGTGACTCTGGGCTTCTCTTGAATAATGTGCCTTCTCCAATGTCACCGAGCTAAGCATATCTCTGGATCAAGAAGAGCCTTGATTAATGATTCCCTCATCTCTTTGGATAAGATAAGGGCATATATGCTTAACTAATACTTTCTGGTGAGCAGGACATTGTAATCAACTTTTTGATCCTCCATAAGCATATCCATGGTGGAGCATCCTATGGAGGGGCTTCTTGCTTTAGTACCAATGACTTATTTTCCTTATCTTGAGGTGCTTCCCCAGAGGTAGAACCTTTCCACTACGGAGGTTGGATCTCTTATGGCATTAGTGGAAGATTCTACCGCTCATCAAGCTCACCTATAGCTTCTCCTATGGACCCTCAATCGATGATTCCAAGTCTATCTCAAGAGGTGAACCCATATTATTCAAAGAAGGAAAGTCCATCTCTGAATTAGAAAGAGAAGATCGAGTTATTATAATATTATTTAGACTTGAAGAGTTTTTAAGAGTAGAATTAGACAACCCATGAAGTGACATAATTCAAAACTAGCTTTATTCTTGATTTCTTAGATTTAGAAGGAGGTACATAGTAGAAATCTAGAAAAAGTAAGTGGGTGAGGGATTTGATGCCCTCATCCGATACAAGATGTCTACTAAGAAGAGCTAGCTAAGTAGAAGGTCACCAGTAGTAGTTGCAATAATGGAGGTCGACTGGTCGGTTGTGCTACTTGGCTATCCTGGGCTCACTTGTCGCTGAGCTCACTTTCTCAAGTTATCTTTGGCAACTTGTGAAACTTCCTTGATGTTGGAGGTTCGAGCTGCCTTAGGCACCTACAAGGAAAGTTTCTTGATTTTTGAAACAATCTTTTTAGAGGTTCAGGATAATTAGATATCCCAACCTTCTTTAGTTTTGAGAGGATCGCATGTATCCCCAAGGATTACCCTAATGGAACTGATGGTTGTTCCACTAGGTATTCCTTTGGGATAACTATCTGCCTTGTAGCTATGCTCAAGCCGCCCTTGAATGTAAAGCAATCCTCTAAAAACATGGCCTAGCATGTGGTAGGGGAAAAGTTAGATCATTGCTCACCCACTTTCTCTAGCTTTCTAGGCTGGGTAGAAAAGTCAAGTTTCTTTAAGAGGTTCTTAAAGATTTTCAACTACCCTCTTAAATGAATAAGGTTTGTTTTAGTTTATCCAAAAGAGTATGGATGGTACTAGTGGCTAATATGTAGCTTGTGAGTATGGCTTAGGAGGAGGTAGTGAAGGCCATGGAGGCTACTGTGGCAGCCGATAGGATGGCCTAGGCAGTGGTAAATAAGGTGGAAGTGATGATTATGGAGCTCGAGGTCTCATTCTCGCTCTCGGTTGCTTCCCATATCCACCATCACGCCTCGCTTCTTCATATGCTTCTACTTTTGGCTTTGTTGATTGATCGAAAAAAACTATTTGGCTTCTCCTTGTAGTTAGCCTTTTGATTAATTCTCAAATGTCTTGATGGTAAAACCTTTGAGCATGAAGGTGAAGCCATGAATATTCTTTAGAATTTCAATGGCTTTGTTCGAGATGGTTCACATTTCATACTCAAATTCATCCGAGAATATAATCAATGAGGGACTCACGTGTTGAGCTACAACGAGATCCCTGTCACCTTTTCGAGCTAGAAACATCTTGATAAAGAGTTGCTCAAACTCAGCAAAAGTCTTCACTAAACTGTTGGGGAGTTCAACATGCCAATCAAAGTCTATGCCTGCTAAACTGTTGACAAAAATATAGAATAGTAACGTATCACTGCCACCAACATTGCAATAAGCGGCGTACTATGTGTTACGTGGTTCACCGCCATCAAAGCTCTTGAAAGAAGGTCACAAAACCCTTAATATATGATGGCATCAAATTCCTGGGTAGGGTCTACCCTTTGGAACCATGATCCTCCTGGCAGCTGCTTCTCACTTGTTGTTCAACCATGAGTTTAATATCCTTTTCGTATGGAGGTACTTCCACTACCTTCCTATACAAGCTTGGGTGCTACTCACTGAGGTGAAGTCTTAGCTTGATCCAAGACATGCAACAACTCAGTCGACCTCACAATAGTAGGATGCACTGGGCTTGATTAAAGAGAAACTATAGCATCTTCAAGCCTCTTTCCCATTTTATCAATTTATTCATCCTTATGTTTTAGTTATTGATGGAGTTGTTGGGTCGAGTAGGCTATATCATTCTGCTTAGCCACAACACCTTCCAAACTCTGCTAATCACGAAGGAGGGAACCCCTGGTATCAACCATATGCACTCCCGCTGAATCCTCCAACAAATCATCTTCATTGGGATCAAAACTAATCTTCTCCTCCTCTAAGTTAGACTATTCTAGGAGCGTCCAACCATGAGCATAAAATCAGCAAAGGGTGGTGGGATCATTGTTATGAACATCTAACCTCCCTTGCTGTTGGAGAGCTAATCTTGTGAGGACTATGCTCACTAGAGGACACATGCTCCTGACTATCACTAGATCTTACTGGAGTGGTACTCCTAGGAGGATCTATAGCCATGGGGACAGTGATGATGTCTCTTTCTCCCTCGGCTGCTGCTATCTCCAAGATCTGCTATGGTGGTAGTGGTGATGGCACAACTACTATGCTCTGAGGTCATCATTCCCTCTTCACCACAACTGGGGTAGGAGGTCAAGAAGGAGAGCTCAGCCTCATCTCAGTTGGAGGTGTAGATGAAATGGGATCTCTTAGCCATAGTAGGATCACCAGTGGGACTTTCTTTTCCCTGAATGCTACCTTCATGGCTTTTGTTGGAACTGTGGATGATGAAACTTGTACTGAAAATGGTGGATGTGGAGAGAGTGGTGGTGGAGGCACCACCGACTCTCTGTGGGAGCTCCTCCCATGGTGGGTAGTTCAAGAGAATGCTATCGATGACTAGTGAAGACACCATCGAAAATCCATGAGTGAAGGTGCCTTCTATACCTTTGCCTCTCTCGACTATTCAATGTACTAACACGCAGGCCTCCCTGGCCCTCTCCTATCTGATGTGCTTACCTACGCCGTGAGGGATGACTAAATGTGTCAAATCTTGGACTACGCCTCTAAGCCCTAACTCGCTAAAAAGCTAGCATACGACCTCTTCCTATCTCAAATAGGAGCCTCATGATCCAGTGGAGGTGAAACCAAGACTCCTAATATCTTCCTCTCCATCATCCGAGAGGATGAAACTTGTTCTTGTGATAAGAGGAGAACTATCTGCAACACTCTACTCTAACTGGAACCTCTCGATGTGCAGTGATGCCAGATCTATGCATCACTTGTGGTCAGTCCTGCTAGGAGTGGAAGCATGAACTAGACCCTACCTCAGTGGGGAGACTATCCTAAGATAGGGAGCCTTCCCTTGGAAGAGCCAACGAGTGGTGCCAGCCTGGGGCGATGGAACCACTAAGCACACTGGCACTGGAACTATAACTGCTACGGGAACTGCCACAACCTTCCTCTTCAGTGAGGGAAACTATGAGTCAAACGGCATCTCAACATGGATGACTGGTTTCGCCTCCACCACACTCCTAACGGTTGTGAGGGTGCCCCTCATAGTGATTCTAAATCCCCCCAAAAATGAATCGTGGGCAAAGTCGTGGGAGGTGGCAATCCAAGGCCAAATCCATCCCAAAAGGAAAAGTAAACATACTAATCCAATTGAACCAATCAACTTAAGAAACTGACTGAAGCTGGTTGAACTTCTACAATTTTGGAAAACAAACCTCAATCAGATTTTTGCTTTAATATTTTTTAGAATTTGAACCCATGCTCAACATTTTGAACATGTTAAGTGGGGCTTTTTGAGTTTGGAGAGAGATTTTGAGTTTAGAATTGGAGAAAAGATTTTTGAATATAGAATCCATTTTCAACAAATTTGTGTATGTTGAAAATGGGTTCAAATATTTTTGAAGAGATTGATGCTTCCATTGGTTCATATTTGAATTTGATTTTTGTGTTTGAGGACCCTTCATTTAACAAATTTGAGTATGTTAAAGTAAAGGGTCAATTGATTTTGTTTGGGATTGCTCACTTAGCAAATTTGGGTATGCTAAATGAGTTGTTTGAAAATAATTTTCTTCTTTTGTTTGCTTGTTTGTGAATTATGTGTGAATTTGAGAATGGAATCTTAACTTAGAAAATTTGGGTATGCTAAATAAAGAATCCAGATGTGTTCTTTTGTTTTGGATTTTGAAAAATGGGATCTTTACTTAGCAAATTTGGGTATGCTAAATAAAGTCCAAAAGTATTTTGCATTTGTTTTTGAAAGAGAGGATTTTTATCTAACAAATTTGGGTATGCTAAATGAATAATCCAAATGTGTTTCGTGTTCAATGATTTTGAAAAGTGGATCTTTATTTAGAAAATTTGGTATGCTAAATAAAGAATCCTAATGTGTTTTGTTCTTATTTTTGAAAAGAGGATTCTTTACTTAGCAAATTTAAGTATGCTAAATAAAAGAATCCTAATGTGTTTTTGCTTTGATTTTTGAGAAGAGGATTCTTTACTTTGCAATTTAGGTATGCTAAATAAAAGAATCCAAATGTGTTTTGTTTTTTTTTAAAATATGATTCTTTACTTAGCAAATTTAGGTATGCTAAATAAAAGAATCCAAATATGTTTTGTTTTGATTTTTTTAAAAGAGGATTCTTTACTTCAACAAATTTAGAATTGCAAAATAAAAGAATCCTAATGTCTTTTGTTTTGATTTTTGAAAAGGGATTCTTTACTTAGCAAATTTAGGTATGCTAAATAAAAGAATCCAAATGTGTTTTGTTTTATTTTTTGAAAAGAGGATTCTTTACTTAGCAAATTTAGGTATGCTAAATAAAGGAATCCAAAATGTGTTTGATTTTTATAATTTTGGAAAGGGGATCCTTACATAGCAAATTTGGGTATGCTAAATGAAGAATCCAAATGTGTTTTGTTTTGATTTTTGAAAAGAGGATTCTTTACTTCAGCAAATTTAGGTATGCTAAATAAAAGAATCCAAATGTATTTTATTTTGATTTAAGAAAAGAGGATTCTTTACTTAGCAAATTTAGGTATGCTAAATAAAAGAATCCTAATGTGATTGATTTTTATAATTTTAGGAAGGGGATTTTTACTTAGAAGATTTGGATATGCTAAATGAAGAATCCAAATGTGTTTAATATTTTGATCATGGAAAGAGGATCTTTACTTAGCAAATTTGGGTATGCTAAACAAAGAATCCAAATGTGTTTTGTTTTTGTGATTTTTATTTTTGAATAGAGGACTTCCATTTAACAAATTTGGGTATGTAAAATAGAAGTCAATTTTATTTTTTAAAGATGAAATATTTATGTGTGATTATTTCTTTTTGAAAAGTGGGAAATTTTAACTTAACACATGTGGGATGTGTTGAGTGGAATTTTAATATTGTGATTTTGCTTGGAAATGAAACCTTCATTCAACATATTTGGATGTATTGAATGGAAAGGCTCATTTTCAAATTTTGTTCTTTTTGAAAAGAAAGAAATTCTAACTTCAACATATGTGAGATATGTTGAAATGGAATTTCAATATTATAACATTATTCTATTTTGAAATGAAATCTTCATTCAATAAATTTGGGTATATTGAATGAGGATGTACATCTTCAAATATGTGCTTTTTTGGAAAAGATGATTTGGTTTTATTTGGAAAATGAAATCTTCATTCAATAAATTTGGGTATATTGAATGAGGATGTTCATATGTGCTTTTAAAAGATGATTTTGATTTTTTTGAAATGATCATTCAATAAATTTAGATTGAATGAGGATGTTATTTGTGAAACTTTTTGTAAAATATGATTTTGATTTTATTTTGGAAAGTTACATATAATAAATTTAATTAAGATGGTAAGAAAAATTTTTATTTTTATTAGATATTTTTATTAGAATATTTTAAGACAGGAAATATTTAGTTTTGTTAGTAGCTTTAGAAGAATGAAATAAACTAAGTGCCAATGGAAAAGAAGGATAGTCTCAGATTCATATGAAATATAAATTCACTATCGATACTTGGAGACAACAATCATTTACCAAAGATGGAGAGACGAACCTTACCCAGCGGAGTCACCAAAAAAATCTGTGGTGAATTTTTGTCTTCATCTATCCTTGAAAAATAAATGAAAATAAAAATTATGCTTCTTGGACACCACGTAGATCCACAGATTTTCTTATTAGGGTATGATATTGAGGAATGGTGTACTGTCTTGAGAGACAGAAGTCACCATCCTACAATGGATCTAATCACCTAATAAGGACTCCTAAAGATGATGGATCTTTGAATGTACCAGAGATTCTTCCCATACTTTACATGGAAAAGTAAAGTAGGGTTTATTTTAAATCAGATTTGTTAAGTTCCCTATGGATGCAAGCCTCCATAGTTAATTACATCTTAAGGAATGAGATTGCTTAAGAATACTCTCAATTAAGGTAAACGATCATTTTCTTCAAAGATTTCAAAGATAAGACTATCAATCAATTGGTTACTTTTGGAAGAACAAATGGGATTGATCAAGAGGAGGGAGTTATTATCGAAACCAAAGAGAGATAAGTAGGGGATGCTCAAGATGCTAGGAAACCTAGCGAGCATCCCAAGCTATCCTATGGTTGGGCTTTAAATTTTTAAATTTTGAGAGGAATTATATGTTTGAGTTGAATTTTTGTTAGAAATCTTGGACTTATAATTCCATAATATAAGATCATGAAAATGCCTAAGAGGTGAGGATTTATGCTTGTAGCCCGTAAAAAAAATAACAACCTCGGATCCTAAATCTATGGAGCTTTGGCGAGGGCCAAAGCACAGCCAAAATCTAAAGAAAAAATAGGCATATCATTTACCTCCATAAGAGAGGACAAATCACCAGACTGTTGGACTTATAACCACCTGGGGGTGGCCACCAACTAACTCCTCCTATGATTTTAAATACATGTAGGCAAGTTTTATGCTTTTGCAAGATCGCTAGATTGTTATTTATTTGGAAAGAAGATTAAGTCCTTAAACTCACTCCCTAAGAGACTAGATCATGTAGGGCATGAACTCATGATATAATCTAATGCAAATTTTGTTAAGTTTATTTTTATTTTTGGACAATTAATTTGACACAGGCAATGAGATTCATATGCCTAATGCATGAGAAGTTGGTTATGGGCCAAAATTAGCAACAGGGAGGTGTATTTTCACCATGGCTCTCAAAGGTCAAGCCATATTCCCTGGCAAAGGTGGAAGCCCTCTATAAGCAAGAGTGAAGAAAGATGATTTTATGCATGATGTAAAACATACAACATCCAGCTAAGGTTTCTAAATCTTTTATTATCTTGATTTATATCCTAGGCTTTAGATGAGGTTATGAGTTGTTAATTTTTAATTTTGAGTTTATTAATTGGATATAAAAAATTTATTTTTCTAGGAGCCTTATCGCATCCAGGCCATTCATCAAACAATGAAGAAACTAGGAAAAATATGTTATCTTAATGCATAAGCTAAACAAACATCAAACAATTATATAAAGTTAGCACAAAAAAATAAAAGGCCTTTGTGGTCGAGCTCCACCACACAAACTTGAAAAGAGATGGGTAGTCGAGCTCTACCCTTATACAACATGGATTATAATGAATAATTATAATTTAGAAGAAATTTATGTTATAAGGGTCTTCATTCTTTATTTCTTCATTCTTCATTTCTTTATTTTTGATTTGCTTCTTTCCTTCCTTCCTTTTGACTTGGTTGGAATGTGGTTGCTGCAAAGGCTTCACATGGTACATAATACATGGTCTTGTGACCAATGTTCACCTCCACTTTCCCATAAGATTCATTCCAAATCCTAATTATAAGAATTACATGAAAATGGGAAAAGTAAATCTAACTAAAACCTACAAAATAGATATTAGCTAAACACACCACACAGATTATTAAGAATATAAGCAACCCCATAAAGAAAAGCATTTATATTTTTATATCAGTGCTCCTTAAGCACAATCCCCTGTAGAAGACAATGATTAGACTAAAATGATCATGTCATTCAAGTTTATGCACATACACCCTAACATCCAATCTAAAACATCATATCACAAAATAAAATCAGGCATCAAATCATGCACCGCCCTAACATATGACTAGAAATGGTGACTTAGCCTAATGTATGTCATTTAAGGCTTGTTTGGCATGTCTTAGCTAGGCTTTAAGGTTGGAATTTTTCTAAGTGTGAAAGGATTTAACTTAGAGGGTGGTTTCATTTAAAATGATTTAGTTGATTTGTCAATTTTTATTTGATGATTTGATTTGGTTTGAATGAACCTACATTTAATTACTAAGTGTTATAAAGAGAAGAAAAGAGAAGAGAACTTCTCTTTCATCGCTACCTTAAGTAATTTCTAAGGTAGATTCATTAATAATTTTTTTTTAGTAAATGTTTTATTATGTGTTTAATTAACCCTAAGTTTAGACTTACTCTAAATAAACCTATTCAATAAGAAAGGCATATTAGGACTATTTAAGGTGAATTACTATCACATAACACACAACCATTTATTTCTTTCCAACATATATACCATGTGTATGAATGGTCCTAAGCATATATATACATGTAATGCAAATACTTTAGCACACTTTGATGATGAATGCTAAGGAATATTATTTAAGAAAATTTTGGATATTTAATGAATGCATGATTTTATTTATGTAGAAAAGAGGGACTCTTTTATTCATTAATCAAATGCACAGTTACATGTACGAAAGATATTAATGAGTATGACGCCATTATTTTCTACACCAGGGGTGTAACGTACAAGACCTACTTGGGGCTACTTAAAGCCTCGCAACCCCGAGATGTCTAGACTAATATACTACTTTTTTTAAATACATGTGCATATACAAAAAGAAATGAATGGAAGAAGTGTCATGGAAAATATTTTTTTTTTTGGTTTGGTTATGCAATTTACATATGTACATGTGAAGATCCTTCTTAAGCCATAACATGAAAATGCATAGGAATTGATTTAAGCAAGTGTTATGTTCTTTTCAAATGAACTATACACTTTGCAAATCCTATTCAAATCCATGTTAAGAAAAGAGAAGAAAGTCACATAATACGTTTTATGTTATAATCACTTGCAAGCTTATAACTATTTATAAGTAGCATACTTTCATTTATGATCTTTGATTTTATGAATTTTGAAAATAGTTTTTGAATAAGTAGTGATAATAGCAATTCATATTCTTACTTTAGCCAAAGCATGCAATTTGACATAAAAAAAATTTTCATTTAATTTAATTTTTCAAAAGAGAATGAATGCATGACTTCACATGGAAAACAACATTTAACATTCTTGGAAAGAGATAAAGTGATGTAAGCATAAGATTTCATTCATCCTAATTAATTCTTGAGGGCAATCCTATAAGATAAGATTATTCAAAGTGAATCAAAAGTGCATAAAGAGACATTTATTTTTATTTTGAATTTGATTTGCAAATGATTTGTGAGAAAGGGTTTGCTGGTCCTAACCCATTTTCCTCATGTGTGAATTGATTTAGTTTAATTTTTGAATGATTAAATTGGTTTTATATTTTATTTAGGTTAAGGTGTAAATTAAATTCATTAATTACCCCTTACCAATACCATTTTAACATAGTTATTCAAACAATTATGAGCCAACATATGATATGCAACCATATGGAATTTAAATCAATAATGCACCTAAGAAAGAAAGGGGCCTAATGAAATTGGCTCACAATTATTGATTAATTAAACTAAAGGGTTTAATTAAGTACTTTCATAACCATCCCACACATGTGAGTTGAATATGATTTTCTTAAGCTTACCTTAAGCTTTTGAACTCCTAAAGATCTACCCAGAAAGAGATTTATTAATTTTAGATTGGTTTTAAAAATTGAATTAGATTAATTAAGTAGATCATTAGTGGATTAGTCCTTAATTAGGTTTGGATTGAAGAAGAAAGAGGGTTTAGGGAATAGCTTAGGGAAAATATCCAAAAACCATTCCATAAACCTCCTATTTACTTAAACAATATTTAATTATCTCAATTTAGGGATTAATTCATTATTCATGTTCTTAATTATCCTTAATTACACTAAGAGGGTGATTAAGGGTTCATCAATTAATTTTCCTAATTAACTCATTAATAAATTCCAAGAAAATTAGGGGTGGCAAAACTCATCCCACTAAACATGCCTGAGAAGTTTAGAATTATTTAATGAAGTCATTAGGGAGTAATTAGGGTTATTAAGTTTTCAATTAAACTCTAATTAAGGAAAATCCACTATTTAAAATTAATTAGAAATAATTTTATTGGATTCCCCTCTAAATTATCATTGAAATGAGCCCTTATTTATATATTTCCAATTTTTTTACATTTAATTATGAATTTATGAAGTCTTTGTGATTAAGTGATAATTAAATAGCCTAATTATATCACCATGTGGGCCGATGCGTACGTGATTTCCATGACAAGATTGGTTATTTAAGTTATCAAATCAACTGCCGCCTCAATCGATGATGCTATGCACTTCCCCTAGATCGTCTGATCAAAGATTGAATGGTCAGGATTAAGCCCACGATTATAAAGGGATAAATCAAAGGATCTAGCGTGTTTTAATCATGACCTATCCAAAGTAACCGGGTTGGACGGTCCATGATTCATCCCTACCCTCGCCTGCGGGAGATAGAGACCGTCCGTCCTCCATGGCTTGATATGAGCTCACTTGAGCTCAGATTGGGCTGAGATTCAACCCACACCATCAAGAAGCATAGAGAAGAAGATCCAACGGTGGAATTTCAATGGGATTATAATTCATAAAAGACCAAACAATTTTCAACCAAAGCTCAATTTTTATTCATTCCTCACCGGAGGCTATCACCAGTGCTTCCAATGGTGGAGGAAGCTTCATCTAGTGGAGACAAAGTCCTATTGAAGGTTTCAAGCTTTGAGATGAAGTGGATCTTCCAATTGACCAAGGCTTGCTTCAATGGCTTCCGACTTTGGTCTAGGTGAGGCTTCTAGTGGCTTGGATGCTTGGAATTTGCTTTCGATGAAATTGATTTAATCCTTTCATGGTGCTTGCAAGAGCAATTGGAGTTTGATTGACAATTATGCAAAGTGGAAATCTCCCTCACCCCCCCTATTTTGCCTTTGAAGAAATCTGAGAAGGGGAAATTGGAATGAGCTTAGAAATGCCTAGGAAAGCTTGTGGATGCTTTCCTTTGATCCTCTGAGCTCAATCGAATGTAAGGGACCTAAATTGAGTGGAAATGAGGGGGAGTATATCTCCCCCTACTTGAATCGAACGGTTGAGAGCCTTCTTTGCATTTTGATCAAATTGCCTAGATTGAATGGATTGTTTTGGTTGTTATGAGCTCCATGTGGTTCAGTTTTGGCAGAGGAGTGGGAGTGTGGAGGTGCACACGTGTTAAAATGAGTGTGGGTGGTGATCCATGTGGAGAATTTTGAATGGAGTGGCCAATTTTGGCCTTGGTTTAGGTTTGGTTGACCCAAACCCATTCGGTCATGTGCACCACCCTCCAAATGGTCCACTAGGAGGATTCCAAGTGATCTTTAGTTGGAATATGGTTAAATTCCAAGTGAATTTAATCATAGTTACCCTTTGACCTAGGGGTAAAATGGTCATTTGACTTTTATTTTGATTTGGACATATTTTGAATAATTGAAAATTTGGTTGTTAATTTTTAATGAATTTGACATTGATTTGATATTATTTGGCTCTAGTTAACCCATTTGGGTCAAAATGGGTCACATTGGGTCAAGTTGACCAATTGGTCAAATTGGGTCAAACCATGGGTTAGGTCAAGTTCAAATGATCATTTTTAGCCTATGGGTGTCATTGGTTTGGTTCAATTTGATTTAAATTTAGTTTTAGTTCATTTGACTTCACTTAGGTCAAATGGGTCAAGTTGACCAATTTGACCCATTTGACCCAATTGTGTTTGGTCACGGGTTAGTTTAGGCTTGGTTGATCATTTGAAATATATTTCAAGCTTTAATTTCAATCAATTTTGGTTTGATTTGATTTTAAGTTGATTTGACCTTTTAAGTCAAGTCAGTTGGTCAATTGGGCTAAGTTGGGTCAATTGAGGCTTTGGTCAAGTTCAACAAGTGATTTAGAATGAATTTGACCCATTGGTTGCAATCAATTTAGCTTAGATCAAGATTTGACATATTTTGACTTTTAGGTCAACTTGGGTCAAGTGGCCAATTAGGCTATATTTGGCTCAAATGATGACTTGGTCATGTTCAATCATTGATTTTGGATTGGTCTAGATTAATGGTTTCAATCAATTTGGCCTATGGCGAATTTGGCTAGTTTAGTTTTTATTTGAGTTAAGTGTTGACTTGGTCAAAGACTAAGCTTGACTTAATTTGACCCAATTTGGATGATTGATCATCTTAGGGTGATTGTTGCTCACAATGTGAGGCTTAGATGGGCTTATAGTTCAATCTAATTTGGGATGAATTAGAATTTGGCTCAAAAGAGTGATTTAGGTCACTTTGGGTCAAGTGAACCTAAATGGGTCAATTGACTTAATCAAGGTTTGATTCAAGTTTGGTTGAACTCACATATGGACTTATGATTGAAATATAAATCCAATTACAAGTGATTTGGAGCCAAATTGGTTTTGATTTATTTGACAATTTCAAGTCAAAAGGGTGAGTATGGGCTTGGCTTAGGTTAGTTTGATTTTGGTTTGATGATTGAAGTTTGTGTTTATATTTGAGTTTATGACTGAAGGATTGATTGTTTGAAGAGAAAATCCAAAGGTTTGGATTGATTTGAGAATGATTTGGCTAAGTTCAAAACTTTGACTTGAAAGGGTATGAGTTGGATTTAGGTTTGATTTGGGCTTGAGTTTTGAATTTAGTTTTGGTTATTTGAATTTATATTCCATTTATATTTGTGAATATAAATGAAGATATAAATAGGTTGTAAGAAAATATTTTGAGTTTGAATTGATTTAGAATTGATTTGAGCTAAGTCCATAAGATGAAATCAAAGTGACTTAGGAAAGATTTTTTTGGATTTGGAATTGATTTTTGGATTTAGTTTTGGTTTTTTGAATTTATATTCCATTTATATTTGTGAATATAAATGAGATTATATATGAGTTGTGAGAAAATCTTTTGAGTTTGAAGTGATTTGGATTTTTGGAATTAATTTGAATGATTTGAGAAGAATCATTTAAGTTGAAAACTGATTTTAAATTTGATTTGAAATTGATTTGAGTTTGAAGTTGATTTGAATTTGAACTTGGTTTGGATTTGAAGTGTGACCTGAAAGAAGAAAGTAAGGATTGGGTTTAATCATAGGCAAGTTTTCCTAACACCCCTAAGGCATAACCTATTCCTATGGCTAACTCTTCTAAGTCTCTAGGGTTAGGTTAAGTGTTAACCTAATCACTAGAAGTGTCTTAAGACTAAGGAACTCTTAATGTCTAGAGGAGTCCTATGTCAAAGATGGAGAAGTTGAGAGCTCACTCCAAAAGTGAGGCCAATAATCTTTAATTACTTCAACAATTAATTTTAAACTTTCTGAGATTGATTAGTGGGATGGCCTCTACCTCCATGATTTTCTTGGAATTTATTGCTTGATTAATTAGAAAAATTAATTGTTTCATTCTTAATCACTCTCTTTATTAATTAAATGATTAATTATCATATTAAATAGTGATAAATTCATTAATTGAACTTGCTAGTCATTATGAAATAATCAATGGACATAGGTAATGAGATTAGGACCTCTTTTCTAATTTTTTCTCCTAAGTTTATTTCATTTGGATGACACTTAATCAATTTGTAATTAATTAATGGATTAATCACTTCATTAAATAGTTTAATTAATCAAATTCAAAACTAATTCATTCAATAACTCAATCATGCAATTCTTGGGTAGATTCTTAAGTGTTTAATAACCAAAGAGAATTCCAAAGGAAATTATAAACAAACTACATGTGTAGGAGGGTTATAAAAGTACTTAATTAAACCCTTCAGCTTAATTAACCAATAATTGTGAGCCAATTGCATTAGGACCCCCTTTATTTCTTAGGAGCATTACTGATTTAATTCTATGTGATTGCATATCTTATGTTGGCTCATAATTACTAGGATAATTATGTTAAAGCGGTATAGATAAGAGGTGATTAATGGATTTAATTCATACCTTAACCTAATCAAAACATAAAATCAACCTAATTGTTCTCAATTAAACCAAACCAATTCACGCATAGGGGAATGGTTAAGTCAAATCAAATTCAAAGATAAAAATCTCCTTAAAGAATTTTGATTCATTTTAAATGATCTTATTTTATATGATAGTCTTTAGGAGTTAATTAGAGTGGATGAATTCATGTGCTTACATTCATTTATTTCTTTCCAATCATGATAAATATTATTTTCCATACGAAATCATGCATTCATTTCTTTTGAAAAATTAATTAAATAAAATGTTTTCTTTTATGTCAAATTGCATGTGTTGGCTAAAATTAAGAATATGAGTGGCTATTATCACTATTAAACTAAAAATTATCTTTTAAAACTTATAAATCAAAAATTATAAATGAAGTGATGCTAGTTATAAATATTTATAAGCTTGCATGTGATGATAGCATAAGATGTGTATTATGAAGTTCTCTTTCCTTTTCTTAACATGGATTCACATTGATTTACAAGTGTATAGTTCATTTGAAAAGAACATAATACTTCTCTAAATCTATTTCTATGCATCTATATATTAAGACTTAGGAAGGGTCTTCATATTACACATGTAAATTACATAATTGAATCAAACATAATCTTTTGCATGATTCTTATCCATTTGGTCCTCTTTGTACATCTACATGTATCTAAAAAAAGTGGTATATCACCGACAACCTGAGTCGCAAGTCTTTAAGTAAGTAGGTCTTGTACTCTTGGTGTAGAAAATAATGGCATCATACTCACTTATAAATTTTATACATGTGGATGTGCATTCAGCTAATGGATGAAGAATCCCTCTTTTCTATATAATAAAGACATGCGTTAATGATCTAATTAACAAATGGAATATCCAAATATTCAAATCACATCTCTTTCCATTCATCATCAAAGTGTGCTAAGATTTGCATTATATGTATAAGAATGCTTAGAATTATTCATATGCATTAGAGATATTGTGTAAATTATTTTAAAGACTAAAAAGATGTGTGGAAATGAAATGTCAGAGGACCGATAATATTCCAATATGTGTGGAAATGTTTAGAGATCAAGGAATTTCACAATTTTTTTTAATATTATTTTAAAGACCAAAAAAAGATATGATTAGAAAATCTATTTTCTATTTGAATAAAATGATCAAGATTGAAATTATAGGAATTAAGTTATTATACATTAAAATTAATGAGAGAGAGTAATGAGCATATAAATCTAATTTAAATTTGTTTATGATGATCTACTATGGATGCTATACATTTGTAAAGATTGATGAAAGCATGAAAATAAGAAGGATCACATATGATATTTATTGATTTAAAACATGATAAATCTAAAATGTTCTTTAGATTCTAAATGAAAAGAGTTAATATTTATATTGAATCAAAGGATATGTATACTAGAGTAATTTGTGTCCAAAAAATGAGGATTCAAAATATTTTATTTGTGATTACATCAAGATCAAATTGTTATCTTTTTACTTGATGGATTTCACTTATTTTACAAGAAATGTACCTATGCTTTTTATTTTTATTCTTTTTTTTGATAAATAAATCCAAATTAAACTTGAATATGGAGTCAATCTTTATATAAATTTTCTTAAGTAGATCTAAAATAATATATGTGTAATTTTATATTTTGTGACTTTCTTTTTAAAGATCAAGTATTAATAAGATTCTTTATTGATTTTATATTTCCAAAAATGATGGTGAAATACAGATGTATAGTAAATTCAATTATTTGATGGAAATCATCCTATTATGATGAAAATTATATTATGGAAAATTTTATAAAGAGGTGATAAAATGACTTTTGTAATGTAAATAAAAGAGAACATAATCTTTTGAGATGAATCTTATATGATTTTTACTCTTGATAAATGCAAAATGGTATGTTCATTCAAATCACAAAAAAATTGATGGTTTAAAATAAAGTTATAATTTAATAGATTTATTTCCTTATGTTAAGAAAAAAGACCTAGACTTTTAAGATGTATAAAATAATGCTAGTATTAATTCAAATTTGACACATCTTCAAAAATCATGATTCATGTAAATAATATATGCTTGTTGTTGTTGTTTTTGTTTTGTTTAGAGATATTGTAAAGAAATGAATTATGTGTTATATGATAAGAATCCATTAATCCTAAAATGCATTTCTTATTAATAAAAGATAACAAATCTAAACTTGGTTAATTAAAACACATAATAAACCATTCACCTAAGTAAATTCATTAATGATATTTTTAGATGAAAGAGAGCTCTTCTTTTTTCTTTCATAATATTTATAAGTATTCAAACCAATTATAACTAAAAGACAAGTCAATAATTAGTTAAAATGAAACCACCATCTAAATTGAATCTTCACACTTGAAAATTTCAATTAGCTAGAACATGTCACACAAAGCTTAAATAGAACATTAGGCTAAGTCAATTATCTCTATATGTGCATGATTTTGATGCAGATTTTATTTTATGAATGTTAAATTTTGGTGTATTCAGACATGATAAGTTATCTAATCATGTCTTCTACAAATTGTGCTTAAGGCACTATAATAAGAATGACTTTTGGTTCAAAGTGCTTATACTAAGCATAATTTAAAGGACATGCTTATTGTGAGATAACTAAGTACAAATTATTCTTATAAATGTTTTTGTTGTATGGTGTGTTTAGCTAACATTCATTTTGCAAGTGTAACTAGATTTACTTTCCTTCCTTTAATGTACTTTTTTTGCATTAGGATTAGGATAAGTGTCATGGGGATGTGGTGAATTATTTTTGTTGTCTTCATCTATCTTGAAAATAAGTGAAATTAAAAAATATGCTTGTTGGACACCATGTAGATCCATAGATATTCTTATTACGGTGATCGAGTATGACATTGAGAAATGATGTACTATCTTGAGAGACATAAGTCACCATCCTACAATGGACCTAATCACCTAATAAGGACTCAAGGACAATGGGTCTTGAATGTACTAGATTCTTCCCTACTTTATATGAAAAGTAAAGTGGTTTATTTTAAACCGTTATTAAGTTCCCTATGGAGGCAAGCCCCCATAGTTAATTACATCTTAAGGAAGAGATTTCTTAAGAATACTCTTGATTAAGGTAAATGATCGTTATCTCCAATGATTTTAAAGATAGGATTATCAACAAATTGGTTTATTTTAAAAGATCAAGTGGGATTGATAAAAAATAGAGAGTTATTATCAAAATCAAAGGGAGATGAATAGGGGATGCTTATAATGCTAGAAAGCCTAGTAAGCATCCTAAACTATCCTATGGTTGGGCTTTATATTTTTGAAATTTGTAGAGGATTATATGTTTGAGTTAAATTTTTATTAGAAATCTAGGACATACAAATCCATAATATAAGATCATGGAAATGCCTAAGAGGAGAGGATTTATACTTGTAGCCTACTAAGGAAAATAACAACCTCAGATCCTAAATCTAGGGAGCTTTGGCAAGGGCTAAGGCATGACCTAAATCTAAGGCGAAGATGGGTATATGATTTACCACCATCAAGAGAGAAAACCACCGATCAAACTTATAACGCCTGAGTGGCCAACTAACTCCTCCTATGATTTTAAATACATGTAGGCAAGTCATATGCTTTGCAAGATAGCTAGCTATTGTTTATTTAGAAAGAAGACTAAGTCCTTAAACACACTCCCTAAGAGACTAGATCACATAGAGCATGAATAATGACTTAAATCTAATGCAAATTTTATTAAGTTTTATTTTAATTTTTGGATAATTTATTTGACACAGGATACGGGATTCATATGCCTAATGCATGAGAAATTGGTTATGGGCCAAAATTAGCAAGAAGGAGGTGCTTTTCCACCATGGCTCTCAAAGGTCAAGCCATGTTCTCTGGCGAAGGTGGAAGCCCTCCATAAGCAAGAGTGAAGCAAGATGATTTTTATGCATGATGTGAGCAAAAAACGTCCAACTAACGGGTTGCTAAATCTTTTATTATCTTGATTTATGTCCTAAGCTTTAGGTGAGGTTATGAGTTTTTTAATTTTATGTTTGAGTTGATTAATTAGATAGAAAATTTATTTTTCCTTAAGATCCCAATCGCATCTAGGCCATTCATCAATCAATGAAGAAACTAGGAAAAATATGCCATCTTAATGCACAAGCTAAATAAGCATCAAATAATTTTATAAAACTAGCGCAAAAGAATAAGAGGCCGATGTGGTTGGGCTCTCCTGCACAAACTCAAAAAGAAATGGGTAGCCGAGCTCTACCCTTATATAACCTATTATAAATGAATAATTATAATTAAAATGAATTCATGTTATGGGGGTCTTCATTCTTCATTTCTTCATTTCTTTTTTTCTTCTTTTCTTCATTTCTTTCTTTCTTCATTTCTTTCCTTCTTTTGGTCAGTTGGGATGTAGTTTTCTCTAAGGCTTCACATGGTGCATAAGACTTAGTCTTATGACTAATGTTCATCCTAATCTCCCATAACATTCATTCCAAATCTTAATTGTAAAATTATATGAAAATGGACAAAGTAAATCTAACTAAACCTCTAAAATAGAGATTAGCTAAACATACCACACAACCCAAGCATGTATATGAATAAGTTGGACTTAGCACCCCACACATGAGTAACCAAGTCCACCTTTCTAATTTAGATTATGCTTAGGGGTATAAAGCATAGAAAAAAGTATTTATATTTTTATTACAGTACCCCTTAAGCACAATCCCTTGTAGAAGATAATGATTAGACTAAGATCATCCTGCCATCTAGTCTACGCACAAACAAACTAATATCTAGTCTAAAATAATGCATTACAAAACAAAATCAAGCATCAAATCATGCATCGCCCTAACATAGAGCTAGAAATGGTGACTTTGCCTAATGTGTGTGTTATTTAAGGCTTGTGTGATATGTCTTAGCTAGGCTTTAAGGTTGGAATTTTCTAAGTGTGAGAGATTCAATTTTAAGGATGGTTTTAGTTTAAGTGGTTTAGTTGATTTGTTAATTTTATTTGATGATTTGATTTGGTTTGAATGAACCTATATTTAGTTACTAAATGTTGTAAAGAGAGGAAGAGAGAAGAGAACTTCTCTTTCCTCCCTAGCTTAAGTAATTTCTAAAGTAGATTTATCAGTGACTTTTTTTAGTGAATGTTTTATTATGTGTTTTAATTAACCCTAAGTTTAGATTTTCTCTAATAAATCTATTCAATAAGAAAGGCATCTTAGGATTAGTTAAAGTGAATTACTATCACAAAACACACAACCCTTTATTTCTTTCCAACATGTATACCATGCATATGACTGATCCTAAGCATAACTATACATGCAAATGTAAACTTTAGCATACTTTGATGATGAATGCTAAGCGATGTTGTTTAGGAAAATTTAAATATTCCATGAATGCATATTTTATTAAGTAGAAAAGAGGGACTCTTTTATCCATTAATCAAATACACATTTACATGTATGAAAGACATAAGTGAGTACGACACCATTATTTTCTACACTAGGAGTGTAAGGTACAAGACCTACTTGGGGCTACTTAAAGCCTCGCAACCATGGGATGTCCAGACTAATATATCACTTTTCTTAAATACATGTGCATGTACAAAAAGAAATAAATGGAAGAAGTGTCATGCAAAAGATTTGTGTGTTTGATTTGGTTATGAAATTTACATGTGTAAATGTGAAGATCCTTCTTAAATCATAACATAGAAGTGGATAGGAATGTATTTAAGCAAGTATTATGTTCTTTTCAAATGAACTATACGCTTTGCTAATCCTATTCAAATCTATGTTTAGAGGAGGGGAGAGAAATCACATTACACATCTTATGCTATAATCACATGCAAGCTTATAAGTGCTTATAAGTAGCACACCTTCATTTATAATCTTTGATTCATAGGTTTTGAAAATAATTTTTGATTTAATAGTGATAATAGTCACTCATATTCTTACTTTAGCCAAAACATTTTATTTAATTGATTTTTCAAAAGACATGAATGCATGATTTCATATGGCATACAATATTTAACATGCTTGGAAAGAAATAAAGTGATGTAAGCATGTGACTTCATTCACCCTAATTAATTCCTAAGGAGAATCCTATGGGATAAGATATTCAATGTAAATCAAAATTCTTTAAAGAGATTTTTCATTTTGAATTTGATTTGACTTAAGAAATGTGGAAAGAGTTTGCTGGTTCTAACCCATTTCCCACATGTGTGAATTAGTTTAGTTTAATTTTAGAACAATTAGATTGATTTTATGTTTTGTTTAGGTTAAGTTGTGAATTAAATTCATTAATTACCCCTTACCTGCCCACTTTAACATAATTAACCTAACAATTATGAGCCAACATATGATATGTAATCACATGGAATTTAAATCAACAATGCACCTAAGAAAGAAATGGGCCTAATGCAATTGGCTCATAATTATTGATTAATTAAGCTAAAAGGTTTTCATTAAGTACTTTCATAACCTTCCAACACATGTGAGTTGGATATAATATCCTTTGAAGCCACTTAAGCTATTGAACACCTAAGGATCTACCCAAGAATTAAGATTGATTAAGTTCTAGAATGATTTGGTTTTGAATTTTTAATTACTAATTTATGAATGAGTGATTAAGCCATTAATTACAACTTGATAAATGTTTTTAAATGGAGAACTTAGGAGAAGAGATTAGAAAATGCATCCTAATCTCATTCTCTAAATCCATTCAATATTTTATAATGATTAGCATGCTTAATTAATGGATTCATCACTATTTAATAGGTTAATTAATCACTTAATTAATTAAGAGAGTGATTAGGGGTTCATTAATTAATTTCCCTAATTAACTTATTAATAAATCCCAAAAAAAATTAGGGGAGGCAAGAGTCATCCAACTAAATATGTCTGAGAAATTTGGAATTAATTAATGAAGTATAGGAGTAATTAAAATTATTAATTTTAATTAAACCCTACTAAGGAAAATCACTATTCAAATCAATTAGAAATAATTTTATATTATTCCCTCTAATTATCTTTAAAATGAGCTCATTTATTTTATTTTGGATTTTTCTATATTTATGAATTTATGAAGTTTTTTGATTATTGCTTAATTAAATAGCCTAATTAATTAACTATCCCCCACATGCTAACGCGGCACGCTTTCCATGGCATGATTGGTTATTTAAGTTATCACCGCATGTCGCATCGTCCGCACAACTTTTCCCTGTCTTCCAATCAAGGATCGAACGGACAGGGTTAATCCCATGGTTTTAAAGGATTTAAATCAGAGATCAAACACATTTTAATCAGAGCTATCCATCCAAAATATGCGAGATGGACGGTCCATGATTCATCCCTACCTAAGCTATGGGAGATGAAGGTCATCCATCCTCCATGGCCTAATCCAAGCTTACTTAAGCTCAAATTAGGCTAGGATTCAATCCACACCATCAAGAAGTGTAGGGAAGAACATCCAATAGTTGAATTTTAATGGGATTGCAATTCCCTTCACAAAATATCCCATAATTTTCAATGGTAGATCGGTTTGAACAATACCTCACCGTAGGCTATCACCGGCACTTCCAATGGAGGAGGTGGCTTCGTTTAGTGGAGACGAAGCTCTGTTGAAAGTTCCAAGCCTCAATTTGAAGTGGATCTTCCAATTGACCAAGCTCCCTCAATGGATTCTTTGATGAAATATCCCCTTCCGTGGCTTGAGACTTGGGAAAAGCTTTGGGTGAGCTCGACTTGCCTCCTGATGGTGCTTGCAAAGTGAATTTAGGTTTGGTGGAGAATGAGGTTGAAAATCTACCTCCCCTATTTCGCTATGAAGAAAATTGAGGAGGAAATTCAAGGAGCTTGGGAATGCTTGAGAGGCTTGGAGAAGCTTGCTTTACTTCCTGTGGCTCAATCAAATGAGTCACTCATTTGAGTTAAAAATGAGGGGAGTATATCTCCCCTCCTTGATGAGATCGGAAGCTTTTGCCATTTTGATCAAATTGAGAGATTGATTGGGTTGTTTAGGTTGTTAAGAGCTCCATGTGCTTCGATTTTGGCAGAGGAGTGGAATGGAGGAGGTGCACATGTGCTAGGTGAGTGTAGGAGGTGATCCAAGTGGAGAATTTCCATTAGAGGGGTCAGTTTGGCCTTGGGTTGGGTCATGGCTGACCCAAACTAATTAGGTCATGTTCACCACCCTCCTTAGTGTCGATGTGGTCTACTATGAGGATGTCAAGTGGCCACGAAAAGGAATTGACCAAATTCCAAGTGAATTTGGCCATAAGTTACCCTTTGACCCAAGGGTAAAATGGTCATTTAGCCTTGATTTTGATTTGGGTAGATTTGAGATGTTTCAAAAATAGGTTGGGCCAAATTTCAAGGAATTTGGAGTTTATTTGATATGATTTGGCTCAAGTTGACCCATTTAGGTCAAAATGGGTCAACTTGGGTCAAGTTGACCAATTGGTCAAATTAGGTTGAACCATGGGTTAGGTCAAGTTCAAATGATCATTTGGAGCCTATGGGTATCATTAGTTTGGTTCAATTTGATTTATATTTGGTTTTGGCTCATTTGAGTTCACTTAGGTCAAATGAGTCAAGTTGACCAATTTGACCCATTTGACCCAATTAGGTTAGTTCATGATTTGGTTTAGGCTTGGTTGATCATTTGAAATATATTGCAAACTTTGGTTTCAATCAATTTTGTTTTGGTTTGATTTCAAGTTGATTTGACCTTTTAGGTCAAGTTGGGTTCATGGTCAATTGGGCTAAGTTGGGTCTAGTTGGCCAATTGATGCTTTGGTAAAGTTCAACAAGTGATTTAGAATGAATTTGACCCATTGGTTGCAATCAATTTGGCTTAGATCAAGATTTGACCCATTTTGACTTTTTAGGTCAAGTTGGGTCAACTTGGGTCAAGTGGCCAATTTGGCTAGGTTTGGCTCAAATGATGACTTGGCCAAGTTCAATCATTGGTCATGAATTAGTTTAGATCAATGGTTTCAATTAATTTGGCATATGGTGGATTTTGGCTAGTTTGGATTTCATTTGGCTAAGTGTTGACTTGGTCAAAAGTTAGGTTTGACTTGGTTTGACCCAATTTGAGTGATTGGTCATCCTAAGATGATTGTTGCTCACAATATGAGGCTTAGATGGGCTTAGTTCAATCCAATTTGGGTTGGATTAGAATTTAGCTCAAAATGGTGCTTTAGGTCACTTTGGGTCAAGTGAGCCTAAGTGGGTCAATTGGCTTGATCAAGGCTTGATTCAAGTTTGGTTGAACTCAGACATGGACTTATGATTGAAATATAAATCCAATTGCAAGTGATTTGTAGTCAAATAGGTTTTGATTCACTTGACAATTTTGAGTCAAAATGGTGAAAATGGGTTTGACCTGGGTTAGTTTGATTTTGGTTTGATGATTGAAGTTTATGTTTATATTTGGTTTGTGATTGAAGGATTGATTTTTTGGAGAGAAAATCCAAAGGTTTGAATTGTTTGAGAATGATTTGGTTAAGTTCAAGAGTTTGACTTGAAAAAGTTTAGGTTGGATTTTGGTTAGATTTGGGCCTAAGTTTTGAATTTAGCTTTGGTCATTTGAATTTATATTTCATTTATATTTGTGAATATAAATGAGAATATAAATGGGTTGTCAGAAAATCTTTTGATTTTGAAGTGATTTGGATTTGATTTGAAGGAGTTCAAGGATTTATCTTAAAAGAGTTTAGGTTGGATTTTGATTAGATTTAGAATTGAGTTTTAAATTTAGTTTTGGTTATTTGAATTTATATTTCATTTATATTTATGAATATAAATGAGAATATAAATGGGTTAAGAGAAAATCTTTTGAATTTGAAGTGATTTGGATTTGATTTGAGCTAAGTCCATAAGATGAAATCAAAATGGCTTAGAAAGATTTTAGATTTGATTTAAGATTTAAGAAAATCAATTAAGTTGAAATTGATTTAAGATTTGATTTGAAATTGATTTGAACTAAGTCCTTAAGATGAAGTCAAGAGGACCTAGGAAAGATTTGGATCTAGTATTGATCATGGATTTCAATTATTTGGAATTGATTCATGATTTAGATTTTGGAATTGATTTGAATTTGAGAAAATCAATTACATTGAGATTGATTTGAGTTTGAAGTTGATTTGAATTGGATGTTGATTTGAATTGTAAGTTTGACTTGAATTTGTAGTTTATTTGAATTTGAGGTTTGACTTGAAAGAAGGAGTAAGGATTTGGTTCAAGCTATAGGGTAGGCAAGTTTTCCTAATACCCCTAAGGCATAACCTATTCTTACGGCTAACTCTTTTAAGTCTATGGGGTTAGGTTAAGTGTTCACCTAATCACTAGAAGTGTCTTAAGACTAAGGAACTCTTAATGTCTAAGAGGAGTCCTATGTCTAAGATGGAGAAATTGAGAGCTCACTCCAAAAGTGAGGTCAATAGGGGACTAAGGTGAACATTGGTTATAAGACTATATCTTATATACCATGTGAGGCCTTGGAGAAAACTACATCCCAAGTCAAACCCAAAAGAAAGAAAGAAATGGAGCAAATCAAGATGAAGAAATGAAGGACAAGGTGTGAAGAGTGGAGGATGAAGAATGAAGACCCCCATAACACTTATCATTTCATAATTATAATTTATTCATTTGTAATCCAGGTTGTATAAGGGTAGAGCTTGGCTACCCATTTTCCTTTTTTGGGTTGTGTAGTGGAACCTGACCACATAGGCCTCTTATTCATTCACGCTAATTTTATAAATTGATTGATGTTATGTTTATGATTGTGCAATTAGGATGGCATGATTTTCTTAGTTTCTTAATTGTTTGATGATTGTTGAATGGCCTGGATGCGAATAGGCTCTTAGGGAAAAATAAATTTTCTATCTAATTAATCAATTCAAAATTAAACTAAATTATTCATAACCTCACCTAAACCCTAGGACATAAATCAAGATAATAAAAGATTTAGCAACCCCTTAACTGGATGTTGTATGTCTCACATCATGCATAAATCATATTATTTCACTCTTGCCAATGGAGGGCTTCACCTTTGCCAGAGAAAATGGCATGACCTTTGAGAGCCATGGTGAAAACACACATCCTTCTTTTTAATTTTGACCCATAACTGACTTTCACATGCATCAGGCATATAAAATTTGATAACCTGTGTCAAATAAAAATGTCCAAAAATCAAAATAAAACTTGACAAAATTTGCATTAGATTAAGTTCATGAATTCATGCCCCTCATGATCTAGTCTCATAGGGAGTAAGTTTAAGGACTTAGTCTCTTTTCTAAATAAATAATAGCTTCGCCATCTTACAAAGCATAAGACTTGCCTACATGTATTTAAAATTATAGGAGGAGATAGTTTACGATGACTTCAAGCAATTTTAAGTCTAATAGTTGGGTGGTTTATTCTCTCTTGTGGTGGTAAACCATATACTCACTTTCTCCTTAGATTTAGATCATGCTTTGACCCTAGCCAAAGCTCCTTAGATTTAGGATTTGAGGTTGTTGTTTCCCTTTACGAGCTACAAGCATAGATCCTCACCTCTTAGGTATTTCTACAATCTTATATTATGGAATTGTAAGCTTTAGAATTCTAATAAAAATTCAACTCAAACAAATAAATCTCTTCAAATTTAGATGTATAAAGCCCAATTATAGGATAGATTGGAGTGCTCACTAAGCTTCCTAGTATCATGAGCATTCCCTACTCATCTCCTTCAGTTTTGATAAGAACTCTTCCCTTTTGATCAATCCCACTTGATCTTTCTAAAAATAACCAATTGATTGATAGTCCTATCTTTGAAATATTTGGAGACAATAATCATTCACCTTAATCGAGAGTATTCCTAAGGAACCTCACTCCTTATGATGTAATTAATGATGGAGGCTTGCCTCCATAGGGAACTTGACGAACCTAGCTTAAATAAACCATACTTTACTTTTCCATATAAAGTAAGGGAAAGATCTCTGGTATATGCAAAGACCCATCAATCGTAGGAGTCTTTATTAGGTGATTAGGTATATTATAAGATGGTGACTTTTATCTCTTGAGATAGTACATCATTCCTTAATGTCATACCTGATTACCTCAATAAGTATATCCTCAGATATGCATGGTATCCCTCCTAACAACACACACATTCACTTCTCATGAATTCAAAAATAAACACCATAGCTTATTTTGTGATGTATTATTGTAGACTGGATATTAGGGTGTATGTATGTAGTCTGGATGTTAGGCTGATATTAACCTAATCATGCTTTCTATAGGGGGTTGTGCTTAAGGGGCCACTAAATAAAAAGATTAATGCTTTTGGTTGTGCACATTGCTTAGCCCCTAAGCATAACCCAAGTTAGGACAGGTGGGCTTGGTTACCTATGTGTGGGGTGCTAAGTCTAAATTATTCATATAATTTCTTGGGTTGTATGGTGTGTTTATCTAACATTTATTTTTCAACTGTAGCTATATTTACTTTCCTTCTTTTAATATAATTTTGTATTAGGACTAAGATAAGTGTTATGAGGGATTAGGATGAGTATTGGTTATAATACCAAGTATTATGTACCATGTAATGCCTTTGGAGCAAGCATATCCAAATCAAGCCAAAAGGAAGAAAGAAATGGAGCAAATCAAATGAAGAAATAGAAGATGAATAAATGAATAAGAAAGAATGAAAAATGAAGACCACCATAACATTCATCATTTGTAATGATAATTATTCTCTTGAAATTCAGGTTGTATAAGGGTAGAGCTCAGCTACCCACATTTCTTTTCAGGTTGTATGACAGTAGCCGATGGCATCAGCCTTTTATTCTTTTAAGATAACTTTATAAAATTGTTTGATATTTTGTTTAGCTTGAGCATTAGAAACAACATGCCTTTTCATAGATTGTTTATGATTGGTGATTGTTGTATGGCGTGGATGCGATTAGGCTCTAGGATAAAAATAATTTTCTATCCCATTAACAATTGATAACTAAACTTTTAAAATAACTCATAACCTCATATAAAAATCTAAGCATTAAATCAAGATAATAAAATATTTAGCAACCCCTTAGCTGGATATTGTATATTTAATATCTTGCATAACCATCTTGTTTCACTCTTGTTAAGAGAGAGCTTCCATCTTTGCTTGATAGAATAGACTTAACCTTTAAGAGCTTATGATGGAAGAACACCTCTTTCCCTTTTGATTTGGCTCATAATCAATTTTCATGCATTTAGGCATACAAAATCTCATAGCCTATGTTAAAATAAAGAGTCCCAAATTAAATGAAATTTGATAAAAATTTGCATTAGATTTAAGTCATTATTCATGCCCCTCATGCTCTAGTCTTTAGGGAGTGGGTTTAAGGACTTAGTTTCATTTTGAAATAATAACAAACCAGCCATCTTACAAAAGCATATGACTTGCCTACATAGATTTAAAGCATAGGAGGAGTTAGCTGGCTGCCACTCGAGATGATAATAAGTCCAGAAATCAGGTGGTTTACACTCTTTTGTAGAGGTAAACTATATACCCACTTTTGGCTTAGATTTAGGTCATGCTTTAGCCCTCACCAAAGCTCTCTAGATTTAAGATCTGAGGTTGATGTTTCCCATTGGAGGCTATAAGCATAAATCCTCACCTCTTAGGTATTTCCATGGCCTTATATTGTGGAATTATAAGTTCTAGGTTTCTAATAAAATTACAACTCAAATAAATAAATCTCCTCAACTTCAAATATAAAAAGCCCAACCATAGGATAGATTGGAGTGCTCACTATATTTTCTAGTATCATGAGCACTCCCTACTCATCTCCTTTAGTTTTGATAATAACTCTTCTCTTTTGATCCATCCCACTTGATCTTCTAAAACACAAATAATTTATATCATTGAATTCTTTGGAGACAATAATCGTCTACTTTAATCGAGAGTATTCTTAAGGGATTCACTTTTCTTAAGATGTAATTAACTATGGAGGCTTGCCTCCATAGGGAACTTAATGAACCTAGTTTAAATAAACCCTATTTTACTTTCCATATAAAGTAGGAAAAATCTCTGGTATATTCGAAGACCCATAATGCTTTAGGAGTCCTTATTAGATGATTAGGTCCATTGTAGGATAGTGACTTATATCTTTGAGATAGTACACTATTCCTTAATGTTATACTGATCACCTCAAAAGTACACCCTCGACCATGGGTGTCCCTCCCCATACAAATGAAATTGAAAATAAACACCATAACTTACAACTTCCCAAGCAAGGAACCATTGGGGTGATCGGTTGATAAAATAACTCGACCTAGGGTGGCTATTTGAGTGAATCCGTGTGGACTCATATAAACTCAATACAAGTCGAATCAATTTAATTTGGAATGGACCTCGGTGCCATGGATCTACTAAGAAGGGGCTAATATCAACCTAGACCTGTATTAGATTTATAAATCCAAAGGGATAGTCTATCGACCGTGGGGTAGAGCTAACCAACCTAAGGGGTGCCTTTCAGTGTGCAATGGTTAAGTCAGGAAGAAAGCATGTAGACTTACAACTTCCTAAGTAAGGAACCAATAGGGTGATCGATTGATAGCACAATAAATCAAACCCGACCTAAGGTCGGGCCGTTTGCGCGATCGTCGGAAAGAATGCTTGATAGACTTATATCTTTCAAAGAAAGGATGATCGCCGGGGTGACTCGTTGGTGGCACAATAAGTCGAACCCAACCTATACACCACCGAGAGAATGCCAATTGGGACTTATCTCAACTCAAAAATAGTCAGGCGATTCTTATAGGGAGTTTTGCTGCCCAAAAGATAGGATGCCCGCTTGGAAAAAGGTACCTCTCAGGGTTTTCCTCCTAATCCACAAATGAAAATATATATTAATTTTGTTATATATTTATGTGAACCCTATTGTTATGTGAGGGACCACACTTAGAAGGAGCTTATATCAGCCTAGTCCTATCTCAGACTTACTGGACCAAGGGAGAATATGCATATCCGTGAGACAAATTCTCCAACCACAGGGGTGACTACTAGAAAAGGGGGAATGTCCAATCTAAGAGTAATCAGGGTAGTGTCTAGATGGGGTCGCTAAGGATATGATCCAAATAAAGTGCCCACAGGGGAGGTGTCGCTAGGGGCATTATCCAAAACCCTATAAAAGAAATTTTGTAGGTATTCTGGGTCACTCAAGGAGAAAGCATAGGGACTCACATCTATCAAGAGTGGTGTAGCCACTGGGTGGTTCGTTGTTAGCAACCCAGTGCTCATCAATTTACGATAATCAGTCTAGAAAGAAGGCATGCAGGCTTACATCTCCTTAAAGTCAAACTGATTGCTGGGATAGTCTATCTTTGGCTCGATAGGGGCTATCTGACCTAGGAAGACTACGAAGCAAGGAGTCTTATGTAGGGACTAAACTCGCTTGAAGTAGTCAAGAGGCAAGGAGCCATTAGGGGACTTACCTAAGCCTCAAATATACTTGACCCGGTGCATGATGGATAGTCTATGAAGAAATCTTGTAGGCTTACATCCTCTCAAATAAAATTAACATGGGGTAGCTTGTCGGTCGTAAGTAAGCCAAACTAACAGGACACTCATCGCTTACAATGGTCAAGTTTAAGAAAGCGTGGGACTCACATCCGCCAAACAAGCCAGTAAAGCAATACCGCAACTGGAACGAAGGAGTGGGTGCCATGGGGCTTGCTCCCACATCAAAATAACTCAAGACAAAATATATATGTTTGTTTGTGAAAGGGAAATAGGATGTCGCTTCTCTCTTGCACCTACCCTAAGCACGAAAAATGTGACTCCACCAAGAAAGGATACCGGGTTCTTTTACTCTAACTTAATTATGCAAATAGGATGCCTCTTGCATTCTCTTACACCTAACGCCTGGAGGATTGAATGTTTTGTGTTTTATGTGGAGGGATAAGATGTCCCTTGGGTTCTCTTACACCTACCTAAACACGCCTTGAGGATTCACAAGCAAAGATAATTCTAACTAAATATGAAGAGATAAAATTTGATATGAAAAAAGTTTTATTGATGATTATTTTCAAACAAAATTTATGGATATTATTTCTTTAGGTAGAGCCCATTGATATTAAGCATAGGGCTCTCTCCCTTACAATTTATAAGCTGATAAGATCCTCCTTGGTAGGCCTTCTCTATGGAAAAAGGTCCTTCCCAAGTGGGTTCAAACTTACCTCCCATCTTTTGACAACAATTGGTCTCCTTAGAACTAAAATAAGTCCTACTTGAAAATCTCTAGGATAATGGACCAACTTGTTATATCATTTTGGCTTTCTATAAACTCGAGATTCTACCTGCCCAAAGGCATCTCTCCTCCAAACCTTGAGCTCTTCTCTTCCAACATATTCCTCTATGTTGTGATCTTACCCACACTCCAATGATGGGAGTTGGACTCTAATGGTAGAACTACTGCACCCACACTAAGGAGAAAGGGATAGATTGAGTTGAGTCCTATATGTGGTGTGGTAAGGCTCAACTAACCTGTCATGCCATGCTTCTTGTTATTGTTGAGTGTCTTCTTTAATATTTGCATGAGAATTTTATTGATTTCTACTAACCATTTACCCTTGGGTAATAGATGGTAGAATATCTCCAATATATGTTGTGTCTCTAGGCAAAGCTATTGATTTTATTACTCTTAAATGTAGTACCATTATTGGATATAATTTGTCGAGGCATCCTGAAACTATATATGATATGGTTCCTGAAAAATTAGAGCACGTGCTGAGCTATGACCTCTCTGAGTGGGATTGCCTCCACCCACTTGGAAAAGTAGTTTGTGATAGCTAAAATGAACCGATGACCCTTGAAAGAAGGAAGATCACGACCCACTGCACATACCCAACACTCAAATGGGGCCAATGTAGGATGTAGAATGTTGGGTGGTTGGTGTAGACCACACCGACTGACATTGGTGGCATCTCCTAGCTACGTCCATGTAGTCTGTAATAATCGAAGGCTAGTAGTATCTTAATCTCTTGATCTTGGCTTTCATCTTCAGACCGGATTGATGCACTCCACATAATCCTGAGTGTACCTCAGTCACGATCTTACAGGCTTCATGTTTATCCAAAAATATAGCCACATATGATCGAAGGACCACTAGTATAAGTGCCATCCATGAGAGCATATGAAAGGGCTCTATGCTTCACCTGATGTGCTAGTGACTTCTCTTGAGGTAGTTTGTCAGTATGTAGGTAATCCATGAATGATTGCCTCCAATGACTCTCATCCTTTTAGCAACAAACCTCCCCTTCAAGAGAGAATCTCTTAATGAGTTCGATCAATAAGGGATAAGACTAGTCTATTTTGGGCCCTTAGTATGGACTCATCTTCCAATATGCCAACTCTTGGCAAGCTTGTCCAATGCATGCTACTACATTTTCTCCTTAAGGGATCTTGTAGATGGTAACTTATGGGATTTGAGCCAACAACTCCATGGTGTACTTATGGTAATGATGAGCTTATGCTTTAGAACCTTGTAAGATCCAAAATGATAACTAAGAGAATCCTCAAGATGTCGATGCTCTTGATGTGATAGTGTAATGAACCCAAATCGACAATCGAGCCTCATATTCAACTTCATCATTGGTGCATGGATTGAAATGATAATGAGAATCTCATCACATCATCCGAGTTAGAGAACTATTCATACCCTGCCTTTCGGGATAATAGATTGTGGTTCTTCTTTTTAAAAGGAAGTGAACCATCAAAGTACATCTCCCAATGGTGAATGATAGTGTCCCTAAGTTCATGATTTGTTCATTGAGGAGGTCATCATTAAGCAAAGAATTAGCTAGAAGTGGGTGTGTTGTTAAGAAATCTACTAGTGTTTGTCCTTTCATCGCATGGAGGCAAATGTGATGTTAAACTGACAAAATCATGGACCAATATTCCAACCAATAAATAACCGGGTCATGTCATGAGATATAGTGTATTGATCCTAGAGATCAAATTCACCTTATGAGAAAGCATGTAATGTTATAGCTTTTGGGTGCAAAATTAAAGCTATGCTTTTCTCAATAGGGGTAGTTTGCGAGGGATTATTAGATGATGAGAGATAGTAGAGAGTGCATTTTCTTTCACTTAGTCATTGGTTTGGGCCAACAAAGCACCAAGGAGTCATCTAATGTATATAGTATCAATGGCTTGTCGAGGATAGGGGCTGATAGAACTTGTGACATCATTAGGTAGTGCTTGATGTCTTCAAAGTATGTTGGCACTTATCATCCCACTTGAACTTGGCATCCTTTTTGTTAAGTTTTAAAAATGGTTGGCATCTTCTTGATAAGTTAGAAATGAAGCATCTTAGATATAAACCACCCTTGAAATGATCCGAGTTATGTTAGACTTTTAGAGGTAGCATTTTAAGATCACTTTGATATTCTCTAGATCGATTTATTCCAGGTGTGGATAACAAACCCAAGGAATTTCCTTGAAGCTACCCAAATGCACAATTCATGGGATTTATTTTAAGGTTAAATTATCTTAACCGCTCAAAACTACTCAAGTTAAAGAGATGGTCTTCCTTTTTACATTTGACTACAAGATTATTAACGTAACATTCAACCTGATGATGAATGAGTTCATTGAAGATCCGAGTCATGGCCCAGGTATGTAGCACTGGCATTTTTAAGGCCAAAAGGCATGACCTATAATAATAGATTTTGATTGGAGTTCAAAAGTAGTATTTTTCATCCTTGGGGACATCTTAATTGTAGCTATGACCCATCCATGAAAAGAAGATATGAGATGAGGCAATGTCCACCATTAATTTTGGATTAGGAAGTGGAAATTCATCTTTAAGACATGCCTTATTTAGATCCCTAAAATCAACGATATGCAAATTTGGCCACTTTTCTTTTAACTAGAATGACACCGCCAACTGTAGGATATTTTTCTTCCCGATGAAACCAAAGATCGCTTGACTTTAGAAATGACCCATTATTAAATGTCTAATCGCATGCATCTAGGAGCTTGCTTAATAGGGTTAACATTAAGGTCTATTGCTAGTTTATGGACTGCTACGTCAAGAGATAAACGAGGCATTTTCCTAACTCCATGCAAAGTAATTCTTAAACTCAACTAATAGCCTAACTAAGTCATTGGTTTCTTCTTCATTCAATAAGGAGTGTATGTCGCGATGGATTGTCTTCAATTCCTAAGTTAATCTCCTTAAGTTCATCAATGGCATTTAATCTCTTCAAACTCTGCATCTTTGACTTTAAGCTCATTTGGATCATCAAGTTTCTAAATATACCTCCTCATAAGAGTTAGCATGATTTGAAAAGAACCTATCGGACTCCAAATGATGGTGATGACTAAATGGTTGTTGTCATCAACCTGACTCACCTAATTCTAGTCCCGGTCTTGATTGACAATGTCCGCTTTGGTTATCCCATAGCCTTTAAAGTAATCCAACATGTGTTTAGACCAAGTATGTGAGATTTCCTTTCTTACTAAATTAAGAACACAAGGTGAATACTAATCAAAAAGAAATTGTATTAAATCTTTATATATATCATCCTCAAGTTTTACATCAGCTTACTGACTTGAGGATGATGCTCCCAATAAAAATCTCTTTGGCTTAACATCTATAGATGACTTGGGGGCCTCCTTAACTACCAAACCTTTAACTTTCTAAAAGAAAAGTTAGAGCTAAAGTTTCCAATTACTACCCCGATCGTTCTACATAATGCTAATTCAGATACATTCATGCATCACTTGGAGGCTTGGTCTTCATCACTATCTGCTCAATGTCACCTCCAAAGGGACCACCGAGAGGGGTTGGAACCACATGAGACTCATCCTCCAAACTGAGACTCTAAGTCTATGTGGATAACGGTACTCCATGAGTTGAACATAGCTATCTAGGGCCACCAGGAGGAGGTCTTCCACCTCCTGAACGCCTCTAGATCTCACCTTGCCTCTACCTGGGGCTTGAGTCATCCTACCCATGTGTTCATATAGGAATGAACTATGGGAATCCAATATCAGCTCTACTTCTTCCTCGATGTTCCGATTCTCACTTATATTTTCATTTTCTTTTCCTTTTCTTTTTTTTTCTTTTATGTTTTCTTTTTCTTCTTTTTCTTTTATTACTTTTATTTTGTTTTTAAGCTTTCACCAAGTTCACAAGAATAGACTTTGATTTGAGGAAGATAGTAGTATGTCTTCATATATCTCGACCTCTAACTCAAAATGACTTAAGTCTCCTTTGACATAACGCCACCCTTCTAAATTTGAAAATGATGAAAGAGAATGGAACTCATTATTTCCATGTATCCAAGGCTTACTAAAGCAAAGGAGAATGTATCAATCAATTATGTAGAACTTGGCTTCTATCTTCCGCCATCTATCTTTACATATGGAGCCTAAAGCCTCTCTCCTTGCTTATTGAATCCTCTCAACATCATCCGATCTCCTCGAGTTTGAGATATCGATCCTCGGTAAGCAAGGGTCTTTAGACTCATAATGTTCACTAATGCACCTAGATCAATAACACGGAGAATCTGAATCCCACGCCCACCGTGAGATGGGGACGGTTCTCGCTTCTATTGTTCCCAAAAGAAGGTCTCATGAACTCCACGGGCTTCTCTTGAATAACATTCCTCCTCTCTCCATTAGCTCACTGAGCTAAGCATATTTCTACATTAAGAATGGTTTTGATCAATGACTCCTCATCTCTTTGATAAGACAAGGGCATCATATATGCTGGAGGCAACTTTCTGGTGATGAGGACATTATAGTTAACTCTGGTCGATCCTCCATAAGCATATCCATGTGGAGCATCTTATAGAGGGACTACTTGATCGTTAGAACCATGACTTGTTTACCCCATAATGAGGTGCTCCCTAAGAAGTAGAACTTTGCTACTTGAAGGTTGACTTGTGACTTCAAGAGATGATTTAGTGGAAAGTTCTACCTACTCATCAAGTTCACCTACACCTTCTCCATGAGATCATCGAGTCAAGACTCCAAATCAATCAATAACCAACTGAATGATTTAGGATTGAAAAATCTATTTATAAATAAAAAAGAGTAATCGAACTAGAGTTATTAATTAGACTTAGAGTTTTTTAAAAGAATAAAATCATATCATCGGTGACAAAATGTAAGTGGAATCAGCTTTATTCATTGATTTATTACATTTGAATGGAGGTGATTTATTACATTTGAATGGAGGTACAGGAAATCAATGAGGAGGAATTTTACAATACAATAGGTCTGAGAGTAGAGGATCTGTAGTGCAACTATGGAAGGAATGCTGAAATTAGTTATGGTGCCACTATGCTATCCCGAAAGTGGTTGTTGTTGCTACAGCTTCTACCTCCTCAAGTTATTCTTAATAACTTGCAAACCTTCCTTAGAGTTGAGGTTTGAGTCGCCTGCACTTAGGTAATTTCATATTAAAATAATTTTCTTGGAGGTTCGAGATAGGGAGATATCCACCTTCCTTTATCTTAAGAAGATCATGTATCCACAAGAATTATCCTTAGAACTAGAGTTATTCTGTATTCTTAGGGATGACAATGGCACGACTAGTACCAAGCTAAATGGTAAAGCAATCTTCTAATACATAGCCCAAGCATGGTGGTGGGGAAATAGTTTGGATCATGACTTGCCCACATCCCTAGCCTCCCAGGCTCTGAACTAAAAAATTAGCTTTTAAGAGATTCTTAAAGATCTTCCGACTATCTCCCTTGAATGAATGGGTTTATTTAATTTATTAACAAAAGTAGGTAACTAGTACCATATAATATCTGATGTCATGAGGAGGCGGGGTGGGTCTGTGGAAATTGAGGAATAGGTGGTGGAAATGAAGATCAGCTCGTCGACCGACCAACCCTACTGCTATCAATCAAGCAGACTACCATTGGCTTCTTCTCAAATGCCTTCGAGGTTTTGGCTTGACCGGTCTTGGAAGGTAAGCTTTTTCTTATAAGCTACCTTGTTGATTAACTTCTCAATTTTGATTATAAACCCTAAGCATGAAAGAACTGCCATGGATATTCTTGAGTAGAATCTCAATGGCATGTTATTCCATTGGTGATTCAGATTTCATGTCCACCTAAGAATGTAATCAATAAGAGATTCGCTTTGGATTTTGCTTTCTCACAATGAGGTCGCCTGTAGTAACCCTTTGTTGAGCTAGCAAACCTCTTGATGAAGAGTGCTCCAACAGAATGTCCTTACTAAATCGCTTTGGTATACCAATCAAACCCAACACCCATTAAACTGATAAATAATCAAAAAGAGTGTCATTACCTTTGGTGTTGCAATAGCCCTTGAAATGTGCAATGTGTTGGTGAGGGTCCACTAGCATCAAAGATTTTGAAATAATGAGGTACAAAACCCTGGATAATGAACTACATCAAATTCGTATGTCTATTTAAAGATGAGCCACCTCGCTTATTTTTTTTCACTATATTCCACCATGTGCTTTATATCTTTCTTGCATGAGGTGCTATCCACCACCTTCAATGCAAGCTACCAATTTAGTGTTAGAATCAAATATGGTGAAAATGGGACTTTAGCTATGGTATGAATCAAAGTCAAATGTATTATGAAAATAAGATTCTCACTTTAATAAATTTGGTATGTTAAGTGGAATCAAACATGGTATGAATTTGGGATTTTCACTTAACAACTTTGATATGTTAAGTGAAAAATATGTTATGAATTTGAGATTCTCACTTAACAACTTTGGTATGTTAAGTGGGAATCAAACATTACATAAAAATAAAATTCTCACTTAACAACATTGATATGTTAAGTGGGGATCAAATGTGACATGAAAATAAGATTCTCATTTAACAACTTTGATATGTTAAGTGGAATCAAATGTGATATGAAAATAAGATTCTCCCTTAACAACTTTGAAATGTTAAGTGGGAATCAAATGTGGCATGAAAATAAGATTCTCACTTAACAACTTTGATATGTTAAGTGAGAATCAAATGTATATGAAAATGAGATTCTCACTTAACAACTTTGATATGTTAAGTGAAATCAAATGTGACATGAAAATAAGATTCTCACTTAACAATTTTGATATGTTGGGAATCAAATGAGAATAAGCTTCTCACTTAACAATTTTGATATGTTAAGTGGGAATCAAATGACATGAAAATAAGATTCTCACTTAACAATTTTGATATGTTAAGTGGAATCAAATGTATATGAGAATGAGATTCTCACCAACAACTTTGACATGTTAAGTGGGAGTCAAATATATTTGATATGCTCTATTTCTTTTGGAAAGAGAGAATTCTATTTGACAAATGTGGCATGTCAAATAAGATTCCAAAATATATTTTGATCTCAAGAGGAAATTTATTTAACCAATTTTAGTATGTTAAATAGATTTCAATGATATGTTTGATGTCAGGATTTCTTGATTTTCAAAAGAGAGAAACTTTCAAGCATATGTAAGATATGTTGAGTGGAATTTCAATCTTATACCATGATTTGAACATAGAATCTTCATTCAACAAATTTGAGTATGATGAAGGTGGTTACTTTCAAAAGACATGTGCTTTTGGAAAGTGTCATTTTGTGAAAGAATTTATTTTCTTAAACTTATGATGAACATTGCCTCACCAAGCTAGTGGTATGGAGATTCTAAATTTTTATTTTCTCACTTCATTGATAAATTATATTTTTCACCCATTGGGAATCCAATTTCAAGACATACACGAAGTGAGGTCCTAAAACCTAAAGAATGTTGGCTAACTTTAATTAAAATTAAAATATGCTAAGTGCCAATGGAAGGAAAGATAGTCTTGGACTCACACAAAATGCAAGTCCACTATCGATGCTTGGAGACAATAATCGCCTACTACGATGGAGACGAAACCATCCTCGAGTCACCGTAAAAAATGGTGTTTATTTTTTGGATATGTGTATGTGTGTATATGGGGACACCACTATCTGAGGATGTACTTATTGAGGCAATCGGTATGACATCAAGGAATAGTGCACTATCTCGAAGATAAAAAATCCACCTAAATGACCTAATCACCTAGGACTCAAGGCATGATCAATATACTGAGATTTTTTTTTACTGAATAAAGTAATGTTTATTTAAACTAGGTTCTAAAGTTCCTATGGGGACAAGCCCATAGTTAATTACGCCTAAGGAAGGTGAATTCTTAAATTTGATTAAAGTAGGTAATTATTATCTCTAAAGAATTCAAAGATACTATCAATAAATTGGTTATATTTGGAAGATCAAATGGGGATCAAAAAAAGACATATCATCGATGCTAAAGGGAGGTATGTTCATGATATTAGGGAGTGAGCATCCCAAACTATCCTATGGTTGGGCTTTATATATTTGAAATTGAGGAGAACTATATATATTTGAGTTGAAATTTTATTAAAAATCTAGGACTTATAATCCCACAATACAATATTATGAAAATGTCTAAGAGGTGAGGATTA
Organism: Cymbidium sinense; assembly: GCA_021442155.1. Lineage (NCBI taxonomy): Eukaryota > Viridiplantae > Streptophyta > Magnoliopsida > Asparagales > Orchidaceae > Cymbidium > Cymbidium sinense. The sequence continues at coordinate 108,258,720 of CM038220.1, forward strand.
TGCTTATAGCCCCAAAGGAAAATAACAACCTCGTGATCCTATAGGGAGTTTTAGGAACCAAAGCACCACCTAAATCTAAGGCAAAGTGGGTATATTGTTTACCTTCACAAGAGTAAACAACCATACTATTGGGCTTATAAATCTTTGAGCCTAACTCTCCTACGATTTAAAACTATATGGTCAAGTCATGTTTTTGCAAGATGGTCGTTATTATTATTTATAAAAGAAACTAAGTCCTTAAACCCACCTAAGATACTGAGCATGAGTGGTATGAAAATGGTGTAATCTAATGCAAATCTTATTATATTTTATTTGATTTTGACTCTTTATTTTGACATAGGCTATAGGATTTAATATGGCTAAATGCATGATGAAATTGATTATGGCTAAATCAAGAGAGAAGAGGTGTTTTTCCATCTAGGCTCTTAAAGGGCACTTATTTTAAGATGGAAGCCTTCTCAAGCAAGAGTGAAATAACATGATATGCATGATATTAAACATACAATCATCCAACTGTTGCTAAATATTTCATTATCTTGATTTAATGCCTAGTTTTTATGTAAGGTTATGAGAAATTTTAGAAAATTTAGTTATGAGTTGTTAGTTTGATAGAAAAAATTAATTTTTATCCTAAGAGTCTAATCACATCCAGGCCGCACAATTATCACCAATCATAAATAAACTATGAAAGGCATGCTTTTTCTAATGCACAAGCTAAACAAAACATCAAATAATTTTATAAAGCTATAAAATAATAAGAGGCAAGTGTGAAAGTACCACCATACAACTGAAAAAAAAATATGGGTATGAACACCCTTATACAATCTAGATTACAAAAGAATAATTATAATTATGATGATAAATGTTGGTCTTCATTCTTTATTCTTCATTCTTTTGATTTGGCTTAGATGTGCTTGCTCCAAAGGCTTCACATGGTACATAAGAGTTGGTCTTGTAACCAATGCTCATCTGAATCTCCCATAGCTCTTATCCTAATCCTAATGCAAAATTACACTAAAATAAAGAAAGTAAATCTAGCTACACCTACAAAACAAATATTAGTTGAACACACCATACAACCCAAGAAATTATATGAGTAATTTGGACTTAGCACCCCACACATGGGTAACCAAGTATACTCTAACGTGAGTTATGCTTAGGGTTAAGAGACTACGAAAATCATTTATATTTTTATTACAATGACCCCTTAAGCACAACTCCCTGCAGAAAACATGATTAGGCTAATATCGGCCTAACATCTTGTAGTGTTTATTTTGAAATGTTTTGATTTATGAATGTTGTTATTTATGTGTGTGTTTATGTGAGGGGACATAGATTCAAATGTGCTCATTAGTGATGTGTAAGACATGTGAATAATATACTATCGAGATGTGGATCATATTTCAATTTTGATTTCTTTTTAAAATGAGCTCAACCTTCATCTTAGACATAGGATTCCTCTAGACATTAAGAGCTCCTTAGTCTTAAGACACTTCTAGTGATTTGAACACTCAACCCAACCCTAAAGACTTAGAAGAGTTAGCCATAGAATAAATGCCTTTGGGTGTTAGGAAATTTGCCTATCCTATAGCTTGAACCAAATCTTCACTTCCTTCTTTCAAGTCAAACTTCAAACTCATATCAAACTAATTCTAAATCAAATCTCAAATCAATTCAATAGATTTTCTCAAATCATGAATCAATTCCAAATGATTGAAACCCATGATTGAATTCCAAACCCAAAATCTTTCCTAAGTCTCTTTGATTTCTATCTTATGGACTTAGCTCAAATCAAATCTAAACCAATTCAAACTCAAGAGATTTTATCACAACCCATTTATATTCTCATTTATATTCACGTATATAAATGAAATATAAATTCAAATCAATCAAACTAAATCTAAAAATCAAATCCAAATTCCAAAAATCATTTCTAGGCCCTTTGATTTCTATCTTATGGACTTAGCTCAAATCAAGTTTAAATCACTTCAAACTCAAGAAATTTTCTCATAACCCTTTTATATTTTCATTTATATTCACAAATATAAATGAAATATAAATTAAAGCTAATCAAACCAAATCCAAACTCAAACTCAAATTCAACCAAAATTCAACCTATGCCTTTCAAGTCAAATTCTTGAGCTTAGCCAAATCAAGTTCAAATCAAGCCAAACTCTTATTTTTTTCTTCACGACTCAATCAATCCTTCAATCATGAATCCAAATATAAATACAAACTTTGATCAGCAAACCAAAACTAAATTTAAAAATCAAACCCAAGTCAAACTTATATTCACCCTTTGAACTTGAAATTGTCAAATGAATCAAAACCCATTTGACTTCAAACCACTTGCAAATGGATTTATATTTCAATCATAAGTACATATGTGAGTTCAATCAAACTCAAATCAAGCTTTGACCAAGCCATTTGACCCAATTTAGGCTCACTTTTGACCCAAAGTGACCTAAACTTATGAGTCAAAATTTAACCAAATTAGATTAAACTAAGCCCATCTAAGCCTCACATTGTGAGCAACAATCATCATGAGATGATCAATCACCCAAATTAGGTCAAACCAAGTCAAACCTATTTGACCAAGTCAACACTAGCCAAAATGAAACCTAAACTAGCCAAAATTCACCATAGGCCAAATTGATTGAAACCATTGATCAAAACCAATTCATGATCAATATTTGAACTTGACCAAGTCATCATTTGAGCCTAACCTAGCCCAATTGGCCACTTGACCCAAGTTGACCCAACTTAACCTAAAAAGTTAAAATATGTCAAAATTTCATCTAAGCCAAATTAATTGAAACTAATGGATCAAATTCGTTCTAAAATGATTGTTGAACTTGGCCAAAGCCTCAATTGGCCAACTAGACCCAACCTAGCTCAATTGACCATGAACCCAACTTGACCTAAAAGGTCATGCTGAGCCAAAATCAAATTAAACCAAAATTGATTGGAAACAAAGATACCAAATCACCTCAATGACCAACTAGACCTAAACCAACCCATAACCTATTCCAATTAGGTCAAATGGGTCAAATTGTTCAACTTGACCCATTTGACCTAAATGAAATCAAATGAACCAAATTCAAATATAAACCAAATTGAACCAAACCAAAGTTACCAAAATATTTCAAATGGTCATATGAACTTGACTCAACTCTTGGTTTGACCTAATTTGACCAATTGTTCAACTTGACTCGAGTTGACCCATTTTGACCTAAATGGGTCAACATGAGCCAAACCACATCAAATCAACTCCAAATTCTTTGAAACTTAGCCCAACCCATTTTTTAATCATCCCAAACATACACAAATTGAAATCCAAGCTAAATGACCATTTTACCCCTAGGCCATAGGGTAACCTGAAATCAAAACCACTTGGAATTTGGACAATTCTTTTTCATGGACACTTGGCATCCTCTTAGTGGACCAAATGGTCACTAATGGACATGGTGCACATGACACAGTGGGTTTGGGTCAGCCAAACCCAACCCAAGGTCAAAATTGACCACTCACTTAAAAATAAGCACATGGGAATCACTCCCACACCTTGTTTTGCACATGGCAACTTCTCCACTGCCCCCTCTGGCCAAAACTGAAACACATGCAACTCTAAACGGCCAAAACAACCCATTGAATTGGATGAATTTGATTAAAAATGGCAAAGGGAAGCTAGGTCATCCGATTCACTTAGGGGCAGATATATTCCCCCTAATTCCACTTGAATTCAACACACACATTCATTAAGCTTGGAACTGTGATAACAAGACGCCCATGTTCCTCCACGAATATAGGATTAGTCATTTAATTAGGCTATTTAATTAATGGATGATCATGGAAACTTCATAATTGCATAACTGGAAAAATTATAAAAAATACAAAGTAAAATGCATAGAAGATATTTCTGGAGAATAAAAATTATTTCCAAGATTTTGAATAGTGTAATTTCCTCAATTAGGGTTTTAATGAAAATTTAATAACCCTAATTACTCCCTAATTATCCCACTAATTAATTCCAAACTTCTCATGTGCATTTAGAGGGATGACTTCTGCCTCCCCTAACTTTCCTGGGATTTATTGATGGATTAATTAGGGAGATCAAATAATGAATCATTAATCACCCTCTTAATGTAATTAAGCTTAATCAAGCATATGGATAGTGGTTTAGTCTCTTTATTAAGTTAATTAAGCCTTGCTTAAGTAGAGAACGGGTTTATAGAATGGGTTTGGGGAATTTTTCCTAAGCCATTCTTTAAACCCCTTTCCTTCCTTAATCCAAACTTAATTAAGGGCTAATCCCTTAATCACTTGCTTAATTGATTTGATAGAATTTTCAAAACATTCTAGAACTTAACGAATTCATCTTGGGTAAGTGCTTAGGTGTTCAATAACTCAAGTAACTTAAGGAAATCAAAATTCAACCAACATGTGTGGAAGGGTTATGAAAGTACTTAAATTAAACTCTTTAACTTAATTAATCACTAATTATGAGTTAATTGCATTAGACCCTTTCTTCCTTAGGTGCATTATTTATTTAAATTCCTTATGTGATTTTATGTCATACATTGGCTCATAATTATGTGATTAAATATGTTAAAATGGTGTAGGTAAGGGGTAATTAATACACTTAATTCATACTTTAACCTAAACCAAAATATAAAAATCATCTAATGGTTCTAAAATTAAACTAAAACAACATACACATGTGGGAAATTGGTTAGGGCCAGCAAACCTCTTCACATTTCTCAAACTAAAATCAAACTCAAAATAAAATAAAAATCTATTTAAACCAAATTTGATTTACTTTAAATAACCACATTCTATAATATATTGTCTTTAGAATTAAGTAGGGTGAATGAATTTAGCATTCATCACTTTATTTCTTGCCTAGCATGCTAAGTGTATGTCATATAAAAATCATTCATTCATGCCTTTAAAAAATCAAATTAAAAATAAAATGTTTCCTTTATGTCAAATTGCATGTTTTGGCTAAAGTAAGAATATGAATGGATATTATTACTACTAAATCCAAAATTATTTTCAAAACTCATAAATCAAATATCAAAATTGAAAGGTATGCTACTTATAATTATTTATAAGCTTGCATGTGAATATAAATATAAAGATGTGCATTGTGTGACTTTCCTTCTCTTCTCTTTTAGCATAGTTTTGAATAAGATTTGTAAAGTGTATAGTTCATTTGAAAAGAACATAACACTTGCTTAAATCCATTCCTATTCATTCTTATGTTATAAATTAAAAAGGGTATTCACACTTACACATGTAAATTTTATAAATCAATCAAACAAAGAAACATAAACTTTTGCATCTTTCTTTTTCCACTCATTTCTTTTGTACATGCATATGTATTCAAAGAAAGTGGTATATTAGTCCGGACAACTCTGGGGTTGTGAGGCTTTAAGTAACCCTAAGTAGGTCTTGTACCTTACACCCCTGGTTCTAACAATGGCATTGTACTCACTTATGCCTTTCATACATATAAATGTGCATATGAATAATGGATAAAAGAATCATTCTTTTTCTACTTAACAAAATCATGCATACATGAAACATTTCAAATTTTCCTAAATAATCTCTAATAGCATTCATCATTAAGGTGTGCTAAACATTTTCATTTGTATGTATAGATATGCTTAGGGTTCATCCATATGCATGTTATACATGTTAGGAAAGAAATAAAGTGTTGTGTGTTTTGTGATATTAATTCACTTAATCTTAAAATGTCTTTCTTGTTGGATAAGTTTGTTTTGGGAAAATCTAAACTTATGATTAAGTAAAACACATAATAAAACATTCATTAAAATAAGAATCAATGTGAAGCCACCTTAGAAATTACTTAAGGTAGGGAGAAAAGAGAAGTTCTCTTTTATTTTCCTCTCTTTACAACACTTAGTAATTAATTGTAGGTTCATTCAAACCTAAACAAATAATCAAATAAAAAAATAAACCAAATCAACTAAACAACTTAAATGAAACCACCCATCTAAGTTGAACATTTTCATACTTAGAAAATATAAACCTAAAGCGATAACTAAGCATACCACACAAACCATATAAAGCACACATATTACTAAGTCACCATTTATAACTTTAGGTTAGATGCATGGTTTGATGTTTTGCTTTTATTTTGTGATGTAATATTTTATTCTGGATGTTAGGGTTTATGTGCATAGATTTAATGGTATGACAATTTAGTCTAATCATTATCTTCTACTGGGGATTGTGCTTAAGGGGCGGTGAAATAAAAATATATATAAATGCTTTTATTGTGCAGGTGCTTATACCCCTAAGCATAATCCATTAGGCTAGGCGGACTTGGTTACCTATGTGTGGGGTACTAAGTCTAATATATGCTCATACATGCTTGGGATTGTATGGTTTGTTTAGCTAATCTCTATTTTATAGGTTTTAGTTAGATTTACTTTTCCCTTTTCATGTACTTTTGCAATTAGGATTTTAGAATCATTATTATGAGGGATTAGGATGAGCATTGAAGACTATGTCTTATGTACCATGTGAAGCCTTTGGAGCATCCACATTCCAACCATCCAAAAGAATGAACTAAAAAAAGAAAAGAGGAAAGAATAAAAGAAGAAAGAAGAAAGAAGAATGAAGACCCCATAACATGAATTCTTTGATTGATTGTAATTAACTCATTTGTAATTAGAGTTGTATAAGGGTAGAGCTCAGCTACCTAATTTATTATTGAGTTTGTACAGTGGTGCCCGACCATAAATGGCCTCTTATTCTTTTGCATTAGCTTTATAAAATATTTGATGTTTGTTTAGCTTGTGCATTAGAAATGGCATATTTTTCTTAGTTTCTTCCTTGCTTTGATGTATGGCCTAGATGACGATTAGGCTCTTAGAAAAATAAATTTTCTACCAAATTAAATAACTCAAAATTAAAATTAAATAACTCATAACCTCACCTAAAGCTTAGGCTAAAAATTAAGATAAAAGAATAGCAACCCCTTAGCTGGATGTTATATTTTCTTTCTCACATCATGCATAAAAGCATATTATTTCACCCTTAATTTGGAGGGCTTCCACCCATGCCAGAGAACTTGGATTGACCTTTGAGAGCTATGGTGGAAACACACCTCACATCTTGTTGATTTTGGCCCATAATCTAATTTCTCATGCATTAGGCCTAAAATCCTAAAGCTGTGTCAAATTGATTGTCCAAAATAAAGATAAAACATATGAAAAATTTACATTAGATTTAAGTCATTAAATCATACCTACATGATCTAGTCTCAGGGAGAGTGTTTAAGAGCTTAGTCTCTTTCTAAAAAATTGCTATCTTGCATAAATATATGACTTGCCTACATTAATTTAAAATCATAGAGGAGTTAGTTAGTAACCCCAAGCTTGTAAGTCAATTGGGTGGTTTATCCTCTCATATGAAGGTAAACCAAATACCCATCTTTAGATTTAGGTTATGTTTTGGTCCTCACCAAACTCCCTAGATTTATCGAGGTTGCTTCTCCCCTTCACGGGCCATAAGCATAAATCTTCACCTCTTACGTATTTTCCATGACCTTGTATTGTGGAATTATAAGCCCTAAATTTCTAATAAAAATTCAACTCAAACAAATAAATCAATTCAACTTCAAAAATATAAAGCCCTGCCATAGGATAGTTTGGGATGCTTACTAGGTTTCCTAATATCTAAAGCATCTCCTACTTATCTTCTTTTGACTATGAAAAGAACTCCCTCCTATTTGATCAATCCTATTTGATTTTCTAAAAATAAATCAAATCGATTGATAGTCTATCTATTAAAATCTTTGAAGATTGTAATCATTTACCTTAATCGAGATTATTCTAAGGAATCTCATTTCTTAGATGTAATTAACTGGGGCTTGCCTCCATAGGGAACTTAATGAACCCAATTTAAAATAAACCTTGCTTTGCCTTTCCATGTAAAGTAGAGAAAGTATCTTTGGTATATATGAAGACCCATAGTCCTTAGGAGTCCTCATTCAGGTGATTAGGTCCATTATAAGGTGGTGAATTCTATCTCTCAAGATAGTGCACCTCTCCTCAATGTCATACTCAATCACCCTAATAAGAACATCTACGGATCTACATGGTGTCCCATCAAGGCATATTATATATCTTCTATTCTTCATTTTATTTATTTTTTTTGAAAAGATTAGAATGTGGATCGAAAGATATATAATAAAAACACCACAACCTTATAATGTACCTAATCACCTAAATGAGTACTCCTAAGGCATGATGGGTCTTCGAATGTACTAGAGATCTTTCCCCTACTTTACATGGAAAAGTAAAGTAAGGTTATTTTAAGCCAAGTTCATTAAGTTCCCTATGGAGTCAAGCCCCCATAGTTAATTACATCATAAGAAATGAGATTCCTTAGGAATACTCTCGATGAAGATAAATGATCATTATCTCCAAAGATTTCAAAGATAGGACTATCAATCAATTGGTTATTTTTGAAAAATCAAATGTGACTAATTAAATGGGAAGAGTTCTTATTGAAACTAAAGGGAGATGACCACGGGATGCTCATAATACTAGGAAGCCTAGTGAGCATTCCAAACTATCCTATGGTTAGGCTTTATTTTTTTGAAATTGAAGAGAATTATGTATTTGAGTTAAATTTTTATTAGAAATCTAGGGCTTACAATTCCATAATATAAGATTGCATAAATGCCTAAGAGGTGAGGACTTATGCTTGTAGTAGGGAAACAACAACCTCAGATCCTAAATAAAGGGAGCTTTGGCGAGGGCCAAAGAACAATATAAATCTAAGGTAAAATGGGTATATGGTTTACCTCCACCAGAGAGAGTAAACCACCCGACTGTTGGACTTACAACTGCCTGTGCATGGTCGCCAACTAACTCCTCTTATAATTTTAAATACATGTAGGCAAGTCTTATACTTTGCAAGATGGCTAAGCTATTATTTATTTAGAAAGAGACTAAGTTCTTAAACTCACTCCCTAAGAGACTAAATCATGAAAGGCATGAACAATGACATAGATCTAACACAAATTTTGTCAAATTTTAGTTTGATTTTTGGACTTTTTTATTTGACACGGGCTATGGGATTTAATATGCCTAATGCATGAGAAGATTACAGGGCCAAATCAATCAAAAGAAGGCCCACCATGGTTCTCAAAGGTCAAGCTATTTTCTCTAGCAAAGGTGGAAGCCCTCCATTAGCAAGAGTGAAGCAATATGATTTATGCATGATATGAGACATACAACATACAGCTAAGGTGTTGCTAAATCTTTTATTATCTTGATTTATTTCCTAGGATTTAGGTGAGATTATGAATTATTTAATTTTAATTTTGAGTTAATTAATTGGGCAGAATATTTATTTTTCCCTAAGAGCCTAATCGCGCCCTAGCCATTCAACAACCATCAAACAATTAAGAAACTAAGAAAATCAATACATCCTAATTGCACAATCATAAACATAACATCAATCAATTTATAAAATTAGCGCAAAAGAATAAGAGGTCGATGTGGTCGAGTCCCACGCTGCACAACTCAAGAAGGAAAATGGATAGTCGAGCTCTACCCTTATACAACCCAGATAATAAATGAATAATTATAATTATGGAATGACAAGTGTTATGGGGGTCTTCATTCTTCATCCTCCATTCTTCACTCATTGTCCTTCATTCCTTCATTTTTATTTGCTCCATGTCTTTCTTTTTTTAGTTTGACTTAGGATGTGGTTTGCTCCAAGGTCTCACCTAGTATATAATACATGGCCTTATAACCAATGTTCACCTTAATCCCTGTAATACTTGTTCCAAATCTTAATTTTAAAATTTACATCAAAATGGAAAAAGTAAATCTAACTAAACCTGTAAAACAAAGGTTGGCTAAACATACCACACAACCCAAGTAGTTATGTGAATAAGTTGGACTTAGCACCCCACACATGGGTAACCAAGTCAACCTATCCTAATTTAGATTATACTTAGGGGTATAAGATACCTGCATAGCAAAAGTATTTATATATTTATTTATTATAGAGCCCCTTAAGCACAATCCCCTATAGAAGACATGATTAGGCTAAGATCGCCCTATCATCCAGTCTACGCACATGCACTCTAACATCTAGCCTAAAATATCACATCACAAACAAAATCATACATAAAACCATGTACCACCCTAACATAAAGCTAGAAGTGCTGACTTAGTTTAATGTGTGTGTCATTTAAGGCTTCTGTGGCTTATCCTAGCTAGGCTTTAGGGTTGAAATTTTCTAAGTGTAAGAGATTCAACTTAGATGGTGGTTTCATTTTAAGTGATTTAGTTTACTTATCAATTCTAATTTGGTGATTTGATTTGGTTTGAATGAACCTACACTTAATGACTAAATGTTGTGAATAGAAGAAAAGAGAAGAGATCTCTCTTTCATCCCTACCTTAAAGCATTTTTAAGGTAGATTCATTAATGAATTACCTTTTGTGAATGATTTATTATGTATTTTTAATTAATCCTAAGTTTGGATTTACTCTAAATAGCCCTATTCAATAAGAAAGGCATCTTAGGATTAGTTAGGGTGGATAACTATCACATAACACACACCCATTCATTTCTTTCCACCATGTATTCCATGCATATGAATAACCCTAAGCATAACTATACATGCAATGTAAATCTTAACACACTTTGATGATGAATGCAAAGAGATGTGGTTCAAAATTTTGGATATTCCATGAATGCATGTCTTTGTTATGTAGAAAAGATGGACTTTTTTATCCATTAGCTAAACGCACATCCACAAGTATAAAAGTTATAAGTGATGCGTGCCATTATTTTCTACACTAGGTATAAGACCTACTTAGGGCTACTTAAAGCCTCACGCCGGATGTTTAGGATGATATACTACTTTTCTTAGATACATGTAGATGTACAAAAGAACTAAATGGATGAAGAATCATGCAAGAGATTTATGTTTGGTTTGATTGTAAGATTTACATGTGTAGTATGAAGGTGCTTCCTAAGTCTTAACATAAAAATCCATAGGAATAGATTTAGGCAACTATTATGTTCTTTTCAAATGAATTATACACTTACAAATTCTATGTGAATCCATATTAAGAGAAGAGAAAAGAACTTCATAATACACATCTTATGCTATCATCATATGCATGCTTACAAATATTTATAACTAGCATCACTTCATTTATAATCTTTGATTTATAAATTTTGAAAAATAATTTTGGGCTAAATATTGACTTATTCAAAGGCTATGTTTGACTTGGTTTGACCCAATTTGAGTTATTGATCATCCTACGATGATTTTTGCTCACAATGTGAGGCTCAGATGGGCTTAGTTCAATCCAATTTAGGTTGGATTAGAATTTAGCTCAAAAAAGGTCCTTTAGGTTACTTTAGGTCAAGTGAGCCTAGATGGATCAATTGGCTTGATCAAAGCTTGACTCAAGTTTGGTTGAACTCACATATGGACTTATGATGAAAATACAAATCTAATTGCAAGTGATTTGGAGTCAAATGGGTTTTGCTTCATTTGACAATTTCAACTCAAAAGTATGAACATGTGTTTGACAAGGTTAGTTTAATTTTGGCCTAGTGATTGTAGTTTATGTTTATATTTGGGTATGTGATTAAGGGAGTGATTGTTTGAAGAGAAAATTGAAGGGTTTGGATTGATTTGAGAATGATTTGGCTAGATCCATGAAATTGTTTTAAAGGATATAAGTTGGGTTTGGATTTGAGTTTTGAATTTATATTGATTTGATTTTGGCCATTTGAATTTATATTTTATTTATATTTATAAATATAAATGAGAATATAAATGATCCATGAGAGAATCATATGAATTAGGAGTAATTTGATTGTGAATTTGGCTAAAGCTTGGAAAAAGGGATTTTGATTTTGTTTGATTTATATTCATTTTATTTGAATGACTTGGATACCAATTTCATTTATAATTGTGAATACAAATGATGGAATAAGTGATTTATTATGGTGAATTTTTATCTTCATCTATCCTTGAAAAATAAATGAAAACAAAAATTATGCTTGTTGTGTATAGATACTATAGATAGGAACATTCCATCACCATAATAGATCTAATCATCTAATAAGGACTCCTAAGGATGATGGGTCTTCGAATGTGCCAGAGATTCTTCCCTTAATTTACATGGAAAAGTAAAGTAGGTTTTATTTTTAAATCGTTCTTGTTCTATGGGCAAGCCTCCATAGTTAATTACATATTAAGGAATGATATTCCTTAAGAATACTCTCCATTAAGGTAAATGATCATTGTCTCCAAAGATTTTAAAGATAGGACTATCAATAAATTGGCTATTTTTGGAAAATCAAATGGTATTTATCAAGAGGAGGGAGTTATTAAAAGGGAGATAAGTAGGGATGCTCACAATGCTAGAAACTTGAGCATCCCAAGCTATCCTATGGGCTTCTTTATATTTTTGAATTTTAAGAGGAATTATATGTTTTAGTTGAATTTTATTAGAAATATAGGACTTACAATTTTATAATATGAGATCATGGAAATGCCTAAGAGGTGAGGATTTATGCTAGCCCACAAATGAAAACAAAGAACCTCGGATCCTAATTCTAGGGAGCTTTGAGGGCTAAAGCATGGCCTAAATCTAAGGCGAAAATGGGCATATGGTTTACCTCCACAAGAGAGGACAAACCACTCGATTGTTAGACTTAAAACCACCTGGGAGTGGCGGCCAACTAACTCCTCCTACAATTTTCAATACATGTAGGTGAGTCTTATGCTTTTTGGAAGATAGCTAGATTGTTGTTTATTTAGAAAGAAGACTAATTCTTTAAACTCACTTCTTAAGAGACTAGATCATGTATGGCATGAACTTATGACTTAATCTAATGCAAATTTTGTTAAGTTTATTTTTAATTTTGGATAATTAATTTGACACAAGCTATGGGATTCATATGCCTAATGCATGAGAAGTTGGTTATAGGCCAAAATCAGTAAAAAGGAGGTGTATTTTCACCACGGCTCTCAAAAGTCAAGCCATATTATCTGGCAAAGGTGGAAGCCCTCCATAAGCAATAGTGAAGCAAGATAATTTTATGCATGATGTGAAACATACAACATCCAGTTAAGGGGTTGCTAAATCTTTTATAATCTTGATTTAGATTCTAGGCTTTAGGTGAGGTTATGAGTTGTTAATTTTTTATTTTAAGTTGATTAATTGGATAAAAAATTTATTTTTTCCTAGGAGCCTAATCTTATCCAGGCCATTCATCAAACAATGAAGAAACTAGAAAAAATATGTTATCTTAATGCACAAGATAAAGAAACATCAAATAATTTTATAAAGCTAGCGCAAAAGAATAAAAGGCTTTTATGGTCAGGCTCCACCGCACAAACCTGAAAAAGAAATATGGGTAGTCGAGCTCTACCCTTATACAACTTGGATTATAAATGAATAATTATAATTTAGAAAGAATTTATGTTATGGGGGTCTTCATTCTTCATTTCTCCATTTTTTTTCTTCATGTTTGATTTGCTTCTTTCTTTTTTTTTCCTTTTGGCTTGGTTGAGATGTAGTTGCCCCAAAGTCTTATGATCAATGTTCACCTCCACTTCCCCATAACATTTATTCCAAATCCTAATTACAAAAATTACATAAAAATGGGAAAAGTAAATCTAACTAAAACCTACAAAATAGAGATCAGCTAAACATACCACACAACCCAAGCATGTATATGAATAAATTTGACTTAGCACTCCACACATGTGTAACCAAGTCCACCTAGCCTATTTTGGATCATGCTTAGGGGTATAAGCAACCTACACAGCAAAAGCATTTATATTTTATAGCCTTAAGCACAATCCCTGAAGATAAATGACTAAGCTCATCTTATCATCCATATGCACATACACTCAAACATTCAGCCTAAAATATTACACCATAAAACAAAATCAAGCATCAAATCATGCACCGTCCTAACATAGAACTAGAAATGGTGACTTAGCCTAATGTGTGTGCCATTTAAGGCTTGTGTGGCATGTCTTAGCTAGGCTTTAAGGGTGGAATTTTCTAATTGTGGAAGGGCTCAACTTAGAGGGTGGTTTCATTTTAAGTGATTTAGCTGATTTGTCAATTTTTACTTGATTATTTGATTTGGTTTGAATGAACCTACATTTAATTACTAAGTATTGTAAAGAGAAGAAAAGAGAAGAGAACTTCTCTTTCATCCCTACCTTCAGTAATTTCTAAGGTAGATTCATTAATAATTTTCTTTAGTGAATGTTTTATTATGTGTTTTAATTATTCATAAGTTTAGATTTGCTCTAAATAAATCTATTCAATAAGAAAGACATCTTAGATTAATTAAGGTGAATTACTATCACATAACACACAACCCTTTATTTCTTTCCAACATGTATACCATGCATATGAATGATCCTAAGCATAGCTATACATGCAATGCAAACATATTGGCACACTTTGATGATGAATGCAAAGAGATGTTGTTTAGGAAAAATTTGGATATTCCATAAATGCTAATTTTATTTAAGTACAAAAGAGGGATTCTTTTATCCATTAATCAAATGCACATTTACATGTATAGAAGACATAAGTGAGTATGGAACCATTATTTTATATTCCAGGGGTGTAAGGTATAAGACCTATTTGGGCCTACTTAAAGCCTCGCAACCCTCATGTGTGAATTGATTTAGTTTGATTTTTGAATGACTAGATTGATTTTATATTTTATTTAGGTTAAGGTGCAAATTAAATTCATTAATTATCTCTTACCTATACCACTTTAACATAATTATTCAAACAATTATGAGCCAACATATGATATGCAACCACATGGAATTTAAATCAGCAATACACCTAAGAAAGAAAGGGGTCTAATGCAATTGGCTCATAATTATTGATTAATTAAACTAAAGGGTTTAATTAAGTACTTTTATAATCATCCCACACATGTGAGTTGGATATGATTTCCTTAAGCTTACCTTAGGCTTTTGAACTCCTAAGGATCTACCCAGAAAGAGATTGATTAATTTTAGATTGGTTTTAAAATTTTAATTAAACTAATTAAGTAGATCATTAGTGGATTAGTCCTTAATTAGGTTTGGATTAAGAAAGAAAGGGGGTTTAGGGAATAGCTTAGGGAAAATATCCCAAAAACATTCCATAAACCTCCATTCACTTAGACAATGTTTAATTATCTCAATTAAGGGATTATTTCACTATTCATGTGCTTAATTATCCTTAATTATACTAAGAATGTGATTAATGGTTCATCAATTAATTTCCATAATTAACTCATTAATAAATTCCAAGAAAATTAGGGGATGTAGGAGTCATCCCACTAAACATGCCTGAGAAGTTTGGAATTAATTAATGAAGTCATTAGGAAGTAATTAGGGTTATTAAGTTTTAATTAAACCCTAATTAAAGAGAATCCACTATTCAAATTTAACTAGAAACAACTTTATTTGATTCCCCTCTAAATTATCTTTAAAATGAGCCATTATTTATATTTTTTAATTTTTCTACATTTAATTATGAATTTATGAATTTTATGTGATTAAAGGATAACTAAATAGCCTAATTATATAACTAATCCTGTCGGTGCCACGTGGGCTGCAGACACAACATGCGCTTTCCATATGTTGCGATAGTATTGGTTATTTAAGTTATCAAATTGACTACCCCATCAGTCGATTGTGCTACGCGCTTCCCCTGGACCGTCCAATCAAAGATCAGATGGTTAGGATTAAACCCGCGATTATAAAGAGATAAATCAGAGGATCGAACATGTTTTAAACAGGACCGTCCATCCAAAACATGTAGGATGGACAGTCCATGATTCATCCCTGCCCTCACCTGTGGAAGACGGGGACCGTCCATCCTCCATGGCTTGATCCAAGCTCACTTGAGCTTGGATTGGGCTGAGATTCAACCCACACCATCAAGAAGCATAGAGAAGAAGATCTAACGATAAAATTTCAATGGATTATAATTCCCTTCACAAAATACCAAATAATTTTTAACCTAAGCTCAGTTTTGATTCATACCTCATTGAAGGCTATAACCGGCACTTCCAGTGGTGGAGGTAGATTCATCTAGTGGAGATGAAGCCCTGTTGAAGGTTTCAAGCTTTGAGATGAAGTGGATCTTCCAATTGACCAAGGCTTGCTTCAATGGCTTGCGGCTTTGGTCTAGGTGAGGCTTCCCATGGCTTGGATGCTTGGGATTTGCTTTGGATGAACTCCTCTTAGTCCTTGATGGTACTTGCAAGAGCAATTGGAGTTTGAATTGAGAATTGACCAAAGTGGAAATCTCCCTCACCTCCCTTATTTTAGCTTTAAGAAATTTGAGAAGGGGAAATTTGAATGAGCTTAGGAATGCCTAGGGAAGCTTGTGGATGCTTTCCTTTGATCCTCTGAGCTCAATCGAATGCAAGAGGAGTGAATTGAGTTGGAATGATGGGGAGTATATCTCCCCCTACTTGATCGAACGGTCAAGAGCATTCTTGTCATTTTTATCAAATTACCCTGATTGAATAGGTTTTTTTGGTTGTTATGAGCTCCATGTGGTTCGGTTTTGGCAGAGAAGTGGAGTGTGGAGGTGCACATGTGTTAAAATGAGTGTGGGAGGTGATCCACGTGGAGAATTTTTAGTGGAGTGGTCGGTTATGGCCTTAGGTTGGGTTTGGCTGACCAAACCCATCATCATTGCACTCCCTCGTGTCCAAATGGTCCACAAGGAGGATGTCAAGTGATCTTGAATATGATCAAATTCCAAGTGAATTTGATCATAGTTACCCTTGGCCTAGGGTAAAATGGTCATTTGACTTTGATTTTGATTTAGGCATATTTGTAATGATTGAAAATGGGTGCTAATTTTCAATGAATTTGGAATATGATTTGGCTCAAGTTGACCCATTTAGGTCAAAATGGGTCAACTTGGGTCAAGTTGACCAATTGGTCAAATTGGGTCAAACTATGGGTTAGGTCAAGTTCAAATGATCATTCAGCCTATGGGTGTCATTGGTTTGGTTCAATTTGATTTATATTTGGTTTTGGTTCATTTGAGTCACTTAGGTCAAATGGGTTAAGTTGATAAATTTGACCCATTTGACCCAATTTGGTTAGTTCATGGGTTGGTTTAGGCTTGGTTGATCATTTGAAATATAGTACAAGCTTTAATTTCAATCAATTTTGGTTTGGTTTGATTTCAAGTTGATTTGACCTTTTAGGTCAAGTTAGATTCATGGTTAAATGGGCTGGGGTTGGGGAGTTGAGGCTTTGGTCAAGTTCAACAAGTGATTTAGAATGAATTTGACCCATTGGTTACAATCAATTTGGCTTAGATCAAGATTTGACACATTTTGACTTTTTAGGTCAACTTGGCTCAAGTGGCCAATTAGGCTAGGCTTGGGTTAAATGATGACTTGGTCATGTTCAATCATTGATTTTGGATTGGTCTAGATCAATTGTTCTAATCAATTTGGTCAATGGTGGATTTTGGTTAGTTTAGGTTTCATTTGGGTTAAGTGTTGACTTAGTCAAAGGCTAAGTTTGATTTAGTATGACCCAATTTGGGTGATTGATCATCTTAGGTGATTGTTGCTCATAAGGTGAGGCTTACATGGGCTTAGTTCAATCCAATTTAGGTTGGATTAGAATTTGGCTCAAAAGAGTGCTTTAGGTCACTTTGTCAAGTGAGCCTAAGTGAGTCAATTGACTTGATCAAGGCTTGACTCAAGTTTGGTTGAACTCACATATGGACTTATGATTAAAATATGAATCCATTTGCAAGTGATTTGGAGCCAAATGGGTTTTGATTCATTTGGCAATTTCAAGCCAAAAGGGTGAGTATGGGTTTGACTTGGGTTAGTTTGATTTTGGTTTGATGATTGAAGTTTGTGTTTATATTTGGGTTTATGATTGAAGGATTGATGTTAGATTTCATTCATGTTTGATTTAGTTGTTAGGTTTATGTATTAATGGCTAATTAATCATCTTATTCCAATTGGATTGATTTTAAATGTGATTTAATCATATCTTAATTAAGTTTACTTTAGCTTTATTTGGTTTAATTTGATTAATATCAAATGATTATGTTGAATTAGATTATTAATCAATTTGAATTTTTAGTTTATTTAATGGTTAATTAATATTTAGTTTGTTTTAATTTGTTAAGTAGTTTCATATAATTAAGATTCAATGCTTTGTGTAGGTTTGACAAGATTAGTTTGATTTTATATCAAAGTTTCATTGATTTATTCAATTATGAGTTTGATTTAAAGATCTCATCATTTAACTAAATTTCATTAACTCAATTAGGTTTAGCTAATTTTAATTTTATTTGAGTGATATATGATATTTTTCTGATTTAAAGTTTGATTATCAATCATTTGGGTATTATATCATTTCTGATTTTGATTTGATATTTAAATAATGTTTTAGGTTATATTTTAATTAATTCCTTAATTGATTAAAGTTCAATCCTAAGTGTTTTTTAGGGTTAATTAGGCTTTAGAAATTCACATTATTTTCTTAAGGGTCTTGGATGTTAACTAAAGTGATTTAAGTTATTTTGAAGATTGTTTTTAATTTTATGGATTTTTATTTGGTTTGTTCTATTAAAATGGACAATCTGAACTTTGAAATTTAATTTCTCCCAATCCATATGTACTTTTCACTTGAGATTTTTATGGTATGTGTGTTTTAACTCTTATTTCAATTTCTCAAAATTTCAATTCAATCAAACTTGAATTTTTAGAGTAATTAATAAAATTTGATTTTCACTAAAACTTAAATTAGGCTTAAACCATTCATTGAAATTTGGAGATTTTTTGTTCGATGAATTCCTCTCAGAACGACGGATCTAACGAGCCTTTATTTGTTTTTTTTTGAGTATTTTATTTTTTATGAATTTTTAAAGTTTCAAGACATTAAAATAATTTTTAATATCAGAAAATAGGTGATTTTCCCACTTAACCTAGACAGCGCCATGCAGGCGCTGACAGGGCAATGTGTTGCATGTGGCACCATGTGACTGGGAACCACTATTACGCTGCGTATGGCGCCGCCACGCACACGGCCGCACCATCGGAAAGAGATAGGGACGCATTGATCAGATCTAACCATCCGATCGTGGATCGAACGATCTGATCGATCCACGTGATCTAGACCACGCGATCTGCAGATCTGAACTGCATGATCCGTGGATTCAAACCATATGATTATGCAATCTGAGTCATCCGATCCCTGAATGGTAGGATCGGACAGCAGCTGCTTTCCGACGGGCGAAAGTGGTAGACCACTGTTCATCCAAATTTAGATTTTTCATGATTTTGAACCAAATTTCATCCAATTGGGCTCATTTTTGTGATGATTTTCACCGAAAAACCTCCTGATTCGTATTAAGACTAAATGTAGTGAAAAATTCATGGCTTTTCTAAGAA
Organism: Cymbidium sinense; assembly: GCA_021442155.1. NCBI lineage: Eukaryota > Viridiplantae > Streptophyta > Magnoliopsida > Asparagales > Orchidaceae > Cymbidium > Cymbidium sinense. Next base: position 108,278,216 of record CM038220.1, read on the forward strand.
AATTCCTAAAAATCATGCAAGAATCGACATAAATAGAAGTTCCTAAGGCTGACTAAAGTTTGACGAAATTACCTCCGGAATGATTTTCGATGGTGGTAAAGATCGAGCTCCTAAGTGCAAGAGGAAGCTTTGGAATGAGTGTGCCTTTCGCCTTCACTTTGGAATGATGTATTCTTCAATTGCCATCGCTTCCTTGCCGGAATCCACCCAATTTTGATATTTTTAGCTCAAGAGAAGTGGGGAAGTAGTGGTTGATGGCTTTGGGAGTTCTAAGAGGGTCTTTAATGCCAAAATCAGATCCCTTTACTATCTCTATTCTCCCTCTTTAATGGTGGCCAAAATTTGAATAAATGTGATGGGAGGTGGTTGTGATGGATGATGGCTTGATTGAGGACTTTGGATTTAGCTCCCAAAGTCTTCATTTGCTATCATAGGATTAGCTCCATTGAATGTAAGTGTTAGGGAGGAGTTGAATGCATATGATGGGAAGAATTAAATGAGGTTGGATAGAATCTTATATTGGGGAGGATCCATGAGGGATTTAATTAGATTGGGTTTATTTTGGGCTAATCCCAAATAAGGGTTTGGGTCGAGTTTGATCAGCCCCCAATGGGTAATGGCTTGGTTTCAAAGGATTTGGCTCAATTTGGGCCATATGGGTCATATTGGATCATATCGGGTTAGGTTGACCAATTGGTTAAATTGGGTCAAACTAAAGCTTAGGTTAGGTTTAAATAATGATCAAAGAGTTTTGGTATGATCAATTTAATTTAATATAACTTAGAATTGATTTTAGCTCATTTGGAATCAAATGGGTCAAGTTGACCAATTTGGCCAAAATTGGACAAATTGGCTTGGGTTATGGGTTGATTCATGTTCAATTAGCTAATTGAAGATGAATGTGTTCTTTGGTTCAAATCAATTTAGATTAAATTTGGATTTAAGCTAGATTGACCCTCTAGGCCAATTTGGGCTAAATGGCTCAATTGAGCTCGATTGATCAAATTGGGATCAATTATGGCTTTGGTCAAGTTCAATAATCAATTTGGAATGAACTTGAGCCATTGGTCGCAATCAATTTGGGTTAGATCATGATTTGACCCAATTTGATTCTTTAGGCCAATTTGGGTCAACTTGGATCGAATGGCCAATTAGGCTTGGTTTGGCTCAATTGGTGGTCAAGTCAATATTTAAATATCAATTTTGGGTTAATTCAAATCATTGCTTTAAATCAATTTGATGTGGGATGAGTTTTAGCTAATTTTGGTTCATTTGGGCTAAGGGTTGACTTGGTCAAATGATTAAGTTGACTTGGTTTGACCCAATTGATTATAATTGATCATCCTAGGGTGATCAACAATTATGGTGGAAGGTTTTGGTGAGGTTGGTTCAATCCAATTTGGGTTGGATTGGAAGTTGGCTCAAATGGGTCCTTTAGGTAACTTTGGGTCAAGTAGACCTAAATGGGTCAATTGGTTTTGTTTTGGTTTGAATTGAGTTTAGTTGAACTCATATGTGAGTCATGGATTGAAATATAAATTCAACTACAATCAATTTGGAGTCCAATCAGTTTTGGCTCAATTGAAAGTTTCAAGTCAAAAGGGTTAAGTTAGGCTTGACTTGGGTTGACTTTAATTTGGTTTGATAATTATAGGTTTCATTTATATTTGGGTAGATAATTGAATTAATGATTGATTCAAGAGAAAATCCATTAGTTTCGAGTTGATTTGGATAGGATTTAGCAAAGTCTAAGAAATTGGCTCAGAGGGCTTAGATTGGGTTTGGATTTGATTTTGGATATAGTTTTGGTCATTTGGATATGGATTTTATTTATATTTGTGAATATAAATGAAGGAATACTTGATTTATAAAGAAATCAATTGAATTTGATTTGATTTAAAGGGGGTTTTGGCTAAGCTTATGAAGGTGGTTCATATGGCTTAGGAAGGGTCTTGGGATTTGAACTTGATTTTGAGTTTTAATCATTTGAAGTCAAATTTGGGATATGGATTTTAATTTGAGGTTCGATTTGAGATTTGAATCTAAGTTTGATTTGAGAAAGTGTATCTAGATTGTGTTTAGGCTATAGGATAGGTGATTTCCTTAAGTCCTAAGGCATGGCCTAATCCTGTGATTAATCCTTCTAAGTCTCTAGGCTTACGTTAAGTGTTCATCTAATCACTAGAAGTGTCTTATGACTAAAGAGTTCTTAGTGTCTAGAAGAGTCCTAAGTCTAAGAAGAGGAGGTTAAGAGCTCACTCCAAAAGTAAGGTCAGCACACACACACACACACACACACACACACACAGATATATAACACACACACACACATATATATATATATATATAATCCTATAATTTTTAATATTACATCAAAATATCATCATCATTCTTTTTTTTAAAATGGAATTAACCTTTTAAAACATAAAAATTTATTAAATAAGTGAATATCTAACTATTGATGTTAGAGATATAGATGTATAAAAATTGTGTGATATGATGTAAATCATTCTTAAATTAAATTTTAATATAACTCAATTAAAATAAATTATAATTTATATAATATAATTGATAAATCTCCACAGTGGCATAGAATCATATATAGGAAAACATGTAGAATTTATTTTACATTATACTTTTATTTATGACAATTTATTTAATGATGTTGTTGAAAAATGGGCATTATATATATATATATATATATATATATATATATATATATAGAGAGAGAGAGAGAGAGAGAGAGAGAGACATGAGACCACGCACACATAAAGTTTTATTATTATTTGAGAAAGCATATTTTTAATTTTCTAATATAAATATAAAATTTAAAAAAAAATCAACATTGATAAAAAATATAATGCAATTTTCAAAACTTTCTTAATAAAATAACCTTGGGCTAAAAAGTAAGCTCCAAATTTAAAGCATAAATCTTCTAATTCTTTAGTTTTTTTGGAATCAATTTTATCTTATGTTATTATTTAAATAGGGGATTTACATACATAACACCTAAAATATAGTTATTACATATCTAACACCTAAACTCTAATATTTACTTTTCTACCACCCAAAAACCTTTTCCGCTATCAAATATAACACTCAATTAAGTTCCATCTATCTACCATCTTGCATCTGCTCTTTTCTAGGCCCATGCCGTACCGCTGAAGCAATTTTTTTCCCTTACGTTGATTACTTTTTTGCTCGTGTGCCTCACCTCTCCAAGCTAGTCGCCCTCTTCATAAGTAAATCTCACCTGCTGTACCTATAGCCATTCTTGCTGCCAAATCCCACTTGCAAGACTATACTGGTATGTATGTCGTTGTTTTGTTGAAGGCCATTACTTTGCATTTAGTTTGCCTTTCACTGTAGTTGTTGCCATCTACTTAATATTCCATTAACTATTTATACATTTCACTGTAGTTATTGTTGTTCCCTATTACCTTCTCAACTCTAACTCTCACTACACACACGATAAAGGAAAAATGTGATTCATATTTCTGTAAAATTTGGAGTTATCTTTCACATTGTTAATTAGGTGATAACTGTAGTTATTCCATGAACTATTTATACATTGTTAGTTTATAATTAGAGATTAATAAGTGATATGGCACTAAATATTTCACTAGTTGAAGCATGAATCTTAATATCAAAAGCAATCTGATTCTGAGCCGAGACTAGCCCAAATCAAGTGCTTAAAATATAATTGAAAACTTTGGGATATCAGTCAGATCCCTAAATAGCTCCTAAATATAGAGTGTTTATAGTCAAATCGAGCATCTTCATGAGTTGGATATAACATGCCCAAGATCTCTGATTCTGACTTCATTTGAGCATTCAAATACTTAAAATACATCATATGATTAAATGAATCATTTTGAGTCGTCCGATGGAGTGGTTTAGATTTTATACATATTTACAGAAATGTCAATCCTCTAATCTATAAATATCCCCTCATCCTTCATATGAGGCGCCTCAAAGTAAAAGATAGGAGAGAGCTCTGAGGCTTGAAGAACCTCAAAGCATAGAATACCGGGCCGACGGGCCATCACCATCGCCGACATCTCGCCGCCATCATAAAAAAATCGCCATCGCCACATGCCGCCATCGTCGGTCACCCCCACCAACCACCACCATCGGCCACTATTTTTGGTCACCGCTGGCCTCCATCACCGGTCACCACCTCCCGACAATCGCCAAATCATCACTGACCTCCACCGTTCACCATTGCCAACTGCCACCAATAACTATTACAACCTAACTACCATTGCATAGCTATTGTAACCTGATTCTAGAATTCTCATTATCAATCTTTCTTACATACAATTCTGTTATCCTGTTATCAGAAAAACTTAAACTTTGTACTCCAAGGCAGATATATAGTGGAACATTTTTATTGGACTAAGCCCCATGATTTTTTCTCTCTTTTTGGGGTTTTTCCACATAAAAATCCTAGAGTTTTCTTGTTCTCTCCTCAAATATCTCTGTGTGTACTAGATTTCTCAACAAGGCTAAGGCATAAAGTTTTATTCTACTACAATTGGTTTTCTAGCATGCAATAGTTTGGTGTTATCTATGAGAAGTTTATCTCACATTCGCAATCTAGGTGAACACTTGCAATATGGCCAATAAACACAATGTTCACAACAACAGAGCCTCCCATGCCAACTCCTATCACTCCTAAAATAAATCCTTAAACTAAGGATGTCAAGCTTCTACCTCACTTCCCCCTGATAGGCATGACCCAATCAGTGAAGATGCAACAAGAACCTCTCTAGAACATCATGTTTGCCAAATAGAAGCGTGTCAAAATGAGATAATTTAACTTTTATGAGAAACACAATAGCCACTACCACGACAAACGTATTCCTCCAAGATTGATCGTTAGCCAGGGGAGGTCAAAATATTAATATGGGGCCTTCTTGCCATCAGGTTGAAGTTCATCCGCTTCTAGATCGTGTTGCTGACCTCCTTAACACTACTAGATCTACTCATCCATCAGTTTCAACTCAACTGATTGCTAACCCACTAATTATTGTTGGTGGCTTGACACATTCTTGTTCTATTAATTCCACCCATCATGTTATATGTGCAGAATTATAATGCTTAGTGCAAGAACAATTCCACCTTAAAGATGAAAGTCATCTTCCCTCTCATCACAGCTATTAGGAAGCTTCACCTTTGGTTGAAGCTATTCTTCAACATCCTATTCATGTAGGTTTCCAGATTCCAAGCATCGACTCCTATGATGGGGCAATTGATCCATACAAACACATTGACCATTATAAAACCATCATGCATATCCAACGAGCTCCTAACACACCGCTTTGTCAGGTCATTCTAGTCACCCTCAAGGGTCAGGCTCACACTTGATTCTACTCCCTTCCAAGGGGATCATCCATACCTTTGACGAACTCACCAAGATTTTTATAGAATAGTTAATTGTGAACTAGAGGATAATTAAAGATTTCTCTCATCTCTCAAGCATTCATCAAAATGAAGGTGAATCACCTAAGGAGTACTTCCAGAGGTTCTCCTTAGAGCCACTACTACTTATCACTAATGCGAGATACGGTCCGCTCATATGCCAACTTGGTTCATCTTGTGGAAGCACAAATTTTTACTAATGAGCTATTAATGCCCATCAAAAATAATTTTAATAATCCACAGGAAAATATAAGGGTGCCCCAGGAAACACAGATCAACAATCCTATGAAAAGAAGCAACAAGGTTATCATGATATCCCTCCACGGCCCCCACATCAACAATGTAAATCATGACTAGAAAAGGAATACACACCACTAAACACATCTTGTGTTAATGTCTTGATGGCCATTTGAGATGAAGAGACCATTAAGTGGCCACATACACTGAAACCAAATTCAAAAAATTAGGAGTAATATTATCACTTCCATCGATATCGTGGACATACTACTGAGGCATGTAAATAACTCAAAGAAGAGATTGAAAGGCTCATTCAATAAGGATATCTATGTTGATTTTTGTAGAATCAATCAACTCAAGCAAATATAACAACAACTTGGAGGCAACCAGGAAAATAATCATAGAAATAACAAAAGAGTTGTCAAATAGTTGAAAAAATTAAAACAATCACAGGAGGACCACTATTATCTAATCAAGTCTTCATTATCACCTCCGAAGAGCCAGAGTTAAAAATCTTGTATTGATCATTCCATCACTTTTAATGATTCAGACTTAGAAGGAGTCCAAGTTTCACATCAAGATTCACTTGTTATCAGTGTAGGGATCGATGATCCATGTTATAATAAGAGAATTTTGATAGATAATGGGAGTTCTATTGATGTTTTATTTTACTCCATATTTCTTAACATGGGCCTAGTTAGGAAAAAGCTCTAACCCACTGCAAGACCATTACAGGGGTTTGATAATAGCCCTGTGTGAGTGGAAGTGATAATCACCCTTTCTGTTGTCCTCGAAGAATTTTCTCAGCAAGTGACTCATTCAATTCAATTCATAGTAGTTAAGTCAGATTCAGCATACAACGCTATCTTTAGAAGGCCCCTCCAATCAATTTTTTGTGTTGTTACTTCGGTACCTCATCTTAAGATAAAATCTCTAACTCTGTTGGGGTTAAAGTGGTCTGTGGAAATCAATAAATACATAATCACGTTATCTCAGACAAGCTCAACCATGCCCTTTGGTGACCTTCAGTGTCGAGAATTATAATTTTTGAGATAAATAAGTACCCTAGAGGTCTTTGCCTATAGAAGACTTGCTTCCTGTTTCATTATCAGATAACCAACCTTTATGAACAGTGCAAGTCGGATCTCTGCTCTTAGATGAACATAGGGTAAAATATATAGACTTCTTGCACAAGAATCAGGACATATTTGATTGGAGTTTGATAGATATGCCTGAAGTCAACCCTAATGTGATCATGTACTCCCATAAGATTGATCCAACATTTAAACCAGTCATCCAAAAGAAGCAGAGTTTTGCACCTGATTGCCTCCAAACTATTGAACAAGAAATTAATAAGCTCTTAGAAGCGAGATTCATATGAGAAGTATATTACCCTACATGGCTAGCAAATGTTATCATGGTTAAGAAATCAAATGAAACTTCAAAAATATGTATTGAATACACTGATCTCAACAAAGTTTATCCAAAGATAGTTTTCTCCTCCCTCAAATTAGTGTTGTGAAAATATTTCTGCCTTCATCTATCCTTTTGAAGAGGATAAATGAAAATAGAAATATACACCTTTAGTTGGGACACCACATAGATCTGCAGATGTTCTTATTAGGATGATCGGGTATGACATTGAGGAGAGGTGTACTATCTCAAAGATTGAAGTCACCACCCTACAATGGACCTAATCACCTAAATAAGGACTCCTAAGGACTATGGGTCTTTATATGTACCAGAAATTCTTCCCCTACTTTACATGGTAAGTAAAGCGGGGTTTATTTTAAATCGAGTTTGTTAAGTTCCCTATAGAGGTAAGCTCTCATAGTTATTATATTTTAAGGAATGAGATTCTTAAGAATGCTCCCGATTAAGGTAAATGATCATTGTCTTCAAAGATTTCAAAGATAGGACTATCAATCAATTAGTTTAGTTTTTGGAAGATCAAGTGGGATTGATCAAGAGGAGGGAGTTATTATCGAAACCAAAAGAAGATGAGTAGGAGATTCTTGTGATACTAGGAAGCCTAGTAAGTATCTCAAACTATCCTATGGTTGGGCTTTATATTTTTGAAGTTGAAGAGAATTATTTGTTTGAGTTGAATTTTATCATAAATCTAGGAAATGATTCCACAACACATGATCCTAGAAATGCTTAAGAGGTGAGGATTTATGCTTGTAGCCCGCAAAAGGGAGAAACAATCTTGGATCCTAAATCTAGAGAGCTTTGGCAAGGGCCAAAGCACGACCTAAGTCTAAGGAAAAAATGTGTATATAGTTTACCTCCACAAGAGAGGATAAACTACCTGACTATTTGGACACACAACCACCTAGGAGTGGCCTCCAACTACCTCCTCCTACGATTTTAAATACATGCAGGCAAGTCATATGCTTTTGCAAGATAGCTAAGCTGTTATTTATTTAGAATGAGACTAAGTCCTTAAACACACTCCCTAAGAGACTAGATCATATAGGGCATGAGTAATGACTTAAATCTAATGCAAAGTTTACATATGTTTATTTTCATTTTTGGAAAATTCATTTGACTCAGAAATAGGATTCATATGCCTAATGTATGAGAAATTAGATTATGGGCCAAAATCAACTAGAAATGAGGTGTGTTTCCACCACGACTCTCAAAGGTCAAGCCAAGTTCCTTGGCATGGGTGAAAGCCCTCCAAATCAAGAGTGAAATAATATATTTTTATGCATGATGTGAGAAAGAAAATACAACATCTAGCTAAGGGGTTGCTAATTCTTTTATCTTAATTTATAACCTAAGCTTTAAATGAGATTATGAGTTATTAATTTTTAGTTTTGAGTTGATTAATTTTGTAGAAGATTTATTTTTTTCCTAGGAGCCTAATTGTCATCCAAGTCATACATCAAAGTAAGGAAGAAACTAGGAAACACGTCATCTTAATGCACTAGCTAAACAAACATCAAATATTTTATAAAGCTAACGCAAAAGAATAAGAGGCCATTTATGGTCGTCCTCCACTGCACAAACCCGAAAAGAAATTGGGTAGCCAAGCTCTACCCTTATACAACACGGATTATAAATGAATTACAAAAAAAGGAATTCATGTTATGGGGATCTTCATTCTTCTTTTCTTATTTTTTTCTTTCTTCTTTTGGTTCCTTCTTTTGGATGGTTGGAATGTGGATGCTCCAAAGGCTTCACATGATACATAAGATATAATCTTATAACCAATGTTCATCCTAATCCCCCATAACAATCATTCTAAAATCTTAATTATAAAATTACATGAAAAGGGAAAAAGTAAATATAACTAAAACTTGCAAAATATATATTAGCTAAACAAACTACACATTCCTAAGCATGTATATAAACAAATTGGACTTAGCACCCTACACATGGGTAACCAAGTCCACCTGGCCTATTTTGATTTATGCTTAGGGGTATAAGCAACCTGAACAGCAAAAGCAGTTATATTTTTATTACATCACCCCTAAGCACAATCCCCTATAGAAGATAATGATTAGACTAAATCGTCCTATCATTCATTCTACACACATATACCCTAACATCCAGACTAAAATATCACATCATAAAATAAAAGCAAACTTCAAACCATGTACCGCACTAGCATAGTACTAGAAGTGGTGACTTAGGCTAATGTGTGTGTTTTAAAAGGTTTGTGTGGTGTGCTTAGCTAGGCTTTAAGATTTAGATTTTCTAAGTATGAAAATATTCAACTTAGGGGATGATTTTAATTTAAGTTATTTAGTTGATTTGGGCTTATTTTATTTGATGATTTGATTTGGTTTGAATAAACTTACTTAATTATTAAGTGTTTTAAAGAGAGAAAAAGAGAAGAGAACTTCTCTTTCATCCCTACCCTAAGTGATTTCTAAGATAAATTCATTAAAGATTTTTTTGTTTAGTGAATATTTTATTATGTGTTTTAAGTAATCCTAAATTTAGATTTTCCCTAAATAAACTTATTCAGAAAGAAAGGTATTTTAAGATTAAGTAAAGTGAATTACTATCACAAAATACACAACATTTTATTTCTTTCACACATGTGTATCATACACATGAATGAATCTTAATCATATCCATACATGCAATTCAAGTATTTAGCACACCTTAATGATGAATGCCAAGAGAGGTTGCTTAAGGAAATTTAGAATGTTTCATGTATGCATGATTTTGTTAACTATAAGAGAGTGATTCTTTTATCTATTTTTCATATGCACATTTACAAGTATAAAAGACATAAGTGAGTACAACACTATTGTTAGCACCAAGGGTGTAAGATACAAGACCTACTTAGGGCTACTTAAAACCTCGCAACCCCGGGATTGTCCAAACTAATATACCACTTTTCTTAATTACATGTGCATGTAAAAAAGGAAATGCATGGAAAGAGAATAATGCAAAAAAAATTGTATGTTTGTTTGTTAAGTAGAAGAGAGTGACTCTTCTATCCATTTTTATATGCACATTTACAAGTATAAAACATAAGTGAGTACAGCGCCATTATTAGCACCAGAGGTTTAAGGTACAAGACCTACTTAGGGCTACTTAAAGCCTCATAATCTGAGGTTATCCAGACTAATATACCACTTTTCTTAAATGCATATGCATGTACAAAAAGAAATACATGGAAAGAGAATCATGCAAAAAAAAAGTCTATGTTTGTTTATTAAGTAGAAGAGAGTAACTCTTTTATCCATTTTTCATATGCACATTTACAAGTATAAATGACATACTTGAGTACGACCACATTATTAGCACCAGGAGTGCAAGGTACAAGACCTACTTATGGCCACTTAAAGCCTCGCAACCCCGGGGTTTTCCAAACTAATATACTACTTTTCTTAAATATATGTGTATGTACAAAAAGAAATGCATGGAAAGAGAATCATGCAAAAAGTTTATATTTGTTTGTTTGATTTTGGTTGTTTAATTTATATGTGTGATGTGGAATTCCTTCTTGAGTCATGACATAGGAGTGTATAGGAATGGATTTCAAACAAGTTTTATGTCCTTTTCAAATGGACTATACACTTTGCAAATCCTATTTAATCCTATGTTAAGAAAGAGAGGGAAAATCACATAACACATTTTATACTATTCATTTGCACGCTCATAAGTAATTATAAATAGCATAGCTTTTCATTTTGTAATGTTTGACTTATAAGTTTTGAAAATAATTTTGAGTTTAGTAGTGATAATAGTCATTCATATTCTTACTTTTGCCAAAGCGTAATTTGACATAAAGAAAATATTTCATTTTTAATTTGATTTTTCAAAAGACATGAATGCATGATTTTCATATGACATACACATTTAGTATGCTAGGAAAGAAATAAAGTGATGCAAGCATGTAATTTCATTCACTCTAATTAATTCTAAAGGCAGTCCATGGAATAAGATTATTTAAAGTGAATCAAAGTTGTTTAAAGCGACTTTCATTTTGTTTTGAGTTTGATTTGAATTAGGAAAGTGTGAAAAGATTTGTTGTCCTAATCCATTCTCACATGTGTGTATTATTTTAGTTTAATTTTTAGGTCCATTAGATTAATTTTATATTTTATTTAGGTTAAGGTGTACATTAAGTCCATTAATTACCCCTTACCTATACCACTTTAGCATATTTAATCAAATAATTATGAGCCAATGTATGACATAAAACCACAAGAAATTTAAATCAACAATACATCCTAGGAAAGAAAGGTACCTAATGCAATTGGCTCCTAATTAATGATTAATTAAGCTAAAGGATTTTTCAAATGGACTATACACTTTGCAAATCCTATGTAATCCTATGTTAAGAAAGAGAGGGAAAATCACATAACACATTTTATACTATTCATTTGCATGCTCATAAGTAATTATAAATAGCATAGCTTTTCATTTTGTAATGTTTTACTTATAAGTTTTGAAAATAATTTTGAGTTTAGTAGTGATAATAGCCATTCATATTCTTACTTTAGCCAAAACATGCAATTTGACATAAAGAAAATATTTCATTTTTAATTTGATTTTTCAAAAGACATGAATGCATGATTTTCATATGACATACACATTTAGCATGCTAGGAAAGAAATAAAGTGATGCAAGCATGTAATTTCATTCACTCTAATTAATTCCTAAAGGCAATCCCATGGAATAAGATTATTTAAAGTGAATCAAAGTTATTTAAAGAGACTTTCATTTTGTTTTGAGCTTGATTTGAATTAGGAAAGTGTGAAAAGATTTACTGGTCCTAACCCATTCCCACATGTGTGTATTGTTTTAGTTTAATTTTTAGGACCATTAGATTGATTTTATATTTTGTTTAGGTTAAGGTGTACATTAAGTCCATTAATTACTCCTTACCTACAACACTTTAGCATATTTAATCAAATAATTACGAGCCAATGTATGACATAAAATCACAAAAAATTTAAATCAGCAATGCATCCTAGGAAAAAATGGTACCTAATGCAATTGGCTCATAATTAATGATTAATTAAGCTAAAAGGTTTAATTTAAGACTTTCATAACCCTTCCCACACATGTGGATTAGGTATAATTTTCTTAAACTACTTAGGTTATTGAATACCTAAGCATCTACCCAAGAAGGAAGTGATTGAATTATGGAATGTTTTGAAAATTTTATCAAGTAAATTAACCAGGTCATTAGTGGATTAGCCCTTAATTAAGCTTAGATTAAGGAAGGAGAGGGGTTTAGGGAATGACTTGGGGAAAATACCCCAAACTCATTCCATAAACCTCCTCTTCACCTAAAAAAAGTTTAATTAACTTAATCAAGGAATTCAACCATTATTCACATGCTTAATTAAGCTTAATTATATTAAGGGAGTGATTAAGGATTTATTAATTAATTTCTTAGATTAACTCATTAATAAATTCTAAGAAAATTAGGGGAGGTAGAAGTTATCCCAATAAATATGCCTGAGAAGTTTGGAATTAATTAATGAAGAGTAATTAGGGTTATTAAATTTTTAAATAAATCTTAATTAAGAAAAATCTATTGTTCAAATTTAATTAGAAATAATTTTATGGGATTGACCTCTAAATTATCTTTAAAATGAAACTAAGTTTGTATTTTTTTTTTTCTACAATTAGTTATAAATTTAAGAAGTTTCAGTTGATTTAAGTGATTTTTATGAAGTTTGTTAATTTATTTTATTAAAATAAATCATTGAAACTCAAAATTCAATATCTTTTAATCCAAAGGTCCTTTTGACTTGAAACTTTTATGGTAGGTGTATTTTAACATCAATTTTAATCTCTGAAAATTTCAACTTAATATCACATGTATTTTTGATTTACTTAATGAAATTTGATTTTTTACTAAAACTTAAATTAGGCTCAAAATATTCAATAAAATTTGGAGATTTTGGGTTTGTTAGATTTCTCTCGAAAAGATGAATACAATGAGCCATTGTTTACAATTTTATGCTGAAGTATTAGGTGATTTATATACTTTTTAAAATCAAAAAAATCTAATTTTCTTAACAATCAACACCATACGGCGATGGCGGCTCGGCGCCACTGTGATGCGATTGGATCGGTGCCATGGCATGGGTGAGCCACTCGGAGCCATGCAATTTGCACGTGGAGCCTCATCAGCTTTCGAGCGAGAATCCACATCAACAGCGTTGACTGCGACGCACAGTTTGACCTAGACCATCCGATTGTCGATCGGATAGCTCAGATCAAATTGCGCAATCCAGAGGCTAGGATCGTGCGATCTGAGCAATTCGATCGCGCTAACCATGGGGTCGGCGTCATGCATCGGCGATTTGAAGGCGGATGCATCGTCGAAGGCCGAATCACGTAACCAGATGCATCCAGGTTCGGATCGGGGCGACTCTCTATCGGCGGTGAGCGGTAAAATGAGATATTCTAAGTAAAAACTTATCCAAATGGACTCATTTTCACGTTGATTCACACCAAAAAAACTTCTATTTTCTAATTGGGATGATTTAAAGTAAAAAAATGCAGGATTATCTAGGGTAAATTCTTAAAAATCATGCAAAAAAGCATCACAAATGAAGGATCCTAAGGCCTACTATGATTTTTTTGAAAGTTACCTCTGGGGATGATTTTCGGTGGCGGTGATGACCCGAGCACATTGTTGAGTGGGGGAAGAGGCCTTGGAATGAGCTTGGATCTTTGCCTTCACATCAAAATGAAGTTTCCACCAGTAATCATTATTTTCTCGCCAAAATCCACTTAGTTTTGGAGTATTTCTCTCTGAAATGAAGTGGACGTGATTTCCAATGGGTTTAAGAGCTCTAGGAGGAGGAGAATGAGAGGAATGGGTGAATTCTTCAGCCTCTAATGCCTTGGAATGAAAAGTGAACTAAAATCTCTCTTTGTTTTGAATTTTTTGCTCCAACCCCTTGTCATTTGGCTTGGGGTGATTGGGAATGGAAGAGAATCATCCTAGGTGGCTCACTTTGGTTGGCTAAGGCATGGAAAGTGGCTATCATGAAGGATAAATAGGTGTCCTAGCCAAGGGGGGTAAGAGTCCTTCATGCTAAGTGTTCCAATGGGAGAGGTGAGGTGATTTCACCTCCCCATGATTCATGGCTGCCCCAACCACTCCTTGGGTCAAAAAAGCAGTGTCCTTTGTGCTTATGTGGACCAATGGATGAGTGCCAAGTGGCCAAGGAAGAGAAATGACCACTTGGGCAAGTGCCTTTTCTCATGGGATGCCCTTGACCCAAAGGCAAAGTGGTCATTTGGCATTGAATTTAATTTGAGCAAATTTGAAAAGAGTCAAAAGTAAGTTGGACTAAAATTCATGTCATTTGGAATTCATTTGGTTTAATTTGGGTGAATTTGATCAATTTGGGTCAAATTGGGTCAAAATGGGTTAGGTTGACTAATTGGTCAAATTAGGTCAAACCAAGAGTTGGGTCAAGTTCAAATGACTATTTGGATTGCATTGGTTCAATTGGTTTTAATCAATTTGGTCTAATTTGAATTTAATTTGGATTTTGGCCAATTTGATCCTTAAGGTCAAATTTGGGCTAAGTTGACCAATTTGACCCAATTAACCAATTTGCTTGAATCATGGCTTGGTTTGGGTTTGGTTGATCATTTAGAATATATTTCAAGCTTTGGTTTCAATCAATTTTGGTTTGATTTGATTTTGGCTTGATTTGACCTTTTAGGTCAAATTGGGCTAAGTTGGGTTAAGTTGACCAATTGATCAAATTGGGTTAAATTGAGGCTTTGGTCAAGTTCAATAATCAATTTTGAGTGAACTTGAGCCATTGGTTGCAATCAATTTGATTTAGGTTACAATTTAGCTAGTTTAGGCTCATGTGGGTTAAAGGGTTGACTTGGTCAATGGGCTAGGTTGACTTGGTTTGACTCAATTCATGATAATTGATTAACCTATGATGATCAACAAACATGGCATAAAGTTTGGATTGGCTTATTTTACTTTGATTTGAATTTAATTGAATTTAATTTTGATTCATGCAGATCAAATTAGTCATTTTACATCAAGTGAGCCAATTGGGTTTAGTTGGCTTGATCAAGGCTTGATTCAAGTTTGGTTGAACTCACATATGAACTTGTGATGGAAATATAAATCCATTTGCAAGTGATTTAGAGTCAAATGAGTTTTGATTCATTTGACAATTTTAAGTCAAAAGGGTGAATATGGGTTTGACTTAGGTTAGCTTGATTTTGATTTGATGATTAAAATTTGTGTTTATATTTGGATTCATGATTGAAGGATTGATTGAATCATGAAGAAAAATCAAGGGTTTGGCTTGATTTGAGTTTGATTTGGCTAAGTTCATGAATTTGACTTGAAAGGCTTAGGTTAGATTTTGGTTCAATTTGAGTTTGAGTTTTGAATTTGATTTTGGATATTTGAGTTTATATTTTATTTATATTTATGAATATAAATGAGAATATAAATTGGTTATGAGAAAATTTCTTGAATTTGAATTGATTTGGATTTAATTTTAGCTAAGTTCATAATGAGAAATCAAAGAGACTTAGGAAAGATTTTTAGAATTTGATTTGGATTTTGGATTTAGCTCTAGTTATTTGAATTTATACCTCATTTATATTTATGAATATAAATGAGAATATAAATGGGTTGTGAGAAATTTCTTGAATTTGAATTGATTTGAATTTGATTTGAGCTAAGTCCATAGGATGAAGTCAAAAGGGCTTAGGAAGGATTTTGGAATTTGGAATTCAACTATGGGTTTCAATCATTTGGAATGGATTCATGATTTGGTTTGGTATTGAAGTTGATTTGAGTTTGGAGTTTGGCTTGAAATATGGAAGTGAGGATTTGGTTCAAGCAATAGGGTAGACAAATTTTCTAACACCCTTAAGGCATGACTTATTCCTATGGCTAACTCTTCTAAGTCTCCAGGGTTAGGTTTAGTGTTCACTAATCACTAGAAGTTTCTTAAGACTAAGGAACTCTTAGTGTCTAAGAGGGTTCCTATGTCTAAGATGGAGGGGTTGAGAGCTCATTCTAAAAATGAGGTCAATAAAGAGCGTCCAATATGGTGTGGGTGATATCAGGACATATTGGTGTTGGCACGATCAACAACAGCCTGACTAAGAAATGATCTACCCCCAACCCAAGGTGTAGGAAGGATCAAGAGCTTAGTGCAATGTGACTCTACTTATGCCAACAATATAAGAGAGTGAAGGAGGAATCCACTAGGGACTGAGTATGTGAACCTTCCACTAGGTGAAAAAGTTCAAGAAATCCAAAAAGGGATGAGAGGTTTGGTTTGATTTGAATCTCATTAGGGAGAAATTGATTTGATTTATTTCATTGTTTAGTTGTGTTTATTTTGACTCCATCGGGGATAGAAAATGAACTCTCCACTGGGGGGAGCATGTTCAAGTCATCCACTAGGGAAGAGAGGTTGTGAAATTCGCTAAGGTATTTGAATTCTAGATCCGCTGGGAGAATTAAAAAGGTTTGCATCTCACCGAGGAGAAGCAGATTGTTTAATTGATTGATTATTTTGATTTGACTCCACTGAGGCAGGCGGGTTGAATTTGTTTCAGATTTTTAAATTTTAAGATGACTCTTGTTGATCTGATGATGATGCAGTAGAAATGTTGGCTGGCTTAACGATTTACCAATCCAAATGAGTAGTCTACCAACCACATAGTATGACTAGCCAACCAAAGGAATTATCTTTCAGTGTGCAGCAACTGTACTAGGAAGAAAGCGTAGTAGACATACATCCTCCAAAGTAGAGATCGATTCTTTGGGGTGATCATTGGCGAAACATTGAACGACCTAGGTCTATTGAGTGAATGTCACTGGGGGACTTAAATCAGCTCAAAGATAGTCAAGATTAATTTTTTTTTAGTTATTTTTAATGGATCTCATTGGTTTGTGATGTATTGTACTGAGTAGGGGCCGTGGTGGCCTTAATCCAGCTCAGATTTACTAATCCAAAGGGAGTAGCCTACTAGCCACATAATAAGACTATCCAACCAAAGGAGTGTGCCTTTTGATTTGTAATAGTTGATTCAAGGAAGAAAACATGGGGACTCACATCTTCCAAAGCAAAATACTGTTGGAGTGACACATTAGCAAAATAACATGTCAACTCGACCTAGGGCTGACTATTGAGTGAATGTCGTTAGGGGACTTAAATCAACTCAAAGATAGTCAAGATTAATTTCATTTTTTAGTTATTTTAATGGATCCTATTGGTTTGTGATGGACTGCACTGAGTAGGGATCATGGTGGCCTTAATCTAGCTCAGATTTAGCAATCCAAAGAGAGTAGCCTACTAGCCACATAGCAGGACTATCCAACCAAAGGAGTGCGCCTTTCAGTTTGTAATAGTTGATTAGGGGAAGAAAGTATAGGGACTCATATCTTCCTGAATAAAAGACCGTTGGAGTGATACATTAGCAAGGTAACATATCAACTCAACCTAAGGTTGACTATTGAGTAAATATTATTGGGGACTTAAATCAGCTCAAAGATAGTCAAGATTAATTTCATTTTTTAGTTATTTTTAATAGATCTCATTGGTTTACGATGGATTGCACTGAGTATGGGCCGTGGTGTTATTGATCTAACATAGATTTACCAATCCAAAGCAAGTAGCTTCCAGGCCGAGGGGAGAACCATCCAACCAAAGGGGTACCTTTTGATTTATAGTAGCTAATCTAGGAAAAAAAGCTCGGGGACTCACATCTTCCACTACAAAAGACCACCAAAAGGACACATTAGCGAGGTAACATGTCAACTTGACCTAGGGCTGCCCGTCAGTAGTAGACTTACATCTTCCAAAGTGAAATGACAGTCGTGGTAACCTATTGATAGCAAATAAATTGAACCCACCTAAGGGTGACTACGGAGAGAGTGCCGACCAGGGGACTTATCTCAACTCAGGTAGTCAGGTAATTCATATAGGGAGTTCTACTCACACTGCCATAAAGATAGGATGTCTGCTTGGGACATGGGGCCCTCTGGGGACTTGAGTTTCTAATCCACAAGCAAATTAATTTACTTATTTTATTTTGTTTGTTTATCTTGGACCTTGTTGGTTTGCGAGGATCATAATGAGAAGAAGCTCATATTAGCCTAGACTTATCTTAGTTTTACAGAACCAAGGGAGAATATGCGCATCCGTTGAACAAATTCTCCAACCACAGGGGTGGCTACTAGGAAAGGGGGACTGTCCAATCCAAAACTAACCCGGGTAGTGTCTAAATGGGGTCAGAAAGGACATGGTCTAAGTAGAGTGCCCGCAAAGGATGGGGCCACTAAAGGTTTTATCCAAAACCCTGGAGAAGATGGCATGACTAGTCATATATCAAATAAGTATTCGATGTCCAACTCAAGGAGAAAGCTCGGAGACTCATATCTGTCAAGAGTGGTGTACCCACCGGGTAAGTCGCTGTCAGCATAGCGAACATCAACCAACCTAAGGTGTCCATCGGTTTGTGACAATCAGCTTACAAAGAAAGCTCGAGGACTCACTTTCTCCTATTGTGAAACTGATTGTCGGGATAATCTTTCATCAACTCGACAGGTGTCATCCGACCTAGGACGACTACTAAGTGAATGCCACTGGGAGACTTGTATCAACTCAAATGTAGTCAAGAGGAAAGGAGCCTCTGGGGGGGACTTATCCTAGACCTTGAATATACTTAACCTAGTTAGCGCATGATGGCTAGTTCAAGAAGAAATCTCAGGGACTCGCATCTTCTTAAACAAAGTCAACATGAGGTAGCTTACAAGCTATGCAGTGAAGCTTACAAAACTAACAAGGTGCTCATTGGTTTGCAATGGGCAAGTCAGGAAGAAAGCGTGGGGACTCGCATCCGTCTGACAAGTGACCACTAGGATGATAGACTAGCGAGGTAGCATGTCAGCCTGACCTAGAGCAGCTAATGAGTGAGTGCCACAGGGGGCTTGCTCCCACACCAAAATAGTTTGAGATGAAAGATATTATTTGTTGTTATCTTTATTCTTGAGGGAATAGGATGCCTCTTGGGTTCTCTTACACCTACCCTAAATGTGCTAGAGAATTTGATGAAATGGTGCCACGAATGGCAGTTGTGATCCCACTAAGAAAAGATGTTGCTTGGGTTCTCTTACACCTAACTTAGTTGTGCTAGTTGAAATAGGATGCCTCTTGGGTTCTCTCACACCTATTCTAGTAGCATCAAGGAATGTGTTTAATTTTGTGTTTGTGTTGTGAAAGAAGGATAGGCTGCCTCTTGGGTTCTCTTACACCTAACCTAAAGACAAGCAAATAATGCTTCGAATGAAGAAAAAATTTTTGAAGAATTAGAATGAAATTTTGTTCTTTTAATGATAATTATTTTCAAACATGTTTTTATGGGTAATATTTCTTCAAATAGTGCCCATTGATTGGAAGCATCAGGTGTTTCCCTTTATAATTGATAAGTTGATAAGATCCTCCCTAGTAGGCCTTCTCTATAACAAAAGGGTCTTCCCAAGTGGGTTCAAACTTGCCTCCCATCTTTTGATGGGTAACAATTGGCCTCCTTAGGACTAGAACAAGTTCTCCTACTTGGAAAATTCTAGGGCGAACGAGCTTATTATTGGCTTAGTATAACTCGAGGTTCTGGCACGCCCATAGGCGTCTCTCCTACCATAGTGGTTTAAACTATTTTCCATCCTTTGAAGCACCAGAGTAGGCTTTTCAACAATCAAAGTAGAATCTTGATTTGGAAATTTTTGAGATAGACTAATTTTGAAAGAGTTTAAACCAAATTAAGCTTTTCTTCTCTTGGATTGAACCTTGGAGGCTGCATCTTTGATGTCACTTCAATTTCTTTTGGATTCATCTTTGTTATACCATGATGTTTTACTACAAGCCTTAGAGACTCCCCCAAAGTGATCCTTGTTGCATGTTCTATGGAATTCAACTTCAAACTGTAGCATCATAACCAATTAAAGAAAACTACTCAAATCGTAAAGATGGTCGCCCTCTTTTAATCCTGGTGATTAGAGAAAGGCATAATCTTATAGCGGTAAACTTCAATGGAAATGATAAGTGAAAATGACTTCTCATCCTCTGGCATCATTCGACCCATCCTTGAATGAGGAGACCGCATGCAAAGAGGTTATATCCTTTATCAAATTTGAAGTAGGCGATGTGAATACCTAACTGAAATTTTCTGAATCGTGCATGTGCAAATTTGAATATCCTTCACATTTGACTGGGAATGACAACATCTTTCTTCTTTAATAAGGTTGACTTCAAACTTTGATATTCTTCTTGATGCAAATGTTCACCTCAAAGTTTGCAAAGTGGGAAAGGCAATGGGTTCAATTGAGTTTGTAGATGCTTACCTTTATAGATGTAATGGGCACTTCATTATGATCTTAAGTAAAGCAGTCTTTAAACTACAAAAGTAACCTAACCAAGTCATTGGTATTTTCTTTCGATTTATATATGGATGTTGGGAGGTGGGTGGACTACCTTTATATTCGAGGTTAATCTCTTAAAACTCATTAATTGAAGATTTAATTTTCTTCTCAACTTTGGGGAGTGCATCCCATACTTGAGAGTCTTCAAGATTCTTTAAGCAAAGTAGGTAGACTAGGCAAAAGATGTTCTTATTGCTCTATTTGAAGGTTTGTCTACAACTACTGAATCTTCTTTTGAATTTGAAGAAAGAGATATGAAGTGGAAATTTGATATCTCATAATACATATATATCTTTTTTGTTAGAGGTTAGTAGCAACTCTTAACTTCTAATCCTATAATAATATCATGAGATAGTAGATTTGGAGTTAATGTGCACACATACCTACTAAGTTTCTAGTCATATCATGCATGAATCATCCTTTTAGATCTTTTTGTTTTATTGTTATCTCCTCCAAAGACTTGTCAAAAGTAGACTCAAAACTTATTTTTTTATTTACACCTCGTACACATGATTCATCTTTTGGATTCCAAATCAATGTACATTATTGGTGCTCTACCTTCTCTCTCTCTCTCTCTCTCTCTCTCTCTTTTCATTTCATTTTTCTTTTCTCTTTTCTCTTTTTATTTTATTTAATTTTTCTTTTTCTTTCTTTTTTGAGTCTTTGTTTATATTGTGTTCTTTGGAGGAGATTGTTTGTATTTCTTTTCACCAGGATGTTCTATGTTGAGTATGACTTCAGGAGATTGCCACTAACTGAGCAAAGAAGAATCAGGTTAAGCTCCAATCAAACACTTTTCTTTCTCCTTAGAATAGGTGAAGATGCACTCATTATTTAGATTAGTGGGCAACCTTCCAAAATAGCTTGAGACCTTAAGGTTAACCTTCAGAACAATGGTGTTCTTATTTTTGATTGTAAGGTATATTTTAAGAAGGATTTAGAATTTAATTATTTCCAATGCTAGGTTTGCTTCTTCTTATGGTGTTGATCAAAGTGCTAAGTCCCTGCTGCTACAACAATTGGCTTCTGTGATATCTTCTGAAAGAGAGGTAGAATTGATGTCCACCTACTCTTTTATAATGCCCAAAGTTTCTTATATTGGATTTGATGATTCTAACTTTTTATTGATAGTGACAGCCCGAAAGTTTTAGAATGAAAATGTCTCTACCCGAGTTGGAATCCTTGAAGACATCAAGTCCATCGGTACCACTATTTTAAGGACCACGATCATTATTGTGATTATCATTTTGAGAGTTGTCTTCTTTTGGGAATTAGGATTCAAGTTATTTGAGTCATACTTATCTAGAATGGATAAGACATACTCAAAAATCCTTATTAATCCTGTTCTTGACTCTTGAACGAACTTTTATGGCCTTTGTCCTTTGGTGAGGGAAACTCAGAATCAAACTGTAGGTCAAGCTAGGGAAGTGGCTTCTTGCCTGTCACCTCCTCTCCACTAACAGTCATGAGAACTAGAATCTCTGCATTATTGAAAAGAGAACCATATAGGCCTTTGCTCGAATGTTGTTGATTTGAATTGTTAACTTGATTTGATTGTTAGATTGGAACCCTCATTTAACAGATTTAGGTATGCTAAATGGGGTTCCAAATGTTGGAGAGATTTTCAATTTCTGGAGGAGAGACCTCAAATTTGACTTAAGTATAGAACCCACATTCAATATATTTGGGTATGTTGAATGGGGTTTAAGCATTTTGGAGAGACTTTTGATGCTTCCATTAGTTCATATTTGAATTTAATTTTTGATTGTTGGGGACCCTTCATTTAACAAATTTGAGTATGTTAAAGTAAAGGGTCAATTGATTTTATTTGATTTGTGATTTTGGAATTTACTCGCTTAGCAAATTTGGGTATGCTAAGTGATGTGTTTGAAAACAATTTTATTCTTCTTTTGTTTGTTTGCTTATGATGTGAATCATGTGTGAATTTGAAAGTGGATATTTACTTAGCAAATTTTGGTATACTAAATAAAGTCCAAGTATTTTTATTTTGTTGAAAAGAGGATCCTTACTTAGCAAATATCGGTATGCTAAATAAAGGACCCAAATGTGTTTTATTTTTATTTTGATTTGAAAAAGAGGATCTTTAATTAGAGAATTTGGGCATGCTAAATGAAGAATCCAAATGTGTTTTGATTTTTGAGATTTTTGAAAAGAGGATCCTTACTTAGCAAATTTGGGTATGCTAAATAAAGAATCCAAATGTGTTTAATTTTTGTGATTTTGATTTTTGAAAAGGGGATTCTTTACTTAGCAAATTTGGGTATGCTAAATAAAGGATCCAAATGTATTTGATTTTTATTTTTATTTTTTTTTTGAAAAGAGGATCTTTATTTAGCAAATTTGGATATGCTAAATAAAAGAAATCCAAATGTGTTTGATATTTTGATTTTGATCTTTGAAAGGAGGATCTTTTCTTAGCAAATTTGTGTATGCTAAATAAAGAATCCTAATATATTTGATTGTAATGTTTTGACTTTGCAAGGAGGGATATTGACTTAGCAAATTTGGGTATGCTAAATAAAGTCCAAATGCATTGTTAGTTATGGCATTTTGATTTCGAAAAGAAGGATCTTTTTTTAGCAAATTTGGGTATGTTAAATAAAGGATCCAAATGTGTTTTGAAAAAAAAGAAACTCTTACTTAGAAAATTTGGGTATGTCAAATAGGTTTCAATTATGTTTTATTGCTTTTTGAAAATATGGAAATTTCAACTTAACACATATGGAATGTGTTGAGTGGAGTTTCAAATGGTGTGGTTTTGTTTGAAGGTAAAGCCTTCATCCAAAAAGTTTGGACATATGGAATGAAGAGGTTTATCTTCAAACTTGAAATTCTTAAAAAAGGGGAGAAACTCCAACTTCAACATATGTAATATATATTGAAATGGAGTTTAAATTTTGTGATGTGATTTTATTTGAAATTAAAATCTTCATTCAATAAATTTAGGTATATTAAATGAGTATGTTCATTTGTACTTTTGAAAAAAGATGATCTTAGATTTTGTTTTTGGAAATGAT
The DNA here is from genome assembly GCA_021442155.1 of Cymbidium sinense. Classification (NCBI taxonomy): domain Eukaryota; kingdom Viridiplantae; phylum Streptophyta; class Magnoliopsida; order Asparagales; family Orchidaceae; genus Cymbidium; species Cymbidium sinense. The sequence goes on from CM038220.1 coordinate 108,301,832, forward strand.
ATCTTCATCCAATAAGTTTAGGTATATTGAATGAGAATGTTCATGAGTGCTTTTTGAAAAGATGATGTTTTTATAAAGGATTTATTTTTATTTGCTTTTAGAATGAACCTTTCCTTATCATAGAAAGGGTAAGGAGGAAGTCTTTAGTTTTTTTTTTTTATTAAATTTTTATTTTCACCTATTGGGGAACCCAACAGGGGTTTTAAGACCTACATGGAATGAAGTTCTAAAATCTAAAAGATGTTGGCTAGCTTAGCTTAAGGATGAAATAAACTAAGTGCCAATAGAAGGAAAGATAGTCTCAGGCTTATACAAAGTACAAATTCACTTTTAATACTTAGAGACAATGATCATTTATCAAAGATGGAGAGAGGAACCATCCTCAGCGGAGTCGCCAGAAAAATATATGGTGAAAATATTTTTGCCTTCATCGATCCTTTGAAGAAGATAAATGAAAATAGAAATATATGCCTTTAGTTGGGACACCGCATAGATCCGCAGATGTTCTTATTAGGGTGATCGGGTATGACATTGAGGAGAGGTGTACTATCTCAAAAGATAGAAGTCACCACTCTACAATGGACCTAATCACCTGAATAAGGACTCCTAAGGACTATGGGTCTTCGTATGTACCAAAGATTCTTCCCTACTTTACATGGAAAAATAAAGCAAGGTTTATTTTAAATCGGGTTCATTAAGTTTCCCATGGAAGCAAGCCCCATAGTTAATTACATCTTAAGAAATGAGATTCCTTAAGAATACTCTCGATTAAGGTAAATAATCATTGTCTCTAAAGATTTTAAATATAGGATTATCAATCAATTAATTTAATTTTTAGAAGATCAAGTGGGATTGATCAAGAGGAGAGAGTTATTATCAAAACCAAAGAAAGATGAGTAGGAGATGCTTGTGATACTAGGAAGCCTAGTAAGCATCTCAAACTATCCTATGGTTGGGCTTTATATTTTTGAAGTTGAAGAGAATTATTTATTTGAGTTAAATTTTTATTAGAAATCTGGGCTTACAATTTCCATGAGATCATGGAAATGCCTAAGAGGTGAGGATTATGTTCTTGTAGCCATAAAGGGAAGAAGCAACCTCATCCTAAATTTAGGGAGCTTTGGGGGCTAAATATAAAAAAAATGGGTATATGGTTTACCCCCATAAGAGAGGATAAATCCCCCGACTATTTGGACTTACAACCACCTAAGGGTGGCCGCCAACTAACTCCTCCTACAATTTTAAATACATGTAGGCAAGTCATATGCTTTTGCAAGATAGCTAAGATGTTGTTTGTTTAGAAGGAGACTAAGTCCTTAAACACACTCCCTAAGAGACTAGATCATGTAGGGAATGAGTAATGACTTAAATCTAATACAAAGTTTTCATATGTTTTATTTTCATTTTTGGACAATTCATTTGACTCAGGCTATAGGATTCATATGCCTAATGCATGAGAAATTAGATTATGGGCCAAAATCAGCTAGAAAGGAGGTGTGTTTTCACCATGGCTCTCAAAGGTCAAGCCAAGTTTCCTTGCACGGGTGGAATCCCTCCAAATCAAGAGTAAAATAATATATTTTTTATGTATGATGTGAGAAAGAAAATACAACATCCAGCTAAGGGGTTGCTAATTCTTTTATCTTGATTTATAACCTAAGCTTTAAATGAGGTTATGAGTTATTAATTTTTAGTTTTGAGGGGATTAATTTGATAGAAGATTTATTTTTCCCTATGAGCCTAATCGTCATCCAGGCCATACATCAAAGTAAATAAGAAATTAGGAAACATGCCATCTTGATGCACAAGCTAAACAAACATCAAACATTTTATAAAGTAAGCGCAAAAGAATAAGAGGCCATTTGTGATCGAGCTCCACCACAAAAAATAAATTGGTAGTCTACCCAGATTACAAATGAATTACAAAAAAAAAAGGAATTCATGTTATGTGAGGTCTTCATTCTTCTTTTTTTTCTTTCTTCTTTCTTCTTTCTTCTTTCTTCTTTCTTCTTTTGATTCCTTCTTTGGACGGTTGGAATGTGGATGCTCCAAAGGCTTCACATGATACATAAGATATAATCTTATAACCAATGGTCATCCTAATCCCCCATAACAATCATTCCAAAATCTTAATTGCAAAATTACATGAAAAGGGAAAAAGTAAATCTAACTAAAATCTGTAAAATAAAGATTAGCTAAACAAACCACACATTCCCAAGCATGTATATAAATAAATTGGACTTAGCACCCCACACATGGGTAACCAAGTCCACCTAGCATATTTTGGATTATGCTTAGGGGTATAAGCAACCTACACAGCAAAAGAAATTATATTTTTATTACAGTGCCCCTTAAGCACAATCCCCTGCAAAAGACAATGATTAGACTAAATCTTCCTACCATTCATTCTATGCACATATACCCTAACATCCAGAATCACATCATAAAATAAAAGCAAACTTTAAATCATGTACCGCCCTAACATAGGACTAGCAGTGGTGACTTAGGCTAATTTGTGTGTTTTAAAAGGTTTGTGTGGTGTGCTTAGCTAAGCTTTAAGGTTTAGATTTTCTAAGTATGAAATGTTTAACTTAGAGGATGGTTTCAATTTAAGTTGTTTAGTTTATTTGGGTTAATTTTAGTTGATGATTTTATTTGGTTTGAATGAACCTACTAAATTACTAAGTGTTTTAAAGAGAGGAAAAGAGAAGAGAACTTCTCTTTCATCCCTACCCTAAGTGATTTATAAGGTAGATTCATTAATAATTTTTTAAATTTAGTGAATATTTTATCATGTGTTTTAACTAATCCAAAATTTAGATTTTCCCTAAATAAACCTATTCAAAAATAAAGGCATTTTGAGATTAAGTAAAGTGAATTACTATCGCAAAATACACAACATTTTATTTATTTCCCACATGTGTATCATGCACATGAATGAATCCTGAGCATATCTATATATGTGATGCAAGTATTTAGCACACCTTAATGATGAATGCCAAGAGAGGTTGCTTAAGGAAATTTGGAATGTTTCATGTATGCATGATTTTATTAAGTAGAAGAGAGTGAGTCTTTTATCCATTTTTCATATCCACATTTATAAGTATAAAAGATATAAGTAAGTACGGTGCCATTGTTAGCACCAGGGGTGTAAGGTACAAGACCTACTTAGGGCTACTTAAAGCCTCACAACCCCGGGATTGTCCAGACTAATATACCACTTTTTTTTAAATACATGTGTGTGTACAAAAATAAATGAATGGAAAGAGAATCATGCAAAAAAACTTTATGTTTGTTTGTTAAGTAGAAGAGAGTGACTCTTTTATCTATTTTTTATATGCACATTTACAAGTATAAAAGATAAAAGTGAGTACGGTGTCATTGTTAGCACAAGGGGTGTAAGGTATAAGACCTACTTAGGGCTACTTAAAGCCTCTCAATCTCGGGGTTGTCCAGACTAATATATCACATTTCTTAAATATATATGCATGTATAAAAAGAAATGCATGGAAAGAGAATCATGCAAAAAAGTTTATTTGTTTGTTAACTAGAAGAGAGTGACACTTTTATCCATTTTTCATATGCACATTTACAAGTATAAAAGATATAACTGAGTACAGCACTATTGTTAGCATCAGGGGTGTAAGGTATAAGACCTACTTAGGGTTATTTAAAGCCTCGCAACCCTAGGGTTGTCTAAACTAATATACCATCTTTCTTAAATACATGTGCATGTATAAATAGAAATGCATGAAAAGAGAATCATGCAAAAGGTTTATGTTTTTTTTTTTTTGATTGTTTAATTTATATGTGTGATGTGGAATTCCTTCTTGAGTCATGATATAGGAGGTTATAGGAATGGATTATAAAAAAGTGTTATGTTTTTTTTCAAATGGACTATACACTTAGCAAATCCTATGCAATCCTATGTTAAGAAAGAGAGGGAGAATCACATAACACATTTTATACTATTCATTTGCAAGCACATAAGTAATTGTAAATAGCATAGCTTTTCATTTTGTAATGTTTGATTTATAATTTTTGAAAATAATTTTAAGTTTAGTAGTGATGATAGCCATTCATATTCTTACTTTAGCCAAAACATATAATTTGACATAAAGAAAATATTTTATTTTTAATTTGATTTTTCAAAAGACATGAATGCATGATTTTCATATGACACACATTTAGCATGCTAGAAAAGAAATAAAGTGATTCAAGCATGTAATTTCATTCACTCTAATTAATTCTTAAAGGCAATCCCATGGAATAAGATTATTTAAAGTGAATCAAAGTTGTTTAAAGAGACTTTCATTTTATTTTGAATTTGATTTGAATTAGAAAAGTGTGAAAAGATTTGCTGGTCCTAACCCATTCCCACATGTGTGTATTATTTTAGTTTAATTTTTAGGACTATTAGATTGATTTTATATTTTATTTAGATTAAGGTGTATATTAATTCCATTAATTACCCCTTACCTACACCACTTTAGCATATTTAATCAAATAATTATGAGCCAATATATGACATAAAATCACAAGGAATTTAAATCAGCAATGCATCCTAGGAAAGAAAGGTATCTAATGCAATTGGCTCATAATTAATGATTAATTAAGCTAAAGGGTTTAATTTAAGTACTTTCATAACCCTTCCCACACATGTGGATTAGGTATGATTTTCTTAAGCAACTTAGGTTATTGAACACCTAAGCATATACCCAAGGAGGAAGTGATTGAATTTTGAAATGTTTTGAAAATTTTATCAAGTTAATTAAGTAGGTCATTAGTGGATTAGCCCTTAATTAAGTTTAGATTAAGGAAGGAAAGGGGTTTAGGGAATGACTTGGAAAAAACACCCCAAACCCATTCCATAAACCTCCTCTTCACCTAAACAAAGTTTAATTAACTTAATCAAGGAATTAAACCACTATTCACATGCTTAATTAAGCTTAACTACATTAAGAGAGTGATTAGGGATTTATTAATTAATTTCTCTGATTAACTCATTAATAAATTTCAGGAAAATTAGGAGAGGCGGAAGTCATCCCACTAAACATACTTGAGAAGTTTGGAATTAATTAATGAAGTCATTATAGAGTAATTAGGGTTATTAAGTTTTTTAAAATAAGCCACAATTAAGAGAATTACTTTTTTCAAATTTAATTGATTCTCCTGAATTATCTTTAAAATGAACCTCAGTTTATATTTTTTGAATTTTTCTACAATTAGTTATGAATTCATAAAGTTTCAGTTGATTTAAGTGATTTTTATGAAGTTTGTTAATTTATTTTATTAAGATAAATCATTTGAAACTCAAAATTTAATATCTTTTATTCCAAAGGTCCTTTTGACATGACATTTTTATGGTAGGTGTATTTTAACATTAATTTTAATCACTGAAAATTTCAACTTAATCTCAAATGCATTTTTTATTTAATTAATGAAATTTATTTTTTATTAAAACTTAAATTAGGCTCAAAATATTCAGTAAAATTTGGGATTTTAATTTTGTTAGATTCATCTCGAAAAGATTAATCCAACGAGCACTTATTTGTATTTTTTGGTTAAGTATTTTATTTTCTATGAATTTTGAAGTTTCAGGTAATTTAAATAATTTTTTAAATAAGAAAATTTTGATTTTCCTACTTAACATAATCGCACCAAGCGGTGCTGCATGTGATTGACGCGCATCGTGATGAACGCATGCGCCATGCGTCAGCAATTGGCGCTGCGCGCCGCCTTTGCGAATCCACGCCGCTAGCCGACCGCAAAGTGTAGTTTGACTGACATCCGACGCCGACTGGAGGCCAAGATCGCACGATCTGAGCCGACCGATCACTCGAACCACGGGAGCGGACGATCCATAATGCATCAGGTGATCTGAAGGACCGGATCGTGCGATCAGTGCGCGATCCAAGCCATCCGATCTAAACCGCGAGATCGGACAGCTACTGCTATCCGGCGACTGTGAACAGTAAAAATGGGATATTAGGGAGAAAAATGAGAAATTCTAAATGTAAACTTGTCAAAATGGACTAGTTTTCTCATTGATTCATAGAAAAATTTCTATTTTCTAATTGAGATGATTTAAAGTAAAAAATGCAGGATTATCTAGGATAAATTTCTAAAAATCATGTGAAAAACCATCACAAATGAAGGATCCTAAGGCTATCTATGATTTTTTTGAAAGTTACCTCACCGAGGATGATTTCCGGCAGTGGAGATGACCCGAGCATGCTGAGTGGGGGAAGAGGCCTTGGAATGAGCTTGGATCTTCGCCTTCATGTCGAAACAAAGTTTCCACCAATTATCATCATTTTCTCGTCAAATCCACTTAGTTTTGGAGTATTTATCTCCAAAATGAAGTCGTTATTGCCAATGGGTTTGAGAGCTCTAGGAGGATAATGAGAAGAATGGGTGAATGATTCCGTCTCTAATAGCTTGGAATGAAAAGTAAATGAAAATCTCTCTTTTTAAAAAATTTTAGCTCCAAACCCTTATCATTTGGCTTGGGGTGGTTGGGAATGGAAGAGAATCATCCTAGGTGGCTCACTTTGGTTGGCTAAGGCATGAAAAGTGGCTACCATGAAGGACAAATGGGTGTCTTAGCCAAGGGGAGGTGAGAGTCCTTCATGTCAAGTGTTCAAATGGGAGAGGTGAGGTGATTTCAACTCCCCATGAGTCATTGCTGCCCTAACCACTCTTGGATTACAAAATCAATGTCCTTGGTGCTTATGTGGACTAATAGATGAGTGTTAAGTGGCCAAGGAAGAGAAATGATTACTTGGGCAAGTGTCTTTTCTTATGGGATGCCCTTGACCCAAGGGAAAAGTGGTCATTTGGCATTGAATTTGATTTGAGCAGATTTGAAATGATTCAAAAGTAAGTTCGACCAAATTTCATGTCATTTGGAGTTCATTTGGTTTAATTTGGGTTAATTTGACCAAGTTGGGTCAAATTGGGTCAAAATGGGTTAGGTTGACTAATTGGTCAAATTGCATCAAATCAAGAGTTGGGTCAAGTTCAAATGACTATTTATATTGCATTAGTTCAATTGGTTTCAATCAATTTGATTCAATTTGAATTTAATTTGAATTTTGGGCAATTTGATCCTTATGGTCAAATTTGGGCTAAATTGACCAATTTGGCCCAATTGATCAAATTGGCTTGAATCATGGCTTGGTTTGGGTTTAATTGATCATTTGGAATATATTTCAAGCCTTGGTTTCAATCAATTTTGGTTTGATTTGATTTTGGCTTGATTTGACTTTTCAGGTCAAATTGAGCTAAGTTGTTGGGTTGACCAATTGGTCAAATTGGGTTTAAGTGAGATTTTGGTCAAGTTCAATAATCAATTTGGAGTGAACTTGAGCCATTGGTTGTAATCAATTTGGTTTATGTTATAATTTGGCTAGTTTGGGTTCATGTGGGTTAAAGGGTTGACTTGGTCAATGGGCTAGGTTGACTTGGTTTGACCCAATTCATGACAATTCATTAACCTATGATGATCAACAAACATGACATGAAGTTTGGATTGGCTTAATTCACTTTGATTTGAATTGAATTGAATTTTGATTCATGCAGGTCAAATTGGCCACTTTAGGTCAAGTGCGCTAATTATATTTAGTTGGCTTGATCAAGGCTTGATTCAAGTTTGGTTGAACTCATATATGGACTTGCGATAAAAATATAAATCCATTTGCAAGTGATTTGGAGTTAAATGAGTTTTGATTCATTTAATAATTTTAAGTCAAAAGGGTGAATATGGGTTTGACTTGGGTTAGCTTGATTTTGATTTGATGATTGAAGTTTGTGTTTATATTTGGATTCATGATTGAAGGATTGATTGAACCACGAAGAAAAATCAACAATTTGACTTGATTTAGTTTGATTTGGCTAAGTTCAATAATTTGACTTGAATGGCTTCAGTTAGATTTTGGTTGAATTTGAGTTTGAGTTTTCGATTTAGTTTTGGATATTTGAATTTATATTTTATTTTTATTTGTGAATATAAATGAGAATATAAATGGGTTATAAGAAAATTTCTTGAATTTGAATTTATTTGGATTTGATTTGAGCTAAGTCCATAATGAGAAATCAAAGAGACTTAGGAAAGATTTTTGGAATTTGATTTGAATTTTGGATTTAGTTTCGATTATTTGAATTTATACCTCATTTATATTTGTGAATATAAATGAGAATATAAATGGGTTGTGCAAAAATTTCTTGAATTTGAATTGATTTGAATTTGATTTGAGCTAAGTCCATAGGATGAAATCAAAAGGGCTTAGGAAGGATTTTGGAATTGGAATTCAATCATGGGTTTCAATCATTTGGAATTGATTCATGGTTTGGTTTGGTATTGAAGTTGATTTGAGTGTGTAGTTTGGCTTGAAAGAAGAAAGTGAGGATTTGGTTCAAGCTATAGGGTAGACAAATTTTCTAACACCCATAAGGCATGACTTATTCCTATGGCTAACTCTTCTAAGTCTCCAAGGTTAGGTTGAGTGTTCACCTAATCACTAGAAGTGACTTAAGACTAGGAACTCTTAGTGTCTAAGAGGAGTCCTATGTCTAAGATGGAGAAGTTGAGAGCTCATTCTAAAAATGAGATCAACAATTGGTCGATTGGTTGACGCTACATTTTGGCATAAAATGCTAAGTTTTTTAGATGCTTACTCAAGTTACAATCAAATAAAAATAAACCCAATGAATGAAGAAGCCACATCTTTTCAAATAGATAAAGGTTTATATTATTATCAAGTTATGTCATTCAGGTTAAAGAATATTGGTGCTACTTATCAGTGCCTCATGAATAAGGTTTTCAAATACCTCTTAGGCCACACAATAAAGGTATATGTGGATGACATGTTAGTAAAAAGCTTGAAAGAATCATAACATATTTCTGACTTAGAAATATATTTTAACCTTCTTCAACATTATAACATGCAACTCAACCCAACCAAGTGTGCCTTTGGGGTAACGTCAGGAAAATTTCTTGAGTTCATGGTCACCCATCATGGGATTGAAGCTGATCCCAATAAAATCAGAGCTCTCAGAGATATGGCTCATCCAAGAAATATCAAGGAAGTTCAATGCTTAAATGGATGAATTACTGCCTTATCCCATTTCTTAGTTCATTCTGGAGATAAATACTTATCATTCTTTAAGATATTAAAGGGAGCTAAAAATAATAATTTTTAGTGGACTGATGAGTGTCAAGCTGCTTTTGAGCAACTAAGAGAATATTTAGCATCTCCATCCTTACTATCCAAACCTATCCAAGGAGAAATGTTATACTTATATCTTGCAGTCTCCTCCCACGCAATAAGCTCAATTTTAATGTGAGAGAAAAATATGATACAACGACCAATCTACTAAGTTAGCAAAATTCTCTCTGATATAGAAAGTCGTAATCCACTAGTAAATAAGATGGCTTTGTCATTAGTTTTCTCAGCACAAAAATTGCATCCATACTTCCAAGCTCACACCATTGGTGTTTATACCCATTTATCATTGATGGCCATTCTACAAAAATCGGAGGCATCTAGAAGGTTAATCAAGTGGTTCGTAGAATTGGGAGAGTTTGATATTCAATTTTTGCTCAGGCCAGACATAAAGTCTCAAGTACTCGCAGACTTTATAATTGAGTGCACTATCCCTACTCCAAACAAGCTATCCATTACACCTCTTTTCAGCTCCTCAATGGACCCTCTATGTTGATGGAGCTTCAAGAAACGGTGATTTCGGAGTAGGAATCTTACTTATTTCCCCCCAATATGAGACTTTAGAGTATGGACTTCACTTAAAATTATTTGCAACTAATAATTTGGTTGAATATGAGGCTCTCATCGCAAGGTCTTAAAACTTAATGATCTAAACTGACTCTCATCTTGTCGCCTCTTAGGTTGAGGGAGACTTTAATATTCATAATCCCCAGCTAGCATAATACCTCACCTTGGTGAGGTCACTTCTTGCCCATATCAAGACACATCAAATCATTCACATACTCTGAGAGAAGAACACTCGAGTTGATGCTCTCGCTAAGCTTACTACCTCTACTACTAGAGATCTATTTAAGAAAAGGTGTGTTGAGGAAATATATTTTCCTAGTATCTAAGGGTCATGGGTAATACAAGTAATTAATGAGATAAAGAAACCTTCGTGGATGGCCCTATCCTATCCTTTCTACCATAAGGGACCCTTCCTGAAGACCCAACTACTATAACTCATCTCCGAAGACAAGCAGTAAACTTTATTATTATTGGAGACAAACTATACAAACGATCTTTTTCTAGGTCATACCTCAAATGTCTCTCGCCATCAGAGACCGATTATGCATTAAGAGAGGTTCACTCTAGAATATGTGGAACACTTAAGAGGAAGGGTGCTAGCCCTTAAAATCATATGGCAGGAGTTCTATTGGCCTACGATGAAGCAAGACGCCTTGGATTTCATTAAAAAAATGTGTGAGTTATCAGTTTCACTCTAACCTCTCTCATACACCACATATAAAGCTCTCATCCCTTCAAATCCGATGACCTTTTGCTCAATGGGAATTGATATCATGGGACCTTTTCTAGTAGCATCAAGGTAATAAAAGTTGTTGTCGACTATTTCACTAAATGGGTGGAGGCTGAACCACTTGCTAAAATCACGGAGGCAAACGCTAAACAATTTATTTGAAGAATATAATATGTCGATTCGTCTTCCTATAAAAATCATCACCGATAATGAAACCCAATTTACTGGAAAAGTTATTACATCTTTTTATAAAGATCTTCACATTCAGGTGTTGCTTACGGCTGTAGCCCATCCTCAAACTAATGGGCAAAAAGCTGCCAACAGGACTATACTCAAAGGGTTAAAAATGTGCCTCGAGAAAGCTAAGGGCAATGAACCGAGGAGCTCTCCAATGTTCTTTGGGCTTACTGCACTACTTTGCGAACTCTAACTAATGAGACACCATATAATTTGTGTTTTGGCACAGAGGCTATTATACCATTAGATATCAGAATTCAAGTTCAAGAGTTCAATCATTCAATCATAATAATAATGAAGAAAAACCCTGACAGAACTTGGACCTACTCCCCAAAATGTGTGACATGGCCCTACTTTAGACTGCTTCCTACCACCAAAGAGTAGCTCATTACTTCAATAGAAGAGTGAAACCCCATCCCATCTCTGTCAGTGACTTGGTCATGCAAAGTCTTGAAGCTGCTGGCAAAGACCCTCAACACAATAAGCTCTCACCTCTTTGGGATGGCCCTTATGTGGTTACAGGTATGGTTAAGCCAGAAACATTTAAAGTCAAGGATCCGGAGGGAAAAATCTTACCTCGAACTTGGAACACAGAGAATCTCCAGAAGTATTATCAGTGATTCTTACTGCATAAATATTGCAACCTTTACTTTATCTCGTTTGTCATTTCCTCTTCAACTCATATCTTTATTAAATTATCTTATGATAATATTGTATCACTGACCTTATCAAAGTAATGAGTTTATGACTTTTTCTTCCAAGCTTGTTGCATATAAATAATATTTTTCATTTTATCCTCTCACTTGAGGAATGCACAACTCATGTTGTGTCTCATTTGGGGCATGATCAATCCCAAGGGGATTTGATTAGACCTCTTCCATACAGGTAAGAAGTCAAGTAACACTTTGACTAATACCTAGGATAAGTCAAAAAGTCCTTGGTTGACATTCCATAACTTCTTCCATACAGGTAAGATGTCAAATAATATTTTTACTAATGCCTAGGATAGGTCAAAAAATTGTTGGTGGACTTCCCATGACCTCTTCCGTACAGGTCAATGTCATCGAATAATATTCTAACCAATCACCCTAGATAGGTCAAAACAAAAAAGGAGAGCAAATCACTCAAAATTTTTAGTTTATTAATGTCATTGATAGCTCTAATATAATGATATAAGAAAGAATTAAAATTTTGGTTACAAGAGAAATAAAAATAAATAAAATGAAAGGAAATGCATCCTCAAGTGATACTATATGATATTAACATCATCCTCACCACTGGAAGATGCTCCCTTAAACTCACTTTCAACCCATTCATCTCCTGAATCTAGTGAAGGGTCTTCAGATACTTGGATGGGAGATAGATTCTCAATATTAGCCCTAATTTTGTGATGTACTAAGCGAATTTCTTTTAGGAACCCTCGGATAAAGCCTTCCTCTAAACATTGGTGTTCCAAGTCCTTCACTTCAACATCAAGAATATGATTACGAGCTTCTTGGATATGATCCTTGATAGCATCACGATAAGCTAGGGAGTTTTTAAATTCTTCCACTGCCTTCAAAAATATGACATTTGCTTCTGCTTCTTATATAATAAGCTTCTTCTCAGAAAGGCGATCCAATAATGCTTTCTTCTCCGGTTCAAGAGCCTTCTTTTCTACTGCAAATGCCTTGAGTCTTTTCTCTTTCTGGTGAGTCTCTGACATCACCCCAATCAACTCATCATGAGTATGCTCCACCTTCTAACACTAGAGAGAAAAAGAAGTTAACATGTTCGCCAGCTCAGTTCTACACCCAGTTAGTTATCCTCCAGAGCTATCACTTCTTTTGCCTTAGCACTCATCATTCACTCGTACTCGCCTTGCAAGTATTTTACTTTCACAAATTCAGTATTCCACTCATCCAGAGCGACACCCAAATGATCCATAAGCCTTAATGTTTGGGTTACCTATAATCAAAAATCACAAATATTACAAAAAAAGAGGGGGAGAGAAGAAAAGAAAGAGAAAGAAAAAATAACATACAAAATTGTCTGCTCATTGGTAGAGCATACATGCTTTAACACCTCTTTAGGAATATGTGGCTTCAAGAGACAAATTCCCCATTATGAGTTGAGATAGCCAAACTCTTAGACACCAACTAGTGGAGAACATCTTCTCCACAACCTCCATAATTATTTGACATAATTACTTTGGTCCATGCCTTCTTTTTTTTTAAAGAAGAAGCATTATTGTCACAATGACTTCGTAACAGGCTTCTGGAAAGAATTCTGTGAATATGAGGTGACTTTTCATTACCTTTACTTGATTTCTTCAGTGGAAGAGCATGAGGTCTCCCTGCCTGAATGGAAAGGCCAACATTGAACATTCTATCTTTAATTATAAATTTTTCAATGTGACATAGCTCATGATGCAATCTTCCTACATCAGGGATATTGAGAGTTGCTAGGATTTTATTCTCTTCAATCAGTAATGGATCTAGAAGGTTGTTCAATCTTCCCCATCTCTCAAGGAGGCCCCACTCATTTTTCACAAAAAAGAACCCATTATACCCACTTCTAGATGGATCCTATGCTGAAAATTCTATCTAATTTTTATACTTCGATATGAAACATGTCACTGAGCCTCACATATGAACTTGCACATTCTGCATAAGTACTTAATGTTCAAAGTCACACCACGCTCTCTAAAAAAGACGGTCAGACCAACAATGATCACTAGAGCTCAAAATGAAAATTATGACAAAGCTACACCGCATATTTTAAAAATCTCAATCAATTCAGGATCCAAAGAGAATTGCAGTCTGTATGAAGAATTATCTCAAAATAGTATGTATGCTTGCGAAGGAAAATGTGCCCAATCAAACTTTTTGGCAACAAGAGCCACCAACTCATTTGGGAAATAAAATTTCCTATGTAGCATCATTAAACTGTCAGATGTAATAGTGGATGATATATCATCTGTAGTTGTCATGCTATTAGTTTACTTCTGTCCATCATCTTGTGAAAATGCATAATAAATATGAAATGAAAAATATGAGAGAAAGACAAAGTCTGAGAAATATGTAACTCGGTTACCTCAATACTTGGGCACATCCTTTCCTGACCTTATTGCTCACGGACAATTTTGGATATAATCTTTTGCCTACGATCTGATGAAAAATATACGCAAACGTATGAAATCACAAAAGAAGCTATTTCTCTCTAATGATACTCCAAAATTACCTGCCAAATTTTTTAAATTTTTTGAGGAATGGTTCCTAATCGATGCTTCCTCACCACCTTGGCAGTTGTCAACTGCTGAGCCATCCATTGGAGTTTTCAAGAAAATCAACTTCCTATAAGAAAAAGTAGAAACTACGAGCCTTGATCACCTCTGAACCTAGTCGGTCCGATGAGGACAGTTGACACCTCTCTTGAGGGAAATTTGGAGCCTCGCCATAGAATTGCGGGTCATGATCACCTCCAAACCTGGTCGGTCCGATGAGAATAGTCGACGTCTCTCTCGAGGAAAAACTAGAGCCTCGCCGTATGAACTATAAGTCTTGATTGCCTCCAAACTCGTGGTCGTGAGAGCTTGGCTCTCTCGAGGGAAAAAATCGAGATGTATGAACTATGGGTCTTAATCAATAAAGCAAATAACATTCTTTTCATAACAAAGTCAGAGCCTTACTGACAAAGAAAATATTTTTTATTACCCTTAGCCCCTGAACTTCTATTGGATAATTTTTCATCCAACACAGAAGAACATTAGAGCATATGGGAGAAAACTATCTCCTTACTTGACCACAAAGGGAGGATTTTATAAATCCACCATAGGGCAAAAAGGGAATAAATTTTGAGAAAAAATTTGAAAATATTTAAATAGATTTTGAATTTTATGCACTTAAATATGTCTTTCCTTTTATAACAGTGGAAAAAAAAGAAATCAAATAATAAAAAAGTCAAAAAAAACCCCAAATTTTCGCTCACAGGCGTAACCTGCGCACACACTGCAAACCCCACGCTCCGCTGACCATCTGCGCTACGTGATTATAGCCTTGTGCACCCATGAAGATCTATTCTATCAAAGTGTATCTGACACAAAGACTAATGAATTGCAAATTTTATTAACATTGAAGAGCTTATCATTTTCAATTATTTGTCATGTATTTTTGGATGATAGAGGTGATATCATCCAAAAATAAAAGGCAACTGATATGTCACTGAAAATTCTACTAGTTGAAGCACAAATCTTAATATTAATGTGATTACATTTCGAGACTAGCAAATCAACTTAAATATAATTGAAAATTATAAGATATAAGTCAAATCCCTAAATAACTCCTAAATATGGAGTGTTTATAATCAAATTGAGCGTTTTGACAAGCCAGATCTAACAAGCCTAAGTCTCTTGATTCTGACTTCATTTGGGCATTCAAATACTTAAAATACATCAAATGATCAAATAAATCATTTTGAGTCATCCGATGGAGTAGTTTAGATTTTGCATGTATTTACATAAATAACACTCTAATCTATAAATAGCATCTCATTCTTCATATGAGGGGCCTCAAAAGAAAAAGAGTGGAGAGAGCTCTGAGGCTTGAAGAACCTCAAAGCATAATCGCTCCACCTCAGCGGTCACCACTTCTGCCGATCATATCGCCGACCATCGGTCGGTCACCATCGCCAGCGACCACGCAGCGTCGTCCGCGCGAGCCACGCCATTCATCGTTGCCCGGCCGTCGATTCTTTGTCGCCGTCACGCCGCCACCATCGCGATTCGCCGTACCACTTGTCGATCGTCATACTATTGTTGGTCATGCCGTCAGTCACCGGCCCATACCATTTATACCGATTATCATGCCACGCCATTCACCATCATTGATTCTTAACAACTATTACAATACTACTTCATTTGTTATTACCTGTTAAAATTCTCATTGTTAGGCTTTCTCACATACAATTCTGTAATCTCATTATCGGGAAAATTTAAACTTTGTATTCCAAGGCAGATATATAGTGGAACATTTTTACTGGGCTGGGCCCCATAGTTTTTTCCCTCTTTTTGTTATTTTTCACATAAAAATCTTGGAGTTTTCTTGTTCTCTCCTCAAATATCTGTGTGTGATTTCTCAACAAGACTAAGGCGTAAAATTTTATTCTACCGCAACTAATTTTTTAGCACTCAATAATAAGAAAACAAGTAATATGCAATTATGGATTTATTGATTATTTTCTTAAGCATATAAATGTTATGTAATTACAGATTATTATTTATCAACGATTGTTTGCTTGTTTTTACATAGTTCATTCTTTGCTAATACAGTTATGGATTTAGATGAGTGATATTTGTTACATTTAAATTTGGTGGATATTGGAGTGAAGTTAAAGAGCAAAGTAGAAAGAGGTACAAAAGTGGAAGTTAGAAGATCGTGAAGTTTGAGAGGGAGAAAATCAAGTTCATATTCATCAGAGAATATACATAAGTACTTTGTCATTGATTAAAGGGACATCACTTTGAGTTACACTACCATATTAATGGAACATCCTCAAAGATTTATGTGACAATAAAAAGTAATGCTCATGTAACGAATGTGCTAAATTAATCTAGTGAAAATCATAGAAATGAGTTGGTGATTGATTTATAGGTTTATGAAGAGGATATGACAACACAAAATACAGAGATTAAGGATGCTAATCAGTTATTGAAGTTATACCATTCAAGCTCAGATAGTGGTGACAACTATAATATTGAACTTGATGATATGGATGATGGCTTCCTAAGTTGTCAAAGTGAAGATATGATTTCTTTATTATTCAGTTCTCATTTTGAAGATTCCACTAAATTCAAACTAGCTCTTCACAATAATATCACCTTGAATAACTTTGTTGTTAAGATAAAAGCTAGTGGCAAAAGTAGAGTTATAGCTGCTTATACTTATCATCAGAGATATGAACTTAAATGATTTCTTGGTGATTGAATAATTTATATGATTTATTGGTGATTGATTTATAGCATGAGCCAATAGAGTCGTCGGAGATATGAACTCTTTTTTGAGGACATAAACATTTTTTTAGTCAAATGAGATGTAACACAAACAATTTTTTTGGTGGCATATATAATTTTTGTTTCCAAAAAACTGGTATAATTTACATATGTTTTGCTTATAATTTTTTGTTGAGAAAAAAGATCGTTATAGCAACTTGAATGTTCAAGTTAATACAAACAATTTTTTGGTGGCATATGAGAGTTTTATGCACTATGTTTTATATGGAATGTGCAAGTTAACTTTCACATTTAGAGGCAGTTTGTGATCACTTTTGTATTTTATTTTTTATTTTTTATTTTTATTTTATTTTATTCATATTTTACTTAAAAATAAATTTATTTGATTGTAATTGTTATTTTTAAAAATACTCAAAGCATCTTTTAGATGATTTTGAGTGTTTTTAAAAATAACATTATTTATTTTTAAAAATAAAAAATAAAATCACATAAAAAAATACTCTAAACAAATATATTTTTAAAAACAACATAAAAAAATAAAAAATAAAAACAAAAAAATTAATCCCAAACAACCCCTTAATGTCCAAAGCTGATGTAATGCTTCCTTTATATTGGGAATTTTGCTTGGTCTTGCAATCCAATTGTTCATACGAATAACATTTATAATGAACAATGAATGTCGTAGTCCATAGAAGCACATGTGCTGCCGCCAGAATAGCTACAGCTACAGCTTGTAATCCATTGAAGAACTGTGCTGCAATTAGAATAATTGCAGCTTGCAAATGCTTATAGATATAATCTATTGAACAACGCTTATAGATATAATGCACTGAACATCTGTGTTGCAGCCAGGATAGCTGTAGCTTGCAAACTACACATACCAAATAGCTATAAAACGCTTATAGATGTAATCCACTGAACAAATGTGCTGCAGCTGGAATAGTTGCACTTGCGAACTACACATACCGAAGTAGATATAAACACCTTGTAATCCACTGAACAAATGTGACCCACCGTCTCTTAGCTCGGTTGGTGAACACTTGATTATCAGAGGCGCGTGAACATCGAGGAACATTATCGTGAGTGATAATGTGGCCAATTTGGAGATTAGTCCGTGATATCATTTTGAATGGATGGAGTGTTGGGTGTATACCTTAAAAAAAAAACACACCTTGTGATATAATGATATACAAGCAAAGCTTATCAGCTGGACTAAACTATGCTGACCAAATGATGTAAACACTTCACATTTAAAGAGAGAGATTATTACCAGTAGAAGTTTGAGAGTACAATCATTCAACTTTTAAGTGCGTACAATTTCCACTAGTGCGTCATTGCTAGTCTCAAAATAACTTCTCCTAATACATCAAAACAAACAGGTTTCACTTTAAAAAAAAATAGATATTCATTGCTACAACAAGTAGGATTGCCAACATAAATCATAATACAAATTTTATTTCTTCATAATTTTATAAGATGGTGGTAAGACCTGCAATGACTTATGATCTGAAATGTAGCCATAAAAGAAGCGTAAGACTAAGTTAAGTGTTACGAAATGAAGATGCTCAGGTGGATGAGTGGCTTTACTCTTAGAGATAGAATGCAAAATGAGTATGTTGAAAAGTTGGAGTAGCTCGGTGATAGATAAGATTAGGAGAGTCGCCTTAGATGATTTGTACATAAAGCGTCTAGTCAATGACGTTAGGAGTAGATCTTTAGATTTGCCTTATGTTAAGAAAGGTAGAGGTAGACCAAAAGACTTGGTTAAGATGTATAAAAATGATTTTTGGTATCTTGATTTAAATGAGAATTTGACACATAATAGGACCATAGCAGAAGGATTGTATCAAATACCTAGTGGGATTAAGGCTTGTTGTTGTTGTTGTTGTTGTTGTTGTTGTTGTATAATTTTTATTGTTTCTTCTTGCTAAGTCCTTATAAGCATCTCCACCCACGTAAATCTTGTTACTTGCAGCTTCCTCATTTTCATCAATCCATCTGAAGTAATAGCAATCTCCTTTAGTTCGATTTCTTGAACATCAATAAAATCTTCTTTCACATTTCCTGCCTCGAAAGCAAGTAAATTTCAAACATAATAAATTGAATTTGTAATAGATTATACAGTTGCTGATACTCCTCGACACCAATGAGTTTGTCGAACTCATTTTTCAGAATATATCGCCTGTTAAATTGAATGACAGATGAAATTAGGAACAACCGAAACAAGGCATATTATAATATCAAAAACTTCATGTCAAACTAAAGTAAGCAAGTCAGATTATATTATCAAAGCATATTTACTCATGTTTGTTCTAAAGCTATTTCTATCATCAATTCTTACTTTCTCCTCACTGCATTCTCTCCATCTGGTTTGTAAAATGAACCCAATCACAACAGCACACTGAAGGGACAAGATTGAAAGCACAATAACGTATACTGGACCATCTAAACTGTCACGGCAAAAAACACAAAGCCAATGTGCAGTAAAAAGCACCATTGTAATTACATTAACCACATCATATATATATATATATATGTACAGTTTCTGCAACACTTTCTACAATGCATTTGGGAGTTTTGTGAACCAACAAATCATAATCTTACCGACAATTTAACAATGGCAACACTCTTTCTACAATTCATTTGGCAATTTTGTATTGGCCTCAACGATCTCATAACTACGATTTCAGAGACAATCACCCAAATTCATAAAATTAATGTAAGGATTTGCAATCTAACTATGACACACCTCAATGTCAAAAAATGTGGTGAAAATATACCAAAAAATAGTAGTGTAAAGTAGACAGCTGACGAGGAGGTCGAATGGCTTAGGAAATGAGAGGCGTCGACACAAAAGCACAATTCTTCTGCTTCGTGTTGCTGTCTCGTAGATGTCAACGAGGAAGTAGATTGCTTAGGAAATTAGAGGCGTTCGAACAAGAGCACGCATTCTTGCACTTCTCATTGGCGTCCGACAGATCTCGAGCAACGAACACTAGGAATGAGCAAGCGCAGAACAGCTGCGACGACCTAGCGAGGAGAACATACGAGACGGGTGATGGACGGATCTTAAGGGAGTGTTATATTTGATAGTGGAAGGGGTTTTGGGAGGTAGAAAAGTAAATCTTAGAATTTAGCTGTTAGATATGTAATAACTATATTTTAGATGTTATATATATATATATATATATATATATATATATATATATATATATATATATATATATATATATATATATAAATTCTTATATTTAAATATATTTGTTTAATATATTTTAAAATATTTTTATTTTTTAAAACAAATAATATTATTTTATATCATTAAATATATTTTATTTGAATCAAAATATAAATAAAATAAAATATAATATAAAACATAAATTTTATGATGCATTTGAGGCGGCAGTACAGTCTGCACTATATTACAGTATTATTTGATTTGTTATGTTCTGTATGTATTTTAATTAGGTTTTGAAAAATTTTGATAGAAAAATTATGTTTTCAAACTTAATCTACTATTTATGATGTAAATCAGAAAATTATGATTAGATTTTTATAAAATAAAAAATTTAAATACTAAAAAAAATACACCTCTATTATTATATTTTTATGCAGTTGTTTAGGTGTATAGGAGTCGTTTATATAGACAAGGTTATGCCATGAATTTTTTTTTTTCTGAAATTCTCTGATGAAAAAAAAAAGAGAGTAAAACGTGTTAGAAAATTTTCAATAAAAAAGCTAAATGACTTCATTTAAGATGTAGGTGTCGGTTGGTAAGGGTGGAAAAAGGAAAAAGACTCATTTGATGTTTAGAGTTTCTAATCTGATCATTTTTATTTGAACAAATTAATATTTTTTTTTATTAAATCTGCAATTAAAATATATTTTTTACGCATATGTGGGACGTATCAGTAATAAAAAATAATGATATACAAATTCAATTTTTTTCTTTTTTTTTAGATTTATTGGAGATTATAACATTACTTTTATATATTTTTAAAGATCAAGATGCCTAAAAATAAAATATATTTTTTAAATATAAAATAATATTAGATAAATAAATATTTAATTTTAGATATTAAATATTTAAATATATAAAATTTATATGATATATATATAAATCGTTCTTATATAGGTTGTTTAGTTATACGTATTTGGAATCATTGTAAAAGAATCAGATTTTAATTTTTTTAGTGTTTGGTTTGAAGTAAAATAAATTTACAATGTAATGTAAAATACATTAAAAGGTCATTTTTGGTGTATTTGAATTAAAATGAATTCCAAATCACAATATAAAGTGATCGTAGTCATTTTCCGTCATCATCATCTCTAGCCACCACCGGCCACTCCCACCACCGGCCACTCCCACCACCGGCCACTTCCACCATCGGTCACCATATGCACCACTTGCTTGCCTGGCGATCAGCGGTTGCGTCCGGACGTCAAAAATTTTAAAATACTTTACATTATATTTTTTCAATCAAACAGAAAAAATTAAAGTCATGAATTTATAAAACTCTCAACCAAACAACTATAAAGTAACCATCCAATAGAAAAACGCTTGGATGTGGCAGCTAGGGTTCTCCAAAGGTAAGTTTCTTTGCTCAAGGTTCTCTGCAGATAGGCGTAATCTCCTCTCCTCTTCCTCCTCTTTGAATCTCCCTTCTTTCCTTTTCCTCATCTGACCTCCGGCGGTGAATCGAACCATTATTATATGGCTGGAAGCCATTATTGTATATAAGGAGACATGTTCAATAAATCCCTTCCACCATTATCATCTTCCCCTCGCTTCCTCCTCATTGTAAGTGATCCTATCACCTCAGGTCATTGGAAAGAGCTCCTTATCTCAAAATGGCAAAAGTAAATCTATTGCCCTATCTTATATCCCACCAGACACATCTGAGATATGTTTTTTTGAGGAAGATCTCTCAGAAGGCCAAAAGGAGTGAAAAATGTCATTAGTTGGACATGCGCTCGGCAAGAGGCCATATTATGGCTCTTTACTGGCTGCGGTCAAAAAACGGTGGAAATTCAAAGGGAATACGGATCTCTTGACCTTGAAAGGGGGTTTCTTTCTCTTCAAATTCTCCTGTATGGAAAACTACAACTTAGTTTGGGATAATGGACCGTGCTTTCTTAGCATTTCATTCATCAACAATGGAAATAGAATTTCTGACCAACCAAAGAGCACTTCACAGAACCCCCTCTTTGGATCAAATTACCCAATTTTCCGCTTTGTTGCTGGAACGAGAAAGGCTTCTCCAAGGTAGCAAGCCAGATTGGGGTTCCATTGGCTGTGGATAACCTCAGCCAAAGCTTCATTACCTTTATGCATGTGCGGTGAATATCTCTTCCAAACTACCAGATGATATTCCTATCAATCTAAACGGGATGAAATTCAATCAAGAAATTGTATACGACTGGAAACCTTCTCATACAAAATGCCAATCCTTTTCACAGGAGATTAAGTGTCCATTGAATCAAGTCACACGCTAACCCAAGAGGAAGAGGCACCCATCATGTACATTGAAATCCCAGAAAAATCCATTTGAATCAAACAGAAACCTCTTCTCAGTTCGCCCCTTTGGTTACGGGCAATGAATAGGAAGAAGAAGCACCTATAGATACTATTCCTCTGGTTCTGATAACGGCTGATCTGAACTAACCACCAATTCCCTCTCCCATTCTAAACGAATCTATGAAGCCAGAGATTACCAATTATGTGGATGCGGAGATTATTGATAAAGATCCTCCCCTTGATTTTCCTAATGATCTTACTGCCTCTGGGGTGATCACAAGATCTACGGCAACTTCTCCCAACCGTGTCGACTTATCAAAAATGAAAGGAAAAATACCAACTACTCCAGGTAATTCGGTTATGGGTGGGGAGAATTCTAAGTCTACATCTAATATGACCCCCTCAGCAAATAAAGGTAAGCAAAAAAAGGGCAAAAAGCCCGCAACCTCTTCATCTCAATGACTTTTCCGGTAATGGGTTGTTGGAGCGTTAGGTGGCTTCTGGCGGCGAACCCTGATTTATGCTCATTAAGGAGTTTAATATTAATCTTATGTGTCTTTTAGAGACAAAGATCAGCTCTAAAGTGTCTCTTAATCCTTTTTCTCTAAAGAAATTTAATCTTTTTCCAAATGAATCTGCTGCTCGAACTTCGATCAAGCAGTGGGGGGTCGTATTTGGATTAAGTGGCGTTCTGGTAGTTTAGTTTTTACTCCCTTTCTAAAGTCTTCTCAACTAATTCATGGTCTAATTACCATGGTTTGTGGAACCTCCTTCCTTCGACTTGTGTATCAGAAAATGATGCGCAAACGCACTCTGAGCTTTGGAATTCTTTGAGATCTCTTGCCACAAACATCTCGGAGCCTTGGATTATTATGGGTGATTTTAATTGCTGTCTTTCTAGCTTGGAGAAATCTGGAGGCAACCCGCTTTCTCTCAAAAACTCTCTTGATTTTAAGGATTGTGTTAACGATTGCGAGCTGTTGGAGCTCCCTAGTGTGGGGTTATTCTTCACCTAGTCAAATCAGCAAGTGACTAATCCTATCTTTTCTAAGCTGGATAGGATTCTTTGCAATTCATAGTGGCTTGATGTTTACCCCAGCTCATATTATAAGATTCCCTCCTCACTCTCTTCTGATCATTCACCTATCATTACATATGAACACCAAATTATTCCTCTCTCCCACAGATTCATGTTTAAAAATCATTGGTCCCTTACATCTAATTTTCTGGAAGTCACCAAGGTAGCTTGTGATGGTTTTGTGTCTGGTGATCCTTTGTTTATTTTTTCAAAAAAATTAGCTCAGGTAAAGAAAGCATTCAAGGATAGACATTAGGATCTTTGTTCACTTCAAGCTCAAATTAGCCAAACAAAAAATAACCAAGCCAAAATCTTTGCCAAACTCGAGCAAAAACCTAGTAATCTGTCTCTTATCCAGGATGCTAAGAAAGTTAATTCTAAGTACTCTAGACTTGTTCGTATGGAGAGCATGTGGGTGAAGCAGCGGGCTAAGGCTCATTGGATGACTCACTTTGAGGATGATTTGAAATTTCTATACAACTCTATCAAAAAAAGGAAAAATGCAAACCTCATAAGAGAACTACACACTGATAAGGGGTTGGTAACAAATCCTAATATGATGGCTGAGGAAATATGTAAGTATTATCAATATCTTTTCAATTATAACTCTAATGATTCCATGCACCCATTGGATCTCCCCCTGGGAGAAACAGTTTCATTAAGTCAGGCAAAGAGTTGAAGGAAGATATAAGTGATGTGGAAATAAAAGCAGCACTAGATAGAATAAGTGAGAACAAGTCTCCAGGTCCAGATGGATTTAACTCCAGATTCTTTTTGGCTACTTGGGAATTGACTGGAAAATAATTTCTAAGAGCGGCTCACAATTTCTTCAATTCTGCTAAATATCCCAAATGTTTTAAACATACACTTATTTCTCTCATTCCAAAAGTAAAGCATTCCAGCAAAATCTCAGATTACAGACCTATTTCCCTATGTAACATCTTCTATAAAGTGCTAGCTAAGGTTCTAGCAAACAGGATGAAAAAAGTCCTTCCATCATTAATAAATCAGGCTCAAACAGCCTTTATTAAAGGCAGGGATGTTGCTGATAATCTTGCTATGGCTAATGAAATTACAAAGGAGTATTCTTCCAAAAAATCGAAGGCATGTTCCTTGCAAAACTCGATGTTAGGAAAGCTTTTGACTCCATAAATAGAAATTCTCTCATTCATAGATTACTTGCCAAGGGCTTTCCAATGCGCTTTGTGAAGTGGGTGGAGGCATGTATTATGGATGTTTCTTTCTCAGTTGTCCTAAATGGAGAAATCAAAGGATGGTTTTTATCTTCATCGGGTCTAAGGCAAGGTTGTCCCCTCTCTCCTTTATTGTTTACTATTGCGATAAACACTTTTTCATATCTTCTGGATAGAGAAGTCAACCTCAGACGCTTCAATCCATTCTCGGTGGGCTCCTGCAATGTGTCTCATCTTACGTTTCGATGACTTCGTATGGGAGTAGCAAACAACAACTCTCTTTCTTCATTAAAGGGCTGTTTAGTTGCTCTTAAAGCATATATGGGTTTGGGTACCAACAATGATAAATTAGTTATCTATTTTTCCAAGGTGTCTTCCATGGTGGGGGGACTTGAACACATCCTTAATATTAAGATGGGTACGTTTTCCACTGAACTATCTTGGTCTTCCTTTGGTAACAGGTCCTATTAGAGTGATTCATTTCAATAACCTATTTGATAAGCTTCACTTATGGATGGCTGGTTGGAAGAGCAAGTTCCTCTCTCTAGGAGGGAGGTATCAACTCATTAGATCCACTGTGAATGGTCTCCTAACTTACTGGTTCACATCCTTAGCTTTTCCCCAAACCATCATTAAGAAAATAAACTCCTTTACCTCTAACTTCTTCTATCATAATGGGGGTAACAAGAGATTACACACCATATCTTGGTCTAGAACTACTCTTCCTAGGGAACTAGGAGGCTGGGTCTCCTCTCTGCTGCTCTTCACTCTTTCAATAAACTAAAATCTATCTGGAAAATTATTAAGAAGGATTCTCTTTTTGCAGAGTGGTGTGAGCAAAAGTATGGATCAATTTGGGATTTATCTACTCATAGAGTCTCTCCTTTGTGGAAGGAATTAAGACCTCTTGGTCTAAAATTCAGAGATAGGTTCAAATACAATATTGGAGATGGAAAATTATTTTCCCTCTTCAAGGACCCTTAGTGTGATAAAAAAAGCTTGTATCAACATGTAGGAGGACAAATATCTGAAATGTTGGGCATTCCTTCTGATGCCAGGGTAAATTCTCTGATATTAGATGGGAAGTGGATCCTCCCTTGGAGCTCATACCCATAATTTTCTCTTTTATTTGATAAAATTTATCAAACTCCAATATATGGAGGGGCTGATTGGATTTCCTGGGGAGATATTAAACACCCAACAAATTGGGAGCTGAAAAATATTTTATTTGCAGATCATGCTCATGTAAATTGGTTCAAAGAAATATGGTACAAAGGGAATGCTTTAAATTATGCATTGTACTACTGGATGGCTTATATTGGATGTCTGAAAACCTCGGATGTGCTAGCTAGAAGGGGAATAGGATCCATTCTGAAATGCTGCTTCTGTCAGGAAATGAATGAATCACACACTCATCTGTTTTTTGAATGCTCTTTTTCCATGAATCTGATCAAGAATCTCCTTCCAAACGGTCACTTCTTCCTTTTGAATGCTTCACTTTAGCAGATATTGGGCAATGTAGAAGTAAATGAGCATAAAATGATAAAAAACTGCACTATCTTATTACCGCGGTCTCGGTTTATACTATCTGGAAAGAAAGGAATAACAGGTTGTATTCCTATTCGGTTGTAAATTCTCAAGAGCTCATTTACCAAATCAAAAATCGAGTTGGGTATAAAGTTTTGCGGTGAAAAATTAAAGAGAATTGACCTCTCTCAGTGAAACAGCAACTTCGTCGTTAGTATGTGGGAGATGTTTCTTAGTTATTCCTCCCTTCTTCTCTTCCCCCTCTTCCCCCTGTATTATTTTCTGCGGCTTGCTGGACAATGATGACAGCTGTTGGTCCTCTGGTGATCATTCTTGGGCTGGAGTATCCAGTCCGGGGGGCTTTCCTTGCAACCTGGTTCCATCAAATTGATTTTGTTATCACTGGAAGGCATTGAAAGCAGCCACTGGTTCTCCGTCGTGTGTGCTCCCTGGTTCTTCTTCTCCCGTGATATTGATCCACCAGGTTTTTGTGGTTTGTGTCTGAGTCCATATTGTTTTTCATTTTATTCTTAAGCTTTTGTAATTGGCTTTGGGAGCATCAGCTTTGAGGCTTTTTTCTATTTTCTGCTGGTCCAATGTTATTTTACAGTACAGTTTATTCTCATTTTGTAATCACACTCACTAATTGGAATCAATTGGGCTAATATCCTTAACATTTTCAAAAAAAAAAAAATAACTATAAAGTAATTCTTTTATACTGATTTTTTTTTATATTATATTCAAAATGTAGGTAATTAAATAGCCCCATGTAAATCCCCCTATTAATAATTTATAAAACATAAAAACTTTTCTCTGTGCTGCGTCCATCCGTGCATCTGTTTTCGTGTTTCAAACTTGACAGCACTGGTGGTAATCCAGGGTGAGAAAAATGCTAATTAAGGCCATGTGCCTACACGCAGAACAGAGTCGAGGAGAAAACACTGTAATATATAATGCCACCAGCTGCTAGCCTTCACTTGCCTCAATCGATTTTTCCCATCACTCCCTCCTCTTTTAGCTGCGCATTTCGTGCCCTATTCTTCATCAAACGAAGGCAAGTTTTCATAATTTCGTATTTTTTTGACATCACTCGCTCTCTATATTGACAAACAATGGAAAGATTTTGCCCTTTTTTACCTTTTCTACTACCTTTTCGGCCTTAGAAAATCTTCACGTAAAATGATTGCTTTTGCTTTCTAGGATGAAATCTACTGCAGGTCACAAAAGTTGCTCCATGGATGATGAGAACTTGCCATCTCTTTGCAGAAAGCGGGCCGTTGCAAGAAATTGTCTCGTCTCTGGGTATCATTTTCATTGTTTTCTTATTTTTCATTGATAAGTAGTGTTTTGTTATGCTAAAGCTAGTTTTTAGAAATATTGATGAGAAATTTGATGAATGGTGCTTATTTTGAAGCAGATTCTCGACTGAACTGCTTGAAGTAGAGTCTGAAGAGGCTTCTTTGAATGTTGTCGTTATACCGGGGAATCCAGGTAGCCGTGCCTTTTTTCCGTGATGGTAACGTTTTGACTCCCATATGAAAAATACGGTCCTTCACGTTGGATTATTGTCTTGTATAATTGCAGGTGTTGTTTCTTTTTACAAGGACTTTGTTGAAGCACTCTTTGAACAGCTTGGGGGTAGTGCATCTATTACAGGCAAGAAACATTAACCTGGGATTTACTTGGAGATTGCTGCGGCTCTTATTGTTTGCTGATGATTGTCACATATATGTTGATTTCCAGCTATTGGGAATATATCACATTCAAGGCAGGTACTATGGTCACTTTCAAGCCTGTGATAACGTGTATGATGCTTGAATCATTTGGTATTCTTTGAAAATTAAGCCAATAACACCTAAATTTGTCTTGGTTTGTTGAATGTGAAAACTAATTACTGTAGAAGATGGTTTAAGCATTTCATTTAAGTTAAATACATCCTTTAATACTAGTTGTGGAGTTTTTCACTTGTTGCGTGATTAGAAGGCACAATGTTGATTTTATGCGATGGTGTCTCCTTCAAAATATTACACGGACACCTTTGCTGGTGCACCAAACCTTGCATATGCATGAACAATTCAAGTTGTAAACGATGTAAGTTATATGTGGTTTTGAATGTAAATGACAGTCAAAGAGAGAAGTTAAAATATAGCATGGTTTTTATTTTCCCTTCAAACAGCTTATGTTTTGTCTGCTCAGAATTTATGCATATAGGTTCTCTTCATACTTTATGACTAGTGTCTTCCAAGCTGTTATGCATTCTAACTATAAGGGGGTTTGAATGTAAGTAATATGATATATTGGGCCAACGACAAGGGTGGTTTGTGGCAGGTTGATGGATAGTCACCGTGCCAACTCCATGGTAATTATCCGATTGGTTATTTGAGGACATGGGAGCTTGAGCCCTGAAAGTTTGATTGCTAAAAGGACTTCTTTCATGGAAAAAGGCTAATCAGCGGCAGTTACTCTATTAAACCCTTAAGCTTTTGCAAGATTCTGGTTAGGGCTTATGCCCTATGGACAGGGATACTTCGATTAGATTTAAGAGCAATATGCCTTAGACCGAAGTTAACAGCATAGATGTTATCCTATGTCGTGAAGGCATGATTGAGGAATTTAATTTTAGCCCTTTATATATGAATTTTAATGATAGCAGGAGTAAAGCATACAGATGTATAAAAATGAAGAAGAAAACCTTTCATAGTGGAGTCGCCATAAATATGGGGGATCTGAAATTCTCCCTTGATTGATCTTGAAGGTTCACTTTCTTCTTTTGGAGTTTTGAGAGGGGTAATTTGGGATTACAAAGTAAGATTGCGTTAAAATTTCCAAATATTTTTGCTAGAAAGTCAACACAATCTATTAGGACATAGTTTAATTTTAGAGGATTTAGCTTTTCTTTGGGTGCAACTTGCCATAGTTAATTACTTCTTTACTCTTTGAGAAAGTACACTATTGTTCAAGGGTGTCAACTCTGTTCTAGAAATAAAGTTATTAACATCTAGAAGGTAGATGTGGAATCTGTGGTTAACCTGACCTCATGGTTAAACTGCATGGTGGAGGATTAAACTAAATATTCAACATTCAGCTCAATAGTTTTCTTTAAGGACCGATTCCTTGCTTAGGAGGTGATTAAACATATGGTCTAGGACAAGACATTGTATCCATGAGTTTACCTAAGAACGGATCCCTTGGTTAAACTTGAGTTTTAGGTTGAAGTTCGACATATTTTATAGAGAAGCCTTCGACATAAAATAGAGTAGAGTTTACTCTAGTGACTGACTATTGGTATACCCTAACAATCGATTGTAACAAGGAAAATAATGATATAAGCAGGCTTAAAACAATTTCCTTATGGTAGAAGTTAACTCAAACTCAGAAACTTAAGAAACTTATGACTAAGCCATCACAAAATCAAGGAATCGTTGATTTTCAAAAATGGGGGATTTTCAAAGATTGGGGTTTCTAGTGTGAACCTTCTCGAAGATTAGAATTTTTTGTTCTTATTACAAGGAAATTGACCTAGGGTGGGTAGGTTAGCATATAAAAGCATCAGAGCTTTAGCCAAAAGATCTTGCTCTTTAGTTGGTATCATATTGATGTTATTGCAAACTTGA
The DNA here is from genome assembly GCA_021442155.1 of Cymbidium sinense. NCBI lineage: Eukaryota > Viridiplantae > Streptophyta > Magnoliopsida > Asparagales > Orchidaceae > Cymbidium > Cymbidium sinense. Next base: position 108,331,512 of record CM038220.1, read on the forward strand.
TTTGGGGTTAGGCCTTACATCTGATGGAAGATTCATAGATGGGACTTGCAACCTTAAAGATAAAGGAGGCCCAAAAGATAAAACTTATGACTTTGAAAGTGGAGAGGCCTAAAAAATGAGATTTATAACCTCAATTATAAGAGAGACTCGAGAATGTGTCATATAATCTTTATGATAAGTGAGGCAAAGGATGTTGAGGGATTGATGAACTACCCAGTGATATGTCAGCTTGGTCAAGAGGTTAAGGCTTGCATTCTAATAAATGTCCAATAACAAGACATATAACCTTGAGGATGATGAAAACCCAAGACTTGGGATTACAATTTTAAAAGGGGATCATCCCAACAGCATGATTTACAAAAGTTGGACAACCTAAAGGCTAGTTAACAAATCATCATCGTATATGACCTTGAATTTCTATGCAAATGCATTGCCAATTATCTTGGCTAACCTTAAAAATTTATTATAGGATTCTAAGATGTATTCATGCATTGCATTTGCCCATTGGGGCCGTCAATGACTCCTAAAAGGAGTTGGATTAATGTCATTTTATTTGGTAAGTGATTCTCTTGTTTGTGGGGTACCATCTAAGCGATACTGATTAATATATAGTTCAAAAGTTGGCCAAGGTAGTAGAGCAATTTTGAAACATCACATTACCGATTGTGAGTAGCATGTGTTATTGGTAATAAGCTAAAGAAAGTGCAATTTAAGCTTCATAATTTTTGGATGCTTAAAGAATATTTTATTGATTTTTAAAGCTATGGGGCAATTCAATAAATCAACTTGCCTGTCAAGGCTATTTGAGCCAATTAGAGATTCTATGTCCTTCATTTAACCAACCACAAATTGGGGACTCCTTCAACTTCAATAATTTATGGCACACCTTAGAATATTTTATAACCATTTTAAATTTAGTGGTGATTTGATAATTTTTAATTTTAGGAGATAAATAACAAACTAGGTACTTAACTTTTTGTGTGACTAATTTAAGTCACAATATATGAACTATTTATGAAATGATATATCTATCAATAAAATTTTATGTACCTACTAAGTATTTCACTTTTTATAAGAAATTTAATTAAAGCCACAATATATGAAATATTTATGAAATGATGAATATAATAATAAAATCACTAATATCTAGATATGTACCTTTAAGTCATTGTATATGAACAATTTATGAAATGATATATACAAAAATAATATATATGATAAGATATTTATGATAAGATATACTTATATGCTAAGATATATACAAAAATAATATATATGATAAGATATTTATGACAAGATATTTATGATAAATTTATGATAAGATATTTATGATAAGATTGATAAATACTTTATAAATGTGAGAACCAAACTAAGAATCATCTCTAAGTTAATTAATACCAACAAAATGCGAGGTTGCTGATATGCTTACTAAGGCCAAGAATGGTCAATATATATTTCTAACTTGAGTGAGTATGAAAATTTTGAATTAATTGGTCAAATCCAACTCTTGGAATCAATCTAATAGTTCACTTGCTGCCTACTTGTAACCAATTACCACCCACAAGATTGTTGCCTTCCTAGCAGCATCAGCTTACTCTAGGTATCCCACCAACCTACAGGCCTCTGACTAGCAATACTCTACCTTTTTCTTTCTCTACTACTACTCCCTTAACTAGTCTCTATTGGCTCTTATTATCTAATGTGAAATGGATTCCAGTCATGCTTGCTAAGGCTAATTTCTTTCTTATTTTTGCCCTTCTTCATGAGGTCGTTTACGATAAAGCTTATGATAAAGTTTCAAGAGATGTTCTTTGGAGAGTTCTAGAACAGAAATGAGTTAATATTGGTTATATTCAAGTCATTAAGGATATGTATACTAGAGTTGTTACTTGTGTCCAAACACAAGGAGAATTGACAAAATATTTTCCTATTTCAATTGGATTACATCAAGGATCAGCTTTAAGCCCTTATCTTTTGCTTTAGTTATGGATGTTCTTACTAGGCATTTACAAGAAGATGTACCTTGGTGTATGCTTTTTGCTGATGACATTCTTCTTGTCAATAAGACTAGAGAGTCCAAGAGAAACTTGAATTATGGAGGTCAACTCTAAAGGTTTTCGCTTAAGTAGATCTAAAGCGAATATATGGAGTGTAATTTTAGTTGTAGAAGTTCTAGTGGTAGTGTTATGACATTAGGTGAACATGTCATTAATAAGAGTGAGCGATTCAGATATTTAGGCTCTATTGTTCAAAATGATGGTGAAATAGATGGAGTTATTATTAGTAGAATTCAGGTTGGATGGTTGAAGTGGAGGAATGCATCGGCCTATTGTGATAGAAAAATTCCACCAACTTAACAAATTTTATAAGATGGTGGTAAGACCTACAATGACTTATGGTGCAGAATATTGGCCAATAAAAGAGAAGCATAAGACTAAGTTAAGTGTTACAAAGGTGAGAATGCTCAGGTGGATGAGTGGCTTTACTCTTAGAGATAAAATGCGAATTGAGTATGTTCGAGAAAAAGTTGGAGTAGCTCAGTGAGATAAGATTAGAGAATCGCCTTAGATGGTTTTGGCCACATAAAGCGTCGACGTCTGGTTAGGAGAGTAGATGCATTAGATTTGCCTTATGTTAAGAAAGGTAGAGGTAGACCTAAAAAGGCTCGGTTAAGATGTATAAAAATTGACCTTATTAAATGAGAATTTGACACATAATAGGACACAATGGAGACGTAGGATTCATGAAGCCGACTCCATTTAGTGGGATAAAGGCTTGTTGTTGTTGTTGTTGTTCATGAGATCGTTTACGGTCTCATTGCATTATCTTATTGTTCTTCTATTTAAGGTGTCTTGTATCTTCTATAATAATGTACATCTTCTGTCTATTGAAATAAGAAAAATGTAATATTTTTCATTGTGAGAAAATAAAGAATCAATAATTAATGACTCAATGGCCATGAGAATTAGTAAGAAGTAAACTTTTGTAATTGCCATAACTGTTGAATTGAACTATGAAATTTAAACTTGGATTTCATTGTTAGGTAGAATTAATAGTGAAGCATTGTTGCTTGATGCCACAAAGCACATGACACGCTTTTGTTGCTTGTGATTCACCAAGTGATTTGCATTGCTAGCGCATACTTTGCTTCACTTATAAGGAACTTTTATGGCATGCACAGACCAACAGGATATGTAGTATCATTTAAGTCAACCCTTCAATTAAGTGCAATGTGCTTTATAATAAAATGAGAAAATGATCAGGAACTATTTATGATTGACTATTTTAATCTCATACTAAATAATGCATCCAATTTAGTTCACTCTTCAAACGTGATCCAAAATAATCTAATAGTTGGATTATTTTGAATCATAATAATAAAGGAGTCATGGCCCAAGAAACAAGGGTCTGTTTGGGATAGTCACAATTATCTGAAAAAGTAGTGGTAGAGGCACGTAGAAGAATCTACTGTTTAGGAAGCTATAGTAAGGCCTACAAATTTTTTTTTTTTTTTTATTTTCAAAGTCAAAACAGCGCTAGACAAGATTGGAAAACACAATTTTCTCACCATAGATACTTCAAAATGTTGGTGCGGTGTCCCAAATAGCATTGCAATGTAGTCCGGCACAGCACCACACCACCACCGCCGCGTCAAGTGCACCCTAAATTGAACACCTTACATAGTTGGGAAAAATGACCCCGTACAAATAGTCTAGGGGCTATTTTGGCTTTTTTCTTGTAATAAAATAGAATGAAAATTTATTAATAATTATACAAAAGCAAATTTTAATGAGTTTAAAACCAGGTATCTCAAAGATAGTGCAAATTGATGGGAAAGCCAATATCTCCAGAGCAAATTGTTCTTATGAAGAAGCTAAATGAAAGCTGGGGGTTGCTTGGTGCTAAATTGGAGTCCATTTTGGTTATCAGGACAGAAGCATTACATGGAGGAAAATTAACCTCAAGCATCTGGTCAAAGAACAGATAGAAGATGATAAAAAGGGGTTTGAGGTATTGCAGTTGATCGCTTATGTCACAGGTAAATTTGAATGTGAATGTGAACAGAGAGGAAAAATGAGAAATGACTGGCAAAATGATCTATAAGAGCTTAACTGCGGTCTACCTTGCTAGGCAGGCTTAAAATTTTCCCCATATGGATTTTCCAAGTAATCACGTGAGTTCATTTGGCTATGGAAACTTAGATAAAAAATCACAAAAAAAAAAAAAAAAAACTATATATATATAAACATCCAAGTAGAGTAGGTGCTGGGCCTACATAATTGAACGGGAACTCCCGACCTAAATTTTTTCCTTATGAAATGAACAGTAAGAGAAGTCTTGCACGCTTGCATGCACAAAACTGCTTCAATATTGGCATTATACACTGAACAGAGCTTTTCTACTGGTCATTCTTCTTAAATTTAGCTGATAATAGAATTCTTGTAGTAATTCTACGTAAAATGAACGCTAGAAGCTTTTTGTTTATCATACAAAGAGTTGCTGGTGGGTATTTTTATTTCATATGTTTTCTTTTTGAAGAATTCTTTTCATTTATGAATTCCATGATATATGTGGTAATTTTTCTTCCCAGGACATGGCGCAAGGAAGGATGTTCTCATTTCAAGAGCAAATAAATCACAAGGTTTTCTTTTTTTTCGTTTTTTTTAGCATATGTAAACACTAACAAACTATGCCACCTGCTGGGGATGCAGATATTGCTTCTATCAATGTGTACACGTTCTTTTACTTGACCTTTTGTACTTCTTTAAATTCTGTATCTCATCTCTTAGCTATAGTTATATTTTACAGGTATTTCCACGCAGCTTTAATCATGTCTTATGAACAATCTTTATGCAATTTGTTCTGTTCTTGAAATTAAGTGATAGTCTAATATGCCCAAGCACTTTCTGACATTCTTGTTTAAAACAACGAAATCTTACCTTTATGAACACTGATTAGTGTTCCCGTTGATATGGCTTATGGCATCCTCGGCACACATGACATTCAACAGAGAATGCCAAAATTGGGCATGCTGGTGGCATATTTTGACCAATATCCTGTCCAAAGTGACACCCCTAATGAGGAGACTAGAAGATTTGTTGAGAAGTTGTGGAGAAGGATGGATGAGATATTTCCGAGAAGATTAAGATGTCAAAATGAATCTATGAAGCCAAGAGGAATCAGCAGAGGCTGATGGGAGTTTAAAAATTCTCAAGAAAAGCCTATGCCTATAGGAGTTCAAAAGTTCTCAGGAAGGTTGCTTTGCTGAGAGTCATGTGCTTCCTGGCTGAACGGTTTGTTGCTTAGCAATGCAATTGCTAGCTTGGCCCAATTGTCCATGTCAGTGCCATCTTTCTATAACTAATTCAAGTTTAAATCCATGATTTCAAATGACAACTTATCTACCTTCAGTAATTGATGATCATAGGTAAGTTAGGGGACAAGAACAAAAAAGAATAAGAGAAACTAAGGAAGAGTGAGAAAATTTTTCTTTTTCCCTTGGTAATTTGCCTGATTACTTTTTGAGTAAAACATTAGTTACCTTCAAGTATCCAGACTAACCTAGATTTCTTCAAAACCACTAATTCTTGCTCAATTTTTTAGTTGGACCTCTTGTTTGTGTCTCCCAAGTGATTTTAGATCCGAAGTGGTATCAAAGTATTAGGTTTTAACGAACCCTTGTGTATGAGTTTCAAAGATTGTTGAGAATTAGAAGAAACTAAATCAGAAGAACTCTGCTAAAGGTTACAATAATTATTTTCTTCAAGAAACAATCTTTATTGTGATCACAACAAAATCGTAGAGTATGATAAAGGGCTTTATCAAAATTTTCATTTGAAATTCTTTTCAAAGAAGGTTAGCAAGTATGCTAAGGGGAGAAGGTAGCCATTGCAATTGACTCTGAACAAACATTAGAGTTGGTAAATTCAAGCCCTTAGTGGCAATGGCAAAGGGGAAAGGGCTGATTTAAACATAGGAGCCTACTATATATGAGGATTTTTTTTTCACTTTGCAAATCCAAGTCAAGCAAGGAGGGTTCAACATTACCTCAACACTTGATGTCAAAATAACGATATTTTCAAGCCAAATTATGTGGCTTTGGCTCGGGATGACTTCTCAGTTCTCACCTGCATTTTTATCTTTTTAGATGCCTTTGTAAGGATTCAAAGATGCAAAGATCAATAGCACTACATTTGCTTCACCATTACTTGAGATTACATTGATGAGGTGATGTGTGAAGTGGTGCATGCTAAACTATCCTTAGAAGTTCATATCTATGGTATTAAGACATGATCTTTTATCAAAAGGTGCAATAATATACATTGTTAGTGCAATACCTCGTTTAAAAAAAGAGGGTATTAGAACTGGCTAGTATCGATTTAATTGAATCAACGCTAGCAATCCCATAATATAAGGGACAATGGGCGAGAGAGGGAAGGAGATGAAGGAACAAAATGAGTGATTGGAGAGAGGCGATGAGTGTGCGAATCGAGTAGAAAGGATGCCTCAATTGAGCTATTAAGAGAATAAGCACGAGCGAGACTCTGAGCAGAAGCTTGTGATCACGAGCAAAGACGTGTGTGAATCTTGAATGGGATTCGGTGCACAGGAGCAGCGAGTGAAAGTGCGATAAGGAATGACATACTCATACGAATAAGACAACAAGAGAGGAGATCGAGTTGATTCTATGTGGAGCTCTGAACATGTGACTTCATGTGGACATAGAGTTTAAACAATGGTTTCCTCCAAATTTGAAGTAAGTTTAAGATTCTAATTTTATTTTTACATCAGTTGAATTATTATCTATGATTTTAAATGAGATTAATTATATATACATTCTTTTATATAAAATAATTAATATTTGATTGTAAATTTGCAACAATGTATGATAGAATATTTTTGATTTTGAAATATTAAGGATAAAATTTATATCACTAATGGGCAGGAAAATATTATTAAAATCATATAACACAAAAAAGAGGATTAATATTAATAATTAAGAATTTATTAAGATAAAATGAAATATTACAAAAAAATTTATAAGAAAAATATTAATTTGACTCTTGGTTTAGCAATCTACTGTTTTGTTGAACAAAATTTAGTTCTAGTTCCTGGAGATGGATATCTGATGTCTGCATATCTTTCTATCTGCAGGTGGGTTTCATCAAAGAACTTCAAAATAAGCATCTTCCAATTATATTGGTATATTGAACACCATGAAAAAACATATTTTTTTTGTTCATATAGAATGATCTATATTTTCCATTAATATTTTAGTGGCAATCAACTCGTAGTTGAACTACTACCATGACTGAGGATCTGTTTTTGTAGCGATTATTCAATGGATAGTAATAATATCAAATTTTTATTTTGTTTGGGATCAGTTTTATTTTTTGTTATTTATTTTTTGTTTTTATTTTGTTTGTTTATTTTTTGATTTGAATTAAAACATATTTGTTAGTGATGATTATTTTTAAAACACTCAAAATATGTTTGGTGATGTTTTGAGTGTTTTTAAAAGCAATGAGATTTATTTTTTTAAATAAAAAAATTTAAAAAAAACCTTAAAAAATACACTAAATAAATATGTTTTTTAAAATAATATAAAAAACACAAAATAAAATTGATCCCAAATAGGCCTTTAATTTTATCAACAGATTTCTGTCCAACTTCGTGGCTGACATTAAAAAATGTACAGTGTGCATGATGGTTATCATCGTCATTATAGCCTTATCCCAACTATTTGTCATTTATGGATACATGTTCACCTTTTACTCATGGTAAGTGTGCATATGGTTTTTTATCATAATTCTTTCAGCTGATTTGTATCTTATGTTTTGTTTTAAAGGTTGGACATTCTATTGGTTCGTATGTATGTATTGAAGTTCTCAAGAGATTCCCGAAGCAGGTGATGCTTTCTCCTTGAGGCTGATTAGATTTCCTTTGAAAAGCCAAAACTATAATTTTTTTTATCTCTTGTTTGAAAAGTAAATATTTTTTTATATTTATTTTTAGGAGATGTTTTCTATTTTACTATACCCATTTTTGACTTTAAACTCAAGTTCATGGACGCAATACGTGATTGGAGTGTTTGCAAGGTATTTTACATGTTACCATGCTTACTTATCAGTTTTCATTCTCCAATCGTATATTTATTCAGTTTATTTTTTGTTTACACTATCGGCATTCTTAGGAAGTTTTATCGAGTAGACTGAGATCTTGCTATAGCTGCTAACAATTTTGATATATCATGCAGTAGATATGCGAGTATTGAGTGTTTGCTTTTGAGCTTTGACAGAAAAATAGAATAAAAAATGTGGATGTAGGATGTGGAGCTTGCAGCAAGTAATTTTGATGTACTTGGTATACTCGAGGATGATATCTGAATTTCCACCATGAACTAAGATAATCTGATTTTCTCTCTCCAACAACTGTTATAAATGTGATTTCATGAAATATTTTTTATTAAGCATATTTGTAGGTAATATTAATTATTTTTTTAATGTATTATCTTGTGTTATAGTTAGTATGTTAAAAAAAGGGCATATGTTTGCAATTGGAAATGTAGAAGTATGATGTTGAGTAGCATAGCTATTTCATCTAACTTTATTGTGTACGTCAAGCTGTCTGATGTATTTTTATTTTTTATATTCTTTGGAGGTATAAATGCCCCATATAGTGGGATAAAAGCTTCTTGTTGTTGTTGTTGTTGTAGTTTGGAGGTAGAAATGGTGGAAGTTACAGTTCACACATTTTAATCCAACATATTACCATTCTTATTTTGTTAGAACAATGGTTTATATATATATACACACACACATACAGACACATGCACACAAAATGCGTGCACAAAAATATAATGATCACACAATTCATATATAAGTCACACACTCAAATATGCATATGTTGACTCATTCCATCATAGAGAGAGAGAGAACAAAAAATATTAAACTCATGAACCCCACGTCTCCTACCATGTTACTTTGCCTCACCCCACATAATCCCTAGCAACCCACCATCTCTCTCCCGCTCCCATTTCGTGCTCCTTGATGATTCTTTAGTGTACCCCATCCCTGACTCATGCACGAAACCTTCACACCACATTTTCTCCATTCTTCGTTCCAAACAAATCTCAAATTCCATCTCTCTCCTCTTGATCAAATAAGAGTCTCGATGATTCCAAACCACCAAGCCGCCCTCCTCTTCCTTGTACACGTCCTCGCCATTTTTCCCTTCCCAGTCAAGCTCGTCGACCAGCCTCACATTCATTCTGTCAATTCCTCCCAGTCTGTTCCTCTCATCATTGGCTCCTCTCTGCAAACATCTCTAGGTTGCAGCCCCCATCTCCTTCCCCCTCTGCATAATCCTAGAGAACTGCATGAGCCTCCTTGGCCACCTGTTGCAGCCCTCCTCTCTCCTTTCTCGCACGAGCCTTCCACATTGAAACCATGACTGTAATAACTGAAAAAAAAAAACAACCGCCGCGACGGTTAGCCGCGGATTGGAAAAAGTCCAAAAAGGGGGAGTTCGATTTTGCAAACTGAAATTGAATTCTCAAAACACGCGAGAGAGGGAGAAAGAGAAGGAGAAGGGGGAGACTCTACCTGTGCGTGCCCTAACCGAGTGAGACAGCTTTCCGTGGGCCAACGATCGAAAGAGAGGAAGGAGGAGAGTCTTTCGTGCGTCATCGGCCGAGGAAGAATAAGAGGAGTTCCGTGCCCTAGCTGAGTGAGGCGGCTCCACGCCGTCGACATCGAGTCGTCGGGGGCTCTCGTACCACCGAGAGAGAGAGAGCGGTGTGTCGCGTGGAGCAGGTTTAATGAGAGTGCGTGACTTTGGACAAACCGACCACCACGGGTCCTAGCAACCGAGAATAGGAAATAGAAGGTAAGTTAAATATATGATTTACATAATTATTTATTAGATTAAAAATTCTGATTTTTGTTGTTAACGAATTTAATTGAGAATATTTCCTTTTGGATTTTATAAAATGAGGAAACGCCTATATATATAAGGGTTTTATGTTTTCTTATTTAAAATTTGGATTAAATTAGGTTATTATTAAATCAGTAAGGAAATTATTAGAAGCTTCACAACAATGATGATATTGTTTTATCTCTAATTTGACGAAAATACATCTATATATATGTTTAAATTTCAGAATTTATACAACTCTAATTCAATTGTATTACCTAAACTTTTAAATAACCATGATTTTATTATAGGATATAAGTGAAAATAATAGATTTTCAAGAAAAAAAGAAATTTTAAATGGATTCGTAAATGAAAGAATTTAAGCCTTAATTGTTTAAGGGTTCATGAAAATTTGAGGTTAATGATTTTATAAAAGATAATAATCATGAGAATTGCATTGATTACATATTATGATTCTTAAATTGAAATCATTAGAGAGAAAGATAGAAATTCTTACATTAAATTATATTAAGAAAAATAATAGGATTAATAGGATTTAGATGTATTATATGAAAAATTAGACATATCATTATATTAAATGAATTAAAGTTAATTTAACTCGATTTAAATTAGATAATCTAATATCAATTTGATGAATATGACATTAATTAATAAAAGTTATATGATCATTATGAATAACATAAAATAAATTACTTTCTATCGATCTAATCAATATTTTATGTTATAGGAATTTCAATTAAGAAGAAAAGAGATTGAAAAACCGAAATTAAAGTGAGTAATTATGTCTTACATTTATGGTAAAATATCTTTAATTTCTGATGACGTTTGTATGATTATGAGTTTTTCCTGTACTATAAGTTGTGGTTATTTTCCTACTCTTTCATAAATTGTGATGTAGTTTATTATTTTTTCACGGATAATAACAACGCAGGATATCATTACTTAAATTTATTTTATAAAGTTAAGCGATTCTTGTATTATGAATTAATACGCATAACAGATAATCAGACAGTATGTTATGAATGTATATGTTGAAAGTGGAGTTCACCCTCCTCCTACAATTGAGGGACGAATGCACTGCGCATCTAAATGAAAAAAAATGTAAAATAAATCGCGAACGAATTACTTGTCCTTTGAATGAGTAATGACAGGTTTTCAGAATATTTAGCGGTGACTCTAAGACGGATAAATGTAAAAGTAAAAGTTCATACGAAATATTTTATGTATACCTACCTCTCATATGTTTGATTGTTTGAGCAAATTTCTTTTATGTAAATGTGATAACAAAAAAAATTGGCATGCATATTAGTTCTACTTTCTTTTACTTATAGAATAAAGATAATCAATCACCTGAATTTTATTCAATTGTTAGTTTAATTTTTTTTCAGGTAACCATTCTAACTAAATGACTGATAGAAGGGAGGGTTATGTTTATCACCGTAAAGTGACTTCAGGAGATATGTAATTATGTCAGTTATGTTGAATTATGTTCAAATTGTATGTCATATAAACCTTGTTAGTATATATATGTGTGGACAAATTGTTAAGTTTTTTGTGGATTGTAGTGGCTCTTATATGATTGGAGATTTTATTTAAGATTAAGTGTTATGTAAGTTTTTTTTTATCCGTCCCACTGCTCGCCAGTATTCCAAGCTCTGTCGCTAAAGAGTGGTATCGAGCTAGATTTTATATATTTAAGGACATGATCATAATCAAAGAGTTAGGAAGATGATAAATTTTATGAAGAAAGTTGTACGTGATTATATTGATTGATGTGTAACGATTATAATTAATTTACGCTTCGAGCTTATGTAATCAATTCGGAAGATGCTATGGGTGAAAATAGAGGCACAAAGCACCGGATTGAATCGCTTCACTAGATGACGATTTACTAAAATAAGAATGACAAATGATAAGAAATTAAGATACACAAGAGTGAAAGTGGCGGAGTTCCTATTGAAAAATACGTGAAATTATTTCAGGATATGAGACCATCTCTTTTCTCGGGACGAGACCAATAGATCGAACCGGTTGATGGATAGAAAATTTTAGAAAGATATCACGCCCTTCATAAAGAAAAGTTGCTTTTGGCTTCGGGCGGCCGAGATGGAGGATAATACAGAGGAGGTCAATCTTATTTCATGGGAGGACTTTGTGAAGACTTTTAGACCGGTTTCCCTCTTAGAGAGACAAATACAGACAAGTTCTTAATATAGGGAGATCTCTATTATGCAGATGTGAAGTAACGCTTTCAGGTATGCACCTCAATTGATACCAAATGTAGAAGAAAAATGTCATGTTTTATCCTGGAAGGATGTAGATAAACAACTTGATTCCTCTCAGATTGATTATACGCTTCCATGAGCTAGAATGATAATCGATGTTTACCTAAGAGGAGAGATATTGAAGGAGGAATGATGATAGCCAAAATGGGTAAAATGTTCAAACCGAAAAATCAAACCGGAAGAAGCTAAGTCGATAATCCGAAGTATAGTATTACTACATGCCCAAAATGTAAGAGCACATAAAGGAGAGTGTCTCTCGTGCACAAACACTTGTTATCGCGGATATATGACAAAATCTCTCTCTAGAAATCTTCAATGGATGTTAGGACAAGTATTCAACCTCCCTAGAAGACTTTTGGTAGACAAAGGGATCAATTGACTACATCCATCTCAAACTTAACAGTAACACACCGCTCGAAGTTTATGCTAACGAAGCAAAAGACTCATCTGATGTTATTACAGGTATGTCTTTATTTAAAATTAACATTATTACAATTTTATATTGTGCTTGATATATTTGCTTTATATGTCTACTCATTTATAAGTATCATCTTTATTGAAAGTAAATCAGTTTGAGTTTTATTTGATACTGGAACATCACATTCATTTATATCTAGGAATGTGAAAATTTTGGGATTGAGTTATGAAAATATCTATAGACTTTCAAGAAGAATGTCAGTGGTCTCAAATGAACGCTAAATATTTGAATAACGAATATCTACGAAAGAAGCTGGATGATTTAATAAGATCGCCAATATATGAATTGATGTAATTTGGAATGGATTGGCTTAAACATTTTGCTACTATAGATTATAAAGATAATTAAATTCAATATTCATGAGAAGAATTCAAATTTTGTGGGGCATGGAGTATTATGATTGTGCTTAAAAGTTCAAAAGATGCAAGAAGATGAAGATTTTTTCTCAGTTCACCGATGTTACTAAAAGGTAAAGAAGTTAGAGGATATATCAATAAGGAGTATCAAATCTTTACGGACGATAAGTTTACCTTAGCAGAGAGATAGATTTATTAATTTAATTCTGCAAAACCCAGAAGAAAAGTACCATATAGAATCAAAGAATTACAAGAGTTGAAGAATACAAGAATTGTTAGATAAGATTTATCGTGCCAAGACATCTCCTCTTGAGCTCAGTATTAGAAGAAGAAGATAAGAGCTTAAGACGATGATTATTATAGAGCTTAACAAACTCATATCAAGAATAAATATCCCTTGCCAAGAATTGATGATCTTTTGACAAACTGAGCTTCAGTAAAAAATTGATTTAAGATCGTTATCATCAGAGAATCAAGAAGAAGATATACCAAAATCGCATTCGATAAGGACAACACTATGAGTGGTGATGCCTTTTGGCTTAACAAATGCTTCACCTATATTTATGGATCTCATGAATAGAATCTTTAAACCTTTTAGATTCATTTCATTGTATTTATAGATGATTCTAATTTATTCAGATGAAGAATTTCATGAAAATCTTCACAATATTTTGCAAGCTCTGAAAGTAAATGAATTGTATGCAAAATTTTCAAAGTGTGAATTTTAGTTAAATAACATTATATTCTTGGGGCACATGATTAGTAGTGAAGGGGTTTTGGATCGAAAAGAAAGAATACCGAATGACCTACCAACCACCGCCATAAAGTCGAAGTTTCTTGGTTGGGATATTAGGAGATTCATCAAGAAGAGTTGTCATCGCCATTATCGGCGCTAACAAAGCAAAGTTTGAATTCGATCAAGAAGAGATTTTTCAAAATTGAAGAATTGTTTAACGACCGCACTTAGATTAACTATTCCATCGGGGACGAAGGATTTCAAATTTATAGTGATGCATCATTAAGAGCTTGGATGTGTACTTACGAATGAAATGAAGATACTTCAAAGAGAATTAAAAAATCATGAAAAGAAATTATCCAACTCATGATCTAGAGCTAGCAACAGCGGTATTTGTATTAAAAATATGGAGGCATTATCTATTTGGAATAAGGTGTGAAGTTTTCACTGATCATCAAAGGTTGAAATATATCTTTACTCAGAAAGAGCTAAATTTAAGACAAAGGAAATGATTAGAACTCATTAAAGATTATGATTTGTATATTCAATATCATCTGGGGAAGACAAATGTAGTTGCTGATGCTTTAAGTAGAAAAACATCTAAGTAGTAATTATTGGTTGATATCTCAACTGGAGGAGTTGATTAAAAATTTAGAAAAATTAAAAATTTCAATTATTAAATCTACAGATAATCATGCTTTATTGTTAAATCAAATGATTATATAATCAAATTTGAAAAACAGAATACGAGATGTTTTACCTCAAGATGATAACTTTCAGAAAATTTTAAATTTGGTAAAAGTAAGTCATACAAAAGATTTTGAAATTGATGGACATCAAGATCAGACGTAGTTAGATTCCAGACATATCGGAGATTTGAAAGACATCTTACACGACACATCATTTTAATTATACAATTCATTTAGGTAGTAGAAAATGTATCAAGATCTTAAAAAATATTTTGCCAAATAAAAAGTGTAAATTGAATTTGTCTAAGTGTCAATCATATCGATTTTAGAACATCGGCCAAGACTTTTACCTTTGCCAATACCGAGTGAAAATGGGATGATATCATATGAATTTAATGGTTACCTAGATCCGTAAGAGGACGATGTTATTTATTATTGATAGGTTAAATACGCACACTTTATACCTATTAAACAATTTGACGTTGAAAAGATAGCAGTAAGTATGAATTAATCAGAAAGTTATATGGTGTGCCAAAATTTATAGTGTCCGATCGGGATGGCTAATTTACATCTAGATTGTGGAGAAAAATTCAAGAAGCTTTAGGAATGAAGCTTACTTTCTGTACTGCATTCCATCCCCAAACTGATGGCCAGTCAGATAGAACAATTCAAACACTTCAAGATTTGCTTAGACTTTGTATCCTTGATTTTGGGGAAAATTGGGAAATTCATTTGCTTTGATTGAGTTTGCCTACACACAAATTTTCTCAAGTATTGGTTCCCTTACAAACATTATATGGAAGAAAATGAACACTACTTTGGGTGGAGACAGAAAGAAGAATCGCAGATGTAGTAAATGAAGCCAATGAAAAGATCCGATTGATCCGGGATAGATTAAAAGCTCAAGATAGAGGAAATACTATGATGCTAAACATCGGCCAGTAGAGTTTGAAGTGAGAGAAGTTGTATTTCTCAAAGTTAGCCCCATGAAAGGTATAAAACGATTTGGCAAAATTAGAATGTTGAGCCCACGCTATATTGGTCTATATGAAATCTGGGAAAGAATTGAAAAGAATTATGTATAACTTTATTTTCTCACATGCGCGAGTGCACAATGTGTTTCATATTTCTACGATATATTTAACAATTTAGGCAGATCCTATTGATATTCAACCGGATCTCACATTTGTGGACAAAAAAGAATTATAGATTATGACAAACATCTCGGAATAGGAAATTTCATTTGTCCGTTATCTTGTGAAAACATGGATTGACAAGCGGAGGAATCAAATGAGAACTTCATCATCAATTGTTTAATTAAATGTATGTTTATTTTTCTATTATTGTCATTTAATTTCGAGGAAGAAATTTTTATAAGAGAGAGAGATTGTAATAATCGAAAAAAAAATACAACCGCCGCGACGGTTAGCGAATTGGAAAAAGTCCAAAAAAAGGGGAGTTCGATTTCGACAAACCGAAATAGAACTCCCAAAACACGCGAGAGAGGGAGAAATTGAAGGAGAAGGGAGAGACTCTACTCGTGTGTGCCCTAACCGAGTGACAACTTTCCGCCGAAAAAGAGAGGAAGGAGGAGAGTCTTCGTGTGTCGTCGAGGAAGAAGAAGAGTTTCGCGTCTAGAAGTGAGGCTCCACGCCGACATCGAATCGTCGAGGCTCTTGTGCCAACGAGAGAGGGAGAGAGGGAGCGCGTATGCAGCGTAAGCCTGGGAGTGCGTGACTTTGGATAAACCGACGGCTTACGAGTCCTAGGGCAATCGAGAATAGAAAGGAAATAGGAAGGTAAGTTAAATATATGATTTACATAATTATTTATTAGATTAAAAATTCTGATTTTTGTTGTTAACGAATTTAATTGAGAATATTTTCTTTTGGGTTTTATAAAATGAAGAAATGCCTATATATATAAGGGTTTTATGTTTTCTTATTTAAAATTTGGATTAAATTAGGTTATTATTAAATCGAGTAAATTATTAGCTTAGAAACAATGATGATATTATTTTTATCTCTAATTTGTGAAAATACATCTATATATATGTTTAAATTTGAATTTATATACCTAATTCTATTGTATTACCTAAACTCTTAAATAGCCATTATTTTATTATAGGATATTAGTGAAAATAATAGATTTTCAAGAAAAAAAGAAATTTTAAATGGATTCGTAAATGAAAGAATTTAAGCCTTAATTGTTTAAGGGTTCGTGAAAATTTGAGGTTAATGACTTTATAAAAGATAATAATTATGAGAATTGCATTGATTACCTATTATGATTCTTAAATTGAAATCATTAGAGAGAAAAATAGAAATTCTTAAATTAAATTATATTAAGAAAAATAATAGAATTAATAGGATTTAGATGTATTATATGGAAAATTAGACATATCATTATATTAAATGAATTAAAAGTTAATTTAACTTGATTTAGAAATTGAAAATTAATATCAATATGAAGCATCAATTAATAAAAGTTATATGTAAGTATCATATGAATAACATAAAATAAATTACTTTCTAATATTGATCCAATCAATATTTTATGTTATGAATTTCAATTAAAAAGAAAGATTAAAAAATGAGATTGAGAAAATTGTAAATTAAAGTTTTATTACGTTTACATTTATGGTAAAAATATCTTTAATTTCTTGTGATGAAAAACATATTTGTATGATTATGACTTTTTCCTGTACTGCAAGTTATGGTTACTTTCCTGCTTCTTCATAAATTATGATGTAGTTTATTATTTCTTCATGTTAGATAATAACCTGAATGCTAGATCATATTGTCACTTAGCCATTTTATAAAATTAATTGATTTATTATTGGTTATGAATTAATATACATAGCTATATAATCAGATCTTTATGAATATATATTGAAAGTGGAGTTCAATTCCCATATAAGATACGTGACGAATGCATCGCAGTAAATGATGAAAAAGGTTAATGAATGGCAGAATGGTAATGACTACTTCCTTTGGATGAGTAATGGTAAAGATTTTTTTTATAAAGGTTTAGTGACTCTTAAGACGGTGATAAATGTAGTAAAAGTTCATAATGAAATATTTACGTATACCTACCCCTCATACGTTTGATTGTTTGAGAAATTTCTTTATGTACGTGATAACAAAAAAACTAAGATCATATTAGTTCTACCTTCGTTACTATAAGATAACAAAGATAATTAATTAAAATTTTATTCAATTGTTAGTTTAATTTTTTTCAGGTAACCATCCCAACTAAATAAATGATAGGAGGTTATGTTTATCACCGTAAAGTACTGCGAGATAGTGTAATTATAATTATATTTAAATCAGTATGTCATATTAACCTTGTTAAGATATATATGTACCAAATCAGTTTTTGTATATCAGAGCTTTTATATGACGGAGATTTTATTTAAGATTGGCATGTAAGTTTTTCTTTTATCCGTTCTGACCACTGTCCTACCTGATATTCCAAGCTCAAGTTATGACAATGACCTCCCTTCCCAGCTCACAAATCACATGTCTAGCCCAATCTCTCTCTTTCTCTCTCTTATCTTCATGCTTTAGCCAAACTCTCCTTTCCCTTTCTCCTTGTTAGAATGTGCACTCCTTTAACCCAACCCAAATCCGAGCCCTATCTCCTTCTCTCTATAAAAATAGAGAGGGAAAACCTATTTTCTCTCTCTAGAAAACTAGAAAATAAAAAACTAAAGAGAAAATTCTCCCTCACTACATTGTGCATTCTCATTCACTTCAAATCATTGTTGCCCTTGTAAAAGTATAACATTTAAACTTAAAATTAAGTGCTCATGTGTGCCGAAACTCAATGTTATGAGGAAAAACTGCAAAAATTAAGGGGCTATTTGGGATCACTTTGATTTGGTGTTTTTTGTCTTATGTTTTTATTTTGTTTCAAAGTAAAATGTGTTTGGTGATTATTATTGTTTTTTTAAAATAATGTTATTTATTTTTAAAAAAAAATTAAAAACACATCAATCAAACATGTTTTTAAAAATAGCATAAAAACAAAAACAAAATAAATACAAAATAAAATTGATCTCGAACATCCTCTAAATACTCCCGTGTGTTGGTGTTCGATCTCGTAGGAAAATTCGTTATTAATTATGCAGGTATCTCACGTAGCAAGTTTTGAAGACTTAGTTGTGGTTTCTCAAAACACCAATCATCACGTTTAAGCTAGTGTGACGAGTAGACCTTCAACGACTTCTAAGGATGCCTCCATGGGAAAAATGTCGGGAGACTATCGAAATTCCATCATATCAGTATACTAAAAGAATAAAGAAAATGATAGTTTAAAGTGAATAACATGGCTAATTAAACTTTATAATGCAAGTCTATAAAATAAGAATAAATTTTTTTTGTTTAATTGAATTCAAATGAGATTACAAAAGACTAGTTATAAATTTTGAAGCTCACAAAGAAGGTTAGAATTTTTAAATTTGACTACAAAATACAAACAAGAACTTCTATTTAATATTCAAATGATGATATATATTGCATTGAATGGATTGAGAAGAGTTAAGAACCTCTGTGGGTCTTTAATAAAATTGAAGACATTATTAAGATATTTTGGTTATAAAATCATATATAAATAAAAAATGATGATTGGATAAGAATGCTTCTTTAAAAGATTAAAAAGTATCATGGAAGTTATTTAAACTTCATAAAGATTGAATACAAGTAACAAAATGTATTGTTATAAAGGCATAGTTAGAACTTAAATTACAAATAATCGCTACCGAATTTGTAATATTTTGTGCAAGTGGACAAAAGAAGACCTTTTAAAAAATTTTAAATGAAGCATTGTACGTATCTGAATGACAAAATGTTTGTACAAATATGCATCATGTGATAGCCTTCAAGCTTAAACATATTATTTTAGAAATCATACAAATGCCTTTAAAAGTGTATGAGTACATTAAAATTTATGTAAGTATATTATGCATTAAATTTATGTATGTGCATTTGCCCATGTGCATCAATATTTATATAAGCACATCAAAATATATTACACTCACATGTGCCCCATCATAATATTATTTTTTAAAATTTAGCATCTAAGAATGCTACATGAGTTTAAAAAAAAATTGTTTAATGACTCTTTCCTCATTGAGTGTTTAAATGTCCTTAATACTTGAAATTATTTTGAAAATTCAGATAATCTTTTAAGGTTAAATTCTAAATCTAGTAACTTATATATGCTCTTGAATGAGATATTTCATCAGTTGACTCATTTAATCAATCTAATTTTTCTTCTTATAAGGATTGAAGTTGACAAGATTGATACTTTCAAGTAATAAACTTCAGATAAAAGATAAATATTAGTACTTCAAATAATTAATTTTGATGATTATCGTGTTGAAAGTTAATCTCAATTGGAGAGAATTCTTATAAAATTGCTCGTAAGTCTGTTTAAATCATCTCAAGTATAAGCAAAGATGAAAATGTTAAAAGCTATAAGAAAATCTTGAAAAACCAATGTCTTAAAGAGATTTATCATCTAAAATTTAAAGCAAAAAATTAATCTATCTTTCGTAATAATTTGTCGAGGGTGACAAATTTAAGATTAACCTAAGCCCACAAAGTGTTAAGGTCATATCAAGCACATACTTATCGTCACACTCAAATCACTCATTCCAATAAGGATGTAGCTCATATCCTTTGTGCGCATGATTTTGATGCCAAATGGTACCACAAAAGTAGTGGATATGACCAGAGTCCTTTAACTAGATAAATCATCATCAAATAATACTACTAAATTATGATCATTGTTGCAGCATATAAGCTCTCCAATGATTTTATTCTTTGAGCTGTGAATCAAGATTTGATTTTGATATAAGATTTTATGTTATCAAATATCTTCTAATATCTAAAATGTTGGGGCAGCTACTGACCATGATAGGCCGGGATGACGAAATCATGTGATCTTGGTCAGGCTTGTCATCTTTACCCCCAACATTCGCTTTAAATTTAAAGATGATGAATTTCTTAAATTCTATAGTTAATTTGCTACTATTATATGATAAGTATTTAATGATCTAAAGACTAGCCTTAATCAAAAGTTTTCTCTCATCATTGGAAGGGATAATTAACTACAATGAAACCTAAAACTAGTTCTAAAGTCTTTGTCAAATAAAGATGAAATCTCTAGGCAGTGTCTTATCCTAAATTTAATCTATCTTTTGAAAATTTGACTAACACAAATCAAAACTCTTGTCATCGAGAGGTCGAACGTAAATTTTCAAAGCCCCACAACACATAATTGACATGCACAATCACACGATTCCCAAACATACATTTGCACACATAAACAAGACATTTGTGCATACAAAATAGAGTTGCCAAGGATTTTGCCCTATAATTATTATTTTTCTTATTAAATATATCCCATCAAAGATATAAAATAATTTTAGAACTATTATCTTAGAAATTTGATGCAATTTTAGTTAAAAAGTAGACAAGTTATGATACACCTACAAGTTGCACATGAGAATTTTATATATATGGCGAAAAGTGAGCAAAAGTTGACTGGGTTAGAAACCAAGGTTATATTTACTAAATGAAACTTGGTGACTTTAAATAGAGTAGGAGAATGGTGATATGAAATTGTAGAGCAATCTAGGGAGATCTAGTGAGATTAGAAGCCAAGAGTAGGCATAATCTTTAGAAGAATAGATATTGCTTATTCCCAATAAAATAGTTGAAAAAAAGAAAATCCTTTAAAAAAATGTACACCTCCCTCTTCCTCCAAAACATCGAAGTCCCATAACCTATACTCATTAACGTGAATAATGATTTTTTCCAATACCTCCATAACGCCAAAATTCTTTTAAAAAAATTTCCGCGTGATTCAATTGTGCATTATGAAAGCGATGGATTACGGATGTGTCACCACGCGAATTTTGACCAAAATATTCCAATTGGCATCAAAATCATTCAAACACTGACCATTCATAAAATGGATATCGCCTATTCATCTAAAATGTCAAATTTATCTAAAAATGGTATTCATAGTGCTAGGGTTGCAACACGAGAAAAGTTGAAAATTTAATTAGAGGCAAGTGGATCATAAATTTTGTGAATGAAATTGATACAAACACATAACACAATTAAAATTATTATAATAGTTAAAATTAAGTCAAATCAAATCAAGTATTTATTTAAGTGCATTAATTATATATATACAAATTAATTAAATCAAATTAATTATGAATATATATATATATATATTAAAATCAAAAATTAAAAGAGAGATTTACATAAATGCCACACAATTCTTATATATTTACATTTTTAGCTCTTAAAGTTTTATACTTACATATGTAATATTTTTATGTCATAATTATACTAAAATCTATACATGAAAAGACGTATTTGACCTTTAACAAGTTAGTGATAGTAGTTTTTTGATGTGATATTAAAAATTTAATTGTGATTTTTATAAATATTGACATTTATGTATTGAATATGAAAATGTATAAGAATTTTGAGGGATGTATGTAAATCCCTCAATATAAAATATTTTATGCCACAACCTCCCAAAGATTTCCAATTCACTGCCACAATCCCATAAACTCTCGCAAAATCTAATATAGAAGCTGCTCGTTTCATCCTACCCTATTTGCGTCGTTAAAAAAAAGGGTAAAAAAAAGTAAAATCCCAATCTTTGGTCTCTCTGGATTGGCCCATCAGCCCTTCTCCCAGTTGCGGAAGCCCTCTCCTTGTCCCTCTCACATTACAAACCCACTCCCCTCTCCCTCTCTCCTGTTCTCACACCACCTAGTACAATCATCCCTCTCCCCATTACTCGTCTTAAAGCATACATGATCACATCTTCTCTCCCGCACTCACCCATGCCTATCCTTGCATGCGTGCTACTCTACCTGAATACTTACATCTCACTCCTCCCTTCTCTCTTTGTGCTATCACCACCTGAGCCACCAACTTGTACCAACCACCTCGCAACCTCTCTCTTGTTTCTCTCTCCAAATACAAAGAGAAAAACTCTTTCATTATTTCTATATCTTTATCTCTTTATCACTCCCCCCTTCAAAAAAGAAAAAAATAGAGAAAAGAAGTGAGAAATTAAAAAAAATGGTATATCTTTGTACTTTAATTATCGCCAAATTCATTGCCCACCGTTGACTTGTTATACAAAGGTATAAGAAATTACAACTCAAAGACTCCTAGAATCTCAATTGCAATGTGTCTTGTGTGCCCAGCTATCTTAATGACTCTTGGTTTTAAGTATTGATTAAGTGTCCATTATCAAGGTGTTTGGATCGAATATGAGAATATTGATTAAGTGTCTAGTGTACTATAGATAATGACACACCTCAATACAATAAGTACACAGAGTTCACAGGGCTTAGATTGGTAAAATAAACTTATCCAAATACTCTAATAATGGTCTTGTTGATTGAAGATTTCAACCGAAGTAGTTTTTTGCTATTAAAACTTTCTAAAATTTTAATGGCGAATCATTCCAAATTCAAATTTCAATCATTTATAAAATGATAAAAAATTTTAATTAAAGGTATTAATGAAATGAAATATATCTTTTAAAGTTCATTCACTTTAAATAATTGGTCGATGGTGATAAATTTAAGAATATGTTAGCTCACAAAAGAGCTAATATCAGATCAAGTGTATACTATGATTACTCTCAAATAATCTCAAGCTAGTAATGACATAATATTTTATCATCTGATTGTGATTTGATCCCTCAATGATCCCATTAAATTATGGTCATGACTTTGATTTTTTTAATTGAGTGGGTTTGGCCCTCAATGTCCTCGCTATATTACGGTTATGATCACAGCTCTCTGATTAGGTGATTTTTTTTTTCTAAATGACTTCATTATATTACAGTCACGATCGTAGTCTGTTAATTTTCTGATGACTCAGCCTCTTGAGTTGTGAATCAGAGGTTATATTTGATGAGACAAAAAATCCTCTGTCAACTAAGATCAATCTAAAATTGCCTCCTTTAAAAAAGCTATTTTATTTTCCTGTTCTTTGGTGCTTGATAATTCCATCTGCCTTTCCATGCTAAATACTTTAATGATCTTTAATGATGCACACATTAGAAAAAGGCCAACTGCAGGAATTACGATGAAAAATTTTGAGAGAAGGTGACCAACTGTTGCAACCACTAGCAAAGCAATTAGAAACCAACTAATTTTTGTTGAGCATATCTCTTCATATTCTTTGTCGAAAATTTGACTTTTATTATCACTATGCTTGCAATTCAGCTATCTTGAGAGTCATCGGAAGGATTGTCAATATATGTACTAGAACAGGTGTGAGAAAGATAGGATTGTGTTGGCAGCCGAAAAAGCCATGAGGAGGCCATGGCTTGTTAAGAAGCTCGAAGACTGGATCAAACACATTAAAGTTGCTTGTATAAGGGAAAATTATTTGCCAGATTGAGCCTTCTTTTTTTGGGTGAGTGTGAAAAATGATCATCACCTAGGCATATTATGATAAGAGTCTAGTTCGGTGAGGCTTGAGTTTGGTTCAGTGAGTTGACTCACTGAGTCGAACCCGGTGAGTTAATTGAAGGAGATTCGGTGCTTTCTGAACCGTTGGATTTGCGTCTTTTGTCTTGGTTGTTGGATCTAGCACTTGGATTGTGTTTCTTTTGAACTGAGCCTTGAATCGTCGGATTGATTGCGCCTCTTTACGCCTCTTGGATCTCGATTGAATGGATCTCTTTCCTTGATTTTTGAACCGGGGATTTAATGGGCCCTTGATTCAAAACACGCCGTTGCTTGAGTCAGTGAGATGAAGCTTCTAGGGAAGCGCCTTAAGCGCTTTTGTTTGGTTTCCTTGACCATTCGGCCGACGCCCAAAGAGGGAAGGAAAGCGAGAGCGAGAAGGGGAGAAACCCTGTTTCTGATCGGCGATGAGGTTCCACGAGACAACCAGGAGGAGAGAGAAGAAAGAAGGAGAAGATAAGTTTTTTAAAATATTGATTACCCTCTTGGGATTTCTTCCTTCTATTTATAGTTTTCTTTTCTTCCTCTATCTAGATCTAGACCTTCTATATATGCTAACGGTTTTACATAACTGTATGAGTTTTTACTGCTTACGGAGGTTGAGAATGCAATCTTTTGTTACTATACTTCTTGGTTTCTTGATTTTCTCTTACGTCCTTTTGGCGTTAATTCGCATGGGTTTATTTTATTTTGGGAAGCTCAGAACTAGTATCTTGATTTTTTTGTTACGAGTTGTCTCTGTTTGGTGTTGATCGTGATTCTTCCTAAGTTGATTTGGCTTCACTCTTGTTATACTTTGTTGCTCATCTTTGATTTATGATGTGTATTTGTCACATGGATCCTCTGTTGTTAATCTATTATTTTGGTCTTGTTCTTCTGTAATTTTGTAATCTTTGTAGCCTATTTCTATTCTTTATTTGTCTGATTATCTTCTTTCTCCTCAGAGTCATCATAATTAATTCTAATTACTGTTTTATTATCATTCATTGTAATTATATGTTATAATTTGGCAATTTAGAGGATTTATATTATTCTTTCTTGTGTAGAAACATAGCTAAATAGCTAAGGGTTAAGCCATAGTTTACTAGAATATGCTCACTTCATGGAGACAGGAAGCAAATCTCTGAGCAGTTAGATGGAAGAAAGATCAGCCAAATAGCTGATGTGATCTGGCATTGACTTGTATTGAATTATTGATTAAAAATTTCTAGCTGAACATTGCCAGCATCTCATGTGTTCTTCTTCATTCTAATCTTTATGTTTTCTTCACCTTCTAGTTACGTGTTTGATTTCAGGTCTTCGCTTTTAAGTGCTACCGTCAGCTGTCTTGTGGCCTTGTTGGGGTCATTTCCCACCAGAATTTCAAGAGCTATTGTAATTAAACTTTTTGGTTCATCATGGTCTACAACAGCAGTTGATACTGCATGCAATTGCCTGATGAAGGTTAGATTTTCATTTTTCTTTAGGCATGAATTTTGTTGCAGCCAAAAGTTTCTGATCGGCATGATCGGGCAATTGAACTCCATAGGCATATATTGTTTTTGTCCTGCTATACGAAAACTCAAATATCATTACTGGATAGCTAATTGTCACGTTTATAAGGAAATCACATCATCATTAGCCTTATCCTAATTATATTGGGATGACTTCATGAATCCATTGTCTTAATCATTTTTGTTGAGTACTACTTGAGGTGTTAAATCTATTTTACCCAACATATTTGAAATTTATTTATGTTTTGTATACTGCTTTTGCCTAATTGTTTGAGGGTAATTTATTTATCTTTTTTATTGCTCATTTTATAACTTTTATTGTATTTGCCTAAACCACCCGAGTCTATTTTTCACCACCTTATCTTCATTATGTGCATTTCCCAAAATTCTTGTGTATTATCATTTCTTAATTAATCATTCCTTATTTTTATATGCATTTATCTTATCATTTCCATTTGTTTTTCAATTTACTTGATTATAATGCCTACTTTTTTTAGCCTTTCACTCCAATCCATACAACGATACTTTGCGCAGTGCGTGTTAAATAAGCAAGGGTTCACATTTTGATGCGGGCAAAGAAGTTAGTCCAAAAAAATTAGGTTAGGATCTTGGAATATAGGTACTCTTACGGTAAATTAATGGAATTAATAGATATTATGGTTGTAGAAAGATAAATATTTTATGTGTTCAAGAAACTAAATGGGTTGGTGAGAAGGCAGGAGATTGATAGTTTAGGTTTTAAACTTTGGTATTCGAGTAAAAGTAGAACTAGAAATGGTGTAGGTGTGATTATTGATAAAAGTTTGAAGGATAATGTTATAAGTATTAATAGATGTGGAGATAGAATTATCTTTAAAGATTATTGTTGATCTTAAGATTATCGATGTTATAATTATACATGCTCCTCAGTAGGCTTGGAGGTAAGCGTAAAGAAAAATTTTGGAATGAATTAGAGGATTAATACGATACCTCTTGAAGAAGAAAAAGTATTTATTGGAGGAGATTTAAATGGACATGTTGGTAGAGTAGTAGAAGATTTTAAAAGTATTCATGGTGGTTATGGATTTGGAGTTACTAATGAAGAAGGTAAATATATTAGATTTTGCTTTATGATTTTGTAGTTCTTAATACTTTTTTTTTAAGAAGAGATGAACATATTATTACTTTAAAATGGATCAGTAAAACACGATTATTATTTTCGATAAGAAAAATAGATCGTTTAAATTGTAAGATTGTAAGGTCATACCAAGTGAAATTTTAAGTACTCAACATCGATTATTAGTTTTAGATTTTAAGATGAAAGGTTGTAAGAAAAATAAACTAAATTATTGTCCAGATTAGATGGGGACACTTAAGAACACAAATAAAAATATTTTTAAAAGCAATATTAGAATTTGGGTGTTCATAAAGATCTAACGTTATGTGGGAAAAAATATCAGTGAAATTAAGCAAGTTCTTAAAGATGTCTTGGAGAATCAAAAGGAAAAGCTTCTTTTAAGAATAGTTGGTGGTGGAGTCGAGTGTGCGAAGAAAAGATAAAAAATAAAGCATTGTTATTAAACTTGGTTTAGATGTAAAAATTGGAGAATTGGGAAAGATATAAAGTGGCGTAGAGATTAAGAAAATATATGTTCTGAAAAAATTTAGCTTTTAGTGATTTATACAATAGATTAGATACCAAAGAAGGTGAAAGATGTATGTATAAGTTAGCAAGAAGAGATAGGAGAAGTAAAGACATAGTTCAAGTAGTGGGTATTAAGGATGAAAATAATAAAATCTTTTCTTAGAAAAGATATTGAAAATAGGTGGATGAGATATTTTGATAAACTTTCAATGAAGGATCCGAAAATCGATTGATTTTAGCAACCTTAATACCTAAACAATAATAGAATTTCATTTCTATCATGTATTAGTAAATCGAAGTTAGTGAAGCTTTAAAGAAAATGAAATGTGGAAAAAAGTAGGGCCAGGATAATATTCCAATAGATGTGTGGAAATGTTTAGGAGATCGAGGAATTTCTTGGCTTACAAATCTTTTAATGTTATTTTAAAGACTAAAAGATGCGGATGAGTGGAGAAAGAGTCTATTGGTTCCTATATTTAAGAATAAAGGTGATGCACAAGAGTGTGCAAATTATAGAGGACTTAAGTTAATGTGTCATACATTAAAATTATGGGAGAGAATAGTGAGCATAGGTTACGATGTGATACTGAAGTTTCGACAATCAATTTGGTTTTATGCGTAGATCTACTATGGATGCTATACATTTGTTAAGAGGGTTGATAGAAGCATAGAGAAAGTAAGAAGGATCTACATATGATATTTATTGATTTAGAAAGCTTATGATAAAGTCTCGAGATGTTCTTTTGGAGTTCTAGAGCGAGAAAAGAGTTAATATTGGTTATATTCAAGTTATTAAGGATATGTATCTTGGCATTACTTGTGTCCAAACACAAGGAGGATTGACAAAATATTTTCCTATTTGGGTTGGATTACATCAAGGATCAACATTAAGCCCTTATCTTTTTACTTTAGTTATGGATGTTCTTACAGGCATTTACAAGAAGATGTACCTTGGTGTATGCTTTCTTTGATGACATTCTTCTTGTTGATAAGACTAGAGAGTCCAAATGAAACTTGATTTATGGAGGTCAACTTTAGAGTCTAAAGGTTTTCGTTTAAGTAGATCTAAAGCGAATATATGGAGTGTAATTTTAGTTGTAGAAGTTTTAGTGATAGTGTTGTGACTTTAGGTGATCAAGTCATTAATAAGAGTGGCGATTGAGATATTTAGGCTCTATTGTCCAAAATGATGGTGAAATAGATGGAGATGTTATTAGTAGAATTCAAGTTGGATGGTTGAAGTGGAGGAATGCATCGGCTTTATTATGTGATAGAAAAGTTCCACTTAAACTTAAGGAAAATTTTATAAGATGGTGGTAAGACAGATGACTTATAGTGCGAATGTTGGCCAATAAAGAAAGCATAAGACTAAGTTAAGTGTTACAGAGATGAGGATGCTCAGGTGGATGAGTGGCTTTACTCTTAGAGATAGAATGCAAAATGAGTATGTTCGGAAAAAAAGTTGGAGTAGCTCTAGTGGTAGATAAGATTAGGGAGAGTCGCCTTAGATGGTTTGGCCACATAAAGCGTCGGCCGTCCGATGACCCAATTAGGAGAGTAGATGCATTAGATTTTTTTTATGTTAAGAAAGGTAGAGGTAGACCTAAAAAGACTTGGTTAAGATGTATAAAAAATGATCTTAGTATACTTGAATTAGATGAGAATTTGACACATAATAGGACACAATGGAGACGAAGGATTCATGTAGCCGACCCCACCTAGTGGGATTAAGGCTTGTTGTTGTTGTTGTTGTTGTTGTACTCCAATCCATACAACATTATTATTGGCATAAATATCATTTTAGGAAACTTCTCTAATCATGGTTAGTTGAGTATATTATTTCATTGTACCTTGACCTTTATTTTGTTTCCTCTATATCCATTAATGTGGTCTTTTATTGAATAATACACAAGTAATTTTTTTTTCTAACATAGTATTGGAGAAGGGTTAGTCCTAATCCCGACTACTACCCTCCCCCTCTCGTTTCCTACCCCGTAGCCCTCACTCTGAGTTTGATCTCTCTCCTGCTATGATGCACTGATACAAATACAGAGATATAGACATGAAACAACCCAAACATAGACACATCTATTGCTAAAATATTGCTAAAAATATAAGACTTTTATATTTATTGGATATGTCATTTAATATATACATGAATCTTAAAAATCTAAAAATGTGTTAACAGTAATTGCACAGATTGAAAAAGCATGACCTGAATATAACTTAAATCATCCAATGGTAAATTTATTCATCTTCAGAAGTAATGAAAAGATATATTATAAAAAGTGAATCTAAATAAATTGGTTGTTAAATGCATATTTCAGTTCTCTTTCAAAATTAAAACCTCTTAGTAGTCTTCAACTCTAATGCAGTTTTTCATTCACGTCCTCATTATTTCACATAATCGATGACATGCATGCATTTATTTATTATGTTTAACTAGGGTATGCTTTTTATGTGTTTGATATGTGTTGGAGGTGTATCGAGCATGTGAGTGTCTTACATGTGGTGATATTACATACTTTGATATTGAAATATTAGTGCATCCTAGCTTCCTTGCATCTCCTGTTTGCTATCCCATATGGATACCGTTTGCTCAGTCCCTTCCTCTTGTACCCGTCTGAGACTACACACTCGATCTCACGACCTCTTTTCCTTGCACACAACTTACTTCTAATGCACACTCACATGCGACCTACTCCCAACACTTGTTCCTAACTTGCTCCCACACATCCTTACTGCTTCCCACTTTTATAGCTTGTGCTTATTCCTAGTGCTTGCTTGTCTGCATGCACCTTGCAACCTCAATCTTGGCCCATTGACTTTCGTGTTCACTGCTGGCCACTATTTTGAGTTGATCTTTCATGCCTCACCTACTATCAATGATCTGAGTGACTTTTTTTATTCACAAACTCTCTTAACTAATTTCCATGGCTTCCCTATGTCTTCAATGATTTGAAGCCCTTTTCAACATTGGCACCACCACTAAACTTATAAATTTGATGGCACCAACTATTTCTTTAATGTGGTTGATAGCTTTTTTTTTTCTTGTTTGTTTTCATGACTAAAATATTTTAATGCATTCCATTGGCTCAAGTTGTCATTATTAAGTTTTGAAGATATCAAGCATTTGATTTGTTCATATGTGATTGCTACAAGTCTTGAAACTTTTGTTGTTTTAGCTTTCTTGTTCAAAACATTGGCTAGAAAATATGAGACTTCATTCCATGGTTTTTAATAGATTAATCTCTTATATTTGCATCGCTTATTTGAGAATTTTTTTCTTTAATAATATGATTTTTCCCATTTATGAATATTACATTTATGAGACAAGTGGGATGAACTTAAAAAACAGAAAATTCTACTACAATTATGAGTTGAAGAGAGTATGAATTGAGTGTCATTGTAATTTTGAGATATAATAGTAGATAAGACACCTTTTATGATTTATCCTTATTTTGTAAGGACTTTGAGTTCGGGTTTCCTATGGTAGCTCCATAGTTAATTATCCCTCTCAATGCGAGAAAACTTTGATTAAGGCTATTTATTAGACGCTTAATGCGTGGCGTATAAGTAGCGGCGTATGAAGTTTTAAATTTAGATTATGAAATTCATCATTTCGGCTTAAACGATGGTAGGGAATGATGCGTGCATCAGATCCGGTTGTCATCCAAGCGTCCTTGATACTAATCAAAGTAGGTATCCCCTCAAGGATCTTTTGTATGACACGAGTTACGTCGTAGAAATCCTGTAGATCTGGGGTGGTGTTTTCAAAGAGACATGCTTAAGTCACTAGTTAATGAGAGGGTTGTTTCTTTATCAATATCTGATTCACTCAAAGGCGAGCGAATTTGGGAAGCATCTGAATTCACTGATCGTAATATAATGGGCTATCCAATTAGAGGACTACGGTGAATGCTTTCGTAAATGGAATATGGTCAGTCGATGCGGTGAGGATCAATGGCGTCCTTCGACAGATTGATTGAGAGTGAGCATGAAGATTGACATTATTTCATTTGTGGTAGAGTTTTCTTAATTTTGTTCGAGCATGATTGTGGAAGGTGGATTGATGAGTTTTTCTTTAAAACTTTTGATTGAATTTTATTTAGGTTTTAGATTGATATTTAATTTGAGTTGATTTGATTTGAAAAATTGATTAATTTGAATATGTTTAAGAACTTTAGATCTGTATATTTATTTCTAATAGATTAAATCTAACGTATATACAATCATTTGATATTTTTTGAATAATAGATTTTTAAGTTTGTTAATCCGGACTCATTCAAGAAAAGCAGGTACTTGGCTTCCTCAAACAAGAATTTAAGCATTTAGTATGTGCTGTGTGTTTAATAATTCATATAATTTTTATTTCTAAATCAAGAAATTAATTTCATATTTCCATTTAATTTTAACTTAACCTGCGCAACATTTTCAAACATTAAAATTTGTATTTTAAATCTCTATGTTCGAGCACATGCAGAAGTTTTTAGCATAGATAATTTCATCTAATTAATGAAGTCATTGATTTTGAAAATTACAATTAAAATGAAATTCCTTAATTTTTAATTGAAAAAAGTCCTATGATTTTTGTAGCATTTGATTTAGTGTCATCTTCTTACATGCGAATAGTTCTCGATGTAGAAGGCTTTGATTTAGATTAAATGCTTTAAAAGAAGTTTCACCCCTCAAAATTACTTCTGTGAATCAATAGAGTATAATATTTAAGTTGATTTCTCCTCTTTTTGAAAGTCCCTCATTTGACTTGTTTCTTATTTTCATAGATAAGATTATGGGTTTCTGTATATTTTTATGAAACATCCCCAGATATTTCAAGCTTACCAGCAGGTTTACCCATATTATAAATATAAGTGCAATTCAACGTTCAAATCCGTAGGATCTTTCCATGCAAATGCTTGCTTTTAATTAGGTATTAAAACTAAAACTTCGAATATCAAAATTTTAAGTACTTGCATTGAGGTTAGTTATGCTACAACTCACGTAAGAGATTTATTCAAACTTTCCTACATTCATTTTCCCCCACCTTTTTTTTTCAAACTTTCCTACATTTGTTCTTCCCCCCTCTTTTCCTTTTGAAAGTGGACCCTTCCCTATCCCTTCTTATTTCTATAAAGCCAAGAGAGTCTTACATTCCATTCCATTTATTTGAAGGGTTGGAGTTGGAGCATTTGAAAGAGAGCGGTTAGAAACTTTAGTGGGCTTTCAACTCTGCTTAGATAAAGTTTATAAGTGTTTTTCACCTCTTTTTTTTGTTTTACTTTTGTATTTGTTGTATATTATTTTCGTTTCCCTTTTTTTTGTTTAGAGTTTTTAATTTGAATTTTAGTTTTAGGTTTCATTGCTTGATGTTCTTAAGCTGATTCTTTTACTTTCTGTTTTTTTTTCTAAGTCACGAGATTTTGAGAAATTTTGACATTTATTTGGGAGATAGCGGATGTTGGCTTGCTCGATGTCATGGCGTAGCGGCGTTAATCTCACGCTAGATTTTTCGTCACGCCCGATGAGCGCGATGACCTTAAATATCAAGAAAAAAGCATGTATATATATCCACATTCCATCCACATGTTTTGACTCGTTCTTCTGCACTGCGGTGATTGGTGAGAAATGGGATTGGGTATCAAAATCAAGAGAAAACTCATGGCGGTGTTTTTTTCTGAAAGACGAGTCAAAAAGCGTAATGGGAGACGTCAGAAAATAATAATGTGCTTCTCAGTTCTTGTGGCAATGGAAAGTTGATATCTAAGGAGGCGACAGAAGAACCGCTCATATGTTCAGTTCTGTAAAAAGAAAATAATCGGATTGAAAATGGGGAAATTTTGAATTGTGGAAAAGAGAGGAAATAGATCAATTCGGTTTGTTTAAATGGGGAAGAAATGAAATGGAGAAGAAGAAGAAAATTCGATTTAGGAAAGAAGAAAGAAAAGGGAAGAAATTTTGGATTGGAAAAGAAGAAGAAGAAAAAAGGAAAGAAGAAAAAAAAAAGAAGAGAAAAGGATCACCTCTCTTTCGGTTTGGAGGAGAGAGGAATCGGAGAGAGTTCTTCAGTTTTAGGAAATGGCTTTCCATCAGGTTTGAAGAATTATGCTCAATTTGGAAAAGAAACTTACTTGTAAGCGGTTGGAAAAATTGAAGAGGAATTGTACGTTAGACGAGAGTTGGAGCGTGGAGGCCGTGCGTTTTTCTGTGTGGCCAAGGGATGGACGAGGAGCTCAGCGTGAAGAGGAGCGGTTTCTCCCTGTGCATGAAGAGGAGAGGCTTCGTCATGTGTGTGAGCAACGAAGAGATAGGATAGGGCATTGGTGAAGTGGGATTTTGTAGGGTTAGATTAGGTTTTGAAATTGACTTTTTTAAATTGAGTAATTGACTTTAAATTAAATTTTATGCTGACACGATTAGATAATCAATATATATATATATATATATATATATATATATATATATATCAATGTAAGGTTATTTCGATGTTTGACGCGAACTTGTCAGTTTCTCGGAGCGTTTGGTTCAAGTCGTCAAATTGTCCATTTCAAAATCGCATTCGCTTTTCTACCTCGACATTCGTGCTATGCGAATTGAGTGCAAATAGTCTTACTTGATAGATTTTGGCGTTTGAGTTAACGGCGATCAATTTGCGACGGATGTCATTTAAACTTGGCTCTCGGCGATATGTGCGACGCATTGGCGACTCGGCGCGATCGGTTGATCATCAAGTCAATATTAATCCCATGGCGTTACGAATGCAATGGCAAAGTCCGTTCGTCGATCGGAGGTCATTTGAGTTGATTTTGGTGATGTCCTGTGTATTTCAGCCTCGATTTGTGCATTGTCACCGATTATTCTTTACGCATCGTTGAATTAAGCGTGTCATTTGATAGTTTTCGATGTTTGAAGCCAGCGATTTCGTGAGCGAAGGTCGTTCGGATATCGTCCGATTCGACTCGATATCGTGTCGGCATTGATAACTCGATCGTTTTGCTCGATTTCTTTTGATTATCAATATTTATATTAATCAATTTTGACATTCAATCGGCGGAGTCCGTTTTATCGAGGTCGTTTCGACCATTTTTTTGACGTCAAACATTTTGATTTCATTTGTCATTCAAGTCGATTATTGTAAACTTATGACACATATATGAAAGTCAACAAATGCCCCCAACAAATGTGATTCGTGCATAGAGCAACATATTTGTTTAAAATTGATTGACTTTTTGCTTTTCTTCTTTCTCTCCTCTTTTTTTGTTCCACTTTTATTGCATCTTGAAACGGTGGACACACTTTATTATCTTTGTCATTTAAATTTTTATGTGTGTTTCTTATCACTTGGCAGAATGAATTTGGTGAAGACCAATGATCATCATCTCGAGCTGGAGGTTATTTGGTGGAGCTGATCCTCATGGAATCGATATCGAGGATAGGATTGAGCGACAGATATCTTCGAGGGCGTGATTTTTTGGGTTTCTTCTTGCGCTCTTCTTCTTCGATTGTACCGATTCCTTTGTTTTGAGGATCCTGATTGAGTGGCTACCCCCAGGCAAGTGCGATATAATCCTTTGGATAAAGAGTATGTTAGTTATGAATATTGTGATGTCTTACACATCATATCATTGAAGCGGTAGGCAGTCAACTCTTGAGCCGCCGTGCCATTCTGTAGGGCTCATTAGAATACCGGATTCCTCATTGGGATTCCTACTCTTCCACATGGATATGTCACATGGCTAGGTATGTTCTGTTCTGAGATACCTTACAGAGGCGTTTATGAGGCGATATGTATCTTTATTTGACTTTGGGGTATGCCTTCTTCTTGGGCTCGTGGAGTAGTGGAGTTTTGGGATCTTAGTAGCAACACTTGTTGGATTAGAAGAGTTGGCGACCACTCTTTTGACTTACAGTATGTCGTCTTCACGTATTTGGTTATCGCTACAGTGCGTTCCACGATGAGTTATTTTGGCGATCTTGAATGATTGTGATCGGCGCACTAGTTATGCCTTCTTTATATTGATTTTACGGACCATTAGACTTTGAGCGTCGGGACATTAAGCGATCACGGTACCATACTGTGAGTACATGGATTCAGCTTCTTACGATTGCTTTATCGAGGATGTAACTACATGATCCTTTTGATTGGGTGTGTCGATGGCTTACTTATCTGAGAATGGAGCCCATTTGATTAGCAGGAGCGACTTCTCCAGCCCTACAGGGATTGAGCGAGGATTTATTTTTAGCCGGCTTTATAATGACATGGCTCTGCATTTTTGTGTTTCCCATCACAGAGGGCTTAGTTAGGAGTGCTTTATTACCAGCCAGGATCTCGGGGTGGCAGTTTTCGCCCCAACAATGTTAGCCAGGATTTATAGAATATTGGGGGTGATTTCCGGTGCAGGTTCTCTAGAGCTGTGAGATGTGACTCTACCTTGGCAATACTTATATGTTTGGGTTCATCTACACATACATGGTGTCTTTGCTTGTTTTGAGTACCCATCATTCTTTTTACAGTGAGGATATCATATAGTCTTACAGTTATATCGAGCATCCTTTACTTTGGAGATGGAGAGGATTCGTATACTCTTCTTCGCTCATTTGGTCAGAGATCGATTTTTGTTGATTTATCGATGGATATACCAAACACCATCCGACTTGATAAGTTGATCTTGTTGATCTTGATGAGAAGAACAATATTCCTTGCTTAATCCGGACATTGAGAGTCAGTACCTTTTGATTCGTCAGGATGGTTATGTTAGCGATTTGGGCTTAGTTGTTATGGAGGCTATCCTAACCGAAGTTCAGTAGTTTAGTTTCTTCCAAATGCTTTCGTGATGGCAGGCCATTCATCCCTGGTGTAGTGGATTTCAAGATGATCAGGATGATTCTTCTTGAGACACGTTACTTTGCTGCTTCATCTGTTTGGCTACATTTCGAGGCTTGATGCGGTGCTCATTTTTGATAGCTCCACGGTTGCACGGGTTAGTTATACCTCACTTGGGTACGACTATATTTTGGTCATTTTCTGGAGCGTGATTCCAGGATATATGAACGCAGAATGAGGTCTTTGGGAGTTCCTTGAGATCAAAGGACCCATCATCAGTTATCATTAGCAGGAGATTATAACGCTAGAGGTATAATCACTATTCTCCTCTCTTTCAATACTTTTGTCCTCTCTCCTCTCTTTTTTATTTTTATCAAAATATGCTCAGTGTATCTAATACTCTAATTTGATTTTTGACAGATGCACCAGTTGGTGGCGAGGTTAGGTGAGGATACCTTCTTGGCGAGTTGTAGATTCTACTCTAACTACACGATGTTTCTTCATCAGGCGTAGGTGTAGCCAACTACGAGCTATCTTGACGATTGATTGTTCCATGAGTGCCTCCACAAGAATGACTTGATGAAGTGCCATAGGTGTCGAGCGACCGGTGTTGACTTCTAAGTGTCATTTAAAATTAAAGTAAATGACATAGAGGTTAAATCTAATCACAATCAAAATCAATTAAATTGATTCGATTTGAAAATTGCTTAATGCGTCGAAAATCAAAATAATTAAATAAATATCAAATCAATTAATGATTAATCAAATAATTAAAATCAATTTTTAATGAAATTACACGCATATCGAAGTCAAGAAGCCTCGGCGATAAAAGCGGCCTCGTTGCGAAATTGATGTAGTTGTCGCCAAAGCGTCGAAACCTATCGAACGATGCCTTTTCGGTCGGCAAAGTGTGCGTAAATGTCGATCGGTCAATTGCGATTAGTAAACTAATTTTATCCGTCGTCATCGACATTTGTAACGACCTCCGATCAGCGAAATCGATCGCCGTTGCACTGCGAAACTAAAATTGACACTCATATTGCTGGGGTTTATTATTGGGATGATTCGTCAAAATTTATGTGATTAGCTAATTACCTTAATTATTAAATTGGTTTGCAATTAATTCAATCACTTCGATCCCTAATCCTCGTTATTGTCGAGAGGAGGTGGTCAAAGGCGAAACAAGGCTTATCCAGCGTTGACCCTCATTTTTCACGATCCTTCCTCTCATTTTTCGACCTTTTCTCTCTGAAGCTCTCGTTTCCTCGGTCTTTCTCTCTCGGCGATCTCTCTTCTGCTTTCGCTCCGTCGAAGCTCAGGGCGGCATACTCCCACCTTCCTCTCGACATTTCCTCTCGTTCTTTTGCTCTCGGTTTCCCTTGCGCCGCGGCTTCCTCGTTACTCTCGGCATTTCTCCCTTCCGTTTCACTCCCGGTAGAAGACTTCTTGGCGGTTCTTTTCGTCCTCTCTTCCGTCACGCGGTGAGGAACTCGAGCAGATCATGACCAACTGGTCCCTTTGCATAAGCCGAAACCCTTTCCTCCTTTCCTCTTAGCATTGAAACCTCAGTCGTTTCTCTCTCTTGTTATGCATTTGAGTTTCTTTGGAAGTTAGGGTTTTTGCTAAATATGCTATATCTTATGCTTGGGATTATGCTAAGAGTTTCCTTTAGGGATTTGGGATGATGTATGGCCCAAATCTCATTTTTTTTGGATTTTATGGTATTCATGCTTGCTGAAAATGCTTTGGGATAATGTATGGCCCAACTTTTTTTCTTTCTTGCTGTTTTCTCTTGTCCGTGGATGCCTACATTTTCTTTAGGTGCTGCTGAAATTGGTTTTTACCTAAGGGAGGTTGAATCAAAATTTTTTTAAGGGGGTTGTGTGCTTTCTGAAAGCGGTTTTACCTAAGGGAGGTTGAATCAAATTTTTTTTTTTGTAAGGGGTATGAGTAGCTACTTGCTATTTCCTATGAGTTTCATTTGCTTTGCCTCTTGCACATAAAATCTGAAATCAAGGAGAGATGGAGTTAAGATAGAAGTATGGGGATATGACAAGTTTAGATGTGTAGTCTAAATGTCATACTATTTGTTGTTCTTCTACGGGTTACATGTCTCAATTGGCTTCAATTAGCTTCCTCTCACTATGATACATGCTGAAATTCTTTTATTTAGTATGGGAGTGATGCAATACTTGCTGAAATTATTTTATCTAAGGGGAAATCCATTGATTGGCTTTTCTAAAGGGATAATGCATGCTGAAAATATTTTACTAGAGAGAAATTGAATCGATTTGCTTAATGTGTATGATACATCTGAAAGTATTTTTATGAAAGGGGAAAACTATTAGCTTGTTGTTTAGAGGCATAAAGCATGCTGAAATTTATTTTATGCAAGGGAAAATCAATTAGTTTGCTATCTAAAGATGTGATGCTTGCTGAAAATTTCTTTTATTTGAGCCGGAAGTTTGAAAATCGATAAGGAAGGATGTATGGCTTAAATATCATCTTATTTCTTTCTCTATGAATTTCATACTTACTTTGATTGATTTCTATGAAGGGAATATATATATGTCATGCCTTTTTCATATGCAAGCTTGAAATTTGTGATATAACCTGTGTTCTCCAACATGGTAGAAATCTTATCTTATTAAAATTTATGGTGTCTCACGACATACACTATACATGTCTTTCTTGACATGGGTGGCGTCTCTACCATGTAGCATGTGGGGAGAGTCGGGAGATGTTGTAAATTTTGATTATTATGCTCACAATATATATGCAGACTTTCTTTTTTGTTTATATCAAATCTGAGCTTTAAATTTGTGATATAAGTCACCATATTCTCGATATGGTAGGAAATCTTATCTTATCAAAATTTCGGTAGTGGTGTCTCGACATACTATACATGTCTTTCTTGACATGGTGGGCAGTCTCTCGTAACCCCACATGTGGGGGAGGGGAGGCATTGTAAATTTTGATTATTATGCTCACAATCAAATATATATGCAGTGACTTTCTTTTTTGTTTATATGCAAATCACTTTAAATTTGTGATATAAGTACCTGATATTCTCCAATATGGTAGGAAATCTTATCTTATCAAAATTTTAGTGGTGTCTCGACACACTATATGTCTTTCTTGACATGGTGGCGGGTCTCTCGTAGCAACCCATGTGGGGAGGCGGTGTTGTAAATTTTGATTATTATGCAATCAAATATATATGCGGTGACTTTCTTTTTTGTTTATATCAAATCGAGCTTTAAATTTGTGATATAAGTACTATGTTCTCCGGCGTGGTAGGAAATATCTTATCCTTATCAAAATTTGGTAGTGGTGTCTCTCACGACATCTATGTGACATGGTGGTGGCGGGCAGGTCTCTCATGTGGCAACCCCATGTGGGGGAGAAGGTTGTAAATTTTGATTATTTTCTTTTAATTAAATGCATCTTTAAATTTATTCTTATAAGTACTACTCATGTTTCTCCAACATGGTAGGGAAACTTATTCTTATCTTATCTTAAACACGCCTTTCTTCATGGGCAAATAAATTTCGGTCATGGTGTCTCACGACACCTACCATACACGTCTTTCTTGGCGTGGAAGACCTAGTCCGGCACTCATGGGATGACGGAGGCCAAATTTTCAAAATAAAAGAAGGTGAAATATGTCATATATAAATGCTTATACTTTA
The DNA here is from genome assembly GCA_021442155.1 of Cymbidium sinense. Classification (NCBI taxonomy): domain Eukaryota; kingdom Viridiplantae; phylum Streptophyta; class Magnoliopsida; order Asparagales; family Orchidaceae; genus Cymbidium; species Cymbidium sinense. Next base: position 108,371,145 of record CM038220.1, read on the forward strand.
ATTTCATATACATGTGAATGCAAATTTATCTTTATACTATAAGTACCTTACATTGTTCCAACGCGAAAACCCGCGGATATACTTGTTCACGTTCCAACGCGGGAAACTGTTATAAGTACTTGCTTCCAACGCGATAAAGAAATGTCAGTCAGAACCCATACACTTCTTTGGCGCAGGGCAACAATTCGCACGTCACAATACACCACCATACACTTTCGGGCGTGAAGACCTAGTCCTCGAACTCTATGGGGATGACGGAGGTCGCCAAATTTTCTTTAAAAAAAAGGTAGATAAAGAAAGGATGAAATGCTTAGTTAACATGTTGGCTTAAAATGCTCTTAGTCATATATGAATACTCATGCTTCAATCTCTATAATGAAAGCTATCTTATTTGTATGACATAAAATGGATTCTATCTAGCTTGACATGTTATGGAATACATTAGACATATGCTCAAACTTAAATCACTTTACTTCATTCACACCATGATTTACATACATGAGACATAGTGAAGACTTAAAGCAAACACATATGAAATAAATTAAATCTACCATATGACATGACATATATCAAGAAGATATCAAAAAATGGTTAAGTTAAAAGAAACTCACAAGTATATGTGACACAACTTAACCCTTTATGCAAGATTGAAAGAACTTAAACTTGTGGTATAAGGGAGAAAAGGAGAGTAGAAAATGTAAGACTGAAAGGGAAATCCCTCTTATTTATAGTCTTCCTTCTTTCCTTTGCCATCTATTCTTATAATATTGCTCATAAAATTGCATGCAAGGAAACTATCTAATGTAATGCCATTCATACACAGACGCATATGACATGCATGCCCTTAGATCCTTATCTCTTTTGAAGAGGAAAATAAAGTCTATATCTTCTTAATAAATTTAATGATTTGTCCCCACTTGCCATGAGCTTGCATGTGAGAGGTGGATTTTAATTAATCCACTTGCTTTTTTGAAATAAATATCTACTCATATTTTTATATTCCCCTCTTTATCAAGAGAAATAATAGTGATCGATCATATGGGCTTTCAAAATGGTTTATTTTACTCTTCTTTCTTTGATTTGTTACATAAAGAGAGAATTTTAAATTAAATCAAATGCCTAAATTCATTTTAGGCCCATTATTTATACTGATTATCTTGCCTTCAAATGATTTATTTAGCCTTTATGTATTGATTTGCCATATATAAAGAAAGCCCAAATCAAATCAGCCTAAATTCATTTTAGGCCCATTACTTTATGATTGATCATCATGGGCCTTCAAAATGATTTATTTTAAATTTTATGTCACTGATTTGCCATATAAAGAAAGGGCCTTAAATCAAATGCCTAAATTCATTTTAAAGTCTATTACTTTATGATCGATCATTCAAAATGATTTATTTTAAGCTTTTGCTAATAAAGAAAAGAAATTTAGCCCAAATCAAATGCCTAAATTCATTTTAGCCCATTACTATGATTGATCATATCCTTCAAAATTTATTTTAAATTTATGTTTTGATTACACATAAAGAAAGTTTTTTTAGAAATCAAATGCCTAAACTCATTTTAGGCTCATTACTTTATGATTGATCAAATGTCCAAAAAATTTATTTATATCCCATTGATTTGATATAAAGAACGGCCAAAATAATACTAAGTCATATAAAAGAAAGATGTTACATAATCCCTTTGGTCTTCAAACCCAAGTTAACAAAACCTAAAAAATCAGAACAAAACTCATGTTTGCATAATCAAGTCAATACAAAAGACAGATGTTATACTTCCTTGGTCTTCTGACCGTCCCGTTAACAAAACCTAAAAATCGATCAAAACTCATGCAGATACACAATCAAGTCAAATACAAATGTTATACTTCCTTGCTGTCTTCTGATCGTCCCGTTAACAAAACCTAAAAATTTGATATTATAAAAAATTTCAAATTAATAATATCTCGGCTAATCATATAATACAAGATATAATCAATTAACATAAATTTCTAAAATTCAAATTTGTGAAGAAAAGTCCCAAACCCGATCCTCATGTTCAAACTAGAGACAAGGAAGGATTATACTTGAGATAATGAATTTAGACCATCCTCAGAAAACCCACGTAGTAGCAAGGTCTATCAATTGATATTAACCCTGGATCGGGGTAATTATAATTAAAATTTCAATGATAAATGATCATATATTCAAATCTAAAATCAATCATAAAATGATCAAATTCAAAAAAAAATAACAAAATATAAATAAAAAAATGAAATGAATTATTTAAATTAAAACTAAAAAAATAAATAAAATAAATCCACCCTCCAATTGTTTGTCTTCTGACAAATTAAGAAAATTTTGCACACAAAGTCAAATTAAATACATAACTACCTTCACACTCAAATATTCCTAAAGCGTGACGCTGTGGTCCTGTCTATTTTCCGGATATGGCACCACATAAATGGCGCACGACGAGTCTTCGACCGGTGGTTCGCGATATGGCACCACTAAATTACCACGCGTACCAGATGTTCCAACGGCTTTGAGCTTTGAAATGTAGAATGTATTTGGGCAAAAGTCCCATGTTAAGGGCGCTGACTTATATTTGTCCCCTTAGACAAACTCCACCCCAGTCTACAAGGACACCTGACGGAACGTATGTGACAAGGATCCTTCACGTCGGGTCGACTACCTCCTCGACTAAGTGGATCGCACACCGGATGACTAACCATGGGATCTTGATCGCGGCCATCGCTCCCCACAAAAGTTTAAAGTTAAAATAATAAATTTCATAAGTTCTAAGTTCCACTCACGCAATTATATACTGTATTTAACCATTCATGACTCAAATTTTAATCGAAAGTGCTTCTCAAGATTGAGAGGGTAATTAACTATAGGCTTGCCCATAGAAACCCAAATCGATATAAAAGTTCTCACCAAATGAGAACGAAATCTCTGCAAGTGTCTTATCTACTATTCATCTCTTTTCCAAATTATCACCCACACTTAAACAACTATTTTTTTTTTTCCCAAAAGATGTCCGAATTTTGGATCCCACAACCTGAGATGTTAGAGGACTCGAGTTGGGATGTCGATGCCGGGCCTTTGATACTACCACTTGATTTGTTACTCTCTGGAGCCACTTTTTCTCAGACGGACGACCGCCCATTGCCTGGGACTCGAGGTGAGGGACCTCATTAGCTATCGAGCCACATAGCCTCTAAAGCTTATCGATAAGGAGGGTCCGAGGATTATATCACTTACGATACCACTTGGATTCATCATGTTCGTACTTTCTCCCCTTTCTTTATTTTTTTAACGCACTTCTTTACATTTATCGCTCTGCTTATGCATTGTTTTCATTTATTCATAAAGGTTTGATGTAGTTATGAGTCGAGATCTACCATCGCCATCCCCATAGCCAAATCCACGGACAGGGAAAGCGATTATTTGGTGTTTTGGGCGTGGTTTTACTTTGGACTCACTGAACAGCCTTCACATCCTATACCAACACCATTCGGATCTTCTAGCTCGTCGGAGGAGAAGGTTCTCGTATCTCAAGACTCTTTGTAGAGACATGTAGAGTTCTTGTCCACGGATGAGATCATTCAAGATTGTCCCAAGACTTTACTAACAGAGCGGTCAAAGTAGGGAGACTACCAAGCGCATGATGAGTTTGAGGAGAGTGATGAGGTTAATGACATGCCAAAGTTCGATGATTCTTCTTCTCGACAATTGACCAAGATCGAGAGGCAGGCCGAAAGGTGAGTGAGAGCTCCAGAAAGGAGTAAGATATCGCTTACGCCACTCATGGGAGATGTCGCTTTGATTAGAGCTATCGACGCTTTACAACATCGAGTGAAAGCTTAGCCTTGAGCTTAGCTCAAGAGCTACCAGCTCCCGTGATGTACTTCTTTCCCTTTTTTGTATTTCTTTTTCCATCGCTATATGTATTATTTGGTGAAATCAAGATTTCCTTTTTCTTGTGCTTTTTTGTCTTTGGGAGATTTTATGAGAAGATCAGCTTTGATTTATGCTTTGCCTTGGTATAGAACTTGGATTATTTCACATTGCACATATATATACTCTACTATTTGTTTTGTTGAAGATCTCTTTCTTTTTTATTTGAGTTTCCTACAACCCTAACTTCGTGCTTGGTTGGGTTTGGTGGAGGAATTGGTTTATCTGTCTTGATGAAGGACTTTGCTAGAGAATCAGTTTATTCATGCTTGGTTAGATTTGAAATTCCTTTTATCCTAGCTTTAAGCTTGACGGACTTGATGAAGGATTAACCTAATTTGTTCATATTGACTTGTCAGAAAGTGTATGTGCGCCATGAATCATGTGCTTGCTGCCTTGATGGACTCGTTGAAGGGTACATGATGACCAAATGCCTTCCGCCATATAGATAAATGTTGAGTTATCGCCAGAATGTGTTTTAACGAGAATAACCACAAAATTCCTTGGCCATCGACCTTGTATGAACTATGAAATTGTTTCCTCCTTATGCCGCTTTAACACTTGATGAGGATATTGGCTTTGATCTATGCTTTGAGCATCGATCATTTAAGAATAAATTGAAATCACCGCATGCAATATAGATTGATTTGAGAATCAATCGAGAGTTTCTCGTTTTTGCTCTATCGATCAAATTGAAAGATCTCGATCCTGTTGCTTGTAATTACTAAGTCGGATCCGATTTTGGAATAAATATCATCATCGATGACGAGCGGCTCTTTCATCGATTTTCTTAATTTGTTAGTGAGCGAGCGAACTCCTGGCCTCATTAGAGCTTGTTGAGTTCGACCTTAACCTACCAGTCTTCAACTGTAAGTGTGTGGTGGTTTTGTCATCGACGATTAACGAGAGCTCTTTCACCGCAGCTGCTTTGCCTTGTTTGAGTGAGGAGAGCGCCAACAACTCAATTTTGCTTGTTGAGGACTTTTAAACTCATCCATGTCCTGATTTCGGATGCAGAGGTTGATGTTTCTCCAACTTAATTGATTGAAGCTTCCAACATCGAAGTTCTTCTGACTTGATCTCCAAAATTTGACAAATCTGAAAGATATTTTTTTGAGATTTAGGGTTATCTTTTCATGCGTAGAAATATATTCTTTTTTGTTCCTGTAAGAACCTGTAATTTAACAATGACAATTATGGGCATATTAAGGATTTCGGCATAAAGCTCGATGTCAACCTGAATCAAAATATATTTGAGAATCTCATTTTATAACATGACATCAACTCAAATAAACTTAACACAAATTAAAAAAATGCCCCTGTCTTGCAGGGGGAATTCTAAAGCATATTTAGAGGAATTTTTAAGATGAAAATATACAAATACACCAATATTTGAATTGATATGCTCTTAAGAGGGGTTTAACATGCAACATTGATTTCCTTTATATATGTAAATCTAAAATGCCTGTAACAGGGAATCTTCACAGAAAAGGTTTTTTCATCTAGAGTGAGTATATTTATTTAAGGATCTCAGCATGAACTACGATGCCAACCTAAATAGATATTCTAAAAAAATGTCCCCTTCTGAGATTTATATCTAGAATGTATTTCATGTATAATATTTTTTCAAGTAACGTATTAATCATGGTATCGTCTTCACCCTTTAAGTCAATGAGTTAATATGCCCCTCCTTGGTACACTTTCTCAATGATAAAAGGACCCTCCCAATTAGGTTCAAATTTACTACTCAATTTTCGATTGAGAATAATTGGTCTTCTCAGCACCAAGATTAATTCTTCTTTTTAGAATGTTTGAGGCCGCATCGTATGGTCAAAAGCCTTGGACATTTTTGCTCGATAAATCTCTAGATTTTGATGAGCTTTCAATCTAACTTCATCAAGCGCGTCGAGTTCCTCCATTCTCGCAGCATTTTAATCTTCTAGATGACATGGCTACCAAGTGAAGGCAACTTCAAGCGTAAGAACTGCTTCAGCCCTAAATACCAATGAATGAATTTAATTTTTGTTTTAGATGGTTCGATACACCCATAATGTCTCTATGCTTTGGTATGTCATTCTCTTCTTTTTGTAAGGATCTTCTTGAGCTTGACTAATGTCTTGTTGAAGGCTTCACAAATCATTTGGATTGTATATCAAGAAGAGTAATCAATTTTGTGCCGACGAGAATCGATAAATCTTTGCACTTTTGAAAATTGTGTCATTATCAAAAAATTATTTGACAAATCTATACTACATTATGTGAAGAAATTAATCACTCCAACAATGACTTTAAATTTTTTCAACCAACTTAGAGAATTTGTTGTTAGATGAAACGGTGTCCACCGACGATGATCAGCCCAATTACATCTATCCCAAAGATTCAAATGGCCAAGATGCTATTATTGGGTGTAGTGAATTTGGAGGTTGGTGAATTATATTCTCATATATTTGACATTCATGGCACCTCTTAGCATCATTGATCAGTCTCTCACCATAGATGACCAATAATAACTCATCCTTTTGATCTTTATTGTCATCTTGGGACCTGATTGATGTGCACCACAAAGTCCTTCATGAACTTCAACTTTCACCTTGATGTATTCATCTGTATTTAGACATCATAGCCACATTTGTTCAAAGGATCTACGATATAGTGTTGTTGACGAAAGCATAGCGTAACATTCTCTTTTCGATTTGAGCTGTCAATGATTTATTGTTTGGTAATTTTTCTTCTTTAAAGTAGTCGATGAAGGGTTGCCTTCAATCATGTGGCTCTTCTACAATAAAAGCTTCACACTTTTTCTGAGGCATATCATTCTTAACCTTTCTTGGTATATCTCATTGTTAATTTTGGGGAGTATGACGAGCAACTTGAGTCGCATCTTGCTAAGTCAGATTTGATAACCCCTCTACCTGCGGGGATTAATACTTTATTGGTTTTAGAACTCGTCGAGTAAATATGTCGATCATGTCATAATCACCATTCATACTTGTCATTTCCTTAGTTAATTTTGCTAAATAATCGGCTTTACTATTCTCGGATCGAGAGACTTGAGTTAGTGTGATATTTGGTATCTGTTTTATAAGTTCATGAACTCGCTTGTGATAGAAAGCTAACTCAAGCTTGTTGATTTTATAGATGTCAAGTACTTGATTTATAATAAGTTGAGAATCACCAAAAATATGCAAGTTTTTAATGTCTATGAAAATAGCTTCTTCAAGACCTGCCACTAATGCTTCATTATTAGTTCTTGGCTCGGTCAATCCATATGATCGTCTCATTATCCCTCATTCTGGTGTTATGAAGACGATGTCGACTCTTGCCTTGGGAAATTTAGATACTTGTTTTGATCGATATCCATCAAAGTATCTTTTCCAAATTTGTGATTTTTTATCTTTTATGAATGAGCATAATTTGCTCATAAGGTAAATAATCATTAAGAGAAGAGTCCACTGGGATGGGATGTGCGACTAGAAATTATGTTAAGACTTATTCATTCACTGCTTTCTGCGGAACGTATGTAATATTAAATTGTAGAAGCAATACTGCCCATCTTGCCAAGTGATCTGTCAATGCTGGTCTTGTCATCAAATGCTTCAGCGGATCGATCTTTGAAATGAAGGTAATCTTGTGAGATAACATATAATGATAGAGCTTTTGACTGCAAAGATCAGTGCCAAACATTGTTTTTTTCTCGGAGAGTATCTCATTTCTGCTCCTATTAATCTTCGACTGATGTAATAAAGAGCATGTTTTTTATTTTCTTCATTGTGTTGTGCCAATAATGCCCCGAGAGACTCTTCTAACGTAGTTGTGTATAGAATGAGAGGCTTCCCAGGAATAGGCGCTGTCATGATTGGTGGATTTAACAAATAGCTTTTAATGTTATTGCAGGCTTCTTGACACTTCTTATCTCATTTGAATGGAGCATCCTTCTTCATCAATTTTGCAAACGGTTGACAGCGTCCTGATAGGTTTGATATGAATCGACGGATGAAGGCAAGCTGTCCTTGTAAAGAATGGTCGACGAACTCTTCTGGAGGCATCTCAATTTCAATGCCTCTGCATAATACCGAATTTTCTGGAGGATACCCCGAATGCACATTTTAGATGATTCATCTTGAGATCATATTTCTTGATTTTTTCTAATACCATTCTCAAGTCTTCATAGTGATTTTCACGATTTAAGTTTTACCACCAAGTCGTCAACATAACATTCCACTTTTTGATGAATCAATTCATCAAAAATACGCGTCATGACTCTTTGGTATGTAACTCCAGTATTTTTTAAGCCAGAGGGTATGACCGTGTAGCAATAGATGTCAATAGGTGTTCTGAACGATGTATGTTTTTCATCTTCAAGTGTCATTTTGTTTTGGTTGTATCCCGACGATCCGTCCATGAATAAGAACATGCCATAGTTGGAAGCTTTGTCCACTAGTAGTTCTGATATTGGAAGCGGAAAGTCATCTTTTGGTGCATGCTTTATTTAGGTCTCAGAAGTCAATGCAGAGACGGATTTATCATTCTTTCAATATTAATTTATACACCGATACTTCTCCTCCCGATGAAGTCCGCGATCCTTCTTAGTTTCTCGCAATTACCGTTTCTTCGCCTCCAATCTCATTCAGAGCTTGCTTAAGCATCGATTTAATAGCTAATTTATGAACTCTACATCGGGGATAAGCCGACATTTCGTAATATGTCCGCAAAGCAATCCCCGAATTCACAAGTAACATTTTTAGCTCTTCAACTTTCTCATCGCAGGGCACTCAAAGTAAAGTCATCCCTCAACTCCTAAGTTGATTTCTTTGAGTTCATCCATAGTAGCTATTTGTCCACCATCTTCGAGTTCTTTAGGTGCGGGCTTGGCTTCTGCTTCATCATTTTTTAGAAGAATTTCATGGGAATCATCTTCTTCATTACTATGAGTTTTTATCTCAGCTTCTATTATATTATAACAAGCTCTATTTTGATGAGATTTGTGGATGAACCCTAGACCTTTAGTGATAAACTTATCACATTTTGTTAAAGATTTCAGTTCTATATTTAGTAGTTTCAATATGAATTCCAAGCTTATGCATCATTCTCACAATTTTGTGGATAATATATCGTATTCTCCACTATTTCATCTATTTTTCATGTTGAGCAAGTCGCTCAAAATTGTGAGGCTAAAGACTCTTCGATTTGTAAAATATAAGTTGTTTTCACTCTCACTCAACTGACACATAAAATATTATCAATTCTTCAATATTATGAATCTCCGTGAGTTATTTCTTTGAAGCACAGGGATGGGTATAATTTTGAGTGAGTCGCCCGACCGCCAAGTGAGCTATCCTCCTGATGCAACCATTCAACTCTATTTTCATAAGTAGATTCAAAATAGTCCAATCAATCACTTATTTCATACTCTGTCTTTCTTGAAAGTTTATAAGTTTTCTTAGGTTTGATAGGAATATCTTTAACTTCTATATCACTTCCCAAATGAGGAACTGATTTTCTTGGTTTAGGTGCAGAATCAAGTGCTTTAGGGAGTGTCGGCATTGTCTTCTTTCTTTCTCTTTGCTTCTACTCTTTCACTTTGTGAAATTGCTTTTTAGTTCTTGAAGTGGATGCTACCGCTTCAAGAGGCTCTAGCTTAGCTTTTGAGGATGAAGTACTTTTGCATCTTCATAAATCTTGCTCATTGGACGGAGAATGGTTGTAGTTACGGAATTATGAATTTTCTCCATCTTTTTTCGGATACTTCAGCATTGATGCATAGTTGATGGGACCATACCATGTCATACATAATGCGAGAGAGCTCTAAATGACGTATCAGCGTCGATTACATGAAACTTGGCTTCTGTATATAAATCTCGAAACTTGAGCGGGAGAATAAAAGAACCCAGAATTTTCTGTCCCTTTTCATTGAAACCATGAACCATCAACTTGTATCTCCCAAGATGTTGGATATCAAGTAATAATCTTCTTAATACCTTTAGACTCATAAGATTGATAGAAGAACCCGGATCGATCAATATTCGGCTGATCGAGATGTCATCACTTTCCGCAGTAACATAAAGAGGACGGTTGTGATTCGCTATCCCCAACATAAGATCTTCCTCAAAAAATATTATTATTGGGAGATCTTGAGTTTGCAATGCGTCAGCCATGCATTTCTCAAAGTAGCTTCATAACTCTCGATCTTTGAGAGCGTATTAAAGTTTCTGGTCTTTTGACATCAGAGCCTCATACACACTCGTTGTGGATCTTTCTCGGATGTGAGAATATTATAATATCTTTTTGCTTGATTTAGACTTCATTTTAGTATTTTTGGGAATGACATCTTTGTTGACTTTAATTTATTTGCCTTTATCTTTATTTACATTTTCCTTCCTCGATGAAGGTGGTAGGACTTTACTACTTCTCAATTGAACTTGATCACCTTATCTTGCACAGATTCTTCTGAAGATATAGTTTCTTCAAATTCTCTTATTATTCTGGAGGTTTGACCAAAAGGGTTAGACTCATTTTTCAACTTCATATGTTTCATGCGTGATGATATCGATGAGTATGTTTCTTCTTCGTCGACAACATAGATCTTCATCTAAACTGTTATCGTCTTGTTGAGTCATTAAACAAAATTCAGATGTTAACTCCTGAGGCTCTTCTTGCTTTCCTGACAAGGATTTTGGCGGGTTGGTCGAGTCTGTCTAACTACCCTTGTCATTTTGGAGTAACTGATGCTGAAGAATATCTGATATCACATAGATGATTCGGCATGTCTCTATTGGACAAGATTCACCATTATCTTCTTCATCCGATTGGACAATGCAAAGTTTAGGCATGAAGTATGCAAGCTAAATGGGCGTCTTGATTTGATACTCTAGATTGTTAATGATCTTTTGAGTTGTAATTCTCTTCTTAATCTTCTTTTTCTTAGTCAGTTTCTTTGATTTATGAGGTCTGCGTTTAGTAGACTGCTACTCATGCTGTGATGAATTAGCATTATCAAAATATCATTGAGAAGCCCAAATACTTGGTTTAGGCATCTCTCTTAAGTCCAATATAGGTTCAAGTGGTGATTTCCGCTTAACACTAGGGACGTCTTTTAGCTGCTTCAGTATTTTCATAGTCTTTTTGGAGACTACTGTTTCCCATTCTTCAATCTGAACTGATTTCTCACTTTTTGTTTTTGCTGGATGATACGGAAGAGGACTTAATCATCCTTGTAGACTCTCTTTTAGAGTTGACTAGAATCCTATCAAATAATGTAAATTCACCTTGCTGATACTTCCTTTCTAGCCAATATTTGAAAACATAACAATCCTCAATAGGATGACTGATCATTTGATGATAGGGACGGTAGTTTGGATTATCGACCTGATCCGCTTCTTCTGGCTTTTTAATTTTTGGTTATTGTAGACCGGCTTTGACTGCTTGTCGAAATAATTTGGTCACACTGTCCCTTCTGAAAGAATAATCTTTATTCATATTTTCCTTAAGAGATGGCCGCATTTGCTCATCATCTTTTGTTGCTAACGCTCCCCACCACTTGGAAAAGTCCGAGGCTTGTCATTGCCTCATAATACCAATTTTGGTTATGGATTAGAATAGACAGGCTCATTTCCTTATCATCAGTATACATTAGTTATTTTCCTTTATCCACATTGTATATCACCCACTTTTCTCCATTTGAGCTATAGGAAGTGGCATGAATTTCATTTCTTCTTGAGTCTGAAGATTTATTTTTCTTTGCTTTATCTATAGACTTGGGCTTGTGATTCAACTTTTCAAATTTAGCCACTATCAAGTCTTGGAAGTTGCGATCGGCGTGTACATAGAAATGGTGTTATTTTATCATCTATATTGTCCATTAGCAATTGGATCGCATGTTCTTCTTTCAATTGTTACTCACATTTCATACTTAGGTTACGTCAACGACTTATAGATTTTATCACTGACTTATCTTTTCTCCTTTTCAGTAAGGCAAGATCAGCGATTGTGATTTTCTTGGTGGCACTGGCGAACCTCTTCACGAATATCATTTCTAATTCGACAATTTTGCATACCACTCAGAAATTTGAAGTCATTTCTTGTGTGAGGAAAAGCGCATCATTCCCTCCTATATTATCACAAGTAGTCTTAAATTGGGCTAGATGTTGCTTTGGATTACCAAGCCCACTGAAAGTATTAAATTTTGACACTGAATAACCTTTCGAGTATGACACTTGATCATATTCAGCTGGGTAAGGGCGACCTTTACTCACCAACTTTTCAGCCTATTTTGAAGCTATAACTGCTTTTATCTTTTCATTGATTATCATTTTTTGGCGTTTGTTTCCAGTGTCTGATTTTAAATTGTTGGTGGAGAGGTAGTGGGTTAACTTAGTTCCTCGCTTCAGCGTAGCATATCTTGTAGGAGCAGGTACTTGTGGTGGTATATAAAAGTATTATTATTTGTGATTAGCGGACAAGGCAGATGCATTTGATGTAATATTTTTCTGCATCTCCATCATAATATTTATTTGTACCATCATATCATTCATCCTGGTACCAAGCTGTGCAATCTCCTTATCTTCAACCTTCATTTGACATTGCATTTCTCTTTGCTCTCTAGCTTGCGCCATGACGTCAACAAGTATAGGCTCTTCCTCTTCCTCTGTTTTTTGCTGTTGTTTTGCTCCCTGCTCATTTTCAGGAGAAGAACTTGACTGTCCTTCTTGTGCATTTACAAAGAGAGTATTCTTATCGACGGCGAGTATAAAAGCGTGTACAGTGATCATTTCTTGGTTCAACCATATAGGCTTTGACACTCGATCTCTTTCTCATTCGATCTTCTTCTTCTTCATCTTCAAAGATCAAGATCCATCTATTTGCTTTGTAAGCTCTTCTTCATAAGCGTCAAATTGGGTTCGTTCTAAGTTCATGTTCTTTTGATAGTCTTTGGCGAAAGTTCATCTATATCTCGACCATATAGACATCATATCTTAGCAAAGATCAAGATCCATCCCTTGCTTGAAGACTCTTCTTCATAAGCGTCAAATGTTCTAGTTCATGTTGATCCGATGGTCTGGCGGAAAGTTCATCTATATCTCGACCATATAAACAACACTTTCTTCATTATTTTCTTTTTGCACATGAATTTTTGATCGACGTTTCCGGTGAATCTTTGGTTCAATGTGCGGAACAAATACTTCTTGTATTAAAGAACTGCGATCAAAGTCAACCTTCTCTTGCGAACCTGATTGATGATGGGATCCCCTAGAGGATTCTCAGGTGTTGACCCTCATGTCTTTCATCAATGATATCCCTTTTTTTGGGTATCCACTTCTGATGAGTTGTTTTAGAAGCGGATTTATGAGTATATGTATCAGATATCATACCTCTTCCATTCTTGGGACTTCATTCGGCCCTATCCATATTTTATCATATCTTTTCGGCGGATTCTTGGACACGGTCCAAGTGTCACGCCTTCGATGCTCACCTGCAAGCGTCTTGACTCGATGGTAGTTACGAGAAGAGATGACAACCTCCGGTGGAGCTTGATTTTTCATCACCACGCTCTAAAATCTTCTTTTCATTAAGCCTCGTCCTTGCTACTTTTAGAACTTTATGTATACGGTAGACATTGTTTGGTTCTCTTTACGTGGTGGTGGAGCTTGGCGTGGTTGGTTCAGAAGGAATACTTTATTTGAGAGTATTCCTCTTTACCCACTTTAGGTTGTCAAAGTTGTTGTGGTAGAATACTCACTTTACACTTATGTCGCTTGTTTCGTTAGGGGATCTGTTGAGCCCCTCAGCGTTTCTCCTTCTTCTTTGTCTCGGTTAATTTGCTTTCGATGAGGAAGCTTCATGATCATGCTTTCCGTCCAAGAGTTCAAGTGTACCGGACATTAAAGACGCTTTGCTCCTGCGGTTCTTTTTTTGTCACGGCTTGAGCCTTTGAAAATTGAAGTTCTTTCGGAGAACTCCTTGACGATGGTTTGTTTGGTGATTACATGGCTAGTAGAGCTTCAATAACTTAGACCTTCCAGATGGCCTCGGATGAATGTGCCACTGGGTATTTCGGGAGTTCGCATTCTGATGGAAACTCAAAAATTTTGAATGGTGTAGCCAACATCTCTGTGTTGATGATGGCGCGTTAGGCGGATGTTGCACCTACTGAATGGTGAAATGAGTGCTTTGTAGATTCATTCTGCAAAAGTGAAAAATGAGAATTAGTAATTAGCAATTATTATTTCACCTCATATTTTCAAGATGCAAAGGCGCTACAAAACAAAATAACGGTGTAATAAAGATATACTCTACGGAATGATTCATTCTACATAGAGCCTCATATTGAATTTATTACACACTTAAATCAAAAAAAATTTGTTTTAAATTTCAAAAATTTTATTGCTACTATAGCATATATATGACTGACCAAAGATGGAAGAGAATCGTTCAGTGAAATGGGCTGAAAATTCACATCCGACAATTATGAATTGAAGAGAGTAGAATTGGTGTAATTTTGAAGAGATGGAATAGTAGATAAACAAAATTCTCATTTTGTGAGGACTTTAGATCGGTTCAGGTTTCAAGTATGGCATATAATTAATTATTCTCTCAATGCGAGAGAGAACGATTAAGGCTAGTTGTTAGATCATGTGCAGCGTATAGTAGCGGTATATGGAGTTTTAGAATTTAGATGAAATTCATCATTTAAACTTAAAGCGGAGGGTTGGGGAATGATGGCGTGCGATCTAGATCCTGATTTCGTCATCCCGAGCGTCCCTTGTCCAACTTCGAGAGGAGGTAGTCGACGGCCCGGATTCTTATCGTGATACATTAGTTACGTCAAGAAATCCTTGTAGACGCGGTGTTTGTCAGAAGGCATGTCTATCTTAGGCGAGGGTTGTTTCTATCAAGTATACCTGATTCAAACTCAAAGTATTGGGGAGCATCGAGTAGATCGTGATCTAATATAATGGAGCCTGGCCAAACCACCGTCAGGAAGTATGGTCAGCTTGTGGAACTCTTAGTTACGCGTCGAAGGATCTCATCCTTCTTGTGAAAGATTAATTGAGTGAGCAGATAACTTGATTTGGCATTGACTCATGTGGTAGAGTTTCTTTTTTGTCTCAAATACGGTTGGGAAAAATGGATAGATTGAGTTTTGTTTTAAGCTTTTAATGATTGAATTTCATTTAAGCAGTTTTTAGATTGATATTTAATTTGAGTTAATTTGATTTGAAAAATTGATTAATTTGAATATGTTTAAGCGCTTTAGATCCTGTCAGTAGGTTTAACTAATAGATTAGATCTACGTCAGTAATCAAATTTTCAAATATTTCACTGATTTGAAATTTTTATAATAGATTTTTAGATTTTGTTAATCCGGACCCAGTCCTAAGGTTAAACCGGGTAGCAACCCATGCAGCATCCTCAGACACTTGAATCTAAACATTCAGCATAGTGTCGGGGCCCATGCGGATGTTTAATAATTCATATAATTTTTATTTCTAAATCAAGAAATTAATTTCATATTTTCATTTAATTTTTACTTAATCTGCGCCTTATCAGACATTAAAATTTGCACTTTAAATCTCTATTTTCGAGCACATGCAAGAGTTTTTGGCATAGATAATTTCATCTAATTAATTAAATCATTGATTTTAAAAATCACAATTAAAATGAAATTATTTTTAATTGAAGAAAGCCCTATGATTTTTGTAGCATTTGATTTAGTGTCGTTTCTGCCTTTACAAAAGTTCGATTGATTTAGAAGGCATTTTGATTTAGATTGATCTGAGTTTAAAAGAAGTTTCACCCTCGAGTTACTTACGTGAATCAATAGAGTATAATATTTAAGTTGATTTCTCCTATTTTTGAAAGTCCCTCATTTGACTTGTTTCTTATTTTCATAGATAAGATTATGTGTTTCTATTTATTTTTATGAAACATCCCCAGATATTTCAAGCTTACTAGCAGTTTGACCTATATTATAAATATAGGTATATTTTCTCATTTCAATTCAACCATCACATCCATAGGATCTTTCCATGCAAATGCTTGCTTTTAATTAGGTATTAAAACTAAAACTTCGAATATCAAAATTTTAAGTGCTTGCATTGAGGTTAGTTATGCTACAACTCACGTAAGAGACTTATTCAAACTTTCCTACATTCATTTTCCCCCTTCTTTTCCTTTTGAAAGTGGACCCTTCACTATCTCTTATAATTTCTATAAATAATGTCAAGAGGGAGTCTTACATTCCATTCTATTTATTTGAAGAGTTGGAGTTGGAGCATTTGAAAGAGAACGGTTAGAAACTTTAGTGGCTTTGTCTTAGATAAATTCTTAAGTGTTTTCACCCTCTTTTTTATTTTACTTTTGTGTTTGTTGTATATTATTTTCACTCCCATTTTTTTGTTTGGAGTTTTTCGAATTTTAGTTTTAGGTTTCATTGATTGGCGTTCAGCCGATTCTTTTACTTTTTTTTTTTTCTAAATTTGGAAATTTACATTTGGGGGGCGACATCTAACGGATGTTGACTTACTATGCCTCATGAAAGCGTGTGGTGTCTTCACAGCTTTTCATTCGTCACGCCTAGCCGAAAAACGCTAGAAAACAGCATATATATATATATATATATATATATCCACCACATCACGTATGTTCGATTTATTCTCAGCGTTGCGGTGTCGGTGAGAAACGATTGGGTATCGAAAATAAAGAAGAACCCACGATGTTCTTCTCGGTTCTGAAGAGTCGGAAAAGACGGAAATGGGAGACTAGTGAAATCGAAAGAAAAACCCTCATGTGTTTCTTTCCGGTCTGAAAAAAAAAGGTGATCAGGAAGAACCGAGAACCACTCATGTGATTCTCTTCAGTGTGAAATTGAGGATGGAAAGAGAGAAATGGAAGATCTAATTCGGTTTGTTTAAATGGGAAGAAATATGGGAAGGAAGAAGAAAGAATTGGTTTGGATTAAGGATCATTCTCTGGTTGGGAGGAAGAATCAAAGTTCTTGATTTGGAAAATCAAACTTTCGTCTGATTTGAAGAATATCTCAGTTTGGAGAAAAAAGCTTGCGGTTGGGAAAAGAGGGTTGTAGGAACAGTTATGCGATGAATTAGCATGGAGGAGGCCGTCGTTTGGGTTTCTCGAGCAATAGAAGAGGGAAAGCTCAGCGTGAAGAGAGCGGCTGGGTCGAAATCAGCGTGGATATAGGGATGATTCGGTGGTTAAGTGGGATTTTAGAGTTAGGGTTATTTTTGACTTTTTTAAATTAAGTAATTGACTTTAAATTGAATTTTATGTCGACACGATTAGATAATCAATATGTATAGATATATCAATGTAAGGTTAATTCGATGTTCCGCGCAACGCGGTCGTTTTGTCGGGCCGTTTAGTTCAAGATAAATAGTGAGTATTTTAGTTCAAAATCTGGCGCTTCGGCAACAGCGATTCGTGCAACGTAAATTGAGTGTGAACGATCTTATTTGATGGATTTGGCGTTTGAAGCTAACGCGATAAATTTATGAGCGGATGTCGTTTGGCTTGCGTCGGTGCCTCTTGACTTTAATATGCGTGCAGGCGCTTTGATGACTCGAGCGCTTGATTGGTTGATCATCAAGTCGTGCAATATTCATATTCTGACCAATTTCAACGTTCTGAACGCGATGGCGAAGTCCGTTCGTCGATCGGAGATCATTTGAGTTGATTTTGGTGATATCCTGTGTATTTCAGCCTCGCTTTGCGTGCTTTCACTTCTGATTATTCGACATTTGCACAGACTCGTTTGAATTAAGCGTGGACAGTCTCATTTGATAGTTTTCGATGTTTCGAAGTTAACGGCACGATCAATTTCATGAACGGAGGTCGTTTGGACATCGTCGCAGCTTCCCGACTCCGATGTGCGTCGACACATTGATAACTCGATCACTTTATCAATCGCTCTTTAGATTATGCAATATTTATATTCTTAACGCGACGACATAGTTCATTCGTCGATCGGAGGTCGTTTCGACCATTTTCAGTGACGTCCAGTGTATTTTGAGCTCGATTCACGACTAGTGCTGTCAATTAGATTTGCGGTGCGACTTGACGACATATATGGAGGTCAACAAAAACATATATCTTTAAGTACTAATTTCAGTAATTTGGTCAACAATAACAAGCCTTTATCCCACTACGTGGGGTCGGCTATATGAATCCTTCTCCTTTGTGCCCTATTAAGTGTCAAATTCTTATTTAATTTTAATAAAATAAGATCATTTTGTATACTATATAACAAAGTCTTCTTAAGTTAACCTCTATCTTCGCATAGGTCCAATCTAATAGATTTACTTCTTAACTAGGTCATCAAATGACCGACGTTTTATACGACCAAATCATCTAAAGCAACTCTCTCGAATCTTATCAGTCATTAGTGTTAAATGTGGAGTCAAATTTTACGTGCTTTTTTTTTTCTTTTTATCAAAGTTTGGTACCACCAAATTTGAATTGTTTAACGCTTCAATTTTAAATTTGTGGCTAGATGGTCATTTAAAAATATTTTTCTCCAAACCCGCCTCTCTATCTTAGCCTATAAAAGGCAAATAAATCCATGGGTGGAGGCATCCCATTTTTGTATATTCTCCTAAGCTCTTTGTAAGAGAAAAATAGTGAAATCCTAGTGCGGCCGTGGACATAGGCAAGATATCAAACCACATAAATTTTCTTGTATTCTCTTTTTGTGTATGCAAGCTTGTGTTTTTTACTTCTCTCCATTTCTTTATTCCCTCTTTATCTCCCAACAACTAAAGCTACTTTAACATTTTCATTATATATTTTATTTTTTGTGTCTGCTATTGGGCGAAAATTTGTCAAACTCGATGAAGATAGCTTAGATTTGTGCCGAGTGAAATTTGTTAAAGGTAGATGTATTTATTTTTATTTATGAATGAGGCACTATCCAGTGATTTTGTCCTCATTTTATGAGAACTTTAGATTTGATTTTTGGTTTCCTATAGGCGCACGACCTATATTTAATTAGCACTTCCAAGAATGAGAGTGAACTTTTGATTAAGGCTAGTCATTAGGTCGTTAATTACTTAGTGTAAAGTAGTAGCAAGTGGTGTTTAATAATTTATGAAGTTTATCATTCATTAGCTTAAAGCATATGGTTAGGGAGATGATGATGCGCTCGATCAAGATCTAATGGTTCCATCATCCTGGGCTATTGTAGTCCCTAGTTTACTTTGTCAGAGGAGCTAGTCGACTCAATTTGATCGAAGGATCTTTGTCAGCAATCATTGGTTGCGTCGTCCCAGGTAACTTTGTTGACATAGGTTGATGTGTGTCTTAAGGAGACAATTTAAGCCTACCTTAGCTGATGGTTTGTGCCCTTTCAAATATACCTTAAGATTCATAACTCAAAGGACAGAGCTATGGGTTACAGTCGTGATTGTAATATAGTGGAGTCATTTATGGATCAAACTACTCTGCCAGAGGACCTTGATTGTAATCGCATTTTATATGATATCATTTGGGGCCAAAATCACACGAATAGAGGACACATGTCACATCTTTACTAGTTTGGGACTATTTGAGTTTGAATATAATGATATATTTGATTTGACATTGGCTCCATTATAAGTTAGGGTTTTCTTAATTTATTACTCTCGACAAACGATTGCGGATGGGCGGATGAATTTAAGTTATTTTTTTCAATAATGAGCTTCATTTGATTTGAATTTATTTTTAATTGAAGCTTTAGCTTTTTGTTGATTTAATTTAAGGCTCAAATGACTTTTGATGATAATATCCACTCTAGTTGAAATCTACAATCAACGTGGCTATCATCGGGGTAAACTTTATTAACTCTGCTTAGCAAAAAATTAGTTATCTGATGGTTTGATTAAATGTCATTTGGCTTGATGAAGATAAAGTTACTTAACCAATCTTATCGACTCTTATCTTTATAAGAAAGATGAACAGATTAAATGAGATTTGCAATTTAATCTAGACAAGAATGTATATAGCTAATAAATTTAGATTTAGTTTCAAAAATTAAATGTAGTTATTAATTATTTAAATCATACATTCAATTTTCGAAGTAAGAATGGATTTAGATTGATCTAAATTTTCATCCTGCATAGTATTCTCGGACCTTATGATTAAGTGTATAATGTATTGGTCAGGGCATATGCAGGAAATTCACTTGTATTTTATGTTAACCCATGAAACATCATCAGACATTAAGTTTAGGCATTTAGCATTGTATCAGGTTCCATGCAGGTGATTTAGAATATTTGTATGAATTTTAGGATGCTTAGATTGGGTATAAATTATTTTAATATTCGTACAAGGGTTCGTTTCTTTTAAATGATTGCATAAGTTTGAAGCATTTGGATTGAATGATATTTATCTCCATAATTCGTGCAAAATTGATGTATGCAAGGCTTATTTAGAACTTAAATTAATGTCTTCTTTCTATCCATGTAAGTGTGTTGCAAATCCAGTGATGTTTGGGGTGTTCTAGTTGCTTGTTATATCTCCAAAATAGCATTTGATTGTTTTCATTTTGCCCAAAGTTGACTAGCCTTTGAATGTTCAAGGAACTCACCTTTGCATCTATTGACAATCCCCAAACTTGTTGCTAGCTCTATTCAAATTTCTTCTTTATTCATTTTGATTATTCAATATGTCAAGTAGTATACTCTTGCATGCTTTGATTATGCTTATTAGTAAGCCATTTAAGTTGATATAGATCTCTCATGCATCTCATTTATGAAATAGGCATCCAAACATATTGTATGTCCCATATACTTTAATCTTGTATTCAGTTGGAAACTTATTCAATTCACTTGAAATGGGATATTGTAATATGTGCATTCAATAAGAAGGCTCATTGGTGAGTTGCCCAATCTATTTAAGGTTATATATGTAGTCATTTTCAGTCTATATAGTGTAAAATGTAATTGTTCAAATTTCTTTGAAATATGATCATATTTATTTATGAGCAGTGATATCATGGGTGAGCTATTGAATTAAATTTAAATTCATTCATAATTCCACATCAATTTCTATTTTTTTTATTTGAAAATTGGATTTCAAATTCATTGAAATATCTTACAAGTCTATTATTAATCTCAAGTCTTACTTGTATACTTTCATTTGTTTTAATATATAAAACACTTAAAAGTCAAGCATTCATTAGAAAAATGCCACCTGTCATCAAACATTTCAATCACTATAAATTCATTTTAATCTGATCTTTATGAGTTCGTTCTTGTTTAGGAATTTATATTTCATATTCGATTTAATTATCAATTTAATCTTTGATTATGTTTCAAATGTTATTTTATTTCATATTGATTGCACTTCATGTCAGTCCAAAATATTGATAAAAATCCGACAACATTTTTGTCTTTGTGCAGTGTAGGGCGTATCAAGTACTAAAGGCTGCACACGCCTTTGATGGGTCGGTGTTTTGAGGCACTACAACTAAGTTTTCAATGACTTGCTACACTAGCTTGGATGCAACGAAGTCTTCAAATGTATCTACACAGCTTAATTTTCAACTAAAATTTCAATTTTAAATTTAATATTCATTTAAAGCAATACTGCTCAGGCCCTTTTGTCATTATGCGATTCAGCGATTACCGAATTCCGATGTTATCCCCATCGGAGATTGTGAGTGTTTTGGCTTATCGATGCATATTTGAGTGTAGCGGTTGATATGCTACAACATTTGAGTCCTCCACTCTATTGAACAGCAGATCTTCAACGCTGCATGAATAACAATGAATTTTTTGTGAGGTTGAGCCCGAACTACTTAATTTTCACAGTTTTATCTCGTGAGATTAAGCTCCGACACATGCAAGTAGTTAAATCCACAAAATTTTCCATTATATTGGAATAACATGCACGAATAGTTAAGTGTTTTTAAGAAGTTTACCATATTTTTAACACTTAATTCGAGGTAACAACAGCGTATTTGTATGAATTTCGAGACGATGATTTTAATGAGCATAATGATAGAGGTTTGGTTGTTGTGTTCAATCTGGAGTTTGCGTATGGTTGGATGGAATGGGGCTTGTTCGCTAGGTGGAGAAGTAGGGAGGATGGATCGGATAGGGAGGAATTGGTTGTTGGTATGGGCGTCGAGATGTGTTGTTCAGTGGATCGAGCGAGGATTTAAAGATCTAGGAAAAAACCTTACATGAAACGAGTGATCGGAGATCAGTGATAGGTTGAAAATCAGAGATTCGCTCTAGTGCATGTGAGTATGTCACGAAAAGAGATGTCTAGTATGGGAAGTCGGCTTTCAATGTCGACAATTTTAATGAGGTAGGATTGTTCGACTTAGAGGGGATTTGGGAGGATCGATCGACGGGGAGGCTGGAGGTTTCGACACTATAGAGACCAGCGGGGTTTCGACGGGCACTTGAGAGTTCAAGCATGGCGGCTAGATTGATGGAACGGATTGGCTACTTGATTGACTATGAAGAGGGTTCGCAAAGACTGTGAGGTCGAGAGTGTGGAAGCTATGTCCAACGGGATTGGTTCTGGGGTTATGAGATGAACGGAGTGAACTTTTAGTTGGATATAGGAGATTGAAATTGGGAGTTTTATGGAATCGGGATGAGGGAATTTAGTTAAAATGAGAATATGGAGGAGAGAAAATAGAGGAAGAAGTTAGAGATATCTTAAGATTATTTTTAAAATTCAAATTTTAAAATAAATTTGGAATTAATTTTATGATAAATTTATTATTAAAATTGGATTTAATTTATTTGGAACAGATATTTGAATTTCTATTTTATTTTTTTATATGCCCCGATTGCTTCAAAATCCATGCAAGATTTTTTCAAGATTAAATATACCCAATATGAGTGTCATTTCTAAGCAATTTTGATATATGAATTCAACAACACAATATGTTTTGTGATCATAGGTCATTTAAGCCACGTTGTGGTTGATCAATGTGAATTCAAGCTTAACTCGTGCATTGTTGTACTTCAAGGCTTATCATTTGCTCAACACTCGACTGAATTGACTGTGAATGATCTCGTTTCATAGATATTGTTGTTTCGGCGATAATGGCGCAATCTGTTATGCCAAAGGAGCTTGTTTGGATAGTGTCGAGACCTCCTGACTCCGATATGTGCGAAACTTCGTATGTGGTTTATTTTCTCTCATCAGATGATAATTAAATGATGCAAGAATTCAATTCTTGTCAATTCAACGTTCTGAATGTATTGACGCAGTCAATTTCACAATCTGAGAACACCTCGATCGATTTTGATGACGATCGAGATGTTTCAACTATAATTTGCATAATGTTGTGTTTAATTTTCACCTATTTAATTATATTTGCACGATTATGCTTATGAAAATTATTTATAAGTCAACAAAATGTAAAGCCACTCATCCACTTGAGCGTCCTCATCTCTGCAATACTTAATTTTATGCTTCTCTTTTATTGTAACATTCTGCTCTATCAATCATTGTTGGTCTTACCACCATCTTATAAAAATTTTGTAAGTGTAAGTGGTGCTTTTCTTTCACACAGTAGGCCAAATGCATTCCTCCACTTCAACTATCCAACTTGAATTCTACTAATAACATCCTTGTTTATTTCACCATCATCTTGAACAATAGACTCGAGATATCTAAAACGTTCACTCTTTTTAATCACTTGACCATGTAATGTCATAACCCCACTATTATATATTTTACAATTAAAATTACACTCCATATATTCTGTTTTAGATCTACTTAAACGAAAGCCTTTAGATTCTGTGTTGACCTTCATAACTCAAGTTTCTCTTGAACCCCCTCTTTAGTCTTATTAAGAAGAAGAATATCATCAGCAAAAAGCATACACTAAGGTACATTCTCCTGTAAATCTCTAGTAAGAACATTCATAACTAAAGCAAAAAGATTTGAGCTTAAAGTTGATCCTTGATGTAATCCAACTAAAATAAGAAAATACTTGGTCAATTATGCTTATGTTTGAACACATAGCTCCTTAATGATAAATGTATATAATCAATATTAACTCTTCTACTTCTCATCAAACCTTTTTGCTTATGAAACAAACTCTTTTCTTATCACATTGTTTATATTTCCAATCTCTCTCATAATTTTAATATACTTTTGTATTAATTAACATAATTTGTAAAATGCATCATCTTTATTATTAAAATTGTAAGCTTCTACCATCGACATCTTTTAGTCTTTAAAATTAAAGATTAGTAAGTCAAGAAATTTTCACACTTTCATTGGAATATAATTAGAACCTATTGCTTTATCACATTTAATTTTTTTTAAAGCCTCTTTAACTTTGATTTTAGTAATATAACAATAAAAATAAAATTCTTTATTTTTATTTAAGATACTAAGATCACTTAAGTCAATCTTACTCATACAACCTTCGTTGAAAAGTTTATCAAAATATTTCATCCACCTATATTCGATATCCTCTTCTAAAAAAAATATTTTATAATTTTCATCCTTAATGCACTTTACTTTGACTAAGTGTTTACTTCTCCTATCTCTTTGTTTAGCTAATTTATACATTCATTTTTTATCTTCTTTATTATCTAGTCTATTATATAAATTACTAAAAGCTAAATTATTTATATCACATATTACTTTCTTAGAAATCCTACAGGCCACTTTGTATTTTTCTTAATTCTCCAAGCTTTTTCATCTAATTCAATTTTTATAACTTCTTATTTTTGATATTTTCTTGTACATTTTTACTCCACCGCCAACTATTGTTATTAAAAGGAGTTTTTTCTTTTGATTTTCTAAATACATTTTTAGCAACTCATTTAATTTCACTTGCTATATTTTCCCACATAACATTAGCTTTTTCATCAACATCTCAAATCTTAAGATCTTATAGCTTACTCTTAAATATATTATTATTATTATTATTATTATTATTATTATTATTCTTTAATTCATCTTCCAACTCTTTTTCTTAAAATCTAAAACTAGTAGTCGATATTGGGTACTTAAATATTCATCCGGGTTGTCTTTACAATCCTTGCAATTTACACAATCTATTTTTTATCAGAAAATAATTAATCTATATTTTATTATATCCATTCTTATAAGTGATAATATGCTCATCTCTTTTCTTAAATAAAATATTTGCAATTATAAAATAAAGCAAAATCTAATATGGTCTTATATTCTTCATTAATTTATTTAAATCCATAGTCACTATAAATGCTTTTAAAATCTTTTACTATTTTACCAATATCTTCATTTAAATCTCCTCTAATAAATACATTTTCTTCAAACAGTACCCTTTGTATTAATATCTCAAGGTCATTCTAAAATTTGTTTTTTGAGCATGCATCCAAACCTACCTCAAGAGCATAAATATTTGTAACATTAATAATATTAGCATTAACAATTATCTTTAAAGCTATAATTTTATCCACAATCCTATTAATTTTCACAGCATCATTCTTTAAACTCTTATATATAATCACACCTACACCATTTCTAGTACAACTCCTATTAGAATATCAAAATTTAAAACATAAATTATCAATTATTTGGCCTTCTCTCCAACCCATTTAGTTTCTTGAATACATATAATATTAATTTTTCAATGAACCATAATATTTATTAATTCTATTAATTTATCTGTAAGAGTACCTATATTCTAAGTTTTTATTCTAATTTCAGTTTCATGGAATACCTTCTTTGCTCGCATCCATCCATAATGTGAGAACTCTTGCTTATTTAATACTGCACCCGGGCATCGATGCGGTGGCCCTTGCACATTTTTCACTGTTCAGGTCATATAGTGTGTCGCTTCTTGGGAACACCTAGCATTAATATAATGTATTAAATGATTAATATCATGGGACTTGGGACTTAACAAAAGCACAGTCAATTTCAGTAATTTGATCATTTGCCAAAAATTGCTTAAGTTTTTTATTGTCAAAATTTTCTCTAAATTTCATCCCTTCAACATTTACAATTTTAAATGATGGTTATAACGCCACTCTTTTGAGTTTTTGAATCCTCTCAGCTTTTAACTTTCTCGTTGATTTTTACTAGTTTGCTCTTACTACGAGACATTGTGATGATCGTCTCCTCAATAGCTGGACAGAAAGTGGCATTGCTGTGAGAGGAATTTTTTCTCCTTACTTTCATTGTGGTTGTACTAATGATCCCCCCATTATATTATTAAAGCCAATTTTGAATATCCTTCCACTCCTCAGCATGTCTTTGGCCTTTCTATGACTATTGTTGGATGTTTCCACAGCCAAAACTTTTGTCTCTGAAGGGTTTTGATTATGTAGTTCAACACTCTTATACCTTTGTATTTACCTCATTCTATTTCCTCCTCTGGTTGTACTATTGTTACCTATTATGTTATGTTTTATATTATTAATTTTTTTTCTTCTTCACATATGTCATGTAATCATCAATTATTTTTCATCGTTGATATGTTTTTTTCTTACTTGTCATTGTTGCTACTAATGTTCTCTCACTTGTATATAAAAAATTATATGTATCTCTCTCTATGGGCTTGTTTCTCCAATATGTTTTATATGTTCTTTTCAAGTTATCATCTATTCTTTCTCTTACTAAAGCTCATAATTGTTTTGTGATATTTTATCCATCTCATTGTGCGTTTTATGATCTCAGCATGAGGAAGATAATTATCAGAGGCATTGAATCTAATGGAATCTATCACATTTTATGAGATCATATTTTTCTTTTCTCCATCCTCTTCTATCTAGTCAGCTTCAATGCCTATTACTCTTCTTTTGGAAGCTCCCATATCCATCTTTATTTTGTTAAAAGGTTTACTTTTAACAACTTTGCCCACCTTTCATAATAACACTTTCATCACATTTTCAATTTGACTAAGCATCCACAAGTTGTTGAGTTCTTTGATCTGCATTTGACCAATTGCCTTACGAAAATGTGATGAAAGTGCTGTTATGGAAGGTGGGCAATGTTGTTAAAAGTAAACCTTTTAACAACATAGAGATGGACATGGGAGCTTCCATGCCATCTTGTGACCTCCATTCTTTGGACCAATTCCACCGCATCTTTTTAAACATAAATGGCCCTTAATGGTTCCAAGTTTAGGAGCCTTTAATTTAAAATTCAATCAAAATTATTGAGGGTGATAAGAGGTTCCTAATCCTGGACCCATTAAAATTTGAAAAGTTAATTTGAATTCAAAAAATTTCATCTCAATATAGCTTCAATGCCTAATACTCGTCCTTTGGAAGCTCCCATGTTCATCTTTATTTGTTAAAAGGTTTACTTTTAACAACCTTGTCCACCTTCCGTAACAACACTTACATCACATTTTCAAATTTGACTAAGCATCCACCTGTTGTTGAGTTTTTTTATCTGCATTTACCAATTGCCTTACGAAATGATAAATAATAATGTATTGCTCATTTCATTCACTCTTATGTCATTTGGTTATTTGTTCTCTCCCATTCTTATGTTCTCCTTGTCCTTATTTTCTATTTTTTTCTCAATATAAACCATGAAATATTTTAGAACTATTGATGGAAATAGGTTTTTAATATGTATGCTTTATTTAGTCGTAACTTTGGTTATCCTCCTTTTTGTGGTTAAACCAATTTGCTTGTCAATAGTTGTTCAATATCAAATGTCATTTTGATGGCTTAATCGATTGATATAAAGCTCATTTATTTGCAAAAGGGTTCATGTATGTCTATTTTATAGACTATTTTGATACTTTCTTTCTATTCAACTAGCTCAACTCTATTAGCATTAACATAATTACGGCAATCAATCAAGGATGTACTGTATTACAAAGGAATCTAAGTAATGTCTTCCACCATGGAGACCTTAATATGGCAATTCATATGGTGCAACCACTAAGGTTATATTCCTTAGGGAGAGAATCACATATATTTGCGTTAAGGTCATCTATGGTTTGAAATAAAGCCCTCATATTTGGCTTGGAAAATTACGCAAAGCTTTTATTGAGATTTGCCTTCATAGGAGCACTATGTATCACTTCATCATTATGAGGCAAATATCATCAAACTCTATCATAATGGCTGTTTATGCAGGTGAATCTTACTTAATATTAGTGATCAACAATATTTCTAAAGGCTTAAAATTATCTACAAAAGCTTTTTGTCATTGAAGATCTAGAATTTCTAAAAAAACTTTTTGGAGTGAAATTTATTTACAACAAAAAGGAGTTTCTCTTTCTCGAAGGAAATCTGCTAGAAATTTTCTTGAAGAAATTAATATTTTAAAAGTTCAAATTATATTGATTCCTTATAGATACCTAGAAACCTTCTGATAATGAGGAATTCTTTGGTAATCCATCTTGATATTGAATGTTGAAAATTTGATTTATTTAACTACCATTAGGCCTGACATCTCCTTTGTTGTTAGTGTTATGAGCCAATACATACTATTGACAATAAAGTAAAAGTATTGATGCAATTTTTACTTCATATTCATATGTATCAAAGAGTCTCTCGATAAAGACTTATATTAAAATTATGCATTTGAATGTGATAACATTCTCCGGTGTTGATTATATTGTCTTCATTGATGGTGGAAAGTCAACCTTTGTATATTATATATATATACATATATTGTAGGTAATTTGTTCATTTGAAAAAGTTATTATAGTCATGTCTAGTTCTAAGCTTGAATATAGGGCTATGGCCCATTTTTTATGTGAAATGGTGTTTGTTAAACTCTCTTAGGAGATTTTTTTTTTTTTTTTTTGCCTGCCCAACCTACTATTATGTATTATGATATTGGGAAACTATCTACATTTGCCAGAAACCTCGTGTTCCATGAAAGTCAATCTCTATATTTGATTATGTTGCCTTCATGGGTTATAGAAAGTCGACATCTTTATATTTTATTTGTGTCGAAGGCGATCTGACTACTTACAAATGCAGGAAAAATTTGTTGTGGCCATATCTAGTTCTAAGCTTGAATACAGGTTTTGGCCCATTCTACATGTAAAATAGTGTGTATGTATTTATATATGTATATAGATATATAGATACATATTTGAGGAGTGTTAATATAGGAAATATTTAAACTGAGAAGTTTCCTATAGAGTGGTGTATTGTTATTTGGGTGTACTTTAAAAATATTGTACTTTCCTTACCATTATAAATTAGGGGATGCCTACTGAAGAATACACAAAAAAAATTTCTCACTAGTTCTTTTTTTCTAGAGTCCAGATTTCAGATTTAAACAGTCTAATGAACAAAAATAAATTTGACATTTCTAAGTATCTCTTAATCTTTAACGATGGATAATATATGAACTAGGGATTTTGGTGTTGCTGATTTTTGTATTTTATTATTGTTGGAAATGGTATAGGTTTTCAATTCTAAATTTCATTTCTTAGTAGAAGAATTAAGCAATTATGACTGCAGGCAACATAGTTATCCTGAGGATTTTGAACACTCCTTGTTGAAGTCTCAGCCGGTTTCCTTCCAACTAAATGGAACCAGGATTCTTGCCCAATAAGAGTTTTTATTTAGTTATTTACAATATTTTTGAAGTAATATTTTATCCTTTATTTTTCAGTACATAAATCCTTTAGGTCATGACACGACCAATGTTTCTGGATTTGCTATTTCTTTAAAGGAAATTCTTTGTGCATTTTCTATGTTTAATATAACTATATTGTTGTTATTTATTTTGGACATTTGTGATTGGCATCCTTCATATTTTAAGTGCCATGATCATAATTTATGCCGACAAGTAAACAATTTTCTTGCTCTAACTGTTTGAAAATGATGTTTACCTATAATATTATAAGGTTTACCAGTCATGCAAATGAGAATACAAGATCCACTATAGAACTATTCTATTGCTTCCCTATGCCATAAATTCTGCTTTCTTTGGTTCTACGTTGTATTTACCTTCTAAATTATGAATGCAATACCATACGATGAGTTAATTTAGGAAGGAATTTAATCTTTTCATGCATTCATTTTACAAAAGATCAGGTGTAGAAGCCTTAAATTGTCTTCATTGAATAATAGCTACTTACATTTGGAGCACTTAAACTAATGTTTTCTGATTTTTAATGTTATTTAAACCTACAGTACCACACACTGCGCAATGTCTTATTCATGGCAAAGTCAGAGTTTGAGAAGGTACAAATCCATTGTGCTAATTCACCGCATTATAAAATAGATTAGTTATATTGTTCACTTGTCAGATTGACAAACATAATATTTTTAGCGCATTACAATGTTTATATTGTGATAATAATCATGCGAGTTTATATAGATTTCAATTATTTTATTTGTTAACGGGGAACTGTGGTCTCACTTTTGCCTCAACATAGCCTTACCAAAACCATGTGGGAATATAACACTAACTGATTATATAACAAATAAATGAACAAGAAAGTTAGATTAATTAAAGCTACATCTATGGTTTCCACTTTTGCTATTTCAATTAAAAAACCTATGCAATCAAAGTTTAGCTGAACGAATGAATAAAAAAACATACAAATAAAATATTAGCAAAATGGACTGAGGGAATTGTATCTCCGTATGTATTCTCACCATCAACTGAGTTGATAACTACCTACATTAGTAAATGCCATACATAAAATATTTAAGGATATATTATCAAATAGTAAGTTTGAAGTGATTGCTAACAATAAAGATACTCCTATACTCACCGATGGATCATCACGTCTTCCGAAAATCATGTCATATGCATGTTGCCACAGTGGTCACTGATTAGAGCTTACTCCCAAATGTTAAAGAAGGCATTTTATTACCCCCTCATAACTAAGTTGGAAAGGTATTCCCAATTTCAAGAGTCATTTCATTGCTCTTATATTGAATGATGTTTCTACTTGGCTTATCTATGAGTATAGTAACTCCCAACTCTTTGATGGATCCTCATTTATTCCAACTGATTGATGGATTCACACTTATTCTCTATGGTTTCATAGTGCAAACATTTCTCCATAATCTGCCATTTTTAGTAACATTTACCAAAGCTAAACAATGGTTGAAGATTTGATCATTTGATATTTCAAACAAATAAAGAATTGATTGAAGTAATAGTTCTAACACATTCCCTAGTTAGGTTTTACCACTTGTACAACAAGGCTAACTATAACAACTAGAACGGTTTAGCAGAATAACTCAATTAAAAGATATTGTCAAAATAGTATGCCATATGATTTGTTAGAATACATTCAATAAGATGACTGATCAGAAAAAACTTTGGTTTGTATTCTTGAAAGACTTTCATTTAAATCTTTAGCCCATCATCTAGAAAGGTGATGTAAAAAGATATTTGGAATCATGTTATTAATGAAAGGGATAAGATGGTTCTCCGATTATTTGCATGTAGCTAATTTAGTTTCCGAGTATCACATTTCTCTAATTTAGTCCCCGGCTATACAAAAGTGATCCAAAATGTCCCCACAATGACTAAATTGGGATCAATTTTGTATAGTTGTGGGATTAAATTAGGATTAATTTTATATCACTATTTTTATATGAGAGACTATTTTAGATCAATTTCGTTTTGTTAGGAACTAAATTGGAGAAATGTCATACTTTGAAACTAAATTAACTACATGCAAATAATCAAGGAACCAACTTGGAATTTATTTCTTAACTAAATGTAAAGAAAGCTTGTTTCCTGGAAAGGTAGATTAATCTCTAAAGTTAGAAGAATTATTTTAATTAACCTTATGTTATCTTGAATGCTTTTCTCTAACTTTTCTTTTCTTTCTTTTTTTTTATTATAAATTTGGTTGTCAACAAAATTATAGTATAAATAAATTCTTGTGGGAAAGAAATGATGAACGTAGTGATTTCTCCATGGTTAATTGTGACGACATATGTAGACCCACAAAAATTGGTGGGCTTTGTGTTAAAGATTTTCGTACAATAAATATTTATTTTTTTTAAAAATGGACATGAAAATCTATTTAAGTTAGACTCTAGTTTCTTATCAGGTGGCATCATCTAAGACAAATATCTGTTTAACACTGGTTATTTTGACTTTTAGAGGGATAAAGGCTCTCATGTTTCTTATTTTATTAAGGTTGTCATAAAAGCTTTTTAGTCTTTCTTTAATTTCATCCCTTGGAATATCAATTACGGGGATAAAAATCAAGTTTTGGAAAGATATCTAGGTTTACAATTTTCCTTTAGCTAAGATTCATATGAATTCCTTTAAGATGGCTTGGAATCCCAATTGTTTGTGAAATCTATTTTATTCCCTTATTCTGTCTGTGGCATCTTCACTTGGAAGGGATCATTCTTTTTCATTTGGTTAATGATATTCCTATTTCCTACCAAGAATTGAACCAGATTATCTTGAATTCTAACATAGACTCTTCTAAGTGATCGCTTTCTAAGAAGCCTTTTCTTAAGTGGTTGCTCTCCAAGAAACCTTTTCTCAATCAGATCTCAGTTTTTTTAAGATATCTTTGTTTGGCTGGTTTTTTATTTTGCAAAGGATTCCAACCAAAACTTTCTTTCTTATTTGGGCTTTGAGAATTTTACAGATTGTGTCTTGTGTAACTCTCTCCTAAAGGATGATTCTCATCCGTTGTTCAAATGTAGATTTTCTTTCAGCATTTGGATGTCTCATCTCTTTATTTGTGGTTTTAAATAATTCTTGTTTACTCTGCTCTTCCTTCTCTTCATAGAGAAACTTTTTTATCAGAGACAATGATAAAGATGTTTGGGATATTGTCATGCCTTGGACTTTCCAAGAACAACAGATTTGCTATTACTATTAAGTATGATAAAAAAATATTTTTGTTCAACACTATTTTTCAACTTTATTTTTGAGTAGAATATTCTCATGAAAATAGTGCATATCAAATGTTAGAGGAAAGGAAAGCTTTCAAGTTTCCATACAAGCCTGTAGATCTTTTTAGAAACACTGCTTAGTTTTCTCTTCTTTATAACATGTCTTTTTTCAGTAATATATTTATTATGTAACTCTATTTTTTTATATTCTTTTTCTTCCTATTAATCATAAGGAGTTTCCCCAATTTCTTAGTTAAAAATAAAAAATAAAAAAAGAAAAAGGGAAACAGAAGGATAATGAACTAATTATAAGAAGATCATTTCATTACCTGACAAAATAATAGTATAAAAGGATAAACCAGCAATATAACAAGGAAGTTGACTTTTTAACGCTCACAATTTTACTAGCTTCAGCTAGATTATAGCCATGTGCATACAAAGATATGAAGTTTCTAGTTCACTATCTGAAAACAAAAGGCAAACATTGTGGTAGATGTTGATATAAAATTAATCATATAAAATAAGATTGCAAACCTTCTTTTTCCATTAAGCTCACCATTCAACAGATGTCACAAAAATGACGATCTCTGATTTTCATGTCATCATCAGTTGGTGGTGGTTTCTTTATGATTCGTCTATACAATGTTTTAAGGTACTTTTCTTAGATATGGAAAGTCGACTTTTAAAATCAATGTCTCAGTGACTCCTAAAATCTTTATATTCTTCTACTTATCCTTGACTACCATTCATGGAATTAACCACCTCAGCTAGAGCAATCATCGACTCGGCTCGAGCTTCGGCTTCGATAACGGCTTTCTTGTGCATATCAAGCCTGAGCTCCTTCAGCTGAAAGGTCGCTTCGACTCACCCAAAATTTCGAGTTCGAGTATTAGAGCTCCGGATGTCAATTCGTGGTCCTGCAATCCTGATGCGCTCACGCTCTCCTTTCTCACCTTTTCGAGCTACGGCTCGCTCAATCTCGACTCTCAACTCTCACGTCAGTTTCATCTTCGGCTTCAAATCCCGATCACGTTGGGCGGTAAGAGGTGAAAGCGATATTTAGTTCATTGTCCTCTTACTCTCTTAGATAATAAATCGATCTTGGTTGGTCGTTTATTTTCCTACTGCTCATCTTTGGTATTTTGATTTTATGATGATTCGGATTAGGTGTGTAATGTTCATGTTGGTTTTGATGATCTTTGATTAGGTGTCTAATGGCTATGTTGGTTTTGATGATGATTGGTTGATGATGTTGTAACTATTGTTCAACAGCAGAAATCATTTTTATGTTGGTTCGGTAACTTCGGTTCGGTGTGTATGTTATGTTATGCTGTGTACATTATATATGATCTTTCGGATTAGGTGTTTAATGTCTATGTTATGCTGTGTACATTATGAAATATTGAACAGTGGATTGTAATTTATGGATATAAAATATTGGAGTGTTCCGTGATTTTTGTTTTTCTTTTTAGGCTGTGGTAGTGTCTCTATCACAGCTGGATTATGAAATATTATAATGTCTATGTTATGTTTGTTTTCTTTGTGTTATAGTGGTTATGTTTGCTGACAATGAATTGATTTTGTGCTAGCTTCTATATTGCAGTGAATTACAGGGTTGTTGTGAGTGTTTATAGTTCGATAAAATCCAGAGTATTGGGTTTTTGATTGTTGCAAAGATACAGTGAGCAATTTGGTATTTTTAAAATTTTTAATATTTAATAAATTAGTTATCTTCTTCATTCATAATGACTCATTTATCGCTTTTGTTTTAGATTAAAATGACAACACCACCACTTAGAGAGGACGAGTCATTGAATGTAAACAATGATAACTTGATTGTGTGTCCAAATCATATTGAAGAAATAATAATGTAGATGGTAATAATTATGAGTGGGAGAATGATGTTATTAATGATTTAGTTGATAAGGATGATCATGATGTTGATCTTGAAAATCCAATTAAATTAAGAAAAAGAAAGAAAACATCACGTGTTTGGGAGGAGTTTAAAGAAATTATTCTTCCTGATGGCCAGAGAAAAGGGGAATGTTATCATTGCAAAAAAAAGCTTGTTATAGGTAACACTGGTGCAACCACCTTAGACACTTAGATCGATTAAGCACTAGAGTCAATGATAATGAAACAAAAAATTTATAATTTTAGCCAAAAGATTATGGCAGTTCATTGGAAATAAATCATGAGAGATTTACTTCAGCAACTTTTAAGTTTGATCAAACAAAAGTTAGGGAGATGATTGCTCATTATATTTTGATTAATGAAAAATCCTTTTCAATTGTGGAGGAATTTAGATTTAATCTTGTTTTAAAGTCCATGTCACCATATTTTTCTAAATTCTCTAGAACAACCGTGTCGATGCGATCTTTATATGAAAAAGAGAAAAGAAAATTACACATTGAATAGTATAAATAAAGTGAGTTTTCTTCTCGATATTTGAAAATCAAAGAATCGGATATATCTTATATGGTTGTCCGCATTATGTCAAGGGAAATTACAAAACGAGTTCTTAGTTTTTAGATCTATCCTCCCGCACGAAATTGTTGACACATTCTATAAGCCAGTGAGTGGTGTGAGAATAAAATATTTACCTTCGGTTGATAATATATCAAAACAATGATGGTATCGTTATTGAAATATAGTTTAATTAGGAATAAATTATTCTTTGGGAGAAGACTATTTCGTATATTATTGTAGAATTTAATGGTGAAGGATGGGGTTAAATGTATAGAATTTGTTGTTGAGAAAATACATTAGTTTTATCAATCTTTAGAAGATAGACTTATGAAATTTCGATGTTGTTGTGATTCAACTACTAACAAGAAAGCTTATCATGGATTGCCCAACACGTTGAAATTCAACA
Organism: Cymbidium sinense; assembly: GCA_021442155.1. Lineage (NCBI taxonomy): Eukaryota > Viridiplantae > Streptophyta > Magnoliopsida > Asparagales > Orchidaceae > Cymbidium > Cymbidium sinense. Next base: position 108,406,736 of record CM038220.1, read on the forward strand.
TATAATATGTTAGTTGTTGCACTTCAACTAAACGAAGCTTTCTTTTCATACAGCGACAGGGAGATTACATATTATAACTGCCCTTCAGAGGATGAATGGAATAAAATAGAAAAGGTTTGTGATATTCGGTTTTTTTAATGAGACTACCAATATCATTTCAGACACTGAATACCCAACATCTAATATATTTCTCAAATTTATCTTATAAAGAAAGTATTGAATGATAGTGCTATCTTCATGACTTCATCAAAGATGACAAAATGAAAGAAAATTTTAAAATATATTGGGGTGTAACCTTTTGATGGCATTTGTCGTCATTTATCAAGAATGAAATTTGTTGTCATTGAGTTTGCATACTATGATCTATAAAGGAGATGAAAGCATTCAAATATAGATACGTAGTTTCTTATTTGAGTTATATGAAGAATATGTTGAATCTTTGCGGAAAGTTGAAACTGAGTGGTGGGACATTTAGGTGAAAATACAGCAAGAAGTCCAAGATACTCTAATTAGAAAATATAGTGGTTGGTATGACTTTTCGCTTATGTATCGGAGAAATCAGTAGAAGCTGCCAAATCGGTCTAGATAACTATCTTGAAGATGGGTTAGAGATAAATCAGGAATCGTAGTTTTGATGTAATTGCTTGGTGAAAAGTAACCATCTAAAATATCATACTCTCGAATGGGAGTTGATATTTTATCTATTAATGCGATTCTTACATTGACATTCGGCGGGAGAGAGTTGTTGATACTTATCTCAAAGCAGTTGAAAGCTCAAGCTCTAACATGTGGCTCTAACTAGATTCGCTCTCATTATGGCTTGAAAGAGAGAATCAATGTATTTATTTTATAATTTAATATTTTTTCATTAATATCATATTATTTTTAATGACATTAATATTATAATATATTATATGTTTATTAGGAAGAGAATGAAGGTGAAGAGATTGAAATACCCCTAGGTCCTTTATAAATAATGTAATGGAGAAATGAGGAATTGAGGACGGTTACTCTTCAACACCAAATAGACTTGACATTACTTGCTTTCTTTAATAGTCTTTATATTTACATAGTTGGGCTTATGTGATTTCTATTTGACATTTAAGTTTTTTATGATTTCCAGTTCTTGGTTTAGTAGACAATATTTTTTAGATGTTTTGATGATAGTTATCTTTACAGAAGTGCTAATTTTTAAAAATATTAGAAGGAGATTGATGATGAGCTTAAATAAATTGTTACAGTGTTCATGATTTTGGAATCTGAAATTTAGATAATTGCCTATGTATCTCTTGGATGTTGGTAACTGCTTTATTATAGTTGTCCATCTCTTGGATGTGTGCTGGTAGCTATCTAGGTACTTTATTGTAGTTGTTCATGTATCCCTAGTGTGTTGATAGCTACTTTATTAAAGTTTAATTGGTGCGCATTCAACCACAAGAAATTTTTTGAGCTTGAATCAATGCCCTCTAAATATTTGATAATGATGCATTGTCAGTTGGTTATATGTTGCTTGGGTTCAGTTGCTAGTAGCCTTCCCTATCGCTTTTTTTTCTTGCTGTTGGGTTCTGTTGATCGGTTTAGCCTTCCTATCTGCTGTTAGGTTCTGTTGATCGGTTTAGCCTTCATATCTGCCCTCTAATATTTTCAAAAATTAGCACTTCTATAAAGATAATTATCATCAAAACGTTCCAAAATTATTGTCTACTAAATCAAGAACTGAAAATCATAAAGAGCTTAAATGTCAAATAGAAACCACATAAGCTCAACTATGTAAATATAAAGTTTATTAAAGAAAGTAAGTAATGTCAAGTCTTTTTTTGGTGTTGAAGAGTAACCGTCCTCAATTCCTCATTTCTCCATTACGTTATTTGTAGAGGATTGAGGGGTATCTTAATTTCTTCATCTTCATCCTCTTCCTAATAAACATATAATATAGTATAATATTAATGTCATTAAAAATAATATGATACTAATGAAAAAATATTAAATTGTAAAATAAATACCTTGATTCTCCCTTTCAAGCCATAATGAGAGCGAACCCTGTTAGAGTGACATATTAGAGCTTGAACAGTTTCAACTCCAAGCTTTGAGCGATAAGTATTAACAACTCTCTCTCTCACCAAGCGACCGGGCTGTTAGCTAATTGGAATAAATAAAATATCAACTGTCATTCTTGAGAGTATACGATATTTTAGATGGTTGCTTTTCCACCAAGCAATTACATCAAAACTACGACCTTTTGAATTTATCTCTAACCCATCTTTAAGATAGTTATCTAGATTTGATTTGGTGGGTCTTCTACTTGATTTCTATGATACATAAGCAGTAAAGTCATGTCAACCATTATATTTTCTAGTTAGAGTATCTTGGGTTGACTTTGACGTGCATATCTACTTTCATCTCTAAATGTCGCCACTTGTAAAACTCTTGGTTCATTCAACATATTTTTCATATAACTCAAATAGTAAACTACAACATATGCTATATTTTGAATGCTTTCATCTCCTTCATAGATCATAGGGTATGTAAACTCAATGACAACAAATTTCATTCTTGGGTGACCTCCATCGAAGGTTACATTCAATATTTTTCAAATTTTTCTTTCATTTTGCTAGTAATGTCTTTGGAAATCATCAAGATGCACTATCATTCAATATTTTTATAAGCAAATTTGTGTGAGAAATAGATTGGATGTTGGGTATTCATGAAATGATATTTCATTAAAACCCGTAATATCAAACTATTTTATTCCATTCATTCTCTGACAATTATAATATGTAATCTCCTCTCACATGAAAGAAAGCTTCTTTTAGTTGAAGTGCAACAACCAACATATTATATGTTGAATTTCACCGTGTTGCAATCCATGATAAGTTTTTTTGTTGGTAGTTGTTGAACAATCGGAAATTTCATAAGTCTACCTTCTGAAGCATTGATAAAACTAACAGCATTGCGGATTTTCTCAACAACAAATTCTATACATTTAACCCCATCCTTCACCATTAAATTCAAAATATGTGCACAGCAATGTACATGAAATAGTTTTTTCCCAAAGAGTAATTTCTTCTTAATCCGCAAGTTATCTTTCAATAACTTGATAGCCAATCATTGTTTGATATATTATCAACTGATAAGGTAAATATTTTATTCTCAAGACCCCACTCACTTAAGGCCTTATAGAATGTGTCAACAATTTCAGAAGCCATCTGCGGAGGTGATAAATGTAAAAAATTAAGAACTAATTTTTGCAATTTCCAATTTGAGTCCATATATAATGCGGTGATATATAAGATATTCATTTGATTCGATTTCCAAATATCGATAAAACTCACTTTATTTATGTTATTCAATGTGTTCTTTAATTTTCTTTTCTCATATACAGCATCACATCGAGCGGTGTTCAGAGAATTTAGAAAAATATGGTGACATGGACTTTAGAATAAGATTAAATCTAAATTCCTCCACAATTGAAAAGGATTTTTCATTAATCAAAATATAATGAGCTATCATCTCTCTAACTTTTGTTTGATCAAACTTAAAAGTTGAAGTAAATTTCTCCTGATTTTATTTCAATGAACTGTCATAATCTTTTAGCTGGAACTGTAAATTTTTTTGCTTCATTACTATGCGCATTCTAGCCGCACATCGATCTAAGTGTCTCCTAAATTGTGTGGTTGCACCTTATATAGAGTTTTTTTGCAATGACAACATTCTCTTTTTCTCGCCATCGGGAAGAACAACTTCTTTAAACTCCTCCCAAACACGTGATGTTTTCTTTTCTTAATTAATTGATTTTTTCAAGATCAACATCATCATCACCCTTATCAACCAAATTATTAATAACATCATTCTCCCCTCATAATTATTATATTTATATTGCTATTATGTTCCAATCATTTGGACACCATTGGGTTATCACTATTTACGTCCAATGACTCATTCTCTCTAAGTGGTGGTGTTGTCATTTTTAATCGAAAACAAAAACGATAAATGACTGTTCATTATAAAATAAAGAAGATAACTGATTTATTAAATATTAAAAATATTAAAAATACCAAATTTCTCACTATATGTTTGCAACAATCAAAAACTCAATACTCTGTCTTTTATCGAACCATAAACACTTACAACCTTAATTCACATAAAGCTAACACAAAATCATTCATTGTATTAAATACATACTATGATATAAAGAAAATAAACATAACATGACATTCTTGTATTTCATAATGCACTGTGATACCAACTCTACTAAGAAGAGCAAGCAAAATCACTAACCACTCCATATTTCATATCCACAAATTCACTTCAATTTGATATTTCATAATGTACCTAACATTCATTAGACCTAATCCAAAGATCATACATAATGTACATAACATACATACAACCGTTATCGAACCAACATAAAATGATTTTGTTGAGCATCATCAAATCCGAATCATCATCATAATCGAATATAGTCATTAGACACCTAATCCGAAAGATCATCAAAATCGAACATAGATATTACACACCTAATCCGAATCATCATAAAATCAAAATACCAAAGATGAGCAGAAGGAAAATGAACCTGACCAACTAAGATCAAATTTTCTACTAGAGAGTAAGAGGACAATAAACCTAAACATCTCTTTCACCTCCTAAACGTGATTGGATTTGAAGCCGGAATGAGGGAACTCGGGCGTGAGAGTGGGTCGAGTTGAGACTAAGAGCGGCCGAGAAAAGGTGAAAGGAGAGACGGCGGCGAGAGACGGAGTCGAGTCGAGGCAGAGGATTACAGTGCAGACCGCAGAGGTGCAAAGGCGGCAAACCCTATAAGGATATAACTCGACGGATTGCGGAATATCCCGAACCGACTTTGAGCGGCTCGACGAGTTAACGATCCGAGCCTCTAATTACTCGAACTCGAGCTCGTTAAATGAGTCGAGCGGACCCTTCAGCTCGAGCTTGAGGCTCGATGTGTATAGTAAACGAGCCAGTTATCGAGTCGAGCTCGAGCCGGCTCGTGAGTCGGCTTGACTCAATTGCACCCCTTTATGATGCTACCAAGGCACTGATTTATATGGCAAAAAGGATACCAATAGAGGCTCATTTTCTATACTTTGGCATTCTTTGTTTTAAAAAAAAAAAACTGTTACTCTCTCACACTGGCATTCTGTGTTCTTTATTCACTAAATATGGCAATTTTAGATAGCAGTCACCTAGAAACAAAGAAAAATGATATAATTTTTTTGAAGTGCAGTTTGATTAAAACACTATGGGGATTGAAGCTTTGTGATGAATGTTGTTATGAACAAAGCAATAAGGCTATTTGATACAGGATCATCATGGTCAAATGAATCTTGATCATTAAGTTCTCATCCAAAATGAGTTTTGCGAGGCGTCCATTTATCTTTTCACATTTTTTAATTGTATTTTAAATGTGCAGTAATGATACATTATATTTTTTTCAAAAATAATTTGAATATTATTTTAGCATGCTTTGAGGTCTATGTTTTTATACGAAGGGTGATCTAAATTTATAAAAACTGAACAATGATTATTCATTAAATAAAATAACAAATTATTTGAGGCCTCTCTTAGATATTGTCCCTCTCTCATATTTTTTGGCTTTCATTTTGGTGGTAATCCAATGATTGTGCACTTTTACAACAATGTGTTGAATGAGTGAGAACATTTGCAACATTGCCCATTTTTTACTTCTTTGGTTGAAGCATAAATGTTCTATTATGGCTTGTCATATCAAATTCTTTCCTTGAAAAATCCTTGGGATATGGTGCAATGATATTCTCCTAAGAATTAGTATAGTATATGTGCACAATTGTCACATTTCTTTTGACAAACTCATATTTACCACTTTAACCAAACACTCTGCATGTACTATATTTGATTGTCTTATGGATTTATCCTTGTTTACTAGTCTAGCTTTCAGAGGAGCCAGATTGGAAATTCTTGAAAGAAAACAAGAAAAAAATTGCATTTTTGTTCGGCGCTGATGATCACTGGGGTCCGTTGTCATTATTTGAAAATGTAAGTAATGTCTTATTTTTCTTCTGTTTTACAGAATTGTACATTTAATTTCAAAATTTATACGGTTTCAATGTATCTTATAAACATCAAAATATTTTCTTGTGAGACCAATCTGAACACTGTAAACTTGAGCTTGGAATTATTTACAAAACCAAACAAGACCATAAAGATTATCCAGTGGCATGAATATAACCAACATAACTGTAGCACTGTACAAACATTTATATGTATAGGCAATCAAACTATATTAAGGTCATTTCATGTATTCATTATGCTTAAACATTTGAATCATATGACTTTATTTGCATATCTAATACTTAAAGTTAAATATTTACTTATCTAACACTTTCTTATGTTTAGAAAGTTATATTTCACTTTATAAAAGTGAGTGTGATATTGAAGAATGAGATATTATATATATAAAAATTAAAGTTTGAGCATCAGATATGTAAATGCATAAGAATTATATGATATATATGTAAATCTTCAAAAAATCTTATTACTCTTAATTGAATATTCAAGTTTATTACTCCATACACACCTTGCTTGTTGAGCTGCAGATTTCAAGACAGATCCCTGATGCTACACTGTCAATAGAAAGGGAAGGGCATACTCATTCCTTTTCGTGCTCCGAGGCCGGTTCTATTTGGGTCGGTGGACATGTGGCTAACTTGATCAAAGATCGAGTTTCAAATAAAAAATTGTCGTGATAAGAGTAATGATGATCAAGATCATGATGAAAGTCTGGTGAATATTGTATCATACTTCAATGCTTCCATTGATTCAGATCTTAGCTGACTGTTGGTTCAAGCCATGCTCTGTCAGCCTGTGTAGTGGTAAAGATTAATTATTGTTTCTCAAACAATCTTGGAAACCTTTAGCTGTTGGTTATTAGATTTCTACAGTTTTTTTATTTGAAATCAGCAAATTTGATCTGATTTTGTAATAAATGACTTGGATCTTATACCTATACAATGAGTTTTTTTTTTTTTTTTTGAATGGAATTTCTCTTATAATACTTGTGTTTTTTTCAAAATTAATCAAATAAAATTTGAAAGAGTGCACCTAATTAACTCATCTGTTATGTTTTGAGTCATCTTTTTTTTTCCTGTTTGATTCAATAGATTTGATACAACAACAAAAGCCTTAATCCCATGGGTCTAAATGAATCCTTCGTCCATTGTGTCAATATTTTATTTAATTGATATCAAGATCATTTTTATACATCATAACCAAGTCTTTTAGGTCTATACCTTTTAACATAAGAATAATATCTATAAATTGGGTCTAATAGACTTTTATTAAAAAAATTCTCACTGTCTTATCTATCATTACTCCCTTTTTTTCGACATACCTTTGCGTTCTATCTCTAAGTAAAGTCACTCATCCACTTGAGCATTATCATCTTAAATTTATTTTCTTTTATTGCAATATTTTGTATCTAAATTAAATGCGGTCTTCTTTTCTTATAAAATTTTCTCTTAAGTTTAAGTGGAACTTTTCTATCATATAATAGGTTTGATCTTTAAAAAAAAATAAGAATTTGTTAAAATGGGATGAGAAGATTTAAGCATTTATTGCTGTATTTATTGCGATCAAACAGCTACAAAGACATTATGTTAGGGGCTGTTTGAAATCATTTTAATTTTTGTATTTTCAATTTTTAATTTTATTTGATGATGATTCTTATTTTAAAAACATTCAATATATCAAATAGTTATTTTAGGTGTTTTAAAAAATAATGTGGTTTGTTTTAAAGTATATATATATATATATATATATATAATAAACATTTTTTTTATAAATAGCATAAGTTTATAAATAAAAAATATAAAACAAACTTGATCCTAAATAGACTTTTAGTACGGTCGAAATTTAATTCGTGCAGTTGAGATTTTTATGCTTCTATTTAATAGATTATTGTCTTATATTTTTGGGCTATAATTTTTTATTATTTTCTTAAACATTTTGGTATTGATTTTGAGCTGTCACAATTATATGCTATAAAGGTCTATTCGGCATTACTTTTGTTCTATTTTTTTATTTTTATTAAATTAATATTATAAATTTCGTAGTAAAATTAATTTATTTTTAAAATTACTGAAAATAGTTTGTATTTTTATTTTAAAATTTAAATTTTACATCACCCAACTTCATGATCAAGCCGGCCGACTTGTCACTTGTCGGCCGTTATAGATCAGTTATAGCTATGATATCTAATAAATAAATAATTATATATATAATTTTAATTATGAATAACATCCCAAAAAATAGAATATAAATACAATAATATAAGAAATAATATATGATATTATTATGTTAATTTTTGAGAAAAAAAAATGATTTGAGTTTTCTAAACAAATTATTCTATTTTAACATAAACTATAAGTCATTTGTATGATTGTATCAAAGTTGCCTCAAAAAATTAATAAAAAAAAAAAGATGCTCCAAGTAAGCCAATAGGCTTTGGAATCTTAAATAGTTGGCTCTAGTCGGCTTAACTTTAATCGGATAAATGTTCAAAATAAATTTTATAATGGTGATAAAATGAAAATGATTATTATTAATAGTCATCGATATTGAGAAAGAATAAAATTCTAAAATTCTTTAGATCTTTTTATTGAGAGAATGGGATTTTTATAGTGAAATTTTTATTATTTTGATCAATATTTTAAAATATTTTTAATTTCAAATTTTGAGTTCTTCTCATTGAAGCGTTCAATTTAATTATAAGTTTATTAAATTAAAATATAAATGATCTTAAAAAAACTCTTAAGAAAATTGCCTCTTAAGAGTTTTTATTTAAAATATAATTATTTTTCACTATTATATATATATATGGTGAATTAATGGGAAAGTATTGGTCACATGAGAAACCAAGAAGCATGAGACGCATGATTTTATTAATGGAGAGAGGCAACCATAAAGAGTGATAAATTAGGTCATGCGTGAGTTCATTAATGGAAGCAAGTAAAGTGCGATTGATGACAATTTAACCACAACAGGATAAGTATTAATTGCTCTCCCTACAAAATAAATAAATAATAAATTTAAACTATTTGATTGTAGGGACATAAATAAAATAAAGTAAATTAAATTTTCTTCAAAAACTTGTATTGAGGTATATGATACACAGACATGAACACGAGAATACTAATGCATCTGCAAACATTTTATTTTTAAAAATATGGGACACGGACATACGTTAGATAATTAAGAATAATATGTATGAATTTAATAAATAAAATATTAAAAATAATAAAAAATAAGTCATTTAATTAAAAAAATTTAATTAATTACTTATATATATATATATATATATATATATATATATATATATATATAAAATTTATTTTATTGTATTTTAATAATCTTAATGAATAAAATTTATTATTAATTAAATTTATAAATTTGATTATATTTTTTATAATTTTAATTACTTATAATAAATATATCTTATTATTTTTTTAGCTCAAATCTAATTCTCTAAATTTTCAAAACTCTCTACAATAATTCAAAATATAAAAAATTATATTTAAAATAATTTTTATATAATTTTAATTCAATTATTTAAGATACACCTATCCGACATATATGTTTCTTTAATTTTTTAATATTATTTTAATCGGATATTTCTCTTGCCTGTCTAACACATGTGAGAGTCATGTCGGAACTGTGTCCATATTCTACACGTGTCGGATACTGCCCGTCAAATTTTTTGAAATATCAGTGCATCATAAACTGAGATTCTATTTAATAGAGAGAGAGAGAGAGAGAGAGCGCATTTATTTAAAGAGATGAGTTGCGGCATGAAAATAAGTTGAACCTAAAAACAAATGACCGAAATAACACGACAAATTCTTTTATCTAAAGATATTAATAAATAATCAAAATAGCATACATCATAATAAAAACCCCTTAACTGGCTTTAATAATCTGTTATATTTATTCAGCCAAAAGCTATTTAAATTATTAGAATTATTATTATTATTTATTATTTATATTTCTCATTCTTCAACTCTGTTCTTGTCATGAGTGAGCAGTTGAGATGGGCTTTTCACTCAGCCCTTTCCCAAAGTCGTCATAGTTTTTATTTATTTATTTTAAAATTTAATAATAAATAGCTCCTACCAAATGCCTTGGCTGCTGTTATTAGTAATTCATATGATATTTTCAATCCGATGTTTATTGGATTATTTACAAAATTTGGCTATTTAAGATTCATAATAAGCATTTATTTATTAAAAAAAAAGGATATTTATATACCTACCGCATAATTCTTATATATTTACAATTTTATAAATCTAATATGTAAATTTTAATAATTTCGTCCATAGAACTTGAATTTTAACTTTATATTAAAGCTATTATTATTTTTTAAAAAAAGTAAATATAACTTTTCAGATAAATCTAAAATATTAGAAATAGAAATATTAAATTATAGATATTAAATATATAAGAATTATATGATAAGTAAATAATTTTAAAAAATAGTTTAAGAAAGCATATTATCATGAGTTAAGTCAATGAGGAAGCATTCACACGTGGGAGTAACCGTGCAATCAAGGCATTCAGTAACTCCTACATCTTCGAAATGGATTTGATAATAATAATATTATCAATATTATTATTAATTAAATTACCAAAGAACCCTTGGCAAATAATGTGAAATTGTATTAAATATTAGCAAATAATCAACATGTTTTACTCAAATTGCCAATTTGAGCAAGTGATAGTGTTTGTGATCTAATTTGAATTGTTTTTTTTTTAAGGCTTATCCTATATTGCTTAAATTACTCTTTGATTAATTTGACTAAGGTTTAAGATTGAATTAATTAACTTGGAGCAATTGAATATATTAATTTGACTATGAGGTAAGCTCAACTTAATTTCAATTTTAGATAGATATACTCGTGTTTGATTTAAGATGGATATATCATCGTTGATGCTTATATACGGTAAAGCATAAAAGTGATCTGCTAAAGTGATATCATGCAAAATGATCGCACATTTCGGTACGTATGATATGTATTATCGTAAAAGTGATAACTGCTAAAGTGATATCCTATCTCTCCTGATATCACTTTAGATTTTCTTATATAGACAATTGCTAATAATCAAGCAGATAAGAGGATGTGAATAATAACATCATAATAGATTAATAATTGATTATATAAAAGAAAATTTTTTAGGTGGCCTAAATCATATAAACCAAGATAAGATGACATGAATCAGACTAATCTACCCTTTCATATAGTTTACACATAAGGCTTTCTTAATGCATGACGGGGAGGGAGCCATGGCAAGCAGGTAGTCCATTAGCTTTAAGACCTTTGTAATTCAGTACACCCCAACATCTTCATTTTATATGCAATGCTTTCATCATATATAATCACCCCAAGCAATGTCTTATTCTATATATTATGTTCAGAAAGTTTTGAACTTCCTAGAATTCTTACAACATCTATAGGCCATCATTTCATAAGAATTGGGATGAAAGGATTCACTTGATGAGATGAATATTTGGATAAAAAATAGTATCGTATCATCATAATTTTTTGATATTTCAAATTTAATTTATAAAGTCTCTCAGAATATTTTCGTTGAACGGACCATCAAAAGTTAGATCTAACAACTACTTGAGTTCGTGATATTAAGATATTTAATGTGATGAATTTTATTCTTTGATCATAAATTACAATAGTAATGATTAATATTGTTTGTCTTAGATAGTCTAATAGCATGTTCACTTAGAAAATCTTCTATTATAGCCTTGCCTTATTAGTTCAAACATCAAACAATCTACCTCTCCGCCTTAAGAGGATGGGCAATCTTAATTGCCTTTACTTGACATTTACTAATGCCATCAAATATATTTTTTACGACCATTGAACAATTATTCTGCTTGTTCAAAATTACCTGCTTGATTTTCAAGCATTGCTCGTTTGTCAACTCCATGTCATATTGTCTACATTTATTAAAGGAGTATTATCATGTTTGCGCAAAAGTACTCCATCTTTAGCTTCAAAAAATGTATATTTTATATCCTAAATGGTCGCCTTGAATAGCTTTCTCTTCTATGTACACCACTTCAAGGACTTGCAATTTTTCGCTTTTACTAGGAAAATCGTCCAATTCATGCTCAGTGATTGTTCTAATCTTTCAATGCAACATTGTCCATCACCTCAAGGCTATATTACCTTGTCATCCAAAGGACAATTGTCTCAACCATCTCCAATGCTTCAAAATTTTACCATTATCTTATATATTGCCTCAAGGTCATGACGCCTTCACCTTTAGGAATAGGATTAAGACAATCATCTCCATATACCTTACCTTCTTTCTCGTGTCATCATCATCAGGGTTACAATAGCTCGCTATCTCGTACTCTGCATTGACTCTTCTAAGTTCAAAGAAGTTATTTCACTAGTCTAAAGCCTAGATTTATCTCTTTTTTTATTTTTTTTACATAAAAAAGAATGAATTTTACTCATTTTATTTTACTACTCTATTTATCTATATGATATAGTTTAAAGCTAGAAAAAATCAAATTAATTTTCTTTTATCTACTTCTAATACACACCAGTAATATCAAATGAATCAAAATCAATCGGTAGAAAAACACTATTATGCGTAAGACTGGTAATTGTATTCAAACTCAAAATTCACTAGAAATATTCTTCAAATTTAATCCATTTAAAACAAAAAATAAATTTTCTTGAGCTCCACAACTTAAAATTATTCACATTTAACTCAAAAACTAACTCCATATATAATATCCACAAGTAACATATCCGAAAAGAGTATATATATATACACACACACAATGCAAATTCGGCCGTCAGCTCATTAAGCAGTACCATTCACTGAATCACATTCCTGATTAATAGGCATCAGCGAGTCAAATCCATCGGCTCTTAAAACCCCTGCCTTTCCCTTTAATAACGCCTGCAAATTTGATCTTTTTGAACTGCGCCGTGCTCTGCTATCTCACCAAATCATCATCTTCCCTCTTTTTTTTCTCTCTCTGCATCTGCAACGTCTCACTTCCTCATTAATCGGCCAAAACTCTGATCTTTCTGTTACCAGAAGTAACTTGTTTTACTTCAAATCTACAAGTCGTCTCACTCTGCATCCTAATTTGTAATTGCAGCGACTTGATCTTCCACCAATCTCCATGTCTTCTTCAAGTAAAAGATTCTTACTGCGCCACCCTATAGTCGTCGACACCGGCTGCAGCTGCCGTAGTTCAAAGCTCTCTTCTCTTCTCTTTCTCTTCCTCACAGAAACAGAGGACTTCCAAAACGCCATTTTTCTCCACCCCTTCTGCCACTACAACGACCTCTCTATCCGATTTCAGCCCCGACGGCCCCACCAGACACCAGTACTCTTCATTCGATGACTCTCAGTCATCTTCTCCGTCGCCTGAGAATTTTCTGGCAAGCGCCCGCGCCATGAGAGAAAAGAAACGGGGGTTGAAGAAGAAGGAGGACGAGGCAATGGAACAGAGCGTGGCGGTGGTGAAGGAGTCTTGGAATCCTTATCTTGATTTCCGTGAATCTATGATGGTGATGATTGTGGAGAAGGAGATTTACTCCTGGGATGGTCTCCGTGAACTCCTTAATCAATTTCTCTCACTTAATTCTCCTGATCATCACCAACACATCCTCCGCGCCTTCGCTGAGATCTGGAATGATGTTTTTTCTCCCTTTGCCAGTGGTGGCGGTGGAGGTGGGCCGACTGCTTAGCCGTGGCATCCGTCGGTGCCCCAATGGTCGGGGTCAGGAGGAGAAAGGGAGGAACAAGAGCGTCGGAGGTGTTCACGCCACGTGTCGTTTTTTAACAGGGCAGGTAAACTTGACGGATCATTATCGTCGTACGAATCTCGAGCAATTTTCTTTGATAGTTTTTTTTTTATGGTATTTTTAGGAGTTTTAAATATAATTTTAGAATGTTGCATAGAAGGAGTGTCTAACTGTTTAAAACAAAATTTTATTTGTTTTAAATGCATGCTACCAAATAGGCTCTGAGAATATATTTAAAGAATTTGTGATGACAATTTTTGGCTCTGAGAATATATTTAAATGAGTTCTAAAGAGAATTTTTTTAACAAATAAAAAAGAAAAAAATAGCAAGATATCTTCTATATTAGTAATTTGACTCTTTAGATTTATTATTTTTATTTTAGAAAATATTTGACCTCTAAATTTTAGAAGAATAAAAGTGATATATTATTTTTTTTTTCGTGTTATTTGGTTGCTTGTAAATAATTGTAAAAAAAATTGATTTTATTTTTGTTTAAATATATAAATTAAATATAATAGGTACTCACTTTTAGCAGAATAATTGTGATTTATATCTTGGTAATTAACATATTAGTTACTCAATGATGTGAGGGCCATCCATGATAACATGGATGTGGAGAAAGAGATCGTGAGATCTCTGATATTATTGAGAGATTCTCAACCAAAAAGTATTATCATATGGGATTCCACATTTGCAATACAAATAGTGAAAGCCATACTAAATAATTTCTCTCATTCAATGACATGATTTTCTATAATAAAAATATGATCGATTATGTTCTCTATTATATTAAATATAGCTAATTTTTTATCGCAATTATCTATTCTTAAGAGAAAACTCTGATGGGTTGAAGTGCATTTGCTAATGTTGAAGAGAGTTTTTTTTTCTTGTTTGGAGAGATTGATTGTTGGATCTTTGGGATTTAGATAGAGCATGAAGTAGAAGACACACACACACACACACACACAGAGAGAGAGAGAGAGAGAGAGAGAGAGAGAGAGAGATGTATTTAGTTTCTTGTTGCAAATTTGAAAGCATCTCTTGAATCATTTTATGCAAATTTTTTTAGTGTAGTAGCTCATATCAAGTTTTCGATCAGAGCATTAGATTCAAAGATAACACCCAATGCATGGTATTGATAAAGAATAATTATAAGAAGAAGAAAATCATTCTTAACCCTAGAAGTAAACTCAGGAGGAAGCCAAGATACTAACAAATTTAAAAAAGAAATTATAATTAGTTGATGAATCAATTCACGCTCATTCAATATCAGATGTCTATGATGATGCAAAAGTTAAGTAAGTAGATTATAATGTGGAGTTTGGACTTGGACGAAGATGTCAAAAAAGATCATTCCTATAGAAAAATTTCATTATCAAGACAATGAGAAATCAATAAGATTCTTAAATAGGTCAATTGGAGACCTAATTCAACTTATATGAGTATGTGGCCTAAGAAAATATCTCATTTGTAAGATTAAAGAATGCTAAGCGTGCTTGAAATTATGGAATGGTTATCTGAGATATGGGCAAATAGATAACTCTTAGAATCAATTAAAGAAATAAAGCCATAATGAGTTCTACTTCATGGTGTATGAAAAAGAAAGATATAGATATGGCATGAATTGTGCCAACCATAAGACCAAAATATATAAGATTATACCATATAATTTATGAGATAATCAATAATTATTAGTGCATTGAAGAGTCTTGAATAATCTCCTTCTCTTCCTCATTAATGATTTTAATTGAATTAACCTATTTGCGATTGCAATCGAGAAAAAGAATAAAAAAATAAGAATCCTACTTAGAAAAAGAAAAATAAGATTGGGTTTATCAATAGAAACTAGAACCCTAAGGATAATGATGGATTTAACTCTTCAAACTCTTTAAAAAAAAATAGTATTTCTTGTGTTCATCGATAATAATAAGTGTTTTAAAAGTTTTCAAAACACTCAAAAAAATCATTTTTAAAAATAATAAAATATAATATAATATAATGTATTAAACAAATATGTTTTTTTAAATAATATAAAAATAAAATATTAAATGTAAAATAGAATTGATCCCAAACAGACCTTAAAGTTACTAAAAAATATATATTTGAGATAATTTTTATGTTTTTTATTTCATTTTGTCATTGTAAAGATAAAATTTATAAAAATAAATAATTGAACTAATAATAAAAAATTTAAACTTATAAATCAATAATCGAATTAATATTTTAATAATAGAGTTAAATTAATTAAATAATTTAAAAAAAAAAAAATTTTCTTATTGCACATGCTTAATTGAAAGACCTATATCTAGAAAAGGGCAATCCCTAAGGCTTAGAAGAAAGGCACCCTATCCAAAGTATAATGTAAATGAGTATGCGGGACCCAAATTAGGGGGATTAATATAACTATCGCCCTTACTTGATCTAATACAAATTCTTTAATTAACTAAAAAAACTAGCTCGAATCACACAAAGCCCAAGCAACGATCCAAATAGCCCAAATAAGGACGCCCATAAGGCCCATGCACAGAACTGTTATAACCATTATATTTTTTATAAATTATGCATTAAATAATCTTTATTTTAAAATATAAAATTAAAAAGCTTACCAAAATTATTTATTTTAGGTTTCGATTTTAGTTTATTGAGGTTACAATTTTTTTAAATACATCCAATTAATTCTAAAATAAGAAGATTCATGAGCAAAAATGTTAAAACATTAAAAAAGAATTTTGTATTAAAATATTCTAATATAAATTAATTAAAATAATTCGAAAATCTGTTTATATATATTAAGATTAAGGCTTGATATGACACTGCAAATTCTACTAATCGAAGCACGAATCTTGATGTCAAAAGCAAGTTGATCCTCGTTGAAACTAGTCGGGATCAAACACTTAAAATATCCTTTGAAACTTTGAGATATCATTTAAATCCATAAATCGCTCTTAAGCATGAAGTGTTTATAGTAAAATCGAGCGTCTTGACGAGCCGAATCTAACAAGCCCAAGATCTCATAATTCACTTGTTTGAGTATTCAAATACTTAAAATACATCAAATGATCAAAGGAATCAAGATGTCCATGAAAGTGAAGTGGATTTTTGTATTTCTGAACGTCACTTCTTCAATATAAATAGCCTCATTCATCATATGAGGGGTCAAGAGAGGAGAGAGCTCTAAAGCTTGAAGATCCTCCAAGCACACACCAATCAGCGGTCGTCAACCACGGCCGCGCCGCCGATCCTCGTGTCGTCTCTGGGTCTCCATCATGGCGACCTTCATCGTTAGTCGATGTCCTCGTTGTTCACCATCATCATACCCTACTATTCGAGCGGACTACATAGTTGTTGTTCCTCTCTCATATACAATTTTGTAATCCGTTATCGAAAATTTTGTACTCAAAGATACAAAGTGGAAGATTTTCTTTGTGGGCCGGTTTTCCTCTTTTCGAGATTTTTCCACGTAAAATTTCTAGAGTTTTCTTGTTCACTCTTTTAAATACTGTATTTGGATTTTATAACAATGCTAAAGCATAAAACTCTACCCGGTTTTAAAGCATTGGCGTCATCATGAAACTAATTCCCATCATTTCATCTTGTATGTCAACCAAGTTTCTCAACAAGAACAAAACCACTATCGAGGTGGAGTATTTCAAGCTTTTAAGCAGAATGAAGATTCATCAAACTCGTTCCTTGATTTTGTCAAAAGCGGGGCAACTCTTAATCTCGATCGAATGTTAATATGTTAAGCATCTAATCGATTACCATCCCAAGAAACAAGTCAAAGTTGGAGGATATTTCAACGGAGAAGAGATATAGCTTTGCAAATTATGATTTTTCATACTCATGGAAAAATAAGACCAAGGTTAAGGAGCAACTTTGACTACAACCACAAACGGATGTTTTGATTCGACCTCTTTCATACAGGTTAACGTCATCGGGTAACACCCTGACAAACAACCTCGGATAGGTCAAAATTCTCCCAATTCGATAATATACAGTTAGCGTCGGGACCGACAAACAACCCGGATAGGTCAAAATTCTCAGTTGATTGACCTCTTCCATACATGTTAATGTCATCGGGTAACACTCTGACAAACAACCTCAAATAGGTCAAAAATTCTTAGCGGATTCAATTCAACCTCTTCCATACAGGTTAACATCATCGGGTAACACTCTGACAAACAACCTCGGATAGGTCAAAGATCTCGGCTCAATTGATTTATAACGTTCGTCGGCCCCACAAACAACCGGATAGTCAAAATCTCGGTGGATTCAATTCAACCTCTTCAATACGTTAGCGTCGCCACTCGACAAATAACACAGGATAGGTCAAAGGTCCTTGGTGGACTTCTGCGCTTTTCCACATTAACGCTCACGAAAAATAACATCGGATGGGTCAAAATCACCGGTGGCGTTCATTAACCTTCCATAGTTGCGTCAGTCGCTCGGACACCGGATATGTCAAAATCATCACCGTCGCATGTAATCACCCATTTCTGCACCATCCGTGGTCGCCGTCGAATTATCGCCGACCATCTCGTGATCGACCACCATCGTCGCGGTCCGCATATCGCCGGCCATCTTCGCGGTCCGCCACCATCGTCCCCGGTTATCCCATTGCCAGCCAGTCTCACGTTGGTCGGTTCTTCCGCCGGCGTGCGCGCAACCACGCGGCGGCGCATTTCTGCGTGTCACCGCATCACCATCGATTGCGCATAACTCTATATGGTCCTGCCGAATGGCCATACCAGCGGTCACGCGTATCGGTCAGCCATTCTGTCGTATTATATGCTTATCGTCGACTGCCGCGGCTCATGGTAGACCATGGCCATCCCTTCAATCATCATATCATTTCGGTTATCACGCCGTGCGGCGATCCGTCGCCGCCTAATTTCACCGCGGTTCATTGCTGGGCCGCACTGAATTACCAATCATGGCCGGTCCGCGCGACCATCTCACCATCTGCTGCGGTAACCGCATCGTCGCCTCATTAACTTCGCGCATCGATCATCGCATTATTCTGGTTGCCGATTCTGCTAACCCCGTCGGTAGGTCATCGCGTCGTGGTCCTCCGCAAACGCGCCACCGACCATCGCCGGTCGCGCATCATGGGTCGTCATATTACCCATTAGATGCCGATTCACCGGTCCATGCGATTGTCAGATAAGAGTAGTTAATGCCTTTTTGAGGAAAATGAGACCGTCTTATGAACTACGAGCCTTGATCACTCTAAACTCACGAGACGAGGCGATCAGCCTTCTTTGAAACCGAGCTCGCCAGACTACGGTCTTGATAAACGAGCTTCTTAATAAGAAGAGGACACTCATGAAAAGTGTGTCTTCTCCTGGGA
The DNA here is from genome assembly GCA_021442155.1 of Cymbidium sinense. Lineage (NCBI taxonomy): Eukaryota > Viridiplantae > Streptophyta > Magnoliopsida > Asparagales > Orchidaceae > Cymbidium > Cymbidium sinense. Next base: position 108,425,925 of record CM038220.1, read on the forward strand.
TTTTATAAACCCTTAAAGGGGCAAAAAGGTCAAAAACTATCAAAAAATCGCAAAAATTCGCTCAAAACGGGCGAAAATGGGCAAAAATAGACAAAAAAACCCTCATGGGCTTTCGCCCATACGTCGCCCGTCTGTAGCGCGCCGCTGGCCCTCTGTCTGCGCCGCGTCCGTAGTTCCGTCGCGACCACCCGACGACAGAACCGCGGTGACCGCATGCAAACCACCACCAGGCCCGTTCGACCGTGCATCTAGCCCATTCATTTCGCGTTCAGCAGAAGACCGCCCGGAGAGGCTGGCTGGCATGGGTCTGAAGCTTCGCGCAGTGCGCAAACACCTCGCGAATGGGTCTATAACTCAAATCTTGCGCCCGCGCGTATCCACATACATTCGCTGCGCTTTGGATCATAATCTGCTCTCATGAAGATCTTTCTCGAAGAGAGGAGAGTCAAAACTTGAAGATCCTCGCACAATCGGTCACCACTGGCGATCGTCAGCCATGCACCGTCCGGCGATCCTCGTCATCGTCAATCTGGTCTCCATCATGACCTTCATCGTGGTCGATCTGTTACCATATCACTGATTTACCACGGCGGATTCTGAGGTTGTTCCCCTTCATATACAATTATAATCCGTTATCGGAAAATTTTGTACGAACAGATACATAGTGGAAGATTTTTTCTTTGGGCTAGGCGTGGTTTTCCCCTTTTTGAAATTTTTTACGTAAAATTTTGGAGTTTTCTTGTTCACTCTTTTAAATACTTATGTTATGTGTTATATTTTATAAGACGTAAACTTTCTCTACGATTTTAGCATCAAGTTTGTTAATTCTTGAGGATCACTCGAAAATCTAATTGAAATTTGAATCGGATCAAGATCGAATTGATTACATTGAGCCGAGCTACGGGCCAAAGATTTGGATTGAACTTTTTTTTTTTTGCGATCTCAAGCAGACAGATTTGATTGAAACCTTTCGAGATCGGATCTATCTATTATTAAAATATTTAAATTTATATATAATACTTATAAGTTTGTAATAATAAAATTATTTTTAAAATTAAGTGTATAGAATTATAACTTGTAATCTTTTAAAATAAATATAGTATATATATTTTTTGAAATCATATATATATTTTTATTTCATGCACTTAATTTAATTTTTTTAAAATTTTATAATAATCATTTTTATTAAGTTAAAATCAAAATGTATTCAAATCGAGCTAAAAAAGATAAAATTCAATTCTAGCCAATCGAAATCAAAATGAGCTTGAAATTGATTAGAAAAGCATAGCATCGAATGATTGCTATAAGGTCTCGAGTCATCAAAAATATTTCCAAATCGATTTAATCCCTTAGTGGATGTCGTAATTAACTAATTAAGATGATTATAATATGAGAATCAATAATATTTTATTAATTTTAAGGTATATCAATTAATAATCAATTATGTATCTTCAAGAATCGATCCAAACTCATAAATAAATAGGGGCTATTTGGTTCCGAGTAATTACCGTGTAATATAATTCAAATATATGCTTTTCTTCTCGTGTTTGGTTAGGTAAAAGTAATTCGTAAAATTTGAGTATTTCAATTTCCTTTCCAATTTTTCGTGTAATGAAACATCCAAAACAAATGAGCGTATTTCACACTGGAGCGGAGCGGGAAAATTTTTTTTTTTTCCGCGGAGCGGAGCCGCTCCAATGAAAATTTTTTTTTCCAGAACGGAAAAATTTTTTTTTTTCTTTTGGGAGGGTGAGCCTGGGAAAAATTTTTTTTCTTTTTAATTTATTTTTTTTGAATTCCTTCATAATATTAATTTTTTTAATTAAAATAAATATTATTATAACAATTAAAATTTAATAAATATAATTATATTTATTCAAATTGATGATAAATAATTCACGATAAATAAAAAAACTAAAATAATTATTAAATTTTTCTTTATTTAATAAAAAAATAATTAAAGCATAAATTATTTATTAAAGAAAAATTATTTAATAAATAAATATTAAATCTTGACGATTAATTTATTTAATAAAAATTCTTATTAATTAATTAATGTTTAATATAGTAAAATTATATATATATATATATATATATATATATATATATATATATATATATATTAAATTTGGGTCATTATGTTAATATAAAATGATAATATTCAAATTTTATTTATTTATAACTAATAATTAATATCTTAGAAAATTTGTAAATTACTAATAATTAAATATTAGAAATAAATTTTATTTGTATTTGATTTTATTTTAATATTTTAGAAAATTTGTAAATTAATTACTAATAATTAAATATTAAAATTTATTTGTATTTGATTTTATTTATTTTTTTAGTCAAGAAAAAAAATTTTATTTATAATTTATCTATATTTTATTTGATAATATTTATTTTTTAATAGAATACTTTAATTAGTGAATAAATTTTATAATTAATTTACATATAATAAGGTATTGAATCTGAAATATTTACTTTCATTCATCCATAAATATTTCTGCGTATTTCTTTCTTTACATATCGCCAAACAGAAAATATAGTTACGTATTTACTTTATAAAGAACAAAACAAGTAAAGTATTGAATTCATATTCATTTTATACCGTATTTCTTTTACATTCGTTAAATGTATCAAATATATATTAGTAATCTTTCTGAAAAAAAAAAGTTGGATTAATAAGTTATATCATAATAATAATAATTATTATTATTATAGCAGTAACGAGTCTAACGACAACAATAATTGCAGTAGCAGCAGCAGGTTTGAAGGCTAAACGACACATAGGTGGTTGAGTTGAGAAGCTTAGCTTTGCAACAAAACAAGCAAGAATCTTGCACTGTGCCCAAAGGGCTCTTTAACTAATTTGTATTCAGGCCAGAAGCCTAAAGCTACTTTGATATAATATTAATTAATTGCCATATTGTTAAATAATAGGCTTATAAGTTTCTGTGGGTTAGGTGACTTTATAGTGGGTTACTACAGTTCTGCTCAGGCAAATTATGGGATGGAAAATAAGAAAATTTCTGTGGAGGTGAGAAAAATTATATTCTTATTATTACCTATTTATTTATATGCAATTATTTGAAAAAATTATTAGAAAATTATAATGAAATTTTTTATTTTTAAAAATATTATTGTAAGTATTATAAATTTTTTATTTTTTGAAAATTGTTGGATAATGATTTTCTTACAATTATGTTACATTATAGTATAACTAATTATATAAAAATAAAATTTATAAAAAAAATTTTTAAAAATTGTAAAAAAAAATTATGGTAAAATAGCATAAACTTATGAAAAAGCTATCAAGAAAGGACCCTTAAATAATGGGAGCTTAATCTCCAAAAAAAGCATCATAGAATCCCTAAAAATCTTTTATTAAGTTTGAGCAAGTTTTTTATAGCTTTTTGTCATCCTCTTATTAATTTTTGTGTTCCCCTACCTCATTAATTATTGATTGCTTTAAGGATGATAATGTCTTCATGGCTCCATTTTTTTTTCTTGTCGAATAGCTCTTTTTTTATTGGCATTCTTCTATTTGTTCTTTGATAACTCTACTTGATGATTGGCTGAGTTTGGATCCAACCCATGACACCTTGGTGGATTATATAATTTCTTTCATCCTTTATATTGATTTTATTGTGCACAAGGCCTTATATGAACACATTTTATGCAAATTGATAGTATCTATAGAAGGACAAGTTATGCTTCCATCAGCAAAGCCAAACATGACATTGCTAACAAGTAAAGACTGAATTAAATGTGTCATGAGAGAAAGTCATTGAAAGCACATTTGATTGGTGCTCGGATAGCTATGTTGAATGAGATATGAGTTTGATGAATCAATGTAGCGATGTTTGAAAGAATATAGCGTGTGTAAGTCTTATATAAAGAGTTGGCCGCCCAACACCAAATGAATGATTGTTTTTTTTTTTTTTTTTGTTGGCTAAATGGTGTTGATCAGTTGGATGTTGGTTGCTTATGGAGGTTTGGCTTTGAGAGGAGATGATTAATTGAAGCTTAGAGAAGAATATAGGGTAAGCAGAAGCTAAGGGAGGGGGTTGGATCAATGCTTTGATGTCATACTAAGAGATAACTTTCTGTTGTTTTGTTTTTCGAAAAGAATAAATTAAACCGCTTCGCTTAATTACCAATTTTTTGGTTGATTTTCAAAATAAATTTTGGTGAAAAATCGCTAACCACGTACCGTTAATGCATTGTCGAACTATTATTTAAATTTTTCAAAAAATATAAGCACTTTCTCAAAAAGCTGTTTTCTCTATAGCAGTTTTATAACCAGATTTTCAAAAAGTTACAAATACCCCAAACAAACCTTAAGTAAACAATGAGCATATATTAGATAACTATATTTCGCAAAAAATTTCTAAATTTGAAATCCAAAATTCAAAAAATTGAAATAATTACAAGGAAATAAATATAATAAATGAAGTTTGTCAATACTTACATAAATTGAGAGAATGCAAAATTCAATTTGATCTTGAGAAAATAAATGCATCAAAGCTTATCTTCTCTCTCTCTCTTTACACATATATATAATTGATATGACACTGAAAATTCTACTAGTCGAAGCACGAATCTTGATGCCAAAAACAAGTTGAATCTCAATTGAAATTAGTCGAGATCAAGCACTTAAAATATCATTGGAAACTTTGGGATATCAGTTAAATCTCTAAATAGCTCTTAAACATGGAGTGTTTATAGTCAAATCGAGCATTTTGACGAGCCGGATCTAACAAGCTCAAGATCTCATAATTTCGACTTCATTCGAGCATTCAAATACTTAAAATACATCAAATGATCAAAGGAATCATTTCGAGTCGTCCATGATGGAGGAAGTGGTTGATTTTGCACGATTTATGAGATGACACTCCAATCTATAAATAGCTCCTCATTTCATGAGGGGAGCAAGCTGGAGAGGAGAGAGCTCTAAAGCTAAAATTCTCCACAATCGTTACTACTCAACGTCATTAACGCCGCCGTCGTCACAATGATCCTTGCCGAAATCTTCGCCGGCCACCATCATGATGACCTTCATCAGGGCCGATCTCCGTTGTTCATCATCATCTCTACCACTAGCAACCGCTACAACTGAGTATGGTCGGATTCTATTGATTCTCATGTACAATTTTGTAATTTCGTTATCGGAAAATTTTGTACTCTGAAATAAATACATAGTGGAAGATTACGGGCCCCGTAGTTTTCCCTCTTTCTTTTTTTCACGTAAAATTTTGAGTTGTCTTGTTTACTCTTTAAATACCTATGTGTGTTGGATCTCATAAAAGGCTAAGAATTTTCACTCTAATTGGTTTTCTAACACGCTGTGCATTGGGGAAACTGATTCCCATCATTTCATCTAGTATGGCAACCAAGTTTCCTAACAAGATCAAAACCACCTCGAGGTGGAGCATTTCAAGCTTTTAAGGAGTGCAAGAGAAGAACGAAGATTCATCAAACTGCTTCTGATTTTTTAAAACCGGGGCAACTCTTAATCTCGTAAGATCGCTATTAATAATACGCTAAGCATCTAATCGACACATCAAGACAAGTCAAAGTTGAAGATATTTCAACATTGATAAGAGATATAGCTTTGCAAATTATAATTTTCTAATCATACTCATGGAAAAACAAGATCAAAGTTAAGGAGCAACTTTGGCTATAACTACAAATGAATGTTTTGATTCGACCTCTTCCATACAGGTTAATGTCATCGAGTAACACTCTAACAAACAACCTCGAATAGGTCAAAAATTCTCAGAAGATTCAATTCGATCTCTTCCATACAGGTTAACGTCATCGAACAAAGACTCTGACAAACAACCTCGGATAGGTCAAAATCTTCAACGGATTCAATTGACCTCTTCTTATACACTCACTCGATAAACAACCTCCTGATAGGTCAAGGATTCAATTCGACCTCTTCCATACAAGTTAACGCATTCGTAACACTCAAAACAATCTGATATAAAAATTCTCGATTCAATTAGACCTCTTCCATACAGTTAACGCCATCGTAACACTCGACAAACAACCTCGAATAGTCAAAAAACGATCCAATGACCTCTTCCATACCGTTAACGCCATCTAACACTTTGACAAACAACCGTCAAAATCCGATTCAATTGAATTCCTCATATAAGCACGCCATCGGTAACACTCGACAATAATAGTCAAAATTCCCGATCCAATTCGACCTCTTCCATATGCACGCACGTAACACGCTGACAAACAACCTGACAAAATTCCGCCGGATTCAATTGACCTCTATGTGTTTATCAAGTAATACTTTGACAAACAACCTCAGATGGGTCAAAAATCCTTAGCGGATTCAATTCGACCTCTTCCATGCAGGTTAACGTCATTGGGTAACACTCTAACAAACAACCTCGGATAGGTCAAAAATTCTCAGCGGATTCAATTAGACCTCTTTCATACAGGTTAACGTCATCGGATAACACTCTGACAAACAATCTCGGATAAAAATTCTCAGCGGATTCAATTAGACCACTTCCATACAGGTTAACGTCATCGGGTAACACTCTGACAAACAACCTCGGATATGTCAAAAATTCTCAATGGATCTAATTCGAGCTCTTCCATACAGGTTAATGTCATCAGGTAACACTCTAACAAACAACCTCGGATGGGTCAAAATCCTCAGCGAATTCAATTCGACCTCTTATGTGCAGGTTAATGTCATCAAGTAATACTTTGACAAACAACCTCAGATAGGTCAAAAATTCTCAGTAGATCTAATTCGATCTCTTCCATACAGGTTAACGTTATCGGGTTAATGTCATCAAGTAACACTTTGACAAACAATCTCGAATGAGTCAAAAATCCTCAGCGTATTCTATTCTACCCCTCACATGCAAGTTAACGGCATCAAGCAACATCATGGAGAATAATATATTCTATCGACTTTCGAAGTTGCTCGAATTTCCTTAATTAAAGCTTCCTCTTGCGCTTATCAACTATTGAACCATCCATTGAAGTTTCAAGACTTTCCGAAGAGAAATCCATGCCGTGTTTGCCATTACTAACTATCACCATCAACCATCCGGTTATCCCCCCATTGCATGACGCGCCACCATGCCGACTACCGCGACCACTTCATCGCGCCACCACCGCCGGCCGCTGCCGCCATCGCCGGTTATTACTGACGCCATCATTATAACCATTGGTCGCATCTCGTATCGACCTGCCGCAATTGCTGACCATTGCTGGCCAGAATCGCTGACTCTCTGCTACCGCTTAACATCGTTGCGTATTGCTGATTTACTGTTGCCGCCACTGCCATTTATCTCGCCGCTATCTCTGGCACCATTGATTAGGTTGCCCTGGTTGATATCGACGCAGAGCGATTGGATTATTGTTGCTCATTTGACCACTCGGCTGCTGACCACTTCGGCTTCAATTGCTGCTAATATTATTGCGATTACTGACGGCGTTAATTGCTGATATCGATGCGCTACCACTATTGTGATTGATTGCGCATTGCATTGTTGACGCCATCATTTGCATTGTTGACCTTCTCTCTGCTCGCACCAGTTGCCGCTACCGCTGGCTTACCATTTCACCATCTTTGCTGGCTTTTGTCACGTATTATCCTTTATCGATTACTGATCGCCGCGCATTTATCGATCATGCCGGCTGCTGTTACTCCAGTTGCCGGCTATTAACTGCATTTGAAGATTACTGCTGGCTGACATTGTCATCATGCATGGATTACTGTTGCTGGCTGGCTGCTGCATTGGTCGAGATTCACTGCTGCCATTATCGCTACCACCATCGCCACATCTCGCGTTACCATTATACCATTATCATCTCGCTGATTACATTCAGATGATTATGATTACTGCTGCTAAGTTGGCTGACCATTGGTTGCCGCTAACCACCAAGACGGCTGGCGCATTGGTATTACTGCTGCCGACCACCGGTCACCTATCTTCGACTAGCCGCGCCGCAATTAACCAACCGTACCAATTAACCATCGCCGATTATTCTCGCCATATGAACTACGGGCCTTGATCGCTGAAACGGCGGGCAGGCTTGATGCCTCTTTCGAGGGAAAATCAGAGCCTCGACGTATGAACCACGGGCCTTGATCGCCTCCGAACCCAGTCGGTCCGACAAGGGAAGTTAACGCCTCTTTCGAGGGAAAACCGGAGTCTCGCCATATGAACTACGGGTCTTGATCTCCTCCGAACCCGATCGGTCCGACAAGGCGGTTGGCGACGCTTCGAGGGAAAACCGGAGCTCGCTATGAACCACGCCTCTCCCAACCCGGTCCGACAAGGGTAGTTGACACCTCTTTCGAGGTAAAATCGGAGCCTCGCCTTATGAACTACGGGCTTTGATCGCCTCCAAACCGTTCGGTCCGACAAGGGCAATTGATGCCTCTTTCGAGAGAAAACTGGAGTCTCGTCATATGAACTACGGGTCTTGATCGCCTTCGAATGACTTTTTCTCAAGAAGAAGAGAAACACTATAGCATATGAGGAGTGTACCTTCTCCTTTGATTTAGGGTTTATGGACTAGGGCAAAAGGTAAAATCATCAAAACAAATAAAATCGATGAAAGCAGCGTTATGCCTGCACATCGCTAACCTCCTCTGGCTACACCCTGCGACTGCCATGATCGCGACCGCCAACCCGACCCGCCAAGACAACCAGACCGCTTAAACCCAGCGCCTCAGGACGCCATGGCGTGGGCGCTGACGCCATGAGCTGGCGACGCAGTGGGCTGGCGCTCAAGCGCATGGCGGCGTCTTCCTGGGCTCCCGGCCGATGCTCCGGGCCCCGTGATTGCTGGGTCCATAACCCCTCTGCCCAGATATCGCACACATCCGCGGCCTTGCACCCGCTTCCGTGATCATAATCTTATGCTCCCACGAAGATTTGTTCTCTCAAAATGGATCGTTAATGGACCCGCAAATTTCATTAAAGAATTTGTTACTTTCAAGTATTTGACATATATATATTTGGATAATTGAGATAATGTCATCCAAAAAAAATAGAGCATATGACAGAAAATTCTACTAATCGAAGCACGAATATTGATGTCAAAAGCAAGTTGATCCTCAATTGAAATTAGTCGAGATCAAGCACTTAAAATATCATTGGAAATTTTGGGATATCAGTTAAATCCTTAAATAGTTCTTAAACATGGAGTGTTTACCAAATAGAAGTTTTGAGTGGATCTAACAAGCCTAGATCTCATAATTCAGACTTCATTCAGTATTCAAATACTTAAAATACATCAAATGATCAAAGGAATCATTTGAGCCATCCGATGGAGGGAGTAGTTGATTTTGCATGTATTTCTGACGCCACTCCTCCAATCATAGCCCTCATTCCTCATAGAGGGAGCCCAAACAAGGGAGAGGAGAGAGCTTGAAAATTCTCCAAGCATACCACCACCACTTTGCCACCGCCGCCACGCCGCCACCAATCGATCCGTCGTCGTCATCTCTGCCACCATCATGACGACCTTCATCGCCGCCGATCCTCGTTGTCATCATCATCTCTAAGACTAGCAACCGCAACTGAATGACTATATGGTGCCATCTCCGGATTCTCACATTCCGCTCTTTGTACAATTTTGTAATCCCGTTATCGGGAAATTTTGTACTCTGAAACAAATATATAGTGGAAGATTCTTACTGGGCTAGGCCCCGTGGTTTTTCCCTCTTTTCGAGGTTTTTCCATGTAAAGATTTCTGGAGTTTTTTTGTTCACTCTTTAAATACCTGTGTGTGTGTTGGATCTCATATCAAGGCTAAGGCGTAAATTTTCTGCTTGGTTAAATAAATATAATGTAAAGTATTTTGTGATTTTGGTGTTGGCGGCATGGGCTATGGCGGGTGACCGAACACTTGATATCACAGATGAATTCACCCAAATACAATTCTAACTACATAATATCCGCGAATTCTAAATGTATTACTTCACTTTGAAATTTTACTTTACATCATGTCAAACACTAAAAAATCTAAAACTCATGCATTTACTTTACTTTTGATTTCAACCAAACAACCCCTAAACATAAAATTAATCATCAAAATGCATCTCAAAATCTTTAAATCTAGTATGAAATAAATACAATGCCTAAATAATTAATATAACTAATTTTAAATTAATTTTAACAACTTTGAAAATAACCTAATTAAAATTTTAATCAATATTTTGTATTTTTTAAGAATTAATTACATGTGACTTGAGATTAACAAAAATATAAGAAAACAAACTCATGCTTCAAGAATCTAATGGCTACATGCTAATTACTATGTTTAAATTAATCAAATTATAATAATTTTTTTATAAAATTCTCATTAATAAAATAAACAAATCATAATGCTAGAGAAGACATGCAATCATTATTCTGTTTGTACAAGCACCTTACATGCCCATGTTCTCAATAGAAATGACTAATTCATCTCTTTCTTTCTTTTTTTCATTTTCAATATAATATTCTCTATAATTAGGTGCATTCACCTTCTAGAGTTTGTGTGATAGTGTAACTGAGTTATGAGCTAACTCATATTAATTTACTAGACTTGTCATTTTTTAAGCTAACTCATTTTAAAAAAATATATATTAAAAATATTACTAAGAAAATAGAATTTAAGAGTTCAAAAATAAATTTATAACAAATTTCAAATTCACGATTATTTCATTGTCCTAGATCTTCCAATTTACAATTTCTTCATTTATAAAAATGTTTTTTATTTATTTCATATTTCAGCTAATATTCATTTGTAAGTTTATGCAATCATTTAGTATAAATGATAATTGAAAATATACTTAGGATTTATTTGAGATAGCTATAGCGGTATGAAAAAGTAATAATAAAAATATTGTACAAGAAGCTCTTGTTTGAAAAAGCTAAGGTGAATATACTACTTTTTTTTTTTTTTTACAAAAGTAAAACAATAACTTTCTGACTATCACCGCAAGTAGAGATTAAGATTGAAAATACAGCTTTTTCACTATAAATTTCTCAAAACTTAATTAAAACATAACTAAAATGTAATATCTCAAACGACGCTGCAGTGTGCGATACAAACCGCATCGCACCGCTTCCTCCTCCCCAATAAGGACCTTAAAATATTAGAATTTAATATTTTTAAAATAAAGTTAAAAAAAAATTATAATTTCATTATCACATCTCTTTGAAGTCACATATAAGTTCTCTTATTTTAGATGAATTTAAAGTCAAATTATAAAAAATATTATTAGTTATGTGCATCGACCAATCAAAAAATTATTAATCCTAAATAATTACAAATGCCTATAAATTTTTGATTGAAGATGCACGTATAGTTATGTTACCATTTGCACCTAATAATTTTGCCAAATTACATACTGCTCGAGCTCAACTAAATTTAATTACCACATTATCACCATCCTTTGTTTTGAGTCGTTTTTTTTATATAATTATATTTTAAGATTCTCATAATTAAAAATAATTTCTTCAAATGTGCATGCACTACAACCTACTATTATCATAAATACAATTTAAATAATAAAATAAAAGAGGTTGTTATCAAAATAGTAAACCAAGAGCACATGCAAGCTTAGATTATAAGTATATATATATATATATATATATATATATAATTATTATTTAAAGTTCTAAAAGCTCCCTTTCCTTTGATTTTGAGCCAACACAAGCAAGATGAAACGACAATAAAATAATATTTATATGGAGATAGAAAAAACTTGAAATTATTAATTTAATATATTATCGTATATTGATGTATATATAGATACTATTTTATTATCGTGCAGTTAGTATTACATCAATATACAACAATTTATAATCAATATATATAGTAATTATATATTGATATGAGACTATTTATACTAATAATTTTTTCGGGGATTTACATACATATCACACAATTCTTATGATTTTACCTACAGCTAGATATTTACTTATCTAACACTTTTCTACATGCTTAAAAGATTTTTTTTTAAAAGTGAATAAATTGATATTTTTGATGTGATATTAAAGTTATATATATATATATATATATATATATATATATATATATATATATATGTAAAAATTGAAGTTTAGGTGTTAGATATCTAAATACATAAGAATTCGATAGTATGTATGTAAATCTCCCATTTTATTTATATAAAAGAGATGTTGACTTGCAAAAGTATTAACTTTATCCAATGCCACTTGGCTTTTCCCTTGAGTAAGTTGTTTAATCAAATTGAATTAAAATTTTGATTGATTTAGTTTGATTATAATTGAGTTTGATCCAACTATATGTTTTTGAATTTGAATAAATTGATTCAAAATTCAATTTGATTTTGATTTGAGATTTTGATAAATTATATAAAATTGAACCGATCAATTTATGTTGTATATGATGAATCTTCTGACTTCTAGCAAAAAAAAATTAACAAAATTTTATTTTTTTTTTGCCAATTTACAAATTTGTTATAATTGTATGGAAAAGTGAATTAAATTAAATTAAATCCAACCAATGAAAAGTTTAATTTTGATTAAAAAAAATTAATCCATTCATATCTGAATTTAACCAATTATTTTGATTTAAATTTTAATTCAATCAGTTCCGATGCTTATATTTAATGATCATTTGAATCACTAAATACAATTACTTTATTAAACTGAGGTTTAACATCGAGAATTGATAAGTTAACGTTGGGCTCAGAGAAAATAGCCGTTAATCAATTTTTTTTCTGTTTAAATAAATCATGCGATATTTTTCATAGACATATGTGTAATCAGATTAAACTAAAACCGAATTATAAAATTTGCTGGGGATTTTTTTGTAAAAAAAAATATTTGTATCAAAAGCTCCCCCCACAACACTATCCCAATGACATTTAATTAAACGATACGAAAATTAAAATTCATCATAATCAAGTAACGATATTTTCTTAGTGTTATCTTATATTTAAAACAAAAAGAGAGAATTACAAACATACCATCTAATTTTTTACAATTTTAACATCATTTTTATATTTTTTTGAAGTATCAAATCATATATTTATGCATGATATGATCGAATTATTTGAGAATTTTATAAAAATGAAAAATACAGATTATATTTTTGTTGTGAATTTTAATACTTTGAATCGTTGATAATAATTGTTCCTAAAAAATATCACAATTTTAATTAATTCTATATATATATATATATATATATATATATACAAAATATCATACTAATTTTCAAATATTTACTAAAAAATCGTGATAAAAATCTTTATTCGATTTTTACAAAGAGAGAAATTTTCGCTGAAGCATTGAACTACGATTATTTTTTTTTTCAAAATTATAGCATTAAAAAAAATACAAACCCAATTAAATTACGCCCCGAAACTAAAGTCCCCTTCAGAGATGAAGGATTCAGCAGAACTCGCTTTCGTCCTGCAACTCCTCGATCTCCAAAGACCTAGAAACAAAGGAGGAGGAAGACGATGAACAGGAAGAGGAAGAAGAAGCCGTGAGACCCACAAGCAGCTCCAGAAAAGCCCCGAATATGAACCCATGATTCTCCTTCCCATTCGCCCTCAAAAACCAAACGAAAAGATCGACGAGTTTCTCCCATTCTCTAACCCCATTAGCCGCCACCATCTCCTCCATCGAAACCCTAAAATCCCTGCCAGGATCCTCTGAATCCAACGTCATCGCGATGCTCTGTTTGAACAGAAGGCCGCTGGATGCCTTAGCTTTCACCATGATCGACGCGCTCGCTTCGCCCGGCTCGAAGAAAAGCCGGTCGGACCTCAGCCTTCGAATGACATTCTCGACGGAGTTGTAGCACTCGCCGCAGAAGTCGCCGGAAACGGAGACCGCTGAGAAGCTCTTCGTTTCATCTTCAGAGAAGGAGAGGAATGAGTCTTGTGAGTCGAAGTAGATGGAGTTCACCGTCTTGTAGATGTCATCGGCGACGGCGGCGGCGCCGCGGAAAGACTTGGTTTTGGGGATAATGCAGCATGGCCAGCCCATAGAAGAAGAAGAAGAAGAAGAAGAAGAAGAAGAAGAGAAGGATGAAAGGGACTTTGGAGCGTCTCTGACTCTGAAGAAGAAGAGAGAGGAGAGGCAAAGCTTCCTGCCCATGTTCAATGGTCTTTTCGCTCTCCGTGAAGCCATTAATATAGTCTGTGGAACTAGTTGGGAAAAAAAAAAAATAAGTTTGCTCGGATATCCCGAGCAAAAATTTATTAAGAACGTATTGTAATGCTGAATTTTTTTAAAAATAATTTTACTCTGTTATATATATATATATATATATATATATATATATATATATATATATATATATATATATATATATAAGTATTTTATATTTTAATCAAATCTATATATATACTTATTTTAATTCTACAACCGTTTGCACCTATAATTTTTTATTAGATATGAGTAGTTAGTGAAAAAAAAAGAAATAAATATTTCTTGAATAGAATTAAAAATATATTAATTATATTAAAATAAAAAATATATAAAATTATAAACAGAATATATTTATATTATCTTATGAGATTGAAGTTTTGAGTCACTATCATGTACATTCAGAGATGGAGGGTATGTAAAAGGGTGTGTGCATGAGTGTGGGGTGAAACATTCAATTAGTACATTAGATGCTTTGCAATAATATTGAATAGAACATTGAATAGTGTTGCAAAATAGATAAGGCAGAGGAAGCTTTTTATTTATTCATTTCATTTTTTAATGCATTTATTTGTTTGTTTTCTAGTGATTGTGTTGGTGGTTGGAACATGAAAGTGATGCATTTTGTAAGTCATCTCTCTCTCTCTCTCTCTCTCTCTCTCTCTCTCTCTCACCTCTTCCATTCCTATGTCAAAAAATATTATTAGATGATGCATTGAGCCATGTTGAGCATTGTGAATTGGGACCGTTATAATATTAGTATAAAGCAATAAAAACAATGTTAACCTCTTTACCAACTCTCCACATCATCAACTTCTCCAGGGCTGCAAATACACTCAGTGTTCAACAAGTTACTCGTGACTCTGTTCGATTAGAGCTTGTTCAGGTTTGTTCAATTAACTAATCAAATGAGCTTGAACATTTCTATAAATACTCGATTGTTAAATGAACAAGCTTGAAAAACTTATTGTCATATATGTTAACGATCATTTAAAGCTTAAAAGTTTCGCGAACATTATGCTCGAAAGGCTTGTTCATAAACATTATCATTTATATTTCTCAATATGCTGCTCTTGAACAAGCTCGATTAAGGCTCAATTAAAGGTCATTTATTTCATTAAATGAGCTACTTGTTAACGACGATAAGTTCAATCTGAACCAAGCTAGCGAACAAACTTGGGCCGAGCTTGAACAAAATTTTTTTAAACGAGCTCGAGCTCAATAATGATAAATGAGCTTGAACTCAAACAAGCACATACTTGACTCGGCTTAGCTCGTTTACAACCCTAAACTTCTCCATATTGACTTCTTAGATAATTTTATCGAGTATATTGTTTTGAGAGTTAAACTTTTTAAGGGGTTATTTGGTTGAAATCAAAAGTAAAATAAAGTAAAGTAAATACTGGGGTTTTAAATTTTTTGACATTTGACACGATGTAAAATAAAATTTCAAAGTGATGAAATGCATTTGTAATTCACGAGATAGTTATATTGTTTTTGGACCCCAAATAATTCTAAATACTAATAAGTGTTGCGACCGCCAGCCGTTCGCCAACCATCGACCACCGCCGCCTCCGCCACCAGCCACCCAAAACCTTTAAAATATTTTACGTTATATTATTTTAACTAAACAAAAAATAATAATAAACTCATGAATTTATAAAATTCTCAGTCAAACAACCTAAAGTAATCTAAATATATTACATTCTTTTTACATTGTATTCTTTTTTCAGGCAACTAAATAGCCCCTAAATAACTTAAACTTCTATTTTTTGAGAAATCATTTTAATTCTAGTTTTTCTAACTCTACTTTTTAAGCATCTTCCAAAAGTTAGCTTACTTGGACCCATCGTTAATCTCCTTCTTAGCAAGCGATCAAATATTACTTGATTTGCTTAAGATGATGTCCCATGAAATTTTTACAGGCGATATAAAAGTGGCCATTTGCCTCGATCTTTTATCATTAGTAAAATATGATTTTTAATATATACATCATCGATGGAGTAATCTTGAATGAATAAAGCCTAGTCATTAAGATCGTGAACCTCACATCATTTAGGTCACAAGTATCATAACCTATTTAGTGATCAATCATCTCCCCATTTGCAAATTCCTTATTATTATTATTATTATTTTTTTTGAAGGATATCCACCCAACACCCCACCATTTTAGTGACAAATGTGCATGCCTAAAGCGTCATTCATCACCCATGTGTAACGCCCCTCCTTGACTCATGCCTCCCAGCTCGGTCCGAATCTCCCCACCAAACGAGCTAAGAGACGGTGGGTTGCAAAATCCTTATCTTTATTGCACAAGAGAACTAAAGAAGCAATGATTAGATTAGGGTTAAAATAAAAAGTTTAGCCGATTCAATTAAACCAACTTTAGTGTGCTATAAAAAATCTGATCAAAATTAAAATTTTGGGACATTTACATACACAATATATAATTTTTATATATTTATTACATCAAAAATAAAATAAATAGCATCAAATATTTAATGTTATATAAAAAATAATATTATTATTAATTTTTTAAAATTAAATATTTATTTTTATATATAAAAGTCTTATAATTATAAATATTAAATTTAAAATATTAGATATGTAAATATATAAGAATGATATGTTACTTAAATTATTATTATTACTATTATTATTTTGACTAATCTTGATTTCTCAATGAGATAGTAATAGCATCTCTAAAGGATAATGCTTTCAATTTGTTTCATACTGATATATATTTTTTTATTATAAATTTTGTTGCAGATAAAACCACACTAAAATTAAATTTATAAAAGGGTATGTTGTGCATGTAAATGCATAATTTTGGATGCAAATTAAAAATTTTAACACGTGGCTTGATAAAAACTTTTTCTAAATAATTTTTTATCATTTTTATAAATATGATATCATGAGTCTGATTAATTTGTTCAGATGCTATTATTATTATTTACCATTATTATAATTTGATAATATTTAAAATTTTGAGAGGGCACTGTGTTGACTCATATTTGAAATTAAATACTTTAGATAATAAAATATTATAATTGTTGCCTGCTAGAAAACCAGTTACAGTAGAGTGAAAGTTTATGCCTTAACTTTGTTATGAATCCAAAGATGTATTTAAAGAATTTAACAAGAAAACCCGCACTTTTATGAAACCTCGAAAAGAGGGAAAAACTACGACCTGATAAAATCTTCCACTATGTATCTGCTCGTATACAAAATCTTCCCGATAACTACGTAATCAGATAAACAACAAATTACCACGCCTCAAAGTGGTAAGATGATGAGAACGCGATCAACGACGGTTCGGGCGACGGTGGCCGGCAATGCAGAATCGGGCGACGGACGCTACAATGATTGACACATCAACGATCGCCGACGGTTCCGACATGCTTTGGGATCTTCAAGTTTTAGAGCCTCTCCTCTCCTCTTCGCCTCCCTCATACGGAAGAATGCTATTCATGGATCGGAGGACATCTCGTAAAAGATGGAAAATCCAACCACTCTCCATCGACGGCTCAAAATGATTCCTTTGATCATTTGATGATTTTAAGTATTTGAATGCTCAAGTCGTAATTATGAGATCTTGGGCTCGTTAGATCCGCCACCGAGACGCCGATTTGACTATAAACACTCCATGTGAGAGCTATTAGAGATTTAACCGATATCCCAAGTTTTCATGGATATTTTAAGTTTGATATCAACCGGCCAACTGATCAAACTGCTTATTAAGATTCGTGATTTACTGGTAGTATTTTAAGTGTCACGCTGCCTCTATTTTTGGATGATATTATCTCAATCATCCAAAATATATATGTCAAATACTTGAAAATAGTAAATTTTTCAATGAAATTTATGTCCATTAACCATACATTTTGAGAGCAGATCTTCGCCGAGCACAAGAGCACACGTGATCAGTGCCGTACGATAAGGGCCGGGCGCAAGATTTTATAGTCTACCCATTTGACACTTACGGCGCGCGCTCATGCAGCTGCCGCAGGCGCAGCGAGGCGATAGCCATGAACATGGTCTATGAAGCTATGATGCGGCCGGTTGATGGTCGCTGACCGCGCATTGGGGTCGCAGTTCGAATCGGGTCAGCGTGACGCCGGTCGCGACGCTTGTTCACCCGAGTTCCGGTCGCTGAATCCATGAACGGCGCGACGAACGGTCGCTGGGATCTGGACGGCGAGGTGAGCGAAGCTGATCGCAAGGCTGGGCGAAAGCGGGCCCATGAGGGTTTTTTTTTTGGCCCGTTTTTGTTCGCTGAACTTTTGATGGATTTTGCTATTTTGATACGACCTTTTTTGCCCTATAATGGGTCTATAAAACCCTTAGGGCTAAGCGGAGAAGGCACACTTTATGCTTGAGTGTCCCTCTTCTTAAGAGGAGGTCATTCTGAGGCATCAAGACGGCCTATACCGCAAGACTCTAGCCTCGAAGAGGTGTTAACCGACTTTGACCGACCGAACGGGTTCGAGATCAAGACGTAGCTCATACGCTCTAGTTTTCTCAAAAGAGGTGTTAACGACCTCACCGACCGCCCAGGTGATCAAGACGTTAGTCATATGGTGCTCCGCCTCAAAAGAGGTGTTATCGAATCGACCGCCCAGCGCATCAAGACCCGTAATTCATACCACGGCAAGGCTCCAATTTTCCCTCGCGGTAAGGTTAACCACCTTGGTTTGACCGACCGGTTCTGAGGTGATCAAGACCCGCTGTTCGGCCAGACTCTCGCCGAAGAGGCGCGACCGCCCGCCGACCAACCAGCCGGAGGCTACGGCGATCGACGAGAACACGCTCCGACAATGATTGATGGTGGTAGCGGAGATGGGCCAGCCACGCGACCAAGCATCGGGCAATGGAAGGCGTCGCGAGTAACTTGACCCAATACTGGCACCGCACGGTAATCGGGATGATCGAAGGACGATGCTATGATTACGATTACCGCTATGACCGGTACTTTAGGCCTGCAGCACTTAAAGTGGGTGGCGGAAACGGATTGATGACGATGGTGATGATTTTGACCTATCCGAGATCGTTTGTCGAGTGTGACTCAACGACGCACCCGGCGACGACGTTAACCTGCGGTGGAAGAGGTTAAATTGAATTGGCCAGGATTTTGACTCATCCGGTGGTTTGTCGAGTGTTATCCAATGACGCAACCTCGTGGAAGAGGCCGGGAAGTCCACCAGCACCTTTTGACCTATCCTAGTTTGTTTGTTTGCCTGATGACGCTAACCTATGTGAAAGAGGTTGAATCCCCGATTTTTTGACTTATCCAGCTTATTTGGCGAAGTGTTACCCGGCATGACATTAACCTCGTATGGAAGAGGTAATCCATGATTTTTGACCTATCCGGTGTTATTTCGTCGAGTGTTACCCGACGTTAACCTCTGGAATCGAATCCGCCGTGGATTTTGACCTATTCGAGGTTGTGTTGTCGTGGCGTTACCGCATGACCTAACCTATGGATGAGGTCAACAATCCCGAGAATTTTGACCCATCCGAAGTTTGTCGTCGAAAGTGTTACCGACGTTAACCTGCAAGAGCCGCGGGAAGTCCACCGCTTTTGACCTATCATAGGTTGTTTGTCGAAAGTACTACCCGGCGACGCAACACGGAAGAGGTTGAATTAAATGGCTGAGGATTTCACCCATCCGAGGTTGTTTGTCAAAGTACTACGATGACGTTAACTGCGATGGAAGAGGTAATCAAAACATCCATCAGCCAAAGTTGCCTTAACCTCGTATGTTTTTCCATGAGTATGATTGAAAAATCATAATTTGCAAAACTATATATCTTCTCAATGTTAAAATATCCTCCAACTTTGACTTGATTCTTGGGATAGTAATCGATTAGATGCTTAGCATATTAATATGAGCATCTTCCAGACAGAGCCTCGCCGACAAATCAAGGAACGGCTCGATGAATCTCGCTCTTCTCAGACTCCTTAAAAGCTTAAATGCTCCACCTCGAGGTGGTTTTGATCTTGTTGGGAAACTTGGTTGCCATACTGATGAAATGATGGGAATCAGCCAATTTCAGCAAAAACCAACAGCAGTAGAGTGAAAGTTTACGCCTTAGCCTTTTTATGAGATCCAACACACACATAGGTATTTAAAGAGTAAACAAGACAACTCCAAAAATTTTTACGTGAAAAAACCTCGAAAAGAGGGAAAAACTACGGGGCCTAGCCCAGTAAGAATCTTCCACTATGTATTTATTTCAGAGTACAAAATTTTCCGATAACGAAATTACAAAATTGTACATGAGAATGGCTGACAATTAGAATCCCAAACCGAGATAGCCCATATACTCACGCTCAAAGTTGAACGGCTGGGCAGATGATGATGATGAAATGGGATCAAGAACTGACATGAAGGTCTTCATGATGGTGACCGGCGGAGATTGATGACGACAAGATCGTAAGTATGACTGCCATGGCGGCTGGTGACAACCGAAGTGGGTAACGATTGTGCTTGGATGATTTTCATGAGCTCTCCTCTCTCCTCCCCTCATATGAGGAATGAGGCTATTTATAGACGGAGGAGTGACGCCTCTCAAATACATGCAAAATCAACCACTCCTCCATCGGATAGCAAAATGATTCCTTTGATCATTTGATGTATTTTAAGTATTTGAATGCTCGAATGAAGCCGAATTATGTGATCTTGAGCTTGTTAGATCCAGCTAATCAAAACACTCTATTTGACTATAAACACTCCATGTTTAAGAGCTATTTAAGGATTTAACTGATATCTCAAAGTTTTCAATGATATTTGTGCTTTGATCGACTAATTTCAATCAAGATCAACTTGCTTTTAACATCAAGATTCGTAGGGAATTTTCGTATCACATATCAAGGTTCTATTTTTGTATGACATTATCTCAATCATCCAAAAATATATATTCCAAATACTTGAAACTAATAAATTCTTCAATGAAATTTGCGGGTCCATTAACCATACATTTTGGGAGAACAGATCTTCGTGGGAGCACAAGATTATGATCACGGAAGCGGGTGTAGAGTCGCAGATGTGTGCGGATATGCGTGGGCATAAGATTTTGGGATTATGGACCCATCTGGGCACACGGCGCCTACGGTGCCGCGGCCTACGCACATGGCGGTGAGTCGCGGCTTCGCGGTCACGCAGTCGGGTCGGCGGTCGCGGTGGTGCGAGCACTTGGCGGCCACGCTAGGCTGCTGGTGTGGGCGCATGCCTTGGGCATAAACGCCATTTTGGCGCTGATGATTTTACCTTTGCCCTATGGAGTCTATAAAACCCCCAGTCCAAGAAGGCACACTTCTCAAATACTCTAGTATTTCTCTTCTTCTTGAGTGAAAGTCGTTTGGAGGCGATCAATGCCTATAGTTCATACGACGAGGCTCCGATTTTCCCTAGAAAGAGGCGTTAACTGCCCTTGTCGGACCGACCGGGTTTGGAGGCGATCAAGGCCCGTAGTTCATACTGGCGAGGTTCCTCGAAAGAGGCTAACCGCCCTTGTCTGACCGACCGGGTTCAGGCGATCAAAGCCCGTAGTTCATACATGCTCCGTTTTCCTCGAAGAGGCGCCTGTCGAATCGATTGGGTTTGGAGGCGATCAAGGCCCATAGTTCATACGGCGAGGCTCTGGTTTTCCCTCGAAAGAGGCGTTAAATGCCCTTATCGGACCGACCGGTTCGGAGGTGATCAAGGCCCGTAGTTCATACGACGAGGCTCCGATTTTCCCTCGAAAGAGGCGTCAACTGCCCTTATCGGACCGACCGGGTTCGGAGGCGATTAAGGCCCGTAGTTCATACGACGAGGCTCAGTTTTCCCTCGAAAGAGGCGTTAACTGCCCTTGTAGGACCGACCGGGTTCGGAGGCGATCATCGACGACGATAACCGGCGACGATGGTTGACGACGATGTCCGACGACGCGGGCAGCCGATCTACGGGTGACGCTGACGGCCGACGGGTGGCCGGCAATTGCCGACGTGGGATGGGTCAAGAGTCGGCGGTGATCGACGACGCGGTTGGCGTCGATGGGGTGGCGGCAAAGATCGAGGCACGGTGGCCGATGGTGGCATAGGCCGGTTGACTACCGACGGGTGGTTGGCGAAGAATCGGCGACGAATTAGGCAGCACAGCGTGAATGGCGGGGATGACCGGCATGATAATGACGCGATGACCGGTGCGAATGACCGGCCATGGCGTCGACGGGTGGTCGACGATGGCGACCGTGAGAATGGCGATGACTACGACGATGGTGGTGCCAGAGACCGGCCGATGGTCGCATGGCTGCGACGGCATGAATGCGCAGAATGGCGACGCGATGACCGCAGTGGGCGGCCGACGCGGTGGTGGACCACCGGTGGTCGACACGGCTGACCGGCGATGAATCGACGGCGAATAATGGCGCAATGCAGATAATCAATGATGGTGCAGCCGGCGAGATGGCCATTCGGCGGCAGCAATGGCGATAGGCACACGTGACCGACGAGGTTGGCGCGGCTGAGTGGTCGGCAAGAACGACCGGGCAGCAATGAATATGCGTGGTGACCGACATCGCGGTAGGCAGCGGGTGCCGGCGACCGAATGCGATGGTGATCGACGATGGTGGTCGACGGTAATGCCCGACGATGGTGGCCGGCAACAGTGGTCGGCGAGGATAACCAGCGACGATGGTGGTGATCGGCGGCGATGGTCGGAAGCGGTGACCGGTGATGGTGATGACCGACGGTGGCGACGGTGATGACCAGCGGTGGCGGCTGACGGTGGTGGCCGACGGCGGTGGTTGGTGGCCGACGGGGATGGTCGACGCCGAGTGGCATGACGGCGACCGACGCCGGTAGTCGGGATGACCGACGGCAGGATGATCGTGATGACCGCAGTAATGATGACGGCCCGTAGTTCCTACTTCTTCAGAAATGGATTTCTTGAAACTTCAATGGATGGTTCAACTGAACCGCCAAGATGATGGGGAAACATTAAGAACCGCCATTCGAGCAACTCGTAAAGTCGATAGATAATTTCAAAGTATCATTCTCCATGATGTTACTACGATGCTTTACTGCATGTGAGGGGTAGAATCAATCCAATCGAGGATTTTTGATCCATCCGAGGTTGTTTGTCAAAGTGTTACTTGATGACATTAACCTACGTAAGAGGAATCAATCCGCCGGATTTTGACCCATCCGGTTGTTTGTCGAGTGTTACCGATGTTAACTGTATGGAAGAGGTCGAATTGAATCCGCCGAGGATTTTGACCTATTCGAGGTTGTTTGTCGAGTTACCCGATGTTAACTTGCATGGAAGAGGTCGAATTAATCCGAGGATTTCCTATCCGGGTTGTTTGTCGAGTGTTACCGGCGACGCTAACCCGTATGGAAGATGTCAAATTGGATCCGCTGAGATTTTGATCTATCCGGTTGTTTGTCGAGTGTTACCCGATGACGCACTGCATGAATTCGAATCCACCGATTTTTGACCTATCCGAGGTTGTTCGTCAGAGTATTACTCGATGATGTTAACCTATATGGAAGAGATCGAATTGAATACGTTGAAGATTTTTGACCTATCCGAGGTTGTTTGCCAGAGTCTTTGCTGGATGACATTAACTCGTGGAGAAAAGCAAGTTTTGATCTATCGAGGTTGTTCGCTTTTTGCTCGACGACGTTAACTTGTATGGAAGAGATAAATTGAAGCCGCGATGATTTTGACCTATCCAGGTTTGTCGAGTGTTACCGATGACGTTAACCTGTATAGAAGAGGTCATGAGAAGTCCACCAAGGATCTTTTGACCTATCCTTGATATTAACCAAAGTGTTATTTGACTTCTTAACTGTGTGGAGTAGGTGCAGAGTTTTGATATATCCGAGGTTGTTTGTCAGAGTTTTTGCTCGATGACGTTAACCTGTATGGAAGAGATCGAATTAAATCTGCTGAGGATTTTTGACCTATCCGAGGTTGTTCGTCAGAGTGTTACTCGATGATGTTAACCTGTATGGAAGAGGTCGAAATAAAGCATCCGTTTGTGGTTGTAGCCAAAGTTACTCCTTAACCTTGGTCCTATTTTTCCATGAATATGATTGGAAATTCATAATTTGTAAAGCTATATCTCTTCTCAATGTTGAAATATCCTCCAATTTTGACTTGTTTCTTGGGATGGTAATCGATTAGATGCTTAATATATTAACATGGGTGATCTTCTGAGATTAAGAGTTGCCCCCCAGTTTTTGACAAAATCTTAAGGGACGACATTCTTCACTTGCGCTCCTTAAAAGCTTGAAATGCTCCACCTGGATGATGATTTTGATCTTGTTGGGAAACTTGGTTGCCATACAAGATGAAATGATGGGAATCAATTTCCAAACTGCATGCTTCTAGAAAACCGACGGTAAAGTAAAAGTTTACTTTAGCCTTCAATTCAGACACACACAGATGTTTGAAGAATTAATAATAAAACTCCAGAAATTTTTACGCAGAAAAACCTCGAAAAGAGGGAAAAACCACGGGGCTTAGTCCAGGAAGAATCTTTCACTATGTATTTGTTTTAGAGTACAAAATTTTCCGATAACGGGATTACAAAGTTGTACATGAGAAGGGCTGACAATGAGAATCCCGACCGATATATAGTCACGTCGATTATATGCGGGATGAGATGATGATGACCGATCACGAGGGTCGCCAGCGATGGTGACCGACGAGATTGACTGGCGGATCCGGGCGACGCCGACGGCGACCGACGGCCATGCCGACGGCCGGCATAACTGCCGAGTCGGGTAACGATTGTGCTGGATGATTTTCAAGCTTTAGAGTTCTCTCCTCTCCTTTGTTTGGCCTCCCCTCATATGAGGAATGAGGGGTTATTTATGACGTCTCTGTAAATACATGCAAAATCCGAACCACTCCCCTCCATCGGATGGCTCGAAATGATTCCTTTGATAATTTGATGTATTTTAAGTATTTGAATGCTCGAATGAAGTCAAAATTATGAGATATTGGGCTTGTTAGATCTGGCTCGTCAAAACACTTGATTTGACTATAAACACTACATGTTTAAGAGCTATTTAGGGATTTAACTGATATCTCAAAATTTTCAATGATATTTTAAGTGCTTGATCTCGACTAATTTCAACTGAGGATCAACTTGCTTTTGACATCAAGATTCGTGCTTCGACTAGTAGAATTTTCAGTGTCATATCAGAGATGAAAGTAGAATACACGAGTTGGGTAAGAGATCACAATTACAAAGAGGGAAAGGCAAATCATGAGTTTTAGAATTTGTTTAATTTTGATAAATTTGAAATGCATAAAAAAGACCTTATATCTTTTTCAATTAAAATAATTAAACGAATAAAGGAGAAATTATATATATACAATATAATTTTATATATTTACATGTCTAATAGTTAAATTTTAATTTGTTATATAACATCTTAATATTTAATATCATATCAAAAATATCATCATCATTCACTTTTTTAAAATAAAATATATTTTTAAATATAAAAATATTAGATAAAAAAATCTAATTTTAATGTTAGATATGTAAATATATAATAATTTTGTGCTATATATATAAATCTTTCAAAATAAAAATTGGGTATCTCATCCTCATATTATTTTGTGAACTGATAGACCATCATTATATATTATTTTTTCAACCAATAAAATAAAAATATATAACTTTATTAATATATTCTATAATAAAAATCTTAAAATTTATTATTTTCATCTTAAATTAAATTAAAAAAAACACATATATTTACAATAATTGGAAACAATATTCCATTTTGGAAGGCCCAAATACTGTAAAGCCCTCGGTTCGAAAACCGGCTCTTTTCGCTCAGTTTGCGCGAGCCTCTCGGCCTTCTCAGTACCTCTCGCGCAAACTCTTTCTTAGTTAAGTGACAGGAAAACCTCTGGCCCTAGAAACTGTGGTATTTTGAGTTCAAAGAATGGTTAGGTCCTGGAATCGGTTCTCCTTAAGTAAGGTTGGTGTTTTTGCTCATAAACTTTTGGTGGCTTGAAATATTTACAGTCCCGCTTGTGAGTCATGTTCTCATTGTTCGTGATGGGTTTGTTGCTAATTTGGTATTTCAATTCATTCTTCATGAGCGGGTCCTTTGATGTAAGCTGTACCTTGGGAATTGTTTGCTGCTTTTTTATTTTTAAAGGAGGAGGTTGAATTGCTGGTTTTATAAAGTGATGGGTGGACGAGCCTTTGAGGAGGAACATGAATCAGCATCTTCAATCTGCTTTGCGCCTCTAAAAATATTGAATCTTTTTGGAAGCGTTGCATTAGGCCGGAAATAGGTGGTGATAGTGTTTTTTTAAAGTTTTTCTTCCAGATCTTTCATGGAAGAAAAAAGAATTGGTTCTTCATCTTCTAATGATATAATATATTTAGGACACATGAAGATCAACGGCATGATTTTTCTTTTTTATAGGTATATTACTGGGCAATGAACAACGAACAAATATTATGAAGCTTGAAGTTCGAGCTACTGAGTAGGTTTGGATTCTATAGAATGAGGTTGAGATTTTTGTACGTGCTACTGCAGTAATTATTAAATCCAAGTTTGTGGGATGTTGGGTATAATATTTTATGCAAGGACTTAAGTAAGATTTAGCTTAAACTTGTGAAACGAAATTTTGAAAACTTTAAATTCTATTATTTTGATATTTCATTTAAACCCCATTATTTGTTAAATCTAGGATTTGTTAAATTTTACAATATGCTGGATTTAATGGATTCAAAGATTTCTCCTATCACAAATTTTAAACCCTAAATCATATAGACCCAACAATCTATGAGAATTTAGTAAGATTTAACAGTCATCATGCCAAGTAGTTTTCAAGTTTTAATCTTCCCAATGATTACTAAATCTGGTTTTACATGATTACTAAGTCTTACTTTTAACCAAACAGCCCTTCAAAGTCCTACATTTATGGTGCATTAGAGTAATAATTTTTTGAAACACAATTAGTTCACTAGTCAATGATTGTCTAATTTAATTTTCTTTGTTTTATGTAATCATTAGATCTGTGGGGAGCTGTTCTTGAGTATTTCACATTCTATGTTTGGGTTTAGCATGATCACATTATGCGATTTATAAAATTGAAGGAGGAAGTTGGTTTTATGCTTTAGTGCTTAAAATAGTATTTTTGTAAGCCGCTTTGCGCCCTTTTGTATTTGAGAAAACCATAAAAGGGGAGAGGGGGGATGTCCCCATTTATTTCTCTCTCAACTCCAAAGCTTCTCTTTTGTTTGAAGAAAAAGACCATTTGTTTGTTGTTTTGGGGGAATATGGTAAGATTGTTGAGTATACTTTTGAAATTCACAGATACTATTTTTTGAGGAAAAATAACTAGTAAGTCCATTTGTGGTTATGTTTTGCATCAATTAGAAATTTGCATATTTTCATCAATATTGCATTCAGAAATTGATATTTTCTTCTTTTCAAGGTTTCTAATAATGATAGCCTCTATTCACGGCAAATGGAACAATGCTAACAACTAGCTACCATCTCAGCCACTGAATCAAAACACCACACTCAATGATCACTGTCCATGTGTTAAGCAAATCAGATACTCTATCAACAATCTTCATTGTTCTCCACCATTCTATATATATACATAAATGTACTGTACTATGAAAATTGCAAGAAAAATGAATAAAAAAATGCAATGAATATTCTTGTGGTTTTTTTTTCTTCTCTAATTGCTCTCCTTGTTCTCAATTTCTAGTTTCTATAGAATATGCAGGTTGATCTTCTTTATGGTATTAGAGTACTAGCCATCAACATTCTTGATATCAACACCATTGAGTAGTTGGATACATCTAGGGTTGTCAAAAAACTCAATAGTTCATGAACTACTTGCATTCGGCTCATTAAGTAGTTCTGATCGAATCATTCGTTAAGCAATCGAGTCGAACATAAATATATATTTTAAACTCGGTTTATAGACAAGCCAAACACAAGCAGCCCTCCATTTGATTATGTTCGACTCATTTTAGATCGAAATAAAAAAAATATTATTATTTATATTTTTGTGTGTGTATATGAAATTGATTTTGTTTTTTTTAAAGTAA
Source organism: Cymbidium sinense (assembly GCA_021442155.1). NCBI lineage: Eukaryota > Viridiplantae > Streptophyta > Magnoliopsida > Asparagales > Orchidaceae > Cymbidium > Cymbidium sinense. The sequence continues at coordinate 108,454,205 of CM038220.1, forward strand.
TATAAGTACTTAATGATATCCTAATTAAAGTTTAGTTATTAAGTTGAAGTTATTCAAATTTTTTGCTAAAATAGTATTTTTTTCAGGCGCTTTGCGCCCTTTTGTATTTGAGAAAACCATAAAAGGGGAGGGGGGGATGTCCCCATTTCTCTCAACTCCAAAGCTTCTCTTTTGTTTGAAGAAAAAGTCCATTCGTTTGTTGTTTTGGGGGAATATGGTAAGATTGTTGAGTATACTTTTGAAATACACAAATACTATTTTTTGAGGAAAAATAACTAGTAAGTCCATTTGTGGTTATGTTTTGCATCAATTAGAAATTGGCATATTTTCATCAATATTGCATTCAGAAATTGATATTTTCTTCTTATCAAGGTTCTAATAATGATAGCCTCTATTCACGGCAAATGGAACAATGCTAACAACTAGCTACCATCTCAGCCACTGAATCAAAACACCACACTCAATGATCACTGTCCATGTGTTAAGCAAATCAGATACTCTATCAACAATTTTCCTTGTTCTCCACCATTCTATATATATACATATTACATGTACCATGTATTGTACCATGAAAATTGAAAGAAAAATGAATAAAAAAATGCAATGAATATTCTTGTGGTTTTTTTTTTCTTTAATTGCTCTCCTTCTTCTCACTTTCTAGTTTCTATAGAATATGCAGGTTGATCTCAACCTTCTTTATGGTATTAGAGTACTAGCTATCAACACTCTTGATATCAACACCATTGAGTAGTTGGATACATCTAGGGCTTTCAAAAAACTCATTGTTCATGAACTACTTACATTCGGCTCATTAGGTAGTTCTGTTCGAATCATTCGTTAAGCAATCAAGTCGAACACAAATATATATTTTAAGCTCGGTTTATAGACAAGCCAAACACAAGCAGCCCTCCATTTGATTATGTTCGACTCGTTTTAGATCGAAATAAAAAATATTATTATTTATATTTTTGTGTGTGTATATGAAATTGATTTTGTATTTTTTAAAGTAATATAAGTACTTAATGATGTCTTAATTAAATTTTAGTTATTAAGTTGAAGTTATTAAAATTTTTTGCTAAATAGATGTTAAAAGTTATTGAGCTTTAATAATTTGAGTCAATTAAAGTTGAACACAAATAGCAGATTATCAAACAATTTGGAACATGAGTTGAATTCGAACAAACAAAAATTTGAATAAGTCGAATATGAACAAATAATTAGCTTGCTTAAGCTTGGCTCGTTTATTCCTCTAGACACATCCCAACTAGTCAATGGACATTACTCTCTCAGAATTAGGGAATCATCTATACATGCATCTTTTAAGTTTGCCATGCCAAATGTCAAACACATAGTCAATACCCAACTGTCTAATGACATCTACTCGTCGTGGCACTCCAAAATATTGAAGATGTTTCGGCTAATGGCTTTGCCATCTTTCTTGATGGCACCACACTGTGATCGGACAAAGTGATGTATGAAACCACCGATATATCAAAATCCAACCCAACCTACAATCAGTGGATTATTGTTGATCAAAACCTAGCTGTAGCTACTTGCTAAGCACTATCTTTAGCTATCCTCTCATATGTAATTCAATTTGACACTTGTTGTGAAATTTAGAGCAATATTGGGGTGGGTGGGGCTAGTGATTCAATTTGACACTTGTTGTGAAATTTAGAGCAATATTAGGGTGATTCAATTTGACACTTGTTGTGAAATTTAGAGCAATATTGGGGACTAGGTTACGTGTGATTAAGTTGAAGAATAAATTGTACACTATCACTATGACTAATCAATCAATGTCACAATATCTAACTGAAATTATAACTTTAGTAGACAACATTATTGTTGTCGATGCTAGCAGACATGGAGGACATTATTCTGTACACTTTTAATGGTTATCCCAACTCTGAGCATTCAAAACATCCATCAGCGCTAACTTACCAAGATTTAATCTTGGTTATATGTACTCACTTTTTATCAATGAATAAATCAATACGTCTGATGATTTAGCCAAAGAAATCTCTCAACCAAAACTACACATTGTACTATACTCAAATAGAGAAAGTGGATCATCTCTTTGCCTACAACTGTTGTGGTCGGATCTTTGCAGATCTAGGAACAAGAGACAACTATCAGACCCATGCAAATAGGGGAAGCCAAGCCTTAAATTACATCTCATGTCAAATTTGTGGGAAAAGAAGACATTTTGCGTTCAATTGTTGTCACATAATGAATGCTTAATACTTATCACTATCAAACACACAATCCAACAAAGCTTTCATGGCTGCACCAATGCAACCATCTAATGAATTGTACATTAATTCAGGAGCTTCATCACATCTCCCTCATCATATTGACAATTTAATGTAGCCCACTTTGTGCTAAGGACATAATCAAATAATATTAGGAAATGGAAGCTCTCTTCTAGTCACACACATTGGCCAAGGACTATTGCCAACTCCAAATCATAAGCTGACTCTCTCCACCTTGCTTCTTGTATCTCATATATCCCATAATTCTATTTATATCAAATCTAACTGTTGATAATAATGTGTTCATATTTTTTGATGCATTGGGCTATCATATTAAGGACATGAAGACCAATTAAACTCTACTTTAGGGATCATGTTATAATGGTCTATACACAATCCAAGTACCAAGCAAAATAGCTCTCTTAATATTTCTTTTGCTACATCATTTTGTATTTTTTGTAATGCCGCTAAAGGCCATAAAATTTCATTTCAAACATCTAGTAATCACTATCACAAACCTTCAGAATTAATTCACTCGATGTATGGTGGCTAGGGCTGCAAATGAACTGAGCATTCAACAACCTACTCGTGATTTGGCTCGATTAGAGCTCGTTCATATTCGCTCATTTAACTAATTGAACGAGCTTGAACACTTTTGTAAATACTCGATTGCTAAATGAACAAGTTTGAACAACTTGTTCAGTTCGTTTATGTTCATGAACATTATCATTTAAAGCTCGCGAATAAGCTCGTTAAGGAGCTCGATTACGGCTCGATTAAGGCTCAATTAAAGCTTGTTTATAAACAATATCATTTATATTTCTCAACACGCTGTTCGCGAACAAGATCGATTAAGACTTGTTTATTTCATTAAACAAGCTGCTTGTTAACATGCTTGATAAGCCTAATCTGAACCGAGCTCGTGAACAAGCTCGAGCCGAGCTCTAACAAGATTTTTTTTAAACGAGCTCGAGCTTGAACACCATCCTAAAAACTCAAATCGAGCTCGAGCCGAGCTCGAGCTCAATAATTATAAATGAGCTTGAACTCGAACAAGCTTGCACTCGGCTCGGCTTGGCTTGTTTGCAGCCCTAATGGTGGCTTTCTCCTATAACTTTAATTCTATGTTATATTCATTGATGATTTTTTTTTATTTTTTTGATACTAAGGTATTTTCAATGAGTGCTTACCAAATCACTTCATAAAGTTCAAAACACTACTTAAAAAACAACTACCTCACAAAATCAAAATTCTCTGCATGGATGGGGGAAAAAGAATACTATAATAATGCTCTCCAAATATTTTTTTCAAAATCATAATATCATACATCAAACAAATTGTCCTTATACACCCAAATAAAATCGGCTTGTTGATCACAACATAAGCACCTTTTTGAAACCACTAAAAATCTACTACAAGTGGCTAAACTCTCATATACACCATGGATGGACACTCTAATGATAGCCATATACCTCATAAATTGCATGTCGTCCAAAACCACAAAGAACAAATCACCACATCAACTCCTATTTTGCAAGAAACTTGGCTATGCACACCTATGCATATTTGGATGTGCATGCTTCCCTTGGCTACCACCATTAGCCGATCACTAATTGGCACCTTGAACCAGCATGTGTATTTCTTGCTTACTCTCTTGCACACAAAGTATACAAATGTCTCAGCTTGGTAATCGGAAATCTCCTCATATCTAGTCATGTTATATTTGATGAATCAACCTTTTCATGCAACTCTCTAATAGTACACTTTACTCACTCCCCTCAAGTCACACATCTGACATTTTCTTCTCCTATTCTATTAATTCCCACCTCCAACTTCTCCATCAATACAACATCTAGATGAACCTCAATCATCCAACCAACTACCTTCCTCCAACGCTCTAGTAACAACAACCATCAAATTTAAATCTCCACTCCACCCATCATTTCACCAATCCCCATCATAACCTCCCACCAAACATCCAATGATCACAAGCTCTCAAACCAAGAAAACTGCCCAATCTTCTACATCACACTACAACACCATAAGATACCACCTCATACTTTGAAACAGTGAAACACAAGCAATGGAGTCTAGCCATGTCAGAAGAATTCCCTGCCTTAGAAAAACAAGGAACCTGGTTGCTTGTCCCGACTCTATTTTATCATAATATACTTAGTTTTAAATGGACATATAAAACCAAATTCAACTCAGATGGCGCAATCACTAGGTACAATGGCTGTCATGTCACACAAGGTACAAATAAGCGCAAGGGATTGACTATAGTGAGTCTTCGAGTCCAATTACCAAAACACCATCAATTTAAATCCTTCTTGTTAGTGTTGTCAATTGAGCTTGGGAAGTGCATCAATTAGACGTATCTAATGCATTTTTACATGTACAAATCAATGAAATAGTTTATATGCATTAGCCCAATGGATATATCTATTCGCAGAAGCCCAAACACATTTGTCTACTTTAAAATGTAGCCTATGGCCTCAAACAAGGTCCATGGCAATGGCTTCACACAAGGTACAAATAAGCGCAAGGGATTGACTATAGTGAGTCTTCGAGTCCATGGCAATGGCTGTCATGTCACACAAGGTACAAATAAGCGCAAGGGATTGACTATAGTGAGTCTTCGAGTCCAATTACCAAAACACCATCAATTTAAATCCTTCTTGTTAGTGTTGTCAATTGAGCTTGGGAAGTGCATCAATTAGACGTATCTAATGCATTTTTACATGTACAAATCAATGAAATAGTTTATATGCATTAGCCCAATGGATATATCTATTCGCAGAAGCCCAAACACATTTGTCTACTTTAAAATGTAGCCTATGGCCTCAAACAAGGTCCATGGCAATGGCTTCACACGGAAAAATCCATCTCACATTTTGTATAAAAAATGATCTTAGTATACTTGATTTAAATGATAATTTGAAACATAATAGGACACAATGGAGACGAAGGATTCATGTAGCCAACCCCACCTAGTGGGATTAAGACGTTGTTGTTGTTGTTGTATGTCTAGCACAATAGATTCATCATTTTTCATATATGATTAACATCAGATAAACATCTAGATTTACTCTGTGGATGACTTATTTCTCACCCAATAGACATATGCCATGGAAAATTTGAACAAAGCAGGCATGTGCACAACATCCACTATCACATCACTTTCAACTATTCAAAAAGCTACTAAGATACATACATCGAACTCTCAACTTCAGTCTACTTTTTACCACAGGCCTTCTCATTCTACAGACATACTTAGATTGCTACTCCACCAAAGGATATTGCACTTTTCTTGGATCCACCCTAGTTTCATAGTGTCAAGAAGCAACCATTTGTGCCACTCCACCATAGGGTACTACTCTTTTTTTTAGATCCGCCCTAGTTTCATAGAGCATCAAGAAGCAACCAACTGCAGCCTGCTCCTCTACAGAGGCAGAATACCCTGCACTTGCTTCATTAGCAATAGACATTATTTTGCTTTGATCACTCATACAAGATTTCTATATTCCAACTACTCAGCCGACCTATATCTAGCATGACAATATCATAGTCATGAGTCATGACACTTGCAAACAATTCTGTATTTCATGTTCGACAAAACACATTGAAATAGACTATCATTTTATAAACGAACACATATATTCAAGAATTCAGAGTGCTACATGTAAACTCTCAAGACCAAATCGCATATATCTTTACTAAATTGCTTCCTACCAATTAGTTTCACAAACTAAGAAACAACTTGACTGTTCAACTTCGACCATTCAGCTTGGGGCAGCTTCCATTCATGGCAAATTGAGCAGCGCTGAAAACCAGCTATCATGTCAGCAACTGGATCAAAATACGACACTTAGTAATCATCGTCCATGAATAAAACAAATTAGATAATTTGCCAATAATATTTTCTGTTCCCCACCATTTTATGTATACATATACATATGCCATGTACTGTACTAAGGAAGCTGAAGGAAAAATGAATCAGAAAATGCAGTCAATATACTGTGGTTTCTTTCTTCTCTAGCAGCTTTCCTTCTTTATTTCTACACGCTATGCAGATTGACCTCTTTAGCTTATTGGGATTGTTTTGTTTGCAAACTTTTTGACGCCTTTTTCATACTTATATTATAACAATATTTTTTATTTTTCTGGCGTACTTATTTTAGTAATTTAAGTTCATAATGTTGAATATCTGGGCATCTTTATTCATTTTTCTTGTGCTTTCTTTTTTCTGTTAGATTCTTCAAAATGGATTTAATCGAACTGCTGGTGGAAGTGTGCGCTCTATGGGGATCCATTACCCTGAAGTTGCATCTAGATTCTTGTCAAATGAGTCACTTTTCAGCACTATGGGAAACTATGAAAAGCGATTTCCTTCTCTATTGCATTCTGTACCAGGGATCAAAATCTCTTCCCATCTTCCCGACTTTGTTGAACGCAAACCAACCATGATCACAACCCTTCCAAATGGTTTAAAGATTGCTTCAGAGGATGCCCCGGTAAGAAATATCTTTATATCTTACAATTTCATACAGCTTTGCTTTGGGGAGTGATTGTACTGGCTTGATTGTACCCACACAATTTTGTAGGGAAATTTTTTAATCTTATGCTGTTTTTTGATTTCCATTCCTATAGCTGTTACCATCAAGCTGAATTCCTGGGATACTGCTCATCCTTGTCTGCCATCATTAAATAAATGCAATCCGGAATTCAATGCTTGCATGGCACATTTGAAGTTCATAATTTTGATGTGTGGTGCTGTCTTTTTCTTTGGAATTTCTTGTATGGAAAAATTTTAAACATTATCTTGTTAACAATGCTATATTTCTTTGTGGCAGGGACCTGCTGCTTCTATAGGGATATATGTAGATTCTGGTTCTGTGTATGAGAAGAGGGACTATACTGGTGTAACTCACCTTCTAGAAAGGCTGGCTTTCAAAAGTACAAAAAATCGAAGTCATTTGCACATTGTGCGTGACATTGAAGCAATGGGGGGTAATGCAGGTGCTTCTGGGTCGCGTGAACAAATGGCATATATTTATGACACCTTAAAGGCTTACATTCCCAGGGTAGTTGAATTGCTTATTGACTGCATCAGAAATCCTCTTTTTCTTGATTTTGAGGTGGAAGAACAGGTTAGAAAGCTAGTAAATTCTGCCAGGATTGCATTACTTTGGCTATTTATCATGTACAGTTGCTATTGATGCGGTAAGTAATGCAGGTAGCGATTGCAAAAAAGGAAATTGGGGAAATTGCTGCGAAGGATCCTCAACAGTTTCTTCTTGAATCACTTCATGTTACTGGCTACTCTGGTGCACTGGGAAAGCCAATGATGGCATCTGAGACAGCATTACAAAGGCTTGATGGATCTGTTATAGGGAAATTTTATTTTGTAAGATCATACTTGATTTGTCACTTTCTGAAATTGCAATTGTTTAAATAGTTACTAGCATCAGCAAATGTTTGTGTGAATCTGATCATGTGAAGTGCTACATTTTAAATGTTAATTTTTTAGGAAAATCATACGGCTGATCGCCTTGTTTTGGCGGCATTTGGGGTGGATCATGAACATTTGTTAGCCATAGCCGAACCTCTGTTATATGACTTAAAGAGAGGCCTCCCTGTTTTTGCGCCAAAATCTACTTATAATGGTGGAGAGGCTAGATTTAAAGATGATTCTGAGGTATTAGGGAATTATGGATGCCTAGCTCCTTTTTATCATTTCATAGCAAACCTCGTCGCACAGACCTGTGGTTGTTTGTGGCATCTTACTTATCTTTCTTTTGCAGCGGACTCATGTGGCATTAGCATTTGAAGTTCCAGGAGGCTGGCATGATGACAAAAATGCAACAACACTTACTGTTCTGCAGGTATCAAAGCAATTAAGTTTTTGTCGATTTCCTTGGCAAATCTCCTGTTTTTTTATAATTTCTCTGATTGTTCATCAGGTGATATCACCACCATGCTCCTAAGTTTTAATTTTGACAAACTTGAGCTTAAAATAGTAGGAAACATTATTGCTGATTTGTTAGAACAGATACTTATTGAATAGTGTCGTGCAAAGCACTCAAAATTTGTGATTCAATATGCAGTATTTTTTTATCCTGCTAGTTTTTATATGTGGTTATCTTTCTTTCATTTGACATTTACGGTGAATCCTTTTCCCATTTCCTTTGTTCTTAATTGTTTCATTATACTCCCCATACTACTGCTATTTTACTTGTTTTTGTTTTCCATTTACCTTTCTCGTAGTTTTCCTTTTGAGTTCTGTATTTATCCTAAGCAACTACAAATCATTTCTTTTATGGGCATACAGTTTCTGAGTATTAATTTTGTGAATTTGGAGTTCTGTTAGCTGATTTTCCAAATACAGAGCTCATTATTCATATTTTTTACTTTGATTTTTGTCATACTTTGTTGCAAATATACATGTACTCTTATTTTACTCTCATATTGTAGGAATTTGAGAACTTTTTAGGTCATTATTTGACCAAAAAAGATTTAATTCAAAGGGAATTGCCTCAACTTTACTTTGCTTGTTAATGATGTGTTGGCCTGTATGAACTAGAGCTATTGCTATTCCCACATCGCTGGGACTTTCTCCCCAAGTGTTCTCCCCGGTCGTGAGGCCATAGTTCGAGCAAGTGTTTTTATATGCTTCGCATACTAATCTTGGTGTGGTACTTTGTGTAAAGTGCCATAGAACCAGAATAATGTTGAACAAGTTTAACTGAAGCACCATGTTGTTTATTATTGATGCAAAAAGAGTCCCTCCTATGTTATGATTTTCCGTTTAAAATTTTTTTCTAATAAGAAATCTTGATGAAAAGATGGTTCTTTGTGCATTGTACAATTTACTTCTATTCTTTTTATTGGTGAAATTCCAGTTCATTCTGCAGCAGCTTACAACCAACAGTGGTTCCCTTTTTTCCTACTTGTAGTTCTACTATTTTGGATTTCTGATGGCTCTCATCTCATTGTGCTTATGCTTGACAGACCTTGATGGGTGGTGGTGGCTCGTTCTCCGCTGGTGGTCCTGGGAAAGGAATGCATTCTCGGTTATGTATGGCCTTTATCTTTGACCTTGTATATTCCTTTTTTTTTGTTCTGCTTATATTTATTTTTTATGCTATGATTTTCTTTGTTGAACTTTCTGGGCATGGAAATTTTTGTTTCTACTTCAACATGATTTGAATTTCATTTTATGATCTTTGTAGTTGAATAGTCAAGGCATATATTATTTTTGATTTTCAGCTTGGTTTGAGATTTGATCAAACTTAATCAGTAGGTTTTTGCTAGAATTGTGATTTGGTCGAGCCACCTTTTGGTTGTCTATGGGTCATTGGGATAGTTTTGGTTGTTTTGCTTTTTCGAAAGCAACCACAGTTATATTTGGGTACTAGTTTTTTAGTTGTTTTTAAAAAAAAATTGTGGTGAAAATTATTTTCGAGAATCAGAGCTGTTAAAGTGTCGTGGCTATTAGAAAGCTGTTGTCTAATTTTTTTTAAAAAAGAGAATATTTATAACATCCACATCAGTTTTCTAAAAAATTTACTTTCTCCACAATAACTTTACGATCATCTTTACAAAAAGCTGAAGCTGCCCCAAATGGACCCTAAGTTGAGAATGGATTGAACAACTTCAAGTTTGGTCAAAATTGCTTTGATACTCAGCCTCATTGACTCAATATTTCCTATTAGTGATGTAAGACTATCATATTTGCTTCACATTAAAAAAAAGTCATTATTAAATGGAAATATTAGCACCATTTTATAACTGATAATAAAGGGGATGTTTAGATTTCCTAATATAGATGTAAAATTATTCTATTCCCAACATCACACGTCCTAGGTTCTAGGATTTCTAAGATATGCTTGTTATTAGATGCACAAAATAGTATAATATACACATAAAATTTTGTGCTCATAATCTAGAAAGTTTAACAATGGTTTATTATTTGCAATCAAAAATAAGAAATAAGTGAAGAAGTTGAATGCGGATGACAATTTAATTTTTTTTACTAGAAATAACATGCAAAAAACTAGAAATACAAAAAACATGCAATCTAGTTAAGAAATCTTGTTTTCATATTTAACTTAAATAGATTCATTCATATATGCAAACCAATAATATGATTTACAAAAAGAACAAAAATAAGTCTTTATCTCACTACATGGGATCGGCTACATCAATCATTATTCTCCATTGTGTCCTATTAAGTGTCAAATTCTCATTTAATTCAATAAAATAAGATCATTTTTTATACTACTAAATCAAGTCTTCTTAAGTCTACCTTTACCTTTCTTGACATAGTTCAAAGCTAATGCATTTTCTCTTCTAATTGAGTCATTAGATGGTCGGCGTTTTATGTGGTTAAATCTTCTAAGTTGACTCTCGAATCTTATCTGTCACTAGAGCTACTCCAATCTTTTCACGTATATATTCATTTCACATTCTATCTCTAAGTGTAAAGCCACTCATCCACTTGAGCATCCTCATCTTTGCAACACTTAACTTAATTTTATACTTATCTTTTATTGGCCAATATTTTACACCACAAATCATTGCAAGTCTTACCACCATCTTATAAAATTTTCCCCTAAGTCTAAGTGGTACTTTTCTATCACACAACAAGCTAGATGCATTCCTCCACTTTAACCATCCAACTTAAATTCTACTAATAATATCCCCATCTATGTCACAATCATTTTGAATAATTGACCTGAAATATCTAAAATATTCACCCTTTTTAATCACTTGATCACCCAATATAACACAACCCCACCGCTAAATCTTTTACAAATCAAATTACACTTCAAACATTCTATTTTAGATCTACTTAAACAAAAGCATTTATATTCTAAGGTTGACCTCCATAACTCAAGTTTCTCTTGAACTCCCACTCTAATCTTATCAACAAGAAGAATATTATCAGCAAAAAGCATATACCAAGATACATCCTCCTGTAAATGTCTAGTAAGAACATCCATAACTAAAGCAAAAATATATGAGCTTAAAGTCGATTCTTGATGTAATTCAACTGAAATAGGAAAATACTTGATTAATCATCTTTTTGTTTGAACACAAGTAACAACTCCAGTATATATATCCTTAATATCTTGAATATAAGCAATATTAATTCTTTTCTTTTCTAGAATTTTCCAAAGCACTTCTCTTGGAAGTTTATCATATGCTTTCTCTAAATCAACAAATATCATATGCATGCCCTTCTTCCTCTCTCTATACTTCTCCGTCAAACATCTCAACAAATGTATAACATCTATAGTAGATCTACCCAACATGAAACCAAATTGATTTTGAGAAAACTTTTGTATCACATCTTAACCTATGTTCAATTACTCTCTCTCATAATTTTAATGTATGTCACATTAACTTAATTCTTGTATACATGTTTCCTCCATTGCAATGAGTCGAGAATACAAGACAAATTGGACGGATTATGATAAATCGGCGAAATAAATGTTGCCTAAAGTAAATTAAATAGCCAGATTGATTAACGCTTGTCATTCGTTGAGAATATTAAAATTGATTGAAATATACATACACTCGATGGTTGTCGATCGAGATCAAATCTTACCTGTCTCAGGTGATGATCAAAATAAACTCCGTCGTGAAAATTGATTGCGTCGTTAGCGTTGAAATGATGAAATCTAAGGCGTCTGCGCTCAGAAGCGGCGTGATATCGGTGAGGTATCGCAATTTTGAATTAAGTGGCCGATTTGACTGAATGACCTCCGATCGCGGCGACGCTTGTTGCATCAAATGTCAAATTATTTAGAATGGATATCTAATTTAATTAAAATTGTCACACTTAAAATTTAATCAAAGTTAGCATTTTAGATAAATCCACCATTCTCTAATTCGCCTAATTGTGAGCTTGAAACTCGGCATCGTCCTCATGACCTCCCAATAATGATCATTATCATACCACTTCTACTTAATTAGGTCAACGAAATAGAAAAGATTCTGCATACATCTGCATTTATATATTTTACTTTATTTTTCTTAAAGCTTAAATCTTTTATTATCAAAAAATATCACCTGGTTATTTTTTCTAAGTGTAATGCATTTTTTTTAAAAGTGCTAGTTTATAAATATTCAAGTTTAGGTGTGAAATATGGAAATGCATAAGAATTCCGTAAGAATTCCGTGATATGTATGTAAATTTTCCAATAGAAAACCGAGCGAACTCTGCTGCACCGAGGCTCTCTCAGCCGAAGAGCTCATTTTCGCAACTCCCATTCTTTCTCCCTGCTGTCCGAACGAGCAGCTGCTGCTGTCCTGTCCCCGCTACAGGTCTCGATCTCCCTTTCTTCTCTCTTGGCTTCAACTTTCGCGTCGACGATCCCAGCAGCAGGTGAAAAGGATTTAGCTGCCGAGAGGGACGGGAGCTGAAGAAGATCCACTGAAGCTCCATGGAAGATCCCGAAAACCCTGCTTCGAACACTGGATCATTTTCATCAGCGGGCTTCAGCACTGATCGGCTCCCTCTTTCTTTCTCTCGACCAGCAAGGCCTCTCCGTCCCTCCCATCTCTACTACAGCTGGTCATCCGTCCCTGTAAAGGCTGAATCGGAGCCCAAAATCTCGATTTCCCTCCACAGCCTCTCTCAAGCAGAGATAAGGCCGAAGCCCCTTCCGGACTCCATCTCCTTAAAACCAAAAAAAATCGGGCATCACACAGAAGTAAGAAACCTGCTCCTCAGCCTCGGCTCAGATGCTTACTCAGGTTGTCAAGTTGCTGAAGAAGCATTTCATGTCAAAACCAGCTGTCATTGAGCTTATAAGAAGCATTGTTCAGGCAGGTGGAGCTTCTACAGAGTAAACTTTGCATCTGTCAGTGATCAGCATAGCCGAAGCACTCAAGTGTGATGACTGGACTACCCCGCAAAGCTGCCTCTCTTGCATTAGCTGGAATAGCAAGGAGTGTTGGATCAACACTAGGTTATCTGAAAACCACTTGCATTTGTTCTCTTGAATCTTGTCGTTTTGACAAGGTGAAACTTGTTAGAGTTGCTACAGTTCACGCTTTGCAATGCTGGAAAGCTCTTCCAGGAACTGAATCTTGTGATCCTTTAGAAGCTGGATCATCTACCAAAGATGTCATAGACGGAGACTATGCTGATCTTGTACTGGTGATGATGGATGGAAACACTTAACCAATAAAACTAGTTCCGTATCTGCTCTAAGTGGTACTTCAAACCACTCTGCTAAGAAGAGGACTCTAACAATAAAAAAAAAATTGTCTCAACCAAATGCATGATTCACAGCATAAACGTATAAATGAGTGGCATATTGAAGTATCTCTTCCAAAGAGTCACATAACTTCCTCAGTTGATGATCATCATGCAGTGTCACAATGTTTAAATATTCAAAAGGAATATCTAACAAACAAAAATGCTCCTAAAATCTTATATGCGACGCATTTGATGCGACGAGCAGAACTTGTACGTGTTCTTTGTTGCACAGTGGGGAAAACTCATAGGTGGCACTCGCGGCGCGACGAGGAAAATTATATGATTTCTTTTGTGTCGGTAACCTATACACGCTCTTTGTAGCGTGGTAGGAAAAATGAAGACTTAGGTCATGATTTATAGCACTTATACGCACTCTTTGTAGTGCGGTGAGCAGGCCAAGACTCTCGATGTAGCTCCCTATGCGGAGACGACGTCGGGAGTCTGTCGAATTTTTCAATGAATTAAATCTCCAAAGAATTTTATGTTGACATAATCAAAATGAACTTGCAAGTCTTGATGCAACACAAAATGAAATCAATTGGAACTCCAGTCACAAAGGAAAATGAATATATGAAATTGTGATAAATAACATATCAAGTTGATCACTTATAAAAGTTTAAGTAGCGTCAGATTGAGTTAAGCAAGTACAATGTTCGAACTAAAATTCCAAGGGGCTTGTAATGAACTTAAACATAAGATTTCAAAAAGTCTTAAAATGAATATGAATTTGCAAAATTTGAACTTGTGGAACTCACAGGGGCTCAATTGCTCACTAATGAGCATGAGTTAAACTTATAATATACTTGAAGGTTTATTCTCATATGAAAATAAATTCAATTATACTTATGCAAAGATTTCAATCATACTTGTAATGACTTGAAAGTCTACCTACAAATGAGAATACTTGAAATGAACGCTCGCAGAAAGAATTCTATGACATTGAAGGTTAAATTCAATAGAGAGAAGGCTTGCCCTTGAATATGGGCAGTTGTTAAAATGGAGCCCATTATTGATCTTCTTATCACAGAGCAAAATGTGAAACGCTTATTCCAAATTGACTGCATAAAGGCAGAACGAATAATAAATTCTTATGAATATTGAAAATTTGGAATAAAAGATCTTTAATTTGAATCTACTTATGCAATCAATAGATGCTTACTCTTAAGCAAAAATTTGATAGTGAGGATAGTGATTCAGAGATCACTGTATGTAAACATCTCATGAAAATTTAAAGAGTATCATGAGGCTATTTTTGTGAGATTCATTTTCTTTAATATAATTGATGAGAAATGAAATAAAGATTGAATGGAAAGTTGTTAAAAAATTAGAAGAATGAATGATAGAGCTTAAAATTTTACATTAATATGATCAAAGTAACACTGGTTTAAATATTTCAAAATACTTTCAAATGCTTGAATGAAAATAAATTCATTACACATATCTAGAATGAATCTATTCTCATTCAAATGCTTCAAAGCTTGAACAAATTTTCAAATGAATGAATTGAACATACACAGCATTACGAGGTGATCTCATATTTGAACTCAATGCATCGGGATGCGTGTAAACTACATGAATGGTGAAGTAATGCATTCATTATAAAACAAGAGTGTTTATACGTAGCGTCTTGAAATTCATATATGTTTCTTAAAATGAAATACTCACATGTATTACATGTATTTCAAGGGATATCTTAAATCCAATTTAAAAGCCTTAAAGCATGTGCAAATATCTTACACAATGAATAAACAAATATATGTAACTATTCAAAGTTGATCAATTGATAACCCACATGAACACCAACGCTTAAACTTAATTGCGAGGACGTCGCTACGGTTGATTTCCTAGGTTGGGTTGGTTAACAAAACCTAATGATGTTGTTATAGGTTTCTTCATTTGAGAAAATCTATGAGGAGCTAATTCTGTCATATGACAGTATAATGATTATCCCATAACTTCCCAATAATAGCTGAGTTGATTGGAGATATTAACTGGATGGGTCATTATCATCAAAATATCTAAGATATTTATATTCAATAATCTCAAATTCAAAATTCTCAAAATATAAATCTAGATCTGATTCTCTATTATTAAATTAATGTCGATAGGATCTGAAACAATAAATTAAATAACTCGCATGAGCTACATTACTCAATACTTAAACTTTGTCCGAAGATTCTGGCTTTTACGGTTGTCTTGACCAGTGTTAATAAAACTTAAAAATTCAATAATAATATTATAAGAATTTCAACTTAGTAAAATATCTGAGAAGCTAATGCTGTCATATGACAACAAAGTGATTATCTCTTAATTCTCCAATGATTATTGAGTTAATTGAATATATCAACCAGAGGGATCATTATTATCAAAATATCTAAGATATTTATATTCAATATTTTCAAATTCAGAATATTTAAAATATAAATCTAGATCTGATCCTCTATTATTAAATTAATAAAATGAGCAAGATAAACTATAAATAAGGATATAATTTCGATGATGAGTTGATTGAGGATATCAACCGGAGGAGTCATAATTATCAAAAATATTTAAGATATTTATATTCAATATTCTCAAATTCAAAATTCTCAAAATATAAATCTAGATCTGATCCTCTATTATTAAATTAATAGAGTCGACAAGATTTGAAACAATAAACTAAATGATCAAGTAGATTTATATACTCTAATGATGGCTGCGTTGAATGAAGATTTTAACTGGAGGGATATTTATCATCAAAATATGCTTTTAAGCTCATATCAGATTAATTCAAATTAATTATTAATATAAATATAAAATCAGATAAATCACTAAGTTTTAAATGGTTAAATGAAATTCAGTATCCAAAACTTAGCAAAATTCAATTCATCCACCTTCCACAATTGTTTGTCGGATGTGACAAATTAAGAAAATCCTAGCTAAAAAAAAAGCTAATATCAAGTCAAGTGTACATCTATATTCACACGCAAATTATCTCATGCAAGGACGATGATCCTCCATTCACGTTAGTGCCAAGAGCTTCACATATAACGGATTACTAGAGTTATTTGATTGGGTGGCTGTCACCAAATCACACCATTATATTATGGTACGACACTCATATGTTTCAATAGCCTTAGAGATGTGAACCATATGCATTTGAAAAAAAATCATCGTTAGCGACTTTTCTTACAAACACCACCTTAAGTTTACAAGGTTGAATACGCGAACCCACACACAAGGATCTTTCTATATTTGACTACCTCCTCCGACTAAGTAGATAGTGACCATGACGACGGAACCACGAGATCATCGACGGCCATCATTCCCCAAACCATCCGTTAAAAGATGACTTCATATTTAAATTCTAAAATTACATGTTGTTATTATACGCCACAGCGATCTAACGACAAATTTTAATTGAAAGTTCTCTCTCACATTGGGAGGGGTAATTAACTATATGTGCTTGTGCCTATAGGAAATCTGGAACCAGATCTAAAGTCATCACAAAATGAGGGCGAAATCTCTGGGTAGAGTCTTATTTACTATTTCATCGGCCTTTTGAAAGTTTGATCGACATGTAATCTACTCTCTTAATCGAGAAGTCGGTGGCGAACTTTCGGAGTTCACAGATATTTGACGACTTCGTTGGGGAAATATTTTTCTTTCCATCTTTGACTAGTCGAATTTGAGCTATATTAGTAGTGGAACTTGATAAAAATCAAAATTTTAAAATCAATCATCAATGAAATTAAATTTAAATCAACTATATTCTTATGACTAATATGTTTATTCTCTATATCAGTTCACTCTATTTTATATATGCATTATGAAAGTGTGGGGTGATACATAAATTATTGACCACTAATCCCTATCTTTCATTTGCAAAGATGGATTTTCAGAGCACATCATTCATCATGCAGTTAGGTCGCGGAGCCAACATCCGTCTAGCTAATGTTATAATTAATATTAGAGATGCTGGAGCTACTATCCAATTTGGTAGTGTAAACTTTCCAGCTATCGCTGTTGCAAATAATCCTCTACGTGAAGCACCTGCATATTGTACACACCAACTTGTGCAGGGTAGGAAAATGACTGGAATGATCGCTACTGCTATTGAGGTTCCTCGAAAGAGAGCCTATGTATTCGAAATGTTGGGTTATTCTGAGGCACCGGTCATGAAGATAATCCTCACTGGGCAGAAAGTTTCAGTCATGCCTATGAATGTGACCACTTTGTCAGTTGAACCTTTCGCATTAAGAATGCATGATATTGAAGCTTTTTCATTTGGAGGAAAACTAACTAGAAGGCAAAGAAAGAGAATAAATGTTGAACTATGAGCTCAACAATTACTACCTGAATCGCTAACCATGTGACCGAACTTGATACCAAAAGCGAGTGTTCTCACTTACAACAAGTTTGAAAATCTGAAATAGGTGAAAAGGAACAGTTCTACAGATGATATCAAACAATCATTTTGGCAGCGACACCAAGATATAACCCTACAAAGGAGGCATCTTGAGATTCTATCCTCCAAAGTGCATAGGGTGTTGAAAGTTGTCAAGGAAAATGGTCTTATGAAGAAGATGTATTAAAGGCCAATTATCAAAGAAGCCAAAATGCTCTACTACAAAAGCTACTAACAGTGATAGTAAGAACTCAAGATCGTTCTAAACAAGCCCCGCACGATGAGCATCGGGGCGTGACACCTAGACTGCATGTCCAGGAATCCTCTGCTTAAAGTTCCCGACAAAAAGGAAAACAAATATGGAGGTTGAAGCCTCGAGAAGAAATAGTGAGGTAGAAGCTTTTTCATCTAGAAACAAGCTAACCCAGAGGCAGCAGAGAAAGAGAAATGCTGAATTACGTGCTCAAAAGCTATTGTTCAAGCAGAAAAATGTACAATCAGCTGTGGAATCAGAAGTGAGTGTTCCAACCCATAACAGGTTTGACAACTTAAGATGGGTAAAGCGGAACAACTCTACTGGTCAAATCAAACAGTCATTCTGGACCCGACAATATTAAGTTTCAGCTTCTCTTGTGAGAAAACTTGAAACTGTATATGCAAGAGTGCATCGGGTTCTCAAAATTGCTAAGTAGAAAAGACTGATGAAAAAAAATATCAAGGTCCTGTCATCAGGGACGCTAGAGTCAGTCCTCTAAGGAGACCTCCTACAACCTTGGCAATATGTCAACCAATTCAAGTCCCGCACGATGAGCATCGAGGCGTGACACTTGGACCACAGGTCCAAGAATCCGCCGTTGAAAGGTCATTACAAAAATGTAAGCAAATTTGGAGGCCAAATCCTCAAAGTGAAACTATCTTAAAGAAAGACAGTGGTGTAGCATCTAAACTGTACTCCTAGTGATCTGCAAAAATAAAACTCATCAAGAATGGATATCTAAGAGAAGGGTCATATGTGATGAAATTTTTGATGGTCGACACCTTTGAGAGTCATCCAGGGGATCTCGTCGCCAATTAGCTCCATATCTTTGAGAGGAGGTTAGCTTCGATCGAACTCCTCCGATTGAAGAAATACCTATTCCACACTCCGAGCTAGAAATTCATTGGAGGCATCGATCATATATCCGCGTCTAAGAGGAAGAAGTTGATGATTGAAGTGTCCACTCGACGAGTTCTGCAACTAGTAAATCAGTATTCCATGCTGAAAGAGGGATCATCAAATGCAAGTCAGCAGGATGTACCTCACGCTGCTTCTCACACTCTCTTATCAGGTACTTCTCAAAGTCAACAAGACGAACCTCAGACTATTCAGGAGAAAAGACCTCAATCTGAGGAAGCGCTAAAGCCACGAAATGAAATCCTTACCGTATAAGAGAAAGAAGATTGGAGACAACTCTTCGTCGGCTATTTTAAAGAAGACAAACTGCCAAGCAATAAATCGGTGACTGCACAACTCGAGAAAAAGCTTAATTATGCTTGTGACAATACCCATTGTAGATCCTTCGAGGCATGACGATGTTTGGGAATAGAAGAAGAAAGTGATCCCAAGGACTCGCATAAATTAGGTTCCAAAATAGCTTTAAAAAAAAAAATGGAATACTACTGACCATTTATGATAAAGGATTGTATCGATCATGCTAAGAGATACCATGAATGTCAGGTCCATGGCAATATCATTCATCATCCTCCAAATCCTTTACACCCAAAGATAGCATCTTGGTCATTTGGGAACGGATGCAATTGGACCAATTGATCTACCATCATCAGTTGGCCATCTTTTCATCCTAGTAGCCATTGATTATTTCTCCAAGTGGGCTGAAGTCGCCCCATTCAAAGAAGTCATAGCTGAGCATGTGATCAACTTTTTCACTCACAATATTGTCTATAGATTTGGTGTGTCGTGCTGAATTATCTCAGACAATGGTCCAACCTTTAAGAGCACTAAAATCTATAAATTTGCTGATTGACATAAGATTGATTAACGATATTCATCAATTTATAATCTGAGAGTAAATGGCTTGGCTGAGGCTTTCAATAAAACACTAGTCAAGCTACTCAGAAAGATCCTTACAAGAAATAAAAGGGAGTGGCATACCAAGCTTGTGGAAGTTTTATGGGCTTACCGCACCACCTACAAGACTCCCACAAAATCCACTCCTTATGCACTAGTATTTGGTACTGAAGCAATTCTACCACTCGAAGTTGAACTATCTTCGCTCCGAGTAGCCATTCAATATGATCTTACCAAAATGAGAATGCCCGTCTACGGATAGAAGAGTTTGATGTGCTTGACAAAGCTAGATTTCAAGCTCAGCAAAATTTAGAAGTCTACTAAGCGAGGATGTCCGAAGCATTCGATCATACAGTATGTCCTCGAGCTTTTCAAGAAAGGGCTGAGAAGACCAATTATTTCTCACCATAAAATTGGAGGTAAATTTGAGCTAAATTGCGAAGGACCCTTCGTCATTGAGAAAGTATATCAAGAAGGAGTCTACCAGCTCGTTGATTTCAAAGGTGAAAGACTAATGCCTCCAATCAATGGTCGATATTTGAAAATGTATTATACATAAAAATATAATCACAAAAATGCATTCGATCATACAGCGCGTTCTCGAATTTTTCAAGAAGGAGAATTGTCCCAGGTGCTGAGAATATCAATTATTCCTCACTCTCATTAGATATGTGTGTTTTACTTGGAAATTCTCTTGTAACACAAGAATGTATTTTCGAAATAAAGCAAACATCCCCTTGTCAGACTGGGGGTATTTTTTTAAATTTAATAGCAAAATATTAGGCTTTCTCTTATAAGACAGGCTTCTTGTATTTGGGTTGACATCGCACTTAATATCGAGATTTTCATATGCATGTTCAAATTATGTATTCAAATTCACAAGTTTTAAAGTCTTACTAACCAAAAGGAGAAATTTTCAAGTCTGCGGATTTTAACAAATCAAGTTAGAGACATATCTTTCATTCATACATCAAATCTAGGGCTCGAGTTGGTGCATAAGGTCAGACTTAACAAGCCTAAATATTGCAGAGTCTTTGATAGGCCTGCTTACTCAACACGTCACAAAGGTCGCAGTAAGAGATCCCCCATCTCATTAGTCTGATGATAAAATCCTCCATCAATCGCCGCCTAAGACTCAAGGCGTAGTCTGACTCAAAGACGCCTAATATGGCGAATCGCCTCTACTGCTAGTTCAAAGACAAGAGCATCTAAATCTCCAAATCCCTCCAACTTGATTAGTTTAAGTAGCCCAGATTGGGAGATCATCCATAATAGTCGTAAGGTTATTTTCCAAAACCTAATAAAAAATATCCTCACTCAAGAAGGCACTAAGTCGAGTTTGGTATCAATATCAAATGTGAAATCTCAACTCCTTCAGTAAGTCTGTTAAGCAGAAGCAAAGATCAAAGAAAACTCTTCTTCAGCAAGTCCAATCAAGCAGAAAGAAAGGGACCGAAGAAGTCATCCCAATGTTCATACACAATTAAAGGTTGAACTAAGGGAGTTATGTCATTAACACGTCCGTTACGTGCAAAGCGTGAGACTGATGACTCTTTTCAATTGACCCAACACAGACTCTGAGGGTTAGGTCTTGTGCTGACATCCTTCTATAAGCCTGTGAAAGCAAAAAGCTAGGGCAGAAGGTAAGTTCGTATCTCCTGACAAGTCTTCAAGATAATTTAGGGAATCCCTTCGCTAAATTCGTCAAGGCATAAAGTCAGGATAAAAGGAAATATAAACTACAAAATTTTGAGATTGTATCTTCAACAAGTCCGTTAAAACACAAAGCATAGGACCAAAGACATTCTCATCTCAGCAATAAACCATCAGCTCTATTAAGTCCACCAAGGCACGAAGCCAGGATAGGAGAAAAATATAAATTTCAAATTCTGAAGAGGAAGTATTTTACAAGTCCGAAAGCATAAACCATAAGACCAAAGACATTCCATATTCTCTCAACAGTTACTGCGAAAGCTCCCCTGTTAGACAAGGGGAATTTTTATATATTTATCTAAGTTGATATCGTGCTTTAAGCCGAGATTCTTAGATAGATACATATTATTATTGAAAAATATATCATGTCTATTTTGCAGTAAAAGAAATCAAACCTTGTAATATATTTCTGAACTAATTTGCAATCTCCTTGTTAGACATGAGCTCTTTTTTATAGTCAAGGTTGTTCAACCCTCTCCTATGAAATAAGAGATCTTCTTGTATTTACATTTAGATTGACATCGAGCTTTATGCCGAAATCTCTGAATATATTTATAACTGTTATGGTCAAAGTTGCAGGCTCTTGCAAGAACAAAAAGAATCAATTGCAAATATGAAAAGATTGCCCTAAATATCAAAAGTTTGTCTCTCAGATTTGTCAAATTCTGAAGATCAAGGTAGAAAAACTCTCAATTTCGGAAGCTTCAATCAAGTAAGTTGGAAAAACATCAATCTCTACATCTTCAAGTATAGGATGCAAATGAGTTCTAAAAGTCGAACTTAACAAGCCTATAAATGGTCGAGTTGTTGACGCTCTCCTCACTCAACAAGCCGTAAAAAAAGGCCGCAGTGAAAGTGCCTCCGTTCGTTAGTCTGATGACCAAACCACCAATCCATCACAGCTTAAGTAGAAGACTCGAGTAAGTTTTAAATGTCAGACTCAACAAGCCCACAAATGGTTGAGTTGCTGACGCTCTCTTCACTCAATAAACCATAAGAAAATGCTGCAGTGAAAGAGCCCTGCTCGTCAGTCTAATGATGATAGCTGTTCAATCTCAGTTTGTATAGTTTCTTGATTTTAAATTCTTCAGTTTGTCTAGTTGTTCAATTGAAGTATTTTAGTTTGTCTAGTTTCTTGATTTTAAATTCTTCAGTAAGTATTTTTTTTGAGTGATTTCTTTCATTCACTATCATCTCCCTTAACTATTATATCATTAACAAATATAATGCAAATTGTAGTTTTTTCACCAATGGAGTGTTGTATTAAGAGGGTATGATCTCCTTGGCTTTGTTTGTATGCCATTTCATACGTAGTTTTCATAAATCTGCCAAGTCATGTCTTTGGGTATTATTTGAGATCATAAATACGTTTCTCAATCTACACTACTCATTTTTTATGAAAGAGTTGTGGAATCTTGTGGAAGTTTCATAAAAATTTCTTTTTGAATATCTCCATGTAAGAGAACATTCTTCATATCATACTATTACATTGACCATCTAAGGTTAGCACCAAGAGTAATTAAAATGTAAATTCTAATCATTTTTGTTATATGGAGAAATATTTCTTGATTGTCAGTTTCATAGGATTGAGTATATCTTTTGATATTACATGGACCATCCAAGGTCAGCACCAAGAATAATAAAAATGTGAATTATATATTTCTGTAATAGGGGCAAATATTTCTTGATAATTAGTTTCATAGGATTGAGTATAACTTTTGATAGAAACATTAAGAAATGAATTGTTGTCAATAATATGTTATGATGGGTTGATCATTATTGTTTGATAACAGTTCTGACACTTGAGCTTGCTAGAGACTTTGGCTGGGCTTATTCCTCCTTGTATAGACCTGAAGGGGTATAGTGGTCGATGTTTGCGTTGTTAGGTTATCAAAATGGAAGAGAGTGGTTTCATCAAATATATATTTTAGTTGGTTGTTCTTCCTCTAAAAATGGTTTAAAAAACTTTTGTCTCCATTAAAGGTGATATCTTTTAAAGTGAAAAACTATTTGATGATTGGATAATAATACTTTTTTATTTGGGGAATATACTGAATATATATATATTTGAGTGCTCCAGGATCAAACTTATCCTACTGTTGTTTGTGGTGTGGACATAAGTAATGCACTCAAATATTTTTTTTATTTGTTTTGTGTAGTTGTACAACAATAGCAACAATAATAACAAGCCTTTATCCCACTATGTGGTGTCAATTGTATGAATCATTTTTCTTCGTTGTGTTCTATTAAATGTCATATTCTCATTTAATTCTAATAAAAAAAGTTCATTTTTTATACTTCATAATGAAATCTTTTTTAGGTCTACCTCTATATTTCTTAACAAAAGTCAAATCTAATGCATCTACTCTTCTAATTGGGTCATCTTACGATCAATGTTTTATGTGATAAAACCATTTGAAGTGACTCTCTCTAATCTTATATGCCACTGGGGCAATGCCAATCTTTCATGTATATATTCGTTTTGCATTTTGTCTCTAAGTGCAAAGCTACTCATCAACCTAAGCTCATCTTTGCAACACTTAAATTTTACACTTCTCTTTTACTAGCCAACATTCTGCACCATAAAGCATTGCAGGTCTCACCACCATATTATAAAATTTTCTATTAGGTCTAAGCAGTACTTTTCTATCACATAACATATTCGATGCACTACTTGAACTGTCTAACTTGAATTCTATTAATGATATACCTATCTATTTCTCCATCTCTTTGAATAATATACTTGAGATATTTAAAATGTTCACTCTTTTTAATGACTTGATTGCACATTGTCACAATCCCACTACTAGATCTTTTATAATTAAATTACACTCCATCCATGTATTCGATTTTAGATTTACTCAAACAAAACCCACCGTTTAATCTCTACGGTTGATCTCCATAATTCAAGTTTTTCTTGAACTATCTTTGTAGTCTTATCAATAAGAAGAATATTATTAACATAAAGCATACACCAAGGTGCATCCTCTTGTAAATGTCTAGTAAGAATATCCAAAATTAAGACAAAAGGATATAGGCTTAAAACCAATCCTTGATGTAATCTAACTGATATAGGAAATTGCTTGATCAATCATACTTGTGTTTGAACACAAGTAATAGCTCCAATATATATATCCTTGATGAATTGAATATACCCAATATTAACTCTTTTCTTTTCTAGAATTCTCAAAAGCACTTCTCGTGGCATTTTATCATTTTTTTTTTCTCTAAATTAACAAATATCTTATGTTCATTCTCCTTTCTTTCTATAATTTTCATCAAACCTCTCAGCAAATGTATGACATCTATAGTGGACATACCTGGCATAAATCTAAATTGGCTCTGAGAAACATTTATATCATGTCATAACTTATACTCAATTACTCTCCCATAATTTTAATGTATGACACATTAACTTAATTTCTCTATAATTTGCACACTCTTGTGCATCACCTTTATTCTTAAAAATAAGGACTAATAAATTCTTTTTTTATTCATCTAATATCTTTTTAGTTTCTAAAATAATATTAAAAAATTTAGTAAGTCAAGAAATTCCTTGCTCTCCTAAGTATTTTCACACTTCTATTGGAATATCATTAAATATTACCGTTTTATCATATTTCATTTTCTTTAAAGCTTCTCTAACTTCGTATTTATTGATACGATAATAAAAATAAAAAACTCTATTTTTATTTGGGATATTAAGATTGCTAAAGTCAATTGTATTTTCACAACCTTCGTTAAAAAAATTATCAAAATATCTCATCTACTTAAATTGAATATTCTCTTCTAAGAAAAATACTTTTTGATCTTCATCCTTAATGCACTTTACTTAAACTAAATTTTTACTTCTCCTATCTCTTTGGTTGGCTAACTTTTATATGCATTTTTCGCGCACTTTAATATCAATTATATTATATAAATCACTAATAATGAATTCTTTGCATCACATATTACTTTCTTTAAATTTCTACATGGCTCTCTCATAAAATATATAATGATTAGTAAAAAAGATTACTTTGCAGTTATGTTGTTTAATGATTTTATAGATGGATATGATGTTTACTGTATGGTGACGAACATATAAAACATTAGCGAGGATGAGTGTGAGAGAAATAAGAATATTCCCTTAACTTATAATAGTTATTGGGGAGCCATTAGCTAGTTTAAATTTTCTATTATTGTGATATATTTTGGTAGGTTTGAAAAAGGTTGGTAAGGTTTGTTACACGATCGGTGGCTACTAAATTTAAGTTCCAAGTTTGAAGCTATTTGAAGTATTTTCGTATCATTATGAACAAGAGAGCATGGTGTAGAAGGCTTTTCTAGGAAGTTGTGAAAGTTCCTATTTGTAGATTTTTATTGAGTTAAGCCCTTTTGATCACACAAGGCAAGCCTATCCTTTTGAGTGTTCTTTGTTTTGACCATAACTTTGGGGATTTTTATGGAGCTGTCAATATTCTTATATCCTTTTTTTCTTGCAGTAGTTGCATCATAGATTGCTCTTAGGAGAAGTTAGTCTTTTTCTAGAAGATTTGGTGGACACATTCTTTTTCTTGAGATTTGGTGGTTGTTATAGTCGATGTTTTAGGGGTAACTTTGTCTGGCATTACTATCCTTTTTCGTTCTTTAGCTCGTATGAATGCGGATACTTCACTTATAGACAATAGGTTCTCTTTTCATAAAATTTGAACACAAAATTGGTTGAATTCATTATTGAGTCATGTAAGAAATTCAAACATTTTTCTCTTTCTACACATTACTTGAGACTCACTGCATCCTCATTACTTTTCATCTTGAGATTTTTGTAATAATCTAGTTCAAGCCAGTAAACATATATTACATTAAAATATTCAATGACAGATTATCTTGCTTGGTTGTTGAGATCGTGGTTTTAATCTCATAAATGAGATAGCATCTTTGATTTTTGAATATGTTTGTCGGCAACATTCTACATCTTAAATATCATTTGTGGTTGTGAGGAAATTATATTGTCCACTAATTTCATATATCATGGTGTTTCATAACCATGTCATGATAGTGATTCTATTTCATCCTAAAGTGCAAATTTTAGGTCTTTCGACTATCGAGGAGAATCTATGAGTTGGATTTTTTTCTCTTCCTTTTAGGAAGGTTTTCATAATTTGAGATATTTTCAGGTAGTTTT
This sequence comes from Cymbidium sinense, assembly GCA_021442155.1. Lineage (NCBI taxonomy): Eukaryota > Viridiplantae > Streptophyta > Magnoliopsida > Asparagales > Orchidaceae > Cymbidium > Cymbidium sinense. The sequence goes on from CM038220.1 coordinate 108,481,067, forward strand.
TCTATTCAACTTATACGAGGTATGCTGAGATTTCCTTTAGTTTGATTTTTATCATTTATAATTGTGACTCGTTGGAGAGGAAATCGAAGAAATCGACGATGAAGAGAAGAATGAAAAATAGAAGAAAAATTGAAAAATAGAACTCTAATCCCACTTTAATACTGTGTAGAAAATGAGTAGTTAGAAAAGCTTGGATTATTTATTCTTTTAATGGATATTATACACAAAACTATTTAGAAAGAGAAATGTGATCAATAATTACAATAGCAAACACAAAAATAGAAAAATAATCCATTTAATGCTAGCCAATTGATGACAAGGGATCAATCTATGGGCTCTTTCTTTCTTTTTTTTATATATATACATCCATTAGAAAAGTATTTTCTTGATAGCAGCGAAACCGTGATATCGAATTTTTCTTATCTAGCAGTCCTGCCAACCATTCTTGATTCGACAATTTTTCAACACTTAATGATGTTATAATCATAACCTAATTTGAAGATTAATCAAAACTTAATTAGTTAGGCACCAACATTGAAGCTAATTAAGGTCCAATAACCACCTAAGTCAACCCTTTAATTTATTAACAATGGTATAAATATCCCCAAAGTTGTATAAAAAGATTTAATTTAAGAATTTTTAGGAGAGAGTGAGATAATGGGTTGGATCTATAAAGTTAGAACCAAAATTTTATTGCCTTTCTTTCTTACTAGTTATTCAATGAAGAGGCTGAGTAATAGGAGTGTGAGATATTTAGAGCTTTCCATTTTTGAGCTTAACAATGTTCAATCATCCTATCACCATCTTCAACTACCCATATGACTAGAAAGCAAGGTGAATCTCAAAATCCCTTCAATTTTCGTTCCATAAAAGCCATCATCACAATGCTTTCACATCGATGATTCATGGAAGCATTCTGAAAAATTTTCTCACTTCTTACCATTCAAGTCCAATTGTAGGGTGCAGTATTGGACCATCTTGCATTACACCCTCGGTGCATTTTTGAGCACGTATCATTTTATCTAAGTCTATCATAAGCTATTATTAAGGACTAATACTCATTTAATAAGATGAGGATCAGCTGGATGTGAGTTCGAAAATGCAAGGAAGTTGACTTTGTCAATGATAATCAAACAATGATTTACATTGATCATTGTTAGTAGCCTTTCTTTTCACAAAAGAATAAAACATATTGAAGTAGTTAACATTTTATAAAGAATGCAGTCCTATCAATGAAGATCATCACTCATGTATTCACCAAAGAATATTTTTTAGAATTTTTTTTTTCCCAAAGCTTTTGGTCACTCTGTTTCTCCAATCTTTACAGCTAGATAGATCTTCTTGGTAATGTGCTCTGACTTGAGAAGTGCTAGAGATTTTACTAGATTGAAAATTATTAATTATTTAGTATCATGTAATATATCTTTACAATTAAGTTCTTTGTTACTTTTACTATTTTCTTCCAATTTTATCTCTTGCATTTCCCTAAATATAGACAACTACATTATGGTAAAATCAATCAAGAATTGTCTCAACATTGGACATTTATTAAAGAAGGGAAGTGCTTGTTGCACAAGTAACTCTAGAAGATGCCCATTTAGCGGCTGCTTCTAATGAAACCCTTTAACAGATTGAGATCCACAGAGTGCCTCTGGCACTAATACTTTTTGTATTGAGTTACTGCCACTAACGGATTTTGGAAACTTAGTCTTTTTCTTAAATTTGTCCAACTTCAACATGGATATTGTCTCTTCTGTCTTTCAATTTTGAATTCCTTTCCATGATAGACCTTTAACTGGCGACATTGAGAATATGGTTGGCCTTACTGACCTCAGATTTATTATTAGTCTCCTGAAGGAAACATATTTGTTATGTATACGAATATATAATTTGTTATATCCGAAGTACTTAATTGTTTTCAAATATTATTATTATTTTAAACTAAATGTATTGGAAACTCAAATTGGGTACAGAAGCTGATGAATTGAAACTAGCTATTTTGGGGGGCTTTCAGCTAAAATGGATGTGCTATTGTAATTTATGCGTGGAATCTTGGCACCTTGAAAAATGATTCAAGTTTTAGTTTGAGCAACTTATTGTCAACTTTTTTTTTTTTTAAATTTTTTGAACTTGTATCTTTAGTTGAGAATTAATTGTTTTCTTTCATCGAAGCTGAAGTATACTTGATCGACTGCAGATCTTCGTGTTCTAAACAAGTATCAGCAAGTACATTCTTTTTCAGCCTTTAGTAGCATGTACAATGACACAGGTCTTTTTGGAATCTTTTTAACCACGGTAAGAGATATCCTGTCTATGAATGATATATTCTTTAATGAAAAATGAATCTTTTCTCAGTGATATAGTTATCTTCTTTTAGATACGCATCTATCATACAGATTATTCAGAGTTTTCTTTTTCCGAAAATAGCTGCAATTGATTACTAAGCTTGCCTATTAACTGGAAGAAATATGATTTCTATAAACAAAAAATGCCATGTTGGAACATGTATATTGGACCTCTTGACTATGAGCGCATTCATATTTTGTCTTATGCAATCATATTTGATCTAAAAATCCTTTCACCTGTGGTTGTTTCTTTTATGCAAGAAATTGTCTTTCTGGATAAGTATACTGGGTTCATATTAGATAGGCTATGTTCCACGATATATCTGATGTCTGTCTATATTTGAGCTTGCCAGCATTGCTGCCTGGGAAATGGAAGTTGTAGAGAAGTTTATCCGTCTAAAAATTTACTTTTGCAATTAGGTATCACAAACGCAGGATAATCTGTACAGTTTCTTGACGCATCTTTATTTATGCCATTTGTAGCCTCATAGGAAATGAAAGCTTAATTATTATGGCTTCCCATTCCAAGTTGATTTATACAAGCTTGCTTTGCTATGATCTAATAAGAAGTCAAGGTGTGATTGGTGTGAGAAGGAGATGCTAGTCAACTTTGTTCCATCAACTTGTCAACAAACAAATCTGAATTTCATGGAGAGTTAAATCCTGGTTTGGGAGGAATGCTTGTGTCATGTTTAGCACACGTAAGATAGACTGTAAGTTGGTTTTCTAGTGGCAGGCTGGTGAGTAATTGAACACTTGGGAGGGGAATGAGACCTAACCAAAGTTCCTTTCATTAATCAAGACATGCTTACAAAGGTTTGTTGTGGAGAAATTGACGGGGGAGAGGGAGTGGGGTTATATGGGTACTTTGTTTCATCCAAGTCACTATAAGTTGCATGTAAAGAGTATCATTAGTTAAACTTGTGAATGGTACTTGCTAATGGAATTCTTAAAGGAATGAAGGGATAAAAAAACCCTTAGTTATTTATAGGAATTTAGATTCATTAGTTCATTAAGTTTTAGCTTCATGTTCCCCTCATTACAGACTATCCCCTCATAGGAGAAGGCAGGAATTTGAGTATGAACACTCTCATTTTTTCATAGTAGGGTAATGGAATGCAATAACGGCTGCAGATACAGTAGGAAAGCCTAGATAGTATCTCTTCTTTTGAAGATAATGTCTCTGATCTTATTATCTTGATTTTTTTAATTTTTTATTTGCATCGAAGTTTTGTGGATTCCTTTCCATGTCATTACTTGATCTTTCTAATGTAGTCATTAGATTAATAAATTGGCATTGAGTGACAATTGTGCAAGATTTAATGGTCGTCTCAATTATTTGCCATAATCATTTTATAAAGGAATCTTCCCAGCATGTTGGTTAACTAAATTCATGATCATTAACATCATCATTTTCTTTATCCCAATTAGGACAACTGAATTTTTATTAGCAAATTCAGCTCAGAAGATTATAGGATTTTATTGTCCCAAAAGATAATAAGAGTTGACTGTCAACTGTATTTTCTCACAAAACTCCTTGAAAATTCCCTTTATAAGCAACTTGAAAATGAGTTTTGAATTTCACTTCCTTGACTGAAGTAATTATTATTTTATACCATGGAGGCGCAATTTCATTTAAGAATTGGTTAGAATTAGTAATAAACCTTGTCTTGCTGCATTGTGGAAAAGTGAGATTTCTAAGAGTTAGAATATTTTATTACGAAATCATTAATCATTATATTTATTGGCATTGAATTCTAGTAAGCTAATGATTAAGTTTGTGTTTGTGCTTTATTCAAGGTGTTGGGGAGATTGGTACTCTAAGTTCATATTTTGATTGATTGTTTGTTTTAGTAACATTGTAATTATGACATTGAACATGTAAATTGTTGAATCCAAAAATGCTCATGAAATATGTTAGAATTTTACTAACAGATTTTTGGTAAAGAGAACAGAGAAAAATAAGAGAGTACGATTTTAGAGTGAGAAGCTCTAGGATTTTACTAAGTAAACTTGAGTACAAAAAAAATGATGCCCCCTTGGGTTGTCTCATGATCTCCGATTTATAGGCTTTGGTTTGGTTCTCAATGCTACAAGATAGGTTACATACTTGGCAATATAAAAAAGAATAAAATTACATAGTATGCCTGAAGAGGTGTATAGCTTTAGCTTAAGTGTCTATTGGGGCAATTGCAATGATATGAAAAATGCAGTGATGCAGCTGCTGCAGAAGAAGCTGTTGTCTAAAAAGTTGTAGTGGATATTATAATTTTTTTATTTTAAAAAAAGTTAGATCGTAGTTTTTTGGCAATCACCACGCTCTATCAGGTTAGGTTGAAAAATACAACTTTCTTATTGTAAATTTTTCAAAATGCAACCAGAACACAATTTCTCAAATGCCACTAGTGGTGCGGTTCGGATAGTACCGCAGGCAAAAAGCTGCCCTAAACACAACCCAAGTAACATTGTGCCTGATTACTTGGATCTAAAGCTAAGAATCTGCCTTTTAGGCTTCAAGTTAACCAGGCATCTTGGCTTGCAGTTGAATTTGACATTGAGCACTTGTCATGAAAGTGCGAATCAAAGCTTCTTGAAAGGCAGATTATACTTTTTTTTTTCGTGTGTTAGGTTTTAATCTAGAGAAAAATTTGAGAGCCTTAGTATATGTTGATGCAGGGATCAGATTTTGTTTCAAAAGCTGTTGATGTAGCGGTAGCTGAGTTACAAGCCATTGCAACCCCTGGCGAAGGTATATGTTAGCTTTTTGATTAATATTTTTTTATTTAGAAAACATCTGGTTTTGAGAAATATGAGTTATTGTAATCGCCACTGGTCACAGTTACTCAGGTTGAGCTGGATCGAGCAAAAAATGCTACAAGATCGGCCATTTTGATGAACCTAGAGTACAGAGTATTCAAAGATTTCGATACCCTTTTTAGCTATTTACTAAAATTTCTTAAGGACCTTATAGTGATTTTTTTTTTTTTTTTTTTTTGCTATTCAGTCTATTGTTGCTGAGGATATTGGAAGGCAAATATTGACTTATGGATCCAGGTAGCTAAAAGTTTCTTGGTTTTCAAGCTGAACTATGGTTTTGAATGCTTGATTTTCTATTTTTTTTAGGAAACCTGTGGAGCATTTTCTAAGATGTTTAGATGAACTTACTATAGATGACTTAACCGTTTTGGCTGAGAAAATGCTATCTTCACCCCTCACTATGGGTTGCATGGGAGATGGTCTGTCTTCTTCTTTGCTTTACCTTATTCTGATTATCATTCCGCATAATTGGTGTACTAGTACAGTTTTTGAGTTCATTAGGCAACCCCAACTTCAGTTTCATGCTTTCCTGCAGTTGACTGTGTACCAAGTTGTGAAACTATCAAGCTTAGATTCCAAGCACCAACTTGAAGATTACTGAGCTGATCACTTCATCAAGGTATTCTAGACATTTGCTATTATTACATACACGCCTGTCATCTTCATTTTTATTTCTAAGAGTTCGTCTGAATCTCCATGAAGTGATGCTTTTCAAATCAAGATTATGATTTTCTAATGCAATTAGCATTTCAAGGGTATAATTTTATGCAGAGAAAACTGTGGATTCATAGATCACAAATCATTAATTAATTCAAGAACTTATTTTATTTAAATTTAAATAGGAACTATGAAATTTAGCAACTAATTGATAATGAAATGATCAAAATTATCGAAAAAGTCAAGTAGGAATTAGAAACAAATAAAATCAATGAACAATTGAAATTAATTCTTACAAATTGAATGTGATTTATTAGTTTTGACCAAACTCAAGAGCACTAAATAAAATTTAAATAATGTAATTGAGATAGATTAAGTATTTGAGTTATTAGAGTTAGTATATTTCCACATTAATATTATCACATGTGATTTGAATTTATAATAGGAAGCTACATTACTTAATGTTATAATGTTTTCTTATTATATAGAGTATTCCCATTTATTATATTTTTCTTATTCCTTTTTATGTTTTGTTTTGTTTTGTTTTTTTTTTCTTTTTTTGCTTTCATATAGGTGTATTTATATAAGTGCCATAATTGATTAAGTAAAATTTAAACTCTTATGTTTTCTAACATGGTGCCAGAGTAATAGAGAAAGAGGGTTTTATCTCTCTTGCTTCCTTTATCTTTTCTCTTGTTTCTTTGGGTGATATCATCTCTTTTTCCTCCTCTTTCTCCCTTGCCCTATCTTTCTCTGTTCCTTTCCTTTTCTTTCGTCTCTCTTCAATGCAGGGGACTTAAGGTTCCTTTCGAACAATTCTGATATGTAAAAACAGCAATTTTTTTATTGTTTTTTATTTTTATTGAGCAAATACTGTTAGTAAAGGATTTTCTCTGCTTGTAGTGGCGGTCTCAGTATCTTGTTGCTCTCGTACAAAAGGATGGCCCCATTCATTGATTTCTGATATTGAGTTAGTTGTTTTGTTGTTTCGGGCTGGGAAAGATTTGGGGCATTCACTTCTTGTTTTGCTTTCATTTCTTTTATTTTCAAGTTTGATTTTGGTTCCAGTGTTTTTTTCTGTGTTGGTTTCTTGCTGCAGCGTGGTGCAATTACGGGGAATTTTTCTCTGAGAGTGGTTCGTACGTATCTGCTGAGTGCATTTGCTCAGAATGGAAGATAGAAGGAAGCCATGATGATATTTGATAAAAGGGAATTGCTGTGGTTCCTGGAAGTCTTGATTTGTTTGAGTTGCATTTGTAGTGTAGAGCCATCGGAGGAAGTTGATGAAGTAATAAAGAACCGTATGACAAATGGATTCTTGCCCAAAGCTTCGGATTTGTTGAGTCATTTAGCTGAAAATTACAGCAGAGGGAAGTAGGAGGCAATTAAGCTACTTGATTTAGGTATATTGACGAGTGCTTCTTTTTGTTACTTGCTAGTCAAGCATTTATGCATAGGTGGGTTTTTGGATATGATGATTGGTTTGCTTGAGAAGATGGAAGGATTGGGTGGATTCTTGGAAGCGATTCTTTCAATGCATTATTAGAAGCTCTTTTTGTGGATGGTAAGGGTTATATATGCAATTGGAGTTTGTAGCTGTATATTATCTTGAGTAGTTTTAGTTTTATGGTTATGATTTGTTTACTCTGATGGAAGGTCAGGAAGTTTGATGCCACTGAGTTTTAGGAATTTCGAATAGAAAGTTGATAAAGAAGGAATTGTAGTTGGTTGTAAGCGCATGGCAAATGAAAAGGACCAAATGCTTGAAATATGAATCATTGCAGACCTGTTTATCTAGTCTCATTTTCTTACACGTTTTTATTTTTTGGTTGGCAAACTATTGATGTTTTTTGTAGGTGCATCATGATTTTATTTGGGGGTATAAGAGTTACTAGAGTTATTAGGTTGTCGTATAAATATTATGCATATGATTTAAATTTATAGTATTAATAGGATTCTATAGTATTTATTATCATAATATATTCATATTATTGAGGATATTATTCTTCATTATATTTCTTTTTTGCTCTCTTCTCATCTTTATATAGGCATTTTGGTATTAGTACAATCATTGATTAAGATGTACCTTTTATATTTTCTAATATTAAGAATGAAAATGTTAAAATAAGAAAAAAATAGGAATCATGTTGTTGCAAAGAGATGAATTCCGTCAAAATATGGTGGTCATACTTGACTTGAATGAGTTATATATCCAACTTGTATTCACCAAATTAAAAATTTAAAAAGAAAAGTATCGAGCTTCGATGCTTTTGAAAGAGCATTCAATTTTCTAGCAAGTGATTATTTGCCTGTAGAAATTGCTCGAATGTTTTTAGTCGCTCTTACCTTTCATTTGGCAATAAATCTATATTATTTTAGTACTTTTTTGTATGTAGCTTAGAATATAATCACTGAATATATTTCTTCTAGTTATAATTTATTAACAATAATTTTACTTCAAAAGAAAAGAGTAAATATTGAAAGAATGCTCGAGCTTATAAAGCAGAAGACTTAGAATAAGAAGGGAGTTACCATGTACAAAAGTCTCATTAATTTTATGGCTATTATGGAATCTAGATAAATGTTTATAAAGGCCGTCTATTGTGAAAAAGCATATAAGGTGGGGCAGAATTAGCTTTTATTTCAGGGTGAGCAAACCTTATTAATAATTAAATAATAATTATAATTAAAAGAATAAAAATACATAAAATTAATTTTTTTTAAAGAAAAATATAAATAATAAGTAAAATAATACCACCAAATTTATAAGAAAAATATAAGTAGGCAAAATTATCAAACTTGTGGACTTTTTATTTTAATTAGTTAATTGATCTATTGAGAGTAATGAGTTAAATTAGGTTTGTTTTTGGAGGGGTTTATTGAAAAAAAATACAAATTGAGGGTTTGCGAGATCTAAAAACTATGATTTTTTTAAGAGAAAAAAGAATTTGAGGGTAGACAGTTGCCCACCCTAAAGTCAAGGTAGTTTCGCCCTTAATATAAGGATAAATTTTATATTGCTAATAAAATTATAGAAATAATTATGAGAATAGATACAAATAAAGTGATTCTAGTAATCATTGATAATGCGCTTGTGTATAGAGTTACTTGAGCACTTATTGGGGCTCAATATCTTCACATTTTTATTATTCTTTTTTATTGTTCATACAGTGAATTTGCCATTATAAAATATTTATACTTCAAAAAATATAGAAGGGAATGAGATTATTTATGAACAATATAATTTGATAAATGATATTACAAGAGATGTCAAATTTGTAAAGATCTTTACTTCAATAAGATTATGAATTTACAATGAGTTTGTGAAGTTGAAATAGAGTATGTATTGTGAAGATTGCATCAACTTTTTTAGAGATTTATTTTGCATCAACTATTGTCATGCTTAGGTGATTCAAATAATAAAACAAAAACTATATATTATTGGTAATTAGTGATAAATAGAGTATGTATTATGAAGATTGCATAGATAGGTTATAATTTGTAAAGGAAAAAAACCTTAGATGATGTGTGTTGGGATAAGATATATTATATTATTATTTTTATAGAGCTTATATATGACATGTATGTTGAGAGTGAGTATAGATAAGTCTTGTTGTTGTCTTGTTCATGGCCTGTGGGATTCCGTAATAGAGAAGGTGAAAGGGATCATATATCGACATGAGGGAAAGAAAGATCATGAAAACTCTACTTTTTATAGGAATGTATATAATATTCTTGTGAAAAGAAAAAATAAAAGAAACTCTCCCTATGTATTTTTTATTAGGTATTATAATCACTCTTGGCTAATTGAAGCTCCAAATCATGTTTCTCCACATAAAACATAGAGATATCAACTAAGAGGAAATGCTTAAAGGAAAAATTTTCAAACGTTGAAGAACAATGGTTAATTTGGAGTTTACTAATTTTTTTGGATTAAGTGGTGCTTTTACTCAATAGCTTGTAGAGGTATTATGGATGGAAAGATTTAGTGGATGATTTATAGAGCTAATTTTTCATAGCTATAAAGTATTAATGCTAAATGTATAATTTTCATAATTCTTTGCTAACAAACCACAAATAAAATGTAATATCATAAAAGAAATTTTATAATAATAAAATATTGTTTGTCAAGATCATTATTAGATTTTAAATATAAAAATATAAAAAAATTAATATCAATGTCGTCCTCAAAATAATAAAATAAAATATGACAATATGATTATTACTAGTTGGAGTTAACACATTCAATTGTAGGATCATCATTGGTACTAGTTTCATTTTTATCTTCAATGACACTTTCATTTTTATCAATAAAAAAGAGTTTCTAAGAATTGCTCATCAAGAGAGAGTTTATCAACTTCAAGAATTTTAATGTCATCTATTATAGTTGTAATTTCTCCACCAATATGCCACAATTTCATCTCCCCTTGAGTATATTATGGGCTCCTCCTAGATAGAAGATGAAGATTAGTATGCATATATATTAAATTTTCTGCCTGTTGAGGAGTGATATGATCTAGTTTCTCTTATTTGAATTGATAAAAGAATATGTACTCCAATTTCTTTCAGAACAAGAAGATGGAATATGATTGGGCCAATAGTTTAAAAGTCTAATTTTATTGTTGCGGGGAACTTACTCCAAAAATCGTCCACTAAAACTTTCTATCGATTTTACACATATAAGTTATGAAGTTATGATTAGCATCACTGAATCCAAACAAAATTGTTAACTCCAAATTAATCATTACTATTTTCTTATTATTTGAAAATTACCCTCTTTAGTTGTTCCTCTCATTTCATCTCCATATCTTGATGTGGAGCAATATCGTTTGGAGCTTTACTTAGCCAAAAATGGCTATATTACATAATAAAAAAATGGGTGATTTACATACATACCACGGAATTCTTATGCATTTATATATCTAACACTCAAACTTTAATTTTTGCATATGTATAACACCTCATTCTTCAATATCACATCAAAAATATCATCATCATTCACTTTTTAAAAGTGAAATGTACATTTTTAAGCATAGGAAAGTATTAAATAAGTAAATATCTAATTTTTAGTGTTAGATATATAAATGCATAAAAATTGTGTGGTTTGTACGTAAATCTTCCTAAAAAAATACATATAATAAGTGACATTACTAATTAAAATATAAAGTTAAGAAAGAGTAAGCATAAAATCAAAATTTATCTTAGATTAAGAGAGTGAGCCAAAGAATGAAAAGAGTGTTGGTTTTATTCTATTCTTGCACAAGAATATTATGTACAACTTTGTTGATTATTCATTATCTCTCTTTCCCTCATGTCAATATTTCACATTTTCTATCATAAAATTCCACATAATACATAATGTAGCTAGAAGGTTTATTTGTAGTAGCCATTATTAACATGTCATAGGCTCTATAAAAGCAATAATGTACTTTATCTTATCTCACCACATATCATCCAAGATTTTTTCCTTCTGAAAATTTGTCTTATCTATATCATCTTCATGATACATGCTCTATTTATCATGAATTATTATAGTTTGTAGACTTTATTTTATTTTTTAAAAATTGCCTAAGCATGACAATCATTGATCTGAAGTAAATCTTTGCAATAGCCAATATTTTTAGCTTCACAATCTCATTGAGTAATTCATCATTAAGGTCTTTATAAAGTTAGCATTTCCAGTAATATCAACTATCCAGATACATTGTTCATAAATAATCTTATTTCCTTCTATATTCTTAGTACACAAATATTTTTTAATGCTAAATCTAACGTATGAACTACACAAGGAGTCCAAAAAATATGAGAGTATTGAGCTTTAATTATTACTCTGACAGCTCTACACACATGAGTATTATCAGTAATTATTTGAGCTACATTATATTGCACCTGCTTTTATAATTACTTTTTGATTTTATTGGCAATGTAGAATTTATTTTTTTATACTTCTTTATAGTTGATGACATTTATAAATATAGGCTTAGATTATGTACGCCCATGAAATTAATGAGGTGTCTTCTTTGTACTTCTTTTCAACTATCACTAAGTATTGTAACTTCCTCTTCATTCTAAGTCTCTTTTATGAGCTCAAGCATGCTTTCAACATTTGCTCTCTTTTTGAACTAAAGTTGTTTTTTAATAGATTATAACCAAGAGGAATATATCTAGTGAAGATATTGTTAGTTATATATAAGAAAGCACTAAAAAAATATTGATTTATTGTAAATGGAATGGAGGAACTACTAAATAAAACATTCAAGCAATTTTTCTATGCAATTGATCTCTTGCTTACAATATTTAAAATTGTGTTTATGGGTATTGAGACAAATTTTATTCGTGATGCGATTTGAGGCGTAATCCTCACAATCAAAAAATTGTGTAAAATTGAAAAAATCAAATAAATTCATAAAAGTCAAATATTAACATCTTAATATGATAATATTAAATCACGAAGTAATTAATATCATAAAAGCATAAGTTTAACACATAACTCTAAATAACATAGTTTGTAATAATATTCTTCTTAAGTTGCTCCCAACAAAGATCATAATAAAGCAGTAATACAAATATTTATAAATTTAAAAATCTCTATCATTCTTATCACTAAATGGATTTTTATTTGAATCATTATCGTAATAAATCACCTTCTCGTCTATCTTATCCTCGATAGTATTAATGCTCTATCATTATTCTTTTTTATCTTCAACTTTTATCATCTTTCTCTTCTCTAATGAAGAAAAATCAATGACAATTGTAATTGTGTTTTAAAATAAAAATTGTTGAAAGCTACAACTACAACCGTCACTACCTTTTCTTTCAAATTTTTATTGCGATGTATTTGACCCACTAGTGTTGGCCTTTCTTTTGTCCACATCAAAGCAGCCAACATTGAGTTGTTCTTCTTGCAAATCAGTTGGACTATCTTCATAGGCATCAACTAGCCATTCATCATTAGATGGCACATCATTTCATACTAAGAGATCTTCTTCAAATACATATCTTTTAATTTCTTGGTATACATAATGTATACCAAAGAGTTTATCCTCATTATTGTCAGTTTATTTTTTCTTTTAGCACGCACTTGATTATATATACTCCAATTTTATTCACAGTCAAATGATGTACAACTAACCCCAAGCACTCTCACAGTGAATCGCTATAAATCTGAAGTAGCATTACTAAATTAAATCCATTATTCAACTATTATTCAGAAGAAATAATGTTAAGAATTAGGCAATAGGTAATAACAATGAAATTTTATCAAGTTTAAAACTCCAACCAAAGAAATTATAAAAATTACCTAGAAACTATTTTGTAATAATATCTTTAGCTTGTTGCAATCCAAATAAACTTTTTTTATTTCTAAAAGCAACAAGCTATAAATTTGCTCTTGCCCTCTCAATTGCATTCTCTATCAACATATCTATGTAGTGATATAAAGTAAATTTAATCTTAGGGTCGGTTGACTTAATGTAAGCATACTGAAATTCAAAGTTTAAATGATATCTAATGATATGTAATTGACAATGAAGTTGGAGCTCCTACTTTTTCTCAATGATTTCTCAAATTTTCTTCTAATTTGATTCATTTTCTCTCAAATTTTGAGCAATCATTCCTTAGCCTTATTCATAGCATTATAAATGAAGCCCATGGTTGGCTTTTTCACTACATCTTCCAGCCTAAGGACTTGGACTAAAGCTTGGTTGTCATGATATCATAACACACTCAACTAGGACCTTTCATTCATACAATTTTTTTTATTTCTTTTTCTTCAAACTTATTGGCCTAAGCACAATTCAACCCTTTGTGGAGGTATACATTGCCTCCAAAGATTTCCTTGCATCCAAAATGCTCTGCAAAGTCAAATCGGTTGTGACAAATATAATGATAGCAGGCTATATGAGCTCATTTTTTGTGCATTTTCTCATCAATGCATGCACCTAAATATGATTGTAGTTAAATTTACTAATTTTCTTTGCCTTTATCAAAACATCTTATGCTTGGGGGTGTGCATTCGGTCAGTTAGATCGGTTTGATAGACTTTTTGTTTATACCGAATATCCTAAAATAATTGAATCATATAAACAATATAAAAAATCGAATTAACCAAACCAAACTATAATTTGGTTTATTTGTTTTGATTTTTTGGTTAAGCTAAATAATATAAAAAATAAGGCTTCTCATTATTTTTAAGAACTGATTAATTGAAAAGCAATCTAATAAATTTGATATATTAAAAATTTCTTAGACATAAAAATCTATCATTTTTTATTTAATTTTTAACTATTTTGGTTTATTTGATTTAACTGATCTTTTTTTAACCAAAAAAAAAATAGTTTAATATTTATAACCTAAAAGCGAACCGTGAGTATACAAATCGAATCAAACCGACCAAATAACGTCGATTCGATTCGATTTTTCAGTTCAAATCAATTAGTGTACATTAACTTATTTAGTTTTCTTGAAAATGTTATTTATTGACTTGATACTTCTTTGATACCTACTTTAGACACATTACATGAAATCTCAAATATTTTATTAAAATTAAATAGCTTAAGTGACTGTACATTGATAAGTCTCTTCTTTGATTTCAATAAAAGTAAGATCAACATATTTAATTCATGTGAATTTTTTATGCAGATTACTTGTAATTGAAGCCATAACATTCCTAATAAATCCTCGAAAGTCTATGAAAATTAACTCAGCTATTAAATGTTTGAATTTTATGAATATTGGTAGGTTTTGACCAATGGTTAATCATTTTAACTTCATCAAAATCATCAGCTAATCCATCCCCAAACTTAAGAAAACGTAAGATCACAATTGGATTCTCAAAATAGTATTTTTTTGTTCATATTGGAATATGATTTTTTAGCTTGTAGAAGAGATGCACCAAATGATTATCCCATGTCTTACTATAAATTAAAATATCCTTGAATAAAGAACAAGAAATGTTTTGATGAAGGTCACTAGACATGATTCATTATTATCATGAAAGTAATAGGTACATTAATTAAGCCAAATGACCTACTAATCATTCATATAATTCATCTTTGATTTTAAGGTCGGTTTTCGTTTATCATTTTCTCTCATTCTACTTTTATGATAGTTTTGAATCAAATTTAGACAATATTATAGCGAAATTCATTCTAATTAGCATTCATCTAAATGAGCTATGAAAATTCTATCTTTAATGGAGATTTTATTGATGACTATTTTTCGCGCAGATGTCTCATCTTTCTTAAGGGTAAGTAGAGCAATCACAACATAAAGTTCATGCTTTCTCTTATATATTAATTCTTAACCAATTTATCAACTTGTCTTTTAAGTTCAATATATTATGTTGGATTCATTCTAGATACAAATTTAGCAATAATTATCTTGGAATTAAATGTAAACAATGAGCATTGAATCAATAGTCACCTATCAGTTAATGCAACTAATTTTTTAAATGCAAACAAATAATACTTGAATTAAAAACCAAATGATAATTAAGTGATAGAAGCTATTTAAAAATCTAATGAGGGATATTATAAACATATAAAGCCAATGAGTAATTCAATTAAATTTCCACAAATTAAATTTCCATCATATCATTTTGTTTCAAAATCATTATCAATTAGGGGCCGTTTGAGAGCACTTTTATTTTTTCGTTATTGTTCCTTATCATTCTTTTGTTTTATTTATATTTTGTTTCAAAGCAAAATATGTTTGCTGGTAACGATGTTTTGAATATTTTTAAAAATAAAACGTACAAACTCTTAAAAAACACATTAAACAAATATATTTTGAAAAACAGTATAAAAACAAAAGCAAAAAATACAAAATAAAATTGATTTCAAACAGCCAGTAAATCATCATTGAATAAGAAGATGAAACAAAATATGGAGTGAAAATACCAAAAGAAGAAAAATCAGATCTCACATTGATATAAAGAGCCACTTCTCCTATAATCACTTAATGTAGTTTAAAAGAAAGGACAAAAGATGTCATATTACTTGTATCATAATAATTATATATACACTCCCCATCCTTTGAACTAATATACATATTCAGCACATTATTCAACTTATTTTTAATTTTAATTTCAATTTCAATCTTATCCAACCAACCTTTCAATTCAAAAATTCCCACAGCCACATCAATCGCTTGTGAAACCTAAAAGCTTCATAGCCTGTTTTGCTTTTGTTTTATCTATTAGGAAACAAAAATGTTTTTGGCATTCTTCTTTCTGCCTTAATGCAGCTACTACTGAAAACAGGTTGTGCTGAAGCATATTGGAAGGTGGGAGAAGAAAAGAAGAATGGAGGAATGAGAAAACTTGGGTCTTTAGAGCCTCTTCAGGGGAGGCCTTCACTGTTCCAGTTGAGATCAGCAGGTGCGATTTGCTCTCCTGTGGTCATCTCTCTTCTTGTTTTCTTACTGTGGATAGTTATTTTTATTCATGTGCTTACAAGTGCTGGAAGAATTGAGAGGAAATAAAATTTTATTGAACTATATGTCTCTATATATATTTAAGGCATCTTCTATGCTAAAGGATTAACTTGATTATCCT
Source organism: Cymbidium sinense (assembly GCA_021442155.1). Lineage (NCBI taxonomy): Eukaryota > Viridiplantae > Streptophyta > Magnoliopsida > Asparagales > Orchidaceae > Cymbidium > Cymbidium sinense. The sequence continues at coordinate 108,497,441 of CM038220.1, forward strand.
TTCTGTTACCATCATAAAGAAATATTATTTAAAATTAGGAGGATTTACATACATATCACACAATTCTTATGTATTTACATATTTAACACCTAAATTTTAATTTTTACATATATATAATATCCTAATCTTTAATATCACATCAAAAATATTAGAAATTTACATACATAATATGTATTAACATAAATTAGATATTTTACATACTTTTTTCCTTAAAAGATACATTTCACTTTTAAAAGTGAATAAAGTGATATTTTGATGTAAGATTAGAGATATGAAATACAGATAAGGTGTATGAAATCTAAAATATTATCATCATTTATTTTTTAGAAGTGAAATGTATCTTTTTTAAGTATAGAAAAGTGTTAGATAAGTAAATATTTAATTTTACGTGTTTGATATGTAAATATATAAGATTGTGTGGGATGTATGTAAATCTCTTTTAAAATTATTATAGCTTTTATTGTTCCATTGAGAAATATGATATAAAATTAGATTAATTTAAATTTAAAGGATGCCTTATAAGTAGCTGTACCTGCCTACTGAGCCCGTTAAAACTAAGGCAATGTCATCTTTGAGAATAAATGCCTTAAAAGAAGGATTACATACATACCACATGATTTTTATATATTCATATATTTAACTCTTTAATTTTAATATTTGTGTACATAATATTATAAATCTTTAATATTATATCAAAACTATTATTATTAGTTAGAAAAAAATATTATATTTGTAAATATTAAATTTTAAGTATTTGATGTGTAAATGTATCAAATTTGTGTAGTATATATGTAAATATTTTATATTAGCAACATTAAAATAGGTAAACCACCTTATTGTTAGTCATTTGAACTAGCATGAGATGGTATTTAAAAAAATGTATTTGTTGCTTAGATTATCTCTTAAATGTAAATTTACAAAATCCCTTTGAAAAACTTGTGACTAAGTTCATACTCTTTAGATTTCGGGTTGACTCGATCAAAATGAGCTAATTTTTTTTTTTTTATTATTTTTCAAGTTATTGATTAAATAGCTTCATTTGAGCTCATAGCTCGATTTTGAAATTGAATCCATCGAGCCACGATCCGATTTCGAGTCATAAGTTAACCCTATGAGCCATAATTTGGAGCTGTGTTTGGATCAACTTGAAATCGAATCATTCACAACCTTAAATATACGTGCATTCTTACATAAGATATCGGACGTCCTTGTTTAGGTCGATCCAAGTGATAAGATGATTTCATACACATTTTGTTTAGTAGAGTGTCGCATTCATCATGCGATGTTAGGCTACATATTTATATCATATATTATATCAAATTAATTTGAATTTAAATCAGCCTAATTTTGGCAGACTAAATTAATTTTGATTTCAAATTGAATAAATTGAGCCATTAAAGAGTAAGTTTTGAATTAGTTATAATTAAGTGATGTAAATATTATTAATTTTACATGGATGCATAATATAAGAGGCAAAGGATTAGCTACCTTTTTCATTGATTTTTCTTCATTTAGAAGTTGGCTCTAAGAATGGAGATGCATAGTAATGGTTGAAAAGATGGAAGAAGAGACATTAGTGGCTCTATGAATAGCTATGTAGGCTAAAAAAGCTTGAGAAGATGGAAAGGGAGAGATGGATTAGACAACTTAATTTGGAAAATGGGATATTTTTATTGTCAATTTAATGAAATTTATTATTTTATTATAGTATTAGACTAAACCTATTGCATTTGTTATCTTATAGACCCATTAAGTTGGAAGATTCAATATTCCTTTTTTTTTTGTTCATTATTAATTTATTTTTAGTAAAAATAAAATTACATACAATTTTACAAAATTCTTAAATGACAATCAAAGACACATTTGATTGCTTAAGATTAAGATATATATTCTAAGTGATTAATTTTGCTAAAAATGGATTATTTTATATGTAACATTTAAACTTTCATATTTATATAAATATCATTTGAATTTTTAATATTACATTAAATATAATATCATCATTAATTTTCTATGGTGAAATGTATTTTTCATACATAAGAAAATTGTTATATTTATAAATATAAAAAATTAGGTATTAGATATGTAAATGCATGAGAATTGTGTATTATGTTTGTATGTTTTCTTAAATTATAAATTGCTCCATTTTTTATGTAAATGCATGAGAATTGTGATAGAGCTTCTCTGGAAGAAGCTGCAGTGTGTATTATAAATTTTTTATTTTAAAAATATTAAATTATAATTTTCTGACAATTACTATTATCTAAAAGATCAGTTGAAAATTTAGTACACCGTAGCCCCAAATATTGCTTAAGTTGTATGAGAATTTAAATGCACTAAAATGTGAATTATCTCATTAGGTTAAATAGCCCATAAGATCAAACTTTATTTAATTTTAAATTTCATTGTAATTTCTTTTATCAAGTGAAATCATAAAAATAAAAAATAAAAACAAAATGGCTCATGTATAAATTAGTTAAAGAGAGAATATTTTGTGAACAAAATAATAAGAGATGGGATTATTAATAAATTTATATATTTTGAATATGTTAGTACTAATTAATCTTATTGTTAAGTGTCTTGAAAGTTATTGCTAAAATCATAATAAATCAACTTTTAGGAATTTATTCTTGTTGAAAATGTGGAGAGATTGAGATATATTGCTATTCATAGAAATAAAAAAATTTAAAAAAAAACTTTTTGGGGGCATTTACATACATAGCAAACAATTTCTATATATTTAGATGTCTAATAAATAAATTTTGATATTTATATATATAACACCTAATTTTTCAATATTATATCAAAAATAATACTTTTATTAATTTTTAAAATTAAAATTTACCTTTTTCTAATATAGAAAAGATGTTATATTTATAAATATCAAATTTTAGGTGTTACATATGTAAATGTATAAAAATTATGTGCTAAATTTTTCTTTAAAATTTTAATCTTATATCATTTGTTGAGAGCTTAAGCTTTAGAGATCGTTAGTTTAAAGTTTCTTTTTCATGAAAAAAAATTCTGATTCCAAAAGCTGCTGATTCCTAAATATTTTCTTTCTATTTTCTGATCATCTCCTCTTTATGACACATTTAATTAAAAAAATACTACTTAAAAGATTATTTATTCAAATTATATAGTTTATTATTTGTTAATAAAAATAAAAATCATCATATTTAAAAAAAAATCTACAAATAAGTGGTCCAAAGCCAACTTGTTTTCATATGAACGGGAGAGACTGCGATTATGAAATTATTTCAATTTTATAAAGGTTAAAATATATATAATGAGTAATTAATTAATAGAAATTTTAAATTTTAAATTTTTAATAACTTTATATTTATATTTACTTTTTTTAGAATATTTTAAATAAATTTTAACAAAATAAATTTTAAATAATTTTTTCTTAATTACACTCTAGGCATCGATAATAAAAATATCGCCTGAAATATGATCTTTTTCACCTCATATTATCAAATTAATTAAAATTTAAATTATATGAATTTCTATTTTTATTTATTTATTTTTTTTTTTTTGAAAACACTATGAAATAAAGCTTTCAACTTAATCATGAATTTAAGCAGAATTCCCTGTAACTGAAGTTGTGGAATTAAAGCTTAATTAAGCAGAGCTCGCTCTCTTCTAAAAGTAATTAACCTCTTAATTAAGAGTTAATCCTCCGCCACTTGCTTCCAGCTCAAGTGAAAGAGACGTAAACCAGAAAACAATGCAAATCGAAGTCATCCAAAGCTCACTAACTCCCACCACAGATCAGCAGCCCACTGAAAGGGACCTCTTAACCACAAATTATTAATTATCTTTTTTCCTTAATGACAGTAATTAATCATTACACTTCATCATATCTTCCCCCTTAATTATTCCACCATTCCCTCTAATTACCAAACATGCCCCATAACACCAAATCTGAAACCAAAAAACAGAGATCGAAGAGACGGCGATCGCCGCCGGCGAGATCAGAGAATGGATCTCACACGTCGACGCTGCAGGTCGACATCTGCTGGAACCGGATAACAGGCCCACTCGCATGATTGTCGAAGGTGAGAAAAGCGGGACAGTCAACGAAGATGTGGTAGTGATCGGAGGTCCAGCTACCTACCTTCCACCGGAGCCGGCCGTCGATCTTGACGTAGAGGAAGAGGAATCCGTTGGCCTCATCCTGGGTGAGGGAGTTGCAGAGATAAGGGGCGATGGGGACGAAGGAGCCGGAGAGGTAAGGAGACCAGACGTCGATGTCCTTATGGCCTTGGTAGAGGCTGGGGATGCTGTACGCCGGAGTGATCTGCTGGTTCTTGTAGGCGGCGTAGACGTCCAGACGGTCGTAGTAGATGCCGATGCCATCGTTGGGGTTTCGGGAGGAGATGGTGATTTGGATGGTGGAGGAGAGGAGATTCGGAGCGGAGAGGTTGAAGCCGAGAACCCGAGCGTCTTGTAAGTAGAATCGCGGTTTGGTTGGGCGGAGGACGAGCCAGACGATCAGGATTGCGAGGAGGATGAGGATTATGAAGAGGGTAATGCAGAAGATGGCTGCCCGGATTCTGCGGCGGCGCTTGCAGTATCCGTGGTCGCCGCACTCCTTCATCGTCGTCGTAAGCAGACGCCGACGTCGTGCTGGTGAGGAGTTGGGGTGAATTTGCTTGTTGGTTTGGAGGAGGGAAAGCGAAAGAAGGAATGAATTGGAGATTGGGGATTGAGCTTAGCAGAGGACGAAAGAGGAGTGGACAATTAAGAGAAAGTAGGAGGAAGGTCGGTATGGACTGTGTAGTAGAAGTTTGAGCCATTAAAGTAATATCGTCCGTTATGCTCCTTCGCGCGTTGGGGTAGGGGAACACTGCACCGAGAACCTACAAGGAATTTAAGGATTTTTATTATTATTTTATATTAAAATTTTGTTCCTTTTGAATACTTTTTTTATTAATAATAAACATATAAATATGCACATTGTAATGTTAAAATAAATAATGTTGTATTTTTATAAAATCATAAAATTTATATCCAATTATTAAGTAATGGCTTGGATTGAATGCCAATAATAATTTTTTTAACAATGAAAAATAAAAATAATACTTATTATAAAAGAAGTAATGTACTCTTAATTTAGATGAATATTTTATTTAAAAAGTCATTTTAATAATCATTAAATTGCTATGATTTGATAACTATTATTTCATCTCTAAAGTTTATATTGGTCGATGGAGGCTATGAAGCATGAAGATAATATTGATTGTTAAAATTATTCGACTTTAAAATTTCTATTTAACGAAAATTTTCTTTGGATGTGTGAAAGAAGATCTATTTATATATTTCTAAATTAGTAGTTTTCATATTTTTATTGAAATCAGGATATTATATTGAATAGTATGAATTAATTCATCTATTTCTTTCAAATTTTTAAAATATTAGCATTTTAATGATCTTAAAATTTAATTATCTTGAACTCATTAGATTCTTCGAACGTAAACTGCAAAATTTAAGGGACATATTAGCCTCTAATAGCATGAAAAAAATTTCTAATTATTTTTAAAAAATTTGATTTATGCTTAATGGAATCATGATCAAATTTTTTTTATATATTATTAGATTCAACTCACTAAATCATATCATCATATCATAAATTGATTAAAAATTGAACTCAAATGAATCAAATGATAAATTTTTTGATAGATCTAAACATTTAGATACTTAAAAGTTTACAATTTGTATTAAAGTTCTTATATAAGTAGATAATTTTTTTTTTTGAAGTAGCATTACTCCTTAAGCAATACTTAAATAGTTTGATTTATTTTAATTAACCTAAATATTGACATAGTTAACGTAGTCATATACAACTGACTTCAATTTTTTATATAGCCCCCAATTAATTTTTACCAAGTATTTATATTTGCTTTGATGATATTTTTATAAGTGTTTTATGCTCATCTTAAATAGCTTTTTAAGATATGTTTGGTGATTAAAAAAATGTTGTAATAAATAGATTGTAATGTATAATTATTTCTTAACTAAAATCGAATAATTTAATACATTTATTAATATATAATAGAAAAAAATCGTTCGATATTCTTATTTAAAATAAAAATTATATTATATTATATTATTAATTATTATTATTTATTACTATTATTATTTTTATTATTATTATTTATTACTATTATTATTTCTTTTATTACTATTATTTATTACTATTATTATTATTTTATTCTTATTTTTATTTTATTATTAAATTTATTACTATTATTATTATTATTATTATTATTATTATTATTATTATTATTATTATATATATATACAACACATTACTATTATTATTATTATTATTATTATTATTATTATTATTATTATTTATTATTATTATTATTATTATTATTATTATTATTATTATTATTATTATTATTATTATTATTATTATTATTATATATACATACATAGTTAAATCGTAAAGATATATTGCTAAAACTTTGAATTTTTTCAATCCCCCATATTAAAAAAAACTTTACCAAGTATTTATAGATTGATGAAAATAACAGTATTTCTGCTCATATATAAACTTTTAATAAAACTGTTTTTTCTCTGTTTACAATTATTTGTAGTTTTTAAAAAATGATTGTAGAAAACTATTTTATGTATTATAAATATTTTTCTTTAAAAATTCAAAAGAAAAAAAATTTTTCGAAACCATCACATAACATCGATTCTCAAAATAACTTTTTTAATATAAATTTTTTAAAAAATAATCAAAAAGTTAATAATCAAATAAAACTATTTTATTTTTGACTGTTTTCTTAAAAATCAAAATAATAAAAAAAAAACTATCACAAAACACTTTGATTATAATTTTGCTGACTTCTCGGTCACACGGACATGTAAAATAGCGAAGTATATAATCTTTCTGTAATGCTAATAAAATATTCAAGGAATTAATATTGTTGCAAGATGGCAATTAAAAGGGCAACCATAAAACAGTAATTTAATTGCTTAACTTTAATGACAGTAAAGAAAAGCATCGGTACTCGGTCAACGTACTAATTAATGCATTGGATCTCATAATTTTAAAAGATATTTTTTTTAATGTTATTGAATTTATTCGGCACTAAATATAATATAATATTTATTTATATGTTAATTTAATTTCAAAATAAACTCAATTTGTTGATATTTTAACCTCTTTTTTATTTTAAATTTTAAAGATTGCTTGGTGACCATCAGTATCACATGATTTATTTTGGTGTCGGTGAAGCATAGAAGAAAAAAAAAAAAAAAAAAAGAAAAAAGAGTTAATATTTGGAGTCAACGTCTTGGTTATATTGCAAATTTAATTAATGTGCACATTCAATTTATTTTATAAGGGGGCCTTCAGCCTTCATAACGAGCCTTTTATTCAGCTAAATAATTATGATTCTGATAAATTTTATATTATAAAATTATTTGAATTTAAATTTTTGTAAGCAACTAAAAAATTATTAATAGAAAGAAATATCAAAATATATAAATACAAAAATATTATAATTGTCAAAAAAAAAATAATGATGCAACTGTTATAGAATAAATTATTATTTAAAAAAAATATCTTTAATGATAATAATTTTATAATAATTGTTATTATATTAGTTATAATTAAAATTAACATAATTTCATATTCTTTAAATGTGTTAGAAAAATATTTTAAATCCATTTTATAAGAGTAAGATCAAAATATTATATTCAAAATTTTAAAAAAATTTATTCTTTCACTTTTCTGAATAAAGTTGACCGTCAATCCTATTTAAAGTCATACTCTTCTAGTAAAAAAAAAAATAGATCTTAAGAATTAATTATTTTTATAATCTTGATTATGAAATAACTCTCACTAAAACATAGACGTGATCAGATAAGATAAGAGCTTTATTTAGATAAAATATTAGTTAGATAAGATTGATCAAACAAGGTGGGGCCCTGCTGTTGTCTCCATTTTTGGATCATGCTTTCAATTTAATTTTGTTAATATAATGAAGGTTTTTTAAGTATAATGATGAGAACTCATAAAATTTAATAACAACATGAAGTATTAATATTTTCATAGTATAGTTATAAATTTATATATTGAGAATGGCATATATATTTAGGGTTAATATAAAAGAAAAATTACTACGTGCGAAATTTTGCTGTAGTTTTTTACATCCCACTCAAATAACATAATAATGTCTGGTGTGAAGTGCACTGTGTTCAGCTAATATTAATTAATACATAATAATTTAATGATAATATATAATAATTATATATTAATTGAGTGTCAAATAACATTATATTATTTGAGTCCAAATATAAAACTACATCGAGATTTCACAAGTAAAAATCTCTCAATATAGAATGATGATATCGTTAATTTTTTAATTAATTTATGTATGAATATTGATATAACACTTAAAATATTATTGGTCGAAGCACGAATCTTGATGTTAAAAGTAAGTGATCCGTTGAAACCGGTCAGATGGCTCTTAAAATATCAAAAACCAAATATCTTAAATCCCTAAATGCTCTCAAATATGAAGTGTTTATAATCAATCGAGCCTCGACGCCATTCCAACAAGCCAAAGATCTTACAATTCCGACTTCATTTGAGCATTCAAATGCACAAAATACCTTGTATGATCAAGGGGATCATTTTGAGCCGTCCGATAAAGTGGAGTGGTACGGGTTTTGCATGTATTTATAGAGACGCCACTCCTCCACCTATAAATACTCTCATTCCTCATATGAGGGAGGCAAGTGAAGGAGAGAAGCAGAGAGAGAGAGAGAGCTCTAAAATCACAATCGTGCTTATTCGACGATCGTCAACCATCATGGCCGGCCGCCATCCCGGCTGAGCCCCATTGCCAATTGTTGCCATTATCATCACCGACCACTATCGTGGTATCACATCATCGCCGCCATTGCCAACTCTATCAATATCATCGTTAATGCCATCGCCAACATTCGTATTACACAAGAATCGTTGTCCATTTCATATACAATTGTAATCGTGATCGGGAAGATCTTGTACTCAAACATACATAAGGAAGCTTTTCGCAAGCCGCGGTTTTTCCTCTTTTGAGATTTTCAACGTAAAATTCGAGTTTTTCTTGTTGCTCTTTAAATACCAGTATGTGTGCTGGACTCAAAGAAGCTAAGGCATAAACTTTACTCTACCAATCGGTTTTCTAGCACGTCATGCCACCGTGAGTAAGAACCCTCAATCACAATTTCTGTGAACACTCGCATTATGGCCAATAGGCACAATACTCGTCACAACGGAGCCTCCCGCTCCAACTCCCGTCACTCTCAAAATCAATCTTTGAACCGAGGATGCCTCACTCCCCCCTAATAGACGTGACCCTGTCGGTGAAGACGTAATAGGGATCTCTTTAGAAGATGGTATGCGCCGAATGGAAGAATCTCAAAATGAAATGATCCGACTTTGAGAACACACTACTACTGTGGAAAACACATCTCCCCAAGATCGATCGCTGGGAGGTCAAAATGCTAATCTCTGACGGTTCCTCTTGAGACCGTGATCTGAACTTCGACACCGCTTACTCATCCATCACGCAGCCAACCACCGCTAATCCACCACTATTATGGTACACATTCTCGTCTGTTGACCCCACTCATCCGTTATCTGTAATTATGACGCTTAATGCAGACAATTTCACCTCCAAGATAAAATCATCTTCCCTCACGGCGAGGAATCTCACCTTACCAGCTATTCTTCAACATCCTATTCTGTTGGTTTCAAGCTTCAACATTGATTCATACAATGGGGAATCACCACATGAACACATCGACCATTGACTATCATGCATATCCAACGAGCTCCTAACACACCGCTTTTGTCTTTCCATTACCCTCAGAGCTCGACTTGGTTCTACTCTCTTGGGAATCCATCCATACCTTTGACAAACTCGCCAAGATTTTTGTAGAGCATTGCAAACCGGAGGATCATTAAAGATTCCTCCCATCTCAGATTCATCAAAACAAAGAGAATCACTGGAATACTTAAGTTCCACCAAAGGTAACTGAACTATTAAGAGGAGTTTTCCTTGAGGACTCCGCCGCCTTTTACTGCCACTAATGAGACACACGCCTCATATGCCTTGGTTCATTCATGTGGAAGCACAAATCTCTGCGATGAGGCTATATTAATGCCCATCACAAATAATTTGAGCAATCTGAAAACGTAAAAGCACTGGAACGCGACCAAATCAAAAGAAGTAACAAAGGCCGTGATCTCCTCCACCCCATATCAACGATAAAACCACCAAAAGGAATACACGCCATCAACACATCTCGTGTTAACCTCCTAATGGCTATTCGAGATGAAGAAAATATCAAGTGGTCGCATCCACTGAAACCAAATTCAAGAAATCAAGAGCAATATTGTCACTTCCATCGAAGTCGTGGACATACTACTAAGGCATGTAAATAACTCAAAGAAGAAATTGAGAGGCTCATTCAGCAAGGATATCTACGTCGATTTGTAAAGAATCAATCGACTCAAACAAACATACCTCCAACCGGGGCAACCGTGACAATCATCACGTAAAACAACAAAATAATCATCAAACAGTTGGAAAAATTGAAATAATTGCAGGAGGACCAATACTATCTAATCAAATTCTCATTACCATCTCTGAAGAGCCAAAGTTAAAGAAGTCTCGTACCGATCATTCCATCACTTTTAATGACTCAGACTTAGAAGGAGTCCATGTTCCTCATCAAGATCCACTTCAGTAGGGATCGGTGACCCATGCTATAATGTTAAGAGAATTTTGATTGACAATGGTAGTTCGTTGATGTCTTATTTTACTCCACATTTCTTAGATCATGGTTAGGAAAAGCTCCAACCCGCAGACCATTATACGGGTTTGATAATCGCCTGTGAGAGGACAATCACCCTTCTTGTCCTTGGTAAATTTCCTCGACAAGTGACTCATTTAATCCAATTCATGGTGGTCAAGTCAGATTCGGCATATAACGCCATCTTTGGAAGGCCCCTCCAATCAATTTTCGGTGCAATCACTTTAGTATCTCATCTTAAGATGAAGTTTCCAACCCCCGTTGAGTTGGGGTGGTCTGGAAATCAACAGATAGCGCAATCATGTTACCTCAGACAAGCTCAACCACACCCTTATGTGACCTTCAACATCGAAGATTTTAATTTTCGAGATGAAGAAGTATCCCAGAAAGCTTCGCCTGTAGAAAACTTGCTCTCTGTTGTATTATCAGATGACCAACCACCACAAGCAAGTGGGATCCATGCTCTAAGAACAAAGGAAAAATACATAGACTTCTTACGTAAATCAAGACATTCGCCTGAGTCCCATGGATATGCCGGGTCGACCCCAATGTGATCATGCACTCCTCAAGATTGATCCAACATTCAAATTGTCATCCGGAAGAAGTTTTGCACTGACGCTTCCGTGCTATTTAACAAGAAGTTAATAAGTTCTAGAAGCGGATTCATACGGTACATTACCCTACATGTTGTTGTCATGGTTAAGAAAATAAATGGAACATGGAGAATGTGTATTGATTACACCTTAACAAGGCTTGCAAAGATAGTTTTCTCTTCCTCGAATTGATCAATTGGTTGATGCTACATATGGACATCAAATGCTTTTTTGGATGCTTACTCAGTTACAATCAAATAAAATGGACCCAACGGATGAAGAAGCTACAATGTTTCAAACATATAAAGGTTTATCGCTACCAAGTCATGCCAGGTTAAAAAATCGGTGCTACTTATCAACGACTTATGAATAAGATTTTAAAGACCTATTAGCCGCACAATGGAGGTATATGTGGATGACATGTTAGTGAAAATTTGAAGAATCACAACATATTATCGACTTAGAAATATGTTTTAACCTTCTTCGACGTTATAACATGCGACTCAACCCGACCAAATGTGCTTTTGGGTTACGTTGGGAAAATTTCTTGATTTATGGTAACCCACCGTAGGGATAAAGCCAACCCCGAGAAAATCAAAGCTCTCAAAATATGACTCCTCAAGAATATTAAGGAAGTTCAACGCTTTGAATGGACTAATTGCGTTATCCCGCTCAGCTGCTCGGGATAGATACTTGTCATTCTTTAAAATATTAAAGGGAGCTAAAAAATAATAATAATCAGAATGGCTGAGCAACTAAAGGAGTATCTAGCATCTCCACCCTTACTATCCAAGCCTATCCAAGGTGAGATGCTATACTTATATCTCGCAGTCTCTTCCCACGCGATAAGCTCAGTTTTAGTGTGAGAAAAAAATGGGATACAACAACTAATTTACTATGTCAGCAAAATTCTTTCTGATATAAAAAGTCGTTATCCGCTTATAGATAAAATGGCTCTGGCTTTAGTTTTCTCAGTGGCAAAATTACGTCCATACTTCTAAGCTCATACTATTACACTCACTCATTTACCATTAAGACCATCCTAAAACCGAAGCATCCGGGAGGTTAATCAAGTAGTCAGAGAATTGGGAGAGTTTGATATAAATTTTCTACTCCCCGCTATAAAGTCTCAAGTACTGCACTTTATAGTGGAATGCACCCCCAACTCCGAGGAGCTATCGCTACATGCCTTTCGCCCCTCAATGGACCCTCTATATTGATGGATCGTGTGGTGCGGAATCTTACTTATTTCCCGAATATCCTAGAGTATGGACTTGCACTAAAATTATGTAACAATAATATGGTCAATGAGGCTCTTATAGAGGGTTGAGACCGCCATTGACCGTGAAGCTCAAGACTTAGTGATACACACTGACTCTCAACTTATCGCCTCCCAAGTTGAGAGAAACTTTAATGCTCATAATCCCCATCTAGCGCAATACCTCCACTTGGTGAAGTCTCTTCCCATTTCAAGACACATCAAATCATTCACATACTACGAGAGAAGAATACTGAGGACGCCTTGCTAAGCTTGCTTCATCCGCTATGGGATCTGCTTAAGAGAAGACATGTTGAAGAAATACATTTTCGTATCCAAGTCATGGGGTAATTCAAGCAATTGATGAGATAAAGGAACATTCGTGGATGGACCCCATCCTATCTTTTCTACAAGAAGGAACTCTTCAAGACCCAACTTTTGTCTCAAGACAAGCTTCAAACTTTACTATTATCGAGGTGAACTATACAAACGAAGCTTTCGACCGCACTCTCAAATGTCTCTCACCTTGAGACCACACGATTAAGAGAGGTCCACTGTGGATATGTGGAGAACACTTAGAGGAAGGCACTAGCCCTTAAAATTATAAGGCGGTTCTATTGGCCTACAATGAAACAAGACCTTGAGTTCACAAAAATGTGCAAGTTGTCGTTGCACTCTAACATCCCTCACATGCATACGAGCTCTCATCCATTCAAAGCTGGCCTTTTGCTCAATGGGGATTGATATCATGGGACCTTTTCCGATAGCATCGGCAACGAAAGTTTATCATTTTTAGCCGTCGACTACTTCACTAAATGGGTGGAAGCCAACCACTCGCTAAAATTACGAGGCAAATGCTAAACAATTTGTTTGGAAAAATATAGTATGTCGATTCGCCTTCGCAAAGATCACCGACAACTAAACATAATTTATCGGAAAAGTCTTTACGCCCTTTTGCAAAGATCTTCACATTCATACGTCAGAAGCACATCCTCAAACTAACGCATAAAGCTACCAACAGACTATACTCAAAGGACTCAAAACACGCCTTGAGAAGGTGGGTTGATGAGCTTTCTAATGTTCTTTGGCTTACCGCGACTATATCGCACCTCGACAGAGACATTGTATAACTTGTGTTTTATCCAGCTCATACCAAGAGTTCAATTATTCCAAGTCATGGGTAATGAAGAAAAACTCAGATCACCTGACCTACTCCCAAACTCGTGACATGGCCCTACTAACCGCTTATCACCAAAGGGTAGCTCATCACTTCAACAAGAGTAAAACCTCATCCCATATTTATTTGACTTGGTCCTATGAAGTCTCAAGCAGTAAAGGCCCTCAACGCAATAAACTCTCACCTCTTTGGGATGGCCCATATGTGGTTATAGCTATGGTGAAGCGAACTTTCAAGCTCAAGATTCGAGGGAAAAACTTTACCTGAACAGAACGAGAATCTCCAAAAATATCATCAGTAATTCCTACTGCATAATTATCGCAGCTTTTATTTTGTCTCGTTTATCATTTTCCCTTCGTGTAGCCAACCCTACTTAGTAGGATAAAGACTTGTTGTTATTGTTATTGTTGTTGCTGTTGTTGTTGTCATTTTCTCTTAAAACTCATATATGTGTTAAAATTGTCATGATTATATCATCAACTTATCGAGTAATGAATTTATAGCTTTCTTACAAACTTATTTTTCTTCATTTAATTCTCCCACTTGAGAAATATACAACCAACATTATATCTCAATCGAAGCATGATCAATCCCAAGGGGACTTCTTCCACAGTTAACGCCATCAACGAAGATAAACAACCTAGGATAGGTCAAAAGGTCCTTGGTGGACTCCTCACGACCTCTTCCATACAGGTTAACGTCATCGAGTAGAGACTCTGACAAACAACCTCAGATAGGTCAAAAATCCTGAGTGGATTCAATTCAACCTCATCCGCATAGGCCATCGAATAATATTCACCAATTACCTGAAAAACAAAATAAGAGCGCATCATCTAAAAAAAAATAAAAATAAAATAAAAACTAAAAATAATTTTGATAGCATTAACATGATGATATCAAGATTCTGATACACACTAATAACAATACATAAAAAATATATATAATAAAAATGCATCCTCAAGTGATGCTACATCATATCAGTTGGTGATATCAACGTCCTCATCGCCACTAGATACTCCCTTGGACTCACTCTCGCCTCATCTCTCACCATGAAGAGTCTTCGATACTTGGTCGGGAGAGATCCTCAATACTAGCTCCATTCTTGCGATGTACTAAGCGATTCCTTTAGAACCCTCGAATGAAGCCCTCCTCTAAACATTGGTGCTCCAAGTCCTTCACTTCAACATCAAGTATATGATTACGAGCTTCCTGAACATGGTCTTCGAGTGTGCCGAGATAAGCCAAGGAGTTCTTAAAGTCTTCCACCGCCTTCAAGGATATTTTATCGCTTCTGACATTGCATGCTCCTTCTCAGAAAGACGATCCTGTAATGCTTTCTTCTCGCTCGAGCTCTCTCTCACAAGTGCCTTAAGTCTTTTCTCTTCCCTCACCTCACCTCATCAAGTGACTCCACCTCCGACACCGAGAGAAAGAGAAGTCGACATGTTTTTAGCTCAGACCCACCGATCCTCCAAAGTCGCCACTTCTTTGGCTTTTAACACTCATCTTTCGCTCATACTGATATTTTATCTTCACAAATTCAATATTCCACTCATCTAAAGCGACACCCAAATGAGCCATCTGCCCTAATGTTTGAGTTACCTATAAAAAATAAATAAAATAAAATCATCACAAATATTACACAAAAGAAAAGAAGAAGAAAAGAATAAAGAATAAAAGACAACGTACCAATTCATCTGCTCGTTGAGGCCCAGTACATATGTGATTTAACACCTCTTCAGAAATGTGCGGCTTCGAGAAACGAACTCCCCATCATGAGTTAAATAAACTCTCGAGGTCAATTGCTAACATCTTCTTCACAGATATCTGACGAGTGACTTCGCATGTTCTTTTTTCTTTAGGGAAGAAATCATTTCCACCACCCCATGACTTTCTTCTTGAAAGAACCCTATTAATATGAGGCCTTTCATCACCTTACTTGACCTCTTTAGTGGAAAGAATGAGATCTCCCCGCCTCGGATAGAAAGGCCAACCTTGAACATTCTCCTATATCTTCAATCATGAGATTACAATGAATGGACAACTCATCTCATTTCCTCATCTGATCATTACAGACTCACGCCCTGAGCATCACATGTGAATAAGACATTGCATATGTGATGTTCAAAGTAACACACAATTCTCAAGAAGACAACCAAACCGATGATGACCACTAAAGCGAAATAAAAATTGTGACAAAGCTGCATATTTTGAAGATCTCAACGGGAGCTAAAGGGAATCAATCCAAAGATGAAGAATCATCTCGAAACAAAGGAAGTATCCCACGAGGTGAACAAGCTCGATCACCTCTTGGCAAGAATAGCCACCAACTCATTATGAAATGAAATTTCTTAACACCATCAAACTATGATGACAAGGGATGTATATCGTCTGCGCTATGGGTTATCCTCCCATCACCCTGAAAATACAATAATGAATAAATAAAGAGGGGATAAATGATAAAATCGAAAAATCTAGAATTTGTGAAGCTACTCACTCACCCCAATACTGGGCTTCGACTCGCCATGGATAGCTCTAGGATTTTGCCTATCATGAAAAGGACATGCATACATATGAGATCAAAATAAAAGGGGAAAGAGAGAGAAACTATTCCTCCCCAATGATGCCCAAAAAATTACTGCCAAACTTTCGAGGCTTAAATGACGGCTCTTAATTACCGCTTCCCCGCCATCTTGGCAATTATCAACCATTGAACCTTCCATCGAAGTTCAAAGAAACCCAATTTCTCACTACTCTTGATCGCCCAAACCCGGTCCGACAGGTCGCTTAACACCTCTTTCGAGGGAAAACGAGCCTTGCATAGAACTACTGTCTTGATCCTCCAAACCCCTCGACGAGGTCACTGACACCTCTTTCGAGGGAAAATTGAGCCTGGATGACTTGGTCTTGATCGCCTCCAACCTGATCCGACGAGGTCATTGACACCTCTTTCGAGGGAAAACTGAGCTCCAGCATGAATCATGGGTCTTGATCACCTCCAAACAAACCTCACTCAAGAAGAGAAGACAGAAGAAGAAGTGTGCCTTCTCTCCTCTGGGGTTTTATAGACTAGGCAAAGGTAAAATTGCCCAAAATCGCCGGAAACCGAAACCATCAAAACCATTATTCGCCCCTGAGCTCCGCTTCATCAGCCTGTGCCGAATGCTCACGCAGAAATCACCCACGGTCCCACGGCCCACGGCCAACCGCTACCACGGTCGAACCACGGCCATCGCAAGCCGGCCCAGGTCGAACTGCTTCCGCCAGGCTGATGGTTCGCGGTAAAGAACCGCCGCGAAAGCAGAATCGCCCGATCTGCGGCACAATCCGCCGCTACCCGCTTCAAGCCTCCTCGTTTGCCGATGCCACTGAAGCTCGACTCGCTGACTGGCTTCCTCCATTCGGACCGATTCCACCGCTCAGCGATCAGACCACGCTGATCAGCGATCCTCGCCATCGATAGCCATCTGCTCGCGACCGCTAGGTTCAATCGCGAATTTGCCGCTAAACGCCGCCTCTGAAGACGCTCATGCCATTTATTTATACAGATATGCGATACGCTCATGCGCTTCATGTCCGTTCTGCTTGCACTGATGAGTCCAGAATTAAATTCGCACTGCGATACCTACACATTATGTGCATCAACTTGTAGTTATAATTTATAATTGAAGACTGTCTATAAAATGCAATTTTAATCCTCAAATTTATTGAAGAATTTACTATTTTCGATACATTATTTTTGATGATCAGATTTCATCCAAAATAGAAGAATTGATATGCACTAAAAGGGATCATTTGGCCGAGTTAATCTTTTAAAGTAAGTTGATTCCTTGAAAATCCTCGCCGTGCCGACCATTGCAAAGCCATCATCACCACATTCGCCGGCCATCAACATCATCGTCAACATCGTTAACCGCCGCCACATGCCGTAACTCGCCGTAACATCGTCGCGCCGCCAACATTGTCTATTACTAGAATCGTTATTCATTTCATATACAATTGTAATCCATGGGAATATCTTGTACTAGATATAGTGGAAGCTTTTAGCCCTGATTTTCTCTTTGAGATTTTTCACGTAAAATTAGTTTTTCTCTTTAAAATGTGTGACTCAAAGAAAGTAACTTTACTTTATCGAATGAAAGACGCAACAAATATAAAATATATAATAATTGTAGAGAACCAGATAGAATAAAAGTTTACTTTTTATCCGATCAATAACACACGATGTTTAAAGAATGAACAAGAAAACTTCAAAATTATTTAAAAAACCTCAAGAGGGAAAATCACTGCCTACCCAATAAAAATCTTCCACATGTATTTATTTTGAATACAAAGTTTTTTCCCGGATTACGAATTATATATGAGAATGGCTCAGAATAATCAAAAGCAGCAAATGCAACCATGGTTAAGCAATTGTTGAAGACTGATGATGTCAAAATGGGGTCAACAACCTGATGATGGTAGTGATAACAGTGATGGCCGAGAGGTGACCGGACGCGGTTGCAGTGGTGACCACATGATGGCTGATGAAATGACTACAACGACGGATAATCGATGGTGGTACGTGCCGCAATGGCGGCGGTCGGGCCCGATAATGAAGCGATGGTGGTCTGCGGGGATGACCAGCGACGGCGGTTGATGCATGATGTGACCGCGATGGTAATTTAACGATGGCAACGAATGGTGATGACCGCACGGGTCGACGAATGACCACAGCATTTACCGAATGACTTAGCTTGCGGGTTTATGACAAGAGATCGATGACGGCCTGCGGATGGTTGGCGAAGACGGCGATCGCGACCGCCATCCATCGAAAGGCATGATTATGCTTGAAGGATTTTCAAGCTTTAGAGCTCTCTCTTATCTTTAGCTTGGGCTCTCCTTCATGTGAAGAATGAGGAGCTGTTTATATATTAGAGAGAGGGCATTTTTGTAAATACACACAAAATCCAAACCACTCCATCAGATGGCTCAAGATGATTCCCTTGATCATTTGATGTATTTTGAGTATTTGAATGCTCAAATGAGGTTAGAATCAAAATATCCTGGGCTTGTTAAATCTGGCTCGTAAAGATTCTCAATTTGATTATAAACACTCAATATTTAGGAACTATTTAGGGATTTAGCTCATATCCCAAAGTTTTCAATGATATTTTAAGTTGATCTAATTTTCACTTATGATCGACTTGACATCAAGATTTGTGCTTCGACTAGTAAGATTTTTAGTGTCATATCAATTGTCCCCCTATTTTTGGATGATATTATCTCAATCATCCAAATATATATATGTCAAATAATTAAAAATAGAAAATTCTTCAATAAAATTTGCGGGTTCATTAACCATACTGTTTGAGAGAATAGATCTCCATGGATGCATAAGATTATGATCAGCGTGGTCGCAGACAAAGTGCAAGGAGCAAGATTGGTACTGGACCCATTGAGGCTTACCTGGGTTTCAGGTGAGCAGCGTGAGTTTTTTCATTTTTTTTTATTTTCTCCCATTTTTTTCATTTTTTTATTTTTTTGATTTATTATTTTTTTGCCCATATAGGGGTTCTATAAAAACCCCCATAAGGTCAAGTGAGGAGACACAATTTTTATATGCTCTAGTGTTTCTCTGCATTGGATGAGAAATCATTTAAGTTCAAGGGCTAGGATTAAAAAAAAATTTCTTACCTTTTGTCAAAGTTCTAACCTTCTTCTTAAGAGAAGGTCAGCTTGTCGATCAAGGCCGAGTCATACTGTGAGGCTCCATTTTTCCCTCGAGGTGACAACTATCCTGCTGGACCGACCTTGAGGCGATCAAGACTCAGATACAGTGCCCAATTTTCCCCGGAAAGAGATGCCAACTGCTCTTTAGACCACTGTGGAGGTGATCAAGACCGTAGTTCATAGGCGACGTGTTTTCCTCGAAGAGGCAACTACTCACCGAATGAGTTTGAGGTGATTAAGGCCCGAAGTTTACGGCGAGGCTCGCTTTTCGAAAGAGCCAACTATCCTCGTTGGACCCGGTTTGAGGCAATCAAGGCCCGTAATTCATACGCGAGGCCGCCCTCGAAGAGGGCGCCAACCGTCGCCGACCGACCGGAGGTGGTCAAGTCTCGCAATTTCTACTTCTTCTTATAGAAAATTGGATTTCTTGAAACTCCAATGGATGGCTCAACAGTTGATAACTGTCAAGGTGGCGGGAAAGCGCCAATTAGGAACCATCTTTCAAACGACTCAGAAAGTCTGACGGTAATTTCAGAGTATCATTAGAGAGGAATAACTTTTTTTATCTCATATGTGTGTATATACTTTTTGTCAGATCATAGGCAAAAAATTTTATCCAAAGAGAATGAGTCGAAATGATATGCAGTATTGAGTTGCTTCACAAAATTCTCAGATTTTTGTCTTTTTCTCTCTCTTTTTATTTATTTATTATATATTTTTGTAGGATGATGGTCGGAAGAAAACCCATAACGTGATAAGATGATATATCATCCACTATCACAATAGATAGTTTAAGGGTGCTCCACAGGAAATTTCACTTTCCTAATGAGTTGATGGTTATTATTGCCAAAAAGTCTGATCGAGCCCGTTCACCTCCTCCAGGATAATTTACTGTTTCTGAGATGATTCTTCATGCAGGACTGTGATTCCCTTTGGCTCCTAAATTGATTGAGATCTTTAAAATATGCGGTGTAGCGTTGTCATAATTTTCATTTCGAGCTTTAGTGATCATCATCAGTTTGACTGTCTTCTTTAGAGAGCGTGGTGTTACTTTGAACATTAAGTACTTATGTCGAATATGTAGATTCACATGTGATGCTCAGGGACGTGTTTCTTATCGGGCTGTAAAGAATTAACTATAATTTTCAGCATGGGATCCATCTAGAAATTGGTTTAATGGATTTTTTTTATGAAAAAATGAGTGTGGCCTCCCTGAGAGATGGAGAAGATTGAATGACCTTCCAGATCCATACTGATTGAAGGGAATGTAATTTTAACGACTCTTAATATTTTTGATGTAGGAAGCTTACAATATGAGTTATATTAGCAAATATATGATTGAAGATAGAATGTTCAAGGTTGGCCTTTCCATTCAGAGAGATCTCATGCTCTTCCACTGAGGAGATCAAGTAAAAGTGATGAAAGGTCTCCTCATATTTACAAGATTCTTTCAAGAAGCTGCTATTAAAATCACGGTGATAAATATTTATTCTTTAAAAAAAAAAGAAGACATGTGGTGACTACGCCAAATATCTAAGAAGATGTTCTACCGCTCTAAGAGTTTAGCTATCTCAACTCATAATGGGGGAATTCATTTCTCGAAGCCACATATTCCTGAAGAGGTGTTAAAGCACGTATGCGCTGGACGTCAATGAGCAGATGAATTAGTACATTGTCTTCTCCTCCTCCTCTTTTTTCTTTTCTTTTTTTTGTGTAATAATCGTGATGTTTTTTTATTATTGTAGGTAGCTCAAACATTTGGGCTGATGGCTCATTTGGGTGTCACTCTAAATGAGTGGAATGCTGAATTTGTGAAGGTAAAATATCTGCAAGGTGAGTATGAGAGAAAGATGAGTGCTAAGGCCAAAGAAGTGACGACTCTGGAGAATCAACTAACCGAGTGTAGAACTGAGCTAGCGAACATGTCAAGTTTTATTTCTCCGGTCGAGGTGGAGCTGCACTATGATTGAGGTGAGGGTGAGACTGACAAAGAGAAAATACTGAGGCACTTGCAGCAGAGAAGAAAGCTCTCGAACTGGAGAAGAAAGCATTACAGGATCATCTTTCTGAGAAGGAGCTTATAATGTCAAAAGAAGCAAATGAAATCTCCTTGAAGGCAGTGGAAGACTTTAAGAACTCCCTAGCTTATCGTGATACTATCGAGGACCATGTTTAGGAAGCTCGTAATCATATTCTTGATGTTGAAGTGAAGGACTTGGAGCACCAATGTTTAGAGGAAGGCTTCATCCGAGGGTTCCTAAAAGGAATCCGCTTAGTACATCGCAAAATTAGAGCTAGTATTGATAATCTATCTCCAACCAAGTGTCTGAAGATCTTTCGCCATATTCGGAGATGAAGGGGTCAAAAGTGAGTTTAAGAAAGCATATCCCAGTGGTGAGGAGGACGTTGATATCATGTAGTATCACTTGAGAATGCATTTTGTTTTCTTTTATCTATATATTGTTATTTATTATTATTATTTTGTATGTAGAATTTTGATTGTTTCTTATATCATCATGTTAATGCTGTCAATGATATAAAAAAAATTTGGGTGATTTGATCTTATTTTATTTTTACCTATCCGAGGTGATTGGTCAGAATATTATTTAACGATGCTAACCTATATGGATGAAGACGTGGGAAGTCCACCAAGGATCTTTTGGTCTATCCTAGGTATTAGTTAAAATATTATTTAATGTCTTACTTGTATGGAAGAGGCGATGGGATGTCCACCAATGACCTTTTAACATATCCTAGGCATTAGTCAAAATGTTACTTGACTTCTTACTTGTATGGAAGAGATCGTAGAATGTCCACCAAGGACTTTTGACTTATCCTAGTCATTAGTCAAAGTGTTACTTGACTTCTTACCTGTAAAGAGAGATCCGATCAAGTCTCCTTGGGATTGATCATGCCCCGACTGAGATACAACGTGAGTTGCGCATTTCTCAAGTAGGAGGATTAAATGAAGGAGATTATTTATATGCAACAAGCTCAAAAGCAAAAGCTATAAATTCATTACTCTGATAAGGTCGGTGATACAATCAGAAGATGATTTTAATATATATATGATTTTGAAGAGGAAATGACAAACGAGATAAAATAATAGTTGCAATAAAAGAGGAATTACCGATAATATTTTCGAGATTCTCAGGTTCCAAGTTCGAGGTAAAGTGTTTTTCCTCCTGATCCTTGAGCTTGAATGTTCCTGGCTTAACCATAGCTATAACCACATAAGGGTTATCCCAAAGAGGTGAGAGTTTATTGTGTTGAAGGTCTTTGCCTGCAGCTTCGAGACATCGCAGATCAAGTCACCACGATATGGGAGATTTTACTCTTCGGATGAGCTACCGCTTAGTGGTAGGAAGCGGGTCATGTCACTAGTTTCGGGGAGTAGGTCCAGGTGCTGTCGGAGTTTTTCTTCATTACTATCATGATCAAATGATTGAACTCTTGGACTTGGAATTCCGATATTTACTGGTATAATAGCTTATGTGCCGAAACATAAATTATATGGTGTATCATCAATCGGAGTTTGCGATGTAGTGCGGTAAGCCCAAAGAACATTAGATAGCTCATTAACCCATTGCCCCTAGCTTTCTCAAGATGCATTTTTAACCATTTGAGTATAGTCGTTGGTATAATCCATTAATTTGAGGATGGCTACGTCAGAAAAGAAGTTGAATGTGAAGATCTTTACCAAAAGACGTAAAGACTTTTTCAGTAAATTGGGTTCCATTGTAGATGATGATTTTTACAGGAAGACTGAATCGACATACTATATTTTTTTCAAATAAATTATTTAGCATTTGCCTCCATGATTTTAGCAAGTTGTTCAGCTTCCACCTATTTAGTGAAGTAGTTGATAGCTAAAATGATAAACTTTCGTTGTCCTAATGCTACCAGAAAAGATTTCATGGTATCAATTCCCTATTGAGCAAAAAGTCATGGGCTTTGAAGGGATGAGAGCTCTGCATGCGATGTGTGAGAGAGGTTAGAGTGCAACTACAACTTGTATATTTTTTTGTGAACTCTAAGGCGCCTTACTTCATCGTAGGTCAATAGAATCCTTGTCTTATAATTTTAAGGGTTAGCACCTTCCTCCTATGTGTTCTCCACATATCCCCGAGTGAACCTCTCTTAATGCGTTATTGGACCTATGATGGTGAGAGGCATTTAAGGTATAGCCCAGAAAAAGTTCGTTTGTATAGTTCACGTCGATAATAATAAAGTTTGAAGCTTGCCTTCGGAGATGAGTTGCAGCAGTTGGGTCTTCAGGAATGGTCCATTCTTGTAGAAAAGATAGGATATGGTCCATCCATGAAGGTTCCTTTATCTCATTGATTGCTTGTATTGTCCATGACCCTTGGATACTAGGAAAATATATTTCTTCAATATGTCTTCTCTTAAATAGATCTCTAGTAGCAGAGGTAGTGAGCTTAGCGAGAGCGTTAGCTCGAGTATTCTTCTCTCACAGTATGTGAATGATTTGATGTGTCTTGTAATGGGCAAGAAGTGACTTTACTCGAGTATCAGGTACGAGGATTATGAGTATTAAAGTTTCTTTCAACCTAGGAGGCAACAAACTGAGAATCAGTGTGGATCACTAAGTCTTGAGCTTCACAATAGATGGCAAGTCTCAACCTTATAATGAGAGCCTCATATTCAGCCATATTATTGGTTGCAAGAAATTTTAGGCGAAGTTCATACTCTAAGGTATCATGTTGGGCGAAAATAAGTAAGATTCCTTCTCTGGCACCAGTATTTTTTGAAGCTCCAGCAACATAGAGGGTCCATTGAGGAGACGAAAGGGGTGTAGTAGATAACTCATTTAGAGTTGGAGCAGTGCATTCCACTATGAAGTCTGCGAGTACTTGAGACTGTATATCTGGCCGGGGTAGGAAATAGATATCAAACTCTCCCAATTCTACAGACCATTTAATTAACCTCCTAGATGCCTCTAGTTTATGTAGAATGACCCTTAATAGTAAATGAGTGTAAATGCTGATGGTGTGAGCTTGGAAGTATGGACGTAATTTCTGCACTGAGAAAACTAAAGCCATAGTCATCTTATCTGTCAGTGGATAACGACTTTCTATATTAGAGAGAATTTTGTTGACATAGTAAATTGGTCGTTGTATCCTATTTTCTTCTCACACTAAAACTGAGTTTATCAGCGGAGAAGAGATTGCGATATATATGCATAATAACTCTTCTTGAATAGGCTTAGATAGTAATAGTGGAGATATTAAATACTTCCTTAGTTGCTCAAAGCAGACTGATATTCATCAGTCCACTGAAAGTTATTATTTTTAGCTCTCTTTAGTATTTTAAAGAATGACAAGTATTTATCCCTAGAACGAGTTAGGAAGTGGGATAAATCAATAATTCATCTATTCAAACGTTGAGCTTCTTTAATATTCTTCAGAGAGAGTCATATCTCTAAGGGTTTTGATTTTCTTGGGATTGGCCTCAATCTCATGGTGGGTTACCATAAACCCCAAAAGCATACACTTGGTTGGGTTAAGTCGCATGTTATAATATTGAAGAAGGTTAAAGCATATTTCTAAGTCAAAAATATGTTGTGATTCTTTCAAGCTTTTTACTAACATGTCATCCATATATACCTTCATTGTGTGGCCTAAGAGGTCTTTAAAAATCTTATTCATAAGGTGTTGATAGGTAGCACCAATATTTTTTAACCAATGGCATAACTTGGTAACAATATAAATATTTATATGTTTGAAATGTTGTGGCTTCTTCATCCTTTGGGTTTATTTTTATTTGGTTGTAACTAGAATAAGCATCCAAAAAACTGAGCATTTGATGTCCATACGTAGCATCGACCAATTGATCAATCCATGGGAGAGAAAATTATTTCAGGCAAGCTTTGTTGAGATCAATATAATCAATACACATTCTTCATGTTCCATTTGCTTTCTTAACTATGATAATATTTGCTAGCCATGTAGGTAATGTACTTCTCGTATGAATCCTGCCTCTGAGAGCTTGTTAACTTCTTATTCAATAGTCTGGAGGTAATCAGGTGCAAAACTCTGATTCTTTTGGATGATCAGTTTAAATGTTGGATCAATCTTGAGAGAGTGCATGATCACATTGGGGTCAACCCCCGGCATATATATCAGACTCCAAGCGAAGATGTCTTGATTTTTTATGCAAGAAGTCTATAGATTTTGCCCTTTGTTCATCTGAGAGCAGAGATCCAACTTGCACTATTCGTAGAGGTTGGTCATCTGACAATGAAACAAGGAGAAAGTCTTCTACAGGCGAAGCTCTATAGGGTACTTCTTCATCTCAAAAATTAAAAGTTTCGATATTGAAGGTCACCGAAGGGCGTGGTTGAGCTTGTTTGACGTAACATGATTATGTTATTTATTAATTTCCACAAACTATTCTAACCCCAACACAGGTTAAAAATTTCATCTTAAGATGAGATACTAAAGTGACGACACCAAAAATTGATTGAATGGGCCTTCCGAAGATAGCGTTATATGCCAAATCTAACTTGACCACCAAGAATTGAATTGAATGAGTCACTTATCGAGGGAATTCTCTGAGGACAACAAGAAGGGTGATTATCCTCTACTAACACAGGGCGATTATCAAACTCATATAATGATCCTATAGCGGGTTGGAGCTTTTCCCTAACCAAGCTCATGCTAAGAAATATGGAGTAAAATAAGACATCAACAGAACTCCTATTGTCAATCAAAATTCTCTTAATATTATAGCATGGGTCACCGATCCCTGTGATGACAATAGATCTTGATGAGAAACTTGGACTCCTTCTAAGTCCGAGTCATTAAAGTGATAGAATGATCAATACAATATTTCTTTAACTCTGGTTCTTCAGAGGTGGCAATGACAACTTGGTTAGATAGTAGTGGCCTCCTGCGATTGTTTCAATTTTTTCAACTATTTAATGACTATTTTATTATTTTTGTGATGATTATCCTGGTTGCCCCTAGTTGGAGTTATGTTTGCTTGAGTCGATTGATTCATCACAAATTGACATAGATATCCTTGTTGAATGAGCCTCTCAATTTTTTCTTCGAGTTGTTTAATGCCTCAAGATATCCACGACTCGGAAGTGATAATTTTACTCCTGATTTTCTGAATTTGATTTTAGCGGATATGACCACTTGATGGTTTCTTCATCTCGATGACCATCAAGACGTTAATATGAGATGTGTTCAGTGGTGTGTATTCATTTTTTGATCGTGGTTCACATCGTTGATGTGAGGGCTTGGAGGGAGATCACGGCTATCTTGTTGCTTCATTTGATGGGATTGTCAGTCTGCATTCCCTGAAGCGCTCTTACATTTTTCTGTGGATTGTTCAAATTATTTATGATGGGCATTAATAGCCTCATCGGCAGAAATTTGTGCTTGCACACGATGAACCAAGTTGGCATACGAAATGGATCGTATCTCGTGACAAGTGATGAGTGAAAGACCGTGACGAGTCCAAGAAAAACTCCTCTTAATAGTTCAGGATCTACTCTGGGTATTTGGCGAGCTTCTAAGAAGAATCTCTAGAAGTATTTCTTAAGTGATTCACCCTTATTTTGACGAATGCCTGAGAGATGAGAGGAATCTTTAATGATCATCCGATTTGTAATGAATTATTTTATAAAAATCTTGATAAGTTCATCAAAGGTATGGATGGATCCCTTTGGAAGGGAGAAACTGGCACGAAGCTTGCCCCTTGAGAGTAAGAGACCGACAAAGCAAGGTGTCAAGAGCTCGTTGGATATGCATGATGGTCTTTAATAGGTGTTCATATGGGTCGGTTTTCCCATCATAGATGCTAAGCTTGAACCTTACGAATGGGATGTTGAATACTTCATTCGAGATGAAGACTTGATAGCGATGAGGGAAGATGATTTCCATTTTTATAATGGAATTCTTCTCGTACCAAACATTTTAATTCTGCACGTATAACGTGACGGGTTGAGTCAATAGAACGAGAATGTGCCAAGTTATCACCAATAATTGGTGGATTAACAGTAGGTTGAGTTGCAAGTGATTGATGAGTAGAATTAGCGGTCATGAGGTCGCATCACTATCTGAACATCGATGGCGAAGACGATAGCATTTTGACCTCCCCTGGCTAACAATCGATCTTGTGGGAGATGTGTTTGCCGCAGTAGTGGCCGTCGTGTTCCTCGTAAAAGTCGGATTATCTCATTTTGAGACTCTTCCATTCGACAGGGAGATTCCTGTTGCATCTTCATCGATAGGGTCATGCCTATCACGAGGAAGTGAGACAGAAGCTTGGCGTCCTTAGTTTAAGGATTGGTTTCTGAGTGACGGAGTCGGAGCGAGGCTCCGGAAGTATTGCGCTTATTGGCCATAATGCGAGTGTTCACAGAAATTATGATTGAAGGGTTCTCTTACCACGATGGCCAAACCGCTGCGTTGCGAAAAGCAGAATAAAAGTTTACGCCTTATTGTGGATCGAGACAATGTGTTTGATGAATGAACAAGAAAACTCCAAAATTTTACGTAAAAACCCCAAAAGGGGAAAAAAATCATGCCTATAGTAAAATCTTCACTAGTATTTGTTTCGAGTACAAAGTTTCCGAGAACGGATTACATAATCAGATATATATCGAGAATAAATCAGAAAACAACAATTACGCAGATTATGCCAGAAGATTGTGGTAGCATGATGGGAATGGGGTCAACAACCGATGCGATCGGCGAAGATGATGGAGATGGTCACGCGATGATCTACGGAGGCCGATCTGTAAATGATGATCGTACGGTGGTCGGGATGAATCAAATGAGACGTATGATCAATGTAATTGCATAGCCACGGTAGCAGCACCAAGCAACATTGGTAGGATGACGCCGGCAATCACGGTGATGACCGGTGATCGCCATCTTCGCGGGTCGACGGGCCGACGATATGGTGCATGAAAAGACATGGTGGCGGTGATGACCCGATTGACGAACGGATCCAGATGGCCGACGAGGGACGGGCGAAGTGGCATGGCGCTGGTTTCCACTAGAATTGATGTCACGATGCTGGAGGATTTTCGAGCTTTAAAGCTCTCTTCTTCTTTAGCTTTCATGCAAGAATGATTATTTATATATTGAGGATATTTCCATAAATACATGCAAAATCTAAATCCCATCGATAGCTCAAGATTTATCTTTGACCATTTAATATTTTGAGTATTAATCAAATGTAATCAGATCCCATAATTTCAAGACGCTTTGATTTAATCATAAACATTTATATTTAAACTATTTGGAATTAGATATCCCAAAGTTTAACGATATTTTAAGTCTGATCTCAGGCTGATGTGATCAACTTATTTGACATCAAGATTCGTGCTTCAACTAATGTCTATAATTTAAATAAATATTTATTTTAATTCAAGCAAGTCCGGATAAATTCGGAGTTTTTTTTTTCAAATAATTTTTTAAAAAAAAACCTCACAAGTTACAATAATTTGACAAACGTTGAGGGCGACGATTGTACGATATGTGCAGAACGACACGTCATCGGGTACGGGTGACGACTATGGACCGGTTCCATGAACCGACGAGGAAACGTTCCTTGACCAACAAGTGAATTGGTGGGGACCTCTTTGAAGAAGTTTAGAGGTCGGAGACTCGGAGTTTTTTCCTTCTAATTAATTGAATTATAATAAATTTAATATGACTATAAAGATTGCTCGTAAGCCAAAGGACAATATATAAATCTATTCTAATGCACGGTCTTTTTATAATTCATTTATTTATTTATTTTATATC
Source organism: Cymbidium sinense (assembly GCA_021442155.1). Taxonomy (NCBI): domain Eukaryota; kingdom Viridiplantae; phylum Streptophyta; class Magnoliopsida; order Asparagales; family Orchidaceae; genus Cymbidium; species Cymbidium sinense. Next base: position 108,526,799 of record CM038220.1, read on the forward strand.
TAAGTTGAAATTAATATGACTAGATTTTAAGATCTCATTCAAATTATTATTTTTATTTTATTATTGAATTTAAATTGTCATAAAAGTTAGTTAAGCTTAACTAATTGTATGAAGGATGCTATAATGGTTTCAACATATATTATTGTTACTTAATTTAAATATTTTCATTATTTTCATATATATATATAAATTAATCATCTAAAAAATATATATTTATAATTTTAATTATTTTTTTATTTTTTGAATTAACAGATTCATATATTTGTATACATCCCGATCAAATCGATGAAAATTTTATAATATGAGTTAAGATTTTGTTATGAATTTCAATATTTGACGATCAATTTAAAATTTTGATATCGAAGATGACTAATTTATAAATATATAAAAATATGATGATAATGTATATAAAAGTCACTTTCAAATATTATAGAGCTCTTATAGATATGATGTGATATCATTATAATAAAATTGATATTTTCATGGTAACATAGGTAACATATAAGATCTAGAATTAAGTATATAATTATCTAATCGTACATGTGACCGAGAAGCATCCATATGATTAGATTAGACATAGACATCTATGAAAGATCTCATTCAAAAATAAAAAATTATAATTAATTTAAAAATAATAATGAAACTACTAACAAAGAAATAATTATCTAAAAAATTATGATTGAGATTTAATTTCTTATTATTTAAAGAAATTCAGATAACTTTTTGTCACGATTCTCACTTTACCTGATTAAGTTAAAAATATAATTTTCACATCGCAATTTCTTCAAAATATAATCAGAACGTAGTTTGTCAAACATCATCTATATACGATCAATTGGTGGATTTATGGCCGCGTCGTACCGACTAACGAATAATTTAATATGTGACTAACCCAACTCGCTTAATAATGACACCGCCTTCAACTCGACACCAACACATCCAAATGCTTTATTTATAAATATATTAGGTCAAAATCAGATCAAAATAAAGTCAAATTAGGGTTCACAGAAAAAAAATGAGTTAATTTCGAAGTTTATGGATAAAAAATAAGTCAAATCATAATTGATAGATCAAATGGCCAACTCAAACCCAGAATAATTAAACGTATTTTCAATTAATCCAACCCGAACTCAAAATTTTCAAATAAAATTATCATGTCGAATCAATTTTTAACATCTCTAATTGAACCACATGACGTATATAAAGCTACCTAAAATGAAGCCTTGAGCTTAACCCTCAAAGGACCCTTTTATTATAAGCTAAAGCCGATATTTAAGCAACTTGGTTTTATCTAACTAATAAAAAATTTATTTAATTAATTATTAGGTATAAAATGATTAGGCGTAGCTTCGAAATGATTAAATTAATATGTAGGCATAACATGGCCAACCTTTCTCACCCACTCGATGTGGATATGCCACCAACTTCTCTTCCTTTCACTACAAGCACTCGTCTCTCAGTTATACCTAAATTAGTTTATTTACTTTTTTGCCATTTCGAAATTAATTTATTGAAAATTTATTAAATGATTGATATTTTTGACTATTTATGACATATAAATTAATGCAACCTTTAAAATTATTATTATTTTTTAAATAACAGTTCAATAAAAATTATGTGAAAATGAAATCAAAAGTTTGTAATTTTAATTTTTTAATAAAAAAAAATATGAGAATATTTTGACTTAAATTTTGTAATGATAGTTTTTAAAATTTTAAATTTATTTTTAAATGAATAAATTTTTATATTACATTTATCTCTTAATAAATTTAAATATTTCATAATTTATTGTAATTAAAATCTTATTAGAATATTTTTATTTATCTGTTTATTTACCAATTAATTGTTTTTTTTTTCCTTCTTATTGATACTGTTTCACAATTTAATTTTTAGTGACTAGTGGCTGTACCGAATAAAGCCTGAAAGTGACCGATTGGGTACAGACTTTCATGCAAATATCACAATAACATTTTATGATGCTTTTTTGATTAATTGCATGTTGGCCCTATAATAAATTTCTTTAATATTTGAATTTTCCAGCAATTTCCATATGGTATTTATTACGATTAACTATCCTGCATATTATTATTATTTTTATCATTTTATTTTTTAAGATTTTGAAAGAGAAATAAAAGTGCACAAAATATGATTAATAAATTATTATTATTATTACAACTGTTGATTTTAAATATTGAAAAAAAATATTAAGACAGTAACGGCAATCATATAAAATAGATGTAAATAATATCATGAATTTAATGGCTATAAATCTAAAAATATTAACTTTAAATTAAGACTCTTAACTATATTGAGAGGACTATCAATTTAAGAATGATTTACGTAAATATTATATAATTTTTATACATTTATATATCTAATTTTAAAATTTTAGATATTTATTTATATAATATTTTTCTTTGAAAAAAATAGTTAGAAATATATAAATTTCTCTAAATTTAAAAGCAGCTATAAAGTTAATCCACTAACAAATTATTAGCCCCACATTCAAACTTGTACATATTTTAAAGAAAAATTATTCGTGGTGCTTATAACACTTTTATATAATACAAATATTTATTTTTTAAAATATAATAAATAAATAAGTAACTTCCACCAGAAGCTACAAGAATTGGAAGTTACCACATCCCATCACCAAACTACTAAATTAATAAAAAAGAAAGATACCAAATTAGCTCATGAGATAATATTATTTTATAAGGTAAATGTGGCATAATGTAATTTTATAATTTGTGATTCTTTTTGCATGATGTAATTTAAAATTAAGACGGGTGCTCATCGCATTTGTGTCACACTTATACCAAAAAAGAAAGATTCTCAAAATAAAAAATTGTCTTTATGCTATCTGACAATTTTAAAAGAAATTTAATTTGTTTTAAGAAGTATTATAGATGTTGAGTGCGAAAAGATTCCGATAAGTAGAGCAGAAAATTTTAATTTTTTTTAGCATTTATACAAAAGTTCCCCACAAAAGAGTTTGAGAGACCTTAAAATTTTTATAAGAAAAACCCAAAAAGGGAAAATTCACGTGGCCGGCGCCCGTGGAGGCCTGCGAGCATGCGACCCACTTAAAAATAATTTCACATATTAACTTTTGTTATAATTATTATCTTTTCTCAAAAATTGGAGAAGAATATACAAGAAGTTGACTTTTGACAATGACCAAGAAATTACTGCTGAGAGAATTAACGATACTAAAACTATTCAAAGATGGTGGAGTGATGCGAAGTAAGAATAATGAACGCGGCTGACGGCTGGCGATCCGACGACAAAAGCCGCGGTTGGAAATGACAGAGAATCTACGGCGTGACGGCCAAAGGAAAACGATCCCGATGTTGACAACGACCGATGGTGACGGGCCAACATCTGCAACGATGACCGGCGTTGGTGGCCGACGGCGGTGGTCGGCGGCGGTGACCGGCGATGATGATTGGCTATGGCGACCGACTGTGGTTGGCGGAGGTGATGACCGACGCTGGTCGGCGATGATCCGGCGATAGTCAGCCGATGACCCGATTATACTTCGAGATTCTTCGAGTCTAATAGCTCTCTCTTCTCTTTAGCTTGAGGTCCCCCTCATATGAAGAATGAATGGGTATTTATAGATTATGAGCGTGGTATTTTTGTAAATATAAGCAAAATCCAAACCACTTCATCGGACGGTTCAAAATGATTCATTCAATCATCAGATGTATTTTAAATATTTGAATGCTCAAATGATGTTAGAATTAAGAGATCTTAGTAGTCCAAGACGCGATTTAAAACACTCTATATTTAAAGCTATTTGGATCCGAGTGATATCCTAAAATTTTAATTATATTTTAAGATTTGATCTCATAGTCACTGAATCGATTCCTTTCGATATCAAGATTCATGATTCAACTAGTAGAGTTTTCAGTGACATATCAATAGAGATCGAAATTAATTTTATTAAAAATTATATATTTTTCATGTCATTAGATTAATTTTAAGATTTTTTATTATTTATAACATTGATAAATTACAACTGAATACCTTATATTTATATGTAAGTGCATAAATAAGCTTTCAAAATAATATAAATTTTAAAAAGAAAATATTATGTTAAATTATCTAATATATAAATTATGGAGAAATTTCTTTGTCCATCTATACTAACTTGAGAATTAACACTGACCTTTAAATATAAATTAAATACATTAACGTTAGAATTTGAAGTTTGTAATATAAATAATTTATCCAAAAAAGTATAAATTATTATTAAAGAGAATTTTTTTTGTTTAGATTTTATGTTAAAGTAAGGTTGTTAGTTTAGCTCAAAAATCGAGAATCGCTTGAAAATCAAATCGAAATTTAGATCAGATCGAAATCGATTTGATTTCATTGAGCTGAGTTATGAGCCAAACATTTATATTAAAGCCGATCTCGAGCCGAGCCGGGCACAGTCAGATTGAACCTGCTCGAGATCGGATCGAATTTATCTATTATTAAAAATATTTAAATTTATATATAATACTTCTAAGTTTGTAATAATGAAATTATTTCTAAAATTAAGTGTATAAAATTATAACTTGTAATCACTTAAAATAAATATAATATATTTATAAGTATAAATATTATTTCTGAAAATCATTTTTTTATTTCATACACTTAATTCAAATTTTTTTATATATTTTAATAATCATTTTTATTAAATTTAAGCTACTTGATCAAAATGAGCTAACTCCATTCGAATTCGAGCAAAAAAAAAGTAGAAGATATTCGATTCTAGTTAGCTCGAAATCAAAATGAGTTAGCTCAAAATCGAATAAAAAATGAGTTGAGCTGGCTCGAAATTAAATAGTTCAAGTCATGATCGCTCAAAAATATTTAGAGCTGATTTAGAGCTAAACCTCTATTGGCTCGTTGAAGTATTGGCAGTGTTTACACTTTCGGGTCTCTCACTTTCATACTTTTAACGATTAAAAAATGAAAAATTACATACATAATATTTAATTCTTAAGAATTTATATATCTAATACTTAAAATTTGATAATTACAAACATATACTTTTTTTATGTTTAAAACTCTCACTAATTTTATTATGGCAGGTGATAATACATGAATTTTATAATTCAAAAAAATAAGAAGGATAGTAAATTTATAAAATACACATAAATTGGATAATTAATTTGTAAAAATCTCAAAATTTAAATACTAAAATGGTCTGAAACCCTAAAGCCATTAAATATCACAAATTATTTAAATGAATATTTAATATAGATGAAAACATTAGCTGTTATATCATTTATTCGAGAAAATGAATTTAAAATATCTTTATAATTTCATCTAAGGTTACAGTTGCTCCTGCTTTCCTTTTGTACTAGCAAAAGGCCTGCTGGAAAGCTCATTTTAGGCCTATTAACAGTAGTTGGCACGATTCTCTTTTCAAATGGGCTATGTGGGCCGCAAGATGACACGATATACAATGCACAAAATATTTGAGCTTTTGCACAATTGAACATGGCTATTCATTTAATGCCTAAGAGGGAAAAATTTTTGATTGAATATATTCTCATAAAAATACAATGATGATGAAATTTTTAATTATTAGAAAGAAAAATATTATATTCATCTTAGAATAAATTTAATATTAAAAATTTTATTATGAAAAATATAATTTTAAATTTTAAAATATGATCAAATGATCTCTAAATCAGATATGTCTATAATTGAATATAACAATTCAATAAGAAGAATTCAATAAATTCAAGATTATTATAATTTTGAAGTCATTAAGATATTTAATATTAAAAATTGATATATGTTCGTTCATCTTAACATATAAATTTGCCCTTTCTGAAAAGAGAGATTAATTCTACCCTTTATTAGAGGATCTCCTCCAATGCTATATTTTCTTAAGACATGGATCATGGTAAGCTTTTCCTTCCAAGTGATTTATAACATAGATATTATAAGAAATATCTTAATAATTAGGTTCAAGGTTCTAAAAATAGTAGCTCAACTATATTATTTTCTTCATATCCTATGGATGCTTATATCATATGAAGTTATTAAGGGTGAATAATGAACTAAAAGTTACATTGTCATCAAACCAAAAAAAAAAAAGTTTCATTGATGCAATAAATTTTTTTTTTTCACCTTAAGAAATTACATTCTTGGGATTTTTTTTGTTGGAAAAGAAATGCAATTTTGCATCCATTGTTACACTACATAATGCACTTCAAAAAAAATTAGGCGATCCGACGTGTGTCAATGAACGACCGACGCCTCGACACGGTGACATGCAAGAGAAGTGTCCGATTAAAATAATATTAAAAAAAATAGAGGGACACGTGTGTAGGACATGCGTGTCCTAAATAATTGAATTAAATTATATAAAAAATATTTTAAATATAATGTTTTATAGTTTAAATTATTGTAGAGAGTTTTGAAAAATTTAGAGAATGAGATTTGAGCTAAAAAGGAGAATAATAAGATATATTTATTACAAGTAATTAAATTTATAAATTTAGAATTAATAATAAATTTTATTCATTAAGATTATTAAAGTATAATAAAATAGTTACTTAAGTAATATATATATATATATAAGTAATTAATTTAAAATTTTTAATTAAATGACTTATTTTTTATTATTTTTAATATTTTATTTATTAAATTTATACATATTATTCTTAATTATTATTATAATACTGTGTCTAACGCATGTCCGTGTCCCATATTTTTAAAAATAGAAATGTCCCGTATCCGTGTCGTATCTTGTTCGTATCCTCGTGTCTGTGTCTGTGCATCATAGCTTACACCTAATAATTTCTTCTATATTAAAATTGTCCTTGAGAAAGAAGCTATATCCTTGCTCTAACATGTGCTTCTTTGACAATGAAGTCATATCTTGATCGATTATATAAGATGAATCACGTATCAATATTTCTTATATATACGGACTAAATTGAAAATAAGATGGCCAAATTGATTGAAAATTGTTGAAAAATGAGTAAATATTTAATGATATAAAAACATTTTTCTTTGAAGTTCTCATAAATCTTATTTGTAATATTATAAAGATTAATAAAAATCAATTTAGGTCAAATTAGAAGAGATGTACAACTTCAATAGAGTGCATTTTATAAATTCAATTCCGCAATTAAAGATATTAATAAATTATAAATTATTTTTAATAAGATATCTATATACATTCAATATTGATATCACATATGTGTCTATTAATGTCAAAAAGATTTCAACTAGAAATTATTATACTAGAAGTAATAATATAAAGTCAATTAGTCCACCTCTTTTCATGATATAAATAATGCTATGAACATACAAATATAAATAATTAATATGTGCAAGACATTTTAGCTTAGTGGTTGAGAGCTTTGGCTTTCAGCTAAAGAGATCTTGGGTTCAAGTCCTTAGAAATATTCATGTAACTTACGAGCTATGAAGCAGATAAAATCAAATATATTTGAGATTAAGAGCCATGAATTGGAGCACATTTATAGTTTGATTGTTAAATTAAAAGACCATCAACAAGTTCAATAATGGCTCATTAGACAATCAAGGAGAAGATTGTAGAGTCATGCCTAAATTTGAACTAAACATATTATATATGATGAGGGGGTACTACAATATTGAATTATTTTATGAGAATACTAAGTGATATTTTGAGCAAGTTATCACATATATAAGAGTGTCTCCTCAGGCTTCTTTTCAGAAGCTACTATCATAATTGATTATGCTACATAGAAATATATATATATATATATATATATATATATATATATATATATATATATATATATATATATATATATATATATATATATATATATATATATATATATATAGATTAGCTCGATAATACAAGATATTTTAAGTATATTTGTGTTTGTATTCAAAGTTTTAAAAGTGCATGTCATTTAGTGTTAAGGCTTAATATAAATTTTAATGTATGTTATGGATGTATTTTACTTGTGGTAGTGGCATTAGATATAATACTCAAATTTGTCTAGTGGCATTTATGATAGTTGATTTTAAAATTTTGAAAATCAAATTAAACATTCAATCAAAAAGAGAAGTTCAATAGTTCAATGGCCGATTAAAGTTGAACTATTAGTTGAATTAAATGATAGAATAAATATTATAATTATGTTAATATGATTTACAAAATAAATAATGATATAATAATTATATTTTTATCAATTTAATATATAATATTTAAATCTAAGATACTTTATTATTGAATATTAAACATATTAATCTAAATCAAAAATATAGGCATGATATTTTAATTATTGTTGCGTGCTAGAAAATTAGTTGCGGTAGAATAAAAATTTACGCTTTAGTCTTGTTATGAAATCCATCACACACATAGATATTTGAAAAGTTAACAATGAACTCCAAGATTTTTACGTGAAAAATCCCAGAAAGAGTGGGAAAAAACTGCAGGGCCTAGCCTAGTAAAAATATCTTCCACTATATATCTATTTCAGAGTACACAGTTTAAGTTTTCCTGATAATGGGATTACAAAATTGTATATGAGAAAGTCTGACAATGGGAATACGAGGTAACAAATCTACGCAAAGTGCAGTCAGAATGTATTGTTGATGATAGTGTGAGCGTGGGTGACGACGACGGGTCGGTGGCGAAACGAAACGACGGTCAATGGTGGTGATGATCGGCGAAGATGGCTGGCAACGATGGCAGCGGCGAAGAATGTGACGCATCTACGGTGGTCGACACGACGATGATCGAGTGGTGGCAGCGCGACGCAGCGACCGCGACAATGGTCGGTGGCGGGATGCAGCGGGTCAGGTGATGACCAGCGGGTTGATGACGACGATGATCGATGGTGGTGGCGATGGCGGCAATGGGGCCAGCGGCGACCAGACGGCGGTCGACAATCGCGACCGACGACGTGATTGGCGGCGGTGATCGCGAGACCGAAGTGGTGGTCGAGTGGTTGGCGGCGACCGGCAATGGTCGGCTGACGGCAAGGTCGCGACCTTCGAGTGGTGGCACGATTATGCTTGGAGGATCTTCAAGCCTTAAAGCTCTCTCTTCTCTTAAGCTTGGGCTCCCCTCATATGAAGAATAACGGGCTATTTATAGATTAGAATAATGACGTTTCTATAAATACGGGCAAAATCCAAATCACTCTATCGGACGGCTCGAAATGATTCTCTTGATCATCTGATATATTTTAAATATTTAAATGCTCAAATGAAGTAAGAATTAAATGAACTTGGGCTTGTTAGATCCAGCTCGTAAGACGCACGATTTGATCATAAACGCTCCATATTTAGGAACTATTTAGGGATCAACTGATATCCTAAAGTTTCCAATGATATTTTAAGTGTTTGATCTGAGCTAGTTTCGACTTAAGATCAGATTGCTTTCGATATCAAGATTCGTGCTTCGACTAGTAAAATTTTCAATACCATATTAGTTGCCCCTATTTTTGGATGACATTATCTCTATCATCCAAAAAATATATCAAATAATTAAAAATAATAAATTCTTCAATAAAATTTACGGGTTCATTAACCTTTGCATCACATATAGTTTGAGAGAATAGATTTTCATGGGTGTACAAGATTATGATCACGGAAGCGGGTGTTGGGCTGCGGGTGCATGCGGGTGCTTGTGGGCTCAAGGCTCGGAAGAGCCCAGCCGATGATACGCTTCCGGGAGCTCATACCATGGAGCTCACCAGCATGCGGAGACGCACGCAGGGTCACAGGCCTCATGCACAAACGCGAGCCGATGAGCATTTTTCATTTTTTTTCAAATTTTTTTCATTTTTTATTTATTCCTTTTTTGCCCCTATAGTGGATCTATAAAAACCCTCATTAAGGTCAAGTAAGAAGACACAATTCACATATGCTCTAGTGTTCTTCTACGTAAGATGAGAAATTATCTAATGGGTTCAGGGGTAATAAAAAAAATTTTCTTTGGAAGTTTTGACCTTTAAAAGATGAACATTTTCTTTGTTGATCAAGACCGATAATTCATATGGCGAGGTTCATTTTTCCCTCGAGAGAGGCGCCAACTGTCCTCGTCGGACCGACTAGGTTTGGAGGCGATCAAGACACGTAGTTCATATAGCGAGGCTCCAGTTTTTCTTCAAGAGAGGCGTCAATTGTTCTCGTCAGATCAACCGGGCTTGGAGGTGATTAAGTCTCGTAGTTCATACGGCGAGGCTCCGGTTTTTCCTCGAGAGGTGTCAACTGTCCTCGTTGGACCGACCGGATTTTGAGACGATTAAGACCCATAATTCATATGGCGAGGCTCCGATTTTTCTCGAGAGAGGCATCAACTATCCTCGTCGGACCGAATGGCTTTGGAGGCGATCAAGGCTCGTATTTTCTATTTTTTCTTATGAAATTGAATTTCTTGAAATTAATGGATGGTTCAGCAGTTGACAACTGCCAAGGTGGCGGGGAAGCATCAATCAAGAACCATCCCTAAAAAAATTCAGAAAATCTGATAGGTAATTTCAAAGTATCATTAGAGAGAAATAACTTTTTTTCTTTTTTTGATCTCATATGTATGCATATATTTTTCGGATCGTAAGCAAAAAATTCTATCCAAAATTGTCCGTGAGCAACAAAGTCAGGAAAGTATATGCCCAAGTACTGGGGTGACTGAGTTGCTTCACACAGTTGTCAGACATTTATTTTTCTCTCCTCTTTTTGTTTCATATTTATGATGTACGCAGGATGTTGGTAAAGAAAACTAATAGTGTGACAGCTACAAACAATATATCATCCACTATCACAGCTGATAGTTTATGGTGCTCTGTAAGAAATTTTATTTTCCAAATGAGTTGATGGATATTAAAAGTTTGATCGAGCATGTTCTCCTCTGCAAGGATACTTTACTATTTCTGAGATGATTCTTTATGCGGGATTGCGATTCCCTTTGGCTCCTGAATTGATTGAGGTCTTTAAAATATGCGGTGTATCTTTATCATAATTTTCATTTCGAGCTTTAGTGATTATCGTTGGTTTGACTATCTTCTTTAGATAGCGTGGTGCGACTTTGAACATCAAGTACTTGTGTCAAATGTGTAGATTCACATGAGATTCTCACGGATGTGTTTCATATCGTGGTATAAAGAATTAGATAGAATTTTCAGCACGGGATCCATCTAGAAATTGGTCTAATGAGTTTTTTTTTTTTATGAACAATGAGTGGGACCTCTCTGAGAGATGGGAAAAATTGAATGACCTTCCGGATCCATTACTTGAAAGAATGAAATTCTAACAACTCTCAATATTCATGATATAGGAGGCTTGCAGTATGAGTTACGTCATATTGATAAGTATATAATTGAATATAGAATATTCAAGGTTGGCCTTTCCATTCAAACAAGGAGATCTCATGCTCTTCGACTGAAGAGCTCAAGTAAAGGTGATGAAAGGTCTCCTCATATTCACATAATTCTTTCAAGAAGCCCGCTACGAAATTATGGTACCAACAATGCTTCTTCTTTAAAGAAAAAGAAGGCATATGCCGAAGTAACTATGTCAAATATTTGCGGAGAAGATATTCTCCTCCAATTGGCCTTTGAGAGTTTAGTTATCTCAACTCATAATGGGGATTCATTTCTCAAAGTCGCATATTCCTGAAGAGATGTTAAAGCATGTATGCATTGGACGTCAACGAGCAGATGAATTAGTACGTTATCTTCTCTTTCTCTTTCTTTTCTTCTTTCATTTTTTTTTCGTGTAATATTTGTGATTTTTTTATTGTAGGTAACCCAAACATTAGGGCTCATGGATCATTTGGGTGTCACTCTAGATGAGTAAAATAATGAATTTATGAAGGTAAAATACTTACAAGACGAGTATGAGCGAAAGATGAGTACTAAGGTCAAAGAAGTGACAAGTCTAGAGGATCAGCTAACCGGGTGTAAAACTGAGCTAGCGAACATGTCAACTTCTCTTTCTCCCTAGCGTTAGGAGGTGGAGCGTACTCGTGATGAGCTGATTGGAGAAGAAAGTATTACAAGATCATCTTTTAAAAATGAGCTATCATGTCAGAAGCGGAAGCAAATGTCATATCATTGGAGGTAGTGGAAGACTTTAAGAAATCTCTTGCTTATCGCAATGCTATCGAGGATCATATCCAAAAGCTCATAATCATATTCTGATGTTGAAGTGAAGGACTTGGAGTGTCAATGTTTGGAGGAAGGCTTCATCCAAGGATTCCTAAAAGGAATCCGCTTAGTACATTGCAAAACTAGGCTAGTATTGAGAATTTGTCTCCCATCTAAGTATCTGAAGACCCTTCACCAGATTCAGGAGATGAAGGGGTTGAGAGTGAGTTTAAAGGAGTATCTTCCAGTGGTGAGGAGGATGTTGATATCAAGTAGTATCACTTGAGGAACCTTTTATTTTCCTTTTATCAATATATTATTATTTATTATTTTTGTATACAGAATTTTGATTCTTTCTTATATCATTATGTTAGAGCTATCAATGACATTAATAAACTAAAAATTTTAGGTGATTTGCTCTCATTTTATTTTGACCTATCCGAGATGATTGATCGAAATATTATTCGACAACACTAACATGTACGGAAGAGATCATGGAATGTCCACCAAAGACTTTTTGATCTATCATAGGTATTAGTCAAAGTGTTACTTAACTTCTTACCTGTATGGAAGAGGTCTCATGGCCTGACTAAGACACAACGAGAGTTGTGCATTCCTCAAGTAGGAGGGATTAAATGAAAGAGATTATTTATATGCAACAAGCTTGAAAGAAAAAATCATAAACTCATTACTTTGATAAGGTCGGTGATACAAAGATATGAGTGGAAGAGGAAATGACAAACGAGATAAAATAAAAGTTACAATATATAAGAATCACTGATAATATTTTTGAAGATTCTCCATATTCTAAGTTTGAGGCAAGATTTTTTCCTCAAGATCCTTGAGCTTAAATGTTATTTGCTTGACCATAGGTGTAACCACATAAGGATCATCCCAAAAGGTGAGAGCATATTGCATTGAGGGCCTTTGCCAGCAGCTTCAAGACTTCACAGGACCAAGTCACGGACAGAGATGGGATGGAGTTTCACTCTTCTGTTGAAGTGATGAGCTACTCTTTGGTGGTGGGAAGCAGTCCGAAGTAGGGTCATGTCACGAGTTTCGGGGAGTAGGTTCAAGTTTTGTTGGAGTTTTTCTTCATTACTATTATGATTGAATGATTGAACTCTTGGACTTAAAATCTTAATATCTACTGGTATAATAGCTTCTATGTCAAAATACAAATTATATGGTGTCTCACCCGAGTTCACATGTGGTAAGCTAAAAGAATATTAGAGAGCTCCTCAACCCATTGCCCCCCTTCTCGAGGCTTTTTTAATCAGAGAGAGGGATGACCCATTAGTTTGAGGATACACATAGTTGAATGTGAAGATCTTTACAGAAAGACGTAAAGACTTTTCCAGTAAATTGAGTTCTATTATCGGTGATGATCTTTGTAGGAAGACCGAACCGACATATTATATTTTTTCAAATAAATTATTTAGCATTTATCTCCATGATTTTATCAAGTGGTTCAGCCTCCACCCATTTAGTGAAGTAGTCGACAGCTAAAATGATAAATTTTCGTTACCCTGACGCTATTGGAAAATGTCCCATAATATCAATTCTCCATTGAGCAAAAGGCCATGGGCTTTGAAGGGATGAGAGCTCTGTATGTGACGTATGAGAGAGGTTAGAGTGCAACTGATAACTCGTATATTTTTTTGTGAAATTCAAGGTGTCTTGCCTCATCATAGGCCAATAGAACTCTTGCATCATAATTTTAAGGGCTAGCATCATTCCTCATAGGTGTTCTCCACATATCCCAGAGTGAAGCTCTCTTAATGTATAATCGGCCTTTAATGATGAGAGGCATTAAGGTATGGCCCAAAAAAAGACCGCTTGTATAGTTTACCTCCGATAATAATAAAGTTTGCAGGTTGTCTTAGGAGACAAGTTGCAGTAGTTGGGTCTTCAAGAAGGTTCCCTTTTTGTAGAAAGGATAGGATGTGGTCCATCCAAGAAGGTTACTTGGTCTCATTAATTGCTTGTATTACCCATGACCCTTGGATACTAGAAAAATATATTTTCTCAACATGTCATCTTTTAAATAGATCTCCAATAGCAGAGATAGAGAGCTTAGCGAGAGCATCAATAGGAGTGTTCTTCTCTCGAAGTATGTGAATGATTTGATGTGTCTTGATATGGGCAAGAAGTGACCTCACCATGCTGAGGTATTGTGCTAATTGGAGATTATGAGCATTAAATTTTCCCTCAACCTAGGAGGTGACAAGCTGAGAGTCAGTGTGGATCATTAAGTTTTGAGCTTCACAATTGATGGCAAGTCTCAACCTGATGATGAGAGTATCATATTCAGCCATATTATTAGTTGTAGAGAATTTTAGATGAAATTCATACTCTAAGGTATCTTGTTGGGGGGAAAAAAAGTAAGATTCATGCTCTAGCACCATCATTTTCTAAGCTCCATCAACATAAAGGGTCCATTGAGAGATGAAAGGGTGTAATAGATAGCTCATTTGGAGTAGAGACGGTGCACTCCACTATAAAGTCTGCAAGTACTTGAGACTTTATGTTTAGCCTTGGTAGAAAATGAATATCTAACTCTCCCAATTCTATGGATCATTTGATTAACCTTCCAGATGTCTCTGGTTTCTATAGAATGGTACTCAATGGTAAATTGGTAAAAACACTTATGGTGTAAGCTTGGAAGTATGGACACAATTTTTGTGTTGAGAAAACTAAAGTCAAATCCATCTTATGCTAGTAGATAATGACTTTCTATATCAGAGAGAATTTTGCTAACATAGTAAATTGGTCGTTATATTGCATTTTTCTCTCGCACTAAAATTGAGCTTATTACATGGGAAGAGATTGTGATATATAAGTATAATATCTCTCCTTGATATGCTTTGATAGAAAGGGTGGAGATATTAAATATTTTCTTAATTGCTCAAAAATAGCTTGACATTCATTAGTCCACTACAAATTATTATTTTTAGCTCCCTTTAATATTTTAAAGAATGACAAGAATTTATCCTCATAATGGGCAAAGAAGCGAGACAAGACATCAATTCGTCCATTCAAGCGTTAAACTTTTTTGATATTCTTTGGAGGAGTCATATCTCTGAGCAGTCTGATTTTCTCGGGATTGGCTTCAATCTCGCGGTGGGTGACTATGAACCCAACAAAATTTTTTTGACGTAACCCCAAAAGCACACTTGGTTGGGTTGAGTCGCATGTTATAATGTCAAAGAAGGTTAAAATATATTTATAAGTTAGAAATATATTATGATTTTTCCAAGCTTTTTACCAATATGTCATCCACATATACCTCCATTATGTAGTCTAAGAGGTCTTTAAAAATCTTGTTCATAAGGCATTGATAGGTAGCACTAACATTATTTAACCCAATGGTATAACTTGGTAATAATATAAACTTTTATATGTTTGAAAAGATGTAGTTTCTTCATTCGTTTGGTCCATTTTTATTTGGTTGTAACATGAGTAAGCATCTAAAAAACTGAGCATTTGATGCCCGGACGTAGCATCAACCAATTGATTAATTCGGGAAGAAAATTATCTTTTGCAAGAAGATCGATGAAATCAATACACATTCTCCAAGTTTCATTTACTTTCTTAACCATGAAAATAGTTGCTAGTCATGTAGGGTAATATACTTCTCGTATGAATCCCGTTTCTAAGAGCTTGTTTAACTTCTTATTCAATTGCTTGGAGGCAATTAGGTGCAAAACTCTACTTCTTTTGGATGATCGGTTTGAATGTTGGATCAATCTTGAGAGAGTGCATGATTCACATTGGGGTCGACCCCAGACATATTGTCAGACTCCAAGCAAAGATGTCTTGATTTTTGCACAAGAAGTCTATATATTTTACCCTATGTTCATCTGAGATCAGAGATCCGACTTGCACTGTTCATAAAAGTTGGTCATCCGATAATGAAACATGGAGTAAGTCTTCTACAGATGAATCCCTCTAGGGTATTTCTTCATCTCGAAAATTAAAATTCTTGATGTTGAAGGTCACCAAGGCGTGGTGACTTTATCAGTAACATGTGTTATTTGTTGATTTCCACAGACCACTCCAACCGCAACGGGGGTTGAAAATTTCATCTTAAGATGAGATAATGAAGTAACAGCATAAAAAATTGATTGAATGGGCCTTCCGAAGATAGCATTGTACACTGAATTTGACTTGACCACCATGAATTGAATTGAATGAGTCACTTGTCGAGAAAATTCTTTGAGGACAACAGGAAGGGTGATTGCCCCTCCACTCGCACAGGGAGATTATCAAACCTATATAATGGTCCTGCAGCGAGTTGGTGCTTTTCCCTAACCAGGCCCATGCTAAGAAATGTGGAGTGAAATAAGACATCGACAGAATTTTCGTTATCAATCAAAATCCTCTTAACATTATAACATGGGTCACCGATCCCTACACTAATGACAAGTGGATCTTATTGCGAACTTGGACTCTTCTAAGTCCAAGTCATTAAAAGTGATAGATTGATCAATACAAGATTTCTTTAACTCTGGCTCTTCATATGTGGCAATGAAGACTTGATTATATTGTAGTAGTCCTCTCCTGCAATTGTTTCAATTTCTCCAACTATCTGGCGACTATTTTATTATTTCTGTGATGATTGTCCTGGTCCCCCCTAGTTGGAATTATGTTTGCTTGAGTTGATTGATTCTGCACAAATCGATGTAGATATCCTTATTGAATGAGCCTCTCGGTCTCTTTTTTTGAGTTGTTTACACACCTCAGTAGTATGTCCACGATTTTGATGGAAGTGATAATATTACTCTTGATTTCTTAAATTTGGTTTCAGTATATGTGACCATTTAATGATCTCTTCACCTCAAATGTCCATCAAGATGTTAACATGAGATGTGTTTAGTGGTGTGTATTCTATTTATGGTCGTTGTTCACGCCATTGATGTGAGGGCCATGGAGGGAGATCACGGCTGCCTTGTTGCTTCTTTTGATAGAATTATCGATCTGTGTTCCCTGGGACACTCTTATATTTTCCTGTGAATTGTTCAAATTATTTACGATGGACATTAATAGCCACATCAGCAGAAATTTATACTTCCACATGATGAACCAAGTCAGCATATGAGCGGATCATATCTCGCATTAGTGATGAGTATAAAGGCTTATGATGGTGGAACCCTCCAAGGAAAACTCATCTTAATAATTCAAGGTTTACTCCATATATTTGGCAAGCCTCTAAGGAGAACCTCTTGAAGTACTCTTTAAGTGATTTATTCTCATTTTGACGAATGCCTGAGAGATGAGAGGAATCTTTAATGATCATCCAGTTTGCAATGAACTGTTCTACAAAAATCTTGGCGAGCTCGTCAAAGGTGTGGATGGATCCCCTTAGAAGGGAGTATAAACAAGTGCGAGTCTGACCCTTAAGGGTTATTGGAAAGACCTGACAAAGTAATGTGTCAGAAGCTCATTGGATATGCATGATGGCCTTGTAATGGTCGATGTGTTCATATGGGTCAGTTGTCCCATCATAGGAGTCGATGCTCGGAAGCTTGAAACCTACGAGAATAAGATATTGAAGAATAGCTTCAGCCAAAGGTGAAGACTCCTGATAGCTGCGATGAGAGGGAAGATAATTTACATCTTTAAAGTGGTATTTTTCTCGCACTAAGCGTTGTAATTTCGCACGTATAATATGATAGGTGGAATCAACAGGACGAGAACGTGCCACACTACCGGCAATAATTAATGGGTTAATAATTGGTTGAGCTGTAAGTGATGGATGAGTAGAACTAGCAGTGTCAAGGAGGTTAGCATCACGGTTTGGAAGCGGAAGAACTTCAGTGTGATGGCGAGAAGGCCCCGTATTAGCATTTTGACCTCCCCTAACTAACGATCAATCTTGAGGGAGATGTGTTTCCGCAGTAGTGGCTGCCGTATTTCTCGTAAAAGTCAAATTATCTCATTTTGAGACTCTTTCATTCAGCAAACACGATCTTTTAGAGATTCCTTATGCATTCAGATAGGTCATACTATCGTGGGAAAGTGAGGCATAAGCTTGGCATCCTTGGTTCAAGGATTAGTTTCGGGAGTGATGGGAATTGAAATGAAAGACTCCGTTGTTGCGAGTATCATGCATGTTGGCCATAATGCAAGTGTTCACAGAGATTGCGATTGTGGGGTTTGATTCCCACAGACGGCGCCAAACTGTTGCGTGTTAGAAAACCAATTGTGATAAAATAAAAGTTTACGCCTTAGCCTTGTTGTGAAATTAGCGCACACACACAGATATTTGAAGAGTGAATAATAAACTCAAGATTTTTGAAAAATCTAAAGATCATAGAATCATGGGGCCACAAGAAAAATCTTCTACTATATATCTGTTTCGAGTACAAAGTTTAAGTTTTTTTGATAATGAGATTACAGAATTATATGAAAGCGATAATAGAATCCCAAAATCAGTAACAATCTGTGATGGTTGGGTTGTAACAATTGGGTAGCTTATGATAAATAATGGCGGTTGGCGGCGACGGTCGGCGGTGGTGATAACCGACAAAGATGGCCAACGGTTGTTGGCGGCGGTGGTCGATGACGATGATGATCGATGGTGGTGGCCGATGGCGATGAGCCAGCGGTGACAACGATGGTAGTGCGGTATTAATGAAGCAGCAGTGGATGAGGAAGATGTCGATGGTGGTGGTGGCGGTGGCATGATGTGGTCGGCAATTTGTGGCCGGCGGCAATCAGCAGCGATGTCGCGGCGATGATCAGCAGCGGTGTTTGCAGCGAGATGGCGGTGGCGTGGCTGATGGCGTGATGACCGAGTGGTCGGTGGTCGACCGACGGTGTGACGTAAGTGGTGACGATTCTTGGAGGATCTTCAAGCCTGGCTCTCTTTCCCCTTGGGCTCCTCTCATGTGAAGAATGATGAGCTATTTATAGATTAGAGGAATGTCATTTCTGTAAATAAGTGCAAAATCCAAACCACTCCATCGGACGGCTCGAAATGATTCTCTTGATCATCTGATGTATTTTAAATACTATGTTCAAATGAAGTCAGAATCAAGAGATCTTGAGCTTGTTCCGGCTCATCAAGATGCTCGATTTGATCATAAACACTCCATATTTAGGAACTATTTAGGTATTCAACTGATATCCCAAAGTTTCCAATGATATTTTAAGCTAGATTCATTTGATCGATTGCTTTTCGCATCAAGATTCATGCTTTAAGTGGAATTTTTAGCATATCAATTATAATATCTATTTTTAATTTAATTCTTTTATTTTTGACAATTTAATCAAAATAAAAAAGCTAAAATTTGATCAATATTAAAGGCAACTAATTATTTAAAAATTGATATAGTTTACTAGTTTAATCCCTAGTTTGGGCTTATTCTAGTTGATTTTGACCAATTTTGTGAATATTTAGCTATGGATCTATACTGAACCAAGAATATGATTGATTTATGGCTAAACCAGTAGGATTTAATTTGATCCAATTTTTAAACTATTATTGACTCATCAAATAATAAATCCTAAATATATTTTACAATTAGATAAAAAGAGAGAGTCAATTTGCATGATAGAATGTTTAATGTTTGCTCTAATAAATATAATGATATTGCAAGTGTCTTATCTTCCATTTTCTTGTAAACACATTATAGAGCTTGCCCTCACTATGTTATAATGAATATAATGGTGAAGTTCAAAATTGATATTTGTTACAAGGAATATTATATAACCATTATAACTCACAAAGAGTTGAGTTTCTATAAGCACTTTGATAAAACACAAGTCAAGAATACAACAACAATGATCTATGTGTGAACAAACTTACCTTTGAATGGTAGACACATACTTTTTTCTTGAAAACTAATACAATTTGATGACAATCAATATTTTAACTACTTTAATAATATATAAAATATGAGAGAGATTCTAACTTACTTCGAGTAATGTTAGAACTAGATTTGACCGCGTGAGGCTGTGCGTTCTGACGGTTGAGGGCTTTGCTCCCAACGCAGAGATGCATGTTCGAGGCGCATGGGTGTGCGAGTTTAGTTGCCCTTAAAACTTAACTTTCCAAAAAAGAAAAAAAAAAAAGAAAAAAATAGATTTGACCCAAATTTGAATATTATACAAACTAATTTGAAGTCATGGTTTAAATTTTGTTTGAATTAGAGTAAAATAAAATTTGATTTTGATTTGACCTAAATTTGAGAAAGGGTTCAAATAAAATTTGAAAGAATCAGTTCAAAGTAATTTTATTAACTCTAAATTTCAAAAATAAAAAAAATTTAGAAGTGAGATTATTTTGATCCTGATCCGATTAAAATATTTTAATATATATTTTTTTAAAAGGGAAATAATAGGCAAGAGAATTGCTTCAAGCTGCAAGGAGACGTTTTCATCTCGGTGCATTCGCCCTTCCAAGACTTCCGAGACCTCTCCATTTCGAAGGCTTCAGAAAGAGGGGCAAAGTTTCTGATCGGAACCCTAATCTTTGGGTGGCAGTCAGTCGTTGGGAGCAAGATGGTGCTCGCGGAATTGGGCGGGAGCATATCCCGCGCTCTGCAGAAGATGAGCAACGCCACGATCATTGATGAGAAGGTGCTGGGAGAGTGCCTGAACGAGATCACGCGGGCGCTGATGCAGGCGGATGTCAAGTTCGAGATGATCCGCGACATGATGGCCAACATCAAGCGCATCGTTAACCTAGAAGACCTCGCCGCCGGTCACAATAAGCGCCGAATCATCCAACAGGTGATTCTTTTGTTTTCTTCCATCCATCGCGTGGTTGGAACATTTAGCCATTTTTTTATTAAGCTTATTTCTCTACTCGTTTGGCTATTTAATTGAATCGACTTGGATATGTTTGCGGATTATTCATGTTTCTTGCTGTTTATGAGAGGATTAGTATCAATTTTGTTCCAATTTGTGTTCTTTTCGTTCGTTTCTTTCGTTT
Source organism: Cymbidium sinense (assembly GCA_021442155.1). Classification (NCBI taxonomy): domain Eukaryota; kingdom Viridiplantae; phylum Streptophyta; class Magnoliopsida; order Asparagales; family Orchidaceae; genus Cymbidium; species Cymbidium sinense. The sequence goes on from CM038220.1 coordinate 108,547,847, forward strand.
TGGTTTTTCTTTTGCTCCGCTATTTAGCATCGTAGTCTTAGATTTGACCCGTCTTAGTACCTTTTTCCCCCCTAGTGTAGATAGTAAATGAACTATTTTTAGCCTTCCCCACCTTGCATTGGTCTGTAATAAGAGATTTTATTGGTTGTTTGATTTAGTCTTATTAAGACGTAGGTCTCAACCCCGATCCAAAGTTAGTTCTAAAAGTTAAAGGTTGATATTGGGTCCCTTCATAAAATTCTTGATAAAATTGATGAAATGAATCCAAGTTTAAATTTTTTTAGTGTTAGGCCATTCTATAAGCGAGGCATCGATTTAACTTGATTGTGTTAATGAGTAGGCATGGATTTGTTAGGATATCATTCGCTACAATTTACTTCAACTGTGGTGAAAAGTAGGCAAGGTCAGTTAGGATATTAGCTGCAAGTTTAATCAGCTTGTGGTGGAAACTATGCAAGGGTTTAGTTAGAACCAAGATTATGATTTTTACATTAAATTTGAGGTTTTTGAATGGAATGATGAGAAAGTTGGTTGTTATAATGACTAGATAAAGAATATATATTACTTATTTGCAAGAACCTAAATAGAATGCGGAAAAATCTAAGAACATTAGAGAGGGTGATAAGTTTTGGTATCTATGAAATATTAATAGTATAAATACGGTTGATAAAGTAGTGGATAAAGAGTTTAAAGATAATTAGTTGAAGTGAATAAGTTTAGTGATATGATGATTACTATTAAGATAATTCTTGATAAGAAGTAATGGCATTATATGTTGTTAGTGCTTATGCTACTCAAGTTGAATTAAAATATATTTAAAAATAATTTTAAGAGAGATTGATGAAATACTATAGCATATACTTAAGGAAAAGATGATATTTAATTTGTGGTGGGTGGATGGATTGAAGGATGTATATCTTCTAGGTAGGATGAGCTATAAGAGGATTCATTATGGGCATGAAATATAAAATAGAAATGCAATAAGAAGAGTTGTATTAGGCATCTTATGATCTTGTACTAGCTAACACATACTTTAAGACATGAGAACTGAAATTCCTTCTAAATCATAAATAAATATAATTTTGTTTAAAAAAAGAAAGATTTATTTGTAAAAATTATAAATATAATTTGAAAGAAGAAGAATTGTTGATCAATCAAGGTATCCTTCTAAGAAAAATAAATTGGAATTCTAAAGTCATATTTGATGTGTGATAAGATGGTTTATTCTATGAAGAAGATTGTGATTATTGTTTTATCAGAGTCTAGAAATAAATTATGCATTAGTAAGAACATTTGGTGCATAAAAGGTTATTAAATAAAATATGTATTTTTAAAAGTAAAAAAGCTAAGTACTTAATGGCTAATAATTATTCTAAGAAAGTTATAAGTCCTTCATCGAGGGTAGTGACTTAGGTTAAGGCTATTACTTTTTGATAATTTTTATGATAGCTTTTATATCAAAGAAGTAGGAAATGCGATGTATAGATTAACTAAGAAAGGAGATAAAATATCTGAAGTTTTTATTCAAATAAGATGTATTAAAGTGTGTGTATATATATATATATATAATATGATCTTATTTAAATACTATACATCAAAAAAAGATGAAGATGATATTTTGAGAATTTATTGAATGAAAGTTTTAAGGATGAAATTATTTTAAAAGAGCATAATAAAGTGGAGTTATTTTTGAAGAAAACACATAATTTGATTTAATAGATCAATCCAAAAAGTGAACTAGAGTTAGATCCAAAAAATGCATAATGGTATAGCTTTAGGTATGCTTGAGATACCCATTTAGATTTAGAGAGTTACAGTGGATATTGCAATGGTTTGGTTACCAAATTTCTTTGTTGGAGTTTTGGACACCAAAATGTTACCAACTAATTAGGGAAGAAGTATATTGTCACCAATATTTAGAATGAAGATGTTTAAGATCACAATAATTATCAGAGGAATCAAATGTATGAGTCATGTAATGAAGTTATAGGAGATAAGGAATATAATCTTAAAAAATTATGATAGTTTTGGAGATTCAGTTTGAAATCAAGCTAAAAAGATTTATTATAGAAGTCTTTGTGTTAAAATAAATAAAAGCAAAGCAAGGAAAGAATGTTCATATAGTTTTAATTGATCATTGAGAAGACATGAAAAAGTATTATGAAAATTAATTTGGGGTTAGGGAAGAAAATTGCATAATAAAGATATGTTGAAGTTATTAAAAATATGCATGATGAAGCACTGAATATTTGAAAATAGTTATAGAGTGACAAAAAAGTTTTCAATTATATTTGGATTACAACATGGATTGATATTAAGTTAATATCCTTTTTTATTGGTTATGACAATGTTTGGAAAAAAATATTCAAAATGAAATGCGTTAATGCATGCTTTTTGTGGATGATGTAATTTTAATCAATTAAGCATCTTTTGAAATAAGGGAAAAATTAGATTGATGGAAATATTATTTTGAAGATAGAGAACTTAGAATTTGTAAAATAAAGAGTTAATGTTTGATATACAATTTTAATAAGTGTGATGGTGGATAGATTGATACCTATATGTAATAGGTTATTAGGTTTAACTATCTTATATCTATTATGTAGATGGAGGGTTTAGCCTCTAAAGTTAAGGTTGGATTATGAAATTGGGGAAATGCATCAAGAGTAGGATGTGATAAGAGGATATCATGGAGATCTATAGATAGATTTAATAGGTTGTAATTAGATTGGATGGGCTATGCTCTGTAGATTCAAGTTTTGTGCAATAAAAAGTTTGTTGATTGTAAATTTAGAAATTGTAATTAGATTTGTTATATTGTATGAATTTGAATTGATTTACAAAGAAGAAATTTGTTATCTTAGTTAACACTCAATGGGAATGAATGGTAAATGAGGATTTATAACATTGACATCAAAATAGTTTGGATAAGGTTAATGATGTTGTATGGATTCAGGTGTTGGGCAAGGAAAAAGGTCATTGGTAGTTGAGTATGATGGAAATGAGAGTGCTAAGATAGATATGTGAAAAAAATTAGAGAAGTTACATAAGGAATGATTATATTAAAGGAACAATTAGATTACATGTATTGAATATAAGGTAGTTGAAAATAGACTTAGGTGATTTGAACATGTACATCAGAGTAAGAATTGCATTCATTAAACAAGTAGATGAAATTTGTGTTGAAGTATTATGAAGGAAAATCTTTAGCTTAAGGTAATCTAGATATCAATTATTCAAAATGCTTTGCTAATAATATGTCTAACACCTTAGACAACACTTAATAAGAATGAATGAAAAATAAGATTTCATGAATTCTATTCCAAATTTTGGAACAAGGCTAAGGATGATGATGATGATGATGAGTGTTATTTATATGTCAAATGTTGTTCATTTAGTTTAGTGCTATTATGTTTGAAGACTTAAGTATCGTCTAAATTATTATTTAGTTTAGTGTTTTTTATGATTGCAATCCTCTTGTGAGGAGACCATCCCCTATAATCAATCATTTTTTAAATTTATTTTAATACATTTCATAGAATCATATATTGAGTTTAGGTACAATGAAAGTCAAGACGAGAACGACCCTTTGAAACAACAACAATATTTGAGAAAACATGATACACATTTAAACATCTTAAGAGCAAAGTATGATAATTCTACTCCAACAATACTATTCATAATTAAAAGAATCTGTATCATCTAATTAGTGCCTTGCAGATAGAAATAATAAATATAACGTTTCTCACACGTTCATAATAAAAAAACAAACTACATGTCGAAACCAGAAGTTCACTGCAGATAAAAAGTAATAACCATAGTTCCAGTCATATGTTTCTAACACACAAAATAGCTAAGCATTTGAGCCTCTCTAAAGATGGTCATACACAAATTTGGTTCTAGACAGGTTGAGCTATGATCTTGAAAGAAGCAACTACTGCAAGGTCAGATCACACTACAGAACTTGAGCAACACTCAATTTGATCTATATTTAGTCAATAAATGTGATGCATTCCCGTAGAGGTTGCTTAGCAAGTTGCCACTATATTCTACAATGCCATTGCTGGTGAAATTTTACTAACACCATCTATAATACCTTTCGTACACTCCATGCATTGTTCTTTATATGCATCCTTATGAATCCACGTCCAAAAAGTAAATTTGATTGTCTTGTCCTGGACTGTCACCTTCCTCAAGAACAATGACATGTTTGCAAAGTCTTCATTAGATTCCATGCCCATGCCCAATTGCATCTCTTTTGTTTTGTTCTTACAAAATATATAGCCATATATATAAACTTTGTAACATGTAACACGCTTATCTTTGATAAATGCATTCAACTTCACCCATGATAGTCTTTTTTTGGGTCATTCCATCTTACACATGAAGTGCCTTTACTTGTCAAATTGCATCCCATCTCTATTTTTGGTTCTCATTTGTTGGTTAACATGATCAAGATTGGCAAACATTTCATTCAATTGCATTGTTGTAAATTCTTAGACAATTTTTTCATGGCCCATAAGATATATACTTAGAATTTCATTAATTTACCATTATACTTAGAATTTCATTACCCATGTTTGTTATCATGGAACATTGTTTCCATTGCTTTTGCTACTTGAAGATAATTCATTCATTCTGTTCAATTATTGTATTTCCATAGATCTTTGAGGAGTGATTCTACATGGTTTAAGCTTGTGGCAGTGTAAAAGTTTTTTTTTTTTTTTTCTTTTTCTTTTTTGAATATGAAGTCAGTCATGTGGTAGAAGGACTTGCTCAAAATGGCATTCGAATGTTGCATCCCTTTAGCATAATCGAACATAAGATGAACATATTTAAGGAGCTAAAGATCAAGCTCTCGGTAATTTGAAAGAGTTTTTTACTTTTTACTATAAAGGGTTAGCATTATTCAATCCAGAAGTCTCTCTTTTGTAGTTGAAAGAGAGAAAATAAATAAGCTTGGTGGGTGAGATTATAGACGGAAGACGAACAATCGCTGACCATACATCTACTTTGAAACATGCACTTTCTTGAAATTCCTTGCTCTTGTTAGAGGGCTATGTGGTTGTGTTGTTTTACAGGATGATGCATCTGAGAGTTTTTGTAAACTAGTTTTTTTTAAGAACATATGTGACCTCTAAAAAAATTAGTTGATCATCTGCACATTTTGTTTCATTTTAATCAAGGAACTAAACATCCAAATTGAATGGCTATAAATGATGATTCAAATTGAGCTATAAAGTTAGCTTACTAATAATGGGGGGTATTCATTGGCCATTCGATGAGGAAAGCGATGAGGAAAGTTTAAGTTAGTGTTGAGTCAAACTTTTAGAAGGTAAATGAGATTATAGATGAGACATTATCCTGTTATTTCTCCCTCATTTTGTGAGAATTTTAGATATGGTTTTAGGTTTCTTATAGGAGCAAGCACTTATGGTTAATTACTCCTCTCCAATGGTGAGAGAGAACTTTCGATTAAGGAAATTCATTAGATCAGTAATTGCTAGCATATAGTAGCATAGATTTAAATTTGACATTATGAAATTCACCATCTCTTAAGTTAAAGCGGATGATGGGAGCAAATAATGATGAGCATGATCAAGATTTAATGATTTTGTCATCACAAACCGTCATGATTCTTGATATACTTGAGCCAATCTAATTAGATGATCTTTATTGACAGTCATGAGTTGCATCACCTAAGGAGACCTTTCAAACATGTGGTGAGATTTTTTCTAAGGAGACAACTTTAAATCAACTTTACTTAATAGAGATTTTTTGTTCTATCAAGTGTATTCTACAAAGAGCAAAGTCATCGAACTTGTGGGCTACAACTATAATCGTAATTTAGTAGAGTCAAATCACCTGGTCAAAGGATTGTAACCACTACTTTTTTATGGTGCCATTTAGAGGAAAAATCATGCAGACAAATGCCATGAGTCATGTTCTTATTGACATAAGATTTATTAAGAGTGAACATAGAGTTATACTTGACTTGACATTTGTTCTTTTGTGAATGAAAATTTTCCTAAACTGTCACCCCTCGACAAACAATTGTGGATAATGGTTAAGTTTTGTTTTAAGCTTTAGATTATGGATCTCATCTGGTCAATTTCTTTTAAACTTATGATTATTGAACATTAAGATTTTAAAATCTTAGTGTTAATAACCCCTCTTGAAATCTATGATTAATGTGACCACCTTTGGGTATGTACCTCAACTCTACTTGTTTGCTTGTAGGTTTATGGCTAGAACTTGTAATCAAGTTTTCAATCTTAAAATAGAGAATTTGTAGTTTTAAGCGTGAAATTTCTTGATTAAAGCTTTTGATAGTTGTATCCATATGTGAAAATGAAATTTTCTTTTGAAGAAAAACATTTGATTTATAACCAGTCTTATCAACCTTGTTTTCATAAGAGGAAGGAGGATGAGATTGATTGAGTGGGATGTATAACTCCATCGTATAGGTGAAGCAGCCCGTCCAAGAGTATGTGCATGGTTCAGTTTTATGATTTAGATTTTTAAATGAGTACATATTTTTTTAAAGTACTTACAATTTATCAAAAATACATGCATGCTTTTCAAAGCAAAGTCATTCAAGCCAATTACTATTCTTAGCCCATGCAACATCCTAGACACTGAGCTTTGGGTCATGTCTATTGCTCATCATCTTTGTTGAACTTGACCAGGTCTTTTGAGTAAATATAGAGGTCAACACTTTCTTGGTGGATGATTTATCTTGGTTGAGTGATTAATTAAATGCGGTTCCACTATCATTTATAAAGAAGTATATCACATGCTGGAGATTTAAAATGTGTCATAGCCGAGGTCCTTATGTGGAGTATGAGTAATTTTTATTATTATATATTTGTTATTTTTATTCTACACCTTTCAAGATAAGCATATATATATTTTTTTAATTTGTAAAAAATGCTTACAAATCAGTTTGTGTTTTTCATTAGCCCGTTTCATTCGCTGTCAAAAAATGCAGGACCTTTATATATATTCTTAGTTGCACTGAATTGTTTAATAGGGCTTGCCAGATTTTTTTATTTATTTTGTAAGATTCTGAAATGAATAAGCAATTAAAATCTGACTATTTTGTTCATACTTAAGGCTGTATTTAATGAGCTTTGCAAGATGATGGATCCTGGGAAGCCTTCGTTCACTCCTAAGAAAGGGAAGACATGCGTAGTGATGTTCGTCGGTTTGCAAGGTAAGTTTGATGGTTACTTTTATTATTTTTATGATCATTTTGCTATTATGGACTTTTTCATAATTCTTTCAAATTGTTTTGAGAAATTGGAAGTCATTTGAACAAAATGTTCTACTACGATGTTAAAGTGTCCATGGGCTTATTTGTGCACATCCACATAATGCAATTTATAATAGGGTCAAATTGCTTTAGGTTAAGCCACTTGATATGGGATAAATTGACAAGTTCTAGTAAGAATATTGCCATAGAAGTTATAGGAGAGTTAATAAATCATACATTGATACAGAGAATTTATAGTGAATGGTGCAAAAAATTATCAAGGAAAAGAAATAAATTTTTAAATGAATGATTACAAGAAACTACAAGTATTGTAGAGAATTTAGTGAGCAAATTAATGATACAAATTTTGATTATTTAATTGATAAGCTTGGCACTGAGGTAGGAGAAAAAAGAGATTTAGAATAGTTAAGAGATCCTTAGACTTGAACATTTTAGATGCATTAGAAATGAAGATAATATGATTGTAGTTAAATATACAGACATCATGGAAAGATGAAAATTGTAGTTTGGAAATTATTAAATTAGCATTTTAAGGTAGAAATTATTTTGGAGAAATATAATGTAGTATATTATAGATTGATTTAAAAAAGTGAAGTGGAGCTAGTTTGAAGGAAGATGTATAGAACTAAGATTTTAGGTCTAGGTGACATGCATATTGAGTTTTTGAGAGTTATGGGGGATATTATAGTGATTTGATTAGCAACTCTCTTTTTATAGAATTTTGGAAATTTAAGAGAATGTTGAATAGCTGAAGAAGAAATATTTTGGTATTAATATTTAAGAATATAGGAAATTTTTAACATTGTGGTGATAATAGAGGAATTGGACTTATATGTCATACAATAAAGCTATTTGAGAGAGTAATGGGAGATGAGAGATCTATTGAGATTTTAAGAGTTATGGTTGATATTATGATAATTGGTTGACAATTCTTTTTGATTGAATTTTGAAGAATAAGAGATTGTTGAATGATTGGAGCAAAAATATTTTGGTACTTATTTAAGAACATAGGATGCCTTTAAAATTATGATGATAATAGAGGAATCATATTTATGAGTCATATGACAAGGCTATTAGAGAGACTAATGTTGAAAATACATTAATTTTGGAAAATCAATTATGTTTCATGCTAGTGAATCTATTGTAAAGTGATCACTATGCTAAAGCAATTAATGAAAAATTATAAAAATAGAAATGATTTTCATATGATTTTAAAAGGGCAATTGATTGAGTATTATGAGAATTAGTTTAGTGCATAATAAGGTAGAAATATGTATCAAAGGTATATTGATGTTATTAAACATCGTATAATGGCGCATTGAGTGATAGTTGTTGTAGAATGACCCAAGAGTTTTTAATAATAGTATGCTTACATCGATCAACATTCGTGCCATATATTTTCCATTATTTATGATGATGCTTACAAAGTATATTTAATATGAGATGCTTTTGGTGCTTTTGTTTGTAGATAATATGGTTCAAATTGGTGAGACATCCATTAAAGTAAGTGAAAAGTTAAAATATTGTATAAAATGTATAAAGGACTTAGAATAAAGAATGAGTGTATGATATGCAATTTTAATAGGTTTGATATCAATAATTGTCTATCAAAATTATTATAAACTAAGATAAGGTGATACTTAGGTTTGATAGGTTTAAATATCTTGATCTATTACATAGAACATAAATTATATGAGGATATAGATTCTAGAGTTAACGCTGAATAGTCAAATTGGAGACCTTTCATAGGAGTATTTACAAAAGAGGATATCTTGGAAAATTAAAGGTTAATTCTATAAATTAGTATTTAGGATGGTGATGTTGCATAGACTCAACTATTAGGCAATAAAACTTCATTGATACCTAAGTTGAGTGTGACAAAATTAGGAAGGATAAATTAACGAATGATTATATATTTTAGGAATTGTTGGGGTGACATATATTGTAGATAAGGTAATCAAAATAAATTAAAACACTTGGATATGTAGATTGTTGGTAGAAAATCAGTCCACTAAATTAGTAGGTAAAGTCAGTGCTAGAGGACTACGGAAGAGAATTGGCAAACCTAAGGTTACATGATATTCTTAAGATTATATGGATCCAACTGTTGGGCAGAGAAGTTGGCCGATCTCTATGCTGAGTATGACATATATTAATAATATTAAGATGAATGTGTGGCAAAATTAGGAATGATAAATTAAGGAATAATTATATATTATAGAAATGGTTGGATTAACATTTATTAAACATATTATTAAATAGATTTAAGTAGTTTAAATATATGCAATGTAGGGTGGAAAGTGCACCCATTAGACCATTAGATAAAATTAATATTTAGATGATTAGGAGGCAAAAGTGATAGACCTACGGTTACATGAATAGAAGTTGTTCAAAATATTTTGTGAAGTATATATTACTATATCAGGCAGCATTTAATGGAACAATGAAAATAATAGATTCATAATGCCAAGCCCAAATAGTGGGGATAAGGTTGATGATAATGGTACTTTATCGGTTTACCTACACAAGATTTGCCCTTGATCTGAATTTTCTTAACAATATGAATACTGCGTGTGTTTTACTTGTATTATATCCAGGTTCTGGGAAAACCACAACATGCACCAAGTATGCATATTATTATCAAAAAAAAAGGTTTCAAACCTGCTCTTGTTTGTGCGGATACTTTTAGAGCTGGAGCATTTGATCAGTTAAAGCAAAATGCAACCAAAGCTAAAATTCCTTTCTATGGAAGGTATTGCCAACTTATCTGCACTGTTTGATTTATGTTGAATGCTTAATTACTAGTTCTGACACCGGATTTTGATATCTTGTTCTAACTTGAATGCAGAATTTAAGAATTATTTAGTATTCTCTGGTCAGGAAATGTTTAAGACTCTCAGTATATTTTTTTATTTTTGTCACTCCCTTTGAATTGCTGACTTATGGCATCCATATTAAGCACTTAAATTTGAGCTTCCTTTTGATTTTCCTGGGAAGGATAATTCTGGTCTGGTTGACATCTTGTTATTGATTTTTAATGGAAAATCATCAACATGATAAGAATCTTATTACTTTGTTGTCATAATTGGTTGCAAAGCTTTTATAATCCCCAGTTACAGGAATAGATAATATTTTTTAATGCTGATATAACTTGTGATTTTTCCACTTGTCTCAAACCATAATGTTGATCCTTTAACCTGCCTTTGGACCAATTATTTCATCCCATTTGTAGCATTAATATACTTTTGTAACATTGGTTTTCAATACATTTGCCCCTTTTCGTTTGAATTTTCCTTAAAATGAAAGAAAACTTTCGGTGTGGATGTTTTGAAATTATGCCAGGATGCTAAAATTGGACAATCAATTTTATTTTGTTTCTTCAAGTTTTGAAATTTATTTAGGGATTGTTTGGTAACTAAAAATAAATATAGTAATAAATGAATGCAGTGTAAAGTAGAAATAATGTGTTTGTCATGCTTTTAGGTTGTTTAGTTAAAATACTAGAAATGCAGGAGTTTTTTTCTGCTTAATAAATCAAAGTAATGCAAAGTAAAATAGTGTGGCGCATTGGGTGGCAAGTGGTGGCCGAAGTCGCTAGAGTGAGCAGTGGGTTGTACGATGGCGGTAGCTACTAGCGGTCGATGACAGCTAAGTATTTGTGAAGTATTTGAAAATCTCTTGTTTTGAATGAATTTTGAATACATAAAAAATGAATTAAATTAGTGGCGGTGGGCGGCGGTGATGGCGGTGTTGAAGTGTATTTCAAATTCACTTCAAAATATATTTCATTTTAAATACAAATAACCAAATAAGGGAATTTTAAAAATACATGCATTTGATTTTCAGTATATTACATTTACTTCCAGCCAAATAGTCTCTTACTCCAAGTTGATCAAACCAAAGAAGAGCTATTCTTAGACGAGGGGATGATTTGGACCCAACAAGATGTTCACATTTTAATTATCTAGACCAAGTTTGATGGGTCTAAAGATGAGGAATAGAGATATGGATAACTTTAGTCAAGTCCTCAAGTTTTTATAGGCTACACTTGAACTTTACTTATCTAGACTTGGTCAAATGAGACTAAACTAGAAGAGAAGGATAGATGATTTGGGAAGCAAAGAAGCTTCAAATGTTCTTTAGAGGAGGGGATGATATGGATAACTTTAGACGAGGGGATGATTTGCACCCAACAAGATGTTCACATTTTAATTATCTAGACCAAGTTTGATGGATAACTTTAGTCAAGTCCTCAAGTTTTTATAGGCTACACTTGAACTTTACTTATCTAGACTTGGTCAAATGAGACTAAACTAGAAGAGAAGGATAGATGATTTGGGAAGCAAGGAAGCTTCAAATGTTCTTATGCTAGGCTTAATTTTTGTTTTCAAAAGAAATATCTTCCTCTAAAAGTTGTAAAGCTTCAATTCTTCAAATTACGAGTTTTTGACAATATTTGAGACTAAGAAAAAGATTAATCGTTTTAGGTTTTGGAAATCTATCATATATTTAAGCAATGTCAAATTGAACAAAAACTAAAGTTGTGCTTTTAGGCTTTGATAGCTAAGTTCAGATCTTAATCAACTAGAGATGAGCTAGCTTATGAGAGTCAAAGGCAAGTTCAACTCAAAAGGAGAAATGTAGGACTAAACATAATTGAAAGAGTTAAATTTTGGAAAGTTTAAACTTTGTTGGCCTAGAAGAAGCTTAACTGGTTTGTAGTTGGATTGGTATTGAGGGAATTATACATAAACTCAATGTATTTGAGCCAAGTTTGATTGGTAAGGAGAGGATGTAGAAGATTAAGTTGAATTGAAGAAGTTCAACTTAAAAAATATAGGTTTTGGCTAAAGCTGGAAAGAAATAAATGTTAGAGTTAGATTCAAAAGATCTAAATTAAGTTTAACTTGTAAGGATAACACTTTCTATTTATTTATTGTGAGGAGAGAACACTTAAAATTAAGTTTAGCTATAAGAGTTTAACTTGAAATGATTTAGGTTTTGATTATTCAAACTAAGCTCAACTAGAAAATCCTTTAAATATCTACTAATTGGTCATAGGTTTGATCTCTCTTTTACAAGATCTTAAAATCTATGAATGATTTCAATCCTTGCTCTTTGATTAATGTATCTTTCTAGTACTTGAGAGCATACCAAGGAGCATCATGCCTGTGTCACATTCTCATTCTTTATGGACTCGCTCGTTGAAGGCGAAGAATTTTGCATTATAGGAGTCAAATTACATAGACTATTAGAAGGTAATAGAATCACCATAAACTCTTTGTTAAAAATCTACAAGTTTGAATCTGAGTTGTTGCTTAAGTAGACTATTCTAGGTAGGCTTTTAGAAATTTTAGCCAAGTTTGGCTTCACAATTTTGACTAGCTTAGGCTTCCCTAGAAAAATCTTGGAAATTTAATTTCTCCAAATGAATCTTAGTTCCCAAATAGTTTTTGAGGATGAAACAACTTTAAATTGTGCGCTCTAACATGCAATGGTAAGGATAATAATTAGTTTGATAGGATCGTCTGTCTTTTATGGTCTCAAGTCTTCTAGTCTTTTGAATTTGAAGCCTTTGTTCCATGAGATCCATAAAGATTTGTTGGATATAATTTTGACTGAATGAATAAGTATCAAATCAATCTTTAAGTGATGTCTTGCTGCCTATCACCTTCGTGGTAGGTGGACCTGAGGATGTCATTGAAACTGCGACCTTTCCTTTTTTTTTTTTTTTGCTTTTTGCTGTTAGGGCTATCTAAATCTGCACTTTCATAAGAGGGCCTCCTGACTACTAGACTCTACTACTAGCAGCTAAAGAAATTTGACTTTTAAATAGATTCAAATATCTTCACTAGGGCGGACACCCTTGAAAAGCCAATGCAACTATTACTTAATTCTTCAAGTTGTCTCTTCATTTGGGTGATATATGTATCTTTCTCCTTGAGTGCATAACTTGCTTATTCTTTGTGAAGTCAGAAAACTAATTTTCATCATATGAATCATTTTAACAGGTTTGTGAAACTTTCTGGGATCTAATCATGAAAACATGGTGAAACACTAAATGATCTGCCATAGGATTTGAATCAAAAGAAATTGCTTACCAGAGAAACCACAAGGAAATGGAATTATGAATCCAATAATAGTGTGAACCTGGAACAAAGATATTGGCATAATGACCAATGCCAGGGAAAAGTAAATTCCATAACAGCAAGCACTCTAGGGTGTGTCCATATCACGTGATTTGCTTGCATTTGCAATGGCTAATGTATATTGATGGCTTTTAGCAGTTCTGACTCAAACATTGCCATCATAATTGTCTGGTCTACAGGATTGGCTAGCGGCTTTTCTCATATCCTCTTCCACTTTTTCTAATTTGCAGGTCTTTGGCTCTACCTATTTACCCTTTATCCCATCAAACACACTAGGCTTTCAAACGTGAATTGAACTTACAAATCTAACAATTATGATTTGGACTCTTTCACCATTCACCATGGCTAGGGTTTCTTTGGATGCATAAATTTGTAATTCATTTTAACTAAATCTCCTGAACGACTTCACCATTCAGCCATGGCTAGTGGGTATAAAATTCTCCTGAACGACTACTATGGTGTGCAGCTTTAAGTCGCTAATTATTTTAATCTCATTGTTTATGGGAACATTTTTTTCTCTTGATTGAATGATGCTTTTGGAGAATCCATCCATATAATATGGCATACTGAATGGATAATATTTATTAATCAGTGAAAACCTTAGCATTTACTCATTCTGATTGTCCAGTTATTACCTCACGGTATGGAGTGATCAAGCAATTTCCTCTCTTCTGCTGTTGAATGCCAAGTCTATGAAATATATATATATATATATATATATATATATTTGTTAATCTATTTGTTCTATTTGTTTACACTGGATTTGCCCAAATTCTTTGTATAGTAAATTGTGAATTTGCTCCAAATTTTTCTTCTCTTTCAAGTAAAATAGCTCTACTGGATCCTTGCTGTTTCTCATTATGTTTATACTTACATCCTAGATCTTTTTCTTCGTGTTATGAATTACTTGTTTCTTCAGCTATATGGAATCAGATCCTGTTAAAATAGCTGCCGAGGGTGTTGAGAGGTTTAAAAAGGAAAACAATGATTTAATTATAGTTGATACAAGTGGGCGACACATGCAGGAAGCTGCCCTCTTTGAAGAAATGCGGCAAGTGTCAGAAGCAACAGTATGTAGCTTGTAAATATTTTCATTTTTTGCTAGCTAGATCATATACTATGATATGCATTAATCTTCTTCTGCCAACTGTTACAGAAACCTGATCTCGTGATCTTTGTCATGGATGGTAGTATTGGTCAAATGGCATTTGCTCAGGCACAAGCTTTCAAACAAAGTGTACCAGTTGGTGCTGTGATTGTGACTAAAATGGACGGTCATGCGAAGGGAGGTGGTGCCCTTAGTGCGTAAGTGTCTTCACTATTTGTTTTTTTTCTTGAAGATTTATATACATATCACATAATTCTTATATATTTATATATCTAACACCTAGAATTAGATATCTACTTATCAAGCACTTTATTATGGTTGAATAGGTAAGTGATGATTGTATTTTTGATATGATATTGAAAATTGAGGTATTATACTCGTAAAAATTGAAATTTAGATCTTAGATATATAAATATATAAGAATTATATGGTATGTATGTAAATCCAACGGTCTCTTTGAATTTTATGTTATGTGTCAGCACTTACCTCATCATATCTGTTTTGTGGTACAACTGTCATGTAAGATTATTGTTCACATATTCAAAAACCTAATATTCTTTCTGGTCTTGTGCAGAGTTGCAGCAACTAAAAGCCCCGTCATATTCATAGGAACTGGAGAGCATATGGATGAATTTGAAATTTTTGATGTTAAGCCATTTGTTAGCCGTCTTCTAGGTAAAATATGTGACCGCCCTTTATTTTTTTATTATTTTATTTTATTTTTATTTATGCTTTATTCTTTACCAACGTGTAAAAGATTAAACTTGCTCTGGTGACATTAGGTATGGGTGATTGGTCTGGCTTCATGGATAAGATTCAGGAAGTTGTACCAACTGATCAACAACCAGAGCTTCTTCAAAAGCTCTCTGAAGGAAGTTTTACACTCAGACTCATGTATGAACAATTTCAGAACATACTCAAAATGGGTCCAATTGGCCAGGTCTGTCTGCTGCAATTTTTTCTAGGTTTGATGAACTGCGCTGAAATAGTGCTTTTATTTATTCTCTTGTTCTTAATTTTTTTTCTTTTCTCAAATTTGATGTCACATCCTTTTGATTCTGTAGAGCCAAGTTTTATTGAGACTTCACCAATACCTTTTTTTTCTTCTTTTTTGATTGCAGGTGTTCTCCATGTTACCTGGATTTAGTGCAGAGTTGATGCCAAAGGGTCATGAGAAGGAAAGTCAGTCAAAGATCAAACGGTACATGACAATGATGGATTCCATGACAAATGCAGGTATTGATGCATTCCCTTCGCTCTTTTACTTGTTGAAGTTATGATAAACATCACACAATGAGGAAAGCATACTCAAATTCATGTAAATTTAATTAGGGGCATTTACATATATATATATATAGCACACAATTCTTATATATATCGATATGTCTGACACTTAAACTTTCATATTTACATAAATAATATTCAAATTTTTAATATTACATCGAAAATAACATCATCATGCATCTTTTTATGCATAGGAAAAATATTATGTTTATAAATGTCATACTTTAAGTGTTAGATATGTAAATGTATAAGACTTGTGTGCTATGAATGTAAAATTTTGAATTATCTATTAAATGCGTCAGATGAAAACTCCGTGTGAGTTTTTTCTATATGTGGCTCATTTACAAACTGTTTTTTATGTAATCCTCAGAGGTTATTGTTACTATTTTTAAAAATTCATCAACTTCTCTAAGAATTACATGCTCAACAAACAACTAAAGACTATCAGAATCTTCTATCATCCTATGACTCAGTGTGAGTGATGAAATGCAGAGTTGTGTCTAGTGTGTGGATATTGTATATCTCTTTTTCATAAAATGTTGCGAATCATAGCTTATCATCTTAAAACTCATGCAAGTAATGAAACACAGAGCTGGACAGCACAAACCCAAAGATCTTTAATGACTCGAGAGCGCTGAGGATAGCGAGAGGTTCCGGCCGGACGGTGAGGGAGGTCGTCGAGATGTTGGAAGAGTACAAGCGGCTCGCCAAGGTCTGGGGCCAGATGAAAGGCCTCAAGATCCCTAAAAAGGGAGAGATGAGTGCTTTATCCCGCAACATGAATGTTCAGCACATGAGCAAAGTCCTCCCTCCTCAGATGCTCAAGCAGATTGGAGGGATGGGCGGTTTGCAGAGCCTAATGAAGCAGATGGGCACTTCTAAAGATTTGATGGGTGGGATGTTCGGAGGAGCAGGAGATAAGTAATTGACCCCTTCAAAATTCTAAAGGAATAGATATAATCAGTGGCTTCTCTCAATTCATGGTATTGTAATTACTAGCATTTTCCCTTTTTTGAAGTTATTGTGGATTCATGATGAGATTTTTCTTCCTTTTTTTTGTCTTTTGAACAGATATATTGTCATCGGGCCTTTCGTTTTTTTTTATTAAAATTGTAAGAATGATAGCAGGCACTATTTTATGTAAGTTATTCTATTTTGCTGGTTATTTACTGCATTATGCAAAAATATGTGAGTTTGAACTCTCTTCCACATTCTCTAAACAGCCATTTGAACCAATGTTCTTTGTTTGCTTATGACTGTAACTCTTCTTTCGTTTTTCTCTACACTCAAATAACTATAAAACGAACAGAGCCTGATGTTGGCATAGTAAAGACCGAGGAAAACGTATTTGGTGACAAAATCGAGCTATTGAATTTTTAATTGTTTGGTGAGTTACTTGCTGTGAAATACAGTATTTGTGTTCTATGTTATTTGGTATTTATCGTTATGATTTCACAAATATAGAGCAGAAATAACACTGGACAAAACTAACGATTCAATGAACATAAATATCCAAGGCTTATATAGAATTTATCTCTGCCAAGCAGTGGAATAACTAGTTTTTTTAGATAAAATAGTAATTATATATAAGGCTTGTAAGGCTGTGACTCTTGAAGCCTCTGTAATAAGTAGGAGTAGCATTAGAGTGCTAGAGATGTCAAGAAGGGACATTAATGGTCAACTGGATCATTCTCCTTATATAAGAAGTGTTTAGCGATAAAAAATCTTGTTGGTCTTAACAGGCATTGGTGTTGTTGATGAGAGTGGCAATGATCATATTAGCTTTGACAAGCATTATCGTTAATGTTAATAGCTTATGTTTGTCTTATCAGTGATGATGAATAATGATCTTATTAGCTTCGGATGGTGCCTCCATTATTTTCAATGACAGGCTTTGTTTTTTAGCAATGAGGGATGTAAACATTCTTAGCAACATTTGTTGATAATCTTATTGGCATCGACAGACATCAGTGTTTGTGTCAGTAACATAGATCAGTATGTTTGGTGATTGTGGGCATTGATATTGCAGTGATGACATGTGATAACTTTATTAATATCAATTTGTATTGACATTTGTATCGACAATGTGCATTGATCTTATTAGCAATGATGGACTATGACTTTATTGACATTAAATGCATCAACATTATTGTAGATGACATGCATCAACATTATTATTGACAACATATGTAACCCTTATTATTGTTAATGAAAACGCCTACTTTATTGGTAAGAATGAGAATCAATATTATTGGTGATGAGAGTGAAGATTTTATTGGTTTCATTGGTTATTGATATTGATAACATGCATCATATTATAGGTGATGTTAAATATGGGCATTATTGATGATAATGGGTGATGACTTTATTAGAATAACAGGTATTAGTGTTGGTGTCGATGCTTTGTGTAGGCTTCAATGATGATAATTAGACTTGATGATATTACTAGCGATGAGCATTGACATTATTGGTGGCCATTGAAAATGACCTTGTTAGTAGAGTGTAAAAGCGAAGCTTTGAGCGGTGATTTCTTCGTGTTTGACTCGTTTGTATTAATCCGTATTCGAAATAAGCTCGAGTTCGAAATAGCTCGTTAACTCACTGTTCGAATACGGCTCGAAAATATATTCATGTTCGTTAAGAGCTCGTGTTTGGCTTGAAATAGTTTGTTTATATATTTTAAAATAATATATTTTAATAGTTTTAAATTAAATATTTTAAAAAAATTTGATGAATAGAAAATTATATTTCATAAGCTCTAAATTAATAAAAATAAAATCACAGATTCATAATTGGTAATAATAATAATAATTTTAAATTATTTTTTTATGCTTTAATCAACTTCATCAATGAAATAATAATTTTCACATAATTATAATTTGCAAATCAAATAAGAAAATTTGAATTATGAATATTTTACACATTTACACAATAAAAAATAAAACAAGTATTAAATACAATAATTTATAAACATTTAGTTTGTACATTTATGTTTCTATAAATATTATAAAGGTTTCTATAAATATTATAAAATATAATTTATTGATAATTGTATTATATATATATATATATATATATATATATATATATATATATATATATATATATATATATATATATATATATATATATATATATATATATATAAAATTAAAATGAACATTTC
Source organism: Cymbidium sinense (assembly GCA_021442155.1). Classification (NCBI taxonomy): domain Eukaryota; kingdom Viridiplantae; phylum Streptophyta; class Magnoliopsida; order Asparagales; family Orchidaceae; genus Cymbidium; species Cymbidium sinense. The sequence continues at coordinate 108,566,830 of CM038220.1, forward strand.
ATATGTTTGAAGCTTATAATTAGAATATTTTATCCTGTAATCTACTGCATCTGCATAATATATTAGTAAATTTGACAAAAAAAAACGATTTATTAAAAATAATCAATGAGCTAAGATGCTCAGTTGCTTAAATAGATTAAATCAAACAATTATCGTTGTCATTATAGTTTATTGTCTGCTTATATTAAATTCTTAAAAAACATAAATTAGCAAAATAAAATAAGAACAAATTTTATAGAATTTAAAATGATAAAAAAAAAAACAAGATATATTGCAAAGTATTAAAAAAATGGGTTGGGAGTTTGGTACGACTAAAAAAACCATTAAATCAAGAAACGAAAAGCAAGAAACACCCATACTTATAACTGTATGTAAAATCAATTGAGGGGTTATTGTAGGAAAAGTAATAGGACAACTTTTTTCTTTCTTTGTTGAGATTGAAATCGACGTAACCCACTATGGAATTGATTGTCCACTAGGGGATTCATAATGAGACTATGAGGGCTTTAGGGCGATCCCTGTGAGCGAGGCTTTTTTGGGTCATGAAGAAATGAAATGATTCTCCCGGAACGCGAATAGCTCCATGGATCTCATCGGAAATGTTTGATTAAAGCTTTTACAAATTATTGTGGAAATTATAAGCTTGCTCTCATAAAAAAAGTTCAACAACTGCCCACATTATGGAAATCTAGTTATGAAAAGCTCTTAATCAAAAATTTTTAAAAAAATTAACAAGAAGATATAGCTAAACAAAAGTGCAATAACAGTTTGCAAAAACACCCATAAAAAGATGTCCTAAATGCTTGGATGCAAAAAATAAAAATCATGAAATCATCTCATATATCCTAAAAAGTAATGATGTGCAAAATATGAATTTCTTAATAAACAATTTATCAAAAGCATGAGGCATTAATATTAAAACCCACAATTCAAAATAAAGTACCCCATCGATAAGATAAAACCAATATAGATACAATGCACAAGTAGTAGCCAAACCGAATTAGAAAAACATAAGTAGCGAGCAGGAGCAGCAGGCAGAATCAAATTAGACAACTAACCAGAAGAATAAAAAGCAAGAAAACCCTAAATCACAAAGTTAAACCAAGTGTATTATCTGTTATATAAGCAGCCGAATAACAAAGTTAAGTTGCATCTCTTGTAAAAAATGTTATTACCATCATAGCCCACCAATTCACAATATTTAGCATAACACCAAGTGCAATATCTGTAACCTTTAAAACTGTTGAATAGAAATACAACAACATAATTATAACAATATTAAATCATAAAATTCAACAGTATGTAATAATATAGATGCAATATTAAACCACAACATTCAACAAGATATAAACAATAACAAATTGGAAGATTAAACAAAAAATAACATAAATATAACAATATAACCCAACAATACAAATATAGTGCAGATTGCAGAAGCGAGCATTGCAACAAATAGAATTGAGTTAGACAGCCAACCGAAAGAGCAAAAAACGAAAAGCTCATGATCTCAAGATTGACCAAATTGTTAAATGAATAATCATTTATTGTCTATCACAATAATACCCTAAAAATCAGTAATAGAGATACAATCACAGTAATGGAAATTAGACAACCAAAAGAACAAAAAGCAAGAAAATCTTTTATCACAAAGTTAAACCAAGTGTATTATTTGTTATATAAGCAGTCAAAAATAAAAAGTTACATCTCTTGTAGAAAATATTATTACCATCATAGCCCATCAATTCATAATATTTAGCATAACACCAAGTGCAATATCTGTAACCTCAAAAACTGTTGAATATATAAGTATAACAAGTAGTTAGTTATACAAAATCTGTAACCTTAAAAAAATTTAATTGAAAATAACAAATTTGCAAGGCTGCAATCCAATCTAAAGTAGAGACATAACTACAATTATAAATATTCAACACCTCATGAATCGAATCCGCAAAATATGTCAAGTATCAAGAATAAAAAAGATAGTAGAACAATAAGTCAATAATAAGGAAAATCGAATAGCAGTAGAACAACAAATGAGAATAAAGTGATAGCAAAATAAAGAAGTAAATATTTAACTAATATTATAATAACTACAAAAGAGAATCAAGACAAAATAAATGAAAGTAGAGCAAGAATTACACTTACAGCAAGAGCAAATGACAGTAGAATAACAAAGGCGAACCAGCTAAGAACAAAACAATATAATAGCATCAAATAACAAAATAGTGAGTAAGAATAGAACTACATCAAATGAGAACTGAATGATAGGGTCACAGACTTGACACCAGAATTATAGTAAATATAATATACAAAATTGCTTAAAGTTATAACTAAATAATAGCAGAACATCAATTTTGAATATTTGACTATATTATAGATTTATAACATAAGAGGCTCGGATTTAACATTAAGTATTTAAGTCACTCACAATCTAGAGGGTTGCATAATTTTATCATGTCATACCAACTTTAATTGTATTAAAAATACAATTTGAAGGGTTACATAATATAATCATATCGTACCAACTTTAGATGCAATCAAAATTTAATTTAAAAGTGCTGACAATTCCCGTGATCGTTTAAATCATCATAGCCTCTCCAATTAATAAGACAATAAAGGAGCGTAAAATGACAACAGAAAATTGCAAATGAGAATCGAAATGCCGAATGACAGAACAACAATTGGTCAATTTGATAGCAGGATAATAATGTAAATATAATATAGAAATATTATAAACAATTGAATGATAGAAGAATAATTATTTCATTAAATGCAATTATTATCTAAAGGGTTGCATATTAATATTATGCCATGCCAACTTGAGATGCTTAAAAAAATATAACCTGAAGGGTTGCACAATACAACTATGTCATACTAACTTTAAATGCATCCAAAATTTAGTATAACCAATAACCATTATAGCCTCTCTAGTTAATCTTTCAAATAATCATAGCCTTTATGAAGTATGTATAAACATACAATATACAAAGGGTGACATGAAATATATAACTATATGGAGTTAATTAAATATATAATTGTGTTGCTGTAAGCATACTAGCTAAAGTTGCACAAAAGTGATTGAAATGTAATTAGGATAATTAACATAAAAGTGATCGAAAGAAAAGTGCATTTATTCTGCATATTAAGCCTTCTACTTTAAATTTTTGGAAGTTGAACAGAAAGTGTTTCCTCTTCAAGAATCTCTTGCTGAAAGTAATATAATTGAAATAAAAATATTAACTAATTACATAAATAAAAAAAAAATGTAAACTACAGGAAGCAATTACCAAAGGTGTTTTTGTATTTTTTTGAGTAGACCGAATCTAACTTGTTGCATAAACTAATGCATTAATGGTTTTAGTTGATAAATAACTCCTATAATCATCCAAAATCCTATCACCAGCACTAAAAGCAGTTTCGAAGCAATTGTAGTGATAGGTATAGATAAAATATCTCGGTCCATGATAGAGAATGTGGATACTTAAGTGTGTTCATCTTCCACCACCCAAGGATAACAAAATGTTCACTATTGCACACAAATAATCCCTCATCAAGATACACTTGCAAATCAGGCTTAGATGGTTCCACAAACTCAGATGTTACTACAAAATCTCTGAACCCAAACATTAAATCAAACTGAGATGAAAAAACTAATGGATCGGCTGTGGAAGACAATCCCTCTTTTGGAACAGCAGCTGTAGAACTTGAAGAAGCAAAATCAGCAACATAATATGTATATATTGCCCATAAACTATCTTGAACTGACTGGAAATGACATCAACTTCAATTGGTGGATATATTTTTGGAAATGTAAAAGCAATGAACTTGAATTTCAGTCTAGGATCCAAAATAGTTGCAATAGCCATTAAGAGATTGTATTCATCACAATACTTGCCAAATTTTCTCATATATTCATCTTGCGATATTGACTATTCCAATGAATTTTTTTTCACATGCATAATAGTGGGTAAGAATATATTTCTGTGGAATACAAACTAATAGAGATAATTTTTGTGACATTGTTAAAAATTGAAAGAAACTTTCTAATTTTTTCATATTTTAACCAATCAATATTTGATGGTAGCCATTTGTAGTTACTATCTCTGATTATATAATGATTAAAAATATTACGGTAGATAAATGCTAACTCTAGCATGTTAAAAGTTGAATTCCATCTTGTTGAAACATCAATACATAAAGACCTTGATGCTGGCACACCTAACTATTTAGCTACTTCTATAAACTTATGTAATCTGGCAGATGATTTCTTAAGATACTTGATGGACTCTCTAACATTCTGAATTATATCATGAATCTCCTCTAAGCCATCTTGTACCATTATATTAAGGATATGTATAGAACACCAAACTTGAAAGAAAAGTTCATGAAAATGCAACTTACCTCTTGACTAAAAAATTTGGCTTCAAAGAACTAGCAGTGACATCATTGCTACTTGCATTGTCTAAAGTGAAGGTGGAACTTTAACCTGCAGCTTCCATTCCAACAAACAATCACAAATAGCATTACTTATATAAGTGCTAGAATGTGGGGTTCTCAATAAAGTTAATATTTTTTTTTTTTCTGCAATTTCCATACTTCATCAATATAATGAGTAGTTAGACACATATATCATATGGTTTGATTAGAAGTCCAACAATATGCAGTCAATGCTACCTTATGAATATTCTTAAGACAACATTTCAATTTCTCTTTCTCACACTTATATACTTTCATGCAATCATTTTTAATGGTATTCCTTGAAATGCTTTGAAAGTTTGGATTCAATAATTTCAATAAAATATTAAACCATGTATGTTATACTATCATGAAATGATATTCATGCACAATTATCATCTTTGCAATTACCTCTCTAATTAATTGTTGATCATAATTCTTTGGATCATGGTATATTGGCATCCCCAATCAAAGTAAAAAATCAATCTTTTTTGCCTTTTATCTGACTAATCAATAAGTTGGAGATTCTTAGCTTTTATCTTCTCGCATTCTTTAATGTGCCTGAGTAATTGTGAAGTTGTGTTACTTTTGGTTTGTTAAATCTTATCCCACAACAAATACATTTCACCATAGGAACTTCAATCCCCTTAGAAGTGATTTTAACTTCTATAAAGTACTCCCAAACTGCTGGTTTTTTCTTCCTACCTTTCTTAAGCTGCATGTCTGTATCATTAAATTCAACATTATGTTCATCGACAAATTGAAAAATATTTTGAAAACTATTATCTCTATTCATTACAGTTAATGATTGCGGTTCACTAGTTGATACAACTTGAGATTGCTTGATTGTTGATATTATAATATACTAAAAAATAAGACACCATATCAGACTTAGATGAAAGTGGCATTAAAAACTTATCTATGTAATACATGTGTCTAAATCACACATTAAAATATTTACAATCTAAACATGAGAAAGAAATAAAAATAGTATTACAAACTTACACTATCAATGGTTCCCCAAGATAATAAATTAATAACCAAATAAAATCTTTACTTTAAGTGATAACTATGTTACCAAGATGCAATTTATTTTAATTGCATATATAATAATTATTTTTTACTAGTATTATGGTGCATATACCTATTAAATAAACAAACATTAGATAATGTTATAGCCTATATAGGTCTACAAGCCTACATATATCAACTGAAAATACAAATCCTAAACATATCACATAATATTATTAAATGAATCACTGAATAATATGTGAAATACAAGCCTACAATAAACAACTAAAATCTTAACATACATTTATATGTACAGTATAAAACTAAATGGACATCTTACAAAAAAAGATAAGTATGCTCATAAAAAAAATAACTTCGGACTAAAAAAGAGAAATATTAGATCTTATCTCAACATAAGAACAAACCATGAGTGCAAACATCAAATCTAGCACATAATTTTATTAAAGGAAGCTCTAAACAATAGATCAAATATAATCCTACAATAAACATCTAAAATTTTAACACAAATTTATGTGTACAATAGAAAAAAAGTTATCTAATAAAGTATATTACAAAAAAGCTAAACATGCTCATAACAAAATTCACTTAGGACTAAAAAGGAAAAATATTAGATATTATCTCAACATATGATGATATGAACAAACCCTAAAAAAAAAAATCTAGATCCATACTTATTGAAATAATAGCTCAACCATAGGATTACATGCAACAACTAAACAACCCTAAAAATAATTTTAAACTAAGAGTCGACTAGACAAATAGCCAAAAATCGAGGACACAAGCAACACACTTGCACTACACAATCATAAACAGAAAGAAGATTTAACTGAAACAGTCCAAATATGGACAAACCTTGACAAGGTTAAGTCACATTCAAAAAAATATTAATATAATTCAATTCTCTTAAGAGTATTGTATGTTTTAAGAAAAGGAGACAAAAAAATCTAAATCCATATCTGCAAAAATAATAGATCAAACAAGTAATTAACCCTAAAAACATATTTAAATTAAGATTTGACTAGCTAAATAGCCAAAAACCGAGAATACATGTTGCCTTTGCATTGATAACGAAGAAGATTTAAATGAAGAAGTCCAAATATGGACAAACCCTAAAAAAGTTAAGTCACATTAAAAAAAATGTTAATATAATTCAAATCTCTTAAGAGTATAGCATGTTTTAAGAAAGAAGATAAGATAAAATATAGATCCATACCTACAAAAATAATAGATCAAGCATAGGATTACATGCAACAAGTACCCTAAAAATAAATTTAACTTAAGAGTCGACTAGCCAAATGGCCAAAAATCGAGAATACATCTTTGCCGCGTCACACACAGATGATAAACAGAAAGAAGATTTAAATGAAAAAGTTCAAATATGGACAAACCCTGAAAGGTTAATGTCACATTCAAAAAAATGTTAATATAATTTAAATCTCTTAAGAGTATAACATGTTTTAAGAAAGGAGAGATAGAAATTTAGGCCGATACCTGCAAAAACAATAGATCAAGCATATGATATATGCAACAACTAAATAATCCTAAAAATAAATTTAAACTAAGAGACGATTAGCTAAATAACCAATAACGATAGCAAAAGATGCAAAAAATCAAAAACCCTATATAGAAAATAGGTCTCATCTCAAAGTCAAAATATATCTAAACTCTAAAAAGGCTAATCCACATCCAAAAAAATGTGAGAAAGAGGATATGAGTTAAGACTTAAGAGTCAGACATGTAGCCTGTAGGGACAAGAAGCCAAATTCGAGAAAAAAATATTAGAAATAAGAGAGATGCTACTTGATAGAGAGCCGAGAGAGAATCTTTCAGAAAGGGATGATTGGATGAGTGACTAGATGTCGAAAATGGTGCACACAGAAACCCTAGAGCCCTTCGACTCTGCTGCTCTCACGACTCATGGGTGAATGAAAAGATCGAAGGCCTCGAACCTTCGATGCGAAGGTTTTATAGCACCTCGAGATTAGGTTAAAATCTTAGCCTTTAGATTTAGGATATGATGATCTCATGACTTATATTTTTTAAGCTATTTAAGTTTTTTTATTTCTATCAAATCTAACTTATAATTATAATTTATAATAATTCTTTAAATTATTTTAATAAATAAATATAATTATTTTGATTATATATTTATTTTAAAATAATTTTATTTCGAATTAAAACGAGCCAAATACGATTGAACAGAGTATTATTTATTGTTGACTTCGTTTAAAATTGACTTTAAAATACTATGTTTGACTTAACTAATGAGCGATTGAACCTTATTAAAAAGATGTTGCATAAACAATTTTTTTTTCTTGTTAGTGTGCATTGACATTGATCACAATGTTGTATGCCAGCCTTATTAGTGATGATGTGTATTAATATTAATATCGATGATATGTATCAATCATTGGTAATGAAAAGAGTCAACATTATTGAAGATGATGAACGACAATCTTATTAGCATTCTTTTATAGAGTTAATATATCAATAAATGATGAAGATGGATTGTTTAACTATCTATATGAATATCTTTTTAAGATTATAGTTAGCGTTGCGTCTAATCTTGACTTCCTCTTTATTGCACTAATACATCAACAGATGATAGAGGAATTATCTAGTTGTAAGTGTGCCTGGAACATGGACATGAACATCCTTTCGAGGACAAGGGTAGGACGACATTGACATTAAAAAAAAAAAAAAAAAATATTCTGATAATAAATTATATAATAATAATAATAATAATTATTATTATTATCAAAATTTGTAACATGATAGGATGATCCATCATCTCTATCTGGTGGGTGTGAAGCGTTTAACCTCCTGTTGATTTTCCGCAAGTGTCGATAAAAAAGTAAATGAAGGCCTTACGTATGGGTGATAATGTATAAGTTCTTGTGGGATTAGTCATAATAATATTTCTATCCATAAGATGAATAGAGGTACTGGGAGATATCCATTCCAAAAAAACAAAAAAAAAAAAAACATGACAGGATGGTACTCGAAAAATATCTCGAATGGGCAAATATAGGCAAAGCGATTTAAGTTCACTCGTTAAAGAGCTTAGATTTTTTTAACTGACCTTTCAGGTATGCTAAGAACACGACACGTGTGGCTGTGATGATCTGAGCCAATTGCCTTTTGTTTTTGCCAAAAACAATAAACAATTTAAAATCTCGTCACTTTAATTAATAACCACACAACTTGCCTCATGACCACCATCATCCACTTATATTTTTTTTTAAATTAAAAAATAATACTTAAAAAAAATCTAAATTTAAACTTAAACTTTATCATTTTTTATGAAGAATGTGTTTGAAATAGTTATAATTATCTAAATAATAATAAAAAATTATCATAAAAAATTATTGTCTATAAAATTATGTGGGTATTTTTATTTTTTTTATGTCTCACTACTCAAATAATATTGATATGCTACTGAAAATTCTATCAGTTGAAGAATCTCTTGGCATCAAGTCGATCCCAGTCAGACCAGATCAACATTTAAAATATCATTGAAAACTTTGAGATGTAAATCGAATCTCTAAACAACTCCTAAATATAGAGTGTTTATAGTTCGTCTTGATGGTAGATTTAAGAGATAATTCGATTTCATTTGAGCATTCAAATATTTAAAATATATCAGAAGATCGAAGGAATCATTTTGAACCGTCCGATTGAGTGGTTTGGATTTTGTCTGTATTTACAGAGATGTCACTTGTATAATCTATAAATAACTCATCATTCTTTATATGAAAGGAACCCAAGCTAAAGAGCTCTGAGACTCTAAGATCTCGTAATTCTGATTTCATTTGAGCATTCAAATATTTAAAATGTATCAGATGATCGAAGGAATCATTTTGAATCGTCCGATTGAGTGGTTTGGATTTTGCCTGTATTTATAGAGATGTCACTCGTATAATCTATAAATATTCATCTTACATGAAGGGAACATAAAGAGAGAGAGCAGACTCGAAAAATCTCAAAGCATCGCCGTATCGCCACCACCGAAGCCACCACCTCGATCCTCATTATGCCAGACCACCGGTAGGCCGCCGATCCATCATTTCGCTACTGATCCTATCCGGTCGACCACTACGTCATCGACGCCAGACATTCAACGATCACCATCGATGTTATAGCGCTACCACTCTTGTTATGCCGTAAGCCACCACTCGTCACCGCCCATCATGAATTCGACCATCTTTCCGTAATTTTCTGATCATTATACTAAACTTTTTTAATCAGTGAGAATCACAAAACTCATTCTTGTAAGCTATCCTTCTCCTATTTTGGAGAAAGGGTAACAATTGCAATATAAGCTGATATAGTAAAATTATTTTTAAGTGGGCTAGGCTCCGTGATTTTTCCCTTTTTCTGGGTTTTCTATATACAAATTTTAAGGTCTCTCAAATTTTTTTGTTGTATATGCAGAACTTTTGTGCAACGCTAAGACATCAAATTCTGCTACTCTACCGACCCGAATCTTCCTGCACGCAATAAATATAAAATTTGACATTATATTCATTATAATAGTCATATTTAGATAAATATACCTATTATACTTTTATTTAAAAAATATGAACAAATATATATATTTTTTTGAACGTATACCTTTGCTATTGAAATATGACTAAAGAATAAGAGTCACAATCGTTAGTCATGCTTCAGTGAAATCCTTTAATCTCCATATTATACCAATAGACAGCTATCATTGAAAGAGATGGTGATTCTATGCAGATTATTTTTTTCATGAAACAAAAATAAACGCTAGACTTTTGTTTGTTGTGAGGATTTGATATTTATGGGTGAAGAATGTGGTGCTAGGCTCTCATGGGATTAATCATAATGACATCCTCACCTACAAGATGTGTTGGGTGTTGAGTGGATATCCATTATAAAAAATAAAAGAAAAAGTAATTCATGTTGACGCTTTACAACAAATAGATCACTCGAGCTTGAAAATAGATTTTACTTAGAGGCTGTTTGATTTGGTATGTTTAAAGTGTAAATAAAATGTAGGAATTTTTAATTTTTTAAGTGTTTGGAATGCTATAAAGTAAAAAATTCAAAGTATTTGTAGTGTATTTAAAATATATTAGAGGATAATTTATGGTGTATTTGAAATTCGTCTAATTTGACCAAATTTAAAATATACGATCGATATAAAATGAGAACGGCTGCCCCATTATCACGACCAGCCACCACAGAAGAAGAGATATTTAAGCAACTATCTCAATTTAGCATTCACATTATCAGTAAGAATAGTATCTTGTATTATCATTATAAGGGTGATTTAGTCTAATTATATATATATATATATTTATATATATATATATAAGTCAATAATAAATGCACTACACAACTTGGAAAAAGACAGGAAGGTACTAAAAATATCTTGATAGGCCAATGCACTGAATGGCAATCAAAGTTCACTCATAGAGAACTTTTTTGAGCTTTAGATTCTATAAACTGATGTTTCAGATTTTTTTTTTTTTTCAATGGGTATTTTCTTAGTATCTCACTCATTTTATAGATAGGGATAATCGTTGTATTGTCTGTAGATCTAGTGTAAATACCATCATACATTGTGTCTATTTCTTTCACCAGGTATAGGCGCCTCGCAGAGAATTCTTCTGCGGGATTACCATGCTCCTTCATCAATTGAGCTAAGAGATTGTGGGTGATCTTTCAGATTTGATTAGAATGGACATCTGAGGCTGTGATTCTGTTTTATCAAAAAAAAAAAAATTTAAAAAAAATAAATCTTTACTTGTTTAATCAACAACCACACAAAATGCCTATGCCCAGCGCTCATCCTCCAACAAATTTATAAAAAAATAAAATAAAAAAAATAAAATAAAAATAATATGTAAAAAAAAATCTGTGGTCTAATGATTAGAGCATAAATATTTAATATTTTACAATTTATTATTTTTAAGAAAGACTGAAATAATATACTGGTAATAAAATTTACAGTCAATCTCAAATTCTATTAATATTTTGTTAAATGAATTGATGAAATATTGCTCCGATAAAATTATATGGCACTTTCCAATTTTAATCGATCATGTACTCTTTTTTATTATTTAAGAGTTACTGTTCAAGCGGCCACAATTTTAACTAAGAGTGAATCAATTTTATTTTTATGTAATTTTTAAAAATACATTTATTTAGTGCATTTTTAAATATATATTTTTATTTTATTTATTTTTAAAAATATTAAAATAAATTTTAAATATTTTAAAATAATTATCATCATTAAATATATTTTATTTAAATAAAAAAATAAAAAACTAAAATAAAAAATAAAAGTGATCTCAAACGGTTCTTAAATAAATCCTTAAAAATAGCTTTTAAAATGAAGTTTTAATCAGATATTTTAATTAAATTAGATTATTACCCCGTGTCGTACATCCCTATTTCTAATAAATGATTATTTTTATTTTTTATTAAAAATTAACGATAGGCCATCAGGAGCGTTTTTATCCACAAAAATATCTTCAAGTAGAGTCCAATCAATTTTTCGTAGTACACCCACTTCACACCCACATCATAAATCTTAAACTGAACGTAGGGTCCCGACAGCGTCCTTTCCAGGTGTCCACCGCTGGACCGCACAACTCCACGAGATAAACCTAAAAAAAAAGAGTTACTGTCGCCATTTAAATGTATATATATATATATTATAGCCATTCTATGATTATTTTAAAATCCTTATATGTGAAATCTAGTTCAATCCCTCTAATTAAATAATCTTCAAATTTATTTCAAAATAAATATCATATAAATTTTTTTAAAATAAATTTAATAATTTGTTCACTCATTTCAATTATTTTTTATCAAGAAAATAAAAAATGTAATAATTAAAAATTGCATTAAAATATCTTGATATAAAGTTTTCTAATGAAAAAAAGTATCTTGCGCTTCTCTCCGCTACACAGAGCCAGTGGCTCACGATGAGCCCAAGTAGGCCACCGCGTTTAATTTTTTCCGCTAGAATTTGATTTACTCCCACACTTCACCCTCGCGCTGACGTGGTACCTGCAGAAGATATTTCTTCTTGAGTAGTCCTGGCAGCGATCAGCCATTCTAAGCCTTCTTCCTCCTTGTTTCCTTTCTCTGATTCTGCTTCTGTTTTTCGTTCCCATTGCGCTCGTCGATGCGATGGAGAACGTGGTGCGGGAAGATGAAAACGCCTTTCCGGAGGGCAGATCGGTTGCCGCTGTAAGAGCCCACGGCCGATGGAGTGAAAGCGGTGGCAGTGGCGGCGGTGGGGAGCAGCTGAAGAGGATACGATGGGATCAGTTTCTCCCGACGAGATCCCTCCGCGTGCTCCTCGTCGAACATGACGATTCCACGCGGCACATCGTTGCCGCTCTTCTTAAGAAATGCAGTTATCACGGTAACTCTACTCCACTCCTTGTTTTCATCGTGGATTTTAGAGTTTTATAGGGTTTGGGGTGGGGCTTCAGTTTGTGAGTTTTGGTTTTTGGCAGTTGCGGCGGTTGCTGATGGGCTGAAGGCGTGGGAGGTGATGAAGGGGAAGAGTTATAGCTTTGATCTTGTGCTGACGGAGTTTGAGATGCCCTCGCTTTCTGGAATCGGTCTTCTTGGCAAGATTGTGGGAAAAAAGGAGTGCAAGAACATTCCTGTGATCAGTATATTCCTGAATCATTAAACTTTGAGAACGATAGCATTTGTGTACTCTTTTTCTATATCTATTTGTGTTAGCCTTTATTTTAAATTTTTTTTTTTTTGCGAGAATGAGATGATAAATCTGAATATATGCTGAATATATGTGTATCTAATCCTCTTGTTTGTTGATTTGTTTGATTTAAAATTTGAAAAATGTTTTGTTGTCGATATGTAACTTATTTTGATCTCTCAAAATTGTTCTGCGTCCAATTAAAGAGCTAGGGATTAAGGATTAGACGTGATTATAATCTCTAAGTATGAAATTAGGCTCATGAAATAGTAATTAAGCAATAGTTATGTGTAAACATGAGTGTTATTTTTATTAGTAAAGAAAATTGCTTGGGGTATTAAAGTACCATGAAGGGATTAAGTGGTAAATGAGCTACTAAATTTTATGATATATTTTTTGATATTGAGATACTGATCAGCATGCACAGGTGCTTAGCAATCAGTTCATCATTAAAATTCATGATAAGGTCATTAAATTAGTTATTTAATGTTAATAAATCGGATGTTGATGAATGAATTAGTGATTAGTTAATATTATATTGATTAAATATTTGTAATTGAACTATAAAATAATAATTCTGTAACTGATTGGGTAATTTTTAAAATCAGACCTTAATCAAGAAAATATCAGTCAATTTTTAATAATTATGATGAAGTAATTAAGTAATCAACTTGCTAAGTAACTGTTTATTATCTGATTGATTCATTATTTGTATTAAAAAATTTTGTAAGCATTTTTGTAAATGGTATAAAATTAAAAGAGTTGATTAAAATATGCAATTTGATAAACGGTTAGCTGTTTTTTTTAATGTAATTGCTGCTGATGGTTGATCATGTACTGGTTAATAAAGAACTGTTTAAACACCAAATTCTGACGAATATTGTTTTCAAAATTTAGTATCATTACTAATTAACTAATTAACTATTTAAAAATTAATTATTAGATTCACTAGTTAAGATGCGGTTACTTCTAATTACAATCATTATTGTTTAAATATTTATTTAATACTACTGATAATCAGTTGGTTAATTTGATTAACCTGATTAATTCATTTTAGATGTTGTACCTCTCCTTCATCATCACCTTGATTAGCTTTATCCCAAATGTTAGGGTACCTGCTTTCTCTCTTTCTCTCTCTCCCTCTTACTGTGATAACACTCAAATGTAGAGATTTAGCATATCTATTGAGGCTTAAGTGGCTAGGGTTCAAATCCATAAATTTGAGGTTTGCATTGTCAGTTATTTGTGGGGCATCTTGTGCTTTTTGGACGGATTAAGGAATTAATCACTCATTCATACGTGAATCAAACCTGCTCAAACAACATCTTAGTTCATTGAATTTATATTTCAACATGCTTAATTTTTCTAATGTTACACATTCTTCTATGCTTTCAAAGCTTAAACATTTGTAATTTAGAGCATAAATCAATTTCAATTCCTTATGAGATTTCTAATCTCTTCTATGTAGGAGAGATTTCTTTTAATTATTCTTATCTAATGTTGCACGCCTTGCTATCTCCTGTCACACAGTGATGTCTTCTCAAGACTCAGTTGGAATAGTGCATAAATGCATGCTGAAGGGTGCTGCAGATTTTCTCGTTAAGCCATTGAGGAAAAATGAGTTGAGGAATCTGTGGCAGCATGTATGGAGGAGGCACTGTGTATGTTTTCTGTTTATTTTTCTTGTCAATGACCATTTTTGGTTCTTTTCAGACTAACTAACTTCGATAACTGTAATAATGGTGCAGTCAAGTACCTATGTTTGTTCTTCAGAAAATAATGCTGCCAGCAATCAAATTAGTTCAAATGCTGGAGACTGGTCCCAAACTGGTGAAACCAGTGACAAGGGAAGTGATGCTGATCAGGTGCTTAAATGTTTTTAACTTTAATGTCTACATTAGCATGATTCAAAGAGAAGGCTAAACTTCAAGATTTTTGGATAGGAGATAGATATAAAAAGATTTCTGGGATTTGTACGTCCTCCCCACTTTATCAAGTGTTTTTTTTTTTTGCATGGGTCTTTTCAAATGTAGAAAGGTGTTGGTGTTATTATCCTGGTGATCTTTCTAATTTTTCTTTGATGATTAAACTTTTTTCATTTTTTTGGGTCATCTGTCTTCTATTCTACCATGGCCATTAAACAAAATGGTGTTCTTTTCTTACATTTACTTTTAAGAACTGTTAGTGCTTTTTTTTGCTCAGTATATTTTTACATGAATAAGAGAGGATGATTCCCTTTCATCAGCTCTTTGGATAATTTCTTTCCATTTGTATTTTTCACGTGTTGCTTTTCAATTGCAATGATATCTGGCTGTTCTACTTTGTTTTTAATGATTTATTGATAAACGCTTGACCAAAGTTTGGGAAGCAAACCAGACGTGAGATTTCTTGCATTTACTGTATTGCAAATTAAAATAAAAATGTTTTTCAAAAGCAGGCCAAACGTACTATTTTATTTTAGATAGAAGTTAGGCTAAAAGGATTCATGTGTTCCATTAATGCTTTTTTAGTTTATTGAAAGCTGGTTTATTTGCTTCTCTTTCTGATGATAACATTTTTCTGATAGATGCTTCATAAGAGTTTTGGTAGCAAACTGGATAGGAAAGTTGAGATTTTTCAAAAGCAGGCTGAACCTGTTCTAGCTACACATGATCAGTCCCCTAGGGAAGCTCAAAGGCATCTAGAACAGCCTCAAAACAACATGAATACAATTGCCAGTTCATCAATTCTGGATGATAATGGCGTTTTGCAAGGTGTTTTCATATATCATGAGCTTCATATCGTTATCTGCAGTTAATCTTTCTTGTCTTCAAAAAAGATGCGATGAATTTTGTTGTTGCAGATAAAACTTTGGTAGTTGGGGATGTTACAGTTCAACCTATTCAAATGGCTCAATTAGTAGAGAACAGTGGGCATACTTCTCATGGGCGGGATGATTTGGTTTCATTAAGATGTGCTATGGGTGGCAATGAGGAGCCTAACTTATACGAACAAATAAATTCTCTGGAGGAACCTGCACAAGGTTTAGATGGACTAACGAAGTTGTTGGCAAATGGAGAATGCTCTCATGCTATCATGAAAACTGCTGTTAAAGATGATAATGCTTCAACCGGTGCTGTTAGATCTTCTCAAATGAAGCATGTATTCAATCCTAGCACCCTTCCTCTATGGGAGCTTTCTTTAATGACAAAGTTAAATGGATGTGGACAACATGTTATGCAGAATAACATTTTAAATCATTCAAATGCGTCTGCCTTTTCGAGGTATTTACTTGAACTGTTGCTCTATATTTGCTTGAATGCAGTGAACTAATTTATTTATACTGATTATCAGCATAATCTATGCTAAAATAAACCTAAACTCTTTATCAACTTTTTTTTAACTGTTAAGCACTAAGTTTTGCATGAATACAAGGTCGAACTGAATGAAAAGAGTTTGGCGAAGATGTTGCTTTTAACAAAGTGACTTTGGTGTAACAGATTTGAACTTTATTTCTTTAGTTGCGAACAAGAGAGTTTAATAAACTATGCTTCAATGACATAGCTTTTAACAAATACATATATATTGTGGAATATACTTTGAGCAGTATTAATGAAAAACACTATTTTAACTTGTTTGGGACAATTTCAGCAGACCACTTACATTTTATTGTCTTAAACAGAGAGGAGGTGTTCTCTTTTGCTCTCAAATCCTAAAATATAAGGGGCATTTGAGATCGCTTTTATTTTTTATTCTCTATTTTTTGTTTTTATTTTATTTTGTTTATGTTTTGTTTGAAAATATAACATATTTGATTGTAATTGTTGTTTTTAAAAATACTCAAAACATTTAAAAGCTGTTTTGAGTGTTTCTAAAAGTAATGTTATTTGTTTTTGAAAACAAAGAATAAAAGCATGCAAAAAATACTCTAAATAAACATATTTTTAAAAGTAACATAAAAATAAAATTAAAATACAGGAAACAAAATTGATCCCAAACAGCCACTAAGTGGTTAATGTTATTGTGGGGGAACAAAAGCCTCTATCACTTTGATGGGATTCTACAGCTTTATAGTATAATAACAATCAAGTTTAGGTGTAACATCTTTCCAGCAGATATTCTTTTTCTACATTAGAAAGCAGAAATCCTTTTTGAAGCTCTAATTAATTTAGTAGAAAATGAACCAAATATCGATTAGATTGAATTTTGATTAGTCAAAGCGTTAAATGAAATATCCTAATTGCACGGGAACTATGATTTCATGACAACCAGCAAAAAACAACTCAAGTGATTTGAGCTATCAATATATCCAATGAACCATTTGACATAGGCTGAATAGCATGGAAAAGGATTTTTTGGAGGGGGATTAGGTAGTAGGGAATAGCAACGGTCTCTCAAAAATATAAGTATCTTTTGTTATTTTATAGAGCCTGGTTGTCGATCAATTGGAGATATACTGGCGACAGTTCATTTTTAAATAGTTTTCGGTAAGTTTTTTTGAACTTATTGAATCTTTTCTCTATTCTCTTGCTGAGTATAAGTGGAGAGTGCATGCCCTAGAGTGTGAGAAGTGTGGAGAGATTTAAGTAAAGTGTAATTTGTACTATTCTCCTCATTTTCAATATGGTGGATTTTTTGGTGATGTGGCTCCGTGGTACTTTCGTGTTATAGGGTTTTTTCAGGTTAAATTTGGTATCTTTTTTGGTCTCGTATTTTGTTTGTTTTTATTCAAAGTTTTGCTTCGGATCTCTTGAATTTGTTTTCAGAATTTGATCTCCCAAGATCTTCATCTCTCACAGTGGGAAATCTGGGCGTAAGTTGTGAAGGAAGAAGACAAAGGAAGAGTTCTGAAACCAAAATTTCAAGATAAAAATACCTCTCAAGGAAACCCTATATGTTAGGGGAGTCAGGAAGGCCTCTCACGACATAATTTTGAAGGCTTCCAAGCAATGATGAGAGATTTATATTATGGGAGAGGAAAACTGACGAATGTTCTAGGGAAAACCGATAAACAATATCCTACTTTTGTCCAGGTAGTTACTTTTTAGACTTGATGCCATCTAGACCTCAAATCTATGTCTTCTAATGCTCGAGAGTAGACAACTTACAGAAATTTCTTATTAAATATATGAAACTGTTGAGAGAGCTAAATAAAAAATGCAATTCAATTTGGTGAAAGTAGAGATGAAAATCAGATCTTGCTACAGCACAAATTAATAATAACTAATTAATAATGACTAAATCTATGTTTAGTTTTTAATTTTGCTTGACAATTTTTGTATAATATTCTTTAGTTGCTTAATTAAATAAAGTAATGAACGGAAAAAATTGTTGTGCTGATTAAGTACTATAATTGTTAAGATCTTAATAAACATATGTCTATGTTGCTTTTTACATGCAAATTTATAGGGTGAAATGCACTATTACTGTGCTTCATTGAATATACCGAGTATAGAACGCAGATGGTAGATTTGGATTCCTTTCCTTATTCACTTAGTTCAGGCACTGAATGTGTGTTTTTGTCATTTTAAATTCTACAGTACTTTGAAAATTCAACTTAAACCTTGCTGTCCATTTTCCTATTTACAACTACT
This sequence comes from Cymbidium sinense, assembly GCA_021442155.1. Lineage (NCBI taxonomy): Eukaryota > Viridiplantae > Streptophyta > Magnoliopsida > Asparagales > Orchidaceae > Cymbidium > Cymbidium sinense. The sequence goes on from CM038220.1 coordinate 108,585,598, forward strand.
TGAACCAATATTAACGGATATAAATCCATGTAATGAAAAGATTTTCTTTTCCAGGTTATTTCCTTTCAATTATTTTATGCTTGTTTGGGTTATCCAAATCAGTATGCATCAGCATCTAAATCAGCATGCAACAGTCTTCTAAATTTTTTTTCCATGAAGTTGGAATCCGTAATGACCAAGTGAATTAATTAATTGTGAGGCACAGTTTTAACTAATTGATTTGCTGTTTCTGAAATTAGACGGGCATTGACCATTCTACATGTACTGTAGGATTTTTAGTTTATGATGGCTTACTCAGTGAAGTTGCATTCTAAGGATCAATTGATCTAGTTTTATGAAATCGTTTGGAAAATTTAGCAACCTTTATATGCACTAATTTGGTTTCTTAATGTTTATCAACTTGTTTGTTTATTAATGATGGCGTAAATTATGTTCTTGATTTGTTTTTTTTATGATAATTTTTTTTCCGCCATTTATAGGAGAGTTCATGTGTTGCATTACTTATTTATAATTTCTTATTATTATTTTTTTATTGAACAACTTGTTTCCTTTGCAAAAGAAAGTATTTTTATTCACTTTAAAACATAAACATTAAGAAGACTTACCTTTATAGGTTCTTAGAGTGCCATGTTTTCGAACAACACAGCAAATAGTAGCGCATTTAAATTTTTTTATTTCTACCAACATGCTATGAAATGGACAAATTTAACACTTTCGATGATTGGCTGACAGATCAATATGAGTTTAACAACAATCTGATCTTCATATTCCTATCGCTTGATCTTCTTATCAGTGCAGAACATAATTTTAAGGAGACTTACCTCTAAAGGTTCTTTAATTCCTCTGTTTCCTAAGTACCCTGAGGTGCGCTATGAAAATAATAGCCCTTTAGCATTTGTTATTTCTATCAAAGTGCTAAAACGTCATATAATCAGAATAAGTAATAGAATTGGGAAGGTCCATTTATTGATATGATTCAATCATAAAATTCTTTGATTTGTTTTGGTGATTGGAGAACAAATCACTTTAAAGCAAGAATCAAACAGAGAGACATTTTTAAGACTACTCTATCCCCATGTTGTGGTTATCCTTAAGATTCTATTTTTCAGGGCTCAAAGGAAGAGTATTGAGATTTTAGACAGGATCTTGGACAGTCCAAATTGTTCAGTTAGCTATTTATGCAATATTTTGATTATTAAATATCGATTAAAAAACTTAGATTTTTAACTTATCCGTCTCTTATTTTTAATGTTTTACTATCAAATATTGATAAAAGAGATTTTAATCTATTTCTGGCTATTTTGTTCAGTATTTACATTACAATTGTAAGCCTAATAATATAAATAAATTTTTCGTTGTATAAAAATGTAAAAAAAATCATAGAATAATATAGAATAAGTTATAAAAAAAATAACTAAATCATCATTATATGAGCATTTTATTGATTTCTTAGCTAGCTACTAGTTAAAACAACAAACAAGCATATTTACAAATGTAGATGAATAAGCAAATCAATATTTAAGCTTGTTGATTCATATACTAAGCTTTAAAAATAAATGAATTAAAATGAGCCTTATGAATGAGTATTGAATTGCTCATCATATAAATCTCTTATAGCCTTAATCATACTACAATGTTGTGATTGTTCATACTCTCGATTGTTATTGTCACCTTAAACTGCTGATCTTATAATCCATCTTCCTCTGCCACTACCACCACTTTTCTTAGTCAGTTGAAGAAGTGCACTAATTTGTTGATGGACATTCATGTTTCCATTTTTTTGTTCATGTTCGAATGGGTGGTGAAGTTTGTGATCCTAAACTTTGGTGAGGGGCGGTGGCTTCTTCCAGGGTGATATTTTGCACAGGATTTGAGAGTGATATTTCACTGAAGAAATTTCTATGATACGGACTGAGGTTATATGAGATAGCTTTCCGATCCAAAACATAGCAATCCTTATCATTTATGGTACAAAAGCTGTGTGGTATTGACTGCATTTAGTGAAATTTATCAATGGCTGATGTCTGCACCTCAGCGTGATGAACACAATGACATTTCTACAAACACCTAGCTAAAATAGGCCATTACAAGATCATTATTGTGGTAGATAGAACACCGCTACTGAAAAGTAAGTAATGTGAATGGAATTGATTGATTGATATTGAGATTATTATTCATTGTTCATCTCTTGAATTGTTTGATTATTGATACTTCTAGGAAAAGTATAATCTGTCATGCTCCATTATCTGTATGCTTAGCTGATATTTTTAGCATTTGATGGAATAAGTTCATCCTAGGAAAGTTAAGAAAGCCTCTTATCATTCTAACAACTTCTAAAATGTTGCTTGCACATATTATTATTTTTAATAAACTTGGGCCAATTTTTTTTTATAAACAAAATTAATTCTATATGTAGTAATCATTTTACTAACTTTGCAGTCATTTATTTATTTATTTTTCTTAGATATGGTGGTACTTCGACCAGTAGTACTTGCAAGCCGAATTCATCATCTATATGTGTCAGGAACAAAGAATATGCTGATCAACCACAGTCACGTGCGAGCTGTCGTGGCACTGATTATGTGAAACGTTTTGCTTCTAGAGTTGAAGGTATAGAGCAAATTCAGATGCATCCTGATGGAAACATGGAGGAAGTTGGTGCCTTTTCTTCAGGTGCACAATCACAGAATGCCTGCACCGGCCCTTTTGACAGAGAAGATACTGCTCTCCATGCTCAACTTGGTTTTATGCCAATGCCTATTCCTGTCGGAGCAGTGCCTTACTCAAGCTTCTCTACGGGGTATGGCGAACTACTGCGACCAATTATCTACCAGGATGACTCCTTACTAGTGCAGAGTTTGGTTGCTACAGAGAATGTGCCATTGAAACTTTATTCTGATTGCTCTAGACAACAGGATGATAAGTTTGTAACTCATTCAGGATCAATTGAATTTCGTTGTCATGATTTAAATCATCCTCTCCCTTGTAAGGGACAAGTAAATGATACAGAAACTGGAGAATGGAGAGATTTGTCCTGCAATCATGGGGAAGAGGTCTGTAAAAGTGGCTGCACAAGCAAGGATATTCTAAGAAATTGTGGGAGCACTGGTAGTGATAATGCAATAGCCGATACCACGGCAGCTACAGGCACTGGTCTGGAAAGTGGGAATGAAAGCAGCGTTCAAAACTGTTGTATAATAAACGGAACAAATTCTGATCTCTCGCATCGGGAGGCTGCTTTGATTAAATTCCGGTTGAAAAGGAAGGATAGATGCTTTGCAAAAAAGGTAAAGGATAAGTTCACCTTTTGTTTTACTGAATTGGATTGATTTTCTTAATCCGAGGAGTGATTTTTGAGTCTTTTCGCATCTTATTATCCAAGTTGTTCTAGTGAACGCCCGTCTATTGATCATTGGTATCTATATATAATTCATGGACTTGAATTATTTTGATTGTTAACTCGTCTTCTATCTGAGATTCTCATTATTATTAACTAATGAAATATCTTTCCTCTAAACAAAGAAAAAGGATTTATGCTACGCTTTTTAATCCCTCCAATTTTTTTTTCAATTTCAACAGGTTAGATACCATAGTAGGCAAAAGCTTGCAGAGCAACGTCCAAGAGCAAAAGGTCAATTTGTGAGTCAAAAGATCGTAGAACTCAATTCAACACAGGAAGCACTCGGATTATTCTGAAGCTTATTATACCTACATAATTTTCCAGTCTCACCTTCCATGGCTTGGTAACTAGAGCTGATAAGTCAGGAAAGGTTACTTTTTTTTACAAGTTGTTGAGAAGAAATCAGATCACATGTCATACTTCTCCAAATTATAGTAAAAGCTGTGGCAGCATGAACTATGATCGGAAATATTTAGTTTGAAGATGCAACCTGGATTAAATTTTCATTCTCCCTGCCTTTTATTTGAGCTAAATTTCCTGTCTTCATAAGGCTTGGTGGTTTTCTCTTCCTTCTGCTTTCACCTGTACATTTGAATCCAACGACAGAACATTTCAAACGGTAAAAGTATTTTCTTAGAGCATATATGTGATGTATCAGTGATTAAGTTCTTACTAATTGTCTCACACTTTGTGCTGTGATTGTAAAAATTTCAGCTATAATGAATATCTTTGTTTTTTTAAACTTCTTTTAGTTCAGAATTCTATATTTTTTGAATCTGTGGCTGCTTGGTGAAAACAGAATGGTGGAAACTGGAAGGCATCTACTAGAAGTAATCAAATTATATTATTTTGTAGAAATTGTTTATTTTTGAGTTCTGCTGCAACTTTCTCTCTCGATCTTCTTTATGAAATGATATAAATTGTTGAATTATCCATTCTTTTTGTTAAGAAATTTCACTCTTGTTTCTAATGGAAAAAGAGGAGGCTATAAATTTGTGAATATTTATCTTTTAGAGCATCTTATTTGAGGAGCGTATTTATAACATTGTTATAAGTGTCATGCTCCTCAAATAGGTAATCAAAAAAATGAATTAGAGGGATTAATATAAAAGATATCTCTTGAAAAAAAAATAATAATTGGGGGAGATTTAAATGGATATGTTGGTAGAATAGTAGAAAATTTTAAAAGTATTCATGGTGGTTATGAGTTTGGAGTGATTAATGAAGAAGGTAGGATTATATTAAATTTTACCTTAGTTTATGATTTTGTAGTTGTTAATATTTTATTTAAAAAAGAGATGAATATATTATTACTTATAAAATGGATCTAGTAAAAAACAAATGATTATTTTTTGATAAGAAAAATAGATCGTTTAGATGTAAATATTGTAAGGTTATTAAGTGAAATTTTAAGTACTGACTATTAGTTTTAGATTTTAAGATGATAGGTTGTAAGAGAAAAAATAAATTAAATTATTGCTTGGGATTAGATGAAAGAAAATAAATATAAATATTTTTAAGAGCTATTAGAAATTAGAGTTTGAGATGTTCATAAGGTAAATTTAACGTTATGTGGGAAAAAATATCAAATTAAAAGCTAAAGTTGTTAAAGATGTCTTGTATCAAAGGAAAAACTCTTAATAAGAATAGTTGGTGGTGAAATCAGTGTCGCAAGAAAAGATAAAAATAAGAAGCGTTGTTATAAAATTTGGTTTAGATGTAAAACTTGAGTGGGAAAGATATAAATTCAGTAGAGATTAAAGATATATGATCTGAAAAAATTTAGCTTTTAGTGATTTATACTGATAAATTAGATCTGAAAGAAGGTGAAAGATGTATGTATAAATTAGCCAACCAAAGAGATAGGAGAAGTAAAGACGTAGTTGAGTGAGGGGTAAGGATGAAAATAATAAAGTGTTTTTAGAAAAGATATTGAAAATAGGTGGATGAGATATTTTAATAAACTTTTCAATGAAAGATCTAAAATCGATTGATTTTAGCAACCTTAATCTAAATAAAAATAGAGAATTTTATTTTATCGCCATATTAGTAAATGAAGTTAATGAAGCTTTAAAGAAAATGAAATGTGGAAAAGCATTAGGGGGATAATATTCCAATAGAAGTGTGGAAATATTTAGGTGATCGAAATTTCTTGGCTTACAAATCTTTTAATATTATTTTAAAACTAAAAGATCAGAGATGAGTGGAGAAAGAGTTTGTTGATTCCTATATTTAAGAATAAAGGTGATGCACAAGAGTGTGCAAATTATAGAGGAATTAAGTTAATGTGTCATACATTAAAATTATGGGAGAGAGAGTAATTGAGCATAGGTTACGATGTGATACAGTTTCTCAATCAGTTTGGTTTCATGCTTGGTAGATCTACTATGGATGCTATACATTTGTTAAGAGGTTTGATGGAGAAGCATAGAGAAAATAAAGGATCTACATATGATATTTATTGATTTAGAAAACATGATAAAGTCTCAAGAGATGTTCTTTGGAGAGTTCTACGAAGAAGTTAATATTGGTTATATTCAAGTCATTAAGAATATATACTAGAGCATTGTGTGTCCAAACACAAGGAGGATTGACAAAATATTTTCTATTTCAGTTGGATTACATCAAGGATCAACATTAAGCCCTTATCTTTTTTACTTTAGTTATGGATGTTCTTACGAGGCATTTACAAGATGATGTACCTTGATGTATGCTTTTTGATGACATTCTTCTTGTTGATAAGACTAGAGAGGAGTCCAACGAGAAACTTCGAATTATGGAGGTCAACTTTAGAGTCTAAAGGTTTTTAGTTTAAGTAGATCTAAAGCGAATATATGGAGTGTAATTTTAGTTGTAGAAGTTTTAGTGGTGTTGTGACTTTAGGTGATCAAGTCATTAATAAGAGTAAGCGGTGAGATATTTAGGCTCTATTGTTCAAAATGATGGTGAAATAGATAGAGATGTTATTAGTAGAATTCAAGTTGGATGGTTGAAGTGGAGGAATGCATCGGCCTTTATTATGTGATAGAAAAGTTCCACTTAAACTTAAGGAAAATTTTATAAGATGGTGGTAAGACTAATGACTTATGGTGCGAGAATGTTGACCAATAAAGAGAAACATAAGACTAAGGTAAGTTAGAGATGAGGATGCTCGTGGATGAGTGGCTTTACCCTTAGAGATAGAATGCAAAATGAGTATGTTGGAAAAAGTTGGAGTAGCTCAGTGGTAAGATTAGGGAGAGTCGCCGATGGTTTGACCACATAAAGCGTCGGCCGTCAATGACCATTAGGAGAGAGATCATTAGATTTGCTTATGTTAAGAAAGGTAGAGGTAGACCTAAAAGACTTAGTTAAGATGTATAAAAAAATGATCTTAGTATACTTGAATTAAATGAGAATTTGACACATAATAGGACACAATGAAGACGAAGGATTTATGTAGCCGACCCCACCTAGTGGGATTAAGGCTTCTTGTTGTTGTTGTTGTTGTTGTTGTTGTTGTTGTTGTTGTTGTATTTATGTATTCTTTTGTTTAGTCGGTTTATTTTATACCGAACAAGTGTAATTTAAAAATTATCTAAATTTTATAAATTTTAAATATATCATATTTGAATTAAAGAATATGTTTCAAATAAATTTTAAAAATGCATTACATTTCAAATGTAGTATTGTTGCGTGTTAGAAAATTAGTTGTGGTATAGTGAAAGTTTATGCCTTAGCCTTGTTATAAAATTCAGTATACATATATGTATTTAAAGAGTGAATAAGAAAATTTCATAATTTTAACGTGAAAAATTTTGAAAGAGGAAAATTACAGCTTGATAAAATTATCCATTTATGTATCTTTTAGAGTACAAAATCTTTCGATAATGGGATTACTGATTGTATATGAAAGAACAATTATGTAGACGTCGTTGTATTGTTAGTGATAGTAGATGATGGTGAACAATGAGAACAACGATACGATGATCGTCGATGGAGGCAAACGAGATTGGCGATGGCGAGATGTGGCGGTAGCGGCGGTTGGCATCGTCAGTGGTACGATTGTCTTGGAGGATCTTCAAGCTTTGAGCTCTCTACCTCTTGCATTGGCTCCCCTATGAGGAATGATGATTTATAGCTTGGAGGGGCGTCTCTAAATACATGCAAAATCGACCACTCCTCCATGACGGCTTGATGATTCTTTTGACCATATGATGTATTTTGTATATTTGAATCAAATGAAGTCGAAATTATGAGATCTTGCTGTTAGATCCGATTCGTTGAGTTCGATTTGGATATATTCTATATTGAACTTTTAAGAATTTAAGCGATGTAGTTTTTCAATATTTTAAGTGTTTGATCTTGATCGGTTTGATTCGATCAATCAACTTTTAGATTAAGATTCGTCTTGTAGTAGTATTTTAAGTGTCATATTAAGTATGTTAAATTAACAAAATTTTTTAAATACAGAAAATTAGATTACACTATATTATAAATCCCCTAATTTGTGATTGATTTTATATCTAATTATTTATAATTAATATTATATCCTATTTCTTATATCAGAAGGTGCAATTGAAGTACTGTTTTGGTCAATAAAATTAACCAACAAAGGCATCATTTACAATGAGAAAAGTCTTGCAACCCACTAATGCGTGTGTGAGTATATATATCAGTGGAAACTGAAGCATAAATGTCTGGGAAGGATTTAATGCTACTTTAGAAACTTGAAACCTTTAATTTCATGCGCTTTGTCTGACCCAAATGCTGCAATTCAGTGTGAAGAATCTACAAATCAAACTGGAGTCTGATCGACCTGTCTTCTTTATATTTCTTCCATGCAGCTACTAAGTAGATTTTACATTTTAAATTATTATCTTCCATGCAGTTCGAGTTTGTTTACTATTATCGAGTTGAGCTCGATTTGAGCTTTTTAAGATGGTGTTCAAGCTTTGGTGTTCAAGCTTGAGCTTGTTTGTCATTATCGAGCTCGGGCTCGATACTTGTTTGTTCACAATTTTGATTCAAATTAGATTATTAAATCTATTAATGAGTAGTTTATTTAGAAATGTATATATAAAGTGCTTCAATTAAAGCTTATTAAGCCTAATAAATATAAATTTAAATAATATTATTTATAAATGGTATTTAATTCAGCTATAATGAGTTTGCTCATGAACTTTAAATAAAATTGTTTATGAAAAATTAATTTATTTAATAATTGAGTATTTATAAAATTATTATATATATATAAAGAAGGTCAGTCTAGTATTATGCACGATAAAAATAATAATAATAATAATAATATATATTTAAATCAGCAGAGCAGTCAAATCACGTTAATAAATAATTTCGGACGAAAATGCAGCAAAATCCTACGGCCGCATGCCCACCTCCAGAACTAAAACAGCGGAGCTCCCAATGAATTTCCTAGTTAGAAATCCAACCAGCCAGACAACCTTTAAAATGCTCCACGATTCGTGCTCATCGCTAAAACGCAAGATTATGATAAATCTGCACGAATCATAAAGCAGATCCGATAGTATATTTTATATATTTGTTAATTTAACAATGACATGGATTTCAACTTGCACCGATATGTTTGTATAGCATATTATTTTATTAATTTCCCTGGCATATAGAGTTGCAGCCTGCAGAGACATTTAAGAGTAAAATAGGGAGGCTGTGCCGCATTAATGGCGAACAGAATCTTGAACAGATATTTATTTATTTTTTAAATTTAATATAATTAAAATTTAATCTTTAAATTTAAAATTTAAATAACAACCTGCAATATCTGTAGCATTTACAGCCAATTTTTATATAATTACTTATATGACATTTTAATTATAATATTTATATAAATAATATATAATTTTATATTACTAATAGCCACATAATTAACTATTTTTTTAAAGTAAAGGCATTTTTTCATGAATAATTTTAATTTTTGTGCCACTCCAAAAATATTAACATGGTTTCAGAATTTATTTTATTTTAATTCGCCGAAATTTAAACTGAATTAATATTGTAATAGCATGAAGGATTGAAATTTGAAATGACAAGCCGCCTGATGTATTGCTTTTACTATTTTATTTTTACCTAAAGGAAGGCATGGCACCCTAAATTCTTTTATTTTTTATTATATATATATATATATATATATATATATATATATATATATATATATATATATAGAAGAATTGTGTTATATATGTAATTTCAAAAAAAATTAGGTTTTGAATATTAAACCATTACTTCTAAAAAAATTATGAAATAATCAAATCACAGATATTATATACATAATTTTATTAATCGATTTTTTATTGATTTTGTATCAATCAAAATTTGCTAGAAATCATTTGAGATAATTGTAATTTTTTTATAAAATTAATTTTAAAATTATCACAATAAAAAACTAATTTATTCGAGAATATTATCAGTATTGATATGTGTGAAAATTCTAGTAAAGCGAATCTTGGCGTTAAAGCAAATTGATCCAAGTTGAAGATAGAAATCGAAGCTTAAAATATCATTAGAAACTTTGTGATATCAGTTAAACCTCCAAAAAGCTCTAAAATATGAAGTGTTTATAGTTAAATCGAGCGTCTCGACGAGCCGGATCTAACAAGCCCAAGATCTCAAAATTCCGACTTCATTTGAGCATTCAAATATTTGAAATACATCATATGATCAAATGAATCATTTGGAGCCGTCCGATGAAGTGAAGTTGTACGGGTTTTGCATGTATTTGCGAGACTCTCCCGTCTATAAATAGCCTCATTCTTCATATGAAGGGCCCAAGCAAGAGAGAGAGCTCTCAAGATCCTCCAGCCGTCGTCGCAGCTCGGCATCTCACTGGCCGTATATCGACCAGCGGCCTATTTATCCTTCTTTGTCTCTCGCCGGTCAGTGACTCTACCTGATTGTTCACTGCGTTTCAGGTGATTGTTACATTTCTGAGTGATTGTTCACTACATTTAGCAATATTTATCAGCGGTGATTTTCTGCGCTGATTCTGTCGTCTACTATTCTGCTTGGCTATTCTGTGCGATCGTTGTCATGCTTCTCCGTATACAATTTTTCCTTTTTTTTCACGTAAAAATTCTGGAATTTTATTATTCACTCTTTAAATACTTATGTGTGATGAATTTCACAATAAAACTATGATAAAAATTTAACTTTTACTCTACCGCAACTAATTTTCTAGCAGTCAACAAGTATTATAAATATTTTTTAAAAAAGTTAAATTATTTTTCTGACTGATCATATTCTAATTCAACTCAAATGAATGATTAATATTGGATTTAATCAAATACTATTTTGTCTTCTATCTGCTTGTTCACTCGTCTATCGCTTCCAAATCTTAAGCATACTTTTTAAATTATTACATTATTTAAATGCTTTTATCACATTATTTCATGCAGTCATTTAAATTTTAAGATACAATTATATAAAGTATATTTGAATTAATATATTATACTTCGATTAGTTTCTTTATTGGAACTGGAACTATAGAGCCAAATCGAAGCTGACAGTTGCTTTATATACAGTCCAGAAATTATCCCAAGCGAACAAACAAGTAAAGATACATCTCAATAAATAAAAGATATGAGTGAAGTATTTTCATTAACTCAATAAAGAGAAATGCTTCTTTTTTATTCATATTAATCCAATATTATTATACTTACAAACACCAACTTCGGACAGACTCCACCCATCCACTACATAGCAAAACAGAAACTAAGACACAGACAAAGGAATAGACTGCAAAATTCAAATTTCTTTCATTTCTTTGTCTTCTTCCTCCTCCCCAAAAGAAATTTATACTGTTACTTCCCACTTCACTTCATGATCACTTCAAAATCCTTCTCGCAAAGCTCCGAAACCTAACTTTCCTCCCGCTTCTGCTCAACTCGAGCTTATCCAAATAGACATGGGAATCTCAGTAAGTCCAGTCTTGAGGCAAACTCATTTCTGATGAAGGAAGAAACTTCGGTTCTTGTTTCCCCGACACTGGATTCCACATTGTTTGCTGAAAATGGGCATTTTCTTTAACGCTCGCTGGAAAGGGAGAAGTTTTTCTCTTTATGAAGTTTGTAATAGTTAAGAAAAATGCAATCTTTGGACTGAAAAGCCAAAGGGAACTATCAATTCTAGCATCAAATTAAAAATATAATAACAGAGGAGGAAGCGATACCAGAAGAACAGGAAAAATACTTACAAGGTTTCGCTTTGGAGTTTACTCTGTAAACTCTGGGAAGGAAAACGCCAGTCCGCTAGTTTTCTTTTCCGAACCGGCGCACCGAGTCGGAAAGAACTGGTTCAACTCATGCTCATGCTGCTGCCGTTGCCTCTGCAAAACCCTAGCCCTCGCAAGTCGAAGCCTTTCAGGCTGCAAGACGAGGCCGAAATTATTCATCATGCAAATAGAAACAGGGCATTAATGGTTAAAACTGATCACCGTATATATATAAAGTTTGAAATAAACAACCAGGCTTCGAAGGGAAGGCGAACCGCGACTGTACATACTTGGAAATTGACAGGTAATGCCGGATGAAATTTATGAACCAATCTTGAAAGAGGAAAAAAATCGCCAGAGCATTCGCGGGCTGTAGCTGTGGTAACCCTTCTCCTAATCGGCGACTTGTAACCACCGCTCACCGGTGATAGCAAAGAGACGAGTCTCCCTTGCCCTTGAAACTGAACCTAGAAAGTAAAAAAACATTAAAATTAGAAGAAAAAAAGGGACTATTTTGAGGAGGTTATAGAGTAACGGCAGATGTCAAAGGCATTACATACCTCGGGGTAAAATGGTGAATCTTTGAAGGATTTAACGGGTGGTATTGCCCGGCGGCGGTCGACGAGTTCAAAAGATGCGATCTTTTGCGCGAGGTCATCCATGGCGGTGTAGCAGTCGTGGTGATGGCCGCAAACGCCGACAGCGCGAATGACGTCAGACGGCAGCCATAGTTCACCGTCGTCGAGGTTAGGAAGTAAGTCCTCCGCCATGAGACACCGCCAGCGAGAGATAGAAGACACAATAAGCAAAGAGAGACCAGGAGAAACAAACGTCTCCAGAAAAGTTTAAGAACGGTCGCCGAGTCGATTAAAATACCGGCATACTGCGGATCGTGGGACCGTATAAAGAGGTGCTTTGGCGGGCATTTTTTGTAATTTTGTGCTTCTTGAAAGTGAGTGATGGCTTTTTGTCCTAATAAAAATATATTTAACTAAACAAATTAAATTTTTTTTTCCCGCTTTCCCGTTTATAAAAATATGATTATAGGACAAGAAAATCCCACTTTAATGAGATGTCTCTTAGGAGCTATTTACTTTAATGAGATGTCTCTTAGGAGCTATTTAATTGATTGTATTTCGAATCTAACTTAAATTGAATGTACTATATTTGAATTATTTTAATTTATTTAATTAAAAATTTTATAAATATATAATTTTTTTTGTTTGGCAAAATAAATATAATGCAAAGTATTTTTGAGATTATCACATTGGTGGTGGCGTAGCCAATGAGCGTGATCGGTCGGCAGATCGGGGCGGTGGCGATGGCGATGGTGCGGCGGTGGTTGATGGTTGGCGGCGGGAGGCGATCGGCGTGGTAGGCCACGGCGGCATCGGTGTGGCGGCGGCGGCGATGATGATGGTGACTTTATACTTTGCGATGTATTTGAAATTCCAAATGAATGAATTAATTAAATGAATATTAATATTTGAAATCTTTATTAATACTACATCATTAAACACTCAAAAATTAAATTCACTACTGATTTACTTTTCTAAATCTGAGCAACCAATAATAATAAGTATTTAAATGTAGGACGAAGAAAATGTAACCCATATCTATAAATGATGAAAATTATACATAGGATATAATTTTAATATAAAAATTAAAAATTATTAAGTCTAATTTAATAAAAATAATTTTAATAATGAGTCTTGAATGTAGCAATTCACTCTTCTTAGACAGACGATCTTCAAACATGAGGTGATTAAAAATGTTAAACATTAAATTTAGTTGACGATGATCTTCTAACAATTAGCAATGCGACTGATCAAGTAATAGGTGATAGGAAGCAATCAAGCTAGTCTTTCTCTTACAAGGAAGGAAGACATGGTGACTAAGAAAGTTTAATTGGGTGAAATACAAAAGATGATTGATTAAGGCTTTAGAATTCTCCTATACAAGTACTAAATTTCTTTTTGTTGAAATATAGCTAGAACTTGTGAAAAAATAATAATGGTAATTATAGTTTGGAGAGGAGATATAACAATTCATCAAATTAGTCTATAAATCAAACAACTAAAAATGTTTCATTTTATTTTCAATAAGTGAGCAAATAACTTCGCTCTTCAACTAACTTGATAAGCTCTTTTTGGTTGAGGTCTATGTAGATTTTTGACTAACTTATAGTGGTGGTAATACAAAGATATCCGTTGATTGTGTTGTCTACTTGTCTCTATTCAATGGGCGAAGAAAAGTTATTTTGAAGAGCTCAATGATATTGATCTAATCGATTTGATGAATTTTAATTTTAATTATTGAATGTCCAAATAGCTACAAGAAATGCAAGATATGATTTTATTGTCGTTATAAAATATTGATGATAAGCAATGATCTTGAATTGCCTTACTGTTAGCATCATAAAAAAAAAGTCCTGCTAACTTTTTTACATATTCGAGTCATGTAGAACACAAAATAGATTTGGGACTTTATTTTCAAATTAGAGGCAACCAAAAAATAGTTATGAAACTCTATTATTTATAATTTTTCAACTAAAGATTTCAACACGCAAAAGATTTGAAGGCACAACAAATCAACCACTTTAAAATGCCAACTGAGCATCTCTTATCATCAAACAAAAACCTTCTTGTTGTAATATTACTCACCTCACTTTTAGAGTGAGTTCTTAATTTCCTCATCATAGACCTAGGACTCTTGTGATCATTTTTTATACATCTTAACCAAGTCTTTTTAGGTCCACCTCTACCTTTCTTAACATAAGGCAAATCTAATGCATCTACTCTCCTAATCGGGTCATCGGACGACCGATGCTTTATGTGGCCAAACTATCTAAGGCGACTCTCCCTAATCATATCTACCACTGGAGCTACTCCAACTTTTTCCCGAATATACTCATTTTGTATTCTATCTCTAAGAGTAAAGCCACTCATCCACCTAAGCATCCTCGTCTCTGTAACACTTAACTTAGTCTTATGCATCTCTTTTATTGGCCAACATTCTGCACCATAAGTCATTGCAGGTCTTACCACCATCTCAAACAAAATCAAACTTGGTTTATTTCTTTATAAATCAATTATTCATTAATTTATATTCACAAATATAAATGAAATCTAAATTCAAATGAGCCAAATCAAATCAAATTAAATCAAACCAAATCGAGACTATTCTTAAGCCCTGTGGACCTACCCCTATAAGCTTAATCAAATCTCAACCCAAATCAACCCAAACTTAATTGATTTATTTATAAATCAATTGTTCCTTCATTTATATTTAGAAATATAAATGAAACCCACCCTCTAATGACCAAAAATGAATCAAACTAAATCAATTCCCTATTTAAGCCCTTTTGATATACATCCTTAAATTTGGTCAAATTTGCTTCCAAATCAATCTAAACTCAAGTGATTTTTTCATGAATCATTTATATCTTCATTTATATTTACAAATATAAATGAATAAATCTAAATAGCCAAAACCAAACCCAAATCAAATCAAGTTTCTAATTTTAGCCTTTTAAGCCAACTTCTTGAACTTGGCCAAATCGTATCCAAATCAACTCAAAACCCATGAATTTCTTCATGAATCAATCATTCCTTCAATCACTTGCCCAAATATAAATATACATTACAATTATCAAACCAAATCCAAGTCAACTCAAGTCAAGCCCATGTTGACCCCTTTTGACTTGAAATTATCATATGAGCCACAATCCATTAGACTCCAAATTGATTGTAGTTGGATTTTATTTCAATTTTAGGCTTATATATGAGTTCAACTAAATTTGAACCAAGCTAAAACTAAACTAATTGACTCATTTAGATCCACTTGACCCAAAGTAACCTAAGAGATCATTTTGAGTCAAGTTTTAATCCAACCCAAATTGGATTGAACCAAGCTCATCCAAACCTCATATCATGATCATCCTAGGGTGATCAACTACCATGAATTGGGTCAAACCAAGCAACTTTTAGCCCAAATGAAACCCAAACCAGCCAAAACTCACAATATACCAAATTGATTGAAACCATTGATTCAAAAGAATTCATAATCAATGATTGAATATGATCAAACCCTCAATTGAGCCAAACCAAGTTTAATTGGTCATTTGACCTAAGTTGACCCAAATTAGCCTAAAAAGCTAAAATGGGTCAAATCATAATTTGATCCAAATTGAATGCAACCAAAGGCTCAAGTTCAATCCAAATCATTTATTGAACTTGACCAAAGCCATAATTGAGCCCAATTTGACCAATTGATTAACTTGACCCGACCTAGCCCAAATTGATTTAAAGGTCAAATTGGTCAAAATCCAAATTAAAGCCAAACTAAACCAAACCAAAGCTTACAATCAATTTTAATTAACCAATTGGGCATGAACCAACACCTAACTCAACCCAATTTAGTCAAATTGATCAACTTAGTCCATTTTATCTATTTGAATTCAAATGAGCTAAAATTAAACTCAAGCCAAATTAATCAAAACCTTTTGAACCAAAACTCTTCATATCATCATTTGAACCTAACCCAAGCCTTAGTTTGACTCAATTTGATCAATTGGTTAACCCAACTCAACATGAACCCAAATGAAGCCAAACCACCCCAAACCAACCCATAGGATCCTAGGAGCTGGCCAAACTCGATCCAAACCAGCTGTAGATCATTCCCAAATAAGCCCTAATTTAAGTGGGACCAAATCCAAGGAGATTAGCTATTGGACAAACCTCCCTACATTGGATTCTTTCTATGAAAAGCAAAGTTCACTCTCCCATCACTTGGGCAGCCATCCAAGTGCCAAATAGGGTGTGCCTAGCCTTCCTAGCATAGCCTTCCACTCTCCCATCACTTTAATTTTGCAAATTAGAGGCAACCAAAAAATAGTTATTAAACTCTATTATTCATAAATTTTCAACTAAAGATTTTAACACACAAAAGATTTTAAGGCACAACAAATCAACCACTTTAAAATGTCAACTGAGCCTCCCTTATCATCAAACAAAAACCTTCTTGTTGTAATATGTATAATAAAATTTTATGACTTATTAACATATTTTTTGGGGCTATTTGATTGCCTCAAAAAAAATTTAATGCATTCATTTTTCAATGAAAAATGAAGGGCTCGTTTGGTACCGCATTTCATCCGCGACGTGGTTCACGTCGTGCCGTAACTCTGTTTGTTTCTGCCAAATTTTGGGAATCTCAGCTGAAGTTGCTGCAAAGCTGCGACTTCGATCAACCGCTGTAGATGAAGCCTTTCCCTACCCCTTTTTAACGTCCATCTCATACGACGGATATTTCATGCCCTTTTGCCAGATACGAGGGTTTTTTTGCTCTATATAGATATCGCCTTTCATCTCTCTATCTACTCTTTATCGCACCGTCATACTCTTTATGGGCTATGAATCAGATTTGAGAGTCCAGAAGGCTCATCTACTTCCGACTTTTGCTTTGCTCCTTTTATTTCTTACTTCATTTATCGTGAAGGTAAGCCTTGTCTTTCATAAGAAGTCCCTTCGTGAGCTTCAGTTTGTGTAGATTGTGTCTAGTGTTTCATCTCGAGATGTGATTCGACTCTATGTAATTGTCACCCGATTTTCCTCCATAATAGTATTTTGAACTCTTAATTTGTGCCGCGTATAGGAGCTTGCATATCGCGATCTTATTTTTTTCTATTTTCTATTTTTCTTGCAATTTTCAGGACGACAAGGTGAATTTTACTGTGGATGTGAAGCATAGAGATGTATGAAGAATGGGGATACAGAATTTCTAATGTAAATTAAGATAATGCAAAATGAAAAAAAAATGCCACTCTCCATAGGTTATTATCTCATTATTTTAGCAGGTGAAATATAATAAGAGGATAACAAGACGAGTGCAGCTAGCTAGCACATGCGAAGGGCTTGATGAGTAGAGAATTGAATGATCTTATTTCTTGTCACAACTGCAAGAACTTCACTTGTTCGCTCCCCTTAAAAATTATGATGCATCTAATATCACTCTCTTCCTCTTGTCACGATGCATAAACAAGGCATAACAAAATTACAACAATACAACTATTTATATCTACCAGATTACTTAACAATAGCAATGACGACATCACCATAAACCTTCCCAATCCGCACAGCTGAAAAACCAACACCACCAGCAGCACAAAAAATAAGTAATACCTGAAATTTATGTTGTCTTAATGAGAAGCAAAAATTGCTGAAGTGCACAACGTAAAACAAGAATAATATAGTATGGTCAAAACTCATCAATGTCGTAAAATTTATTTTCTAGCCTACTAACCCAACTAATGATCTAAATTTGCATTTACTGCAACTTGAAAGCCATTGATGCTAGTTGAAGTTTTGCAATTATTTTCAAGCAGAACAGTCTTTTCAACAACCACTATATATTTTCATTCAATGCTTGGAATGGACATGTTAACTTCCAGTGTTAAGTAATTTTCTATTTACTTAACTTGAAGATGCGAATAATTGAGAGATCTTTATGGCAATGACACTAAACGAAGAGTTCATTTTTTTAGCTACTATTTTGAAAAATGATGTTTAACTAGGTTGTCTTTGATATATGATGTTTTAGTTTCTATTATGTCTTAAACTTCTTTATGAACTGGTAGTAGTTGGTTTGCCCTTTATATAAGTCTTGTTTTTGTATCTATTATATCCTGAACTTCTTTAGAAGTTAATAGTTAATTGGTTGCCTTTGACATATGATATTTTGCTTGGTTGCCCTTTCTATGAATTTTGTTTAGAAGTTAATACAGTGAAGAATGTATTTTTTCATTAGTTGCAGTTATGAAAAGTGATGATGACGATCAACCTATGACTACTATCGTTATTGCTGTATACTTAATAAATGAGTATTATGAGTCTTATATTTTCAAGACTCCATGTATGACTTTCAAATTTATTAGAGGAAAATGAATCATTGAGTTACTTATAGGGCACCTAGGGAGATTTCATAACATGTTCCGAATGTCACAAATAATTTTCACTAATTTTTTTACAAGAGTTAGAAAATTTTCATGGACTCTGTGGATCTTCAAGAACTACAACTAGAGAAGTCTTGACCCTAACACTATATATATTATTACATAATGAATCTATCAGGGTGACTAATGAGCGATTTTAACACTCATCTGAAACCATAAGCAGATACTTTTCTATTAGCCTTGATACTTTGGTAAGTCTATGAACTAAAGTTATAAAGCCGATAGATTCAACTTTTCAGAATATACTAGATGAGATTTTGGAAGATTGTCGATACATTCCATATTTCAAGGTGAACTTTATTTTTAAGTTTATGTCTCAATAATTATTTCTGATTATCACTTAATCATGTATCAAACTCTGATGTAGGATTGCATTTGAGTAATTGACGGGACACATGTTAATGCCCATGTGCCTTCAAGTGATAAGGTAGCTTATATTGGTCGATGTGACTTGCCTACCCAGAGCGTAATGATAGTATTTGATTTCAATATGTGTTTCACTTTTTTAAAGGTTGGATGGGAAGGAAGTTCACATGATAGTCGCATATTCAAGAATGTCGTACGACATAGAGAAAATAACTTTCATTGCCTCCTCCATGTATTACTGTATTGAATCATTTATTCATTATAATGAAATAATTACTGGAGCTTATAATTACAAATTCAAATAGGAAAATATTACTTTATTGATACTGATTATCCAATGCAATGAGGATTCTTGAAGCCTTATCCGGAAATAAAATATAATATCCCTGATTTTCAAAGGAACAATCAAGTCATTAGGGTAAGGAAATAATTATTTAATAAACGACACTCATCATTGTGTGGTGTAATTGAGCGATCTTTTGGAGTATGGAAGAAGAAATGGGTTATTTTGTGCGATATGCTTGCATACTCCTTCAAGAAACATGTTAAAATGGTTGCGGCTACAATGGCTCTACATAATTACATATGTCGTTACCCATCATATCATGACATTGAGTTTAACATTATAGATAATTATTGACCTCACTTTTAGAGTGAGTTCTCAACCTCCTCATCTTAGACTTAGGAGTATTCTAGACATTAAGACTTTCCCAGTCATAAGACACTTCTAGTAATTAGATGAACACTTAACCTAAGCCTAGAGACTTAGAAGGGTTAACCATAGGGTTAAGTTATGCCTTAGGGATTAGGACAATCCACCTATCATGTAGCCCAAACCAAACCTCAAATTCAATTCAAATACCAAATCTAAGTTCAAATCCAAGTCTAAATCTATAAACAAAGTCCAAAACTAAAATCCAAACTTGAAATCTTTCCTAAGTCCTTTGAATCAAATTTCATGAACTTAGCCAAAATCCCATCCAAATCAATCCAAACTCAATTGATTTTCTCATAATCAATTCATATCTTCAATCATCTTCATAAATATAAATAAATATATATTTAAATCATCAAAACTAAATCAAACTAAATTAAATTAAATCAAAATCCAAATATAACCCTAAGACCTACCTTCATGAACTTTTCTAAATTTTCCTTCAATCACTTCAAACTCAATTAATTTTTACATGAATCAATCATATCCTCAATCATCTTCACAAATATAACTAAAATATACATTTGAATCCTCAAAATTAAATTAAACTAAATCAAATTAAATCAAAATCCAAATTTAAGCCCTATGACTTACTATTGACCTCACTTTTGGAGCGAGCTCTCAACCTCATCTTCTTAGACTTAGGACTCTTCTAGACACTAAGAACTCCTTAGTCATAAGACACTTCTAGTGATTAGGTGAAGAGTTAACCTAAGCCTAGAGACTTAGAAGGGTTAATCATAGGATTAAGACATGCCTTAAGACTTAAGGAAATCACCTATTCTATAGCCTAAACTCAATCTAGATACACTTTCTCAAATCAAACCCAGATTCATTTCTCAAACCAAATCTCAAATTCAAATTTAAATTCTAAATTTAATTTCAAATTTGACTCTAAATGATTGAAACCCAAAATCAAATTTAAATCCTAAGATCCTTCTTAAGCCATATGAACCACATTCATAAGCTTAGCCAAAACTCCCTTTAGATCAAATAAAACTCAATTGATCTCTTTGTAAATCAATTATTCTATCATTTATATTCACAAATATAAATGAAATCCAAATTCAAATGACCAAAACTATATCAAAAATCAAATCCAAACTCAGTCTAAACCCTTCTTTGGACTTACCCAAATTCTATCCAAATCAAGTTAAAACTAATGAATTTTCTCTTGAATAAATCATTCATTCAATTATCTACCCAAATATAAATGAAACCTACAATCATCAAACCAAATTCAAGTCAACCCAAGTCAAGCCTAACTTAGCCCTTTTTGACTTAAAACTTTCAATTGAGCCAAAACATATTGGACTCCAAATTGATTGCCGTTGAATTTATATTTCAATCTAGGGCTCATATATAAGTTCAACTAAATTCGAATCAAACCAAAACCAAACCAATTGACCCACTTAGATCCACTTGACCCAAAGTGACCTAAAGGACCCATTGAGCCAACTTCCAATCCAACTCAAATTGGATTGAACCAAGCTCACCAAAATATTTCACCATGATTATTGATCATCCTAGAATGATCAATTGCAATCAATTGGGTCAAACCAAGTCAAGTTAGTCATTTGACCAAGTTAACACTCAGCTCAAATGAACCAAAACTAACCAAAACTCATCATACACCAAATTGATTGAAACCAATGATTTGAATTAACCCAAAATCAATATTTAAATATGACTTGACCCCCAATTGAGCCAAACCAAGTCCAATTGGCCATTTGATCCAAATTGACCATAATTTGCCTAAATGACCAAATTGGGTCAAATCATGATCTAACCCAAATTGATTGTAAACAATGGCTCAAGTTCATTCCAAATTGATTATTGAACTTAACCAAAGTCATAATTGAGCCTAATTTGACTAATTGGTCGACTTGACCCAACCTAGCTCAAATTTGCCTAAAGGGTTAATTTAGCCTAAATCCAAATTAAATCCAAAATAATTCAAACTAAAGATCACATTCATCTTCAATTAGCCAATTGAATATGAATCAACCCATAACTCAAGCCTATTTGGCCAATTTTGGTCAAATTGGTCAACTTGACCCAATATGACCCATACGACCCAAATTGAGCCAAATCCCTTGAAACCAAGTCATGACCCATTGCGGACTGATCAAACCCAACCCAAACTCATTTGGGATCAGCCCAAAATCAACCCAACCTATTTAAATCTCTCATGGATTCTCCTTCACATAGAATTCCACCCAACCTCATTTAATTCTCCCCCATCACATGCACTTAACTCCTCCCTAATATTTGTATTAAATAGAACTGATCATATGACAGCAAGAGAGGACTTTAGAGTAAAAACCCAAAGTCCTCAATCAATCCATCATCCATCCCAACCACCCCAAGCAAGATGATAATATTTTGGAGCCAAAAAATTTAAAAAAGAGTGAATTTTTGACCATTATAAAAGGAAGGGGAAATGAGGCTTTACCTATCTTCCTCCCACAACTATTCAGCACCAAGAGCTCTCCAATGCAAAAAGGAACCCATCCCCCACTTCTTTGAGCCATTTTTGAGTCCAAAAATATAAATAATTGCTTTTCCGGTGAGGTGACGGTAAACATCGAAGAAGATGACATTTTGAAGGGAGGAAAAGGTTAAAAATCATCTCAAAGTTTTCTCACATACCTAGGAGTTCGCTCGGGTCTTCACCCCACCGGAAACCATCCCCAGCGAGGTAAATTTCACCAAATCGTAGCCGGCCTTAGGATTTCTCGCATTTTGTGATAATTTTCTTGTCATTTTAGGAATATCCCTAGATAATCCTGCATTTTTATTTTAAATTATCCCAATTAAAAAATAAAATTTTTTCAATATGAATCGACGCAAAAATGAGTCCATTTGGACAAATGTTCACTTAGAAACTCTCAATTTTCTAAAAAAAGAGCTGTTTTTACTATTCATCATTCGGCGGGCTACAACCGCCGTCCAATCCCACAGTTTCGATCAGATGGCTCAGATCATGCATGGATCACGTGATCTGTGCCTTCGGATTGCCTGATGTAATATGGACCATCCGATCGTGCAGTTCATGCGATCGGACGACTTTCGCGCGTCGATCGATCTGGCCATGGATCTCGATCGATCATCAATTATGATCGAGTGGTCATGGTTGCTCTCCACTGTGACCGTCTTTCGCCTCGATGGTGACGTCGGCGCCAGCTTTTTTCGATTTAAAAAATTAATTTAAATTACCTAAAACTTCAAAAATTTATAGAAAATAAAATACTTAACCAAAAATTATAAACAATGGCTCGTTGGATTTGTCTTTTCGAGAGGAATCTAACAAACCCAAAATCCTCAAATTTTACTTAGTATTTTGAGCTTAATTTGAGTTTTAGCGAAAATTAAATTTTATTAATTTAACCAAAAATCTATGTGAGATTAAGTTGAAATTTTATGGGATTGAAATTAAGTTAAAACACACCTACCATAAAAATTTCAAGTGAAAAGGACTTATGAATTGGGAGAAGTTAAATTTTGAGGTTCAGATTCATTTTAATAAAATAAATCAAATAAAAATTCAGAAATTTATAAAAATCTTCAAAAGAGTTTAAATCACTTCAATTGACATCTATGACTCTTAAGAAAATAATGTAATTTTTTGAATCCTAATGAACTCCAAATAAATACTTAAGATTAAAGTTTAATCAATTAAGGACTTAATTAAAATATAATCTAAAAATAATTTAAATATCAAAATCAAAATAAGAAACGAAATAACACTTAAGCAATCATTAATCAAACCTCAAATCAGAAAAATATCATCCTCATAAGAAATTAAATTAAATATGATTAAACCTATTTAAATCAATAAAACTCAATTAAATGATTAAATCTTAAATCAAACTTAAAATTCAATAAATATAAGAAACTTTAACATGGGTCAAACTAGTATAACTAAATCTACACTAAGTATGGAGTTTTAATCATATGAAACTCCTTAATGAATATAAATAAATTAAAACTAATTAATCATTAAATAAACTAAAATTCAAATTGATTAACAAACCAATTCAACATAATTATTTGATGTTAATCAAATTAAACTAAATAAAGTTAAAGTAAACTTAATTAACATATGATTAAATCACTTCCATTTGGAATAAGATAATTAATTAGCCATTAATACATAAACATAACAACTAAATCAAACATGAATAAGATCTAATAAACATAATAAATGAAGAAAATCAAACCTAACTATGATTTGAATAATCAAGTTTAATTGAAACAAAAATAAACAATTAAATCACTTAATCTAATCAAATGATAATAACAATATTCCTTTGATCAAATCAAACTTAAGTAAAATACTTAACTATCAAATAACTCATATGTGGGAAATTAAGCCATTAATTAAATAAATCTTTGATTAACCTAATGATTTAAAAAAGTTTAATTATCCTTAATCAAACTTAATTAATTAAATAGTTAATTAATGCAAACTTAACGAATTAATCTATCATCTTAATGAACCAAATTAATTTTATAAATCACATTAAAATTAATTCAAATCAAGCACTTAATTAATCTACTAATTAATTTAATCACACCTCTTAAATAAACTAATTAAATCAATCAAATTAATCATATTAAACTTAAGCTTTATCAAAAATAAAATACGATTAAATGCTAATAAAATCCTAATTTAAACTTAAATCATCAAGTCATTAATTACATAATTAGCCTAAATAAGTATGAAATCAAATTAAAAATTAAACAAATTTTTATTTAATTTAATAGTTAATCACACCCCTCAAGCAAACTAATTAAGTTAATCAAATTAATCATATTAAACCTAAGCTTAATCAAGCATAAATGCAATTAAATACCATTCAAATCCTAAATTAAACATAAATTATTAAGTCATTAATTACATCATTAATCTAAATAAATATAAAATCAAATTAAAAATTAAATAAATCTTTACTTAATTTAATAATTAACTTAAACACACTTGTTAATTACACTAATTGCCCTTAAGCTAATCCAACTGAATAAACACATAATTAATGCAAACTTAATGAATTAATCCATCATCTTAATGAACCAAATTAACCTTTAAAATCAAATTCAAATTAAACACTTAATTAATCTACTAATTAATTTGATCACACATCTTAAATAAGCTAATTAAGTCAATCAGATTAATCATATTAAACTTAAACTTAATCAAGCATAAATACAATTAAATACTAATTAAAACTTAAATTAAACCTAAATTATTAAGTCATTAATTATATCATTAACCTAGACAAATATGAAATAAAATTGAAAATTAAACAAACCTTTATAAACAACATAATTACACTTCTTAATTAAACTAATCACATAATCACATTGGTAAGCAAACCCGACAAAGCTAATCAAATCAAATTAAATCAAATTAAATTAAATTAAGAAAGACTCTCATCAATTTAATATGTACTCAAATCAAATCTCATTCAACCTACTTAAATAAGATAAACTAGTTAACTATCCAGTGTTTGAAATCAAAATACAAACTAAACTTTGGTAAACATGATGAATGGATGAGATTAAAAATAAAATCCTAATTACAAAGAATCAAACTTAATTAAAATCAAAATAAAATCTCAATTAATCTAATCCGATTAAACTACAAATAAATGAACCACAATCAAATCAAATAAGCATAAAATCAAGTTACATAACCATAATCAAAGAAAAGAATTAAATATTAATTTAAAAAGATATTGAATTATCAAGATTTAATTAAACCAAAATATCTAATCTAAAATTAATCAATTGAAAAACACATAAACTTAAACAAACTTAAACTTCATTAGATAAGATATTGAATTATCAAGATGCAATTAAACTAAACTAAAAAAAATCAAAATCAAGTAATCAAATACTTAAATAAACTCAAATTCTAAATTCTAAATCAAATCAAATAGACCAAATCAAATGAATTACACAAATTCAAATGGGCTGATTAAGATACTTAAGGACCTTAGCTAGACTCTTTAGGAGTTAGGATGTAGAATAGGATGAGTTCTGTCTACAAATGGAATTCATTCTACTTTTCACTCTTGAAAACTTAAATATCACTTTAACCAAATAAAAGTGAAATAAAAGATAAAAATAAATCATTAAACCATTTAAATTGAAATCACCCAAAGGTAAAATTGAAATAAAATTCAAACTCCAAATTGAAACTTAAACTAAAGAAGCCTAGTAAAGTCTTGTCACACAAGCCTTAAGCACACACATTAGAATAAGTTATAACTAGTTAGGCATTGTATGTATGATGTTGTGTTTTATTTTATGATGTAATATTTAGATTAGATGTTAGGCCATTATTAGCCTAATCATATTTTATGTAGGGGGTTATGCTTAAGGGGCTGCTGTAATAAAAATATAAATACGTTTGCTGTGCAGGTTGCTTAGCCACTAAGCATAACTCATGCTTGGACAGGTGGGCTTGGTTACCCATGTGTGGAGTGCTAAGTCCAAATTATTCATATAACTGTCTAGGTTGTATGGTGTGTTTAGCTAACATTTATTTTGTAGGTATAACTAGATTTATTTTTTCTATTTTTAATATAATTTTGCATTAGGAATTAGGATTAGTTTTATGGGGGATTAGGATGAGTAGTGGCCAAAAGGCATAGTCCATGGGGTGCCCTGCAATTCCTTCAAAGCAAATCAAATCAAAAGGAAGAGAAGGAAAGAATGAAGAAAAGAAGACCCCCATAGCATGTATTATTTTTGTAATCCGCATTGTATAAGGGTAGAGCTCAGCTACCCATCTTTTTTTTTCTTTTTTTTGGGGTGTATGCGAACCCAACCATATTGGCCTTTTATTCTTTTATGGTAGTCTATAAAATTATTTAATGTTGTGTTTAGATTGCATTAGAACAACATACTTTTCATAGTTTCTTTATGATTGATGCTTGAATGTGTGGCTTGGATGTGGTAGGCTCTTAGGATGAAATTAATTTTTCTACCCCAATTAACAACTCATAATTAAAATTTAAAATAACTCATAACCTTATCATAAAGCCTAGGAATTAAATCAAGATAATAAAATTTTTAGCAACCCCTTAGCTGGATGAATGAATGTATAATATCATAAATATCATATTCTTCCACTCTTGATAAGAGGGGACTTCCATCTTTGCTAGAGAATGAAGGCTTAACCTGTGAGAGCTTTTGATGGAAGAACACCCCTTTCTCTCTTGATTTGGCCCATAATCAAGTTCTCTTACATTTAGGCATACAAAATCTCATAGCCTGTGTCAAAATAAAGAGTTCAAAAGAATTAAATAAATTTGATAAACTTTGCATTATATTAAGTCATGAATTCATACCACTCATGCTCTAGTCTCTTAGGGAGTGAGTTTAAGGATTTAGTCTCCTTTCTAAGAAAATAATAGCCTAGCCATCTTGCAAAGCATAAGACTTGCCTACATGAATTTATAACATAGGAGAGTTAGCTGACTGACACTCTAGGTAGTAATAAGTCAAGCAGTCGGGTGGTTTATTCTCTCTTGAGGAGGTAAATCCATATACCCATTTTCACCTTTGATTTAGGTCGTGCTTTGATCTCAAAGCTCCATAGATTTAGGGTCTAAGGTTGTTTTCCTCTACAGGATACAAACATAAAATCCTCACCTCTTAGGCATTTTCATAATTTTATGTTGCGAGATTATAAGTCCTAATATTCTAATAAAATGTCAACTCAAACAATTAACTCTTTAATTTCAAAAATATAAAACCCAACCATAGGATAGATTGTAATGCTCAGTAGGCTTCATCGTATCATGAACATTTTCTACTTTCTCTCTTTGGATTCCAAAAATAAGTCTTCTCCTTGATCTATCCCATTTGATTTTCTAAAATAGCCAATCCTTCGATAGTCTTAACCTTAAAATATTTGGAGACCTTAATTGTCTACTTTAATTAAGAGTATTCTTAAGGAATTTCCATTCCTTAGGATGTAATTAACTATGAGGGCTTGCCTCCATAAAGAATTTAATGAACCCGACTTAAAATAAACCCTACTTTAATTTTCCATGTAAAGTAGAGGAAAGATCTCTGGTAGATTCGAAGACCCATCATGCCTTATGAGTCTTATTAGGTGATTAGGTCCATTATAAGGTGGTGATTTCTATCTTTCAAGATAGTATATCATTCCTTAATGTCATATCCGATCACTTCGATAAGTACCCCCTAAGATCTGCATGGTGTCCTAGGCACATCCATAAAAATAAACACCACATATTTTTAGCTACTCCGCTAGGAATGGTTTCTCTCTCCATCTTTAGTAGACAATTATTATCTCCAAGCATCGATAGTGGACTTATATTTTATATAGGCCCAAGACTATCATTCTTTTTATTAGCACTTAGCTTATTTCATCTTTAAGCAAAGCTCGCCAACATCCTTTAGATTTTAGGATCTCACTCTGTGTAGGTCTTAAAATCCCTATTGGGTTCCCCCAATAGGTGAAAATTAAAATTAATCAAACAAATGAGATGACCAAAAATCAAGAATCTCTTCACCATCTCGATGGTGAGGCAAGGTTCATTCCATGAACAATAAGAAAATAAAACCCTTTTGCAAAATAACATGTCTTTCCAAAAATATTTTTTTTCAAAATCCACATAATAAGAGATCATTACACAAAAATTTGTAAGAAATTTTCAAAAAGGCACAAAACACATAAAACCAAACCTCATTTAACAAATCCTATGATTGTTACAAGGAGGTTCCTTTTTAAATCAAAATCAACCATTTTAATGTCTTTTTCAAAAGTACATTTTCTTTGGAAATAGATGTCCTCATCACACACACTCAAATTTGTTGGATGGAGATTCTATTTTTGAATAAAATCATGATATAAAATTGAAACTCCACTTAGCATACTTCAGATGTGCTAGAGTTAAAGTTTTCCCTCTTTTCGAAAAGTAATAAACAATACACACATAAACGAGAAGTCAAGACATATTTGAACCCCCCACTTGACATACCCAAATTTGTCAAATGGGAGTTCCCCTTCCCTTGGAGAAGGTAGAGCGAATTGAATTCTATTTGTATTTGTCTGATAAAACTCCTTCTTGCCAAAGTCTTAGACTTCAAAACACATTGGGAGCTCATTTGACATGTCCATGTATGTCGAATGAGAACCCCTTTTTGAAAATCATAAGAACAAATTGAACTCCATTTAACATACCTAAGTTTGTTAAATAAGTTCTTTTCTTTTCAAAATCATAAACACATTTGACTTTCACTTAACATACCAAATTTGTTAAGTGAGAGTTTCATTTTTAAAAATCATAAACACATTTAACTTTCACTTAACATATCAAATTTGTTAAGTGATAGTTTCATTTTCAATAATTATAAAACACATTTAACTTTCACTTAACATGCCAAATTTGTTAAGTGAGAGTTTTATTTTAAAAATCATAAACACATCTAACTCTCACTTAACATACCAAATTTGTTAAGTGAGAGTTTCATTTTCAAAAATCATAAACACATTTAACTTTCACTTAACATGCTAAATTTGTTAAGTGAGAGTTTCATTTTCAAAATCATAAACACATTTAACTTTCTCTTAACATATCAAATTTGTTAAGTGAGAGTTTCATTTTCAATAATCATAATCACATTTAACTTTCACTTAACATGCCAAATTTTTTAAGTGAGAGTTTCATTTTCAAAATCATAAACACATTTAACTTTCACTTAACATACCAAATTTGTTAAGTGAGAGTTTCATTTTCAAAAATCATAAACACATTCACTTAACATACCAAATTTGTTAAGTGAGAGTTTCATTTTCAAAATTCATAAACATATTTAACTTTCACTTAACATACTAAATTCGTTAAGCGAGAGTTTCATTATCAAAATCATAAATATATTTGACTTTCACTTAACATACCAAATTTGTTATGCGAGGGTCTCTTTTTCAACACACATTTGATCCCTATTTTAACATAGCAAATTTGTTAAGTATGAGTATCATTCTCAAAGAAAAATAAATATATCTTAAAGAAATGCGGGGCTTTCACTTAACATACCAATTTTGTTAAGTAGGGACTCCCATCTTCAAGGAAAAGCAAATTTATCTCACAATCACATTTGACTTTTACTTAGTATACCAAATTTATTAAGTGAAAGTCTTATCATCAAGCACAAATCAAACACATGTGGCCTCTACTTAACACACCAAATTTATTAAGTAAGAAGCCCCATTTTGAAATCAAAATATCACACATTCAAATCTTAATAAGCAAAAATATTTTAAATACACAATCACAACTTCTTATTAGCATACCCAAATTTGCTAAGTAAAGGTCTTTCAAACTATCAATATTTTCAAACAAGATGCACAAAACACAAATATCTCCAAGAAAATCTCAAAAAATTTTAGAACCCCAACCTATCTAAATCGTTGAGTATGGGTTTTAAATCAAAATCAAATGGCAAAGACTCTCCTCAATATCCAAATCTCTCCAATGAACCCCACTTAACACATTTGAATCATTGAGTGTGGGTTCAAAACTCCAAACTTCTATTATTTATGTGGAACAAATATCAAGCTAGAAATCTGATACAAGTTATATTTCCACAACTGTAAACATACAACTCAGATCAGCTAGTGTAGTCTTTGCAATTTTTACACATGGTAGCTCAGAAGTATGTGTTTACTTTTCCTTTTGGATGGATTTGGCCTTGGATCGGGCCAGCATCCCACAAATCGACTTTGCCCACCTCATTCATTTTGCCCAAGGTTTCGAGTGGGCTAGGATCACCTATGAGGGGACCACCCTCACCGCGAGAAGTGTGGTTCGGGCAAGCTGGTCATCTAGGTTGAGATGCCATCTCCGAGTTTCCCTCATTAAAGGGGGTGGCGCAGTTCCCAAGTTCATTGCACTCGGTGGTTCCCCTTTTCAGAGGCTAGCACCCACTCGTTGGCTCAGAGGAAGGTTACCCTATCTTTGGATAGTCTCCTCCACGAGGTTGTCTAGTTCTCTGCCCCTCCTAGTAGGACTCGGTGCCTGGCGTGCAAGATCAGCGACATCATGAGATAGCCAAGGACCAGAGGCGCTTCCATCTATAGTAGAGAGTTACCTAGGATAGTGTCTCCTCTTATCACAGAGAACAAGTTTCACCCCTTCCCTAATTTTGATGGAGAGGAAGACATTAAAAGGATCTCAGCTTCACCTTTGCCCGTAGTTCATCTTAAGGCTTCTATCAGTGATAGAGAAGGTCGTATGCCGGCCTTAGATCAGTTCTGCACCGAGTTGGTAGAGCTTATGGATGATAAGAGTCCGGAGCTCAATTTGATTTACATTTTATCATCCCTCGCAGTGTAGGCAGACACATCATATAGGAGAGGGTCAGGGAGGCCTGGGCATTAGTACAAATTACTAACATAGAGAGATGTAGGTACACGGTCGGTTCCGCCTCATGGACTTTCGATCTAACTACGCGGCGATCACGATAAGATTCTCTACCGAGGTACTACCCACCATAGGAGAGGAGTTCCTACCCAAAGAAAGCCGATGTTGCCTCCACCACACCGATCCACTCCACGCCCACCATCTCATCCACCATGCCTACAAAGGCATAAAAGACAACATACAGGGAGAAGAAAGCCCCATTGGTGTTCCGGCTATGACCAAAGGGTCCCACTTCATCTACTCCACCGACTGAGGTGAGGGAGAGTTCCCCTACTCGACTTACCTACTTCAGTATTGGTGAAGAAGGAGTGGCAACCCACTAACGCCATGGTCGTACCACCACAACCATCACTATTAGAGGCAGTGACAGCAATAGCCATAAAAGGGGACAGTTCTACAGTCCCCATGGCAGTGGATCTCCCTGGGGACACTACTCCATCCATGAGCAGTCATGAGCATGTCTCTTCCAGCAGTCATGACCCTCCCAGAGCTAGCACTCCAGTGATGGTGTTTGTCATTGAGCATAGCCCCTCCATTATGGCGTGTATTTGTACGCATATAGATCGTTCATAGAGATTTTGGAACAGTACTTTATAGAGAAAAGAGAGCTTCTAGGGAGTGACCGATCAGATTGTGAGGAGGGAAAGATCAACTTTGATCTAGATGAGGATGATATCCTTAAAGATTCAATTGAGGTCCACCTGGTTGATATTAGGACCTCCCTTTATAGAGATCAACATAGTTAGGAAGGTATTGTGGTTGAGGAAGATGACACCATCCATTCAACCCAACACCTCTGTCAGTAGCTTAAACAAAAGGATGATCAGATCAACCGGATGGAGAAGAGGATGGAAGACTTGTTAGCGACCCCATGCCACCACCTCGCCATATATATGCTAGAGATAGATCATCCACGAGTTGCAATATCTCTCAAAAGCACTTTTCTAATAGATTAGGACAGTAGTGGATTGCATAGGAAGGTGGTGGACAACACCTCCATGCAATAAAAAGATATCAAGCAGTTGGTGGAGCAGTAAGGATGCATTGGTGCAAGTCCAAGGTGGCTCATCTGTTCCAAAGGGTAGACCTTACCCAGAGGAATTTGATGGTGTCCAATATCCTAAAGGTTTTGTGCCTCCTTCCTTCAGGGTAGGATATTATAATGCTGGTGGCAGTGATGCAATCTTATTCCATCTCTTCATCTGTAGTTTGATAGACATCACATTTGATTAGTATGCTAAACTACCCAATAGTTCAGTGAAGACATTTACTGAGAGCTCTTTATTAAGAGATTTGCTGGAGCTCAATAATGGGTAACTGTGGGCGATCTCGTTGTAGCTCAACAACACCTCGGCAAGTCCCTTATTGATTACATTCTTAGATGATGTAATTTAAGTATGAAATGTGAACCACAGCTGTCTAAGTAGCATGCCATTGAAATTCTACTTAAGAATATTCATGGCCTGATCGCCTTCATGCTTAAAGGGTTTACCATTAAGACATTTGAGAAATTAATCAACAAGGAGGCTAGTCTACAAGGAGAGGTCAAACAGTTACCTCTCAAGATCAGACCAAGCCCAAATCGTGAAAGCATTTGAGAAAAAATAGGGTTGTCAGGATTGGAAGTAGCAGTAGGGCTCAGCAGAGCGACCTCGAGCACATTAGCCTCCTCTACCACCTCCTCTACCACCACCTCGATCATATTATCGGCCTCCCCTCCGCACATGTAGTATCCCCATCCATAGCTCCCCCAGCATCGGTGCATCTCTATCCATCACCAGGTAGCAACCATTTACCTACCCTTGCCAACAAATTGAATAAGCTTGATTCATTCAAGAGGGAGGTAGTCAGGAAAATCTTTAAGAATCTCTTAAAGAAGCGCTTTTAGTTACAGCTGGGAAGTGGGCAAGAGTGATCCAAAAAATGATCACATGCATCATGTCTTGAAGATTCCTTTACCTTTAAGAACTGGCTTGAGTGCAACTATAATCTCAGGTGCCGTTGTCATCCCCAAGGAATATTTACTAGAACAACCCTCTAGTTCTGCTAGGATAATACTTGGGGATATAATCATTCTTTTCAAGATAGAGGAAGGTTGGGATATCCCCCTATCCCGAACCTCCAAGAAAATCATCTCTAAGATCAGAAAGTTACCCTTGTAGGTGCCTAAAGTAGCTCAAACCTCAAACTCTAAGGAAGGTTTGCAAGTTGCTAAGGACAACTTGAAGGAGGTAGATGCCTAGCAGTAGTAGCAGCAATAATCCACCTTACTTGCCCGTGATAGCATAGTAGCACAACCACCATCCCAGTCCAGCACTCTAACCACCGTTGCAGCTATTACTTCTTCCTCTACTAGATCCTCTTCTGCCAGTAGGAGCATTGTATCAGCGAACAAGGGCACTAAACCCCTTACCCTGCTTACTTTATTTCACTTATATCTTGTCCACTTCTAATACTCTAGATTTTATTCCTCTTGAAAACTCTCCAAGTCTACAAAATAATAATGATAACTCTAATTTTGATCATTCCTTTTATGATTTAGAAATGGATTTTCCATTCCTGAATCATTCAGGTTTGCCCATTAAGATTGATTTGGATTCATCAGACTCCGATGAACCCATAGGAGAAACTGTAGGTGAACCTGATGAGCAGGTAAAACTTTCCACTAAATCATCTCACAAAGTTGTTGAAGTCAACCTCCATAGTGATAAAGTTCTACCTCTTAGGGTAACACCTCAGGATAAGGGTAAATAAGTCATTGGTTCTAGTGATCAAGAAATCCCTTCCACCCATGGATATGCTTATGGAGGATTAGCCCAGAGTTGACTACAATATCCTCGCTCACCTAAGAAAGTTGCCAACCAAACTAAGCATATATGATGCCCTTATCTTATCCATAGAGATGAGGGAGTCATTGGTCAAAGCTCTTCTTAATTTAAAAATATGCTAAGCGCAGCTGACCGCTGTTGAAGAGGAGGCATGTTATTCAAGAGAAGCCCGTGGAGTTACATTGACAGATGAACCTTCTTTTGGGGACTACTAAGCACAACTGTCCCCTCTACATCACAGTGTACATGGGCATATTCAGACTCTCCACGGTATTAGTTCATCAAGGTGTATTAGTGAACAGTATGAGTCTAAAAACCTTTGCTTACTTGAGGATTGATATCTCCGAACTCCGAGGAGATCAGATGATGTTGAGAGGATTCAGCGAACAAGGCAGAAGGCTTTAGGCTCCACAGTGTTACCACTAGAGATAGATGATTGGAAGACAGAAGCCAAGTTCTACATAATAGACTCATCTTTCAACTTTGCTTGAGGCCTTGGATACATGCAAACAACACGGTTCCATCTTCTTTGCACCAGTGCATCAAATTCAGAAGAGGTGGAATTGAGTATTATGTCAAAGGAGACTTGAAGCCATTCTCAGTTAGAGAGGTCAAGATTTATGAAGATACAATCTACTATCTTCCTCCAAATCAAAAAGTCTATTCTCATGAGCTTGGTGAATGTTCAAAAATAAAAGAAAAAGAAATAAAAGAAAAAAAATAAAGAAAAAGAAAAAGAAAAAAAAGAAAAAAGGAAGACAAAATGAAAATACAAGTGAGCGAGAATCAAACACTGAGGAAGAGGTGAGCCAGATGTTACATTCCACCCATAGTTTGTTCCTCCATATGAACACATGGGTAGGATGACTTGACCCCACCGTAGAGGAAGAGGTAAATTAGAGGGCTCTAGAGGTGGAAGACCTCCTGTTGGTGGCCTATAGAGCTATGTTCCAGCTCACAGGAGTATCCCCACTATCCACATAGACTTAGAGCCCAGTTTGGAGGATGAGTCTCATGTGGTTAGCACACCAACCAACCCCTCTCAGCAGGTCCCTTTGAAGGTGACATTTGAGCTATATAGTCATGAAGACCAGACCTCCAAGCAAAGCATGAGTGTATCTGAATCATTATTATGTAGAACAGTCAGGCAGCAGCTGAAAACTTTAGCTATAACCTCACTTTCTTCCCAGAAAGTTGAAGGTTTAGTAGTTAAGGAGGCCCCTAAGTCATCCACAAATGTCAAGCCAAAGAGATTTTTATTGGGAGTATCATCCTCAAGTCAGGAAGTTGATGTAGAACTTGAGAATGATTCATATAGATTTAATAGAATTACCTTTTGATTGGTACTCACCTTGTGTTCTTAATTTAGCAAAGAAGGGATTAATCCCACATACTTGGTATAAACATAGGTCAAACTACTTTGAAAGGCTATGGGGCAACTAAAGCAGACATCCTCAATCAAGATCAGGACTAGGATTCGGCATAGTGGGTCCAGTCGATGATGATAACTATTTCTTAGTCATCATAAATCATTTGACGTCTGATAGGTTCTTCTAAAATCATGATAACTCTTATGAAGAGGTATGTTTAGAAACTTCAGATAACCCAAGTGAGCCTGAAGTTAGAGATGCACCACCAGAGTTCAAAGAAGAGATCAGATCAATCATTGACGAGCTCAAAGAAATCAACTTGGGAACTGAAGACAATCCATGTTCAACATACATTAGTTCCTTGTTAAATGAAGAAGAAATCAATGACTTAGTTAGGCTATTAGTTAAGTTTAAGAATTGCTTTGCATGGAGTTATGAAGAGATGCCCGGTCTATCTCACGACATAGTCCATAAACTAATATAGAATGCCAATGCTAATATAAAATAAGCTTCTAGACGCATGCGATTAGACATTGAATAGTAGGTCACTTCTGAAATCAAGAAATTGATCGATGCTGACTTTATCGGGAAGAAAAATATCCTACCTGGTTGACTAGTGTCATCCCAGTTAAGAAAAAGAATGACCAAATTTACATATGTGTTGATTTTAGTGATCTAAATAAGACATGTCATAGGATGAATTCCCACTTTCTATACGAGAATTAATGATGGACATTGCCTCATCTCATGCAATATTATCCTTTATGGATGGGACATTTGGCTACAATCAAATCAAGATGGCCCCCGAGGATGAAAGAAATACTACTTTCTGAACCCCAATCACAATTTTTTGTTATAATGTCATGCCTTTCGGCCTTAAAATTTTGGTGCCACATGCAATGACTCGAATCTTCAATAAACTCATTCATCATCAAGTTGAATACATCGATGATCTCATTAAAAGTAAAGAAAAGGAAGACCATCTCTTTGACTTGAGACTAGTTTTCAATGGTTAAGATAATACAACCTCAAAATAACCCCCTGAAGTGTGCATTCGGAGTAGCTTCAAGAAAATTCCTTGGGTTTATTATCCGACATTGGGGAATTAAAATCGATCCAGAAAAGATCAAAGCGATATTAGAAATGCCACCCCCTAAAAGCCTAACACAACTCAAGTCATTCCAAGGCAGTTAGCGTATCTAAGAAGCTTCATATCCAACTTATCAGAAAGATTCCAACCATTCTCGACACTTGTCAAAAAGGATGCCAAGTTCAAATGGGATGACAAGTGCTAGCATGCTTTCAAGACATCAAGCAATATCTGATGCTACTGCCAGTCCTAGTAGCCCCTATCCCACAAGCCTCATATTATATACTGCTACATTAGATGACTCCCTTGGTACTTTGTTGGCTCAAACCAATGACGAAGGGAAGGAGAATGCTCTCTATTATCTCAGTCGTTGTCTAATCCTTGTTGAGGCAAACTACGCACCTATTGAAAATCTCTGCCTAGCTTTAATCTTTGCATCCCAAAAGCTACGACATTACATGCTTTCTCATAAGATGAACTTAATCTTTAGAGTTAATCCACTTTAATATCTCATGACACAACCGACCTTATCTGAATAGTTGGTGCGTTGGTCCATGATTTTGTCTCAGTTTGATATAACATTCGTACCCCTTTATGCCATAAAAGGATAAGCACTTGCAGATTTCTTAGTATTGCATCCACTCCCTACTAATTCTTTGCTTAATGATGATCTCCTTGATGAATAAATCATGAACTTAGGGGGTACTAGTGCTCTCCACTGGGATATGTACTTTGATATGCAGCTTTCTCCCAAAGAGGAGAAGAACCATAATTTACTATCCTAGGGAAGGTTGGGATAGGAATAGTTCTCCTAACTCCAGACCGCGATGTGATGAGATTCTCATAACATTTGTCCAATCTATGCACCAACAACGAAGCTGAATATGAGGCTCTGATTGCTGGTATAGAGTTAGTCATTACACTATGCATCCAAAATATCAACATCTTTGGGGATTCCCAGTTAGCCATCAACCAAATTGCTGGGTCTTACAAGGTTCTAAAGCCTAAGCTCCATCATTACCATAAGTATACCATGGAATTGTTGGCCCAAATCTCAGAGGTTATCATATATAAGATTCCTGAAGGAGAGAATGCAATAGCAGATGCATTAGCCAAGCTTGCCAAAGAGTTGGCATGTACAGAAGATGAGTCCATTCCAATAAGGGTTCAAAATAGATAAGTCTTATCCCTTGTTGATGCTGAACTCATCGAGAGACTCTCTCTTGAAGGGGAGGCTGCCGTTGCCAAAAAGGACGGGGAGTCATATTGGAGGCAACCATCATGGATTATATATATACTAGCAAACTACCTTAAGAGAAATCATTAGCACACCAGGTGAAGCAGATAGCCCTTTCCTACACTCTCATGGATGATACATTATACTGGTAGTTCTTTAATCATATATGGTTACGTTATCTGGACAAACACGAAGCCTGTAGGATCATGACCGAGGTACACTCAAGTTTATGTGGAACACATCAATCCGGTCTTAAGATGAAAGCCAAGATCAAGCTAGGATACTCACGGCGATCATGATAGACTACATGGATAGCTAGAGATGCCACCAATGTCGTACGGTGTGGTCTACATCAACCACCCAATATTCTACATCCTACATTGGCCTCATGGCCATTTGAGTGTTGGGTGCCATATGGGTCGACCGATCCTCCTTTTTTCCAAGGTCATCGATTCATCCTATCGCATCGACTACTTTTCCAAGTGGGCGAGGCAATCCCACTTAGATGTCACGGCCAAAGATGTGCTCTTTTTTAGAGCCATATCGTATATAGATTCGGTGCATCAATGAATTATTTTTGATAATGGTACTATATTCATGAGCACTAAAACCAACAGTTTTGCTCAGAGACACAACATAGATTGGAGATATTTTACCATCTACTACCAAGGGAAAATGGTTTAACAGAAGCCTTTAACAAAATTATCATTCAAATACTGAAGAAGACACTAGATGATAACAAACAATGATGACATGAACAATTGGTTGAATCCTTATGGGCCTATCGTATCACATACAGAACTCCAACTCAATCTACCCCTTTCTCCTTAGTGTATGGGTCCGAAGTCATTCTACCATTATAAGTCTAACTCCCATCATTAAGGATAGCCGTGGGTAGTAAAATCACAACAGAACATAATGCCAAGTTGCGGTTGCAAGAGCTCAAAGGTTTGGAGGAGAGATGCCTATGGGCTTGCCAGAACCTCAAGTTATACAAAGCTAAGATGATTCAAGCTCATAATAAGTTGGTCCATCCTAGAGCTTTTCAAGTAGGAGAGCTTATTTTAGTTCTAAGGAGGCCAATTGTTGCCTGTCGAAAGATAGAAGATAAGTTTGAACCCACTTGGGAAGGCCCTTATGCCATAGAGAAGGCCTACCAAGGAGGGTCTTATTAACTCATAAATTGTAAAGGAGAGCACCCAATGCTTCCAATCATTAGCTCTACTTAAAGAAATACAATCCATAAATCTTGTTTGAAAATAATTATTAATAAAACTTCTTTTCATCTCAAATTTTATTTCTTTTGTGTTAGAAATATCTTTTGCTTAAATCTGCCACATTGTATTTAGGGTAGGTATAAGAGAACCCAAGCGACATCCTATCCCTCCATAACACAAACAAAAATTACAAAATGATCCTCCAGTGCTATTATGATAGGTGTAAGAGAACGCAAGAGGCATCCTATTTTGATTAGTACAACTAAGTTAGGTATAAGAGAACCCGAGCGACATCCTTTCTTGGTGGAGTCACAATTACCCCTACGACACCATTTCATCCATTCTTCGATGTATTTAGGATAGGTGTAAGAGAACCCAAGCGGTATCCTATTCCCTCTTTCACAACACAAATAAACATATATATTTTATCTCAGGCTACTTTGATGTGGGAGCAAGCCCCTTGTGGCATTCACTCATTAGCTGCTCTAAGTCAGGTCTACATGCTATCTCGCTAGTATGTCACCTTAGTGGTCACTTGTTGGAGGATGTGAGTCCCTACACTTTCTTCTTAACTTGGCCATTGTGGAGAAAAATTCCTAATAAGGGATTGGGAGTTGCCTTTCAAATATGTTGGTGAGAAATGAAAGAGGACACAACCCTTATAGAAATTCATCTTTTTAGAATGTCATGCAGATCTGCAAATGTACTTATTTAGGTGATCGAGTATGTCATCAAGAAAATAGTGTACTATCTCAAAAGATAGAAGTCACTATCCTTTAATGGACCTAATCACCTCAATAAGGACTCCTAAGGATGATGTGATATGTATGAGGTTCTTCCCTACTTTACATGGAAAATTAAAGCATGGATTATTTTAAATCAGTTCATTAAATTCCCTATAGGGGAAAGCCCCCATAGTTAATTACATCATAAGGTATGGGATCCCTTAGGAATACTCTTGATTATGGTAAATGATTGTTGTCTTTGAAGATTTCAATAGGAAAGAACTATCAATCAATTGATTTATTTTTGAAGATCAAATGGGATTGATCAAAAGAGAGAGTTATTATCGAAGCCAAAATGGGAGATAAGTAGGAGATGCTCACGATGCTAGGAAACCTAGCGAGCATCTCAAACTATCCTATAGTTGGGCTTTACATTTTAAAAATTGATTTAGTTTGTTTGAGTTATATTTTTCATTAGAAATTTAGAACTTTAAGATTCCTTAACACAAGATTAAGGAAATTCATAAGAGGTGAGGAATTAAGCTTATGGCCTGCAAAGGAGAGAAGCAACCTCAGAACCTAAATGTAGGGAGTTTCGGTGAGGGCCGAAAGCACAACCTAAATTTAAGGTGAAAATGGGTATTTGGTTTGCCTCCACAAGAGAGGACAAACCACCCGACAGCTTGGACTTACAACCTGGTAACTAACCTCCTATGATTTTAAATACATGTAGGCAAGTCTTTATGCTTATGCAAGATAGCTAGACTGTTATTATTTAGGAAGAGACTAAGTCTTTAAACTCACTCTCTAAAGAGACTGGATCATATAAAGGGACATGCTTCAAATGATCTAAATCTAATGCATTTCAAATTTCATTTTATTTTTATTTTGGATAATTATTTTGACTCAGGCTATTAGGATTCATATGACTAATGCATGAGAAAGAAGATTATTGACCAAAATCAGCGAGAAGGGAGGATGTAAGTTTCCACCATGGCTCTCAAGGTTGAAGTTTCTCTGGAAAAGGTGGAAGCCCTCCAATCAAGAGTGAAATAAGATGCATTTGTGCATGATATTGTAAAAGAAATGCTCATCCAACTAAGGGGTTGCTAATTCTTTTATCTTGATTTTAAACTTAAGCCTTAGGTGAGGTTATGAGTTATTTAATTTTATTTTGAGTTGTTAAGTTGGGTAAAAGATTTATTTTTTCCTAAAGAGCCTAATCCACATCCAGGCCATGCATAAAGCAAGGAAGAAACTAGAAAAATCATGCCACTTAATGCAAAAGCTAAACAAATCACCAATCGATTTATGAAGCTAATCACAAAAAGAATAAATGGCCATTGTGGTTGGGCACCACTACACAAATCTAAAAATATCAAATATGGGTAGCCAAGCTCTACCCTTATACAACCTAGATTGCAAATGAATTAGATTATAATTAAGCAAAGAATTCATTGTTATGGGGGTCTTCAAGTCTTATTTCCTTATTTATTCTTTTCTTCTTTTCTTCTTTGGTTCCTTCTTTTGGATGGTTAGAAGGTAAATGCTTCAAGACTTCACATGGTACATAAGATAAGATCTTATGACCAATACTTATCCTAATCCCCATAATAATCATTCCAAAATCCTAATTGCACAAATTTACATGAAAAGGAAATCCAACAACACCTACAAAATAAAGGTTAGTTAAAATAAACCACATAAATCCCAACCATGTATATTGGACTTATCACCCCACACATGGGTGACTAAGTCTATTTGGCCTATTGGATTATGCTTAGGGGTATATAGCACCTGCAAGCAAAAGCATTTATATTTTTATTTATGATAGCGCCCCTTAAGCACAATCCTCTGCAGAAAAGAATAGTTAGACTAAAAACTTCCTACCATTCATTCTATGAGCATACACCCTGACATCCAGTCTAAAGCATATATCACAAAAAAAAATCAAATCATAAAAATCAACTAACCTAAAGCTAGAAGTGGTGGCTTAGGCTAATGTGTATGCTTTGAAGGTTTGTGTGGTATGGTTAGCTATAGCTTAAGGTTCAAATTTTCTAAGTGTGAAGGACATATTCAACTTAGAGGAGGGTTTATTTAAGTTGTTTACTTATTTTAGGTTAATTTTATTTCATATTTTGATTTGGTTTAAGTGAAACTTACTAATTAATTACTAAGTTATGAAGAGAGAGAATGAGAAGAGAACTTCTCTTTCCTTCCCTAACCTAAGTAATTTCTAAAGTAGATTCACATTTTAGTTTCATTTAGGTGAATGTTTTGATTAAATATTTTAATCAATTCTAAGTTTAGATAAACTCTAAACAAATTTATTCAAAAAGAAATGCATTTTAAGATTAAATAAAATGAATCAAAATTCACATAACACACATTACTTCATTTATTTCCTAACATATATAACATGCATATGGATGGGCCCTAAGCATATCTATATATGAAAATGAGAGTATTTAACACACTTTATGATGCATGATAAGTAATTCATTTAAGTAAATTTAGAAGTTGAATATGCATGAATTTTCTTAAGTAGAAAGGGTTTTCCTTATCTAAATTTTCACATACACGCATGAAAGTAAGAAAGACATAAGTGAGTACAGTGCCATTATTAACTAGAGGTGTAAGGTACAAGATCTACTTAGGCTTTAAAAAAAGCCTCGCAATCTCTTTGTCACTAATATACTTTCTTAAATTCAAATATGTATATAAAAGAAATGAAAAGAAAAGAAAAATGCAAAAGTTGTTTAATGGATTGATTTATGTATTTTGAAAATAATTTGGATTTATTAGTGATAATAGCCATTCATATTTCTACTTTAGCCAACACATGCAAATTTGACATAAAGTAATAATTTCATTTTAAAATTTAAATTTCAAAACTATGAATGCATGATATCACATGAAGTACAACTTAACATGTTGAAGAAATATCCAAAGCAACGAAAGCATGTAAATAAACTCACTTTACTTAAATCCTAATGACATTCTTATGGAATAAGAAAATTTAGAATAAATCAAAGTGAATTTCAAAGTGATTTAATTTTGAAAAGGTGAGATGCGTTTGTTGTTCCTAACCCATTCTCACATGTGTTTGATATTTTTGTTTAATTTTTAGGTAATTAGATCCATTTTTATGTGTTGATTAGGTTAAGGTGTGAATTAAATAACTTAATTAACCCTTACCTACACCACCTTAAAAGAATTAGCTAAATAATTATGAGCCAATGAGATGACATAAAACCCACAAGGAATTTAAATTTGTAATTCACCTAATAATGAAAAGGCCTAATACAATTTAGCTCACAATTAGAAGTTAATTAAGCTAAGGGATTTAGCTTAAGAAATTTTAAAACACGCTTCCACACATGTGAATTGGGTTTTGATTTCCTTAACTGAACTTAGGTTATTAAATACCTAAGCATCTACCCAAGGTAGATTAATTAAGTTATGAAACTTTTTAAAATTTTTAGAAATTGATTAGGGTGA
Source organism: Cymbidium sinense (assembly GCA_021442155.1). Classification (NCBI taxonomy): domain Eukaryota; kingdom Viridiplantae; phylum Streptophyta; class Magnoliopsida; order Asparagales; family Orchidaceae; genus Cymbidium; species Cymbidium sinense. Next base: position 108,628,754 of record CM038220.1, read on the forward strand.
TAATTAATGAATTAACCCTTAATTAAGAGAAGATTAAGGAGAGAAAAGGGAGTTTAGGGAATAGCTTAGGGGAAGCACCCAAAATTATTCCATAAACCTCCTACTTACTGGATCTAACCTTAATCAACAATAATCATAGGTTAAAATCACTAATCATCCCCTAATTATGCTTAATTACATAAGGAGGGTAATTAAGAAAATAATATGCAATTATTCTAATCAAGCCTTCAATAAATCTCAAGAAAATTAGGGGAGGCAAAAGTCATCCCCTAAAACTTACCTAAGAAATTTGGGATTGATCAGAGTCTAATTAAAGAGAAGTTAGCAAAATACACTTTTCAATTAAACTTAAATTCAGAGAAAAACATAATTCAACACTCGTCAAAATTAATTGTAAAATATTCTAGGTATAATTATCTATCTGCAGGATTTTATTTCTTATTTTTTGAATTTTTTGGAGAGATTTATGAATTTTAGAAGATCTCTAGGTTATTTAGGAGTTAATTAAAGCACTTAACTAATCCCTAGCTAATCCTCAGTATGGGTGGGCAGCCAACACGCTTTACACATCATGTCATGAGTCACTTAAGTTGTCACATATGGTGGCAGCGCGCTTATCCTCTACCATCCATCAAAGATTGATGAAAGATCTCCTCACATTTTAAAAGGGTAAAAGGATTTTCTAATCAATCTCGCCGCCCATCTAAAATGTACATGGATTAAGATCATCAAGTTCTTCCATCATGAGACTATCCATAATGAGGGAAGATCCAAGCTAGATCTAGCATGGAATCAAACTAAATTCAACTCATACCATCTAAAGACAGAGAGTGGAAAATCCAACAATCAAAAATCGATGGGGTGAAAATTTCTTTCACAAAACTCCACACCACATTGAGTTTGGTGATCGAAAAATCCCATTCCTCACCGGAGGTGATCACCGACGCTCAATTTTCTTGGAGAATCTTCGTCTGGTTAAGGCGAAACATTGCTAAAGTTTGGAGCACTTGAGATGGAGTAGATCAATGTATGGACCAACTCCTTCTTGCTTGAGCTTTGGCTTTGTACCAATTTAGTCCTCCCTTACCTTTAGAACTTTAGAGAGAGCTTAGGCAAGCTCGACTTAACCATCTGATGGAGTGTGCAAGAGCAATTGGAATTAAATGGAATGTAGAAGAAGTTGGAATTTCACTCTACCTCCTCTATTTTTCACTATTCAAAAGCTGAAAAAAGGAAAATGGGATGAGCTAAGAGGCATAGGATTAATCTCCATTGGCTCATCTGGCTTCCTATCCTTCAATCGACTTTGAGTGAATGAAAACAGAAGTAAATTAGGGGGAGTATATCTCCCCCTTGAAGGATCAGACAGCTAGTAATAGACATGCCATTTTGATCCAATTGATCATATTGGAGAGTTTGTTTTGACTATTTTGAGTGTGCACATGGTTAGTTTGATCCAAGGAGTGGATTGCCGACCTCCCATGTGCTTGAATTTGAGCTTGAGAGCGAGTTTGAAATTTCAATTTTGAGCTAAGGGGTCGGGTTTGTTCTAAGGACCAAATGGGCTTGCCCAAACCCATTGGGTTGGGTGTACCACTCATCACTAAGTCCTCTTGAGCTTTTAGAAAAGCCTCAAGTGATTGTGAAGAGTGTATGCCCAAATTACTCATGGATCAGGCCAAAATTTGTTCTATGGACTAGGGGTAGGATGGTCATTTTACTATTTTTCCACTTTGGATATGTTGGGTATGTGGAGAAACTAGGTTTGTCCAAGTTTCATGAGATTTGGAATTCATTTGATAGGATTTGGCTGATGTTGACCCATTTAGGTCAAAATGGGTCAACTTGGGTTTAGTTGACCAATAGGTCAAATTGGGTCAAACCAAGGGTTGGGCCAAGTTCATATGAGCATTTGAAATGATTTGGTGGCTTTAGTTTGATTCAATTTGGTATAGTTTTGGATTTGGCTCATATGACTTCACTTAGGTCAAATGAGTCAAGTTGACTTATTTGAGCCATTTGACCAATTTGAGGTAGGTCAAGGGTAGGTTTAGGTTAGGTAGTCATATGGAGTGGATTGGTATCTTTTTTTCCAATCAATTTGGGTTAAGTTCAATTTTGGCTCATTATGGCCCCTTTAGTCATGTTGTCTAAGGTCAATTGGGCTAGATAATCTAGTTGGCCAATTGAGGCTTTGGTCAAGTTCAAGTGATTTGGAATGGACTTGACCCATTGGTTTCAATCAATTTGACTTAGATCGTTTTGACACATTTTGACCCTTTAGGTCAAAATGGGTCAACTCAAGTGACCAATTGGCTAGGTTAGGCTCAAATGTTGGCTTGGTCAAGTTCAAACATGGGGCATGAGTGAACTTAGATCAATCAATCAATCAATTTGGCCTATGGTGGAATTTTGAATATGTTGGTTTCATTTTAAGTGTTGACTTGGTCAACCCAAATTTGACTTGGTTTGACCCAATTTGATTGATTGATCATCCCATGATGATTGTTGATCATGATGAGAGGGATATGTGAGTTTTGTTCAATCCAATTTGGTTAGGATCAAAAATTTGGCTCATAATTTTTTAGGCTACTTTGGGTCAAGTGAGCCAAGTGGGTCAAATGGTCAAAGCTTGATTTGAAGTTGGTTGATCTTTTATATGGACTTATGATTGAAATATAAATCCATCTACAAGTGCTTTGAAGTCAAATGGGTTTTGATCCATTTGAAAATTTCATATTCAAAGGAAGAATATAAAAGGAGTTTTGGGTTTGATTTTTGAATTAGATTTTGTTAAATGGTTAAAGTTTGTATTTATATATGAGCTCATGATTGTAGGGTTTATTGACCATGAGAGAAAAATCAAGAGTTTGGCTTGATTTGAAATTGATTTGGTTAAGTTCAAGATTTTGACTTGAAAGGCTTATATTGGATTTTGAGTTGATTTGAGTTTGAGTTTTGGAATAGGTTTTGATTGTTTGAATTTATATTTCATTTATAAATGTGAATATAAATGAGAATATAAATGAATCATGAGAAAATTTCAAGGATTTGAAGTGGTTTGATCATGATTTAGGTTAAATCCTTTAAAGGGAATTTAAAGGATTTAAAGAAATTTTTAATTTGAAATTTAATTTTTGAATTGGATTGGATTAATTTATATTTATATTTTATTTATATATTAGAATATAAATGAGAATATAAATAAGTTTTGAGAAAATCCCAAGGATTTGAATTGGTTTGATTATGATTTAGGTTAAATCCATTAAAGGGAATTTTAAATTGGAATTTAATTTTTGAGTTGGATTTGATTGATTTATATTTATATTTCATTTATATATATGAATATAAATAAGAATATAAATGTGTTGTGAGGAAATCCCATGAATTTGAATAGGTTTGATCAAAGTTTAGGTTAAATCCATTAAATGAAATTTAAAGGATTTAAGGGAATTTTATGAATTGATTTGGAATTTTGAATTTAGTTTGATTGATTTGAATTTATATTTCATTTATATATGTGAATATAAATGAGAATATAAATGAATTATGAGAAAATCTCAAAGGTTTGAATAGGTTTGAATCATGATTTTGGTTAAGTCCTTAAGGGAAAGGATTAAGGACTTAGGCAAAATTTAGACTTAGGAATTTTTGATGGATTTTGATCATGGGTTTCAATCATGGAATTGATTTTAGTTTAGAGAAAATCAAATAGAATTGATTTGGAGTTTGACTTGAAAGAAGAAAAGTGAGGAATGGTTTGAGATAAGGGTAGAAAATTTTCCTAACACCCCTAAGGCATGGCCTATTTCTATGGCTAACTCTTCTAAGTCTCTAGGACTAGGTTTGAGTGTCCACCTAATCACTAGATGTGTGTTAAGACTAAGGAGCTCTTAAAGTCTAAGAGGAATCCTATGTCTAAGATGGGAGGGTTGAGAGCTCATTTAAAAATGAGGTCAGATGGTAGATTTCATATGTGAGCTACCTCATGTTGACTTTGCTTAAGGAGATGAGTGTCACTATGCTTTCTTCTTGAACTAGCCATCATGCACAACTAGGTTGAGTATATTTGAGGTTTAGTAAGTCCCGAGGCTCCTTTTTTTGACTACATTTGAGTCGAAAGTCCTCATGGCATTCACTCAAGAGTCCCCTTAGGTGGATGACACAGAGCCAAAGATGGACTATTCCAACAATGCCCACTTTAGAGGATGGAGTGTTTTCTTCTATGATTGTAAAACCAATGCACCTTAGGTTGATTGATGTTGCTATCGACAATGACTTACTGGATACAGCTCTTGGTGATGTGAGTCCCCGTGCTGTCTCCTTGAGTTGGCCACTGAATACTCATTTGATATATGACTAGCCATGTCATCTTCTTCAGGGTGTTGGATTAAGCCTTTAGGATCTCTGGGTTTTCTATTTGGATCACATCTTTTGTGACCCCATTTAGATATTTACTTTTGGATTGGCCCCTCTTTATAGACCAGTGGTTGGAGAATTTGTTCGAGATGTGATTCTCCTGGTTCAAGAAATCTAAGATGGTAGGTTGATATAAGCTCCTTCGATCCTAAATCAGGGTCTACGTTAAATCAAACTAAACAAACAAACAAATTTAATTCATATATGGATTAGGAATTCAAGCCCCTAGTGGCCCCTTTCCCAAGTAGGCATCCTATCTTTAAGGTAATGTTAATAGAACTTCCTATAGGAATTGCTTGACTACTTTGAGTTGAGATAATGACACTCCCACAAGTAGTTAAGTGTTCAACTTGTTGTGCCACCAAAGAGTCACCCTGATGGCTGTCTTTGCTTTGAAAGATATAAGTCTATTACACATTCTTTCCAAAGATGATCATTGCAAACCTAGTTAGGTCGACGATTTATTGCACAATCAACCGATCACCCCAGTGGTTCCTTGTTTAGAAAGATGTGAGTCCCTGTGCTTTCTTCCTAACTTGACCATTGCAAACTGAAATGCACCCCTTAGGTTGGTTGGTTCTACCTAACGGCTGGTAGACTATCCCTTTGGATTTATAAACCTAAGATAGGTCTAGGCTGATATTAGCTCCTTCTTAGTAGATCCATCGCACACCGATGGGGTACATCTAAAATTAAATTAATTATGACTATTCTTGAGTCGATATGAGTCCACAGAGACATTCACTCAAATAGTAGCCCTAAGTTGGGATTGATCTGTTGCGCCATCAACATATCACCCCAATAGCTGATCTTTACTTTGGAAGATGTAAGTCTACTACACTTTCTTGCTAGTACCATCGTTGCACACCGAAAGGCAACCCTTATCTCGGATAGTTCTACCTTGTGGGTAGACTACCCTTTGGACTTGTAAATCTGCGGTCAAGGCGACATAGCTCTTCTTAGTAGGCCCATCGCCGCCATGGGTCCACAACATAACACACACCAAATTAAATTAAGTAAATTCAAATCAAATCAATATAAATCAAATTAATCATCGATATGAGTTGAGGTAAGAACCAACAACACTCACTCAAGAGCCTTAGGTAGGGTTTGATTTATTGTGCCATCAATAGATCACCCCAACAGCTGATCCCTACTTTGGAAGATGTAAGTCTGCTATGCCTTCTTCCTAGTACAGTCATTGCACATCGAAAGGTAACCCCTTAGGTTAGATAGTCTTACCTTATGGTAGGTAGACTACGCCTTTGGACTTATAAATCTAAGATAGGCCAAGGCCCCCGTGGCTCCTTCTTAGTGTGGTCTATTGCACACCGACAATGTCCATAATAAAATAAATTCAAAACCAACCTCTACAGTGGAGTAAAATTAAACATGTTGAATAAACCAAATTTCTCCCAGAAAATCAAATTTCCCTGGAACCTAGATCTAAATCAAAAAAAATTTAACGAGTGTAAATCTTGGTGATATGCCTCAATCTAGAACCCTTCTCCAAGTGGAGCCATAATAAATTAAACCAACCTCCCTAGTGGAGTCTAATCAAATCAAAGAAATCCAATCAAATTCTTATCCCAAGAAATGCCAGTGGAAGGTTCACATACCCAATCCCTAGCGAATTTTAACACATATCCCTAACAAATATGCCTCCACATCAGTTAAAATAAAATAAATTAAAATCAATTCAATCTTGATCCCCATCGAATTGTAGATTCTTATCCCCAATGGATACACACCCAAACTAATCATATTCATAATCAAACTCAAATTCTTATCCTCAATAGATAACTTGAACCTGTTTCCCTAGTGGAAGGTTCATGTACTCAACCCCCCGCAGATTCCTTCTTGTTCTCTTATGCCCTTGGCATAAAGAGAGCTGCAATGCACTAAGATTGTGATTCTATCCATGTCTTGGGTTTAGGTATATATCATTTTCATTAGTGCTTGCAATCTTTTAGATGTTGATTGTCTCGGTCAACGCCAATACTTGCGATGTGCCTTGTCATTTACACCACACATATTAGGGGTCCTTTTGTTGACCTCACTTTTGGAGTGAGCTCTTAACCTCCTCTTCTTAGACTTAGGACTCTTCTAGACACTAAGAACTCCTTAGTCATAAGACACTTCTAGTGATTAGGTGAACACTTAACCTAAGCTAAAGACTTAGAAGGGTTAATCATAGGATTAGCCATAAAGACTTAAGAAAATCACCTATCCTATAGCTAAACCCACCCAGATACACTTTCTCAAATCAAACCCAGATTCAATTCTCAAACCAAATCTCAAATTCAAATTCAAATTTCAAATCTAATTTCAAATTTGACTCCAAATGATTGAAACCCAAAATCAAATTCAAATTCTAAGACCCTTCCTAAGCCATATGAACCACATTCATAAGCTTAAAAACTCCCTTTAGATCAAATCAAACTCAATTGATCTCTTTATAAATCAATTATTTCTTCATTTATATTCATAAATATAAATGAAATCCAAATTCAAATGACCAAAACTATATTAAAAATCAAATCCAAACTCAATCTAACCCTTTAAGCCAATTCTTTGGACTTAGCCAAATTCTATCCAAAAAGTCAAAACCAATGAATTTTCTCTTGAATCATTCATTCAATTATTTATCCAAATATAAATGAAAACCTACAATCATCAAACCAAATTCAAGTCAACCCAAGTCAAGCCTAACTTAGCCCTTTTGACTTAAAACTTTCAATTGAGCCAAAACCTATTGGACTCTAAATTGATTATCGTTGAATTTATATTTCAATCTAGGGCTCATATATAAGTTCAACTAAACTTGAATTAAGCTAAAACCAAACTAATCGACCCACTTAGGTCCACTTGACCCAAAGTGACCTAAAGGACTCATTTGAACCAACTTTCAATTTAACCCAAATTGGATTGAACCAAGCTCACCAAAACCTTCCACCATGATTGTTGATCACCCTAGAATAATCAATTGCAATTAATTGGGTCAAACCAAGTCAAGTTGGTCATTTGACCAAGTCAACCCTTAGCCCAAATGAACCAAAACTAACCAAAACTCATCATACACAAAATTCATTCAAACCAATGATTTGAATCAACCCCAAATCAATATTTAAATATAACTTGACCACCAATTGAGCCAAACCAAGTCCAATTGGCCATTTGATCCAAGTTGACCCAAATTGACCTAAAGGACCAAATTGAGTCAAATCATGATCTAACCCAAATTGATTGCAAACAATGGCTCAAGTTCATTCCAAAATGAATATTGAACTTAACCAAAGCCATAATTGAGCATAATTTGACCAATTGGTCAACTTGACCCAACCTAGCCTAAATTGGCCTAAAGGGTCAATTTGGCCTAAATCCAAATTAATTCAAGCCAAAGATCACATTCATGTTCAATTAGCCAATTGAACATGAATCAACCCATAACCCAAGCCAATTTGGCCAATTTTGGTCAAATTGGACAACTTGATCCAATATGACTCATATGACCCAAATTGAGTCAAATCCCTTGCAACTAAGTGATGACCTATTGGGGGCTAGTCAAACCCGACCCAAACCCATTTGAGATCAGCCCAAAATTGACCCAACCAATTTAAATCCCTCATGGATCCTCCCCCACATAGGATTCCACCCAACCTCATTTAATTCTCTCCCATCACATGCACTTAACTCCTCCCCAACATTTGCATTGAATAAAGTTGATCATATGACATCAAGAGAGGATTTTGGAGCTAAAATCCAAAGCTCTCAATCAATCCATCATCCATCCCAACCACCCCAAGCAAGATGATAATATTTTGGAGCCAAAAAATTCAAAAAGGGTGAATTTTGGCCATTATAAAAGGAAGGGGAAATGAGGCTTTACCTCTCTTCCTCCCACCACCATTCAGTCCCCAAGAGCTCCCCGAAGCAAAAGGAACCCATCCCCCACCTCTTTGAGCCATTTTTGAGCCCAAAACATAAATACTTTTTGTGAGAAAGAAGCACGGAGACAATGTTTCAAAGGAAGGCAAGGTTAAGAATCATCCCAAAGCTTCCTCACATACCTAAAACTTTCACTCTTCACCACCACCGGAAACCATCCCCGATGAGGTAAATTTCGCCAAATCATAGCTGGCCTTAGGATTTCTCGCATTTTGTGATAATTTTCTTTGATTTTAGGAATTTTCCTAGATAGTCTCATATTTTCACTTTAAATCATCCCAATTTAAAAATAAAATTTTTTTGGTGTGAATTAATGCAAAAATGAGTCCATTTAGACAAATTTTCATTTAGAAACTCTCATTTTTCCAAAAAGGAGCTATTTTTACTATTCACCATCCAGCGGGCTACAACTGCCGTTCGATCCTGCGGTTCATGAGATCAAATGGCTTGGATCATGCCTGAATCACGTGATGGCTCGATCACATGATCGACCGTCCATCGCATGGTTCCATCGATCGCTTAGACGATGCTCATCGCGTGATCGCCTCCTGGGATCATGCGATCTATTTTGACCATTCAATCGGATCGATGGTCAGAGTGAACCAGTCGCTTCTAGATCGCTGACCGGTTTTCCGCCGATGGTCGACGCCATCGGTTTTTTCTATTTTTAAAAATTAATTTAAATCACCAGAAATTTTAAAAATTTATAGAAAATAAAATACTTAATCAAAAATTACAAACAAAAGCTCGTTGAATTTGTCTCTCCGAGAGAAATCTAACAAACCAAAAATCCCCAAAATTTACATAAGGATATTGAGCTTAATTTGAGTTTTAGTGAAAATTAAATTTTATTAATTAAACCAAAAATATATGCTAGATTAAGTTAAAATTTTCAGGGATTGAAACAACAGTTAAGACACACCCATTATAAAAATTTCAAGTGAAAAGGACTTTTGGATTGGGAGAAAGTAAATTTTGAAGTTCAGATTGTCCATTTTAATAAAATAAATCAAATAAAAATTCAGAAATTTACAAAAATCTTCAAAATGGCTTAAATCACTTCAATTGACATCTAGGACTCTTAAGAAATAATGTGATCTTTTGAATCCTAATGAACACCAAACAATCATTTAAGATTAAAATTTAATCAATTAAGGACTTAATTAAAATATAATCTAAAAATAATTTAAATATCAAAATTAAATAAGAAATGAAATAACACTTAAGCAATCATTAATCAAACCTCAAATCAGAAAAATATCATCCTCTTAAGAAATTAAATTAAATATGAGTAAACCTATTTAAGTTAATAAAACTCAATTAAATGATTAAATCTTAAATCAAACTTAAAATTCAACAAATCTAGGAAACTTTAACATGGGTCAAACTAGTATAACTAAACTACACTAAGCATGGAGTCTTAATCATATGAAACTCCTTAATGAATATAAATAAACTAAAACTAATTAATCATTTAAAAATCAATTTGATTAACAACCCAATTCAACATAATCATTTGATATTAATCAAATTAAACCAAATAAAGTTAAAGTAAACTTACTTAACATATGATTAAATCACATACATTTGCAATAAGATAATTAATTAGCCATTAATACAAAAACCTAACAACTAAATCAAACATGAATGAAATCTAATGAACATAATAAATGAAGAAAATCAAACCAAACTATGATTATGAATAATCAAGTTTAATTGAAACAAAAATAAATAATTAAATCACTTAATCTAATCAAATGATAATAATAATATTCCTTTGATCAAATCAAACTTAAGTAAAACACTTAACTAAATAAAATCACTCACATGTGGGAAATTAAGTCATTAATTAAATAAATCTTTGATTAATCTAATGATTTAAAAAAGTTTAATTACCCTTAATCAAACTTAATTAATTAAACATTTAATTAATGCAAGCTTAACAAATTAATCTATCATCTTAATGAACCAAATTAATTTTATAAATCACATTAAAATTAATTCAAATCAAACACTTAATTAATCTACTAATTAATTTAATCACATCTCTTAAATAAACTAATTAAGTCAATCAAATTAATCATATTAAACTTAAGCTTAATCAAACATAAACTATGATTAAATGCTAATCAAATCCTAATTTAAACTTAATCATCAAGTCATTAATTACATCAAAGCTCGGGGACTCACATCTTTCACTACAAAAGACCATTGGGGTGATCAGTTGCTTTGGGCAACAAATCGAACCCGACCTAGGGCTTTCCATTGGTTTGCGATAGTCATGCTAAAAGAATGCGTCATAGTCTTACATCTTCCAAAGTGGAATGACTGTCGGGGTAACCTGTTTGTGGTAAAATAGATTGAACCCAACCTAAGGGTGACTACGAAGTGAGTATCAACCTGAGGATTTATCTCAACTTAGGTAGTCAAGCAATTCCTAAAGGGCATTCTGCTAACATTGCCCTAAAGAGAGGATGCCTGCTTGGGAAAAGGGGCCCTTTGGGGGCTTGAATTCTTAATCCATAAGCGATTAATTTGTTTGTTTTATTTGTTTGTTCATCATGGATCCTGTCAGTTTATGATGGATCAAACTGATAAGGAGCTTATATTAGCCTAGACCTATCTCATATTTACTAAACCAAGGGAGAATATACGCATCCACTGAACAAATTCTCCAATCACAAGGGTGTCTATTCAAAAAGGGGGACCAATACAAGAGTAACCTGGGTAGTGTCTAAATGGGGTTGCAAAGGATGTGATCCAATTAGAATGCCTGTAGGGAAGGGCCGCTAAGGGCATAATCAAAACCCTAGGGAAGTTGACATGACTAGTCATATATCAAATAGGTATTCGGTGGCCAACTCAAGGAGAAAGCATGGGGACTCACATATGCCAAGAGTGGTGTATCCATCAGGTGAGTCGCTGTTAGCATAGCAAACATCAACCAACCTAAGGTGGCTATCAGTTTGCAACAATCAGCCTAGGAAGAAAGCTTGGTGCCTTACATCCTCCTGTAACAGAACTGATTGATGGGATAGTCTATCTTTGACTTGACAGGTGCCATCCAACCTAGGGAGACTACTGAGCGAATGTCGTTGGAGGACTTATATTGACTCAAATGTAGTAAAGAGTAAAGGAGCTATGGGGACTTATCCTATACCTCAAATATACTCAAGCTAGTCAGCACATGATGGCTAGTTCAAGAAGAAAGCTCGGGGACTCACATCTTCTCAAACAAAGTCAACATGGGGCAGCTTACTTACTGTGTAGTGAATCCTACCAAACTAACAAGGTGCTCATTGGTTTGTAATGGTCAAGTTAGGAAGAAAGTATGGGGACTCACATCTTCCAAATAAGTGATCACTGGGGTGACATGCTAGCGAGGTAGCATATAGACCCGACCTAGAGCAGCTAATGAGGGAGTACCACAGGGGGCTTGCTCCCACATCAAAATAGCCTGAGACAAAATATATGTGTTTATTTTTGTGTTTGTGCATGTGTTAAAAGGAATAGGATGCCTTTCGGGTTCTCTTACACTTACTTTAAACACGTTTGGGGATTTTGAAGATATGATGCCATAGATGGTAGTTGGGATTCCTACTAAAAAGGATGCCGCTTGGGTTCTCTCACACTTAATTTAGTTGCATCGGAAGATTATGTTTGATTGTGTTTGTGTCATGAAAGAGGATAGGATGTCACTGGGGGACTCTTACACCTACCCTAAACACATCATGGCAGATTCGCAAGATAAGCAAACAATGCTTCGAAAGAAGAGGAGATTTTGATGAAATGGAATTAGATTTTTGTTGATTGATAGAATTGTTTTCAAACATGAATTTTATGGGTAATATTTCTTCGAATAGAGTCCATTAATTGGAAGCATCGGGTGTTTCCCTTTACAATCAATAAGCTAATAAGATCATCCTTTATAGGCCTTCTCTATGACATAGGGGCCTTCCCAAGTGAGATCAAACTTGCCTCCCATCTTTTGACGGGCAATAATTGTTCTCCTTTGGACTAACACAAGTTCTCCTACTCGAAAAGACCTAGGGCAGACCAGTTTGTTGTGAGTTTGAATTATTTGGCCTTGTAAAATTCGAGGTTTGGCGCCCATAAATTCTTCTCCTCCAAACCTTTGACCTCTTCTAACGCAACTTTGCATTCTGCTCTATAGTGATGTTGCTTCCTAATGCTATCCATAGTGACGGGAGTTGAACTTCTAAAGGTAGAATGGCTTTGGACCCATACACTAAGGAAAAGGGGGTAGATTGAGTTGGAGTTCGGTATGTGGTGCGGTAGGCCCACAAGGCTTCAACCCACTGCTCATTCCACTGTCACTTGTTGTCTTCAAGCGTCTTCTTTAGTATTTGGATGAGAATTTTGTTGAATACTTCTACTAAGCCATTTGCTTTAGGGTAGTAGATGGTGGAGTATCTCTAATCTATATTGTATCTCTATCAAAGCTTGATCCGTGTGTTTTTGAATGTAGTACCATTATTGGATATAATTCTTCAAGGAACCCCATACTTATATACGATATGGTTCTAAAATTGAAGTACATGCCAAATTGTGACCTCTCTGAGTGGGATTGCCTTCGCACACTTGAAAAAGTAGTCGATAGCATCTAAGATGAGCAAATGCAACTGAACGAAGCAAGGATCGATCGGACCCACAATGTCGGTACCCAACACTCAAATGGCCTTGAGGCCAATGTAGTGTAGAATGTTGGGTGGTTGATGTAGGATCGTGTCCCTAACACGATGGCATCTCCTAGCTACATTCATGCAGTCTATAATCATTGAGGGCTTGTAGTATCCTAGTCTCTTGTTCTTCATCTTCATCTTCAGATAAGATTGATACACTCCGCATAGACTTGAATGTACCTCGGTTACAATTCCATGGGCTTTATGTTTATCTAAAAAATGTAACCATATTTGATAAAGGACCATGTCAGGTACCATCAACGAGAGCATTGGAGAGCTCTGTTTCACTAATGGGCTTGTGAATTTTCTTGAGGTAGTTTACCAGTGATCAAATAGTCTATGAATATTTGCCTCCAATCTATCTCCTTATCCTTAAATGACAACATCCCCTTCAAGAGAAAGTCTCGATGAGTTCATCAATAAGAGATGGGACTTGTCTATTTTGGACCCTTTTTAGAATGGACTCATCTTCCGGACATGCCAATTCTTTGGCAAGTTTGGCCAAAGAATCTACTACTCATTCTCTACTCAAGGAACCTTGTAGATGGTGACTTCGGGGATTTGGGCTAACAACTTCATGGTATACTCATTTTAATGATGAAGCTTGGGTTTGAGAACCTTGTAGGACCCGACAATCTGATTGATGGCCAACTAGGAATCCTCAAAGATGTTGACACTCTTGACACACACTATGATAGCTAACTCTAGACCAGTAATCAAAGCCTCATACTTAGCTTCATTGTTGGTGCAGGGGTTGGAAGATAGTATGAATCTCATCACATCACGCAGTTAGAAGAATTATTCCTACCCCTACCTTTCCTAAAAGAGCAGATCGTGGTGCTTCCCCTTTATTAAAAGAAGCTGCACCATCAAAATACATCTACCATCGGTGATTGCGTGCCTCCCATAAGTTCATGATTTGTTCATTAGGGAGATCGTCACTAAGGGAAGAAGCAGCATGAAGTGGGTGTCTACTAAGAAAAATGCTAATGCTTGTCCTTTTATGCGGAGGTATGCGAATGTGATATCAACTATGAGAGAATCATGGACTATCATGCCAAATGTCTAGATAGTGTTGGCCATTTCATGAGATACTATAGTGGATTGGTTAATTAAGTTCACCTTATGAGAAAGCATATAGTGTAGCTTTTGAGGCAAAGATCAAAGCTAATGTTTCTCAATAGGTAGTTAGTTTGCTTTAGCAGGAATTAGATGATGGCTGTGGTAGTAGAAGGCACTCTCCTTCCTTTTTTCGTTGGGCCAACCATCGAGAGTCATCAATGCAAACGGAGAGGATGAGTGACACGATAGGCGGCTAGAAAGCGGCTTCACCAAATACTACTTGATATATTCAAAGCATCGCACTTGTCATCCCACTTGAACTTGGCATTCTTTTTGACAAGTGCTGAAAATGGCTTGCATCTCCCCGATAGGTTGGAAATAAAATAACTTAGGTAGGGCAACCATCCTTGGAAAGATCTTAGTTGAGTTAAACTTTTAGGAGGTGGCATTTCTAAGATAACTTTAATCTTTTCAGGATCAATTTCTATTTCCAATTTTGACAACAAACCCAAGGAATTTCTTTGAAGCTACTCTGAATGCACACTTCAGGGGATTCATTTTGAGGTCATATTATCTTAACCATTCAAAAACTACTCTCAAGTCAAAGAGATGGTCTTCCTTTTATCTACTCTTGACTATTAGATCATCAACGTAGCACTCAACTTGATGATGGATGAGTTCATTGAAGATCTGAGTCATGGCCCGTTGGTATGTAGCACCAGCATTTTTAAGGTCGAAAGGCATGACCTATAACAATAAATTTTGATCAGGGTTCAAAAGTAGTGTTGCTCTCATCCTCCAGGGCCATCTTGGTTTGGTTATAGCCAGATGACCCATCCATGAAAGAGAAAAATGCATGAGACGAGGCGATGTCCACCATTAATTCTGGTATAGGAAGATGAAACTCATCCTTAGGACATGCCTTATTTAAATTCCTAAAATTGATGCATATGCTAATTTGGCAATTCTTCTTCTTAATTGGGATGTCATTGGCTAACCAGGTAGGATATTTTTCTTCCCTGATGAAACCAACATTGATCAATTTCTTGACTTCAGAAATGACCTGTTGTTCAATTTCTAATCGCATGCATCTAGGAGCTTGCTTAAGAGGGGTAGTGTTAGGATCTATTACTAGCTTGTGGATTGCTACGTTAGAAGATAATCTGGGCATCTCTTCATTACTCCATGTGAAGCAGTCTTTAAACTCAGTCAATAGCCTAACTAAGTCATTGGTTTCTTCTTCATTCAACAATAATGTATGTCGAGCATGGATTTTCTTTTTTGTCTCGAGGTTCTCTAAGTTTGTCAATTATTGAATGGATCTCCTCTTCAAATTTTAGCGGTGCATCTTTGATTTGGAGATCATCTGGATCATCTAAGGTTTCTAAACACACATTCTCATAAGTTGGTGTTGTGTGAAAAGAACCAATCGGACTCTAAATGATTGGTAATAACTACATAGTCATCATCATTGACTAGACCTAGAGAATCCTAGTCTCTTGATTGTGCTTCCCTAACTGTATTATTCCATAACTTTTCAAAGTACTCTGACATGTGGACCATGTATGAGGAACCAAACCTTTCTGTATAAGATTATGAATATAAGGTGAGTAAAAGTCAAAGTTAATTCCATTAATTCTTTAAATGTATCCTCCTCAAGTTCTCAACATCAACTTGACTTAGGAGGATGATCTTAAAAGAATCTCTTGACTTCATATCCTTTGGAAGACTTAGCTTCCTTAACTACTAAACCTTCAACTTTTGAGATGAAAGTGGGGTTAGAGCTAAGGTTCTAACTGCATAATAGTCTCACATAAACTTGATTCAAATACTTTGCTTTGTTTGGAGGCCCGGTCTTCATTGCTATCTAACTTGAGTGTCACCTCCAATGAAACTTGCTAAGAGGGGTTGGCTGGTATACTAATCACATTAGACTCATCCTCCAAACCGATTCCAAGTCTATGTGAATAGTAGGGTACTCTATAACTGGAGCCTGTTGGTGATGGCCAGGGGCCTTCCACCTAGAACTCTATTCTACCTCTGCCTCTGTCTGGTGGAGGTTGAACCGTCCTACCCACATGTCCATATAATGGAATGAACTGTGGGTAGAATGTGATATGCGGATCTATTTCTTCAATTCCCCTTTCTTGCTCACTTGGATTTTCCCTTTTCTTTTTTTTGTTTTGCCTTTTCTTTTTCTTTTTCTTCAATTTTTTTTTTGCTTTTGAATTTGCATTTTGACAAAGTTCAGAAGAAAGGATGTTTTGAGAAAGATAGTAGGTCACATCTTCATATATCTCAACTTCTCTAATCGAAAATGGCTTTTCATCTCCATTGACATGGTATTCAATCCCTTCTTTTGAACTTCGTTGATGATGGAATTATCTTGTTACGATGTATCCAAGGCGAAAAGCGGTGAATGTAGTATTCAAATAAATTATGAAAAGCTTGGCTTCAATCTTCCAATCACCAATCTCCAAAGGTAACAATATACAACCTAAAGCCCACTTGCCTTGTTCATTGAATCCTCTCAACATCTTCTAATCTCCTCAGAGTGTGAAGATGTCAATCTTCAAATAGGTAAGGGTATTTAGACTCATAATGTTCATCGATGCACCTGGATCAATGAGAACTCAGTCTAAATCGCCCGTAATGTAGAGGAGGCGGTTGTGCTCCAAGTCCCCGGAAGAAGTCTTCATGTGTGAAGGTGATCTCACGAGCTTCTTTTGTATAATGTGCCTCCTCACTTATAACAGTCAGTTGAGCTAAGCATATTTTAGGATCAAGGAGAGCCTTGATTAGTGATTCCCTCATCTCTTTGGATAAGATAAGGGCATCATATATGCTTATCTTAGATGGAAACTTTCTTAGATAGGAGAGGACATTGTAGTCCACCTTTGGCTAATCCTCCACAAGCATATCCAAGGGTGGAGTATCCTGTGGAGGGGCTTCTTGATCCTCTGAACCAATGACTTATTTCCCTCTATCTTGAGGTGTTACCCTAGGAGGTAGAACCTTGCCACTACAGAGGTTGACTTCAGTGATCTCTTGTGGTAGGGTAATGGAAGATTCTATTTGCACGTTAAGCTCACCTACAGCTTCTCCTATGGGACTCTCAGAATCGAATGATTACAAGTCTATCTCAAGAGGCGAACTCGTAGTATTCAAAGTAAAAAAATCTAACTCTAAATCAGAAAGAGAAAGATCAAAATTGTTATAGTTATTTTGACTTGAAGAGGAATAGAAGAAGATAACTCATCATAAGTGACAGATATAATTCAACTAGCTTTATTATTCAATTTCTTAGAATTGTTTGGAGGTACAAAGTAGAAATCAAGTAAAGTGAGTGGGGTAATGGATTTGATGCCCTTATTTGCCGATACAAGAGTTATACTGGTAGAAGATGAAAAGCTAGCTGAAGTGGAAGAAGTCGCTAGTGTGGAAGCTGTAATTGTATGATGGAGGCTGGACTCAGTTGGTGGTTGTACTACTGGGCTATACTGGGCCAACATTGTTGCTACTACTTTTGAGCTCCCTCTTTCCTCGAGTTGGTACAAGCAACTTGCAAACTTTTCTTGCTATTAGAGGTTTGAGCTGACTCAGGCACCTACAAGGAAAGTTTCTTGATTTTCTGAACAATCTTTTTAGAGGTTTTGGATAAGGAGATATCCCAACCTTCTTTGGTTTTGGAAGGATCGCAGTCATCCCCAAGGATTGTCATAATGGAACTGGATGGTTGTTCCATAAGGTATTCCTTCGGGATGACTATAGCACTGGTCTTGAAGCTATGTTCAAGTCAATCCTTAAATGTAAAGCAATCCTCCAAAACATGACTTAGCATACGGTGGTAGGGGCAAAAGTTAGGATCATTGCTTTTGCGCACTTCCTCTTGTCTCCTAAGTTTGGGTAGCTGAAAGTCAAGTTTCTTTAAGAGATTCTTAAAGATTTTTCTAACTACCTCCCTCTTAAATGAGTATGGTTTATTTAGTTTATCCATAAAAGTATGTGGATGGTAGCTACCTGGTGGTAGGTATGTGTGCCACTGTTGCTGATGGTATGGCTAAGGAGGTGGTGGTACTGGCCGTGGAGGCTGTTAGGGCTACCTAGGTGGTGGTAGAGGAGGCGAAAGTGATGACTGTGGAGCACGAGGTCTCTCAAACTTCTCTCTGGCTCATTATTTCCCTTATCTACAACTATTACTACCCCGAGCTTCTTCTCATATATCTTTTGCAACTTTGGCTTTGTTGGTAGATCTAGAGAAGGTAACTGTTTGGCTTCTCCTTGCAAGCTAGCCACCTTGTTGATTAATTTCTCAAAAGTTTTGATGGTGAAACCTTTGACATTAAGGCGACTGGGCCATAGATATTCTTAAGTAGAATCTCGATGATATGCTGTTCATATAGTTATGGTTTGCATTTCATACTCAAATTATGCCATTTGAGAATATAATCAAGAGACTCACCATGGTTTTGTTGAGCCAAACGAGATCACCAACATTGACCCTTTATTGAGCTCCAACAAACCTCTTGATAAAGAGTTGCTCCAACTCAGCAAAAGTCTTTACTGAACTATTGGAAAGTTCAGCATACCAATCAAAAGATATCCCTGCTAAGCTACTGACAAAGAGCCAGAAGTGTAAAGCGTCACTGCCACCAGCGTTGCAACAACTAGCTCTGAAATGCTCGATATGCTGCCTTGGGTTTCCACTCCCATCAAAACTTTTGAAGGAAGGTGTCATGAAACCTTTGGGATATTCAATTGCATCAAATTCCTCCAGGTAGGGTCTACCCTTTGGAACTGATAATCATCTCTGGGCTTGTGCCAATGCTTCCTTCACCTACTACTCAACCATATACATGATATCTTTTTCATGTATGGAGGTACTATCCACTACCTTCCTATACATGCTGGTGTTACCTTGCTCTACTGAAGGTAAAGTCTTGGCTGGGACATGCACCAACTCTGGCTGACTAGTCTCAGTTATGGTAGGATGAACTATCGGGGATTGGTTCTACAATGCTAAGATAGTTGCTAACAGATCCTCAATCCTCTCCTTCATCCTTTCTATCTTTTCATCCTTATGTTTGATCTATGCTGGAGGTGGGTCTATGTCTTCCATGCTCAACACCTTCCATAGTCTGCTTCTCTCTGAGGAGGGATCCCTTGGTATCCACCATGCAAACCCTAGCTGAGTCTCCCAACAAATCATCTTCGTTGGGATCAAAATTGATCTTTTCCTCATCAGACCAATCATATCCTAGTATTGCCCTCTTTTCCATGAAATAGTGAGCTACTATTTTGTCTAAAGAATGATCTCCAAGACCCACAAATTCTTTCATGACAGGTGGTGGGATCCATATTATGTGTGAGGCACTAGACCCCCCCGTTGGAGAATCAATCTTATGAGGGTTATCAGAGAAGATGTGCTCTAACTGTCACCGAGCATGGTGTGACACTCAGGAAGATCTACCATTATCGGGACATATACAATGTCCCCTCTCCTCTACAACTACAAGCTCTATGCTCTGCAGGTGGTGGTGGGCATGGGATGACCATGATGCTCAGTGGCCATTCCTTCCTCACCATGGCGGGGAAGGTAAAGCATGAGAGCTCAGCCTAGCCACATTAGGTGGTGTGGATGGAATGAGATCCCTTGGCTGTAGCCGAATCACCAATGGGGGCCTCTTCTCCCTCGATGTGGCCTTCATGGCCTTTGGCCGAACTAGAGATGCTGGAACAAGAATAGGTGATGGTGGATGACAGTAGAGCATTGTGGTGGATGCACCAGACTCTCATGAATAGCTATCCTCTGCGTGATGAGTGGTCCCACTAAGAAGAATACTATCTGTATGATCGGCATGGGTAGCGCACCAAGCTGGAAAATCAATGAGTGCAGATGCTATAGACGGTGAACCTAACCTCTCTACTAATGATATGAACATGTATGGGTCCCCCCCTCTCCTACTAAAGATGTTTCCCCAGCAGGAATAATAGCCTCAAATGGCCATGGACTGATCGCCCGTGAGGCCCCGCTAACCTAGTGAAGAACTGAGTGGAGGCATAGCACTCCCGCCTAACCAAATTGGTGATAGTAAACTGATGGTGGAGGAGATGCAGAGATCCTCCTAGCATCCTCTCTATCTGATCCAGAGAGAGGATGAAATGGGTTCGTTGTAATTAGTGGGGAAACAAAAGTGGGCAACTCCTCAACAGCAGAACGGGTATCGCCATCTCCCTGTTGGTTTTCTTTTCTCTCAATAGAGAAAAAGAAATGACACCACATAGAGTTTAGAATATTTTATTTAGATGATCAATTATGGCATTAAGGAATACACATATTATCTTAAAGATAAACATGCTTTCGTAATGGATTCGATCATTTCAATAAAAGACTCCTAATGGGTCTTGTACTAAGTATTTTCCCCGAACTACATAGAAAAGTAGAACAGGTCAATTTTATCTTGGGATCGTGGTTCCTATAAAGGCAAGCCTCATAGTTAATTACATCTTAAGGGTTTCTTCTAAGAATACTCTCGATTAAAGAAATAAGTAGTTATTCTAAAGGCTACTAAGGTAGCTTTCAAAGAATTGATTTTTGAAAATTCAATTGGGAGAGGTCCAAATTAGAGAGAGAGTTATTTTTAAGAATCAAATGGAAAAGAGTAGGAAATGCCTATTGATACTGGGATGCCCAGTAAAAATTTCATCTATCCTATGATTAGGCTTAAATTTGGGATTTAATTTTAACTTTCAAGTTGTCATTTTCTTAGAAATTTAGGACTTAGATTCTAGCACACAAGATCAAGTAAAATGCCTAGGGTTGAAGACTTATTCCTAAAAAGATGCTTCAGATCCTAGTCTACAGGTGCTTCGCACATGTCAGATGCTTGACCTAGTTCTATTCTTGGGAATCATTGGTCGTTCTCTTTACTTGAAGGAACTAACCTATCCGATCTGGGCTTACAACCTTCGGAGAAGGCGCACTAACACCACTTAAGCACATTTTAAAACCATGAGGCTAAGTCATATAAATGCAAGATGGTTTGCTTTTTAGGAAAGAAATCTATGAACCTAGACTTACTCCCTAATCCCTAAGATCATGTAGGATATGAAGATGCATATAACTAATGCACATTTTTTAGATTTTAATAATTTTTTACTCACGATTCATTTAAGCCATAAGGATACAATTTATGCCTAATGCATGCAATTAGAAAAAGATCATGGGCCAAATAAAAATAGAAGGTGTACTTCCATCATAGGCTCTCTAAGGTCAAGCCTAGGTAAAGATGGAATTCCTTTATTAATCAAGAATGAAACAATATGATTATGCATGACATCCAGCTAAGGGGTTGCAACATATTTTATCTCGTTTTAATACCTAGGATTTTATGTGAATATTATGAGTTGTATTTATTTTTAAGTTTAAGTTGATTTAGTTGGGTAGAAAATTTAGTTTAACCTATGAGCCTACGTCCAGGCATACATCATAGCAGAAACATAGCATAGAAAGAAACCTAAGAAAAGTATGATGTTTCTATTGCGCACTCAAAATAAATCAAGCCAAATCAAATTATATAAGAAAAAGGCCAATGTAGATGCAGACACGGAAGAAAGAAAATTATAGAAGTTCTACCCTTATACAATGGCCTAGAACTACAAGTTTAGATCTATGGGTCTTCTTTCTAGGAAAGTCTCCTTCTTTAGGGACATCCATGCCCACAGAGACCACTACACCATCTCTGGTTGGGTTAGCTCGCTAATCCTAGACCCCATATATCTAACCTAATTCTAAGCTCAAATTTACATTTAAAATTCAAAGAAAATCTAAGCTACAAACAGATGTTAGAAATACACACAAGACACCTTTATATTTTCCAAACATATGGGCTTAGCATTAATTGCTTGCCATTGTCTATGGACTATGTTAAGGGATTTTCATGCAAGTAAACGATAATTTTATGATTTATTTATTACGATCCCTTTAACACAGGCAAAAAAATAATGTTAAATCTAGAAAGAACGCTTTAACATCCTCTAATGAACAAATAAGCTTAGGCATCCAGTCTAAAGCAATGCACCACACAGACATGTGAAGCACATCACAACATATCACAGGAGATTAAAAGAAAATCACAGAATGATCTAATATAGATCTAAGGTCCGTGACCTGAGAAATCTAGTGTGTGTAGAAGTGGAGTTTGTATGGTAAGTCCTTGCTAGGCCTTTAAGTTTAAGTTTGAAGTTTGAAGTTTGAATTGGTTTAATTTTTACCATTGGTTGGTTTCAATTCAAATGACTTAATGATTTAATTCTCATTTTATGCTCATTTTATTTAGTTAAAGTTGTATAGGTTTTCAAGAATGAAGAATGGAATGATTCCATTTTGGATGGAGCTCTTTCCATTCAACATCCTAAATCTAATGAAGTTTCCAAAGGCTAATTAAAATCTTAAGTATTTTAATTAATCCTTTTGATTTTATTTATGTTTGGGTTTGATTTATGTTATTTCATTATTTGAATTTCTTTGTTTTATTTAATTTATTTGTTTATTTCATTTTGAATTAAGTTATATGGATTTCATTTGATTTGGCTTATGTTATTTTAAAGAGTTGATTTAAGTTTGATTTCATTCAATTTAACTTAAAATATTAAATTATGAATTTTTAAGCTTAAGTTTTAAGTCCATTAATATGAATTAATGTCTTCGGTTTGTTCATAGATTATTCTTAACCTAAAGTATTTAGGTTAATTACTTGATCTGATTTGATTAATCAAGGTTTTAAGTTTATTATTTAAATTCATTAAAGAGGAGTGATTTTATTAAGTTTAACTTAAGTTGTTCAATTATATTTGAATTTCATTAAGCATTAATTTTCTTAAAGCTTTGTTATTTGATTTGATTATTTGACTTGGGAAGTTTTGATGAATTACCTAAGTATTTATGATGCTTATTTCAGTTTAGTTCAATTTAATTGTTAATCCAATGAATTAATGATTTTTAATTATTATTTCATTCATATTGACCTAGATTTGGAAAATCAAGATTTCCAAATTTATAGACCAATTTGGTTTAAGATAATTAGGACAAGTGGGGTTACATGCCAATTTTATGTTCCTAAAGTTTTAGCTAAATTAGAGATGTAATTAGGGTATAATTAAGGTTTTAATTATTTCATTAAAACCTATATTAAGATTAATTTATTAAGATTAATTAAGAGATTTTATTTTTAACTTATTATTCACTAAAATATCTTTCTAATGAGGGTTTATTCATAATTTTTGGTTAACTGATTAATTTATTATGATTTAATTAAATTCAAGTGATTTAATTGAATTATTTAATTCTTTTAATTATCAAATTAAGTTAATTAAGTTCATATTAGGTTTATATTAGTTTAATTAAGTTTAATTATTATTCTGATGTTCATTATTTTAATTTAAGATTATTAAATTAAAATTTTATAATTATTTTATTAAAGGGTAATTAATTTATTTAATTTAAGGGTTAACTCATAAAATTTTAATTTCATTTTATTTCAGAGAATTAAATCCTCAAAAATTTACCTAAGGTATGTTTTAAGCTTAATTTCATTTCCCCAAAGTTTCAAATTAATTAGATTATTAATTTAAGAGTAATTAAGGTTTAATGTTTTTAAATTAAACTTAAATTAAGGAAACATAACCTAATAAAATTTAGGGATTTTAATTTCTATGGATTTCTCTCATCATGACGAATCCATAGATCTTTTATTTATATTTTTTTTTTGATTTTTCTGATTTTTTGAAGTTTTCTGAATTTTTTTTAAATTAATTAAACCGTTAATCAACATTTTTTTAACGGTTTTTAAGTTACGGGTCCCACGCATTTTAACTAAAATGAGCAGGATTAGATCTGGATTGTCCGATCAAAGATTGAATGGTCCCTGGTGATCTCGCAGTTCCGTGGGATTAAATGCATATCGCACGCTAGTTGATTTGGGGCGATCAAGAACCGTCATACGGACGGTCCATCATCGTGTTTCCTAAAGGGATTTAATCGAATTAAGCCTAGATACGGACCATCCATCTTTTTTTTAAAAGAAATGGACGGTGTGATTGCCTCTCCCGAGCGAGTAGGACCTCCAACTTGTTTTGTTAATATCTTTTGATATACTTAACCAAATTGGATGATTTAAAGTGCTACATGATCATTGAAAGATTTGCTTTCCAATCATAAGGCTTAATCTCACCAAAGAACACGCCTTGTAGGGATACGACCATGGCCGAAAGCTTTGAAGAAAAAGGGGTCAATAATGGCGTACCTTGATTTAGGGGATCTCAAAGGCTGGAATTAATTGAAGTAGCGTCTATTCTTCAAGATAAAGCTTTGCTCCAAAGGAATTGGGAGAATTCCTTGTGGTGTGATCACTAGCCCAAGCTTTGGATTCAAAATTTAGTTTTGATGGTTCCACTGATTGAGAACACTTGGAGGGAAGGGGGATTCGTTTGATTTGATGTGGGATGGTGTAGAAAACTTTGCTTTGAGAGTGTGTATGTCTTATTTCTCCTTGGTGAAACATCATATATCATTTTTTTTGGAGAAGCCAACTCTCTCAAAAGCGACCATCACTTGAAGGCGATTCATTGGCGACCATCACTGAGATTCACTTGAAGGCTGCCATCCTCTTAAGAGGTGGGGATAATTTTTTTCTTCTTATTTTTTTCTTTTTTTAAATTTTATTTAATTTTATTATATATTATTATTATTTCTCATTTTCATTCTTTTTTTATTTTTGTTATTTTAATTTTATTAATTAAGGAGATTAATTTTATTGGTTAATTTTAATTTTGGAAAATTTGAGTTGATCCTGTCCAACCTAAGATAAGTTCTCTAGGTCACTAGGTATGATGTCCTAAGCATTGGATTAGGAGAATCCTATTTGTGATTAGGATCTTTTAAGTGTTAAATTTACCTCATTCAAAATGAGATCGACCTAGTAATCCGTGCATGATCGCTTGATCATGCGTTTTATTCCTCCTCTAAGTCTGGGGAGGTGGAGTAAGAGCTAGACACAAACTCAAAATCAAGGGATGCAATCCCTAGGATCAAGGGAGCCTTACCCTTAGAGGGTACTGATGAGTGGGTGCTAGCCTTCACTAGGGCTGCACGGGAAATAACTTGGTGCACAGGCATTGTCATAGATGTTGGCACTAACACTAGCACTATTGTAGAAATTGTCACTGTCTTCCTCTTCAATGAGGGAATATCAGAGTCTGATGGCAAGTCAATCTATATGAACAGCTTTTACCGGGCCACTATTATCCTGCTAATAGTTGTGAGAGGTGTGCCCTCACAAGTAATCCTCGCCCCTTCAAATCCTGTCTAACATGAATGAGGTGGGAGTAATCAGCACGAGGAAGGCTGGCCTGATTTAGGGCCAAGTCCATCCCATGGGGAAAGGTAAACACGTACTTGGGTGCAGTCATTTTTGTCAATTGAAACTGAGACTGAATTATAACTAAAAACTGTCATTGAACGAGAGTCTGCAATGTTGAAAATAAACTTGAATCAGATTTTTGCTAACTTTGAGTTTTGAATTGAAAATTTAAACCCACATCCAACAACTTGGAAGTTTTAAGTGTGGTTCAAATAGATTTGAGAAGATTTGATTGAAAGAAGAATTTTGAATATGAATCCAACTTCAACAAATTTAGGTATGTTGAAATATGGATTCAAAATTTTTGACAAGGATGCTTCCATAGGTTCATGTTTGTTAGAATTTGAATTTTCTTTTGATTTGAGGACCCTTTCCTTTAACAGGGTATGTTAAAGTAAGGGTCAATTGATTTGATTTTTGATTGATGATTTTGGAATTTTCCTTAGCAAATTTGCATATGCTAACTGGAGTGTTTGAAAATGATTGTTTCTTTTTGTGAATTGTTGTTTGATTTTGGAAAACAGGAATTTCTATTTAGCTAATTTGGTATGCTAAGTGAAGAACCCAAGTGTGTTTTGTTTGATTTTTGAAAATAGGATTCTTAGCAAATTTAAGTATGCTAAGAAAATCCTAAGGTGTTTCATTTATTTTTGGATGTTTTGATTTTGATAAAGTAGGATCCTTAGCAAACTTGGGTATGCTAAGGAAATCCTAATGTGTTCCATTTTTATTTTGATTTGATTGAAAGTGGAGACTTTACTTTAGCAAATTTGGTATGCTAAGAATGAAGTCCCACTTAGTTTTGTGAAATGAAAATTTCACTTAGCAATTTGAGTATGCTAAATGAGATTCCAAAAGATGTGTTCAAAATTTTTTATTTGGTTTTGAAAATGGAAATGTTTCTTTAGCAAATTTGGTATGCTAAAGAAGAAAGTTCCAAAGGTGCTTGAAAATTTTTTTGTTTTGAATTTGGAGACTTCACTTAACAAATTTGAGTATGCTAAATGAAGTTCCAAATATATTTGAAAATTTTTGGTTTTTTTTTGACATTGAAGAATCACTTAGCAAACTTGAATATGCTAAATGAGGTTCCAAATGTGTTTGAAATTTTCTGAAAATATGATTGTTAAGTTTTGATTTGAAAAGCAGACTTTCATTCAACAAATTTGGGTATGTAGAAATAGAAGTCAATCTTGTTTTTGAAATATAAAAAATTTATTTTGTGTGTGATTATTGCTTTTTTGAAAGTGGGAATTCCAACTTAATCATATATGAGATATGTTTAAGTAAGATCTCCAAATGATATTATTTTTATTTGGGAATGAAATCTTCATTCAATAAATTTGGGTATATTGAATGAAGATATTTGTATATGCTTTTTTTGAAAAATTTAGTTTTGTTTGAAAATGAAACTCCCATTCAATAGGTGTGGGTGTATCGAATGGAAAGGTTAATATGTGCTTTTTGAAAATTTTATTTTGATTTTGATTTTTGGAAAGATGATTATTTATTTTATTTTGAAAATGAAATCTTCATCAAAATGAATTGAAAGAAAACATTCATTTGTGCTTTTGGAAAATTTAATTTCATTTGAAAATGAAACTTCCATTCAATAGGAGAGAGTGTATTGAATGGAAAGGTTCATGTGTGCTTTTTGAAAACTTTAGTTTTGATATTGATTTTAATTTTTGAAAAGATGATTGTTCATTTTATTTTAAAAAATGAAATCTCATTCAAAGTGAATTGAAAGAAGATGTTCATTTGTGCTTTTGAAAAATTTTGTTAGTTTTATTTATCAAAATTTCTACATGTAACAATTATGGGAATTATTAAATGAAGGTGATAAAATTTTTGTGAAAAATATTTTATTAAGTGCATTTTTGAGAAGGTGCTTTTTGAAAAATCAAAGTTCTTCTGAAAAATTTATTTTATTTTAATTATTTTAGGATGAACCTTTCCTTATCTTAAAAATGATAAGGAGGAAGTCTTTAAGTGCTTTCTTTTTATTTAGATCTTTTCATTTTACCCATTAGAGAACCAATGGGGTTTTAAGACCAACGGGTAAGGTCCTAAAACCTAAAGATGTTGGCTAACTCAACTTAAGGATGAAATAAGATATGTGCCAATGGAAAGAAAGATAGTCTCAGATTTATACCAAATTACAAACCCACTATCGATACTTGAAGATAATGATCATTTACCAAAGATGGAGAGAGGAACCATCCCCAGCGGAGTTGCTAGAAAAATCTGTGGTGAAATATTTCCTCCTTCATTTATCCATTTGAAAGATGATAAATGAAAATAGAAATACACGCCTTTTGGTCGGAACACCATGTAGATCCTTAGATGTTCTTATTAGGGTGATTGGGTATGATATTAAGGAGAGGTGTACTATCTCAAAATATAAAAGTCACCACCCTACAATGGACCTAATCACCTAAATAAGGATTCCTAAGGACTATGGGTCTTCGACTGTACTAGAGATTCTTCCCCTGCTTTACATGGAAAAGTAAAGCAGGGTATATTTTAAACCGGTTCATTAAGATCTCTGCAAGGGCAAGCCCCCATAGTTAATTACATCCTAGGGAAGGGGACTCCTTAGAAATACTTTCGATTAAGGTAAATGATCATTGTCTCCAAAGATTTCAATAGGTAGGACTATCAATCAATTAGTTTATTTTTGGCAAATAAAGTGGGATCGATCAAGAGGAGGGAGTTCTTATCGAAGCCAAATGGAGGTGAGTAAGGTATGTTTAGGATACTAGGAAGCCTAGTAAACATCCCAAACTATCCTATGGTTGGGCTTTACATTTTTGAAATTCAATTACTTATTTGAGTTAAATTTTTATTAGAAGTTTAGGGCTTGTAATTCCATGATGTAAGGTCATAAAAATGCCTAAGAAGTGAGGATTTATACTTATTGCCCATAGAAGGGAGAAGCAACCTTAGAACTTAAATCTAGGGAGCTTTGGCGAGTGTTAAAAGCACGGCCTAAATCTAAGGCAAAATGGATATATGGTTTGCCTCCACAAGAGAGGACAAACCACCCGACTGCTTGGACTTACAACCGCCTGAGGGTGGCTGCCAACTAACTCCTCCAATGATTTTAAATTCATGTAGGCAAGTCATATGCTTTATGCAAGATAGCTAGGTTATTATTTATTTAGAAACAGACTAAGTCCTTAAACTCACTCTATAAAGAGACTAGATCATATAAAGGCATGGTTCAAATGACCTAAATCTAATACAAATCATATTACATGTTATTTTCATTTTTGGACAATAATTTGACTCAGGCTATAGGATTCTTTATGCCTAATGCATAAGAAATTAGATTATGGGACAAAATCAGCAAGATAGAAGGTGTGTTTTCACCTAGCTCTCAAAGGTCATGCCAAGTTCTCTAGCACGGTGGAAGCCCTCCAAATCAAGAGAGAAGCAGTATGTTGTTGTGCATGATGTTATAAAAGAAATACTCATCCAGCTAAGGGGTTGCCAAATCTTTTATCTGGAATTTTAGTTTAGGCTTTAAATGAGGTTATGAGTTGTTTCTATTTAATTTTGAGTTGATTAATTTGGTATAAGATTTATTTTTTTTCTAAGAGCCTAATTCTCATCCAGGCCATACATCAAAGCAAGGAAGAAACTAAGAAAACACATCATTTCTAATGCACAAGATAAAAAAAACATCAAAAATTTGATAAAGCTAATCGCAAGAGAATAAAAGGCCAAGTGTGGTCGGGCACCACTGCTCAAACCTAAAAACAAATTAGGTAGCCGAGCTCTACCCTAATACAACTCGGATTACAAATGAATTAATTACAATTAAGCAAGGAATTCATGTTATGGGGGTCTTCATTCTTCATTTCTTCCTTCTTCTTTCTTCTTTCTTCTTTTGGTTCTTTCTTTTGGATGGTTGGAAAATGGATGCTCCAAAGGCTTCACATGGTACATAAGATATAGTCTTATAACCAATGCTCATCCTAATCCCCTGTAATAATCATTCCAAAATCCTAATTGCAAAAGTACATGAAAAGGGAAAAAGTAAATCTAACTAACACCTGCAAAACAAAGATTAGGTAAACAAACCATACAAATCCCAAGCATGTATATTGGACTTATCACCCCACACATGGGTAACCAAGTCCACCTAGCCTATCATAGGGGCTTGTGCCTATAGGAAAAAAAAGTCCACCTAGCATATTGAATTATGCTTAGGGTAGAAGCAACCTACATGACAAAAGCAGTTATATTTTTTTTACAGCACCCCTTAAGCACAATCCCCTACAGAAGATAATGATGAGATTAAATCATCCTACCATTCATTCTACACACATACACCTTAACATTAAGACTAAAATATCACATCACAAAATAAGATGAAACATCAAACCATGCACCGCCCTAAGATAGGACTAGAAGTGGTGACTTAGCCTAATGAGTGTGTCATGTAAGGTTTGTGTGGTATACTTAGCTAGGCTTTAAGGTTTGAATTTTCTAAGTGTGAAAAGTTTTGATATGGGTTAATTTTACTTGATGATTCGATTTGGTTTGAATGAACCTACATAATTACTAAAGGTTGTAGAGAGAGGAAAAGAGAATAGAACTTTTCTTTCCTCCCTACCTTAAGTGATTTCTAAGGTAGATTCATTAATAATTTTTTATTTAGTGAATGTTTTATTATGTATTTTAATTAATCCTAAGTTTATATTTTCTCTAAATAAACCTATTCAAAAAAGAAAGGCATTTTAAGATTAAGTAAAGTGAATTACTATCACAAAACACACAATATTTTATTTCTTTCCCGCATGTGTATCGTGCACATGAATGAATCCTAAGCATATCTATACATGCAATGCAAGTATTTAGCATACCTTAACAATGAATGCTAAGAGTGGTTGCTTATGAAAAACTTGGAATGTTTCATGTATGCATGATTTTATTAAGTAGAAGAGAGTGATTCTTTTATCCATTTTTCATATGCACATTTACAAGTATAAAAGACATAAGTGAGTACGATGCCATTGTTAACCAAGGGTGTAAGGTACAAGACCAACTTAGGGCTACTTAAAGCCTTGCAACCCGAGGTTGTCCAGACTAATATACAACGTTTCTTAAATACATGTGCGTGTACAAAAGAAATGCATGGAAAGAGAATCATGCAAAAAGTTTATGTTTATTTATTAAGTAAAGAGTGGTTTTCTTATCCATTTTTCACATGCACATATGTATGTATGAAAGGAATAAGTGATACCATTGTTAACCAAGGGGTAGAAGACCTATAGGCTTACTTAAAGCCTCATCTGAGGTTGTCCAAACTAATATACCACTTTCCTTAAATACAAGCATATGTACAAAAGAAATGAATGGAAAAGAAAGATGCAAAAGTTTGTACTTATGTTTGAACTTGGCTATACAATTTATATGTGTAAGTGTAAGGATATTTCTTAAGTCATAATATAGAAGAGGATAAAAATAGATTTAAGAAAATGTTATGTTCTTTTAAAAGAACTATACACTTTGCAAATCTTATTCAAATCCATATTAAGAGGAAAGAAAGGAAGCAAACATAAGACATATTTTTTTATTCACCTGCAAGCTTATAAATAAACTATAATTAACACACTTTCAGTTTTAGGTATTTGATTTATAGATTTTGAAAATAGTTTTGAATTTAATAGTGATAATAGCCACTCATATTTTTTTACTTTAGCCAAAATATGCAATTTGACATAAAGAAAATATTTCATTTAGAATTTGATTTCAGAAAAGCATGAATGCGTGATTTTCAAATGGCATACACATTTAGCATGCTAGGAAAGAAATAAAATGATGTAAGCATGTAATTTCATTCACTCTAACTAATTCTTAAAGACAATCTTATGAAGTAAGATCATTTAAAGATAACCAAAAGTTATTTAAAGAGACTTTCATTTTATTTTGAGTTCGATTTGAATTAGAAATGTGTGAGAAGGTTTGCTGGTCCTTACCCATTCCCACATGTGTATATTATTTTAATTTAAGTTTTAGGTGATTAGATTAATTTTATGCTTTGGTTAGGTTAAGGTGTAGATTAAGTTCATTAATTATCCCTTATCTATACCACTTTAACATAATTAATCAAATAATTATGAGCTAATGTATGACATAAAATCACAAGGAATTTAAATCAACAATGCATCCTAAGAAAGAAAGGTTTCTAATACAATTGGCTCACATTTAATGATTAATTGAGCTAAAGGGTTTAATTTAAGTACTTTCATAACCCTTCCCACACATATGGGTTAGGTATGATTTCCTTAAGTTACTTAGATTATTGAACACCTAAGCATCTACCCAAGAAGGATTAGTTAAGTTCTAGAATGTTTTGAAAATTTTATCAAGTTAATTAAGTAGGTCATTAGTGGATTACCCCTTAATTAAGTTTAGATTAAGGAAGGAAGGGGGTTTAGGGAATAACTTAAGGAAAATATCCCAAAATCATTCCATAAACCTCCTAGTCACTTAAACAAAGTTAATTAACTTAATCATGGAATTAAACCACTATTCACATGCTTAATTATTCTTAATTATATTAAGAGAGTGATTAGGGGTTCCAAGAAAATTAGGGTAGGCATAAGTCATCCCACTAAACATGCCTGAGAAGTTTGGAATTAATTAATGAAGTCATTAGGAGTAATTAGGGTTATTATATTTTCAAATAAACCTGAATTAAGGAAAATCTACTGTTCAAATTTAATTAGAAATAATTTTATTAGCTCTCCTCTGAATTATCTTTAAAATGAACTTGAGTTTGTATTTTTTGGATTATTCTACAATTAGTTATGAATTTATGAAGTTTCAATTGATTTATGTGATTTTTAGTGAATTCTATTAATTTATTTTTTTAAATAAATCATTTGACATTCAAAATTTAATATCTTTTAATCCAAAAGTAATTTTTACTTGAAATTTTTATGGTAGGTGTATTTTAAAATTTTTTTTAATCTAAAAGTTTCAACTTAATCAGACATGTATTTTTGGTTTAATTAAAGAAATTTGAGTTTTTACTAAAACTCAAATTAAGTTCAAAATACTCAGTGAAATTTGGGGATTTTAGGTTTGTTGGATTTCCCTCGAAAAGATGAATCCAACAAGCCCTTGTTTGCATTTTTTGGTTAAGTATTTTAATTTCTATGAATTTTGAATTTTCTGATAATTTTTATTTATTTTTTAAATTGGAAAAACCACGTGGCACTAACGTGGCCACGCGATGCCATCTGGCGCAATGCGATTGGATGCAGTGCGATATCGCGCACCATGTGGTGCCACAATTCGCGCTGCCATGTCACCGGCGAAAGGAGCGGAAAATGACTGCGTTGCTGACCGTCGCCAATCGAATGGTCCATATCAGATTTCATGATCTAGAGGCTAGGATCACGTAATTGGTGCGCGATCTAAGACACCCAATTGAGCAAACCGTGCGATTGGATGGTCCAAATTGCATCGCAGCGGTCGGATCGATGATACGTATGAAATCCCAATCGAACCACCGATCGGATGGTGGTTGTACTCACGATGAACAGTAAAAATAGCTTTTTTTTAATAAAAATGAGATTTGTATGTGAAAAAACTGAGCAATACGTAACTGAAACGAAGTATTCGCACCAAAAAATTCTATTTTCTAATTGGGTTGATTTAAAGTAAAAATGCCCAATTATCTAGGGTAGATTCCTAAAAATCACGCAAATACCATAAAAAAATAGAAGATCCTAAGGTAAGCTATAGTTTTTAAAGGTTACCTCAGATGAGGCGGTCTTGACATTTGAGTGAGGGAAGAAGCCTTGATGAGCTTAGATCAGCCTCCATGTAAATGAAGGAACTTATCATCAAAAATCCCTTAGTTTTGAGTATTTCTCTCTAAAATGAAGTGGTGATGATTGCTAATGGTTTTGGGATCTCAGAGGTAGGAGAATGAGAGGAATGACCACCACTAATGAAAAGTGAAGTGAAATGAACCTTTTTCCATTTTTTTGGCTTGTATTATTTTGGAAGAATAGAGATCATAGGTGGCTTTATATGAGATTAAGGCATGGTGGGTCAAGGACAAAGGGCAATGGGGGAGGAGGTGATCCTTCCCAAGTGTTCCAATGGGAGAGGTGAGATTTCATGAGTCATTGGCTACCCAACCACCATTGGGTCAATTAATGTCCTTGGATGTGGACTAATTAAGTGACCCCAAAGAGGGGAAAGGGGATGCACGTCATGATTGGAAGATTGAAATATTGGAAGATTTGAGAAGTTGAATCATTTGAAGTTCATTTGGTTTAATTTGGGTTAATTTCACCCAATTTGAGTCAAACAGGTCAAAATGGGTTAGGTTGACCAATTGGTCAAATTAGATCAAACCAAGAGTTGGGTTAAGTTCAAATGAATATTTGGAGTATATTGGTTCAATTGGTTTCAATTAATTTGGTTTAATTTGGATTTAATTTGGATTTTGTCCAATTTGATCCTTTAGGTCAATATTGGCTAAGTTGACCAATTTGACCCAATTGACCAAATTGCCTTGAATCATGGCTTAGTTTGGGTTTGGTTGATCATTTCAAATGGATTGGTATCTTTTTTTTTCCAATCAATTTTATTTATATTTGATTTTGGCTTGATTTGACATTTTAGGTCAAGTTGGGTTCATGGTCAAATGGGCTAGGTTGGGTCTAGTTGGCTAATTGGTCAAATTGAATTTAATTAAGGCTTTGTCCAAGTTCAATAATCAATTTAGAGTGACCTCGGGCCATTGGTTGCCATCAATTTGGTTTAGGTTGTAATTTGGCTAGTTTGGGTTCATGTGGGTTAAGTGGTTGACTTGGTCAATGGGCTAGGTTGACTTGGTTTGATCCAATTCATGAAAATTGATTAACCTATGATGATCAACAAATATGACATGAAGTTTGGATTGGCTTAATTTATTTTGATTTGGATTGAATTGAACTTTGGTTAGGGTCAAATTGGCCACTTTGGGTCAAGTGAGCCAATTAGGTTTAGTTAGCTTGATCAAGGCTTGATTCAAGTTTGGTTGAACTCACATATGAATTTATGATTGAAATATAAATCCATTTGCAAGAGATTTGAAGTCAGATGGGTTTTGATTCATTTGATAATTTCAAGTCAAAGGATGAACATGAGTTTGACTTAGGTTTGATTTTTTTTTAAATTAGTTTTGGTTTGAGGAATGATGTTTATGTCTAGATTTAGATTCATGATTGAAGAATTGATTGAATCATGAAAAAAAATCAAGGGATTGGCTTAATTTGAGTTTGATTTGGCTAAGTTCAAGAATTTGACTTGAAAGGCTTAGGTTGAATTTTTGAATTTGAGTTTGAGTTTTGAATTTGGTTTTGGATATTTAAATTTATATTTCATTTATATATGTGAATCTAAATGAGAATATAAAAGGGTTATGGGAAAATTTCTTGGATTTGAATTGATTTGAACATGATTTAGGCTAAGTTCTTAAGAGGGAATTAAAGGACTTAGGAAAGATTTTGGAATTTCAATTTGGATTTCGATCATGGGTTTCAATAATTTGGAATTGATTCATGATTTAAGAAAATCCATTGAAATTGATTCAAGGTTTGATTTGGAGTTGATTTGAATTTGACTTGTAGGATAGAAGTGAGGAAGTGAGGAGTTGGTTCAAGCTATAGGTTAGGCAAATTTTCCTAACACCCCTAAGGTATAACCTATCCCTATGGTTAAACCTTCTAAGTCTCTAAGGTTAGGTTGAGTGTTCACCTAATCACTAGATGTGTCTTAAGATTAAGGATCTCTTAAAGTCTAAGAGGAGTCTTATGTCTAAGCTGGAGTGGTTGAGAGCTCATCCTAAAAATGAGGTCAACAATAATATACTTCATTGTCGTACTCGATCACTTCAATAAGTGCCCCCTACAATCTACGTGGTGTCCCGCCATACATCTAAAAATAAACACCATAGTCCCCTGCCACCTCTAGCCATCTACCTCAGCCAGGTGGCTGCCAAAGGCTGAACAAATCTTAGCCCTTAGTTTAACTTGGGAGGAGAGTATACTCCTCCCATGGATTCAAACACAACACACACCTTTCCAGAGCATTCCACACAATCCCTGTGGTGTTTTTATTTGGAGTTATTGTGGACACCAAAGACTTTAAGGCTAGACTATCAAAGAATTGGGTATTTTTTAAAATCAAGTGAGAAAGTTCTGTTTGGAAAACTTATTTTGGATTCCAAAGAAGGATAAGTAGGAAGCACTCATGATACTAGGAAGCCTAGTGAGTACTCTAATCTATCATACAATGAGGCTTTATATGTTTGAAAGAGCGACTTTACTTCAGTTTGAGTTAAAATTTTATTAGAATACTAGGGCTTGTAACCCATCAACCTAAGATTATGAAATTTTAAGAGGTGAGGACTTATATTCATAGCCTGAAGGAAACAAATAACTTTGAATCCTAATCTAGATAACTTAAATATAATAAAAAAATAGGACATAGTGGTTTACCTCCACAGGAGAGGGTAAACTCATCCTGACTTTTCTGAATTTATATCAACTTGGAGTGGCCACCAACTAACACCTCATGCATTTTAAAATCATGTAGGTCGATCTTAACTAAGTGCAAAATAGCTAGGCTATTATTTAATTAGGAAAGAGACTAGAGTTCTAAACTCAGTCCCTAAGAAACTAGATCATGACTTGCATGAAGACATGACTTAGACTAAATGCAAAACTTATCATATGAGCAATAATGTAACTGAATTAATTTGGACAATGGCTTAGGACAATTATTTATATGCATAATGAAATTAAATTGTTGGCTAAATCAATGGGAGGAGGTGTTCTCCACTATAAGGGATGCCCTCATAGGTCAAGCATTCACCTATCATGCAAGAGTGGAGACCCTCCATATTTAAGAGTGAAGAAAGATGTTATGCTTGATTTTTATCACATACATCATTTAGCTAAGGAGTTGCTAAATCTTTTAATTATCTAGATTAAAACCTAGGATTTAAAGTGAAGTTATGAATTGTTATAAAATTTAGATATGAGTTATTAGTGGGGGTAGAAAAATTAATTTTATCCTGAAGAACCTACTACATCCAGGCCACACATTCAATCATCAAGCTTTAAGAAACCTATGAAAAGCATGTTATTTATATTGCACAATCTAAACATAATAATTAAACATCTAAATTTCATAAAAGAATAAAAGGAATGCAGTGTGTCATACACCTAAAAAAAAGAAGTTGGGTAGCCGAGCTCTACCTTATACAACCTAAATTGTAAATGAATATTACAATTACAATTGCAATAAATGCTATAATGGTCTTCATTCTTCAACTTTTATTTTCTCCTTTAGATTTAATTTTACTTTAGGCTTCATAGGGCCTCCCAGGTCTTTGCCTTTTAGCCACTGCTCATCCTAAACCCCATAGCACTAATCCTGATTCCTATTACAAAATTACATTCTTATAAAAAAAAATCTAACTACACCTGTAAAATAAATGTTAGCTAAACAACCATACAAACCCAAAGTAGTTATATTCTATAAATTTAGAGTTAGCACCCTGCATATGGGTAACCATGCCCACCTGTCTTAACATAGATTATTGAAAGGGGTATAAGCGACCTACAAGCAAAAGTATTTATATTTATTTTTATTTTAGCAACCCCATAGTACAATCCCTTGTGGAAAACATCATTAGGCTAATGACAGCCTAACATCCACTCTATGCATAAATAATCCTAACATCTAGTATAAAACATTACATTATAAAATAAAACACAACACCATAACATCATCCTAACTTAGAGCTAGAAATGGTGACTTAGTATTCTAATGTGTGTGCTTAGGCTTAGTGTGGTATGTATTGACTAGGCTTTGGAATATTGATTATCTAAGTTTGTGATTATTTAAGTTAATCATAAAGGATGGTTTCACTTCAAGTCGTTAAGAGGATTGGTGAATTTTAATATGTATTTTCTTTTATTTCATTTGAAATTCACATAACATCTAATTGTTATAAAGTGAGGAAAGCAGTTTGGCACTTTTCATCTCTTCGCTAAGTTATCTTCTAAAGGCATGTTATTATGATTTTGGTTTTTTTAGTGAATGATTTATTTAACATTTTTGTTAATCCTAGATTTGGATTAACCTTGAAGAATATTATTCAACATGAAAGGCATCTTAAGATTAATGAAGTTGAATTACTATCACATGGATAATATTACATCATTCCTTTTCATCATCAATATCATGCATATAATTTTGAACTTAAGATATTGTGTTATTTTAATTTGGATGTGGGGTTGACTCTACATGGATCTTAGGGGGTACTTATTGAAGTGATCGGGTATGATATTAAGGTATGATGTACCATTTTGAAAGATAGAAATATCACCCTATAATGGACCTAATCACCTAATAAGGACTTCTAAGGCAGATGGATCTTCAAATATATAGAGATCTTTCTCCTACTTTACATGTAAAAGTAAAGTAGGGTTTATTTTATGCTGGATTCTTTAGATCCCTATGGAGGAAAGCCTCCATAGTTAATTACATCACAGGAAATGAAATTTTCTAAGAACATTCTTGATTAAAGTAGGCAATCATTATCTCCAAAGATTTTAAGATTAACACTATCAAAAGATTGGTTATTTTGGAAAATCAAATGAGACTGTTCAAGTAGAAGACTTATTTTAGAATCTAAAAGAAGATAAGTATGAAGTGCTCATGATATTAGGAAGCCCAGTAAGCACTCCAATCTATCCTATGGTGAGGCTATATATATTTGAAAGTAAGAGGACTTATTCGTTTGAGTTGAAATTTTATTAGATTGTTAAGGCTTATAATCTGTCAACACAAGATTGTGAAAATGCCTAAAAGGTGAGGATTTATGCTCAAAGCCAGAAGAAAACAAGTAACCTCGGATCCTAAATCTAAGGAGCTTTAACTCAAGCAACCCAAACTCTTCATGCACTCCACCGTAGGCGAGACCAACCCTTGATCAGACCCGAGAGCTCTGTCTATCAAAGTTTTCAAAATCTCCACCAAACCCAAATTAACTCTTCCACACCTTCGCTTACTCTAACTAGCCAAAATAGTTCGACCACTAGAAGATGTCCCTAGACCAACTCTGATATGCTTTGTGATGATGCTTGGTCCACAGAGCAATTGGTGGGGAGGTAGCTCATGATCTTCTCAATAAGGCTTCGTCTCTTCAAGATGAAGCTACCTCTATGAACAGACCATCGATTTTTAGCTTCAGCGAGGTAAAAATTTGGCAACCATAGTTTCCCCTTAAGCGTTGGTCTATTTTGAAGTAAATTATGTTTTCATTCAATTAAAGATCCCTTTAGATTCATTCCCTGATCATTTTGGAGTCAGTTTGGCCATCGAATGAGCTCTGGAGAGCTCAGATTGAGTAGCATAAGGTGAACGGTGTTCATCTTCTAGCACTCGTAGGACGACGAGTCATTGGTCATTCATTCTGTGAGATTAGAATGGACAGCCATGATTGATCATGCAACAAATCCTAATTTAATCCCTTTGAAATCACGAGATTAATCTCAATCGTCCGATTTGAGATGGGGAAGTGAAATCCGCACGTTTTTAGCTATCGCATTGGATGATTTGAGTAACCAATACAATGACACCACATAAAAAATATTTCCATGTTAGCATCCGCGTAGCGCTAATAGTTTAAAGGATTAATTAGGCCTTAAAAATATAATCAATTGGTCAAAAATTCAAAAAATCATAAGTACAACAACAAAGCCTTTATCCCACTTGGGTTTACATGAATCCATCATCTCCATTGTATCCTATTATGTGTCAAATTTCATTTAATTCAATTATACTAAGGTCATTTTTTACATCTTAACCAAGTCCTTTTAGGTCTACCTCTACCTTTCTTAACATAAGGATCTAATGCATCTACTCTCTTAACGGTCATCGGATGGGTGACACTTTATGGCCAAACCATCTAAGTCTCTCTATCATTGGAGCTACTCCAACTTATTCTCAAACATACTCATTTCATTTTATCTCTAAGAGTAAAGCCACTCATCCACTGATCATCCTCATCGTAACACTTAACTTAGTCTTATGCTTCTCTTTTATTGGCCAACATTTTCCATAAGTCATTGTGCCTTTCCACCATCTTATAAAATTTTCCCATAAGTTTAAGTGGAACTTTTCTATCACACAACA
Source organism: Cymbidium sinense (assembly GCA_021442155.1). Lineage (NCBI taxonomy): Eukaryota > Viridiplantae > Streptophyta > Magnoliopsida > Asparagales > Orchidaceae > Cymbidium > Cymbidium sinense. The sequence goes on from CM038220.1 coordinate 108,668,532, forward strand.
AGCCAGATGCATTCCTCTTCAACCATCCAACTTGAATTCTACTAATAACATCTCCATCTATTTCACCATCATTTTGAACAATATAGCCTAAATATCTAAATCGCTCACTCTTATTAATGACTTGTTCACCTAATGTCACAATACTACCACTAGGACTTCTACAAAATTACACTATATTCAATTTTGGATCTACTTAATGAAAACCTTTAGACTCTGTTGACCTCCATAATTTTAGTTTCTCTTGGACTCCTCTCTAGTCTTATCAACAAGAAGAATGTCATCAAAGCATACACCAAGGTACATCTTCGTAAATGCCTAGTAAGAACATCCATAACTAAATAAAAAGATAAGGGCTTATCTTAATCCTTGATGTAATCCAATTGAAATGGGAAATTATTTGTCAATCCTCCTTGTGTTTAGACACAAGTAATAGCTCTAGTATACATATCCTTAATGACTTGAATATAACCAATATTAACTCCTTTCTATTCTAGACTCTCCAAAGAACATCTCTTGAAACTTTATCATAATCTTTCTCTAAATCAATAAATATCATATGTAAATCCTTCTTACTTTCTCTATACTTCTCCATCAAACCTCTTAACAAATGTATAACATCTAGTAGATCTACCGGCATAAAACCAAAATTTTTGAGACTTTTGTATCACATCATAACCTATGATCAATTACTCTCTCCCATAATTTTTGACACATTAACTTAATTCCTCTATATTGCACACTTGTGCATCACCTTTATTCTTAAATATAGAACCAACAAACTTTTGTCCATTCATCTGACATCTTTTTAGTCTTTAAAATAACATTAAAAATATTTGTAAGCCAAGAAATTCCTTGATCTCCTAAATATTTTCACACTTCTATTGGAATATCATCAGGTCCTACGCTTTTCCATATTTCATTTTCTTTAAAGCTTCTCTAACTTCAGATTTATTAATACGACGATAAACCTAAAATTTTCTATTTTTGTTTAGGGTATTAAGGTTGCTAAAATCAATTGTACATTCAGATCCTTCATTGAAAAGTTTATCAAAATATCTCATCCACCTATTTTCAATATCCTTTTCTAAGAAAGAACTTTATTATCTTTATCATTAATACACCTCACTTGAACTAAGTCTTTACTTCTCTTGTCTCTTTGGTTGACTAACTTATACATACATCTTTCACCTTCTTTGGCATCTAATCTATTGTATAAATCACTAAAAGCTAATTTTTTGCATCATATATTGCTTTCTTAGAATCTCTATAGGCCACCTCATATCTTTCTCAATTCTCCAAGTTTTTACATCTAAACTAAGTTTTATAATAATGCTTCTTATTTTTTATCTTTCTTGCACTCGACTCCACCCACTATTTTTTATTAAAAGAACTTTTCTTTTGATTCTCCAAGCACATTTTAGCAACTTGTTTAATTTCACTTACTACTTTTCCCACATAATATTAGCTTCTTTATGAATATCCCAAATTCTAAGCTCTTGTAGCTTGCTCTTAAAATATTTTTATTTGTGTTCTTTAAGTGTCCCCATCTAATCCTAGGATAATAATTAGATTTATTTTTTCCTCTTACAATATTTCATCTTAAAATCTAAAACTAACAATCGATGTTGGGTACTTAAACTTTCACTTGGAATAACCTCACAATCTTTACAATCTAAATGATCTAATTCTCTTTTAAGAAAATAATCAATCTGTGTTTTACTAGATTCATTTTTGTTAGTAATAATATGTTCATCTCTTTTCTTAAATAAAGTATTAGCAACTACAAAATCATACGCTAAGGCAAAATCTAATATAGTCCTACCTTCTTCATTAGTCACTCAAATCCATAACCACCATGAAAACTTTTAAAATCTTCTACCACTCTACCATGTCCATTTAAATCTCCTCCAATAAATACTTTTCTTCAAGAGGTATCTTTTGTATTAATCCCTCTAATTCATTCCAAAAATTTCTTTTGAGCTTACATCCAAACCTACTTGAGGAGCATAAACACTTATAACATTGATAATCTTAGTATCAACAATAATCTTTAAAGTTATAATTTTATCTCCATCTATATTAATATTTATAATATTATCCTTCAAACTTTTATCTATAATCACACCTACACCATTTCTAGTTCGACTTCTACCTGAATACCAAAGTTTAGAACCTAAACTATCATTCTCCTTGGCCTTCTCCCCAACCCATTTAGTTTCTTGAACGCATAAAATATTTATCTTTCTATGAACCATAATATATTATTAATTAATTTACCTGTAAGAGTACCTATATTCCAAGATCCTTACCTAATTCTAGTTTCATTGGATAACTTCTTTGCCCGCATCCATCCATAATGTCAGAACCCTTGCTTATTTAACACTGCACCAGGGCACCGATGTAGCGGCCCTTGCACATTTTTCACAGTATTCAAGTCATATAGCGCATCACTTCCGGGGGACGCCCTAGCAATAACATAATGATTTAAAGGATTCATGTCATGATTATTTCGACAAGTTTATGCTGGTTGTCAACTACCTATCACAACCCTCGACTTTTCACATCCTGACTTGGGACCGGCAAAGGTAGTGTTAAAAATCCAAAAAAATCATAAGTAATTGTGGAAAAATCCAAAAAATACAAATAAACCCATTTTGGAAAGGTTTTATAGAGGAGAATTTAAGAAAAATAGAATCTCTGATTTATGTCTAGTGAACAATTATTAATTAAAGTTTGAAGCTTAGGTTAATTACCATAACTAAGGACTAATTACTTCTAATTAATTATAAATTTGGTGAGAGATTTCATGGGATGTCCTATACCTCCCATAATTTCCTTCGAATTATTTGCCATGAAATTTAAGGGATTTGGAATTTCAATCATAATCACACTTATTAATTAATTTAATAATTATTAAGATTGATAAATAGTGAAAATTAAATATTTAATGATAATTAATCATTATAAACAATGGAAATAGTGAGGAGAAGTAATTAAAACACATTCCCTTATTATTTTTCCAAATGTATCTCTTCAAGAAAGTTTATTAATATATGTGATAATTAAGGATTAGTTAGAAAAATAATGATAAAAATGAAAGTAAAACAAATTAATGATTAGTTCAGATAATTCAAATATAATTTAATAGTTTCTCTTTATGTGTTTAATAAAATAAAGTTGTTAAGGAAATTATGGTTGACTCATTGGTGTGGGAAAATCATAAGAGTACTTAAATTAGATTCTTTCCCTCTTTAATCCAATTAACTCTTGAGCATGAGCCTAACTGCATTAAATCCCTTTAGGTGGATTGCAAATTTTACTTTTCTAAAAGAATGTCATTGAAGGCTCATGATCAAGTAGTTAATTAAATTAAAGAATCTTAGGGAAGGGTAATCAAATCAATGTGCTTAATGGTTTAAATCTAATCAAGTCATAAAAATCTATTTAATTGCTTTTCTTATGTATATTAAATCACCAACATGGGATGGGGTAAACACTAAGTATCATTTCCAATCAAATCAAGGTTCTTAATGGCTTAAACCTAATCAAGTCATAAAAATCTATTTAATTGCTTTCCTTAAGTATATTAAATCACCAACATGGGATGAGGTAAATACTAAGTCTCATTTCTCCTCATTAGGTTTTAATAATTCAAACACCAAAATCAAATTTCATAAGAATTTTGATTAGTCTTAAGAAATATTTATTTGCTTGATTGTCCTTAGGACTTAATGTAATTGAATATGTTATATGGCACTATTTAATTACTTTTTTTTCAAGCATTATAAATGTGCATGCAATTTGTGTCATATGTTCATCTTTTCAAAAAAAAAAAAAAAAAAGAGGAAGAGAATCGAAAGAACATAGTTATATCTAAGTTGCATGTGTTGAATGAATATTATTATAAGTGTGGCTATTATCACTAAGAAATCTTAAATTATTTTCAAAACTATAAGCTAATGATGAAAAATATAAGTTAATGTTGGTTATAAATATTCAATAAAGTTTATATTCAAATTATAATTTCAAAAATAGTAAAGATTTTGTTTTATCTTTACATTTCATGTACATGTTTAAATATATTTGAATTGGTAAGTATATAGTCTGGACATTAGGAAATCATGAGGCTTTAATAGCTCCAAGGAGTTCTTAGATAACACACTTCCTTAGTTTAACAATGGCACGTACTTGCTTAATTTCATTTATATGTATTCATGTGCTAGAATTGGAGATAAAACTCTATGTTTCATGTCGTTAAGTTTTGCATGAATAAAAGGATTTACTATTAAATAATCTTTGCATAATTTTTATCCCTAAGCTTGTGTGTATGTTTGCATGTATTTAATTTTGGCAAGTATATAGTCTAGAAAGTTTAAAGGATTAATTAGGCCTTAAAAATATAATCAAATGGTCAAAACTTCAAAAAAATCATAACTAATTGTGGAAAAATCCAAAAAATATAAACAAACTCATTTTAGAAAGGTTAGAAAGAGGAGAATTTAAGAAAAAAAATCTCTGATTTATATCCAGTGAATAGTTATTAATTAAAGTTTGAAGCTTAGGTTAATTACCTTAATTAAGAACTAATTACTTGGATAATTAATTCTAATTTTTGTGGGATGATTTCATGGGATGTCCTCACCTCCCATAATTTCTTGGAATTATTTCCATGAAATTTGAGGGATTTGGAATTTCAATCCTAATCACCGTTATTAATTAATTTAATAACTATTAAGATTGATAAATAGTGAAAATTAAATAAGTAATGATAATTAATTATTATGAATAGTGAAAATAGTGAGAAGTAATTAAAACCCTTTCCCTAATTATTTTTCCAAATGTATCTCTTCCAGAAGGTTAATTAATATATGGGATAATTAGGGATTAATTAGAAAAATTAATGATAAAAATGGAAGTCAAACAAAATTAATGATTAGTTTAGATAATTCAAATATGATTCATTAGTTTCTCTTTATGTGTATACAACATAAAATTATTAAGAAAATTATGGTTGACTCATTGATGTTGGAAAATCAAAAGAGTACTTAAATTAGATTCTTTCCTTATTTAATCCAATTAACTCTTTAGCATAAGCCTAATTATGTTAGATCCCTTTAGGTGCATTATAAATTTTACTTTTCTAAAAGCATGTCATTGAAGGCTCATGATCAAGTAGTAAATTAAATTAAAGAAGCTTAAGGAAGGGTAATCAAATCAATGTGCTTAATTGTTTAAGCTTAATCAAGTCATAAAAATCTATTTAATTGCTTTCCTTAAATTTATTAAATCACCAACATGGGATGGGTAAATACTAAGTATCATTTCTCTTCTTTAGGTTTTAATAATTCAAACACCAAAATCAAATTTCATAAGAATTTTGATTACTCTTAAGAAATATTTATTTGGCTTAATAGTCCTTAGGACTTAATGTAATAGAATATGTTATATGTTAATGCTTAATTACTTCTTTTCAAGCATCATAAATGTCCATGCAATTTGTGACATATGTTCATGTTTTCAAAAAAAAGGGAAGAGAATCAAAAGAACATGGTTATATCTAAGTTGCATGTGTTGGATAAATATTATTATAAAGTGTGACTATTATGACTATTAAAGCCTAAATTACTTTCAAAACTATAAACTAATGATGAAAAAATTAAGTTAATGTTGGTTATAAATATTCAATAAAGTTTATATTTAAGTTATAATTTCAAAAATAGTAAAGATTTTGTTTTATCTTTACGTTTCAAGTAGATGTTTACATACATTTGAAATGGTAAGCATATAGTCTGGACATCCCGAAATACGAGGCTTTAAATATCTCTAATGAGTTCTTAGATAACCTCACATTCCTAGTTTAACAATGACACACACTTGCTTAATTTCACTTATATGTATTAATGTGTTTAAATTGGAGATAAAACTATTGCACTTCGTGTCACTAAGTTTTGGATGAATAAAAAGATTTAGTATTATATAATCTTTGCATGATTTTCATCCCTAAGCTTGTGTATATGTTTACATGTATTTAATTTAACAAGAATATAGTCTGGACATCCCAGGAATACGAGGCTTTAGGTAGCCCCAAGGAGGTCTTAGATAACCTAACTTGATTTAACAACGACGTGACCTAAATCTCTAATACATGTCTACATATGCTTAATTAAGGAATGAAATCTTTATTTTCTACTAAAATACATGCAATAATGATCATTCAAGTGTGCAAAAATATCAATGTACTACATGTATAAATATGTGTATTAAATCAAATATCATGGAAAGCAAAAATGAATAAATGTGTATGTTATTAATGATGAAGAGAAGTGGTGGAATGTTATCCATATAATGGTGATTTAGTTTTATTAATCTTGAGATGCTTTCATGTTTAAATAAGATCCCTTAAGATTAACCCAAAGCTAGGTTAAATTAAAATACTTTATAAACGATTCATTAAAGGAGCCAATGTCATAATAATATACCCTTAGAATGTAACTTATGATAGGGGATGTTAGGATTTTTTTAAATTTTAGACTAAATATTAGGCCGTTAATAAACTAATGATATTTTTTGTAGAGGATTATGCTAAAGGGGTCATTGTAATAATAAGTAAATATGAATTTTCTTGCTTGTAGGTGTTGCTTATGTCCCTAAGCATAATCCTATTAGGACAGGTAAGCTTCACCACCCAAGTGTAGGGTTCTAAGTCCAAATATGTGACTTGTATATTTGTTTAATTAACATCTATTTTATAGCTGCAGTTAAGTTTCATTTTTTTATAAATGTAATTTTTTGCAATAGGATTAGGATTAGTGCTATGGGGTTTAGGATGAGTAGTGACTAGAACGTAAATACTTAGAAGGCCCTATGAAGCTTGGAGCAAACTAATCCAAAAGAAGAAAAAAAGATAAGAGATTGAAGACCCCTATAACATTCATTACAATTATAGTATTCTATTATATTCCAAGTTGTATAAAGGTAAAGCTCAGCTACCCAATTTCTTTTCTTTTCTGGGGTGCACGGTAGTACTCGGCTGCACCGACCTCTTATTCTCTTATGAAATTCATATGTTTGATTGTTATATTTTTATTATGTAATAGAAATGACATGTTTTTCATAGGTTTCTTAAAGTATGATGATTTGATGTGTGGTCGGGATGCAGTAAGCTCTTTAAGATAAAATTAAATTTTCTATTCTCACTAAAAATTCATAACTAAATTTTAATATAACTCATAACCTCATCTTAAAGCTTAGGTCTATAATGAAGATAAATAAAAGATTTAAAAATCCTTTAGCTGAATATTATATGTTATCACATCATGCATATCATATTGTACCAATCTTGAATAGGGAGGGTACACTCTTGCATGATAGGGGATATGCTTCACCTTTGAGGACAATCCCTTGTAGTGGAGAACACATCTTCTAATTGATTTAGCCCATGACTTAATTTCATCATGCATATAGGCATAATTGCCCAAGCCCTTGGTCCAAAATGAATGTGTCAAAATGGTTTATAAAGTTGTAAATTTTGGAATTAGTCTAAGTCATATTTTTATACTAATCATGATCTAGTCTCTCAAGGAGTGAGTTTAGGATTCTAGCTTTCTTCCTAATTAAATAATAGCCTAGTTATCTTGCATCAACATAAGATCGACCTACATAGTTTTAAAGCTATGAAGTGTTAACTAGTGGCCACTCCAGGCAGTTATAAGCCCAGAAAAGTTAGAGTGTCTTCATTTTCTCTTGTGGAGGTGAAATATCATATCCCATTTTTCTCGATTAGACTTAGGTTGTGCTTTCAGCTTGTGCTAAAGCCTTTTAGATTTAGGTTCTGAGGCTACTTATTTTCTTTGGGCTATGAGCACAAGTCATCACCTCTTAGGCATTTTTATGATTTTATGTTGTTGGACTATAAACCCTGATTCTAATAATACTCTAACTTAAACAATAATAAATTCTCACTCTCAAATATATAAAGCCTCACTATAGGGTAGACTGAAGCACCCACTAGGCTTCCTATTTATTCTCCTTTTAAATCCATAAATAAGTCTTCCTATTTTAACTCTCCCATTTGATCTTCATAAATACCTAATCCTTTGATAATCTAGCTTTAAAATCTATGGAGATGCCATTGACTACTTTAATCGAGATATTCTTAATAGATTCTCATTTTTTAAGATGCAATTAACTATGAAAACTTGCTTCCATAAGGAGCTAAAGAACCCGACATAAAATAAACCACCTGTTTCACTTCTCCATGTAAAGGTGGGGAAAGATCATTGGTACATACGTAAACTAATCTACCTTATGAGTCCTTATTAGAAGATTAGGTCAATTATAAGGTGATATTTCCATCACCTGAGATGATACATCATATCTTAATGTAGCATCTAATCACTTCAATAAGTATCCCCTAAGATCCACGTGGTGTCCCTACAACTCCAAATTAAAACACCATAGTGTTAACTTGGATTTGAAGTCAATCGAAGCTAACTAGCATTGACTTAAAATGATGAATTAGAAAATTATTTCTCATCTCCCAGTGGTTCTATTCTTTCCCTTATTGCTTAATTAAAATTCCAACTCTTCCATGGGCCGCTTCTACCACCACCCCAAAAAAAATAAAAAAAGTCTTCTTATCTTTAAATAAATTTGGATGGCCGTAAGGAGTTCCATATCCAAGTCTTCCACATGATCAAAATGATGACTTAAGTGGTTTCTTCTACCTTCGTCCCACATAGTAGCTCTTAATCAGGCCCCTACGTCTTTTCTCCTACATGGAGCCATTTCATTTCAACTTCGTCATCTTCTTCATTCTGGCATTTCTCACATTATCTTTCTTTCATGAGTTTTTACTGGTTAATTGCTATGCTCTTGGCCATTTCCACCAGGAAGAGAGCTTAGCCCTTCTCAAATTAAAGTGAGGCTTTACCTCTGGTGATTTCCATGCATGGTGATTAGGAACTGATTGTTGCATTTGGGAGGGCATCACATGCGATAAATCAAGATGGGTCACTGGCCTTGACCTAAGCAATTGGAACAGCAGTGGTAAGATGGATCCACACCTCTTCAATCTTATTGCTTTACGTAATCTCAATTTTGCCTACAACCATTTTGGTGGTATACCAATTCCAGATTTTGGGTGGGACAAGCTTTCAAATATTTTAAGCCTCCAGCTTTCTGATGCTAGATTTTTTGGGAAAGTTCCCATTGGTATATATCTCTTAAGGAAGTTGACCTCCCTTGACCTCTCCTTTAATTTTGGGTTTTCTGTTAGTGCTAACACAACATTTTTGCAAAACATGAGCATTTTAAGGGAACTTTATCTTGACTATGTAAATCTCTTCGCATATACGGGGATGAATGGTGTGGTGCTCTAGTAAATTCCACCCTAATACTTGAGACACTAAGCATGAATAAATGTTCCCTCTTTGACACTCATTGCTCTGCTCTCTCCATGCTCCCGTTCTTATTTATTCTCAATCTTGGAGGCAATAATTTGGACTCTAGCATACCTAATTCATTTGTCAATCTTACTTCGCTAACTAAGATTTAGGTTTCAGGAAATGAATTCAAAGGGTTTTTTCCTATGCAAATATTTCAGTTGAGAAATTTAAAATCTCTTGATATCACAGATAATTTAATGCTTTCTTGTTCACTTCTTGATTTTTCAAAGAATAGTAATTTAAAATATTTGTACCATTATGGTACAAATATCTCTGGAAATACATCTGATACAATAAGGAATCTCAAGTTTTTGACAAAGTTAGATCTCTCAAGTGTTGATTCATTGGTAGAATACCACCTTCTATGGGAAATCTATCTCAACTACAATGGTTAGATTTCTCGAGAACGACTTACATGGGTAGGTTCCAAGGTCTCTATTTCAAAGGCGGGACTTATTTCACTTTCACTTGCTTTGAACTATTTCAATGGAGTTGTGGATTTAGAGCTTATCAAAACCTCTCAACTTTGTACCTCTCAAATATTGGATTTTCTTAAAGATCGTGATGTAGATGATGGATCATTCTCATCTTCCTTTACCAATATGTCATATTTGGGACCGGCTAGTTGCAATCTGACTAAGATCCCTGTATTCATAAAATATTAACATAAGATAAAGTTCCTAGAACTCTTAAATAATAAAATACATGGGGAAATACTTAGCTGGTCCTGGAGCATTATTATGCTTAACTTATCTTACAACTTTTTCATGAATGTTGTAGAGCCTCTTTTTTATTTGTCTCTTCATGATTTTCCTTCAGTTATTGATCTCCACTTCAACATACTTGAAGGTCATTTTTCTCCTCTCCCAACAATTAACATAGGTTTTTTAGATTTCTCAAATAATTACTTCACATCTTCCATCTCCTCCAACATCTCTTTGCAACCAAATTTAACTTTCATTCTTCTTGAAAATAATAACTTAACTAGAAATCCCATCATTAATCAACAACTTGACTCAACTCAAATTCTCAATTTATCTAACAACAAATTAATTGGTTATATCCTATCATGTTTATTAGAAAAAGTAATTAATCTCCAAATGCTAAATCTAAGAGGAAACCAACTTCATGGAGCCACCCCTCATCAAATTAGTTGAATGTGTGTTGGAAACTATAAATCTCAGAGAAAATCAATTGGAGGGACTGCTTCCTAGGTCTATATCTAACTGTCGATTGCTTGAGATTTTGGACTTGGGGAATAATAACTTCATGGACACATTTCTTTATTGGTTGGGAAATATGTCATCTTCAATGGTCCTTGTTCTAAGATCTAATAAGTTCCATGGTCTACTTGAGCCTCTTAATGGAAACCATGAAATAAATCATACTTTGCATATGTTGCATGTCCTCGACATCTCATCCAACAACCTTACTCAGAATCTATGTGCTAAGTGCTTCAATAATTTTAATTCAACGATTTAGATGTGCTCACAAAGCATATTATATGATGGGCCAGTACAATGATTTAGATGTGCTCACCATCATGAATAAAGGGCAATTAATGACATTGCAAAAGTTTTGGATGATGGTCAAATCAATAGATTTTTTAACAATTCTTTTTTGGAGAGATATCTATATCAATTGGTCAACTTGTCTCTCTTGAGGTGCTCAACTTGTTTGAGAACTATTTGGCAGTGAAATCTCTCATAAACTAGGAAAATTATCACAACTCAGTCACTAGATCTTTCAATGAATAGCCTTTCGGTAAGATCCCATAGGATTTGATTTCTTTATTTTTCTTATCATATTTAAACATATCCTACAACAAGTTCGTAGGACAAATTCCATCAGGACACCAATTCTCCACTTTCTCAAACACTTCATTTGAAGGAGACAAGGGACTATGTTAGTTTCCTTGCAATTTATTTGTTCCAACAACAAACAATACGTCTCTCCAAATTTGGTTAGCAGCTTAGAAGAAAATAAGCTATATGATAGTGATAGGAATATTTTTTTTGGTGTGGGATTTGGCATATCGATGGCAGCTATTATAGTGATTGATGTCTTCTTCTTTGATAGAGGCAGAAGGAGGAGAAGCAGGAGACCTATTCATGAATAACATGCTTGCAAAACTTTCTCGATAAAATGATATTATTGATAGGAAGAAGAGCATTAAAATAATTGTTGCGTGCTGGAAAACCAGTTGCGGTAGAGTAAAAATTTATGGTTTAGCCTTGTTGATTAGTCAGACAGTAATTAAGAACGAACATGAGACACTCCAAAATTTTTAACGTGGAAAACCTCGAAAAGAGGGGAAAAACCACGGGGCCTAGCCCAGTAAAAGATTCCACTATGTATCCTTTTCAGAGTACAAAATCTTCCCGATAACGGGATTACAGAATTCTATTTGAGAAAGGGACAACAGCTGTGTAACAACGATCAGTTTATAATAGTTGCTGATGTTGGAGATGCTGGGTAGCTCGGGGATCTTCAAGCTTTAGAGCTTTCTCTTCCTCCTCACTTCACTTTTCCTCTTCTTCCTCGATCGGACTCTTCCTCTTCTTCCTAGCCTTCTTCCTTGCTTCAGCTTCCCTCTTCTTCCTTGCCTTCTTCCTTGCTTCAGCTTCCTTCTTCTTCACTTGCTTGGACTCTTCTTCTTCTTCCTTGCTTGGGTTCTTGTTCTTCTTCACTTGCTTCAGCTTCCTTCTTCTTCACTTGCTTCCTTCTTCTTAGCAGCTTAGGCCCCATGTGAGGAGTGAGGCCTATTTATAGATGGGAGGAGGGGTATTCTAGTAAACTCATGTAAGGCCCGTACCACTCCCCGATCGGACGGCTCAGAATGACTCCTTGATCATTTGATGTATTTTGAGCATTTGGATGCCCAAATGAAGTCGAATTATGAGATCTTAGGCTCATTAGATCCGGCTCGTCGAGCCTTCGATTTGATAAACACTCCACATTTGAGAGCTTTTTTGGGATTTAATTGATGTCAGAAGATTAATGATATTTTAAGTGCTTGATCTCGATTTGTTTGACTCAAAATCATATGCTTTCAACATCAAGATTTGTGCTTTTATTTGGTGGTATTTTGAGAGCCATATTTGCCCCTATTTTTGGATGACATTAGCTTAATCATCCAAAATATATATGTCAAATGTTCAAAAATAACGAATTGGAAGTTTTTAAGCGTTTCACGGGGACCATGAGCCAGTGAAGCGCCGTCGGCGTCATTGGCAGCGTCTTGAGCGTAGCCTTGTAGCGCCTTAGCCTTGTGGCCAGCGTCTTATGGCCGGCCTTGGTAGCAGCGTCGCGGCGTGGCGGCCCATCGGGTCAGCGGCCGGTCGCTGCGGGCGTGAGCGAGCTGGCAGGCCAGCAGCCAGCGAGCGAATCACCCAGCGGGCAGCAACTGCGAACCATTCAGCCTGAATTAGCGGGCCATTCAGCGTAACAGTTCAGACCATTCAGCGTCGGCCCCGGTGAATGCGGGCCAGTCTAACGCTGGCGCTGGTCATACAAGGCCGCCTATACTCATACCATACAAGGCATTGGTCATGCATACGCATAATACCGCCCTGCCTACAGAAATTGGGCGGTTTTGAGCCGCTTTTGAACCGCTTTTGAGGGTTTTACCCTTGCCCTGAGCTATAAATACCAGAGTAAGAGGGAGAGGCACACCTTTCCCTCTCCTTCTTCTTGAGTGAGGGTCCTGGGCAATCAAGAAGGCGATCAAGAGACGTCAGAGATCAAGGCACTGATACGCCGGCCCGGCGCACGGCCACGCCGCACCCGGGTTAGAGGCGATCAAGCCCACCATATCGCGTGGTTCGGTTACCGCCATCCGACCGTCCGAGAGGCGATCAAGGCCCACGCAGATACGCCGTGCCGGCACGCCACGCCGTACCGTCCGTTGAGGCGATCAAGGCTCACTGTATACGCCGTGGTTCCGGCCATCGCCACGCCTACCGTTGGTTAAGGCGTCACGATACGCCGTTCCGGCGCACGCCACGCCGTCCCGTTGAGGCGAGGTCACCAGATACGTGGTTCCGCCACGCCACGCCGATCGTCCGAGAAGTTCAAGGCCACCAGATACGCCGTGGTTCCGCTTACCGCCACGCCGACGTCCGGGTTAGAGGCATCAAGGCCCACTGATACGCCGGGTTCCGCCATCGGCCAAGTGGACCGTCTGCTGAGACGATCAAGGCCACGTATACGCCGTGGTTCCGCGGCCACGCCGCCGTCCGTTAGGGAATCGCCCACGATACGCCGGTTCGTTACCGCCACGTCACCGTCCGCTAGGGCGATCAAGCCCACGTGATAATGCCGTGGTTCCGGATCGGCCACGCCGACCGTCCGTTAGAGAGGCCACGGTGATAATGCCGTTCCGGCACGCCACGCCACCGTCCGTTAGAGATCAGGCCTACCTGATACACGCCGGTTCGACCACCACGTCCCCGGTTGAGGATCGCGCCACCTGTGATTCGTTCACTGCCATGTGGACCATCCGTTAGAGGCGATCACGGAGATGCCGACGAAGATGCTCGCGATAGTGGCCGACGGATAACGCCGATATGGTGGTGACCGCGGGATTGCGGTGATGGTCGATTGGGACCGCAGGGTAATGCGACGTACCAGACATAGTGGTTGGCCGACGGGTGGTCGCGGCAATGCTCGGTTTCTGCACGTTAGAGATATAATTGAACCGCGAGGATTTTGACCCATCCGAGGTTATCGAGTGTTATCCGGCGACATTAACTGCGAGAGTGGGTACAAAGTTTTGACCTTTCCGTTATTGGTCGAATATTCGCCGACGCTAACCGGAAGAGGCCGTGGAAGTCCACCAAGGACCTTTTGACCTTTCCCCGGGTTGTTGGTCGAATATTATTCGCCGACGCAACATGGAAGAGGCCGGGAAGTCCACCAAGGACCTTGACCTTTCCGGTTGTTGTCGAGCTTTTGCTCGGCGACATTAACCCGCATGGAAGAGATCGCAGAAGTCCGCCAAGGACGCTTTGACCTTTCCCGGGTTGTTTGTCGAGCTTTTGCTCGATGACATTAACCCGCATGGAAGAGATCGCAGAAGTCCACCAAGGACGCTTGACCTTCTCCGTTTGTCGAGCTTTTGCTTGACATTAACCCGCATGGAAGAGATCGCGAAGTCCACCTGGACGCTTTTGACCTTTCGGTTGTGTCGAAGTTTTCAATGACGCAACCCGTATGGAAGAGGTTGAATTGAAGCCGAGGTAGTCGACGGGTGCATCGCCGATAATGGACGACCGGCATTAATGGTGATGACCGCCAAGATTGCCGATGAAGGCAGGACCGACGATGGTACGACGGTGGTGACCGACGATGATGAGGATTTTTGACCTATCCAAGGTTGTTTGTCGAGTGTTAATGACATTAACTGCGAGTGGGTACAAAGTTTTGACCTTTCCGGTTGTTTGTCGAGCTTTTGCTCGGCGACATTAACCCGTATGGAAGAGATCGCAGAAGTCCACTAAGGACGTTTTGACCTTTCTTGGATTGTTTGTCAGAGCTTTTGCTCAATGACATTAACCCGTATGGAAGAGATCGCAGGAAGTCCACCAAGGACGCTGACGGCGGCGTCAAGTGGCGGATGACCGACGATGATGGTGGTGACCGCGGAGATTGCCGGCGGGTCGGACGGACCCGACGTAGTCGGCGGCGTGACCATACAAGGGTTGGCTACCGACGGGTGGTGCAGCCGACGGCCGACGGAGATCTTTGACCTATCCAAGGTTGTTTGCCAGAGTGTGACTCGGACGTTAACCTGTATGGAAGAGGTCCAATCAAGTCCCCTTGGGATTGATCATGTCCCAATTGAGATGTAACATGAGTTGTATATTTCAAGTGGGAGGAAAAGTAAAGAAAAGCAAATCTTGTTAGAACAAAGTCGAATTCACTAGTTCAATGATATAATCATAAGACACGTAATGGGCTTTAAGAGAAAATGACAACAACAACCGCAACAACAAGCTTTAATCCTAGTAGGTGGGGTCATTATACAAGGATGAAATGACGACGAGATAAAGTCATAATAATTATGCGAAGAGTTACCGATAATATTTTCAAGATTCTTAGTATTCCAAGTTCGTAGAGTTTTTCCTTCGTCCTTGAGCTTGAACGCTCTCGGCTCACCATAGCTATGACCACATACGGACCATCCTGAGAGGTGAGAGTTTATTGCCGAGGGCCTTTGCTGCAGCCTCGAGACTTCAGCAGACCAAGTCACCATGATATGGACGAGGTTTCACTCTTCGTTGAAGTGGCGAGCTACCCTGATAGGAAGCCCAAGTAGCCATATCCCGAAGTGTGGAGTAGGTCTAGCCGGAGTTTTTCTTCATTACTTCCATGATCAAAACTGACTCTTGGACTTGGAACCCGATATCCACCCAGATGATAGCTTCGTACCAAAACACAAGTTATATGGTGTCTCACCAGTTGGGGTGCGTGACGTGGTGCGGTAGGCCCAAAGAACATTGGGGAGCTCATCAACCCATTGCCCCCCAGCTTTCTCAAGATATTTTAGTCCTTTGAGTATGGTCCTATTGGTAACTTCCGCTTGCCCATTAGTTTGAGGATGTGCTATACCGCATGCGCAGTTGAATGTGAAGATCTTTGCAAAAGGACGAAAGACTTTTCCAAAGAAATTGAGTTCCATTGTGATGATCTTTGCAGAAGACCGAATCGACATATTATATTTTTCCGCACAAATTGTTTGGTATTTGCCTCGATTTTAGCGAGTGGTTCGCCTCACCCATTTTGTGAAGTAGTCGACGCTAGAATGATAAATTGCCTGATGCTATTGGAAAAGGTCCCATGATATCAATCCCCATCGAGCAAAGGCCATGGGCTTTGAATGGATGAGAGTTCTGCATGCTGCATGTGAGGGAGGTTAGAATGCAATTGACAATTTTGCATTTCTTTGTGAATTCCAAGGCCTTTGTTTCATTGTAGGCCAATAAAACCCTTGCCTCATGATTTTAAGGGCCAATGCTCTTCCTCCAAGGTGTTCTACCACATATTCCCTCGAGTGAACCTCTTAACGCTGTAATCAAGGTGGAAGGCATTTGAGATATGGACCGAGAAAGCTCGCTTGTATAGTTCACCTAATAGCAAAGTTTGAAGCTTGTCTTCTGAGACGAAGTGGAAGTTGGATCTTCGTGAAGGGTCCTTCTTGTAGAAAAGATAGGATCGGGTTTATCCACCTAACGCTTCCTTTTCCTCATCAATAGTTTGAATTATCCATGGCCCTTGGATACTAGGAAAATGTATTTCTTCAACATGCTTTCTCTTAAATAGATCTCCTGGTAGAGGTAGCAAGCTTAGCAAGAGCGTCAGCCCGAGTATTCTTCTCTCGTAGTATGTGGATGATTTGATGTGTCTTGAAATGAGTAAGAAGAGATTTTACCAAGTGGAGATATTGCACTGAGGATTATGAGTATTAAAATCTCCTCCAACTTGGGAGGCACAAGTCGGGAGTCAGAATTACTAAGTTTTGGGCTTCAAATAATGGCAGTCTCAACCTCACGATGAGAGCCTCATATTCGCCATGTTATTAGTTGCGTGGAATTTTAAGCCAAGTCCATACTAGGTATTTTCGGGGAAACAAGTAGATTCCCGCACCAAAGACCAAGATTCCTAAAGCTCCATCAACAGAGAGTCCATCGAGGAGATGAAAGACACGTAGTGATAGCTCTTCTAGAGTTGGGTTGGTGCATTCCACTATAAAGTCCGCAAGTATTTGAGACTTTATGGCGAGGTAAAAAAATTTATATCAAATTCTCCCAGTTCTACCATATGATCAATCTTCCGATGCTTCGGTTTCGTAAGATGGCCCTTAATGGTAAATCGTGTAAACGCCGATGGTGTGAGCTTGAAAGTATGGACGCAATTTTCGCTACCGAGAAAATTAACGCCGAGCCACTTTATCCGCAAATGGATAACGACTTTCTATATCGAGAGAATTTTACCGACGTAATAAATTGGTTGTTGTGCCCCATCTTCTTCTCACTAAAACTGAGCTTATTATGCGGAAGAAACCGCAAGATATAAGTATAACGCTTTCTCCTTGAATAGGTTTGGATAGCAGGTGGAGATGCTAGATATTCTTTAGTTGCTCAAAAGCATACCGACATTCATTCCATTGAAAATTATTATTTTAGCTCCCTTCAATATTTTAAAGAATGGCAAGTATTTGTCCCCGTAACGGCTAGAAACGGATAATGCGAATTCGACCATTCAAACGTTGAACGTCTTTGATATTCTTCGGAGGAATCATATCTTGGAGAGCTTTGATTTTTTCAGGGTTAGCCTCTATCCCACGGTGAGTTACCATAAATCCAAGAAATTTTCCACGTAACCCCAAAAGCACACTTGGTTGGTCTAAGTTATGCGAAGGAGGTCAAAGCATGCTTCTAAGTCAAATATGTTGTGACTTTTCTAAGCTTTTCACTAACATGTCATCCACATACACCTCCATTGGTGGCCTAGGTGTCTTTAAAACCTTATTCATGAGGCGATAGTAGCACCGATTTTAATCCAAATGGCATGACTTGGTAACAATATAAACCTTTATATGTTTGAAACGCCAGTAGCCTCTTCATCTATTGGGTTCATCTTTATTTGATTGTACCGAATAAGCATCCAAAAAATAGCATTTGATGTCCCATGTAGGCCCACCAATTGATCGATTCGAGGAAGGAAAACTATCCTTGGGCGCCTTATTAAGATCGATAATCAACACACATCCTCCATGTTCCATTTGTTTTTTTTAACCATGACAACATTTGCTAGCCATGTGGGTAATGCACTCGTATGAATCCGCTTCTATGAGCTTGTTAACTTCTTGTTCAATAGCTCAAGACGAAGTGCAAAACTCGCTTTTGGATGATTGGTTTGAACGTTGGATTAATTTTGAGGGAGTGTGTGATTACATCGTCGCATATATCCGGACTCCAAGCAAATATGTCTTGATTCTGTAAGAAATTTATATACTTTTCCCTTTGTTCTTCCGAGAGTAAAGATCCCACTTGCCGCTCGTAATGGTTGGTCATCCGATAATACTATGAGAGTAAATCTTCTTCTGTGGGAAGCTTTTGAGGTACTCTTTCATCTCGAAAGTTAAGATCTTCGTGAAGGTGATGGAAGGGCGGTTGAGCTTGTCCGAGATAACATGATTGAGTGCCTGCTGATTTCACAAACCACCCCAACTCCACGGGTAGGAAATTTTATCTTCGATGAGGCATCAAGTGATAGACCTAAAATTGATTGGAGGGGCCTCCAAGATTGCATATGCAATCGACTTCACCACCATGAATTGTATTAAATGAGTCACTTGTCGAGGGAATTGGGTAACAGAAGAGTGATTGTCCGCCTGCATCGGGTGATTATCAAACCCATATAGTGGTCCAAATGGTTGGAGCTTTGCCTCTAGGCCCATGTTGAGAAAAGTCGAGTAAAATAAGACATCACAGAACTCCCATTATCGATCAAAATTCTTTTAACGTTATAACAAGGATCATCCTCCGATGACAAGTGGATCTTGATGAGGATATGGACTCCTTCTAAGTCCGAGTCATTGAAAGTGATGGAATGATCAATAAGACTTCTTCAACTCGGTTCTTTGGAGGCGAGAACTTGATTATGTAGTATCGATCCTCCGCATTGTTTCGATTTCTCCAATTATTTGATGATTATTTGGTTATTTTGTGATGATTGTCTGCCCCCAAACGGAGGTGTGTTTGTTTGAGGTGGTTGATTCTTCACAAAACGACGTAGTATCCTTGTTGAATGAGTCTCGATTTCTTCCTTGAGTTGTATACATGCTTGAGTATGTCCACCCGATGAAAATGACAATATTGCCCCGGTTTCAAGGTTTCAATGGATGCGCCACTTGATATGTTCTTCATTGCGAATAGCCATCAGGAGGTTAACACGAGATGTGTTCAGCGGTGTGTATGTCTTTTCCGATCGAGGTTCACGTTGTTGATATGGGGGTCGTGGAGGGAGATCATGACTACCTTGTCGCTTCTTTTGATGGGCCTGTCGGTCCACATTTCCTGGGGTGTTTTTAGCTTTTCCCCGCATATTGTTCAAATTGTTCATGATGAGCTAATAGCTTCATCTAGAGATTTGTGCTTCTACGATGAACTAAGTCGGCATATGAGGACCGTGTCCCTCATTAATGACAATAGAAAGGTTCGACGAGTCCTCCAAGGAAAACTCCTCTTAATAGTTCGGTCTACCTGTGTATTTGGCGAAGCTTCTAAAGAGAACCTGGAAGTATTCTTTGAGTGATTCACCCTGCTCGTCAATCGGAAAGATGGGAGGAATCTTTAATGATTCTCCCATTTGCAATGAACTGCTCCACAAAGAACCCGAAGTTCGTTAAAGGTATGGATGGATCCCCGAAGAGAATAGAACCAAGTGCCAGCCCTTTGAGGGTAACAGAAAGACGACAAAGCAAAGGGTGTGAGCTCTTGGATATGCATGATAGTCCCGTAATGGTCGATGTGTTCGTGGGTCGTTGCCCCATCATAGAATCAATGCTCTAAGCTTGAAACCCACGGGAATTGGATGTCAAGAATGGCTTCAAAGGTGAGGACTCATAACCGCTGTGGGTGAAGATGATTTATCTTGAAGGTGAAATTCATCTTGTATTAAGCCGACGAATGTCATGATGTGCTGGGATTAATGAGATGAGCATGTGTGAAGCTATCAACAACGATCGGTGGATTAGTAACCGCTGAGCCGCATGGATGAGTGGAACTAGAAAGGTCGGAGATCTACGGTCTGCGCGAGGAACTTCGGGAGGATTAGCGCTTTTGACCTCCTCGCAATGACCGATCTTGGGGAGATATGTTTGTCGTAGTAGCGCGTAGTCCTTGCAAAAGCCGATCATCTTATTTTGAGACTCCATTCGACAGATCTTCCAAAGAGATTCTGCCCGCCTCAACATGGCCCCTTTAGGGATGGGTTTGAGAATGACCTGAGTTGGAGGAGGTTCCATTATGACGAGTGTTGTGCCTATTGGCCATAACGCGGGATGTTCACAAATTGAGGTTGAAGGGTTTTACTT
Organism: Cymbidium sinense; assembly: GCA_021442155.1. NCBI lineage: Eukaryota > Viridiplantae > Streptophyta > Magnoliopsida > Asparagales > Orchidaceae > Cymbidium > Cymbidium sinense. Next base: position 108,689,079 of record CM038220.1, read on the forward strand.
CCCACGACGGGCCAAACTGCTATGCGTCGGAAAACCACATAGAGAGTAAAATTTATGGTTTAGCCTTGTTGATCCAAAGACACACGTGTAATTAAAGAACAACATGAGACACTCCAAAATTTTAACGGAAAACCTCAAAAGAGGGAAAACCACTGGCCTAGCCCAAGAAAAGATTCCACTATGTATCCTTTTCGAGTACAAAATCTTCCGATAACTGATTACGAATTAGTTGAGAAAGGGACAACATGTAACAACGATCTATAATAGTTGTCGATGTTGAGAGGCCAGGGGATCTTCGCTTTAGAGCTTTCTCCCTCCTTTCACTTTTCCTCTTCTTCCTCGACGGACTCTTCCACTTCTTCCTAGCCTCTTCTTCCTCAGCCTTCCTCTTCTTCCTCTTCTTCGCTTCTTCACTTGCTTGGACTCTTCTTCTTCTTCCTTGTTTGTTCTTGTTCTTCACTTGTTTCGCTTCTTCTTCACTCTTCTTCTTCATTCTTCACTTCCTTAGCTTAGGCCCCCATGTGAGGAGGAGGCTATTTATAGATGGGAGGAGGGTAGAGCAGTAACTCATGTAAGCTCCACCACTCCGATCGGACGGCTCAATGACTCCTTGATCATTTGATGTATTTTGAGCATTTGGATGCCCAAATGAAGTAATTATGAGATCTTAGGCTCATTAGATCCGACCGAGACGCCGATTTGACTATAAACACTCCACATTTGAGAGCTTTTTTGGGATTTAATTGATGTCCCAAGATTCTAATGATATTTTAAGTCATCTCGATTTGTTCACTCAAAATCATATCGCCAACATCAAGATTTGTGCTTTGACTTGGTATTTTGAGAGCCATATCAATAATCATTTTAAGTGGTCTTTTTATATATATATATATATATATATATATATATATATATATATATATATATATATATATATATATATATATATATATATATATATATATATATATGTGTGTGTGTGTGTGTGTGTGTGTGTGTTGTGTGTGGTATGTGCCCACATGCGTGCTTCACGCATGCTTTAGAGTTGATGATTTAAGTTTAAAGGTGTGTATTGTTGTTCTTATTTTGTTTATGAGCTTTTGCATGAAAATTATATAATATTTATTACATCTATCTTTTATATGAAGTGAATTCTTTTTTAAAAAAATGACTTTAATTAATTTTTTTATTGGTAAAGTATTTAAAAAACAAAATATATTTAAATCTAATACGAAGATGGCAATGCCAATCTTCTACAAAGGCTTTCATCTTCTATTTGATTTGTATAACTTAAATATTTTATAAAAACTATTTTATTTTTAAAAAATTTGCATATATATCACATTATTCTTATATAATTTTATATTTAACATCTAAAGTTTGATATCTATATGTATAACACTCTATTATCCAAAAGAAAGTGTATTTTACTTTTAAAATATTAATGATAGTCATATTTTTAATATGATATTAAATATTTAAATATTATATATGTAAACGTTAAAATATAGCTGCTATAAAGATATATAAATAGATACAAATTATGTGGCATGTATCATAAAGTAACAAGGTCAATAAAATTTAATATTATTTAGCAGGTAAATATAAATTAATTTGTGTTAAAAATATTAATTTCTAAACTTATTATGTAATAAATATATAAAATTTCTAAACTTGTCCTTTTATGTATTTATTATACGCTAATGTTAAGAACTCTAGGTTTTTTTTTTTATTTTTTTTATTTATAAAAGCTAAACTTTATAATGATTGACAACAAGTAAAGATGTTTTTCTTATTACTTTTAGTTGGTAAATTGCCATAATAATCTTTATATATTCTTTAAACTTATGACTTATGAGGATAACTTCGTTTAAAATTTTTTTATGTTTTAAAAATATGATAGACTTATATAATTTTATCGTTAAAATTTGAGAGTATTTTAATTCAGTTATTAAAATTATTTTATCTGAAAAATATTAACTTCTAATTTACTTAAAAAATTGCATTTATATGAGCTGTCTCTGATTTGTTTTTATTAATTTATATTAAAAATATGAAATTCAAATACATAAACTTATATTAAAAATATTTAACTAAAAATTTTACATAAACTATAAAATTTTAATTCTATTATAAATTTAACAAGATTAATAAATTTTGATATTATCTAGTAAGTAAAAATAAATAGTTCTATATTTAAATATACTAATTTTTAAATATATTATTTAATGAATATAAAAAAGTTTCTAACTCATTATTTTATATATTTAATATACACCAGTTTAGGTTAAGGCAAAATTTTTAAAATAAGTATGATTTAAACTTTAATTGACAATTGAAGTATATCTAAAAAAAATAGATTTAGGTATAGTCGCCCTTTAACGGGGGATTTGCTTTTTAAGTCCGAGAGTTAGTTGCCCATTAAACGGGCGGCTAGCCTAGGTTATGAAAATCGGGTCAACGACCCATTTTCATTTCACATGTTTCATCCTAACTAACAAGGGTCTCATGAGCAACCCTCTGCTATCCGAAGGCCAACGCCGACACCAACCTCCCCAATGACAACATCCTCTCTGTGGCTGACAATGGCTCCCCACTCATCCGGCCGCCACCCCCTTGGCCGACATCGACTTCTCTCGAGTCTTGCAATCGTTCCCCTTCGTCCGATAGCTCGTGGAAGGTAAACAAATTTCATTACTCCATTTCTTGTTAGACACATATGTCGATCTTCCTACACATAGAGTAAATCTCTACTATTTTCATGTGTGTTATTTAGGTTTTCTTGATTGGTATAATTAGGCTTGGATTTTAGTTGTTAATTTAACTAGATTTAAGTTAATACCACCAAACATTATTTTAAGCCCGCTTTATTTAGTCGTTTTGTGTAATCCGGAAAGAGCTTATTCATTGTTAGATTTAAGGAAAAATCTTGTTGGAAGGTTGGTCTGTAGAATTTAGAAAAGTAGTAATGTGGTTGCCTGAGTGGGGGTGGATTTGAGATGGATTTAACTTAAATCCAATGTAATTAGAGTGTTGGTTGAGTTAGATCCCATACCTTATGAAATCCAGTAAAGCTGATTTTGCATGTTTAAATAAGAATTCACCAATTCTGCATGAATTTATGGAATTTAGTAAGATTTCATGTGTATTTAATTTAATTCCAATGAAATGGTATCTTTAGCTAAGTTAAGTCTATTGCTTTGTGTAATACAGTTAAAGCCACTTGTGCACGTTATAACCAAATTTACTATTACATAATGTTGGGTTAAAGAAAAATCTCTATATAGAGTCGCCTTCAAATCTATTGGGGAGAAATGAAGAGGCAAGCATATAGAAATTAATCTTTTTAGGACGTTATGCAAATCCGCGGATGTACTTATTCAGGTGATCAAGCACGTCATCAAGGAATAGTGTATTCTCTCGAAAGACAGAAGTCGCTACCCTTTAATGGACCTAATCACCTCAATAAGGACTCCTAAGGAAGTCTGATATGTATAGAGATTCTTCCCTACTTTACATGAAAAGTAAAGCATGGTTTATTTTAATCGTGTTGTTCACAGGGCATGCCCCATAGTTAATTACATCATAAGGATGGGGATTCCTTAAGAAGACTCTCGACAAGGTAAATAATCATTGTCTTTGAAGATTTCAATAGGAAGGACTGTCAATCGATTAGTTCAATTTTGAAGATCAAATGGGATTGATCAAATAGAGGGAGTTATTATCGAAGCCAAAAGAAAGATAAGTAGGAGATATTCATGATGCTAGGAAGCCTAGCGAGCGTCTCATACTATCCTATAGTTGGGCTTTATATTTTTGAAATTGATTTAGTTTGTTTAAGTTGCATATTTCATTAGAAATTTAGGGCTTATGATTCCTTAACACAATATTAAGGAAGTGCCTAAGAGGTAAGGAATTATACTTATGGCCCACAAAGGGGAGAAGTAACCTCAGAACCTCAATCTAGGGAGCTTTGATGAGGGCCAAAAGCACAACCTAAATCTAAGGTGAAAATAGGTATTTGATTTGCCTCTAGAAGAGAGGACAACCAGCAGACAGTTTGGACTTACAACCGCCTGGGGGTGGCCGCCAACTAACTCCTCCTATGATTTTAAATATATGTAGGCAAGTCATTATGCTTAAGGAAGATAGCTAGGCCGTTATTTATTTAGAAAGAGACTAAGTCCTTAAACTCACTCCCTAAAGAGACTAGATCAAGTGGGGACATGCTTCAAATGACCTAAATCTAATGCAATTCAAATGTTATTTTATTTTCATTTTTGGACAATTATTTTGACTCTATAGGATTGATATGCCTAATGCATGAAAAATAGATTATGGGCCAAAATCAGAAGAAGGGGAGGTGTGTTTCCACCATGATTCTTATAGGTCAAGCCAAGTTCTCCGCAAAGGTGGAGCCTCCAATCAAGAGTAAAATAAGATGCATTTATGCATGATAGTACAAAAGAAATGCTCATCCATAAGGGTTGCTAATTCTTTTATCTTAATTTTAAACCTAAGATATAGGTGAGATTATGAATTATTTAATTTTATATTGAGTTGTTAAGTTGGGTAAAATATTTAATTTTTCTTAAAGAGCCTAATCCACATCCAGGTCATACATAAAGCAAGGAAGAAACTAGGAAAAGCATGTCACTTAATGCAAAAGCTAAACAAATCATCAACCAATTTATAAAGATAATCACAAAAAGAATAAAAGGCTGTTGTGGTCGGGCACCACCACACAAACCCGAAAATATCAAATTGGGTAGTCGAGCTCTACCCTTATACAACTCGGATTACAAATGAATTAAATTACAACTAAGCAAAGGAATTCATTGTTATGGGGGTCTTCAAGCTTGATTCTTCTTTCTTCTTCTTTTCTTCTTTGGTTCTTTCTTTTGGATGGTTGGAAGGTAGATGCTCTAGGGCTTCACATGGTGCATAACATAAGATCTTATGACTAATGCTCATCCTAATCCCCATACAATCATTCCAAAATCCTAATTGTACAAATTTACATGAAAAAGAAAAATTGAAAATCTAACTAACACTTGCAAAATAATGGTTAGTTAAAATAAACCACACAAATCTCAAGCATGTATATTAGACTTATCATCCCACACATGGGTGACTAAGTCTACCTGGCCTATTAAATTATGCTTAGGGGTATAAAGCACCTGCAAGCAAAAGCATTTATATTTTTATTTATGATAGTGCCTCTTAAGCACAATCCCCTACAAAACAAATAGTTAGACTAAGAGTGTCCTACCATTCATTCTATGAGCATACATTCTAACATTCAGTCTAAAACATATATCACAAAACAAACTTGAAACCATGCACCGACCTAAGTTATGAAGAGAGGGAAAGAGAAGAGAACTTCTCTTTCCTTCCCTGACCTAAGTAATTTCTAAAATAGATTCACATTTTAGTTTTGTTTAGGTGAATATTTTGATTAAATCTTTTAATTAATCCTAATTTTAGATGAAATCTAAACAAACCTATTCAAAAATAAAGGCATTTTAAGATTAAATAAAATGAATCAAAGTTCACATAACACACATTACTTTATTTCTTTCCCAATATGTATAATATGCATATGGATGGACCCTAAGCATATCTATACATACAAATGAAAATATTTAACATACTTTATGATGCATGCTAAGTAATCCATTTAAGAAAATTTAAAAGTTGAATATGCATGATTTTTTTTAAGTAGAAAGGGGTTTCTTTATCCAAATTTTCACATATACATATGAAAGTAAGAAAGGCATAAGTGAGTACAGTGCCATTGTTAATCAGAGGTGTAAGGTACAAAACCTACTTAGGGCTACTTAAAGCCTCTCAATCTTGGGTTGTCTAGACTAATATACCACTTTCCTTAAATACAAACATTTGTATAAAAGAAAAGAAATGGAAAAGGAGAATGCAAAACTTGTATTGATGGATTCATTTATTTATGCACTTATATATGCAAGTATGTGTAGCCCTCTTAGATGATAGCATTGGGATGAATAGGATATAGAATTAAGTGAGCATTATTCTTTTCAAATGAACCATATATCTCACCAAATTCATATTCAAAACTATACCAATATAAGAGAGAAAGGAAACCTATGCTAAGCATATCTTTATATCCTTCACATGCAAGCTTATAATTAGGATATAAGTAGCACACTTTCAATTTGATTATATATTTTGAAAATAATTTGAATTTAGTAGTGATAATAGCCATTCATATTTCTACCTTAGCCAACATATGCAAATTTGACATAAAGTAAACAATTTCATTTTTAAACTTGAAATTGAAAAAATATGAATGCATGAAACCACATGGCATACAAATTTAGCATGCTGGAGAAAGATTTAAAGCAATGAAAGTATGTAAACAAACTCACTTTAATTAAATCCTAAAGACATTCTTATAGAATAAGAAAGTTTAAAATAAATCAAAGTGAATTCAAAGTGATTTTGTTAGTTTGAGGTTTGATTTAATTTTGAAAAGGTGAGATGAGTTGTCATAACCCATTCTACATGTGTTTGATATTTTGTTTAATTTTTAAATGATTAGATCCATTTTTATGTATTAATTAGGTATGAATTAAGTAACTTAATTAACCCTTACCAACACCACATTAGAATAGTTTAACCAAATAATTATGAGCCAATGAGATGACATAAAAACTCACAAGGTATTTAAATTTGCAATGCACCTAATAAGAAAAGGCCTAATGCAATTTGGCTCATGATTAATGGTTAATTAAGCTAAGGGTTTTAGCTTAAGTAATTTCAAAACACCCCTTCACACATGTGAATTGGGTTTTGATTACCTTAATTGAACTGAGGCTATTAAACACCTAAGCATCTACCTAAGATAGAGTTATTAAGTTCTGAAAGTTTTTTAGAATTTTTATAAATTAATTAAGGAGATAATTAATGAATTAACCCTTAATTAAGAGAAGATTAAGGAAAGAAAGATGGGGTTTAGGGAATAGCTTAGGGAAAATGCCCCAAAATTATTCCATAAACCTCTTACTTATTAGGACTGACCTTAATCAGCCCTAATCATGGGTTAAAACCACTAATCACACCCTAATTATGCTCAATTACATAAGGAGGGTAATTAAAAGTCCATATGCAATTTTTCTAAGCTTTCAATAAATCCCAAGAAAATTAGAGGAGGTAGTAGTCATTCCCTAAAATATACCCAAGAAGTTTGGAATTAATCAAATGCTTAATTAAAAAGTAATTAGAAAAATAATTTTCTAATAAAACCCAAAATTAGAAAAATTATAATTCAAAACCCATTGAAATTAATTTTAAAATATTCTATGTTGAATTATCTTTCCATAGGATTTTATTTCAAAATTTTTTGAATTTTCTAGAGGGAGTTATGAATTTTAGAAGATCCCTAGGTTAATTAAGATTAATTAAAACATTTTAACTAATCTTATAGCTCACGGAGAGACATGTGGTGGCGGCGGCGGTCAGCGCGCTTTATACGTGTCACGCCATGAGGGATTCACTTAAATGTCAAATCCAAAGGGTACGTGATTTGATCTATGTCGTCGATCAAAGATAAGACGCCATCTCCAGCTTTTAAAATGAATAAAGGAAATCTAAACATGGGGAATTCTCTCGCCCATCCATCCAAAATGTGCGAATGGATGGCTGAGATCTCCCAAGTTCTTTCCCCTTGATCAACAGAGACTATCCATGATCAAGGGGAAGATCCAAGCTCGATTGAGCTCGGATTCAAACCAAACTCAACCCATACCATCTAAAGCCCATGAGTGGCTCATCCTACGGTCAAAAATCCATGGAATTAAAATTTCTTTCACAAAGCTCCACACCACATTGAGTTTAATGGTCAAAAAATCCCATACCTCACCAGATGTGATCACCGGCGCTCGAGTCCCTTGGAGAAGCTTCTTCTAGTTGAGACGAAGCCTTGCTAAAGTTTTGAGCACTTCAGGTTGAGTGGATTGGTATATGGACCACCTCTTCCTTAACTAGCTTGTGGCTTTGATTGAGTTAGGTCCCCCCTTGCCTTTGGAACTTCAAAGAGAGCTTGGGTGCACTCGACTTGCCTCTCTGATGGAGTGTGCAAAGGGAATTTGGTGGAAATTGAGTGAAGAGGAAGTTAGCTCTTCAATTCTCCTCCCCTATTTTTTATTCAAAAATTGATGATAGGAAAATGGCTAGGGCTCTAGGAAGATAGGGATCACTCTCTCATGGCTCCTAGTCTCTCTCTAGCCTCAATCAATGTGGAATGAAGTGAAACTGGGAGTATATCTCCCCTTGAAGGATCGATGGTCGTCCATCCACTTGCCATTTTGATCAATGGAGCTAGGTAGAGTTGTAGTGTGCACATGGTCGCTTGTTTGAGCGGGAGTTGATTGCCAACCTCCCATGTGCTTGAATTTGAGTGGGATATGGTTTTTTGAATTTGGAGTTTTGACCCATCGGGTCGGATTTGGTCTAGGGATCAATTGGGCTGACCCAAACCCATTGGATTGGATGCACCACTCTACATTTGGTCCCCTTGAGCTTTAAGAAAGCCTCAAGTGGATATGAAGAGGGTATGACCAAATTACCCATGGATTAAGCCAAAATTTGTTCTATGGCCTAGGTAGGGTCATTTTGCTATTTTTTACTTTGATATGTTGGGTATGTGGAGAATTAGCCAAGTTTCATGAGATTTGGAATTCATTTGATAGGTTTGTTGACCCATAAAAAATGGGTCAACTTCAAGTTGACCAATTGGGTCAAACCAAGGGTTGGGTCAAGTTCATATGACCATTTGAAATGTTTTGGTGGCTTTGGTTTGATTCAATTTGGTATAGTTTTGAATTTGGCTCATATGACTTCATTTAGGTCAAATGGGTCAAGACCTATTTGACCCATTTGATTTGGTAGGTCAAGGGTAGGTTTAGGTTATTAGTCATATGGAGTGATTGGTATCTTTCCAATCAATTTGGTTATGTTCAATTTGGCTCAACATGACCCCTTTAGTCATGTTGCCCAAAGGTCAATAGTTAGGTCTGGCCAATTGAGGCTTTGGTCAAGTTCAAGTGATTTGGAATGAATCAATCCCATTGGTTTGAATCAATTTGGCTTAGATCAAGTTTTGACATATTTGGACTTTTAGGTCAAGTTGGGTCAAGTTGGGTCAAGTGGCCAATTAGTTAGCTCAAATGTTGGCTTGGTCAAGTTCATAAGTCATGAGTGAACTTAGATCAATGGTTTCAATCAATTTGGCCTATGGTGGAATTTGGCTATGTTAGGTTTCATTTTGGGCTAAGTGTTGACTTGGTCAACCCTTAGGTTTGACTTGGTTTGAACCAATTTGATTGATTGATCATCCCATGATGATTGTTGATCATGATGAGAGGCATAGGTGAGTTTGATTCAATCCAATTTGGTTAGGATTAGAATTTGGTTCAAAATAGTACTTCAGGTCACTTTGGGTCAAGTGAACCCAAGTGGGTCAAATGGCTTCATCAAAGCTTGATTTGAGCTTGATTGATCTTTATATGAATTTATGATTGAAATATAAATCCATTTGCAAGTGGTTTGAAGTCAAATGGGTTTTGATCCATTTGACAATTTCATATTCAAAGGAAGAATATGAAAGGCATTAGGGTTTGATTTTTGACTTGGGTTTTGATTGAGTGATTGGAGTTTGTATTCATATATGGACTCATGATTGTAGGTTTGATTGAATCATGAGAGAAAATCAAGAGTTTGGCTTGATTTGAAGTTGATTTGGCTAAGTTCAAGATTTTGACTTGAAAGGCTTAGATTGGATTTTGAGTGGATTTGAGTTTGATTTTTGGAAATGGTTTTGATTGTTTGAATTTATATTTCATTTATATATGTGAATATAAATGAAAATATAAATGGATCATGAAAAAATTTCAAGGATTTGAAGTGGTTTAATCATGATTTGAGCTAAGTCCATTAAGAAGGATTTAAGGACTAGGAAAATTTTGGAGTTTGAAGTTTAAATTTTTGAATTTGGTTTGATTGATTTATATTTATATTTCATTTATATATGTGAATATAAATGAGGATATAAATGAATTATGAGAAAATCCCATGAATTTGATTTGATTTGGTCATAATTTAGGATAAGTTCTTTAATGAAAAATTAAAGGACTTTAGAAATTTTAGATTGGGAATTTAAATTGAGGGTTTGATTTGATTGATTTATATTTATATTTTATTTATATATGTGAATGTATATGATAATATAAATAGGTTTTAAGAAAATCCCATGAGTTTGAATTGATTTGATGATGATTTATGCTAAGTCCATTAATGAAAAATTAAGGGACTTAGGAAAATTTCATGAATTGATTTGGAGTTTTGGGTTTAGTTTGATTGATTTATATTTATAATTCATTTATATTTGTGAATATAAATGAGAATATAAATGGGTTTTGAGAAAATCCCATGAGTTTGAATTGATTTGATGATGATTTAGGCTAAGTCCATTAATAGAAAATTAAGGGACTTAGGAATATTTCATGAATTGATTTAGAGTTTTGGGTTTAGTTTGATTGATTTATATTTATATTTCATTTATATATGTGAATATAAATAATAATATAAATTGGTTTTGAGAAAATCTCATGAAATTGAATTGATTTGATGATGATTTAGGCTAAGTCCATTAATGGAAAATTAAGGGACTTAGGAAAATTTTGATAGATTTTGATCATGGGTTTCTATCATAGATTTCAATCATGGATTTCAATCATGGAATTTCAATCATAGATTTTGATCATATGGAGTTGATTTGGATTCAGAGAAAATCAATAGAATTGATTTGGAGTTTGACTTGAATGAAGGAAAGTGAGGAATGGTTTAAACTAAGGGTAAGAAATTTTCCTTGCACCCCTAAGGCATGACATATTCCTATGACTAACTCTTCTAAGTCTCTAGGGCTTGGTTGAGTGTCCACCTAATCACTAGATGTGTCTTAAGACTAAGGAACTCCTAAAGTCTAAGAGGAGTCCTATGCTTAAGATGGAGGGGTTGAGAGCTCATTCTAAAAATGAGGTCAACACATATTGTGATTGATTGTATTTTAACTCTTTATTTAGTGTCAATCATCTTATCATGAATGAGTTGAGGGTTGATCTCGTTGATCTTATTCTAGTGGAAAACTAAGTGTTGATTATCAATTTATTCCAACTTATGTTGGTGGTCAAAACCGCCCAATTAAAGTTCAACGCATAGCACTTTATTGGATTTGAAGCAAATGATTATGAGATCGCTACACATTAATTCAGAGCATCACACAGTTAGACTGACTTGTCATTATCCGATGGGGAATTTGATGATGAAGTTTATAATGTTACACTGGACGAAGCTTTTCGCCAGATATTGGTGTTGTCTGTGGAAGTGAAAAATGTTAATATTGCATCCATATCAGTTGAACCTTTCTTAAGGCCAACAAATATTCTGTCAAACCTTATGCAAGATTTCATCTCGGCTGTCACCTTAATGACACAAAGGAGCTTCGATGAATTAAATCCTTGGTAATATCTTGTATAACATGACCTACCTTAGTTTTAAATTTTCTATAATATGCAATAACTCTACTACTTATGTGTATAATAAAATTGACACCCAGATGATGTTGTATATCATCGGATGAACTAAATGCACCACATAGTATGCGATCCGATCATGAGTAAGACCATGAACAGTGACTCAAGTAGTGAATCTGAGCACAGTGGTAGTGATGATGACTATTCACCTGGGTTACAAACTACAGCTGATTATGCTAGCAGTCATGATCTCTTAAAGAATCATTCATTCAGGAATATTGAAGATGGACGTCAATTATTTTCTAATAATGATTATGTGTGTATTTTTCAAACGATGAGAGAATAGGACAATGATGTTATTTTGATGGACCATCTGATAACAATATCTTATCAGATGATATTGATATCCCAAGTGAATTTGTGGAAGGCATGTGTTTTATGAGTAAAAGAAATCTTCAGTTTATTCTTATTGGTTGGTCCATAAATAATAACATTCGCTTTGAAATAAGTACTTCAAACTAGAAGAACTTTTGATATGTATACAGCACAAACATCTTAGTAGAGCATGTCACTGGCGTCTGCATTATAGTGGCAGCAGTGTCTAGGAGATGCCTGGAGAATCTAACGAGTTGGAGATGACCATAGATGCATAAATACAATGATAAGCATCGACCATCGCCAATGCAGTTCTAAATTCATTGCTTATTACATTCTACCTATAATACGACATCAAATTGATCTAAAACCTAAGGAGATTATCAATTGACTAGAATCAAAAATTAATGTCAAGGTATCTTACATGAAAGCTTGGGATGCTAGTAAGATGATTAAGATAATTTTTGGTAGTAGAGAGTCTTTGTGGCTCTCAATTTCTTCATGGAAGTAATGAGTTCTAGTTTATCAGGTACATTTTATAGAATACAATCAAGCTCCACACACCATTTCCATTGGATTTTTTGGTCTTTCTGTCCATCTATTTTGGGTTGGGCAGTTATTGTCCAGTTCTGAGGTTGAATGGTACATTCTTGCTTGGAAAATATCATGGAATGTTGCTTACTACAGTTGGAATTGATAAAAATAATGGTTTATTTTATTTTTTCCTTTACTATGGTAGAATCTGAATCAAATGAGTAGTGGCTTTGGTTTCTAATATGTCTCCAAGAGATGCTACTAGTAGTGTCTTCCAGACATGACCTATGTATAATATAGATAAACATGTCGGCTTATTGCGTGATTGTAGAGACGTATTTCCATGGGCCGCTCAAGGGAATTATTTCAGACATCTGCGCAAAAACTTCAGAAAAGCCATTCGTAGAATAGGGATTGGAGATGTAGAATTTTTATGCCAAAATGTATATGACTAGAAACTCTAATGATATATGTTCATTTAATCGCTACATGTCCGACATACAAAATGTAAAGGAAGAAACACACAAATAGCTTGATCGATCCAAGAAATGGTCTTTGGTGCATGATGGTAAAATATATTTTGGAACAATGACGATAAATGCATCAGAGTGTTTCAATAGAGAGATTAAATGTGCACGTGATTTATCAATTCAGGCAATCATCACTTCTATTTATTATAATATTATTGCAATTTTTATAAAAAGGTATGCCACTACAACTCAGCAACAAAAATCGAACATTTTCATGTTCACACAGCAGGTGGCAACTACGCTACAACATTTTGAAAGGGACGCTAGACATTTCCCAGAACTAGTTAACATCAACCTTAGAGAAATACAAGTGTTTGATAGGGAGTGCAAATCATTAAGAGTGGATTTCTTGGATAATTCCAGTGTAGGTGCAGCTATAATAAAACATTAATATATCATTTGCCTTTCCCATATGCTATTATCGAATTAGGATTTAAAAGATTAAATCATCTGACATATGTATCATAATATAACACTCTACACCTCTATAAGCTTACATATGCAGTTGAGTTCCATAGATTGTCCGATACGAATGGCCAACTTATAATGTTGAACAAGATATTATTGAGTTGTTACCACTTGCTTTTCATGTGAAGACCATGCACTAGTAGATATAGGAATACATTGGATGAGAAAGAGGTAGCGAGAAAATCATGTAGCTTATGCAAGACTATTGTCATAGGTCATCTCTTCAATGTCAGTATAAGGTATGTCACATTAATAGTTATAATCTACTGCATAGCTTCTTGTTTTTTAGTTTTCTATTTTGTTGTAGTTCTTTATTCCTAGGCTTATGTGTTGATGGGCCAATATAAGTCCGATGGTGGTTGGTGAGGGAAGAGGTGGCATAGTCGCTAGCCTGCTGGTGATGATCTATTGGGATGACATCCCCTAGATGTGATGTACTATGACCTGACCAATCCGCACATCATATCCACATTCTGGATGGGTCAGGCTCATGCGTAGACTTTCATGCCTTTGAGGTGGCTCAGATGGTCATTCTAGAGGGAGTCATATGTACATTTGATCATAGAGGAGTTCAGCACACACTTACGAGCCTATATTCTGTTAATTATTAGGATTTACCTACTTCTAGACACTTCTAGATTTGAGGTTCATATATAATATCTTTCACTACTTGAGGACCTAGATACCTTTAGTCACAGTCTATTGGAGGAGCAGTTTTGTCACATATGTATAGGGAGCTATATGAGTCGACTAGGCCTACTAGGGCCAATATGTCTGCCTGCTTACATCTACTTCAAATATGGTCTTGAGAGCACCTTCATGTAGGGATGCCTACACTACATGTGTCATATCTGAGAGATTTGGATGGTGAGCATTGAGGAAATAAATGCTTCTTAATAATTCAAGTTGATGCTGATATGCATATTCTAAATATATTGTTTAAACAAGTGGAATGATTGATTTGTGCATCAGATGCTAGTGGGGAACGTGACATTATACAAGAATGAGTTGGATGGTCTGTTACATACGCAGGTCTGACCTTCATAATAGTCATTGAGTTTAATTTTCATATTACATATGTGTATTTGAATATATCTTGTAACATGCATATGTGAATTAGAAGCCTTATATTGAGCAGATCAGTCAGCATCTATCAAGTATATGCTCAGTAGGTTCAGATATTTGGTTAGCACGTGTCCCACTTATCAGCTGGAAGAGGGTAGAATGGAACCTACTAGATCGAGTTCTAAGATAGTTTGGACTTCTACCCCGGATTGATATGGCACCTATAGGCCCTATCTTCAAAAAGGTCGATGACCATGGAAAAGCTGATGTAGTTTGGGTTTAGCTACATGGTTATGTGGGAGAGAAGGAGATCATATCCTTAGATGTGGACAAGGATAGATAGACCGCTTAATCAATACATATCCTGGTTTAGATCATGGGCCTTGCTTTATCTACTGAAGGCCCCGATAGATCCTCCAATCACATATTATCACAGAGCACCTGTGGAGCGTGTATATGTGAGTAATTACATTAGTATTCTGAGACTTTCAATATGTTGATTACATAGTTAAGGCTAATATCATATGTTATTTTTCATGTAGTCAGAGCACTTATTGGATACTGGACTTCCACCATACTTTCATTGTGAAGTTGATTATGAGTTACGGCGTAAATAAATATGAGAAACTTGTCGGATATGAGGCGATGCATATCAACGACACACATTATCCTAAGAGAGGGTGTCTTGAGGAGGTTTCCGTGTGATAGAGCTATATGACTTGAGTATTGGACTATCTACATATCAGGTCCATCCATACATAGTTCTCTATTTACACCATCAGAAGACTATCCTACTCGGACACTGCATGATGATATACCATAGGTTCATAGAGAACCTGCATAGGAGGGACACCTTCAACTACGTAATTGTCCATCACATGCACGATCGATATACCGTGGAGTTGTGTGATTCCATGCAAATGGTGAAAGGAATAGTTGTTTAGATGTTACTTATAGAGTACATGTAATTATTTTTTTGCTATCTATCACATATGTTTTGTTTTTTGGACTGTCATATGGTTGCATATTTTTCTATATGTACCACTTGTCAGATTGTTTCATATTTATGCTTCTCTATTTTTCATATAGTATTGGAATCACAAAAATGCTTGATAACTTGTTCACAATAACAACAACAACAACAAGCTTTTATCCCATTGTGTGGTCGGCTACATGAATCATTTTATCTATTGTGCCCTATTAAGTTTAAAAGGTACTTTTCTATCACACAATAGGTCAGATGCATTCCTTCACTTCCAACCATCCAACCTGAATTCAACTAATAACATCCCCTAATTTCTAATGTTCATTTTGAACAATAAAGCCTATATATTTGAATCACTCACTCTTTTTAATGAGTTGTTCACCCAATGGACTCCCTCTCTAGTCTTATCAGCAAGAAGAATGTCATCAACAAAAAGCATACACCAAAGTACATCTTCCTGTAAATGACTAGTAAGAACATCCATAACTAAAGCAAAAAAAGATAAGGGCTTAAAGTTGATCCTTGATGTAATCCAACTAAAATAGGAAAATATTTTGTCAATCCTCCTTGTGTTTGGACACAAGTAATAGCTCTAGTATGTATATCTTTAATGACTTGAATATAACTAATATTAACTGCTTTCTTTTCTAGAACTCTCCAAAGAATATCTCTTGAAACTTTATCATAATCTTTTCTAAATCAATAAATGTCATATGTAGATCCTCCTTACTTTCTCTATCCTTCTCCATTAAACCTCTTAACAAATGTATAACATTCATAGTGGATAAATTATTTTAAAAAGTATATACTTACAAGCTAGTCTTTGGGACTTAAAGAGCTAGTTGCGTTAAACAGCCTAGCTCCTTAAAGGACCGATGGCGTCGGATTCGACGTGTAGTCACCGTTAAATGTATATTTAAATTTAAATTTTTTAAAACATATTTAAATTGTTAATTAAAGGTCTAAATCATACTTATTTTAAAAATTTTTCCTTAAGTTAACGCTCTAGCTATCTATAAAAGGATGAGTTTGAATTTACATTTACATAAAGTTACATTAAAAATATTTAACTTTTCAAAAAAAAAATTTAATTATCTTATTTTAATTCTATTATAAATATAAAGTGATTTCTTATATACGTTAAAAACATTAATAATATTTCCTTAGTGATATATTTTTTTATAGTATATGGATGAATAAAAAATAGAAAGTAGATGTTATATAAAAATCTTTAAAAATTAATAATAATTTTGATCTATTTATTCATTTTATGAAGATTTTTTTTAATTAAGATTTCTTATATACGCTAAAAACAAAATTTTCTCTGGTTAACGTTCTCTTAAATTAAGATTAACTTACAATTATTCAATTACTAACTCTTGTTGTAGGCTCATTTGATTCGATAATAAACCTAGATAAATATAGTTTGTTAATTTTGATTTTAGCTTGATTTAATTTTATTTTATGCTGAATTTTAAGTTAGATCTCAGCAAGATTAGGTTTATTTGTCGACTGATGTGCTTTTATTAAATTGACACAAGCTAATATTTATTTAATTTTCTAGCATAATTCAATTTTTATATCTAATTTAAAATGTTGAATTAATAGATTTTTTCGATTATTTCTAATCATATCAGAAGGCTATATTCTTCCTGTTTGATTAATTTTAATAGAAGTCCTATCTTCTTTATTGCTTGCTCACTTCTTCTACCATCAAAGTTTTTTTGAAAAAAGAGTTTTTTTTCCTTCAACAAAAAAGTTTAAATTTTAGACGGCCACAAGAATACACAAATACACATCATCTAAACACATACCAATACATAGCAATAATGTAACCGAATGGTGTATTGTTGAGCGTCATATGTGACTACATTATTAGGATTCAGATTTCGAAGCTCCCTTCGGACTCTGCATATAATAATTTTTCTAATGAGTTAGTTGATTTCTTCTACTGTCATCACAAGTGCTAGCTCTTAAATCAAACCTCCATGCCTCTTTTCTTGCAAGGAGTCATTTCATTTCACATCCATCATCATCCTTATCCTAGCATTTCTCGCATTATCTCTCTTTCTTGAGTTTTCTTGGTTAACTGCAACGCTCTTGGTCTTTGTCTTTATTGCCTCCAAGAAGATAGAGAACCACTGAGATATATATAGTTATTCTACTAATTATTTAAATATGAAAATTTTAATTTTTAAAAAATATTTTTATAATTTATTTTGATTTTACTTATGATCTATTAGGCATAATTTTTTCATAATTTTACTTTTTATACATTAATTATTGTTATATTTGACTATAAATTTTTATTAATTTTATAATATTTTGGTATCATATAACCTATTTTAAAAAAATAATCCAAAATATTAAAATATAAATAAAAAAATATTGACAAAATTTGTTATTCAATAAAAGACACCTTCTTTTTCATGAGTCCTATTATCTATTTTTAAGGAGGATTAACATAGAATAAATAGCACCTAATTCTTTAATATCATAATAAAAATATCATTATTATTATTTTTTAAAGATGAATACATCTTTTTATGCATAAATAAAATGTTAGAAATATAAATATCAAATTTTAAGTATTAGATATATAAATACATTGAAATTATGTGGTAAATAGAAATCTTTTAAAGAACTTTTTAGACACTCCAATGAGTGCACTAAGATTTGAACTTCTTATCTAAGGTAGTGTCTCATTGAGCTTTTCATTGAAGGAGTCATTGGATGCTTAATTAAAATGGCTTCAATTCTTACATCAAAAGCATCACAATTTACCTTTAATACACTATTGAAATTTGGAAGAGCTAAAATAGGAGCCTCAAAGACTTATTTCAAAGCATCAGAGCTAACTTGGGTCTTTGGTAATTTACTCTTTCAAAGTAATTTACTCATAGGAGTAATGAAAGAATTGAAATGTTTAATGAAATATTGATATAATGATAAAATCCCATGAAAACTGTATATGAATGAAAAGATTTAGTTGGCTATTCTAATATAGTTATGATTTTTTCTAATCTATCTCAACACATGCACAAGAAATAATATCCATGAAAGCTAATCCTGAAGAAATGGCATTGCTTTGGGTCTGAATAAAACTTTTGTTGTCATAACTTTTCAAAAATTTGTTGGATGTGTTTTACATATTCTCTTAGTTTAAAAATATGTATACTTATGGTATGCCCGTTAAGGTATGAAATCATAAAGGTGTGTTTGTAAATTTGCTTTTTGTACTTACGAGCTTTGATGGCTTATCACCGAATTTTATAATTTAGATGAGAAGAACAATCACCTCGTTCAAAATGAAAGCGTTAGATGAATCAATCTAACCCATCGAAAGCCTACAGATTTTGAAGTCCTTAAAACTTTATTCCAATATGCTTGTTTATTCCTTCTTTTATTTGTTGTTGGCTTATTAAATTCTGAAGAAAAAAATGTATATATATTTTTTTGTTGTTTATTAATAATACTATAAGAATGAATCTCTTTAAATAATAGTAATTATAATGACAAGATAGATTTATTGATATGCTAAAATAAAGTTTATATATTTAGATTTTTAATATTATAGTTTTTATATTTATTTATATATCACTTTAATGTATTATAATGTGAAAAATATATTTATAACAAGGTGTATTTTATTTTTGAAAAAAAAATATTAGTTATGTTGATTATGTAATTTATAATTATGAATGTTATATGAGTAAATATAAAGATTTGAGTGTGAGATATGTAAATATATGAATTTTTTATGATATGTATGTATATCTTTCTAAATAATATTCATAATGGAGTCATTAATGAACAAGTATTCTCATGAATTATATGAGCTGAATAAAAAAAAATAGAAAATAGCTTTCAGTCTCAACAAATTACAGCTGGAAGTCAGGCATATTTCAAGACCTATATTATTTTTATATTTATATAGTACTTTAGTGCTTCAATTATATCAAAATATATGTATGATATTATTGACTCTAAAAGTAAATGCTAATGATATTATTGATGCGCTTTAAAGATTTAGCTATTACATAAATATATATATATATAAATTAAGTTATTAGATATATAAATATATAATAATTCTATGAATTGATTATGTATGATTACTTGAATAATATAGGATGAACAAGAAAAAAAAATTGATGTTATGAGTTTAAAAAAAAAAAAAATTATTCATTTTAAGGAGATAGTTTTTTGTTTCCTTAATAATATGATCCAAAATTGATCTTAACTTGCAGATCACTTATAATTATTCAATTTGATTTGAGACTTACTCTAGACTCATTATAGTAATAGCATTAATTTTAATTTAGGTTTGATTTGTTTTAATTAAGCTTAGTTTAAATTAAATTTGAGCCTATATTCTGTCGACTTGGAGTTGAACTCAATCCAAGCCAAATAGACCTAATTTAAAATGATAAACTAGAAAATTGTTTCTATATGTAGTTCTATTCTCGCTCCCTACTAATCAAAATTTCAACTCTTCTATGTAACTTATCTTCCACCACCTAAAAAAATGTTTCTTCTTATATTTAAAAATTTTTGGATGGCTACAAGGAGTTCCATATGACTGGAATGATGACTTGAGTTAACTCTCATGGCTTCGTCAAATTCGCCCCACTAACTAATTAAATCAAACTTCTTCGCCTTCTCTTCTACATGGAGCCATTTCGTTTCAACTCCGCCTTTTTCCTCGTCTTAGCATTTCTCGCATTATCTCTCTTTCTTGAGATTTTTTTGGTTAACTGCAATTTTGTTGGCCAATGCCTCCGTGCTGAGCTCAGCTTCTCCAACTTAGGTTTTAGGTTTTACCTGATACATGGCCGTGAACCGACCGGGTGCATTTGGGAGGGCGTGACATGCGATGAATCAAGACAGTCACCGGCCTTGAAAAATCAAAAAATTAGTGGTAAGATTGATCCGATCATCTTCAATCTTACATCTCTCACAATTTTTCCAACAACTATTTTGGGCAAATACCAATTCCAGATTTTGGGTGGGATAGGCTTGTAAATCTCTCAAGCCTCCAGTTTTCAAATGCTGGATTTTTGGAATGTTCCTGGTATCTTTCGCTTGACGAAGTTGACTTCCCTTGACATCTCCTTAAACTATGGGCTTCATCTCAGTGCTCACTCAACATTTTCGTAAAACAATAGCAGTTTGAGGGTACTTTATCTTGACTATGTAGATCTCTCGGCCCACGGGAATGAATGGTGTAGTGTTTTAGTCAATTCCACCCCCATTGAGTATTGAGTATGTGGTTGTTCCTCTTCGGGCAAGTTGCTCTTATCTCTCGAGACTCCCTTTCTTATCCATTCTCAATCTTAGAGCCAACAATTTGGACTCTAGCATCTTTAATTCATTTGCCAATTTCACTTCACTATCTGAGCTTAGAGTTGCAGAAAATGAATTCAAAGGAGTTTTTCCTAAGAAAATCAAGCAGCTAAAAAATTTGAAATTCTTTGATATCAGAAATAACCCAATGCATTCTAGTTCTCTTCCTGATTTTTCAGAAGACAGTAATTTAGAAATTTTGTACCTTTATGCTACCAATTTCTCTGGAGATATACCTAATACAATTGGCAACCTAAAGTTTTTTGACAACTTTAGATCTCTAAAATTGTCAATTCTCAGGGAGAATACCACCTTCAATGGGGAATCTATCTCACATGGTTAGATTTATCGATAACAATAAACTACAGATTCGAGATCCATATTTCAAATAATAGGACTCATTGTACTTTCACATGCTTGAACAATTTTGATGGAGTGGAGTTGGATTTTATCAAAATCTAAAGAATCTCTGATTGTATCTCTCATATAATGGAATTTCATTAAGTACATGGGATGTAGATGATGGATCATTGTCATCTTTCTTTCCCAATATCTCATATTTGGGATTGCTCTACAATCTAAATAAGATCCCTGGATTCCTAAAATATCAACATCACCTAAAGTTTATGCATTATTTGGATCTCTCAAAAAAATAGAATTCATGGAGAAATACCGAGTTTCATTTGGAGTATTTCTATTTTAAATCTCTCTCACAACTTTCTCACACATGTTGAGCCTCTAATTTTTCATATAACAACATTTCTATTATTATTGATCTCCATTCCAACATGCTTAAGGCCATTTGCCTCCTTTCCTAGAAGTTAGCATTATACTTTTAGATTTCTCGAACAACTGCTTCACATCTTCCATCCCCTCTAACATCTCCTCAAACTCGCAAATAACAACCTAACGGGAAATCCCAACATCAATATGCAACTTAATCAACTCAATATGCTCGATTTGTCTAACAATAGGCTAACCGGTTCTATCCCACCATGTTTATTAGAAGAAATGATTTATCTCAATATGTTAAATCTAAGGGGAACGCATGGAGCCATCCCTCATCAAATTAGTCTAAAATGCCAAACTATAATTCTCGGACAACCAATTGGAAGGAATGCTTCCTCGGTCTCTATCAAACTATCTATTACTTGATATTCTAAACTTGGGGAACAATAACTTGAAGGACACATTTCCTTATTGGTTGAAGACATGTCATCATTAAGGGTCCATGTTCTAAGATCTAATAAGTTCTATGGACTTGTTGGGCCACCTCGTGGAAACCATGAAATAAATCATACTTTTTCTATGTTGCATGTCCTGACATCTCATCCAATAACTTTGGAAATTAATGAAGAGTACTTCAATAATTTTAAATCAATGATGGGAAATAGAACAGACAAAACATACAATTTTCCAAACTTTTGATGGGCTATTTATTATTTGATGGTACACTCACCATCATAAATAAAGGATAGTAATGAAGTTTCAAAAGTTATGGATGATGGTCAAATCAATAGATTTTTCCAATAATCATTTTGAAGGAGAGATCCCTGTATCCATCGGCCAACTTGTATCTCTCCAAGTGCTCAACTTGTCATAGAACTATTTGACAGGAGAAATTCTTCCACAACTAGGAAAATTGTCACACCTCGAGTCCTTGGATCACTCAATGAACAGTTTTGTTGGTAAGATCCCTCAGGAAATGGTCTCTTTATCTTTTTTATCATATTTAAATCTATCCTACAACAAGTTGGTTGAATTCCATCAGGAGTCCAATTCTCCACTTTCCCAGACACTTCATTTGAAGGAAACATGGGCCTATGTAGGTTTCCTTGCAATACATTAGTTGGGTGAACAATACAATGGCATCAACTTTGAAGAATGGAAGTTATATGATAGTACTGGGAATTTTATTTGGTGTGGGATTTGGTGTATCAATGGTGATTGTTATTTTGTTTGATGTCATCTGGTGACAAAGTAGGAAAGAGGAGAAATAGGAGAACTATTCATGGATGACATGCATGGATATCTCTTTGTAGAATG